>OU342740.1:491164172-492432484 GCA_910589775.1 Avena eriantha
ACCACACATGGATCCACCCAGTGTCATTGCATGTATGTTCTTCCCATGAACCACACATGGATCCACCAGTGTCATTGCATGTCTGCTCTTTTCATGAACCACAGCTAGAGTCATTGCATGTGTGTTCTTCTCACATACCACATATCACCAGTGTCATTGCATGTGTGTTCTTCCCACAGACCACACATTGATCCACCAGTGTCATTGCATGTGTGTTCTTCCCATGAACCACACATGGATCCACCAGTGTCATTGTATGTCGGCTCATCTCATGAACCACAGCTAGAGTCATTACATGCGTGTTCTTCTCACAAACCATATCATGAACCACACCCAGTGTCATTGCATGTGTGTTCTTCTCATTAACCACACATGGATCCACCGGTGTCATTGCATGTCTCCTCTTCTCATTAACCACAGCTAGAGTCATTGCATGTCTGTTCTTTTCAAAAACCACATATCACCAGAGTCATTGCATGTGTGTTCTTTCCACAGACCACACATGGATCCACCAGTGTCATTGTATGTGTGTTATTCTGACAAACCACGTAAGGATCCACCGGTGTAATTGCATGTGTGTTCCTCTCAAAGACCACTAATGGATCCACCGGTGGCGTCGCATGTCTGCTCTTTTCGTGAACCATAATTAGAGTCATCGCATGTCTGCTCTTTTCATGAACCACATCTAGAGTCATTGCATGTGTGTTCTTCTCACAAACCACACATGGATCCACCTGTGTCATTGCATGTGTGTTCTTCCCACAGACCACACATGGATCCACCAGTGTCATTGCATGTGTGTTCTTCCCACAGACCACACATGGATCCACCCAGTGTCATTGCATGCGTGTTCTTCCCATGAACCACACATGGATCCACCAGAGTCATTGCATGCGTGTTCTTCCCATGAACCACACATGGATCCACCAGTGTCATTGCATGTCTGCTCTTTTCATGAACCACAGCTAGAGTCATCGCATGCGTGCTCGTTTCATGAACCACAGCTAGAGTCATTGCATGTGTGTTCTTCTTACAAACCATATCATGAACCACACCCAGTGTCATTGCATGTGTGTTCTTCTCATTAACAACACATGGATCCACCGGTGTCATTGCATGTTTGCTCTTCTCTTTAACGACAACTAGAGTCATTGCATGTCTGTTCTTTTCACAAACCACATATCACCAGAGTCATTGCATGTGTGTTCTTCCCATGAAGCACACATGGATCCACCAGTGTCATTGCATGTTTGTCCTTCTCACAAACCACACATGGATCCACCCAGTGTCATTGCATGTATGTTCTTCCCATGAACCACACATGGATCCACCAGTGTCATTGCATGTCTGCTCTTTTCATGAACCACAGCTAGAGTCATTGCATGTGTGTTCTTCTCACATACCACATATCACCAGTGTCATTGCATGTGTGTTCTTCCCACAGACCACACATTGATCCACCAGTGTCATTGCATGTGTGTTCTTCCCATGAACCACACATGGATCCACCAGTGTCATTGTATGTCGGCTCATCTCATGAACCACAGCTAGAGTCATTACATGCGTGTTCTTCTCACAAACCATATCATGAACCACACCCAGTGTCATTGCATGTGTGTTCTTCTCATTAACCACACATGGATCCACCGGTGTCATTGCATGTCTCCTCTTCTCATTAACCACAGCTAGAGTCATTGCATGTCTGTTCTTTTCAAAAACCACATATCACCAGAGTCATTGCATGTGTGTTCTTCCCATGAACCACACATGGATCCACCAGTGTCATTGTATGTCTGCTCTTCCCATGAACCACAGCTAGAGTCATCGCATGCGTGCTCTTTTTATGAACCACAGCTAGAGTCATTGCATGTGTGTTCTTCTTACAAACCATATCAGGAACCACACCCAGTGTCATTGCATGTGTGTTCTTCTCATTAACCACACATGGATCCACCGGTGTCATTGCATGTCTGCTCTTCTCATTAACCACAACTAGAGTCATTGCATGCCTATTCTTTTCACAAACCACATATCACCAGAGTCATTGCATGTGTCTTCTTCCCATGAACCACACATGGATCCACCAGTGTCATTGCATGTGTGTTCTTCCCATGAACCACACATGGATCTACCAGTGTAGCATCCCAATTGTCTAACAATTGTAATGCTACTTGTCCTAGTAAGATATTGGCTACTTCATATATATTATTATTGCATCATAATGATATCATGCTCATGTCATCATGCCACCTTGCATTTGAGCATCATATAAAACTCATTTTCTTTTGGTTCTTCTCTCACCTGCATTATTAATTGTATTTGCCTCTTGATATTGCATTTGGCTATTGATATATTATTCAAATGCCCAAGTTGAGTTGGGGGCATATCTTTCAATTCCATTCCACCACCTTTCTCTTCCACCTCTTTATAATCCCACCATCCCATTAACCATGAGCTTGTTCCTCTTTCTTTTGCTATTTAATTCTAGCTCATGTAGTTTGGGGTGGATTAAACCCTCTAAATTCTTGTGCTTGGTTTTATCTCCACTTCTTGGATATGCATAGAGTAATGCCATAATATTCATATTGTTTTCACAAATAATCAATGGCATTATTATTTTTGCATGGGCCATGCACTAGTCTTCACTACCTTTCTCTCCTTTGGTTTTTCTTTTGGTTTAGTAGAAACTATCTTGGGAGGCCATCTACCACCATTCCACCATCCCCATACTCCTATCCACCTCTTTTCCTCTTATTTTATTTTCTCCATGCACTAACCATATGTGGCCTTTTTTCCACCAATTCTTTTCTTCCTCCTTCTTTCTTGTTTCACTTCCACACTAGCTCATGCAAGATCAAGTTTCATTTTTCTTCTTGGGTTGGCTTCATAAACCAAATTAAATTCTAAATATCTAAAACCACCTAATCTAGCTATTTTCTCTCTCTCTCTCTCTCTCTCTCTCTAATTTCTCCTAAAACCCTAACTCCCCTTTATCTCTCTCTCACACCCCTCTCTCTCTACCATGGGCACCACCTGGCCACCCACTCCCTGGCCCACACCCAGCCACCCTAGCCTAGACAAACCCTAACCCTAGACGTGCCCATCTACTCTAGCCTGAGCTAGCCTCCCTATTCTCTCTTTCTTTCTCTACCGCCAGGCTAGCCCCACCCTGTCCTCTCTCGTCCGCGGCCCCACTTGCAGCCTCCCCTACAGCCCCAGGACGATGCCCCCGCCCCGCTCGCCCATGTGCTCTGAGAGGAGGAGGAGGAGGAAAAAGGTGGCAACAAGGCCACCTTTATCTTGCCGTGCCCCAGCTGCCCTCCTCCCTCTATCCCTTCTTTTCCTCCCTCCCCACGTCTCTCTGACCTCGCTCAGATCTGGCCCGAGTCGCCCCCTTCTTCCCCTTCTTCCTCTTTGACCTCCAGCAGCCGACGCCGGTCGCCGCCAGCAACTACCTCGCCCCCGACGTTCCAGCCGGCGAGCTTGTCCTGGAGGTGGCCTGGAAGATCGAGGACGTCCCCCCGCGTCGCCCCGTGGCCGCCAGCGCGAAGGAGAGAGCCCCAGCACCGCCAGTACCTCGCCGCTCCCCGAAACCCTAGTTCGCCGGAGCGCCAGCGATCTCGACGCCCCGCCGCTCCTCGCGCTGATCCGAGCCCGCGGTGAGCATCTCCTTCTCCCTGACAACCTCCGCCTCGCCGTACCGCCCTAACGCCACCGAACGTTTCATCGAACACCCGCCGCGCGCCAGAGCTCGCCGTCTTTTGCAGCCTCCCCGCACCTGTCGGCCCTTATCTAGCCCGCGCCCACCTCCCTGTCAACTCCCCTCGTCCTACCGCACCGGTCAGCCCCCTCAGCGCGCACTCCCGCGGCCCGGGATCGAATCCCCGCTCCGCGCCGCGCATGCACTTGCCGTCAGAATAGAGAGGAAGAAAAACAGTAACCCGCGCGTGGTCGATTTGCAAAAAGCCCCCCACCTTTTTAATTCTCGCAACCCGCGCTCCTAGCGGCCCTACCTGCCAGCCACCCTGAGCATCTTGCAGAAAACCCCTCGGCTTTTCCCAGGCGCAACCCGCGCTCCAGCCCTAGCCCCACCTGTCAGCCCCTGTCTCGCTCACCGCTGACACGTGGGCCTGCGGCAGTTGGCCCACCCCGCAGTCACAGTGGCTAGCCCGAGACGCGGTGACAAAAGGATTTTCCCCGCGCGTGGTCCAGTCAGCACCAGGCCCACCCGTCAGCGTCTAGGCTAGAATTAACTGCGGTGTAAAAAGTATTTCCTTTTGTCTGTTTAAATCAAATCTTTTTCAAATTAATTTAAATTCAAATTCTTTTCAGATTCAAATAATTTTTAAAATACAAATCCAAATAAAACATATAATATATGTTTTGGAATCAGAAAAATGTGAGGAACTCAAATATGCCCTTCAAAATATATTTTGGACACTTCAAATTTCGAGATGATTAAAATTACAAGAAAATGCCCTTTTCTTTAATTAATTAATAACTTTTGTTTTATAACTCCAATTTTGACAAATAATATGTCTAAATCGATCAGCGCGACGAGCCCGTTCTATTTATGCAGTCCTTGTTCTGAATTGAAGCATGCATCATGTTGTCATTTAAAATCTGAACTGTTTATGACAATAAAACTTGGTCAAATAAATAATAAAGTGCTTTATTTCTTGTATCCACACCTCACCTTTGCCATGCTACTTTAATGCCATGTAATTGTGCATCATTCATCATGGCATGCTTGGTTGCTTGTTGCATTTCAATTCATATGCTTGCACACTTTATTTATGTTGGCCCTTGTTTGTTTGGTTCTTCTTCGAATAGACGCCCAGCAGGAGAATTACCAGGAATCACAGGAGTACTACCTAGATCCATCTCTCGCTTCAACTGAGCTGCCAGGCAAGCACTACCACATGCTTGCATACATATAGTACCTATTGCCTCTATCTTATTCTTGCATCATTGAGTCGCAATTGCATTAAATTGAATCCCAAGTACTGCATAGCCTTTTCTTTTAAACCACACCAAGCTTGTTCCGGTCCCATGAGCCATTACTACAGGAGTTGTTTGAGACATGCGAGTCGTAGAAAAGCATGAGTAGGGTATGTGAGTGTCTGAGGAATAACGAGGTACCTAAACAACATAACCTGAGTAGTAATGGGATAACTACTGAAAGAGGCACCGGTGAGCAATATCTGCTTTTTTGGTTTTTCATGCTCACTTGTGTCCCGTAGGACTCCGAGTACTTGATTCCTGTTCCTTTGACTATTCACACTATCCACATCCGGGAGGCCTTATGGACCCCCCTGAGCCAGAGCTTGATTCATTCTTATTTCTTGGGGCCACAATTAGTTTGGGGCTTTATTACTATTCTGTACTTATGCCATGTTACTGCTTTATTTAAGATTGTGCGAGGAGCACCTGTACTGTTTTGGATCGTGACACGTTTTCGCTGTATCGACAAGCCCAGTCATATTTTCGGGTTCCCAGTCGTTTACCGCCGTCCACACAAACCTTGGGTCCGTCTCGGAGCCGGCCAACTTCGTTGCGGGTAGCTTAATGGGGTGGCCCCCTGAAATATTTCTGAATCCTGTGATCGCTTTGTCGTGAATGCCTCGTTGGGTTTTGATTTGGTTTTTCCGAGGTTGATCGAGTGTGTGTTGCTATTCGTGCACCCCTGCAGGGTAAACCTTTCTGAAAGCCGTGTCCGCGGTTATGGACGACTTGGAGCACAGTTTCTCGATCATAGACAAGTATAACTAAAGTACCGCTTTTAAATTGACTAAGTACTTGACTAGTAAGTAGTGCAATACTCATGGAATGGTTAATAAAACTGCCAACGGATGATGGGGGTTGTTCGTCCGCTTCCTCGTTGGTAAGCGAGGAGGAGGATGGATCTGTTAATTTTACTGTTGTAACTGTTGTTCTTAATTCATGAACTTCCGTCTATCATTGGTTATGCGGAAGGTTAGCGAGTCTCTATAGAATTGTTAGGTATTATCTTTTGCTGCAATTGCGTCACCCCAGGTTGTGTCCCCTTTAGTGGCATAAAGACTTGCTGAGTACCCTAGGGTCTCACACAATAAATTGTTTGATTCAGATGAACAGGTGTACCCGCAAGATGGATACTGGGTGGAAGAGACAGATGATGTTGGCAACGATCATTCGGTGTAGAGATTCCGGGAACGGGGATCCGTGTGATCTGTGGGCGGGATGTGTTTATTTATGGGGCATCTTATGCCAATTTGCTTCTTATCCGTACTCGGATCTTGTTTTCCGCTTCCGCCTGATACTCTGATGTGTGATGTATGAGGAGCTATCCTAAATTATTATATCTATCTAGGACATTTGGATCTTGCCGTATGGCGTTGCAATATTTATATTTCTTTTAGATGGAATGGCTCTGAGGACTATTGTATGTGGCTTGCATACATACTCATTTGTGTATGTAGTTGATCCCTTCGCCTGCCGATTACGCCGCTCGTTCTTGTCCCGTTGTTTGAAAGTGGTTAGGACGGCCGAAAGGTCTACCGTGAGTGGCCCTGGGCCCCACCGTACTATTTTAACCACTTTCGTTCATCCAGGCATTAACTAAGAGCGTAATTCACCGAGGTAGTTACAACCAGTGTCATTGCATGTGTGTTCTTCCCATGAACCACACATGGATCCACCAGTGTCATTGCATGTCTGCTCTTTTCATGAACCAAAGTTAGTCATCGCATTTTGATGTTCCATGCTTGGTTTTATCCACTTTCTTGTGTTTTGTTCCAACTTTGGAGTACTTTTCATATGATTTCTTGGACTAACCTTTTAACAAGAGCCAAAGTGCTAGCTGCCTGTTTTCTGCTGTTTTTGGTTCAAGGAAAGTCAGAAAATGAATATTCTTGGAATTGGACGGGACAAAAGCCAAAGTGCCTATTTTTCCGAAGGGATCAAGTGCCAGAATACGAGACGGAGAAGGGCCAGAGGGCGGCCATACCACCTGGCCGCACGGCCAGGCATGGCCCGCGCAAGGGGGTGGTGTGGCCAGCCCTGGCACCCCCTCGGCCTCCCCTTCCGACTATAAGATGCCCTCGGGACATAAACCCTAAGTACCCGATCAAAAATCCACGAAAGACTCTATAGCCACCGTGATATCCATCCCTAGATCGGGAGGGATCTGAAGCTCTTCCCGCACCCTGCCGGAGAGGGGAATTCACCCTGGAGGCCTTATTCATCACCATGCAAGCCTCCGGTGTGATGCGTGAGTAGTTCATCCTTGGACTACGGATCCATGTAGTAGCTAGATGGCTGGTTCTCCTCCTTTGTGCTTTCATGTTTAGATCTTGTGAGCTCCGTTCATGATCAAGATCATCTATTTGTAATTCTGCATGTTGTGTTTGTGGGGATCCGATGGTTATTGAGATGCTATTTCAGATTGATTATTGATTCTATCATGTCTTTGTTATTTGTGATCTTGCATGCTTTCCGTTGTCAGTAGCTATCTTGGCCAAGTAGATGCTAGCAACTCCAAGAGTTAGTATTTATGCTCGATAGTGGGTTCATGCCTCTGGTAATCTGGGGAAGTGACAGAAATCTCTAAGGTACTAGATGTGCTGTTGCTACTAGGGAGAAAACAACAATCCTTTGTTCATAGAACAATCGTATTGTTTACTTTACACGCAGTTCGTAAAGCAATAATCTATTGCTTGCAACTTAATACTGGAGGGGGTTCGGATGATAACCTGAAGGTGGATTATTAGTCATAGATGTAGTTGGATGGCGGTCTATGTATAATGTTGTAATGCCCAATCAAGTCTCGAAGGAGTCAAGATGATTAGTATATGCATGTATTGCTTTCTCGGTGTTTGTCAATTGCCCCGCTGTAATTTGTTCACCCAGCATGTTATCTATCTTAAGGAGAGCCACCTCTAGTGAACTATGGATCCCGGTCCTTGTCTTTTACATACAATCTACAATCTTTTACTGTTTTGTGTTTACTTTCTGCAAACTTTTACTTCTTTCCATTCGATACGTTTAATCCTTTGTTTTCCACATAACACGGTGAGATTGACAACCTCATCGCAAGTTGGGGACAAAGTTCTGTGGTTGTGTTGTGCAGGTCTCCACGTTGCTACTAGCACCGGTAGTGCGCCCTGCCAAAGCTCAGCTAGTAACACCTTTGGGGTGTTTCGTTGCTCCTACTGGTTCGATTAAACCATGGTTTCATAACTGAGGGAAAACTTGCTGCTGTGCTCATCGTACCTTCCTCTTGGGGTTCCCAACGATCTCTACTTTGAACGACGAGCACATCAAGATTTTCTGGCCCCGTTGCCGTGGAGTCAAGGACATCTTCACAAGGGGAGTCCCTCATAACCAATCTCTTTACTTTGTTGTTTTTGTTTTGCTTAGTTTTCTTTTTGCTTTGTTTGCTTGTTTCTTTATCAAAAACACAAAAAATTAGTTTTACAAGTTTGCTTTCTTATTTGAAAACCCAAAAAATGACTACTCTTGAAAACACTAAGTTGTGTGACTTTACTAGCACCAACAACAATGATTTTATGAGCACACCTATTGCTCCACCTGTGGCTGAAAATACTTTCTTTGAGATAAAACCTGCTTTACTCAATCTTGTTATGAGAGAGCAATTTTCTGGTATTGGTAATGAAGATGCTGCTTCCCATCTAAATAACTTTGTTGAACTTTGTGAGATGCAAAAGCATAGGGATATAGATGGTGATATTATTAAACTGAAATTGTTTCCTTTCTCTTTGAGAGGAAAAGCTAAAGAATGGTTGAATTCCTTAACTAGGAATAGTATTGATTCTTGGACTAAGTGCAAAGATGCTTTTATTGGAAAATACTATCCTCCTACTAAGATTATATCCATGAGAAGTGAAATAATGAAGTTTAAACAACTTGATAATGAGCATGTTGCTCAAGCTTGGGAAAGAATGAAATCTTTGGTAAAGAATTGTCCCACTCATGGACTGACTGCTTGGATGATCATCCAAACTTTTTATGCAGGATTGAACTATTCTTTAAGGAACCTATTGGATTCAGCTGCTGGAGGTACCTTTATGACCATCACTTTGGGTGCTGCAACAAAACTTTTGGACAATATGATGGTTATTTTTTCTGAATGGCATACTGAGAGAGCTCCACAAGGTAAGAAGGTAAATTCTGTTGAGGAAACCTCCTCCTTGAGTGATAGGATTGATATTATTATGTCTATGCTTGTTAATGGGAAATCCCATATTGATCCAAATAATGTTACTTTAGCCTCTTTGGTTGCTCAAGAAGAGCAAGTTGATGTGAACTTCATAAGAAATAACAATTTTGGCAACAATGCTTATGGCAATAATGCTTATAGGAATTTTTTTGGTAACAACAATTATAAGCCATATCCTCCCAACAATGGTAATGCTTATGGAAATTCTTACAACAATAATAAGAGTGCTCCCTCTGAACTTGAAGTTATGCTTAAAGAGTTTATTAGTAAACAAACTGCTTTCAATAAAACTATTGAGGAAAAACTATCTAATGCTGAAAGAAATATAGCATCTTTGGCTGAAGCTCAATCTACTTTGAATAAAATGGCTGCTAAACCTGAAACTAATGAGAATCCCTTTGCATCTACTAATGCCATACAAGTAAGAATTGATGAAAATGTTAGACTATTAGCTGAATTACATTCTAAGTGGGAAAGAGAAGATGAAATTGCTAGAAACATTAGTGTTTCTACTATCACCACCACTAGTGTTGAGGCGAGTAATAGTTCTACTACTTTAGATGATAAAGTTGATTTTGATCTTGATGGTTGCAATATCTCTGAAGTTATTAAGTTCCTACAAAAGCTTGCTAAAAGTCCTAATGCTAGTGCTATGAACATGGTTTTTACAAAACACATTACTGATGCTCTCATAAAGATTAAAGAAGAAAAGATGAAACATAAAGCTTCTATTCCTATAAGGCAAGAAGATGGTTGGGAACCCATCATTAATATGAAAGTGAATGACTTTGATTTCAAAGCTTTGTGTGATCTTGATAGTAGTGTTTCTATTATGCCTAGAAGGATTTATGATATGCTTGATTTGCCTCCTCTTGAAGATTGTTATTTGAATGTCCCACTTGATGCTAATGCTAAAAAACTACTCATGGGGAGTATTAATGATGTTCTTATTATGGTTAACGATTCCTATGTCCCCATTGATTTCTATGTTTTGGATGTTGAATACAATGCTTATTGTCCTATTACTTTGGGAAGACCTTTTCTTAGAACTGTTGGTGCCATCATTGATATGAAAGAAGGCACCATTAAATATCAACTCCCACTCAAGAAAGGTATAGAACACTTCCCTAAAAAGAGAGAAAAGCTTTCTTTTGCTTCTCCTATGAAAACAAAATTTGGTCTTAATGCTTCTTCATTTGAGAACACTTGATTCTTTCTTTGCTTCTTATGCCTAACTTAAAGGCGTTAGAGAAAAGTATTTATTGGGAGATAACCCAAAAGTTTTAGATGAGTCTTGGAAGTTGTTACCTCTGTAATAACCTCTCCTTATCCTTTTTATTTGCTTTTTGTGCCAAGAGTAACCTCTAATGAGAGTGAAGTAATGATTGAGAAAGTTGTTGTCCCGAAACAGATTTTTGTGCTTCACCGTAAATATTCGTGAGAGATATCTGTATGTCGGATTGAGCTTAATTTTTTTTGCTTCTGCCCCAGGTTGTTATCTAACTTTCGTTAGTTCAACGCTTTTTGATTTGAGCAACAGAAGGTCTTCGAAAAAATTCATCTTTACCTGCTGGTCTGTTTTGGCAGATTTCTGCCATTTTCTGCATTTGCTTCTTAATGGTTCCTTCTTGAGTTCTTTTGGGGAATTGAGCTTTTTGAGGGAAGTGCTACAGTAGCTAGTGTTCTAATGGAAGTTTATTTGGTGTTAGAACTTAACCTTAAGACTTATTTATCTTGAGTGCACTAATGTTGCTAATGAGATTGTGTGAAGTTTTGTATGAAGGAAAAATTCCAGGTGTATGGAAGGAATGAGTAATGAGATGAAGGATGGACTAAAGCTCAAGCTTGGGGATGCCACGCGTGTCACCCCAAGAAATATTCAAGAAGTACAAGCGTCAAAGCTTGGGGATGCCCAAGGCATCCCCTTCTTCATCGATAAAAATCCTAGGTTTCTTCCAAACGCTTCATTTTATTGTTTCATGCACAGTTGTGTTTTTCTTGGAGCGTCTTCTTTTTCGTTTTAGTTTTGGCTTTCGTTTGCCTTGGTTTGCTTAGTTTGCAGAATAAATTGGTTGGACCCCCTCTTTCATACATTAGTTTGCAAATAGTTTGGTTTGGTTTGGAAAAGAGTAGGAAAGTTCATACTTATGTGGTAAAAAGAGCTTGTTTTTGACTGTGGCCTATGCTTTGTCATGCCATGCTTGATATTGTTTTGTCTTTATGCTTAGTATTCTTTGCTGTAGCATGACTTGTTATAAACAATTGAGATTGCTTAATGTGCCTTGGATGAATCATGCGTTGTTTTAGCATATTAAAGCATAGTATAGTGGTATTCTCCTTTGATGCTTTATTTGGGTTGACTTGGCGCATGCTCACACCATGTTATGACTATCCAAAGTCACCGTAGCCTTTATGATCCTTTAGTTTTCAACTTGTAGTTTCACTTTATGCTTTGATCAATGATGTTTTGTCGCTCTGCATGATTATGGCCATTATTGCTCTCTTAGTTTGTCACTCCCAGTCTTTTGCTAGCCTCCACAACAAAGTATGAGTTCCACTCATGCATCCAACTCCCTAAACCAAGTTATTCCAAAGAGTCCACCATACCTACCTACTAGCTTATGCTATTCCAAGTATATTCATGCTTTTGTTTACCTTCCACTTGTTATGAGAAAACTAGTGATTAAAGCTCTCACGAACTTGATGGCACACTTTACTTTATTGCCTCTAATAAACTTGAACCATTGGGTCCTTCTTTGTTGCGTATATGCTTGCGCTTTATAAGTTGAAATTAGCAGAACCATGTACCATGGGGAACGCTTTCAACATTGCACTTGTACATTGTACCCTGTTGATATCATGTTCTTTTGCTTACGGATCCCGACGGTGTGAAATAAAAGTGGAACTTGTAAGATCATGGAGTTTGTATGTGTGTTATAGAAATGCCTGGGCTGCTAGCCTAAGCCATGCCTAATCATGGTGGAAACTTGCAGCATCACCATAATGAGCACTCTATGAAGCATCCTCAAGAAAAACCTATGCAAATAGCAAATAAAAAGATCGCTGAGATGCTCATTGTCTGCTTGCCTTGTCATTTTGATTATGGGAAAGCTCCCGTATCATGTGCAAGGGGTACCCCGATGGCGGTTCTTAATGATACACATATACTTACAATGACAAGAGCTTACTCGTGACTAAAGTTGAGTAGCATGAGGATCGGTCTTTGTAAGTAAGGGGCATGATATTTTGGTTTATAACTTGTCAAGCATATCCTCTTAGTTGTGTCACTTTAACCTTAATCACCTTCAAGATGCTTATGATAGGGGCAATGAGAGCTGAAAACTACAAGTACCATAATTTTTGGAAGCTCTTTATGAGACTTGAATCCCTACTTCCTTTTACAAAAGGCCTTTCTTCCACCATTATATTGAGTCTCCACCTTCTATCTTTATGCACCTACTTTGAGAGAATAGTGGCCATTCTTAGTTCTATGTGCATTGTCCCAAGACTAGTTGATTGATGCATAACTTGTTATTGCTTGTCTTAAACTATTGTATCTAGTCACTCTTATGAACTTTGAAGGTGTCCTATGCATTTATATTTGCTACTCTATTGAGGGACAAGCTGAATACTACTATGCTATGTTTTCTTTATGTGAAACAAACAAACGTCTTGCAAAGCATTGTTATTCATGAATCTTTTGTTTGTGCCTTTTCATGTTGCATCATAGTTTCTTTGCTTATTGCTAGAACTTTGTCTTTCATGTTATGATTGAAGTACTATGATCCCAGCTTTGAAGTCTTTGATGGTGCATGTCACCTCAAAAATTATTCTTTCTTTTTATCACTTACCTACTTGAGGACGAGCAGGAGTTAAGCTTGAGGATGTTGATACATTGCAAATGTATCTATAATTTTTGATGTTCCATGCTTGGTTTTATCCACTTTCTTGTGTTTTGTTCCAACTTTGGAGTACTTTTCATATGATTTCTTGGACTAACCTATTAACAAGAGCCACGGTGCCAGCTACCTGTTTTCTGCTGTTTTTGGTTCCAGGAAAGTCAGAAAATGAATATTCTCAGAATTGGACAAGACAAAAGCCAAAGTGCCTATTTTTCCGGAAGGGATCAAGTGCTAGAATACGAGACGGAGAAGGGCCAGAGGGCGGCCACACCACCTGGCCACGTAGCCAGGCCTAGCCCGCGCCAGGGGGTGGTGTGGCCAGCCCTGGCACCCCCTCGGTCTCCCCTTCCGACTATAAGATGCCCTCGGGACGTAAACCCTAAGTACCCTATCAAAAATCCACGAAAGAGTCTGTAGCCGCCGTCATCTCCATCCCTAGATCGGGAGGGATCTGAAGCTCTTCCCGGCACCCCGCCGGAGAGGGGAATTCACCCCGGAGGCCTTCTTCATCACCATGCAAGCCTCCGGTGTGATCCGTGAGTAGTTCATCCTTGGACTACGGATCCATGTAGTAGCTAGATGGTTGGTTCTCCTCCTTTATGCTTTCATGTTTAGATCTTGTGAGCTCTGTTCATGATCAAGATCATCTATTTGTAATTCTGCATGTTGTGTTTGTGGGGATCCGATGGTTATTGAGATGCTATTTCAGATTGATTATTGATTCTATCATGTCTTTGTTATTTGTGATCTTGCATGCTTTCCGTTGTCAGTAGCTATCTTGGCCAAGTAGATGCTAGCAACTCCAAGAGTTAGTATTTATGCTCGATAGTGGGTTCATGCCTCTGGTAATCTGGGGAAGTGACAGAAATCTCTAAGGTACTAGATGTGCTGTTGCTACTAGGGAGAAAACAACAATCCTTTGTTCATAGAACAATCGTATTGTTTACTTTACACGCAGTTCGTAAAGCAATAATCTATTGCTTGCAACTTAATACTGGAGGGGGTTCGGATGATAACCTGAAGGTGGATTATTAGTCATAGATGTAGTTGGATGGCGGTCTATGTATAATGTTGTAATGCCCAATCAAGTCTCGAAGGAGTCAAGATGATTAGTATATGCATGTATTGCTTTCTCGGTGTTTGTCAATTGCCCCGCTGTAATTTGTTCACCCAGCATGTTATCTATCTTAAGGAGAGCCACCTCTAGTGAACTATGGATCCCGGTCCTTGTCTTTTACATACAATCTACAATCTTTTACTGTTTTGTGTTTACTTTGTGCAAACTTTTACTTCTTTCCATTCGATAAGTTTAATACTTTGTTTTCCGCAAAACACGGTGACATTGATAACCTCATCGCAAGTTGGGGACAAAGTTCTGTGGTTGTGTTGTGCAGGTCTCCACGTTGCTACTAGCAACGGTAGTGCGCCCTGCCAAAGCTCAGCTAGTAACAACTTTGGGGTGTTTCCTTGCTCTTACTGGTTCGATTAAACCCTTGTTTCATAACTGAGGGAAAACTTGCTGCTGTGCTCATCGTACCTTCCTCTTGGGGTTCCCAACGAGCTCTACGTCGAACGACGAGCAGATCACATGTCTGCTCTTTTCATGAACCACAACTAGAGTCATTTCATGTGTCTTCTTCTCACAAACCACATATCCACCAGTGTCATTGCATGTGTGTTCTTCCCATAAACCACACATGGATCCACCAGTGTCATTGCATGTGTGTTATTCTCACAAACCACGTAAGGATCCACCGGTGTAATTGCATGTGTGTTCCTCTCATAGACCACACATGGATCCACCGGTGGCATCACATGTCTGCTCTTTTCATGAACCACAGTTAGAGTCATCGCATGTCTGCTCTTTTCATGAACCACAACTAGAGTCATTGCATGTGTGTTCTTCTTAGAAACCACATATTCACTAGTGTCATTGCATGTGTGTTCTTCCCATGAACCACACATGGATCCACCAGAGTCATTGCATGTGTGTTATTCTCACAAACCACACATGGATCCAGCCAGTGTCATTGCATGTGTGTTCTTCCCACGTACCATAGATGGATCCACCAGAGTCATTGCATGTGTGTTCTTCCCATGAACCACACATGGATCCACCAGTGTCATTGCATGTATGCTATTTTCATGGACCACAACTAGAGTCATTGCATGTGTGTTCTTCTCACAAACCACATATCACCGGCGTCATTGCATGTGTGTTCTTCCCATGAACCAAACATGGATCCACCAGTGTCATTGCATGTGTTTTCTTCCCACAGACCACACATGGATCCACCAGTGTCATTGCATGTGTGTTCTTCCCATGAACCACATATGGATCCACCAGTATCATTGCATGTCTGCTCTTCCCATGAACCACAACTAGAGTCATCGCATGCGTGCTCTTTTCATGAACCACAGCTAGAGTCATTGCATGTGTGTTCTTCTTAGAAACCATATCATGAACCACACCCACTCTCATTGCATGTGTGTTCTTCTCATTAACCACACATGGATCCACCGGTGTCATTGCATGTCTGCTCTTCTCATTAACCACAACTAGAGTCATTGCATGTATGTTCTTTTCACAAACCACATATCACCAGAGTCATTGCATGTGTGTTCTTCCCATGAACCACACATGGATCCACCAGTGTCATTGCATGTGTGTTCTTCCCATGAACCATACATGGATCTACTAGTGTCATTGCATGTGTGTTCTTCCCATGAACCACACATGGATCCACTAGTGTCATTGCATGTCTGCTCTTTTCATGAACCACAGCTAGAGTCATCGCATGTCTGCTCTTTTCATGAACCACAACTAGAGTCATTGCATGTGTGTTCTTCTCACAAACCACATATCCACTAGTGTCATTGCATGTGTGTTCTTCCCATGAACCACACATGGATCCACCAGTGTCATTGCATGTGTGTTATTCTCAGAAACTATGTAAGGATCCACCGGTGTAATTGCATGTGTGTTCCTCTCATAGACCACACATGGATCCACCGGTGGCATCGCATGTCTGCTCTTTTCATGAACCACAGTTAGAGTCATCGCATATCTACTCTTTTCATGAACCACAGCTAGAGTCATTGCATGTGTTTTCTTCTCACAAACCACACATATCCACCAGTGTCATTGCATGTGTGTTCTTCCCACAGACCACACATGGATCCACCAGTGTTATTGCATGTGTGTTCTTCCCACAGACCACACATGGATCCACCAGTGTCATTGCATGTGTGTTCTTCCCACAGACCACACATGGATCCACCTAGTGTCATCGCATGTGTGCTCTTTTCATGAACCACAGTTAGAGTCATCGCATGTCTGCTCTTTTCATGAACCATAGCTAGAGTCATTGCATGTGTGTTCTTCTTACAAACTATGTCATTGCATGTGTGTTCTTCTCATTAACCACACATGGATCCACCGGTGTCATTGCATGTGTGCTCTTCTCATTAACCACAGCTAGAGTCATTGCATGTCTATTCTTCCCACAAACCACATATCACCAGAGTCATTGCATGTGTGTTCTTCCCACAAACCACATATCACCGGTGTCATTGCATGTCTGCTTTTCTCATTAACCACAGCTAGATCCACCCGTGTCATTGGATGCATGTTCTTTTCATAAACCGCATATGGATACTAATTAACCTTAGGAGATCCCTAACCTTAGCGTTAGACCGAGTCTTCTAGAAGGCACGCCCTAACACAGTTGTTCTACTTGTCGATTGTTACATACCGTTCGATCGGGGCGCTTGGACGATTTAGATAGTTTTCGTGAGATCGATCCGCGAGTAGTCTGTTCTGCGGCATGATTGGCCACGCTTGCTCTGGACAAACTTGCAACACCGGGGGCTCCCCTGTTGCGAGTGTCACGACACACGAGTTGAGTGGTCCATATCCCAGTGTCACGTCCCCATTACTTCTCTTCCTCCCCGTACTTCTCTTCCTTCCCCTCGAAGCCACATTCCCCACTTCACTCCCATCCTGCCGTAGCCGCAAACCGACGGCGCCGCCATCCCAATCCCCTCTCCGGCAGCCACCCCCTCCCCTCTCGCCATGGGTTCAAGGGGAGACGACGAGGAAACGCGTCGTGACGACAGGGACGGTGATTTCGATGTGAGTCGTCTCATCTCTATCTATCATCCGTGTCCAGTTATCTATTTTTTGAGCCAGATCTACTCCGTTTACTCATGCGTGTATGATGTGTTAGGCCAACCAGACGATGTATGACGCCGACTATCACGGTTTAGCGGATGAATACAGTTCTCTGCTATGTAAACATGGATATGTGCCCACTAAATTTGTAGCGTTCGAAGGACGAAACGCAGGCAGGAGGTTTCTACGGTGTCAAGGACATCGTGCAATGATGCGAGGCCGAAGTTGCAGTGTTGTCAAATGGGTAGATCCAGAGTGGCCCAAATCGATGCAGAAAACGCTGGAGAAACTATGGGAAATGACTGTTGAGTTGAAAGAATCCACATTCAGCTCACTTCTTGACAGTGTTGATATGAAGCTATGGGAACCAGTTGACATGACCAAGCATAAGTGAGATCTCATGGGGGTAGAAGACAAGGTTAGCAAATTCGAGAAGGAGAGGGACGCGGCGTTGGCCCTGAAGGCTAAAGCAGAGCAAGAACTGACTCAAGCAAGGAAGGATCTTCACCAGGCCAAAGTCCTGCAGTTCACAACCACGAGTATTGACAAGTGCATGAGGAAAGATGCAGAGAAACAATTGAAGCTGTGTAAGGAAGATGCTAAAAGGAAGGAGCAGACGATTCGATCCTTGCTCTCGCAGGAAGATGCGCATACGGCTAAGATTAGGAAGATCAAGGAGATGTGTGATAACTAGTTCTATTTAGCTTAAGCCTCGTGCCTTTTATAAGTTGTAATAGTTGTACTTGTTTACCTAGCGGTCTGAACTATTGGCCGCGGAGTCCTGGGAGTAAACAAATTGGTCGCCCGTTAATCTGTCTTAACCCTGCATTACTTCCTTTTGTCTGACCAATGCCCCTTGGATATTCCGCCCGTCGCTTCGTCGTCCTCGTGTACAAATAGGAGGCGCCACAGCTCGTCGCTTCGTCGCCCATCCCCTCGCCCTCTCCAATCTCCACCGCGTCGTCCACCCCCTCGCTCCCTCTCTAATCTCCACTGCGCCGCCACGGTGATGCCCTCACTAAACTTCTATGAGGCGGTGATGTTCACGCACTTCGACATCCTCGCGCCGCCGGCCACGACGGTGCCCCACGGATGGCGCATAAGCTATGCGGGGGTGCCGGCGGCTCCACTCCTCGTCCTCGGCGGAGCCGTGATGAAGAGCGAAATGCCCGCATGGAAGAGGGCACTGCCCCGGTACATGGCGCCCAGCCTGTACTGGCCGGCGTTGTTCAAGAAGGAGCAAAAGGCCAAGATTGGCAACTGCATCGTTTACGGGCGCGTGGTGCACCGGGATCTCTGCAACCGAGAAGGGCGGGAGAGGTTCTGGTCCATCCCTGGACGGACCAAGTTCACCGTCATCGCCGCCGCTCATCGCGAAGAGGTGCTCCGTCTCGCGTACAATGCGGAAATCGTGGAGGTTTCGTCCGATGAAGACGAGGAAGCCGGCGGCTCGGAGGACAGCGACAGCGGAAGTGAAATTGTTTACTAGTGGTTGAATTAATATAGGATGTGAAATCACACCTTTGTTTAGAAGAATTTGTGGTTGAATTAATGAAATGCCTCGATTTAGATCTCTGTCTCAATTAATCTGTGGAAGAATTTGTGATTTAGATCAATTTCTGCCTCGATTTAGATCTCTGTCCCGGATTGGGAACGTGACCGTGGACCAAAGACCCCTTTTCTACTAGTGTATTCCGACATTGGTGGTTTGTTTAAATGTAATCTACGTGGATTTGGCCGCATGCAAATAGCACAACCACAATTTATAAAGTGGAAGCACGTACACCCGGTTACTGGAGATCCGGGAGCTTCGCCAGATGCAGGGGATGCAGGAGCAGAGAGGCGGTGAGATAGACGGGCTCAAGATTAGGCCAGAAAGTGGTACCCATTTCCTCCTCATTGGGCATTATAGGTGAGAACATTGCTGTTTATGTTGCCATGTCGTTGTGCAGCATCTGAAATAAGTTGCTGCTTCATGGAGTGTGGCAGCTTAAATAATTTATTTCTGTGCCACTTACATTCCGTCGTATTTGGAGACCTCCTACCCCTCAGCAATCGTGGAACCGGTGGATCCTTGTTTTCAGATAGCAGTGGCACAATCACAATTTCGGATTCAACTACTGACTCAGGCGTTTCCAAACCCTAAGTCGCGCTACATTTTACTCAGAGAACGTGGGTAGATTGTTTCGCCCAGCAACGTGCCACACACAGAGCTCCAGAATTTAACAGAATTGCATATATAGGTTCAAGTTCAACACACTACTATGCATCTTCATTGCCAACAGCCTTCTTCTGCAGCCTGGGTGCCAAGCCTTCACGTCCAATTGCTTCTTCATTTCCTGCCTTCTTCCTCTTCCTCGGTGCCAATTTTCTTAGCTTCACGTACTCTGCATCACCGGGACAATGGGCACCAGAATCGTGTCCAACATCATCACCGGGACAAATGACTGACCCGACAGTCATGTTTCTAACCTTGCGGCGCTTCCTGTCAAAGAAACAAGACTGTTGCATAACTGCCCAATATCTACAGAGTAAATAAAAAAATTACAATTCAGCGCAAACATGTGAACCCCAAGCGACCTTTGCTTACCAGGAGCTAATTGCGTTCGAGCAACCACCCTGTCCAAGAATAGAAGGGCGACTCCTAGTTGCAGCAGCTTCCACATCCAGTACATCACAATTCAGCTCAAACATGCAATCCGAAGCATACCTTTTCATCAACCCAATTAGCTGACTGTCACACGTTATAGGAACCATGATGCCACGTTCAACCATGAAGCTGAACTTTGCAGTCTGCTTCGGCCATACTTCAACATGATTACGCAGAGCAGCAACCATACCAGATATAGTGCAGATCTGCATAGGCGCTTCTTCCATCGTGAAACAATGGCTTCCATACCACTTGCCCTTGGAGTCGTACCTGTAGAGGACTACCGTAACCAGGTAAGGGGGTCCGCACAGATCCCACTTGACAGAAAACTGTGGACAAAATATGTTTTTCAGCATTGGGCTAACGAACAATTTGAGGTTCAGTAGCCAGCTAGCAGTTGTAATTAGTGCGAATAGCAAAGAGATGGGCAGCTCACCCGCTTGTAGGCAGAACTTCTTCTTCCTTGATAGTAGGATCTGCCATCCTCCGAACTGCTCGGCTCGACGGCGGCGGAGGCGGGCTAGAGCCTCGCAATGGCGGCTACGGCATGCGCCATTGGAGCTTGGTATCAGCGACTGGGCGCAGCAACTTGGCCCCGGAAGTCAAATGTCCGAAGGGATCGTCCTGCCTAGAGGGTAGATTCCGACGCCACCGGTTCTAGGAGAAAGCTAGGAATGGATTTGTGAAATTGGTCAACGCATCCAATGCACTTAGCTGCTCGATTTGCCTAAGAGGTTGCCGCGTTGGCGCCCGCGTCACGGACAGATAACCGACATGTGGGTCCAGACCGTCTACTTCACGGGGCGGTTTAACGGAATGTTTTTATTTGGCAGGGGTGAGATGAGTTTGCCTCGAAATGGCCCCTCTCAGTAGTTGGCGGCCCAACTTTTCGAAACGCGGTAATTTCAGGCAACTTAGGTACCGCCATGCGCTGGCCTGCCAACTTTGGTACCGCAGACGAACAAGCCCCACCCTCTGGCCCTTCTCCGTCTCGTATTCTGGCTCCAAGTGTCCCCCGGTAAAATAATAACTTTGGCTTTCGTCCCATCCAATTCCGAGAATATTCATTTTCTGACTTCCTGGAACCAAAAACAGCAGAAAACAGCCAGCTGGCACTGTGGCTCTTGTTAATAGGTTAGTCCAAGAAATCATATGAAAAATACTCCAAAGTGTGGACAAAACACAAGAAAGTAGATAAAACCAAGCATGGCACATCAAACATTATAGATACATTAGCAACGTATCAACATCCCCAAGCTTAACTCCTGCTCGTCCTCGAGTAGGTAAGTGATAAAAAGAAAGAATAATTTTTGAGGTGACATGCACCATCATAAAATTGATCAAAGTATTTGTAAAACATTCAAAGCTGGGATCATAGTACTTCAATCATAACATGAAAGACAAAGTTCTAGCAATAAGACAAAGAAACTATGTTGCAACATGAAAAGGCATAAAAAAAGATTCATGAATAACAATGCTTTGCAAGACGTTTGTTTGTTTCACATAAATAAAACATAGCATAGTGGCATTCAGCTTGTCCCTCATAGAGTAGCAAACATAAATGCATAGGACACCTTCAAAGTTCATAAGAGTGACTAGATACAAGTAGTTTAAGAACAAGCAATACCAAGCTCAATCCGACATACAGATATCTCTCACGAATATTTACGGTGAAGCACAAAAATCTGTTTCGGGACAACAACTTTCTCAATCATTACTTCACTCTCATTAGAGGTTACTCTTGGCACAAAAAGCAAATTAAAAGGATAAGCAACGGTTATTACAGAGGTAATAACTTCCAAGACTTATCTAAAACTTTTGGATTATCTCCCAATAAGTACTTTTCTTTAACGCCTTTAAGTTAGGCATGATAGTTTGAGAAGATGCTCACACAGGAAATATGAATTGAGGTAAAAGAGAGAATCAAGAAGCAAATTCAAAGCACATTTAAGTCTAACCCACTTCCTATGCATAGGAATCTTGTAAAGAAACAAGTCATGAAAGAACAAAGCAACAAGCATAGGAAAGCAAAACAAGTGCAGCTTCAAAATTTTCAACATAAAGAGGGGAAACTTAATATTATTGAGACACATAAAACCATGTTTCCCTCTCTCATAATAACTTTTAGTAGCATCATGAATAAAAGTAACAATATAACTATCACAAGAAACATTCTTATCATGACCCATATGCATAAAAGAATTAATACTCCCCACATAAACATAGTCATTCTTATTGATTATAGTGGGAGCAAATTCAACAAAATAGCTATCATTATTATTATCATCACCATAATCATCAAATATAGGAGGCATATTGTAATCATAATTAATTTCCTCCTTAATAGTAGGTGGATTGAAAATATCATATTCATCATTGCAATCATCATAAGCAATAGAATAGTTATCTTCCCAAGTGTGTTCATTTGTAAACATATCATCATTGGAAGGATCATGGATAACACTAATAGTATAGCAATTATTAATAGCATCATTTTCAGAATTGGTACCGAAGAGATTTTCAATATCAAAAGTAGTGTGCTTTTCCCAATCATGATCACTACTATATGTAACACGCGTAGGAACATCATCGAGTTCAGACTCATCAAAAACTATAATAGGAGCAACATGCTTAGGGGGAAATATCGTTTCCTCTCTCCTTTTACTCCTCCTTTTCTTATTTTTCTTCTATTTAGGAGGGAGAGGCTTGAAAGGAAGCTTCTCCATATACCCTGGTTCATTGTTAGAGACAATAGAAGAAACTTTGGAGGATTCCTCCTTTTCATTAATAAGACCAAAACACATATTTGTCATGTCATATTTTGGTAAGATCTCATCTTTTATAATATTTTGTATGTAAGTATTTGTGTGGCAATTATCAACACAATAAAGATGACAACCATGCATGACACTATTCATATCAAAAGCACCCATATCTACCAAAGAGGTTTCTCTTGATAACTCTTCACACCCCAAAAATAATGTAAGTTCATCATGTTGATTAGGAGTGATCATGTCATCACAATACAAACTTGCAGTACTCATTGGATTAGAAGGGCTATTATTATGGCCTGAGCATTGAAAATTGAAATGATCCACTTCAAAACAAAATTCACAAATAAAAGGATAGAGGGCACAAACCTTTTTACCAAGATCATTTAGAGCCCTATACCACGTTCTAGTTTTTTCATTCCTGTGGGTCATACAATATTCTTCTTCAATTTGATTATTCTCACAAGGTCTATGTATTCCACAAGAATTAATATGCTTATAAGTAGGACTTTCAGAGGTTTGAGCTGTTGGGTCTGCAGCATAGAAAACAAAAAATTTCCTACGATGAGAACTATACGCCAAGATCTATCTACTAGATACAGAGCAACGGGTGGACATACATCCATGGAGAACTTACCCTCGAAGACCACGAGTTTTATTAACGAGTAGGAACTCGTGGTTGATGTAGTCGTATGCTTGCCGATCTCAAGATCGTGTGGAAGTCCGAGCACCGCAAATCAGCAGCGCATCCGTCCTCGCACACACGTTCAAGCCACCGGACAACCTCCACCTCCTCTCTCCAACGAATCAGCGGAAGCAGCAACTCCTTCCAGACGCAAGGCCACCGGGAACATGTATCTCGCTAATCCGAGACCATGGGGGAATATCTAGAGGGGGAGAGAGATCCTTCACGAGGAGGTGTGAGGATGAAGGATGGAATGGGTGGCCTTTTATAGGAGGAGGGGGGTGCCCCCTCTCTCCATGGCCGGCGCATGGGGGGTGACCCCTCACCTCCCCCATTCATGTGGTGGTAACCCCTCCACATTAAAATGCCCCTTAACATTCTCTTTTAAAGTCTCCACTTTAAATGCATTAAATTTCTCCAAATTTAATGCTCTCTCATTTAATAAAACTCTTTTATTTATTTTATTCAGAATTTTGTTAATTACTTTAATTAACAAACATTCACATAAAACCCCTTGCAACATTTCAATATTACATGCAGAACCACTTTCTGCAATTTCACCCGAAACAATTCCGGTTTCTATCGAAACATTTCCTGCGCTTTGCAAACCTTTTGTCTGGAACATATGTGCTCCTAAACGGTGTCCGGCAACCCTCAAGTGTGTCACCCTACGGTTCGTGAATAATGCATACATGATTGAGACTCCTCTCAGATCAATAATCAGAAGCGGGACCTGGAGATCCATACTAACTCCTGCACATTCAACGATGACTTCTGTGATCGTGAGAACCTTTAACGTCAGCAATTTAATCTCTTTGTCTCATGATATAATACATGTCCGAGATTCGATCATCGGTATCCAAATACCTAGTTTGATCTCGTTACCGACATGCACTCTTTTCTCGTTCCCGTGATACAACATTCTAGTGATCACATCACTTGCTTGCAAGCTATCTTAATGTGATATCACCGAGAGGGCCCAGAGTATATCTATCCGTCATCTGGATTGACAAATTCCACTCTTGATCCATGAGCCTCAACATAACACCTTCGTAGTACTGAACCCATCTTTATAGTCACCCTGTTACGGTGTGACGTTTGATGTTATCAAGATACTCTTCCGGTGTTAGCAATTAACATGATCTCATGGTCTAAGGACTAAGACTACTTTGTATGATGTTATAGCAATATAAACATAATGACTTGATCGTAATGCTATACTTCGGATGAACCTTTGATCATCTTGTTAATCATTTCACAAATGCTGTGACCTTGTTATTAACAACATCCAATGTCCATGATCAGGAAGCTTTGATCATCTTGTTAATCAACAAGCTAGTCTATAAGAGAGGCATAACTAGGAACCCTTTTTGTTTATTAAACACACATGTATTGATGTTTCCTATCAATACAATTATAGCATGCAAAATAAACATCTATCATATACAAGAAATATATAATAACAACTTTATTATTGCCTCTCAGGGCATATTTCCTTCAGTCTCCCACTTGCACTAGAGACAATAATCTAGTTTACAAAGTGATAAATCTAACACCCATGGAGTTCTGGTGTTGATCATGTTTTTCCCTAGGGAGTACTTTAGTCAATGGATCTGCTACATTTAGGTCCGTGTGCACCTTACAAATCTTTATATCTCCATCTTTGACATGCTCGCGGATGGAGTGAAACCGGCGCTTAATATGTTTGGAATTCTTGTGAGACCTTGGTTACTTTGCGTTGGCTATGGCTCCATTGTTGTCACAATAAATCACCATCGGGTCCAACGCACTGGGAACCACACCCAGTTCTGTAATGAACTCTTTCATCCAAACTGCCTCCTGCGCCGCTTCTGAAGCAGCAACATATTCCGCCTCCGTTGTTGATCCAGCTACCACAGGTTGTTTGGAACTCCTCCAACTAACTATTGCTCTGTTCAAGAGATATACGTATCCGGATTGAGACTTAGAGTCATCTGGATCGGTGTCAAAGCTAGCATCGACATAACACTTAGCAACTAGCTCTTCTTCACCTCCGTATATAAGAAACATATCCTTAGTTCTTCTCAAGTACTTGAGGATGTTCTTTACCGCTATCCAGTGTTCCGAACCTGGATCAGATTGGTACCTACTAGTCAAACTAATAGCTTGTGCCACATCCGGTCTTGTACATAGCATGGCATATATAATAGAGCCTATGGCCGAGGCATAGCGGATCTTATCCATCATCTCTCTTTCTTTCGCCGTAGCCGGACTTTGAGTCTTACTCAATGTCTTGCCTTGCAACATAGGTAAGAACCCCTTCTTACTTTTGTCCATATTGAACTTCTTTAATATCGTATCAATGTATGTACTCTGCGATAGCCCAATTAGGCGTCTTGATCTATCTCTATAGATTTTAATGCCTAATATATATGAAGCTTCACCAAGGTCCTTCATCGAAAATTTGCTGTTTAGATAACTTTTAACATTGTTTAAAAGATCTATATCATTTCCAATCAATAATATGTCATCCATATATAATATCAGAAATGCCACATTGCTCCCACTCACTTTCTTGTAAATACAAGCCTCTCCATAAGTTTGGACAAATCCAAACTCTTTGATCACCTCATCAAAGCGGAGATTCCAACTCCGGGATGCTTGCTTCAGTCCATAGATGGATCGCTGAAGTTTGCACACCTTATTAGCATCCTTAGGATCGACAAAACCCTTTGGTTGTATCATATACAACTCTTCTTGAATATTACCATTGAGGAACGCAGTTTTGACATCCATCTGCCATATTTCATAATCGAAATATGCAGCAATTGCTAACATAATCCTAACCGACTTAAGCATCGCTATGGGAGAGAATGTCTCATCATAGTTAACTCCTTGAATTTTTCAAAACCCCTTTGCGACAAGTCGAGCCTTATAGATGGTTACATTACCATCAGCATCAGTTTTTCTTTTGAAAATCTATTTATTCTCAACGGCCTTTAGATCGTGAGATAAGTCCACCAAGGTCCAAACCTGGTTTTCGTACATGGATTCCATCTCGGATTTCATGGCTTCTAGCCATTTGTTGGAATCAGGGCTCATCATCGCTTCTTCATACGTCGCAGGGTCATCTATTTCAGCAATCATGAAATTCATAACAGGATTGTCGTACAGTTCAGGAGCTGCACGTGTCCTGCTTGACCTGCGAGGTTCGGTAGTGTCCTCTTTCGGAGTTTCATGATCAATATCATTAGCTCTCTCTTCATTAGGTGAAGTCAACTCCGAAACAACTTCCGGTGATCCGCTACTCGCTATTTCATGAAGAGAAGGTTCAATAACCTCTTCGAGTTCTACCTTCCGACTACTCACACCTTTCGCGAGAAATTCCTTCTCAAGAAAGGATCCATTCTTGGCAACAAAGACCTTGCCCTCGGATCTGTGATAGAAGGTATACCCAATCGTTTCCTTAGGGTATCCTATGAAGACGCATTTTTCCGCTTTGGGTTCGAGTTTATCCGGTTGAAGTTCCTTCACATAAAAATCACATCCCAAACTTTAAGAAATCACAGCTTAGGTTTGTTTCCAAACCATAATTCATACGGTGTCTTTTCAACGGATTTAGATGGTGCCCTATTTAAAGTGAATGTAGCGGTTTCCAGTGCATAACCCCAAAATGACAGTGGCAAGTCAGTCAGAGACATCATAGATCGAACCATATCCAATAAAGTACGATTACGACGTTCTGACACACCATTACGTTGTGGTGTTCCGGCAGGCGTGAGTTGTGAAACTATTCCACACTCTTTCATGTGTGTGCTAAACTCGTAACTTAGATACTCTCCTCCATGGTCAGACCGTAGAAATTTGATCTTTCTATTACGATGATTTTCCACTTCATTCTGAAATTCTTTGAACTTTTCAAAAGTTTCAGACTTGTGTTTCATCAAATAGATATACCTGTATCTACTCAAATCATCCGTGAAAGTAACAAAATAACGATATCCATCTCGCGCCGACACACTCATTGGTCCACACACATCAGTATGTATGATTTCCAATAAATCTGTCGCCCGTTCCATTGAACCGAAAAACGGCGTTCTAGCCATCTTGCCCATAAGGCATGGCTCACATGTATCAAATGATTCAAAATCAAGTGATTCCAAAAGTCCATCAGAATGGAGTTTCTTCATGCGTTTAACGCCAATATGACCTAGACGGCAGTGCCACATATATGCAGATATATCATTATCAAGTTTAATTCTTTTAGCATCAACATTATGAATATGCGTAATACTACTATCGAGATCCAATAGAAATAAACCATTCAACACAGGTGCATGACCATAAAAGATATTATTCATATAAATCGAACAACCATTGTTTTAAGATTTAAACAAATAACCACTTTGCATCAAACATGATCCGGATACAATGTTCATGCTCAGTGCAGGCACCAAATAACAATTATTCAGGTTTATAACTAATCCCGACGGCATATGGAGAGGCAGCGTTCCGACGGCGATCACATCAACTCTTGATCCATTGCCGACCCGCATCGTGACCTCATCCCTTGCTAGTTGTCGCTTGTTCCGCAGCCCCTGAACCGAGTTACATATATTAGCAACCGATCCCGTATCAAATACCCAGGTGCTACTGTGAGTACTAGTCAAGTACACATCAATAACATGTATATCATATATACCTTTGTTTGCCTTGCCGGCCTTTTTGTCCGCCAAATACTTGGGGGCAGTTGCGCTTCCAATGGCCAGTCCCCTTGCAATAGTAGCACTCGGTGTCAGACTTAGGGCTAGCTCGGGGTTTCTTTTTAGGCGCGGCAACAGATTTGCCGCCCTTCTTTCCCTTCTGCTTGCCTTTCTTGTCCTTCTTGAAACCGATGGTCTTATTGATCATCAACACTTGATGTTCTTTCCTAATCTCCACTTCTGCAGTCTTAAGCATTGACAGAAGCTCGGGAAGGGACTTCTTCATGCCCTGCATATTATAGTTCATCACGAAGCTCTTGTAGCTAGGTGGCAGAGATTGGAGAACACGATGTATGCCTAAGTCAATGGGAATCGTTATTCCCAAGGACACAAGCTTATCGGCGTACCCATACATTTTGAGTACGTGCTCACTAACGGAGTTGTTCTCTTCCCTCATGCAGCTAAAGAACTTTTCAGAAGCATTATAACTCTCTATGGCAGCATGGGTATCGAAAATAATTTTCAATTCTCCCATGGTATCAAAGGCATTGCCATTTTCGAAACGTTTTCGAAGTTCTGGTTCTAGCCCATACAGTATGCCGCAATGAACTAAGTTGTGGTCCTCCTGACGAGTTATATAGACGTTCTTTTCCTCGTCAGGGGCATCAGGAGCTGGTGGGGGGGCTAGCGGCGCCTCTAGCACATATTGCTTTTGTGCAGCAGTGAGGAGAATCCTCAAATTCATAGCCCAGTTGGTGAAGTTGCTACCATTCGCAGCAAGCTTCTCTTTCTCCATGAACACATTGAAATTAAAAGCAAGTGGTGCCATCTACAAGAGAATTTGTAAAATATATTTAGACTAAGTTTATGATAGATTGAGTTCAACTAATCCAAATTACTAATGAACTCCCACTCAAAAATGACATCCCTCGTGTCCTTTTGGTGATTACATGAACCAAATCCACTACACCAAGTCCGATCATCACGTGAGTCGGTGTAGCTTCAAAGGCAAGTATCTATATAGGCATCATATCAACTATATGACTCATGCTTAACCTTTCGGTCCGTGTTCTGAGGCCATGTCTGTACATGCTAGGCTCGTCAAGTAAGAACCTTAGTATTCGCGTGTGTAAAACTGTCTTACACCTGTTGTATGAAAGCGTAGAGTCGAGAACACCCGATCATCACGTGATGCCTCAAAACACGATCCACAAAACGGTGCATACTTAAGGAAGAACACATTTTATCTTGATATCTAAATGGGGGATCATCTTATAATGCTACCAAAAGCACCAAACTAGCAATATAAGATGCTAACATCTAATGTGTGAAGTGAGGTGATATGGTCCATGCATTTGATCTCTATCATTTGCATCGTGGTATGATCTCTATCATTCCTTTGTGTGTAAGGCCAAGGTCTATGGAACTTACACGTTAAGTGAGTTGTAAGAGTATCTATCATACATCTACTTACAACAATACCATATCAAGACACTAGCCCAGCAACGATCTAAACTAGACA
Organism: Avena eriantha; assembly: GCA_910589775.1. NCBI lineage: Eukaryota > Viridiplantae > Streptophyta > Magnoliopsida > Poales > Poaceae > Avena > Avena eriantha. Next base: position 491,193,779 of record OU342740.1, read on the forward strand.
CCTCTAATTTATCAATTGCAAGTTTTACGTGGCTTAGGGCTTTTACAGATAGAACCGGTCCTACCTACGAACATGAACCACAACGAGGATAACCAAGTTATTAGCAACACGTTGTAAATCAGATATTGACTATAGTAGGAGAGACAGACACCCGCCATCCACTTATGCAAAACAAGTTGCATGTCAGTCGTGGAACCGGTCTCATGTACGATGACATGTAAGGTTGGTCCGGCCGCTTCATACCACTATGCCAACAATATCCAAAGTACATAGAATATGCAATAACATGATCATCATCGCCCACATATAAACATATGTGTACTACCCGTGCAAAGCACCTACGCATAGATCAGGCTCTGATACCACTGTTGGGTCTGTAGCATAGAAAACAAAAAAATTCCTACGATGAGAACTATACGCCAAGATCTATCTACTAGATACAGAGCAACGGGTGGACATACATCCATGGAGAACTTACCCACGAAGACAACGAGTTTTGTTAACGAGTAGGAACTCGTGGTTGATGTAGTCGTACGCTTGCCGATCTCAAGATCGTGTGGAAGTCCGAGCGCCGCAAATCAGCAGCGCATCCGTCCTCGCACACACGTTCAAGCCACCGGACAACCTCCACCTCCTCGCTCCAGCGAATCAGCGGAAGCAGCAACTCCTTCTAGACGCAAGGCCAACGAGAACATGTATCTCGCTAATCTGAGACCATGGGGGGATATCTAGAGGGGGAGAGAGATCCTTCACGAGGAGGTGTGAGGATGAAGGAGGGAATGGGTGGCCTTTTATAGGAGGAGGGGGGTGCCCCCTCTCTCCATGGCCGGCGCATGGGGGGGTGACCCCTCACCTCCCCCATTCATGTGGTGGTAACCCCTCCACATTAAAATGCCCCTTAACATTCTCTTTTAAAGTCTCCACTTTAAATGCATTAAATTTCTCCAAATTTAATGCTCTCTCATTTAATAAAACTCTTTTATTTATTTTATTCAGAATTTTGTTAATTACTTTAATTAACAAACATTCACATAAAACCCCTTGCAACATTTCAATATTACATGCAGAACCACTTTCTGCAATTTCACCCGAAACAATTCCGGTTTCTATCGAAACAATTCCTGTTTCTATCGAAACATTTCCTGCGCTTTGCAAACCTTTTGTCTGGAACATATGTGCTCCTAAACGGTGTCCGGCAACCCTCAAGTGTGTCACCCTACGGTTCGCGAATAATGCATACATGATTGAGACTCCTCTCAGATCAATAATCAGAAGCGGGACCTGGAGATCCATACTAACTCCTGCACATTCAACGATGACTTCTGTGATCGTGAGAACCTTTAACGTCAGCAATTTAATCTCTTTGTCTCATGATATAATACATGTCCGAGATTCGATCATCGATATCCAAATACCTAGTTTGATCTCGTTACCGACATGCACTCTTTTCTCGTTCCCGTGATACAACATTCTAGTGATCACATCACTTGCTTGCAAGCTATCTTAATGTGATATCACCGAGAGGGCCCAGAGTATATCTATCCGTCATCTGGATTGACAAATTCCACTCTTGATCCATGAGCCTCAACATAACACCTTCGTAGTACTGAACCCATCTTTATAGTCACCCTGTTACGGTGTGACGTTTGATGTTATCAAGATACTCTTCCGGTGTTAGCAATTAACATGATCTCATGGTCTAAGGACTAAGACTACTTTGTATGATGTTATAGCAATATAAACATAATGACTTGATCGTAATGCTATACTTCGGATGAATGTTCATCACATCATTTCACAAATTGTGTGACCTTGTTATTAACAACATCCAATGTCCATGATCAGGAAACTTTGATCATCTTGTTAATCAACAAGCTAGTCTATAAGAGAGGCATAACTAGGAACCCTTTTTGTTTATTAAACACACATGTATTGATGTTTCCTATCAATACAATTATAGCATGCAAAATAAACATCTATCATATACAAGAAATATATAATAACAACTTTATTATTTCCTCTCAGGGCATATTTCCTTCATGAGGATGTTTATTGCTATCATTAATAACAATTTCATTTTCCATGCAAGTGTCTTTATAAGGCTCATGATACATGTCCCATTTTTCTTTAGGAGCATTAATATGAGAAGCAAAGGTTCTATAACAATCAACAAGAATTTGAGGATCAAGACCATATTTAGCGCTAAGCTCTTGAAAATCAATAGTTTCAGCAAAAGACTGAATGCAATCATACTCATAGTTTATACCTGGTTCTTTACCTTTGTTGTTATCCCAATCTTCGGTATTGCTTTGAATTGTTTCAAGAAGATCCCACTTAGCTTTGACCTCCTTACTTGTGAAGGATCCCTCTAAACAAGTATCTAGATAGTCCTTGTAATGTCCTGAAAGCCTTGCATAGAAATTATTAATAACAATATTACTGGGGAGCTCATGAATGGGACATTTGAGCATTAGTGACTTCAATCTCCCCCATGCTTGGGCAATACTTTATCCATCATGAGGATGAAAATTATAAATGTAATTCCTATCTTTATGAATTTCATGAGGAGGATAAAATTCAGAGTAAATGAGAGATTCAAGTTCCTTCCACTCCAAATGATGAGGATCATCTAGTAGCAAATACCACTCCCTTGCTTTGCCCTTAAGTGAAATAGGGAATAGCTTCCTCTTAACTTGGTTCATTGAAATACCTGCACACTTGAACAACTCGCATAATTCATCTATAAGGAGTAAATGATCACCAGGATGGATAGTTCCATCTCCAAAATAGCAGTTATTCATAACACGTTCAACAATTTTTATAGGTATTTTAAAAGATGCTGTCAGTATGTGGATTTAAAATATCACAAGTATCATCAGAATTACCACATATGGGAGATAAAGTATCATCAGAGCAAATTTTCTTCTTTAAAGCTGGTGAACTAAAAAGATCATTTTCATAAAAACTAACTTCCCCAAGCTTAGACGTTTCCATAGCATTAGTAACAAAGGTGTTGAAAAGATTCATACTAATAACATTGCTATTAGCATGCAAAGAAAGTTCCATGGGTTTTTTAATTTTCTTTACAGACAATTCAAGTTCTATCTTAGGAAAAATACTAAAAAGCTCTCTAGTTTTGTTGTTGTCTTCCATTAATCCTAACTAGTGAAAACAAGAAACAAAAAGACAAAATTGCAGAATCTAAAGGAAATAACTTTGAGCACTCACACCGGAGGATGTGAGTACCTTTTACCTTACCTCCCCGGCAACGGCGCCAGAAAATAGTTGTTGGCACGTGGTTGACGTGGGAGCTTCTTCGTCTTCTTCTTCAGTCCTCGGCAACGGCGCCAGAAAATAGCTTGATGTCTACACACTTCTATTCTTGTAGACAGTTGTTGGGCCTCCAAGTGCAGAGGTTTGTAGAACAGCATCAAGTTTTCCCTTAAGTGGATCACCCAAGGTTTATCGAACTCAGGGAGGAAGTGGTCAAAGGTATTCCCTCTCAAGCAACCCTACAATCAAGATACAAGAAGTCTCTTGTGTCCCCAACACACCCAATACACTTGTCAGGTGTATAGGTGCACTAGTTCGGTGAAGAGCTAGTGAAATACAAGTGGTATGGATAATTATAAGTGGTAACAGTGCCAGAAAATAGCTTGCTGGTGTGTGGTTGACGTGGGAAAAGACTAAAGGCAAACTGAAATAAAGATGGAAGCAAGCAAACATGTAACATATCTAATTGCAAACGGTGTTTTAGTGCTTAGAAACAAGGCCTAGGGATCATACTTTCACTAGTGAACACTCTCATATAAATATCTTCTCTTTATGATACTACGCTAAACTACTCTCTGGTTGGACACTCTAATCCATGGTAGGGCTATAACATCACACCTGAAAGTAAGCCTTTCCCATCTAGAAAACCCCACACTGTCACCTTGAGCACTAGATGGTTCCAAAAAACACAATTTCATAAAGGCATCCAACTCCAAATATAACTCATAACAAGTATTTGTAATCTCTAGCCTAAGTGCCACCATGGTGTGCACGCTGTTACTTTCACACACATGGGGAGAGCAGAGATCTATTAAAGCACTTGAGTAGCAAAGGTAGATCTATAGATTACAAGCTCATGATCTCAATAAGATCATGCATAGAGAGAGATGAACACATAGCTATCGGTAGAACCCTTAGCCTCGAGAAAGAACTACTCCCTCCTCATCATGGGAAACAACAATGGTGATGGAGATGGTGGTGGAGATCGATGGAGATGGCTCCGGGGGCACTTCCCCGTCCCAACAGGGTGCCGGAACAGAGACTTTCTGTTCCCCGAATCTCCCCTTCGGTGGCGGCGGTGCTGCGGAACTTTTCGTGGCTGGAGGCTTGACGATTTAGCGTTTATGCATCGGGAGGCTCTTATAGGCGAGAGGGGAGACTGAGGGGGTGCCGGAGGGGCCCACACCACCCCTGGTGCAGCCTGGCCTGGCCCGCGCCACCAGGTGGTGTGGCCACCCTCTGGCCCTTCTCCGTCTCGTATTCTGGCTCCAAGTGTCCCCCGGTAAAATAATAACTTTGGCTTTTGTCCTGTCCAATTCCGAGAATATTCATTTTCTGACTTCCTAGAACCAAAAACAGCAGAAAACAGGAAGCTGGCACTGTGGCTCTTGTTAATAGGTTAGTCCAAGAAATCATATGAAAAGTACTCCAAAGTGTGGACAAAACACAAGAAAGTAGATAAAACCAAGCATGGAACATCAAAAATTATAGATACGTTAGCAACGTATCAGCGACCCATATAGCTCCGGCCGTATAGTTGGTTCTAGGCAGATATTTCCAAATATCTCGAGTCTAGGTCAATTAAATCACGACTCGGAACCGACAATAATGTTTTTTTAGATGAATAAAAACGAAAAGACAAACAAAAAGTATTTGAGAGTTTAACGACCAACTATACGGCCGGAATTTTGGCTCCGGTTGTATAGTTGCAACCGTATAGATAAAGACACCAAAAATCAAAAGTGTCTGAGAGTTTAACGACCAACTATACGGCCGGAATTTTGGCTCCGATCATATACTTGCGATTGTATAGATACAGACACCAAAAATCAAAAGTGTCTAAGAGTTTAACGACCAACTATACAGCCGGAATTTTGGCTCCGGTCGTATAGTTGTGATCGTATATATACAAACACCAAAAATCAAAAGTCTCTGAGAGTTTAACGACCAAGTATACGGCCAGCATTTTGGCTCCGGTCGTATAGTTGTGACCATATAGGCTCATATATGGAAAACAATTTCACGACGATGATATAAAGAGTTTAATGACCAACTATACGGCGGGAGCTTCCTCTCCGGTTGTATAGCTCCGCCCGTATAGTTGGTAAAAACCCTCAAAAACTTCAGAAAACACAAGGAATTCAAAGGCAAAATTTCCAGAAGTAAAATTTGTGAAAAAAAACCACTTATTAAGGTTAGAATACTTACCTCAAACTTACTGTTTGTTTATTCGAGGATGAAAAGCTCCTCCAACAATAAAGACTTCTTCTCTTTGGAAGGAATTGACCTTAGTTCATTGAATAATTCTTGTAAATGAAAATCACCAGGACTAAAGTTCCTCTCAATAGATTGGTGTCTTGTTGGGAAAACATGGACACTGTATCCAATATCTTTATTTCTTGCCTCTACATAATCTGCAACTCATATTCTTGAAGTGAAAGAATCCAACGGATCAGTCTTGGCTTATGGTCTTTCCTCTCAGGGAGTTCTTTTAAACCATCACGATCCGTATGAACTATTACCTTTGCATCAACTATGTAAGGACGAAATTTATCACAAGAGAAAAATACAGTAAAAAGTTCCCTTTCTTCCTTAGGGTAATTCTTTTGAGAACCATGTAGAGTTCTACTAGCATGATGTATAATATTAAATTTGCAACCAATGTGTTGTCCCAGAGTTACTCCTACAACATCATCACTAGCTTCACATATTAATTCAAAGGTTGTATCCCAGATAGGTGGTTTAATAATAGGAGCACGAGATAAAGCATATTTGAGTTTATCAAAGGCTTCAAGACATTTATCATCAAAATTAAACCTTACTCCCTTTTGCAGGAGGTTAGTCAAAGGTTTAGGTATTCTAGAGAAATGTCCAATGAACCTTCTATAAAAACCCACATGACCAAGGAAACTTCTTATACCTTTAATATCCCTAGGTTGTGGCATTCTCTCTATTGCCTCAACCTTAGCTCTATCCACTTCAATTCCCTTACCTTATACCTTGTGTCCAAGGACTATTCCTTATTTGACCATAAAATGTCACTTCTCCCAGTTTAGAATAAGATTAGTTTCTTCGCAACGCTACAAAACTCTTTTGAGATTATCTAGGCAACTAGTAAACAAAGTTCCATAGACAGAAAAGTCGTCCATAAATACTTCCATTATCAGTTCTATAAAATCCACAAAATAGCAGTCACGCATCTTTGAAAAGTAGTTGAGCATTACATAAACCAAAAGGCATACGTTGGTAAGCATGTAAACCATAAGGACTAATGAAAGTTGTTTTAAGTTGGTCATCCGGATGAACAGCTATTTGAGAAAAACTAGAGTATCCGTCTAAGTAATAAAAATGAGTATGGTTTGCTAACCTTTATAAAGTTTGATCTATGAATGGTAAAGGATAGTGATCTTTCCTAGTATATTTATTTATTTTTCTGAAGTCTATGCACATCCTATGCCCAACAATAGTTCTAGTAGGTATTAATTCATTGTTTTCATTAGGAACAACTGTAAAACCACCCTTCTTAGGGACACAATGAACATGACTCACCCATTCACTTTCTTTAACAGGATAAATTATACCCGCGTCCAGTAGGCATACAATTTCTTTCCTTACCACTTCCTTCATTTCAGGTTTCAATCTTTTATTAAATTCTGCAACTGGTTTAACACCTTCTTCCATGAATATACGATGGACGGTTATGATGGGACTAATTCCCTTCAAATCATCCATTGAATACCCAAAAGCCTTGCGATGCTCCTTAAGTATCTTCATAAGTTCTTCTTCTTCTCTTGAAAGTTTAGCACTAATAATAACAGGAAATTTATTTGTATCATCTCAAAATCTGTATTTAAGATTATATGGTAGAGTCTTCAACTCTAGGGGTGGTAATTCCTCGTCCCCTCTCTTTTCTGGCTCTTCAAAAGCCTCGTCAGTAGGAGGTCCCATAATGGGAAGTGAATCAAATTCATCTTCAAGTTCTTCTAGGGACTTGTCCTTCATAACTATTTCTTCGTAATTTGAGTCTTCATTTATTTCTTCTTCTTGATTACCAAAGAAAAGAGCTGCCATTTCCTCAATAGTTTTCTCTTCCTCTTCTTCTTGTATTTGTGGAGGCCTGTCTTTAAATTTGGAAAAGTGGAATTCATTTTCCGCCCCAAGCTTTAGGGTCACAATCTCCTTTTTGAAATCAACATAGGCACCTATATCACTTAAAAAGTTTCTTCCAAATATAATGGGGCAAAGAGTGTTAGCTGGCATATCAACAACTACAAACTTGATAGGAAAGTTTTTGTTTCCAATTGTGATAGTTGCATCTTCAACTACTCCATTGGAATTCTAAGATTTTTATTGGCTAAAATAATTGTCATATCAATATTTTCAATTGTAGCCCGTTCTATTTCTTCTTTTATTTCTAAGTAGAAATCATAAGATATAACATTAACTTTGGTGCCAAGATCGCATAAACCATAATGCGAGGTTTCTTTAAATATGTAGGGAAGAGTAGGCTTACCCACATCTTTTACCTTTGTTTTACCTTCAATAAATATGGAAGTCTCTTCTTCAAGTTCAACTATGTTACAATGTGCGTACATAGCCATAATTGCTTCCTTGGTTACCTCTTCATCTTTGGTTTCTTCTAGGTGTTCCACGACTTCTGCCATAATTGATAAGCAAGTCGTTATTGTTTTGACAATGATGAACCGACTACATGCAAAGAAGCGATGATGGGCCCTGACTCCATAAAATGACTAGAAGTCGTGGAATCCGTGATAGTATCCATACACGAGAAATCAAGTTTCTGAACTTAAAAGACCCTCCGGAAAGGCGTGAAGCCTATCGGTCGTGTTTGGATCTATAAAGAAATAGACATGGATGTTTCAAATCTATGAAATAGTCGACATGTCGGAAAGAGTTTACGACAATGTTCAAGGTATTGACTATGATAAGATTTGATCTTTCATAGCGATACTTAGTCTGGACGGATTAATGTAGCAACCACTACATATATTTTGGTATATGGTAGTTGAACAAACAAAACAAGTTCTTCTAATAGAATGGTTACCTAGGACGTGTACATGACACGATCCAAAGGGTTTTGTTAATTCAAAGGATGCTAAAAGAGTATGCAAACTTCAATGGTTGAAGTGAGCATCGCGGAGTTGGAATCTTCACTGTGATGAAACCGTTAAAAGGTTTAATTTCATCAGAGACGATGAAGATGTTTGCATTTTGCAAGAAATTAAGTGGGAGCGCTAAGACATATTTCTAATACATTATGTGAAAGACATATTGTTGATTAGAAATAATGTATCTTTTATTGACACAGGTTAAGAATTTCATTTCGATGAAAGACTTAGGCATAACTCAAGAATTAGGCATCAATGTCTATATGAATAGATTGAGGCGCTAATATGGTTTTGCCAAATGTACATAGATAAGATGCTGAATGAGTTCAATATGGAAACAACAAGAAAGGTTCTTGACGCACAGAAAGGACTAAATCAAGATTCAAGTGTGTTGACACGAGATTCAAGTGTTTTGACACTTGGTGAAATCACAAGAATATTTTGATCAATCATTCTTTGAGATGTACACATCCAGATATGTCCTATGCTCTAAATGTTATGAGCATATACCAGGATGATTCATAAGATGATCATTGGACAATAGTAAAGATATTCTTATTAGCTTTGGAAGAACTAAGAATATATCATGTATAAGTGACAAATAGTTAAAGGTAGTTCATTGTAAAGTGTTACATTGATACTAGTTTTGTCACAAGATACAAATTAAATTTATCTCAATTTAGACTATGGGTGGCACAATATAATGGAAAGGATGTTCCATGATGGATTTGGATGAGTTCCAAAGTTGAGATATTGTGACGGATACTACAACAAAAGGCTAAGTATATAACTGCTATAGTAGCAGCAAAGGAGGGCATTTGTGTTAAGTAGTTTGTTATCAAACTAGGTGTGGTTCATAGCGGGATAATACTATGAAGATGCATTGTATGACAATTGCATCAACATAATTTAATCCCAAGGAACTAAAGGTCTCACCAAAGGACCAAATCTATACAATGCCATCTCATTGGAGAATGAGTAATGCGTAGAGACGCAAGGACATGCAAATACACACGGACCTGGAAGTGTCAGATCCGAATATTATGTTTACCACTAGCAATAGTGTCTATACAACACCAGAAAGCCATAGGTGTTGAATGCACAAGTTTTTTAACTAGATTATTGACTCTAGTGCAAGTGGGAGACTGTTGGAGATATGCCCAAGAGGCAATAATAAAGTGGTTATTATTATATCTTTATGTTTATGATAAATGTTTACATCCCATGCTATAATTGTATTAACCGGAAACATTAATACTTGTGTGTTTTGTAAACATAAAAGAGTCCCTAGTAAGCCTCTTGTTAAACTAGCTTGTTGATTAATGGATGATCATGGTTTCCTGATCATGGACATTGGATGTCGTTAATAACAAGATCATATCATTAGGAGAATGATGTGATGGACACACACCCGTAGTAAGCATAGCATAAGATCAAGTCATTAAGTTCGTTTGCTATAAGCTTTAAAATACATAGTAACCTAATCCTTCGACCATGAGGTTATGTTAATCACCATCACCGGATGGGTACTTTGATGACATCAAACACCGCTTCGTAACTGGGTGGTCATAAAGGTGTCATTGGGTATTCTGAAAGTATGTGTTGAAGCGCATGGATCAAGATTGGGATTTGTCCATCCATATGACAGATAGATATGCTCTGGGCCCTCTCGGTGGAATGTCATCTAATTAGCTTGCAAGCATGTGACTGGGTCACAAGAGATGACATAACATGGAACGAGTAAAGAGTACTTATCAGTAACGAGGTAGAACTAGGTATGAAGATACCGACGATCAAACCTCGGATAAGTAGAGTATCGCGTGACAAAGGGAATTGGTTTCGTATGTTAATGGTTCTGTCGATCACAAAGTCATCGTTGAGTATGTGGGAGCCATTATGGATCTCCAGATCCCGCTAATGGTTATTGATCGGAGAGGTGTCTCCATCATGTCTGCATATTCACGAACCGTAGGGTGACACACTTAAGGTTCGAAGTTGTTTTAAGTAGATATGGAATGTGCATTGGAGACCGAATGTTGTTCGGAGTCTCGGATTGGATTCGGGACATCACGAGGAGCTCCGGAATTGTCCGGAGAATAAGATTCATATATTGGGGATCATTTTCTAAGTTAGGAAATGTTCCGGAGTATTTGTATGGGGATTCTAGAAGGTTTCGGAATGTTCCAGAAGGTTCTGGAAGATTTCTTGGAGTTTACTTGAAAACCAAGAAAGGATCAAGGAATCCTTGTGGGGTAAGACAAGGATTCGTGGGGGAGTAGGACTCTCCCCCCACCTCCTTGATCCGCCGGCCAAGGGAGAGGGGAGTCCTACAAGGACTCCACCTCCCCATGGCACCTCCCTCCTTTAAATAGAGGGGTGGAGGCGCCACCCCCTGGCCCCTCTCCACTCTTGCCCTAGCCGCCTCTCTCCTCCTCCTTTCTTCTGCTTAGGCTTAGGCGAAGCCCTGCAGAATTCTCTACTCCACCACCACCACCACGCCGTCGTGCTGCTGGGATTCTGTGGAGAAGATCTACTACCTCCGCTGCTCATTGGAACGAGGAGAGGAAGGTCTACTTCGACTCCGCACGTGTGACCGACTGCGGAAGTGCTGCCGGAACGCGGCGCCGGAAGGATCGTCTACTCGATCTTGAGATCGGCAAGTGATCGACTACATCAACCACGAGATCCGAATCTCGTAACGCTTTCGGATCTACAAGGGTTAGTACATATCTATCTCGTTGCACATGTCTAATAGATTAGATCTTGGCTTTTATCTAGATTAGATCTGGGTTTTGTTCGTTCTTGCGGTAGAATTTTTTTGTTTTCCATGCTACGCACCCATCAGTGGTATCAGAGCCGTATCTATGCATAGATCTATTGCACGAGTAGAACACAATGGTTTTGTGGGCGTTGGTGCTCGTGCCGTCTTTTGCTTTGTGTACTTTGCATCTTGCGTTATGGTGGGATGAAGCGGCTCGGGCTAACCTTACATGTCATCGCACATGAGACTTGCTCCACGCTTGACATGTAACTTGCTTTGCACAAGTGGCTTTGCGGGTGTCTGTCTCACTCACCATAGTATAGATCCAATTTACACTTTGCAACTTGATAGCACTTGTATCAACGTTGTGGTTCAGTTTCGTAGGTAAGATCCGTTCTTATTCGAAAGCCTCAAGCCACGTAAAACATGCAAAGAAAATTAGAGGCATCTAACTTGTTTTTGCAGGGGTTTTGTGATGTGATATGGCCATCATGTGATTGTGATTATATTTGATGTATGCAATGATCCTTGTTGTAATATGGCAACCGGCAGGAGCCTAATGCTTGTCTTCAATTCTGTTAAGACCTGCGTGTCTATTCATCTTGTAATAGCTTTGTTCCAAGTAGTTGTAATAGTTTCTAGTGATGATGGACAACCATGAAGCAGCGCCACTGACCTTGACGCCATGCTGGTGATGATGGAGATCATGTCCGTGCTTTGGAGATGGAGATCAAAGGCACAAGAAGAAAGGGCCATATCATATCACACTAATTATGAATTGCCTGTGATGTTAATCCTTTATGCATCTTGTATTGCTTAGATCACAACGGTAGCATTATAAGATGATCCCTCTCACTAAATATCAAGTAATAAAGTGTTCGTCCTTAGTTGGCACTGTTGCTAAGACTCGTCGTTTCGAAGCATCTCATGATGATCGGGTGTGATAGACTCTACGTGTGCATACAACGGGTGCAAGCCAGATTTGCACATGCGGAAACTAAGGTTAACCTTGACGAGCCTAGCATGTACAGACATGGTCTCGGAACACGGAATACCAAAAGGTAAAGCATGAGTCATATGGATGATATGATGAACATGTTGATTGTTCGCCTTTAAAGCTACATCATCTCACGTGATGATCGAACTTGGTGTAGTGGATTTGGTTCGTGTAATCACTAAAACAACTCGAGGGATGTTGTTTTGAGTGGGAGTTCATTTGTAATTTGGATTACTCGAACTCAATTTATCATAAACACAATCAAAGTGAATTTGCATAGTTTGTTGTAGTCATTGGCATCCGTTCACCACCTTACGCTTAGTTATAGTTGAGATAGTGGAACTATAGAAATTCTGGATATTTACTTTACGAACTGGTATCGTATTGTTTTGAATGTCAATTTAAAGTTTATAAGTCCTATTGCAAACTTTCAGCAAACTCTATTTACTCCATGAAGTTTAATAAGTAGTATTAAATCAAGAGTAAGAATTACAATGTTAGTATCTAAAGTATCATGTTTGCCTCCATGATTATTGATATTCAAAAGGTTGTTTTAATATCAAGATTATATTGGAGCTGAAAATTGTTTCAGAAACCATCATGTGTGAAAGATATTGTGATATCTGAAACAATGTGTGAAAAAAGCGTTCTCAGGGAGTAGCAGATACACCACTAGCATTATAAGGAGCTAAGATAAAGATTATTATCATGAACATTCTCAACTATGTATGTGTGGGAGGAACTCCGTATTTGGACAAATAGGCAGCAACCGCCGCTCACATCATCCTCATAACCACATCAGTTAGCAATCGACATAAATCGAATTACTGAGCTATTAAGAGACGTAATCCCGTAGGACGTATCCCATGGCATGGATATTGTTCCATGAGTTTCCTCGGTTCCCAAGTTGATACGTAAGGAGTTCCAACAACTTTATAGTCACTGTAAGTGCTAACACGCCTCCATCTAGTAACAAGTAGTTCCCTCCATCAAGTCCCCATGAGAGGCAAATATTGAGAGGTCAACTTCTCTCAACATCAAGATGAACACAATCTAACACATGGTCATAGCGATGAATATCATAATAGACTTTATCTTATTTCAATCTCATACTAGGGTTTCTCCATCTCCCCAAGAACTAATGATCTACTCAGACATGGAGGCAATCAACATCATGGCAATATTAATAGAATCAATCATAGATGAATAGTACTTGTATAAATCCACAACGAGTATGGAAATTACAACAAGATCTAGACAAGATGTAGATGGGATGGATGGAGATGTCGGTGGTGCAGCGGTGGATGATGAAGATCGATGCCTTAGCCTCCCGGATCGGTGTAGGGCGAACATGGATCCCCGGTGGATGAGTTTCCCCTCCAGATGCCTTCCAGAGGTGAGGTTTCAGTGATTTCTAGGTATTCTGTATGTCGTCTCCTCGATCCAGTTGTACGGGGTGAAACTATTTGAGGAGGCGGAGGTGACGCCAACTATACGGTTGGAAAATTTATTCCGGTCATATAGTTGGTCGTTGAACCCTTTGTCTCCTTTGTTCGCTTCTGGTTTTATTTTGGTATTATTAATATTTTCCAAATAAGTGATTTACGTTGTTTTTGACTCCTTTTTGTCCTCAGTATAACTTCTCTAAGAATTATATCCATTGGATCCATCATTTTTCCTGATCCTGGTGAAAACAGACATAAAATGTAAGCGCGAGTGTCGTAATATACCAAGATCCTACATCTACAATGCAAAATAATAATGTAAAACATGATGCAAATACGCACTCATTAGGGAGCCAAGCATCCCCAAGCTTTGGGTGGTATCATAGCTTTATTGTTGTATCTTTTTATGTTTTGTTTTATGACATAGTTTGTAATATATGAGCCAAATCCTGCTTGATGAACATTAATAGACGGATTGTTAGAAAACTTATGTAATATATTAATGAGTTCATGCAAGCTACATTTATCAAGATCTAGTATAGGTTCTTTTATTTCACTAAGCACTTTAACTTCCTCTACTTGTTTTTCATCTATAATCATAAGTGGCTATTTGTTATCTTATTTATTATTATTTTTATTTACCAAAAACATGGTATATTCCTTTTCTTCTCTTATGCTGTCTTCTATCTTTCTTCATTTATTATTCTTTCATTCACTTTCCTCCCCCACAAAAGTTACCAAATCTTTGGCATGCCCTAAGAGGCGAATCATGAGGGTTATTTTAGAGTGAACATTCTCAATAAAATAGTCTTTAGTTTTAACATGATATTCAATAGTTTTCATTTTTCTGACAAGGGTGTGAATAATATTAGGGAAAGTTTTGAGTTTAGTTCTTATATGTAGGCAAATCTGGTTTATATCATTTTTATTAGGGATCTCCTTAATGGATTTTTGTAATCTTGTGATAGTTTCCTACAAGACTCCTTTAATTGTTGGATTTCAATTTCCTCCTTGGTTTTTCTTGAGTTCCCAAATATATTTGCCATAAAAACATTAGCATGAGATGGGTTTCCCGTGACAAATCTACCACAAGTTAATGAGTCTAGGAAACACTTTGACCAAGGACATCATAAATATTTTGATTATAATAGCTTGGGTGAGTTGTCTAGGAGAATTTTTCTTAATATCTTGCATTCTATATGAGGCTTCCATTAAAGATTCCCCTAGATATTGATTAAAATTACCTACATCATCACTAGTATGTACCTTCTTTAAAGTTGACATGATGCAAGATGCATTTTTATAGATTTTTGTGTTTTTAAAGAGAAAGTAAAAAAATTAACATACAAATAAAAGACAAAAAAGAAAATTTCTTTGAAAATCTAAAGGAGAAGGAAAAGCTCACATTGGTACAACCTCCACAAGCTTAGGTGCTTGCACAAAGTTAATGATGATAGTGCTAGAAAGTGCCCTAGCAGTTGTTGTAGAGGTGGATTGTACTCCTAGATTGATGATGAAGCAGTTCTGATATACCTTGGCTATCTCCTTGACAACGGCACCAAAAAATGGTGTTGATGGCAACAAACTCTATGTGTACCAACTCATTGGGACTCCAAGTGTAGAGTGTTGTAGAAAACGTCTTTTCCCCACAAGGGTGACTCGAGGGTTTATGTCGAACTCTCGGGGAATTGGCTGATCAAAGGATGTTTGTCTCCTGTTCAAGCAATCTACGAAGCAAAGTTTATTCCTTATGTCCCCAACTCCACCATGTGGTTGTGAAGCACAAGGTTACATATAAGTAATATGAAATAACAATAATAATAAATAAAATATTCAAGTAAAATAAAGGCAATGATATGAAAGGTATTTTTGTGGTTTGTTTGTGTTTGCCAGTAAAGAAAGTATTTTTGTATTTTTGAAATATTAAATTGCATAAAATATAAATGATAGTAATGGTAATGAAAATTTGTTTCTTATGTTAAAAGTTGCACCGGGGTTCATGGGTTGACTTGTCTATTCTCTTTTTAAGTCGTAGTGGATATAAAAAAATTCACCATCAACATAATATTGGTGAAACATCAATATGTGTTTGATAAGCATTCATATGGGCATGATGTCCTAACATATATATGATGCAACACATCTCTCTTATACTCCTCTAGAAAGGGAAAGCTCCAAGCAATCTAGAACTAAGAATTAACAGAGCATAGCCTTAGGTACTTTGACATGATGTTTGAATAACAAATATACTACCTTAGCCAAACAAGATTATCAAGCTATCACAAGATGCTCAACAAAGTGGTTTCCTACAAGCCTTGTCGTGAACATCTTATTATGGGGCTCTGATACGTCCATTTTGCATCACTATTCTATGTCTTAATTCACTATTATTCATTGATATATTTCATATTGAGAGGTGATACTTATGTTATTTCATCTATTTTTGCATGTTTGATGACTTTTGGAGCATGGACCGCTGCAGTCAGGATTCTGATGGAAAATGTGCTGTTTGGAGGCAAAATTCGCGAAGATCAGAAAATCCAGGAAAATATACAGAAAATCATATTTTTCCAGAAGACTAAGGATGCCAGAAGATGGAGTGGAGATGGGCCACAGGGGGCCCACACCACCCCATGGCGCGGGCAGCCCTAGGCCGCGCCAGGAGGTGGTGTGGCCACCCTGGCCCACTCCAGCCTCTCCCCTCTGGCATATATCATCCTCCCGAAACCCTAAGACTCGGGGAGCGACCACAGAAAGATTCCGCCGCCTCTGCAGGGCAGAAAACACCGAGAGAGAAAGATCTCTCCGGCAGACAGATTTCTGCTGGGGGAATTCCTTCCCGGAGAGGGGAGATCGTCGCCATCAACACCACCATCAAGCTGGACTTCATCGGGATCATCATCATCATCACCACCATCATCACCATCATCACCCTCATCACCATCTCCATATTGCTGTAACAATTGGTTGAATCTTGCATTAGTTCATAGGGGAAACTTTCCCGGTGTTGATTACTCTTTGTAGTTGATGCTATTGAGTGAACCATGGAATTATTGTTTATGTTCAAATTGTTATACATCATTATTCCATCTCTAATCATGATCCATATGATGTCTTGTGAGTAGTTCCTTTTGTTCTTGAGGACATGGGAGAAGTCTTGTTGTTAGTAGTGGAGTTGCGTTGAGAAAGATTCAATAGATTGTTATTTAAGTTGTGGTGTACTTCTTCTAGTCGTGTCATGTGAACGTCGACTATATGACACTTCACCTATATGGGCCTAGGGGAATGCATTGTGTATTTGGCTACTAATCGTAGGGGTTGCCGGAGTGACAGAAACCTGAACCCCCGTTAGGAAACCATTGCACAAGGGACGTAAGGGTCTTAGAGTTTAAAGCTGTGGTTAGGTTTCTACCTTAATTACTTTCTTGTACTTACGGATGTTTGCATGGGGTATAATCACAAGTATGTATTAGTCTTGGACGGGGCGGTACATTAGCACAGGTTCACCCACACAACACTTAGCAAGCTAAAGAAGATTAATCAACTATATGAAGCAAAAGCACTCGACAGTCTTCCCATGTGTCCTCGAGAACGTTTGGTCATCTTAAGTAATACAACCGGCTTGTCCTTTGCTGCATAAAGGATTGGGCCACTTGCTGCATTTATTTCTACTGTCTTTTATTTACTCATACTTTGTTTACTTGCTATATCAAAAACCCCTAAAAATCCGTTTGCTAAGTATTTGTAGAGAATTCCTGGTCTAGACTCTCAAGCTATTGCTTCATATTTTAAGGATTTTGCTTCCTACATTGAAGTGCATAAAAAGAAGTGGAATAAGTATCATGAACCTTATAAAGATATTGCTAAGAGTGTTCCTGCAAGAAATACGGAAGTTTATACTGCTAATCATGTTTTACCTAAACCTTATATTGAGAAAATGCCTTTTCCAGTTAAGGTAAAGGAACATTCTATGATAGCTAGTATGGTTAATGAAAGTACAAATAAAGCTGTTGAACCTGATAAACAAATGGTTGATGAACCTATAATAGCAAGTATGAAAGACTTTGTCACTAAATATGAAAAAGAGGGACACACTATCCTTTGTAAGGATACCTCTAATATTGTTTCACAAAGTAGTGTTATGAGAGCTAGTATTCCCGTGTTTTCAGTTAGAATAAGTGATCATTGCTATGATGGTCCTTGTGATAGCTATAATGTTAAGTTTATGCATGATACTGAAAGTTATTATGAGAGAGGGAAAAGTGTTCTTATGCATCTCAATAATATCAAGTTTCCTCGTTTTATGCTGAAAGTTTTTATGTTGCACTTCTTTTGCCTTCTTATGCAAGTTGCCTCTGGTTTCAATAACTTGTTTGTTTACAAAATACCCTTGCATAGGAAGTGGGTTAGACTTAAATGTGTGTGTGTTTTTGCTTCTTAATGCTCTCTTTCACTTTAATTAATATCCCTATGAGAGCTTCTTCAAAATTATCATGCCCATCTTAATGGCTATAAAGAAAGAGCTTTATGGGAGACAACCCAATTTGTTTTTGCTTTTAGTTTGTTTTTGTTTCTTTGAGTCTTGGAAGTTATTACTTCGGTAATAACCGCTCCTTATCCGTTTTGTTTGGTTTTTGTGTCAAGATCAACCTCTAATGAGAGAGAAGTAATATTTGGGGAAGTTGCTGTCCCGAAATAGATTTTTGTGCTTCACCATAAAAATTCGTGAGAGATCTCTGTATGTCAGATTGAGCTGTAATTTTTTGTGCTTCTGCCCCAGGTTGTTATTTAACTTTCGTTAGTTTTGCACTTTTTTATATTGAGCAATAGAAGATTTTTGAAAAAATTGATCTTTACATGCTGGTCTGTTTTGACAGATTTTGCCACTCTTGCATTTGCTTCTTTATTCGACTTCCTTTTTGAATTCTTTTTGGGTTTTCGGAAGGAGTTGCTACAGTAGCTTATGTTTTGATGGTTTTAAGTTGAAGTTGGACTCAAAAGGTTTTATCACTTCACTTATACTAATGTTGCTAAGAAGAACTGTGTGAAGTTTTGTGTGAAAGAAATTTCCAGGAAGTGGGGATAATGGTGTAATAAGGAAGAAAAAGGTTTTATGACTCAAGTAATAAGTATATGAAGATGAGATATCGATGATATTCAAGTGATGACTCCAGAAGGATCCACTCAATACCAAATTCAGAGACCTGTAGAGTCCGTTTCCAAATAGGTAACAGTTCTAGTAAGAAAAGTTCCGCGAAAATACAACCCAACTATATTTTTGCAGTTTTTAGTCAATAAGGAAAGCTACGAAGCGGAAAAGAGACGAAAACGAAGCCAGGGTGGCCCACACCACCCCATGGCGTGGGCCCACCCCTGGCCGCGCCACCAGGTGGTGAGGCCACCCAGGACTCCGCCTCCGACTCGTTTTCTCCCAGTACCTTCCTCTTGACATGAAATTTCGTAATTTATAACCCCCCGGATCCCCCGAGGTTCGTATATCGTGTTTTTGTTTCGATCTGTTTCTGTCAGGACATACTCTTTGAAAGCTTAGAAGCACAATGGTGTCTGCCAAGGATAAAAGGAAGGAGCCTATGGAGGAAGATCTCCAAGACCCCGAGCAGGGGCTGGTACCTTTATTATCTTGCCCTGCATCAATGGAAGCCCTACGAGTCACTAAGGAGTTTTGTGATAAGTACCGACACTTGAGGAGGAAGGTGGACATGCTTCAATGGGAGAATAATAGGCTTCGCAAGATGCTGGAAGATTTCCTCACGTCAACTAAGAAAATATTACCACCACCACCGAAGGAGTAATTCGTCATCAGGTTTGGCATCCCCTTGGTTTGTTCCAAGCTTGGGGGAGTGTCGCGGTATCATATCACTATCTTCTATCTTTTTACCTTATTAGTAGAGTCATATCATGAATAGAGGAGTTATTATGTAGGATGGTTTGCATTATGGAAGTGTCCCCTCTCTCGTTAGATATGTATCCCTTAGTGTGAGTTTCAGTTATGGAATATTAATGAGCAGTTCTATCATCCCCTCTTTTGCAAAGCTTATATTAGTTTTCAATTCGTGGTTATATGATTGATCTTGTTGTTAGTATTGGTATCACTTTGGGATCATTGAGTTAATTTAGTTGGTTTTGGCAAATCTGGCTCGGTCAGTAGCAACACTATTTTTGAGAGTTGAAAGAAAAGATAAAAGTACCATTGAAGAAAAATTATTTCATCATCTTTCTTTCTTGATTTGCTCATAAGTTTAGTGTTCTCTAGTTAAGATCTTTTGTGCTTCCAAGGAAGATTGCATGTTTGTCTTTATCACTTGTATGTTTGGTTGTTTCCTTCAACTCTTATACTTGCTACCCAGCCTTGCTAGCCAAAAACCTGTACTGAGAGGGTATTCTTCTCGTGCATCCACCTCCTTTAAACCAAAACCTTTGCCATTTGTGTCCACCATACCTACCTAGTAGCATTATTGTTATTCCAAGTAAATTCTTGTTTTATCTACCTCCCAAATTAAACTTGTTATGTGAAAATTAGTGATTAAAGCTCTCACGAACTTGATGGCACACTTTACTTTCTTGCATTTAATAAACTTGAACCATTGGGTCCTTCTTTGTTGCGTATATGCTTGCACTCTATGAGTTGAAGTTAGCCGAACCATCTATCATGGGGACCGCTTTCAACACTTCATTTGGTACTTTGTACCTAGTTGATATCATGTTCTTTTGCTTATGAATCCTGGCGGTGTGAAATAAAATTGGAACTTGTAAGATCATGGAGTTTATATGTGTGTTAGAGAAACGCTTGGGCCGCTAGCCTAAGCCATGCCTAATCATGGTGGAAACTTGCAGCATAACTATAGTGAGCATTCTATGAATCATCCTCAATAAAAACCTATGCAAATAGCAAATAAAAAGATCGCTGAGATGCTCACTGTCTGCTTGCCTTGTCATTTTGATTATGGGATAGCTCATGTGTCATGTGCAAGGGGTACCCCGTTGGCGGTTCTCAATGATACGCATGTATTTACAATGACAAGAGCTTGCTCGTGATTGAAGTTGAGTAGCATGAGGATCGGTACTCATAAGTAAGGGGCATGCGAATTCAACTTATAACTTGTCAAGCATATCCTCTTAGTTGTGTCACTTTAACCTTAATCACCTAAATATGCCTATGATAGGGGCAATGAGAGCTGAAAGCTAGTAAGTATCATAATTTTTGGGAGCTCTTTATGAGACTTGCAATCCCTGCTTCCCTCTTTGAAGGGCCCTTTCTTTTACTTTGTAGTTGAGTCAGTAAACCTATTCCCTTCTACCTCAGCAAGTATTTTGAGTTGTTGTGTTTCATTCATTCATATGATGATTTATTCATTCATGTTTCTTATGTTCTTTGTTTTGCAAATTGCTCTTATCTTGATGTTTACTACTTTGAAAGCTTTCATTGAAAACCAGCTATTTGTGAACTCCAGCAAATTATCAACTATTCTTCGACCAAGAGCTAAGTTTGCCATTACCAATTATGATTCACTTTATGTATCTTTATTGTGTTTCCTTTACTCATTACAAGTTGAGTTATATAATAGTGAGTTGTCTTCTATTATGATCTATGCTTTTGATGAATGTGATGCTTCTTGTCCGTATTCTTTTATCGACTCTTCACTCCATAAACCCGAGGCCATGTTTATTGAGCTCAGTTTCGCTTGGGGACAAGCGAAGTCTAAGCTTGGGGGGAGTTGATACGTCCATTTTGCATCACTATTCTATGTCTTAATTCACTATTATTCATTGATATATTTCATATTGAGAGGTGATACTTATGTTATTTCATCTATTTTTGCATGGTTGATGAGTTTTGGAGCATGGACCGCTGCAGTCAGGATTCTGATGGAAAATGTGCTGTTTGGAGGCAAAATTCGCGAAGATCAGAAAATCCGGAAAAATATACGGAAAATCCTATTTTTCCAGAAGACTAAGGATGCCAGAAGACGGAGTGGAGATGGGCCACAGGGGGCCCACACCACCCCATGGCGTGGGCAGTCCTAGGCCGCGCCAGGAGGTGGTGTGGCCACCCTAGCCCACTCCAGCCTCTCCCCTCTAGCGTATATCATCCTCCCGAAACCCTAAGACTCGGGGAGCGACCACAGAAAGATTCCACCACCTCTGCGGGGCGGAAAACACCGAGAGAGAAAGATCTATCCGGCAGACAGATTTCTGCCGAGGGAATTCCTTCCCGGAGAGGGGAGATTGTCGCCATCAACACCACCATCAAGCTGGACTTCATCGGGATCATCATCATCACCACCATCATCACCATCAGCACCCTCATCACCATCTCCACATTGCTGTAACAATTGGTTGAATCTTGCATTAGTTCATAGGGGAAACTTTCCCGGTGTTGATTACTCTTTGTAGTTGATGCTATTGAGTGTACCGTTGAATTATTGTTTATGTTCAGATTGTTATACATCATTATTCCATCTCTGATCATGATCCATATGATGTCTTGTGAGTAGTTCGTTTTGTTCTTGAGGACATGGGAGAATTCTTGTTGTTAGTAGTGGAGTTGCATTGAGAAAGATTCAATAGATTGTTATTTAAGTTGTGGTGTACTTCTTCTAGTGGTGTCATGTGAACGTCGACTACATGACACTTCACCTATATGGGCCTAGGGGAATGCATTGTGTATTTGGCTACTAATCGTAGGGGTTGCCAGAGTGACAGAAACCTGAACCCCCGTTAGGAAACCATTGCACAAGGGACGTAAGGGTCTTAGAGTTTAAAGCTGTGGTTAGGTTTCTACCTTAATTACTTTCTTGTACTTATGGATGTTTGCAAGGGGTATAATCACAAGTATGTATTAGTCTTGGATGGGGCGGTACATTAGCACAGGTTCACCCACACAACACTTAGCAAGCTAAAGAAGATTAATCAACTATATGAAGCGAAAGCACTTGACAGTCTTCCCATGTGTCCTAGAGAACGTTTGGTCATCTTAAGAAATACAATCGGCTTGTCCTTTGCTGCATAAAGGATTGGGCCACTTTCTGCATTTATTCCTACTGTCTTTTATTTACTCGTACTTTGTTTACTTGCTATATCAAAAATCCCTAAAAATCCGTTTGCTAAGTATCTGCAGAGAATTCCTGATCCATACCACTAGCCAGCACCTTCTGCTCCTCGTTGGGTTCAAAACACTTACTTATCGAAAATACTGTGATACACCCCCTATACTTGTGGGTCATCAGGCTCTCTCCACACATATCATGACATAATAAGTATGTTATCTTGATTACATATAATAATAGTATCATGCTAGTGGTGTATCCTACATCCCCGAGAACGTTAGCCCTATTGAGTTCAACCACGCTTCCATACAATCTTGTTACTTGTTTTCTTTTATTTGTTTTATTTACTTTTTCTGCAAACAACCATAAACAATTCAAACACCCTTTACTTGGAATCAAAGACAACTTAAAAGTATTCTTTGGTAAATAATAACGAGGGGCATAAAGACCTTTACCAATATCTCTCTGTGGGTTTGATATCTTTACTTCAAAACTAACTACAATTGATATGTGCACTTGCAGTCATCAAGCTATTTTCTGGCGCCATTGCCGGGGAGCTAAGTGCTTTTGGTCTTTGTTCTTAGTTACTTACTTTACTCATTGTTTTACTAAAGCTATTTATTACTTTCAGGTGATACATTATGGGTGAGTACCAGCATATAATTCAGCTTGAGGCTGTGAGGAATTCCGGTCCGCCCATGGACGCATATTTAAAATCCAATAACCCAAGAGAGTATGATATTAACCCCATGCTTTTAGATCTTTTGCATGCAATTTTTTTGTAGGAGATGGTATGGAGGACCCGTATGAGCATGTAGGGTTCTTCAAAGATATTTGTGGGACTTTCTATCTTAATATACAAACTGAGGATGGGGTTAAGTTTGCTCTCTTTTCCCGAACTCTCATTGATGAAGCTCGTTCTTGGTATATTCAGAGTTCTGCAAAGATTGCTAATTCTTGGGAGAGCCTAGCCTCTCTATTTTTAGTTGCTTTCTTTCCCAGGAAAAAAACTCTGGGCACAAGACGCATGATTACAAATTTTAAAGGAAAACCTGGAGAAAGCCTGCATGAGGGGTATATGAGATTTCGGGGTTTGCTTGACCGCTGCCCCCATCATAATTTCCCACCTTGTCTAGTGATACACACCTTCTACGCAGGTTTGGATGATGACAATAGAGTTGAACTCGATTTGCTTACCAACGTGACGTTCACCAAATTCAGTATTGAGAGGGCATGGAATTTATTAGATACAATGAATAGGATAGAGAAAGCCTATTGTTTGGCAGAATTTAAAAAGGAAAACCCCATGGAGTATAATTGTTTAAAGAGGTTTCTAGCTTCTGGAAAGGTAGAAAAATTGCTTGGGAATTTTAACCTTGACCATTGCATGATCATTCAAATTGTTAGATCCTATGCTGACTACCTGCAAATTCCAAAAGATTGGGAACGCTATACACCACCTATGGAAGAAAAACCATCTAAAACTAGCCGCAATGATAGATAGTCAAAAATGCAAAAGAAAATGTTAGCTGAAGAGGAAACTATCCTTACTAAGGTAATGGATAGTAGGGGTGAAGGGAATAGAAGAATATGAAGATTAACTAGAAATTTATGAGCCATTAAAGAAAACATTGGGATAGTAAAAGAGCTTTTGGAACCTGAATTGTTCAAGGAATAGGTTATAATGATAAGTAAAGAATCCTCTGAAATGCTAGGAGGAAATTTTGATAGTAAGAATAAAAGTCAACATAAAATTCCTTTTTATTTAGGAGGGATTACTTACGTAGGGTTCCGTGACTTAAGTTCTTCTATAAACATAATGCCTTATACCATTTATAAAGAATTGTGTGATCGCCTTGATGAATCCTACCTTGAGCCGACATAAGCAACTTTTATGTTCTCTAATCGAACTTTGCATCCTACTCGTGGAGTAATTCGCAATGTTTGCATCTCTGTTGGGGCTTTTGTGTATCCAGTTGATTTTCATATTATCGAAATACCTTTGAACTCCAGTTGCCCAATTATCTTTGGTAATCGTTTTTACAATTCTATGAATATTGATATTGACAACAAAAAGTAGGCTTTATCTTTACAGCTTGGTGAAGAAACTGTAGAAATAATCTATAGCCAATTCATGAGACTACCTTATGAGAAGAAAATCGAGATTAAGGAGGAGAAGACTATTGAAGAATTGGCAGCAATCTACTTTTGCACACCAAGTCAATACTCTCCACAACATGGGCCAAACACACCTCAAGATAGCAACTCACCTGCCTACCGAAGTACATTCGGAAGTAGTGAAACGAATTCGACGGTATGTTAAGGGAACACTCGAGGTTGTTTTGCAGATTCATAAGTCACCATCTTTAGTCATTAGAATTTTTACTAATGCGGATTAGGTTGGATGTGTGGATAATCGATGCTCCACAAGTGATTTTTTTAGTTTTTATTGGACCAAATCTTATCTTGTGGAGTTTGAAAAAATAGCCTACAGTCTCGAGGTCAAGTACTGAGGGTGAGTATAAGGTATTGGCAAATGGTGTTGCTGAAGCTATATGGGTAGAGTCATTACTCAAGGAACTTGGAGTGAGTCAGCAGCGTACGCACATCTTATGGTGCGATAATCTTGGGGCTACATACCTGACAGCGAATCCTGTCTTTCATGCTCAGACTAAGCATATTGAGATTGATTTCTATTTTGTGCACGAACAAGTAGCTACGATGCACTAGATGTCGAGTTTATTTCCACTAATGATCAGTTGGCTGATATATTTACTAAACTAGCCACACGACATATGCTAGATAGATTTAAGACCAATCTTAACCTTGTATGTAACTGTTTAGATTGAGGGTGTGTGTTAGAGTTAGTCAGATAGAGAAGTGGAATGGCCGAGCATCATCAATAAGAATCTCACCGCGTTAATTTATCAATCTCAATCCTCGGCAAAAATGTCCATCTCTCAATGGTTCTTCAACTCTGAGTTTTACTTCTTTGAATCTTTCCCAATAAATATCCAATGGGAAGTTCTAAAGGAAACTTTTCCATGCATGCATAATAAGAGATGTAGTCCCAGATTTTTCACTGCGAGTTGGATCTTCTTATAAGGTAATAATACACACATTGTGCACTAGGAGTTGGATCTTCTTATAAGGTAATAATACGCACCTACAAATACATCAAACACAATATAAAAATATGCATCTCATCAACAAAAGATCCACCGTAAGAGCATCCCCAGGGGAGCTCCCCAAACACACCCATCGGTATGTTTCTGTCCTCGCAGACAACCCGGCCCAGAAATCAGCTCCTAACGGGCTCCCCATTCCCCGTCCGCCCCCCGGACTATCAGTTTTCCCCAAACCGTCCCCGGGTCAAACGGAAACACGAGGTCGTCCTCCCTTGCCTTCTCCTGTCCGACCCTGGCCCACCTGTCGGCCATAGTAATCCCTTCCCCATTCCCACCCCCACCAATAGCCTTCCCCCTCCATGTAGCCAGCCTGCCATTGTAGCTCCCTGGGCGTCTCCACCCACGCGACGATGCCGTAGATCTTCTGGCCGAGACCTGCCGCCCCCGATTTCTAGACGACAAAGTTGGCTTGTAAGTGCAGAGAGCACCGGAGTTGGCCAA
The DNA here is from genome assembly GCA_910589775.1 of Avena eriantha. NCBI lineage: Eukaryota > Viridiplantae > Streptophyta > Magnoliopsida > Poales > Poaceae > Avena > Avena eriantha. The sequence continues at coordinate 491,220,081 of OU342740.1, forward strand.
CAGTACACGTGAGCCACCACACCTTGTCAAGCTCCGCAATTGCCAGCCGCGACCTCGCCAAGCTCCGCCACACGTCGTCAAGCTCGGCCGGACGGACTCGTGCCCACAAGGTGTTTTCTGTTTTGGCTCGTCGGCACTATGAGTTCAAAAATGGCCGATGAGGATGAGGTTGCAATGTTCGTCTTCATGGAGTTCATTGATACGTCTGATGACGACTCCTCAGACGACGACTTGGAAGTTATGCTTGCAACTGCCACGTCGAGCCATGAGGAAACACAAAATTCCATTCCTAGCTTCAGAGGATCGATCCCAAGTCATGAGGCGCTCGACCAGAACATAGTTGCATGTCATATCCAACTCTACAACGACTACTTCAACCTGGTGCACACCCTATACACTCCAACTCAGTTCAGGCGCCGCTTCCGCATGTGCAAGGATGTGTTTAATCGTATTGTTTCGCATTTGGAAGTCCATGACAACTATTTCAAGATGAAGCCATATGTACACGGCAAGCTAGGGTTCTCTGCCATTCATAAATGCACTAATGCTTTCCAAATGCTTGCTTATGGTGTTGCAGGTGATCTCGTGGATGAGCATATCCGCATGGGCGAATCAACATGCCTAGAAGCAATGTAAAGGTTTTGCAGATGGGTGGTGGAAGTTTTTGGTGATCACTACTTGAGAGGCCCGAATGCGGAGGACACAACTCGGCTCCTAGAAATTGGCAACTCAAGAGGGTTTCTTGGGATGCTTAGGAGTATAGATTGCATGCACTAGCAATTGAAGAATTGTCCCTTTGCTTGGTAGGGACAGTACAAGGGACACAAGGAAGGTTGCACAGTCATTCTTGAGGCAGTGTCATCTCAAGATCTCTGGATCTGACATTCTTTTTTTGGGATGGAAGGTTCTCATAATGATATCAATGTGCTGTACCGCTCATCAGTGTTCTCGAGGCTTGTAGAGGGCCAGACATCGGAGTGCAACTATCATATCCTCAACCACTCCTACAACAAAGGATATTACCTAGCTAATGACATTTATCCTGCATGGGCAACATTTGTGAAGACAATCAGTCCTCCTACAAACCCTACGAAAGCATGTTTTGCTAAGGAGCAACAAGCTTGTAGGAAGGACATGGAAAGGGAATTTGGTGTTCTTCAAGCTCGGTGTGCCATTGTTCGTCACCCGGCAAGAACATCGAGCTTGAACACAATGTGGCAAGTCATGACAACTTGTGTGATCATGCATAACACGATTGTGGAGTATGAGCGCAAGAATTCCGAGCAACTCGGAGGGTGGGATTTTCAAGGGCCTATGGCAGAGCCAAAGCATGCACCAAAAGAATTTGCAGCCTACCTCCAAGTTCACTGAGAAAATTGAGATAGATAAACTCATGATCAACTCAAGAGGATTTGGTTGGGCACATGTGGATGCACAAAGGAAACCAAAATGGAGTAAATCTCGAATAATTGTAGCTTGAATAAGTTTTTGAAATTTTAAACTATGTTACTCGAATAATTCTATTGAATTGTGCTCGAATGCTTGAAATATGTGAAATATGTGAGAAACAAGTTCAAGTATGAGGGGAAGACATGATTTGGGGGCGGCCTGTTGGGTGCTAGGGACGGACAAGGGGCGGAAAACCGTACTTTTTCTCCCCAAACCTGTGTCCGCACAGATAAAATGGGATAGATTTTCGGGAGGACCCTTAGAGATGCTCTAAGGGAATTACAAAGATGAACATAATCATGCAGGTAGCTCATGCAGTTATAAAGTTGATATAATACATACATAGATAAATCAAGCTACTTTCACAAACCCATAGTCTAGATATGGACTACTCCCTTCTTGTTATAGTGATGGTGAGGGATGGAGCTAGAAATCATATACAAGGAGGTCCAAGACACATTTTTTTTACTTAGAGGGGGCGTATGAGTAAATTTGGAGTTTTTTATATATTTATACAAATAACTAGGGGGGTTTTACCAAAAAAATCATCATTAGGGGGGTCATGGCCCTTAATTGCACCCCACTGGCTCTGTCTCTGGTGGCGGTGGGAAGATGTTGGGAGGAGGGAGCTGGCCGAAGGAGCAACCATGGTGGACCTGTTGGGGATCGGTGTAGAAAACAAAAAATTTCCTACGACAGAACCCCAGAAACTAGCCTAGGATCTATCTATGTAGTAATGCAGTAACGACCAATGCATAGAGAGCACATACCCTTGTAGTCTGTACGCGGTTAACGTTCCGCAGGGAACGTGGTTGATGTAGTCGTACTCGAAGCCGACCTCAAGGTCACGAAGCTCCTCGCAGGTCACCCCTTGCTCCTTCTTGATCTTCATCATCTTCATCGTGCAACAGCTCCGGCTCACGACATTCTAGCGCCCCAAGTGTTGCGCCTCGTGTCTTCGTACACATCCGGTGTACGATGAGACCTCCGGCTCCCCGATCCCGTCGGGAGTGCGGAAGTTGATATCCGGCTAGGAATCCCTGCAGCGCAACGGCGTACTATAGGTGTGCCTCGATCACACAGCCCAGACTTGGGGCCATGGTCACGAGGTATAGAGAGAGGGAGGGAGAAAGTCAACTAAAGGACTTCTCAAGTTATTGGTGTGTCTTTAGTCCTCCCATGGGCACCCCTTTATATAGGCGGAGGGGGTGTACCTTTCTCAAAGGCTAAGCCATGTGGGACTAAATGTCAAAGAAAAAGGGGGAAAAACAGCTCCCCAGCCGGCTGGGCCGTAAGGGCCCAGCACAGCAGCCCACAACGGCCTGGAGAGAGCCCAGCGGGTGGGCCGGCGAGCCCACCACGCGGCCTGCTAGCTGCCAGGCGGCGGCTGTCAGTCGAGTGGCCCGGGTGGGCCTTTCGCCCTCGGTGGCCCAAGGAGGTAAGAGGCGTCAGGGAGGGAGCAGCCGGGTGGGCCGGCAGCGGCCACGGCCTGGCTCCCGTGCGCGCCCGTGTGGGCCGGGGTCAAGCCGGCCGGCCCGGCGGCCGTCTGGCTGCTGTCCGCCCCCATGCGGCGCCCTTTATCCGCCGCCCGCCCACGAGCATGGCCCAACTCCGTACCGCCCCGTGCGGCGGCTATTATCTACCACCCACGTGGGCCTGTGCTGTTTTTCCTTTTCTATTTTTCTGCAGCTTTTCTTTTAGGCTAATTTCCTCCGGGGATTTGGCCTAATATAAAAGTTGCTTTTATAAATCTTAATATAAATATTATTTATAATATATTAATTCATAATTAACATATAATAAATATATATTTAAATTCCCATTTATCCGAAAACACTTTTCGGGGCTTTTCCTTTATTCTTTATCCGAACAACTTCGGATCTCTCCGCGGAACGATTCCGGCTTTCTCTCTTTCTCTACTGTGATTCCGTCTTACGAATGATCGCTCTCATCGTACCCTTAAGTGTATCCTCTCACGGCTCGGGAATGCTCTAGACATGATCTGTATCAATGATCAACAGAGGGACCAGGGATGTCCATGTGACCCCTATGCATTCCTGATGACAATGTCGTTTGAACCGTCTAAATGTAGCATCCTCTTCCTTTTGTTTCTCGATACAACTTGTCCGAGATCCGATCACTGGTATCCCATACCTTGTTCAATCTCGTTCACAACAAGTTCTGTTTTCTTGTTACCGTGATATTACATCCCCGTGACCTAGTCACATGTTGCAATATTTATAGATGTAATCTCACCAAGTCGGCCGTATGTATCTTTACCCGTCATGTGGGTGAACAAATCCCGGTCTTGCAGTCACATGTCATCTACTGTTCCTTCGGAATATCCAACGTACACCTTTATGGCCACCGCATTACCAGATGACGTTTGATGCAGTCAAAGCAGCCTAGGGAAACAGTGAGTAATATGAGCTCACGGTCTAAGGAGAAGGAGTCTAGGTATAGTTGCAACAATGAACTATATGACTTGATCGTGTTGCAATCTTTCGAGGAATGTCCAACCACATCATTCTCCAATGATATGATCTCGTTGTCAGTCGGCATAAATGCCCATGATCTTGAAACCCAGATCATCTTCGTGACCAACGAACTAGTATGAATAGAGGCTACTAGGGACTTGGTTGTTTCATACCACACCTGTACCAATGTTTCTACTTGGCACAGTTATAGCACAATATGAAACTATTATAAACTAATTGAGATATGATAATAAAAACCTATTTCTTATTTGCCTCTAGGGCATATCTCCTTCAGTCTCCCACTTGCACTAGAGTACAAATAATCTAGCTTGCATTTTACTCGTATAAACCATATACCATATGCGTTTACAGATTATGCATGCTCATGGGAAACGTCATGTCCATGTTCTGTTTTACCATATCATTATGTCTTTTGCAAATCGTTAATGTCTTCCTAATTTTGACATTCACACCATTATCGTATAATGGGTCGAAGTATTTGTTTGACAACAAAGTGAGACTTTTGTTTCTAGTGTTTATGATGACGGTCGTTTTTCACTGTTGTCATCTAAACTTCGAAACACACTTTGCTATCCTTTGTGTATATACTATAGTCACGGCAGCAGAACGAGGCCGGATTCCAGGAGCTTATAGTGACTTTAGATCAACCTCGAGGGCTTTCTTATGGGCACTGGGCCCTGGGACACATCATTCTACGTTAAAAGCGAACTAGCCCCGCCATAATATTATACATCACATCAGATGTAGCCTTTATACTTCTATATCTATGTAGATCATAGTGCATGAAATGCATCTATGCCACTTACATTGCTTCTTACCATTTATGTACAAACTTAATTTTGGTTTAGTGATCAACTTAAGAATCACTTAAAGACATGTTCTTATAGTTAAGAGCTAGTCCTTCCAAACAAAACCTTGGGTCACATTATGTCGAGTATACAACATGGTTATGTGGAAGAACCTATGACTGGGGCATAGGAGATGCAACGCATCTCTTTCTTTCAACCATAGTTGCAATACTAGCTCAATGCTTCATATAGTAAGAACTACTTTCTCACCTTGTTCTATTCTGAACTTCTTCAGAATCTTGTTTAGGACATTCTAAACATCTTTTAGAATCAAGTCCATGAAGCATTCGGCATTCTGTATTTATTAAACTCACCAATCCATCTCGATAGATCTTTTGTTTAATAACTTCAACTTCATCCTAACTTAAATATTATTAACACCAATTACATCATTCGCATATGTCGTCCACATATCACAGAATGATTTCACGCTCCCACTCAAATATGACATTCATGTTTGAGATCTAGGGATTTCACTTAGCTCCCACTCAGAATATGTGAGCTACATATTATGAATTAGCCAAGCTGATTTGCTCCCACTCAAATCCAGGTCCTCTCGATAATCTTGGACATTCTAAAATTCCTTGATCATCATCAAATCGAGATTTCCACTAACGAGATTTCAATGACCATTCATTTCTCGCATTTAGGTCCATCACGCTTCTTTGTAATTCGTAGGTATGTCTTGTTCAAAACATGACAAGTGAATCAATAATATAATTCTACAAACTTGTAGAGTATATAGTTGAATCCTACTTTCTTTAAGTAAAAGTATTGACTTGAAACTTTATGATCATTATCATAGTTTCTCCTCTATTTGCAGAGTTTGGTTTCACGAAACAAATTCCGCTGCGCCACTCAACAATTTGGAGGTAAGGTCAAAAACCTTGTTTTGATCTTTTACTTTATTCCACATGTATCTTCATCAAGACACGTCGAATTTGGACAACAACAGGTTTGCCCCTTTGTGGAAGATGCATTCATAGTTTCTTAAGAATGCTCTACAAAGATTTGTTTATTCACCATGATTTCGACTTGTCGAAATCTCCAGAAACTCGAACGTGCCATAACACTTATGGTGTTATTTACACGAATCTTTTAGATGTTCCTTTGTATTTCAAATGAGTGTTTGCTTATTTCGATCTTTAACTCTAAACGACAACTATAACCCCATAAGAGATGATATTATACCATATGTATCCAATACATAATGATTATGATGTTTGGATATTTCAACATGGTTTGAATTCGTCCAATTATCATAATTTGTGAAACATCTTTCACAAGTTCCTTTAATGCTAAACTTAAATTGAATACTTTAGTCGTGTCGACCAAATCGAAGAGACTTCGTATTCTTATTAATTTCAATATCCTCCTTTGTTGTGAACTTATTTGAACAATTCAAATCATTTCAAAACTTTATGTTTCATTAAGTAAATACACTTATTCACTTAAGTCCACAATTAACTAATGATTTCCACTACTTGTTGAAAATACGATACATCAATATGTATAAGATTCAACATTTCTTCGCATATCACCGTTTTACCAGAATGCGGAGTTTTAGTCATTCTGCCTAAGAGGCATGGTTTTGCAAAGTCTCTAGATTTAGCATCTAGGACCCCGATCTTTCATAAAGAACCTGCAATAACCAAAATGACTTAAACTATAGTGTCATTTCATTATTAAACTTTGGATATCTTTTAGCATTCTAATCCTTTATAAATGTTTAAGCTATTATCATTAACATAGTGATGAGAATAACATATTTGTAATCATAATGTGACCATAAGGTATCGTTCATAAGAATAGTACAAACTGGTTTGCAACTTGTTCATATGAATAATCGTCTTGCCAAAAGCAAGACACCATACAAGGATTACAAATTATATTCAAGTCCACTAATCCAAATGACAAACTTTGAGGGAAGTGGTGATGTCGGCCATCAACTGTTTTGCTTGCCTTCATCAAGTCACGTTGCCTCAAAACCAGCAATTCTCAAGCAGATCATCCTGTTTTCACAAAACAGGACAAGTATCAAATACTTTGCAAACTGCAATGAGTTCTGCAAGAACCACATTTATAATTTGTATATCTTATATATACCTTTTCATCCATGACCTCCATTTACAATCAAGCCCTTCTAAGAGTTCTCAACTCTAATGCAAGATCACTAAGTGTTTCTCCAAACTTTCCGGAGTCATCGAATTATCTCCTAATTGTTATTGTATCAAGAAGATAAGATCACCTTTTATGAGGATATCCCTCAGGCGTGGGTATTAATCTATGAAGTTGGACCCTTTTGCTAAGTTCCATATTAAGCAATATATTCCCATGGTCGCAAAGGACCTCAATGGGATAGGCCAAGGTCTACTAAGATATTTGCAAACAGACATCTAGACTAAGTTTATCATAGGAGATCAATTTATAATTGGTCTCCACTAAAACGGTCATCCCCTGGACGATTTTAGTGATCGCATGATCCCTATCCTCTACACCTCCCCTGATCATCATGGCCATCAGTGCATTATCAAAGGTAGACATTCAACAATACCAATCACATCATCCATGTGACTCATGCTCGATCTTTCGATCTCTTGTGTTCCGAGGCCACGCTTCTATGGCGTGCTAGGCGCGCCAAATCTAACTTGTGTGTATTCACTGTGCAACATGGCTTACACCCACTATATACGAACGTCGATATGTCTGACCCCCGATCATCACGGCCGACCTCATACCGAAGAACTTTCTTGGTGGTGCACACACAAGGGGAACACGGAACATTGGAATTAAATAGGGATTATCTTATTCGCTACCGTTGAGTATCTAAATACTAGCACACAATAAGATGTCAAAACTGGTATCAACATCATATGTATAATGTGATATGATATGGTATTTCTTGTTGCGCCTTGATCTCCATCGAGCACTCCGACATGATCTCCATCTTGCCTTTGGTTTGACGCCAAGTCCACGACGCCTCCACCAGGTCGTTCATCGGAATGATGACTATTACTATACTAAGTAACATAAAAGTAATCTACTTTACCTTTGTAACGACCACTGCCATATCATATTCACATGCCCCCTACAAAATAAAGTTAGACGCCTTTACTTTATCTATTGCAAGTTTTACGTGGTTATTAGGGCTTTCGCGCTAGAACCGTTTCTGAACTACAAACTTTCCAACCACAACATGGATCTGATAGTCGTCTCTATTACACCCCTTTTGGGGCCCTCCGTTGTAAATGCTATATCAACTATTGAATGAGAGACAGACACCCGCTAGCCACTTATATGGTACAAGCCGTAAGTTGAGCGTGGAATCAGTCTCGCGTACGAATACGCATAAGGTTGGTCCGGGCCGCTTCATCAAACAATACCGCGATATAAACAAGTACACGTTAGAGGGTAACAACTAAGGGATCAATACCCGCACAATACATGTGCATACTGGTCGTACAGCACTCCTACATATAGATCGGCTCTGATACCACTATTGGGGATCGGCGCAGAAAACAAAAAATTTCCTACGACAGAACCCCAGAAACTAGCCTAGGATCTATCTATGTAGTAATGCAGTAACGGCCAATGTGTAGAGAGTACATACCCTTATAGTCTGTACGCGGTTAACGTTCCGCGGGGAACGTGGTTGATATAGTCATACTCGAAGCCGACCTCAAGGTCGCGAAGCTCCTCGCAGGTCACCCCTTGCTCCTTCTTGATCTTCATCATCTTCATCGTGCAACAGCTCCAGCTCACGACATTCGCGCCCCAAGTGTTGCGCCTCGTGTCTTCGTACACATCCGGTGTACGATGAGACCTCCGGCTCCCCGATCCCGTCAGGAGTGTGGAAGTTGATATCCGGCTAGGAATCCCTGCAGCACAACGGCGTACTGCAGGTGTGCCTCGATCGCACATCCCAGACTTGGAGCCATGGTCACGAGGTATAGAGAGAGGGAGGGAGAAAGTCAACCAAAGGACTTCTTAAGTTATTGGTGTGTCTTTAGTCCTCCCATGGGCACCCCTTTATATAGGCGGAGGGGGTGTACCTTTCTCAAAGGCTAAGCCATATGGGACTAAATGTCAAAGAAAAAGGGGGAAAACAGCTCCCTAGTCGGCTGGGCCACAAGGGCCCAGCACAGCAGCCCACAGCGGCCTGGAGAGCCAGCTGCAGCACAGCCCAGCGGGTGGGCCGGCGAGCCCACCACGCGGCCTGCTAGCTGCTAGGTGGCGGCTGTCAGTCGAGTGGCCCGGGTGGGCCTTTCGCCCCCGGCGGCTCAAGGACGTAAGAGGTGGCAGGGAGGGAGTAGCCGGGTGGGCCGGCGGCGGCCGCGGCCTGCCTGGCGGCCTGGCTCCTCTGTGCGCCGGGGTCGAGCCGGCCGGCCCGGCGGCCGTCTGGCTGCTGTCCGCCCCGTGCGGTGCCCTTTATCCGCCGCCCGCCCACGAGCATGGCCCAGCTCCGTACCGCCCCGTGCGGCGGCTATTATCTACCACCCACGTGGGCCTGTGCTGTTTTTCCTTTTCTATTTTTCTGCAGCTTTTCTTTTAGGCTAATTCCCTCCGGGGATTTGGCCTAATATAAAAGTTGCTTTTATAAATCTTAATACAAATATTATTTATAATATATTAATTCATAATTAACATATAATAAATATATATTTAAATTCCTATTTATCCGAAAACACTTTTCGGGGCTTTTCCTTTATTCTTTCTCCGAACAACTTCGGATCTCTCCGCGGAACGATTCCGGCTTTCTCTCTTTCTCTACTGTGATTCCGTCTTATTAATGATCGCTCTCATCGTACCCTTAAGTGTATCCTCTTACGGCTCGAGAATGCTCTAGACATGATCTGTATCAATGATCAACAGAAGGACCAGGGATGTCCATGTGACCCCTATGTATTCCTGATGACAATGTCGTTTGAACCGTCTAAATGTAGCATCCTCTTCCTTTTGTTTCTCGATACAACTTGTCCGAGATCCGATCACTGGTATCCCATACCCTGTTCAATCTCGTTCACAACAAGTTATCTTTTCTTGTTACCGTGATATTACATCCCCGTGACCTAGTCACATGTTGCAAAATTTATAGATGTAATCTCACCAAGTCGGCCGTATGTATCTTTACCCGTCATGTGGGTGAACAAATCCCGGTCTTGCAGTCACATGTCATCTACTGTTCCTTCGGAATATCCAACGTACACCTTTATGGCCACCGCATTACCAGATGACGTTTGATGCAGTCAAAGCAGCCTAGGGAAACAGTGAGTAATATGAGCTCACGGTCTAAGGAGAAGGAGTCTAGGTATAGCTGTTGCAACAATGAACTATATGACTTGATCATGTTGCAATCCTTCGAGGAATGTCTAACCACATCATTCTCCAACGATATGATCTCGTTGTCAGTCGGCATAAATGCCCATGATCTTGAAACCCAGATCATCTTTGTGACCAACGAACTAGTATGAATAGAGGCTATTAGGGACTTGGTTGTTTCATACCACACCTATACCAATCTTTCTACTTGGCATAGTTATAGCACAATATGAAACTATTATAAACTAATTGAGATATGGTAATAAAAACCTATTTCTTATTTGCCTCTAGGGCATATCTCCTTCAGGATCTAGCAGTGTGTCCTCCTCCAATCGTTGATGGCGGTGCAGTTTTTTGTCACTGTTTTGTTTTTATCATGGCACCAGCTCTACGAAATTCATGAATTATAGAATATATATGGTTTTAGGTCAAAAGGAATCTTGAGAGAAATGATTGATGAAAATCCAGGGCGAAGGGGCCATAAGAACCATGGTTCACCTGCCCTAGACACACCATGGATGTGTTCTAGGTTTCTAGGTGCCCTCCTAGTGCCCTTTTTGCCCTATAGTCATTTCTCTTTAATAAATTTTACGTGACAAAAAGTTGAGGTCAAACTTAGTCCGGGAAGGTTCTTAAAAGTAAAAAATACACAAAAATAGGTATCCTGCTTCACAGAGCTATATACTAAATAAGGGGATTTTTTTGGGAAAATCCAAAAAATCACTATTTTTATTGGTGAAAACTATTATTTTGACGCAAATATATGAGATATTGATAATAAACTATAAATTTATAGATAAAATTCTGAAATATCAACAACACGACGACAATTCACTTAATTTCCTATATTGCGAGATTAATTATTGATGCATGTAAGAGCATAGGTTCGTTCGAAGCACTTTTCGTGGAAGTATTAGTTCTGGTTTTTATATCGATCCCAACGAGGAGTCTAGGAAAGTGTATCTACTGTGACTCTATCGCATCCAAGGTGTCAGAAGTGTTGAGAGAATTGACTACAAGTTTAGTGATGGAAAAGATGAGTGCGGTTGAGTTTGTATTGTGGAGTAAACATAAAGTAAATAACATAAAGTAAAAAGGAGAGTACGTAGAGTTATCGAAGTTCATGCATATGAGAAGTTATGTATGGAGATATTCAGTTTATGGTGATAGTGAATATGCCAAATGGATAAAATGGTATAAGTAATAGTAATTCTACATATAAATACGCAAGCACGCGAGCGACCCATTATAAGCCAGAACTCCTCCAGGTAGATTCGTCTGACTCTCATTATTCTTTTGCCTGTTACCACCAGCCATAGTTAGCACAACATTTAAGGCCATTAGACCAAATAAAGACTTTAAACTTTTTGATTCCTCGTACTCCTTGAGTTATAATAGTTCCTCTCTGATATCAGCCGTGTCACTCGGAGGTCGCCGATTCACTATAAAACAAGTTCTTATCTATGTGGTTCTCTAGATCATGTTACATGGGCCTTAAATTAGATAACAAGAATTACACATAACATAGATAATCATTTTTGCGCAAAATAATAATAACCACAACCACGAATAGATAGAATAAAGATAGACACATCACATCTCACCAATCTCCTACATCTCCCACGCCTAGGGGATTTACTCGCACATGAGAGAGGAAGAACACAATGATATAATAATAATGTAAATAGAGTTCATCTCAATATTACCGTAGCAAGCCACAATAAAAAGGAAGGTTGAATCAAATACAATCCAAAGTATAAATAGAGTGGCAAACCCTAATCTCACAAGTGTGATGATATCTCTCTCTCCCTCCCTCTCTCTCGTACAAGGGTTATGACGGATGAATGGATGAACTAGAGAGGTTGAAGATCTTGGAGCAGATTGAAGGGAGAAGCCTCTTCTCTCTTTGGATCTCTTCTTCTTCTCTTCTCCACTATGTGGCGGATGCCGTGCTCTCTTTCTGCATATTCCTTCTTCATGAAAGTTCATATATTGATGAGGCGAAGGATCTGACACATCGTACATGCGCGCCGTATAGGTAGGTCCTAACCGTACCGATGGTCGTCAAAGCGTCTGACGCCTTAGGTGAAAATCATCCCAATTAATAAATTGCTTGATTTGCTCCATTAAGCTCGTAAATGGCCGTATATCATTCCAAAAGTGCCCAACACCTGGAAGAAGATCTCGTCGTCGCAGGAAGGGTCAAAGATTTCTTATTATGAACGGTATCATCTCCATTGACATAGATGCCCAATAAAAAGATGACTACCAAAACCTAATCAAATCAGAAAATACTAATTTTATTAATAACTCCACCCATAGATCGGGTTTCCCACCCCTCCTACCGGCTAAAAAAAATCTAGGCTAGTTGGACGATGTGACAATGTATCTGTTGCTAATTGGATGTTGGGCCAAGGTTATCTGAAAAACAAAGCATAATTGGGCCAGGGAGCGCTATCTCATAAGTACTAGGCATGTGATGCAAATTCTCGAAAAAAGAAAAAGAAAAACCTACGCAATGCATTAGCGCGGGAACTTCAACAATAGTAGGCACGTTTCTCGCGCGCATCCGCACACGCCCCAATATTCAACCGCGCGTGATTTGAATATCTTCGCTCGATCATTTCCTTCCGCAAGTGTCATGCGTTGGAACGATGCTAGCTGCGCGCTTAATTCCTTACCGTTAGGTTTCGAAACGTTCTGCGATGGTTTCGCACTCGAACCGCTCCTAGATAAGGGCAGCAATGTCGACAGGGGGAAATGCACAACACAACCTCCGCCATCAGTCCTGATCCCCTCTCCAATCTCCATCCACAAACCAATCTTGCCTGCGAGCGCTCATGGGCTCCGACTCCAGCGCTGACGAGTGCAGCAACGCCATGGCTGGGATGGAGTTTGACACAAGCGAAGACAGCTGCTCCACCTACCGCGGCAGTGACGATGGCTCGGGCACGGAGTCCGACGCCGGCGACCGAGGCCTTCTGCTGCCGCCGAAGAAGCGTCCACGCGGCCCTGGCGACCTCCTCCTCGGACGCGTCCACTCCGTCGCCGCCAGCGTTGGAGCAGGTCCGTCTAACTATCGTCGTCGTCACTACCCTAGGCATGAGCACACACGGTACATCCCGGCACCGGGCGCCATGCCGTCGTTCAAGGCACCACCGCAGGCAGGCTTCGGCACCGTCGGCTCCGAGAGAGGAGGAACCTATGACAACGGACTTCCCCGCACCGACCCAGAACCGAACAAGTGGGGAGATGACCGAGGAGCAAAGAAAAGCCAGCAGGACTCCGAGCAGGGCGATGCCGACGGATCCCGGAAGCAAGGCCGGGAGTTCTGCGGGGAGATCCTCGCCAAAGTGCGCCAGCAGAGAGATGCAGCCCTGGCCAGGCAGAATCAGGAGACGCCGGAGCTGGTCATGGAGGGTATACAGGATGCAATGGCTTCAATCAAAAAGGCCTTGTGGGCGCCGCTCCATGAGGAAAACGGCACGGGGGAGTTGACGGCGGGCGACCTGATCTGGGAGTTCACGTGGCTCAAGGAGAGGTTCCCGGAGGTGTACAGGACCTTTCGCGTTGCGGACAGGTCGCGCGCGGTCCTGCCGCCGCTGGTTCGCCCGGTGCTCCAGAGGTGGCTGCCGCTGCTGGACCCCATGCTCTGGCTGGAGGTCGCGGCCCTTCTCAAGAACACGATGGACGACGGGTTGGCCACCTCGCCGTACGCCGCGCTGATCAACGACACCGTCGTTCCGGCCCTGAAGGCCTCCGAGTGGAAGGCCACTGACCCCGAGAGGATGCTCCGCTTCCTGTCGCTGTGGAAGGACATGCTGCCCGCCTCCACCCTGCAGCGCGTCCTGGAAGAGGTCGTCATGCCGGAGCTGACGGCCTACGTGAACTCGTGGGACCCGCGGTGCCCGTGGGAGACTACCTGCTGCCACCCCCTGCTGTTACCGTGGGTCCCGCTCGCCGGCCCGCTGCTGGAGGGCCTGTACGCCACCGTGAGGCGCAAGCTCCGGGAGGGGCTGCAGGAATGGGACGCCGGCTGCGCCTTGGCGTCCAACTACGAGCTGGTGTCGCCGTGGAAGGCCCTGTTCAGCCCGACGAGCTGGGGGCCGTTCGTGGACGGGATCGGCGTCGTGCCCAGGCTGGCGCAGGCGCTGCGAGAGCTCCGGATCACGCCGCCGAAGCAGAAGGATGCCTCGTTCGGGCGGGTGATCATGAAGTGGGCGCCGCTGGTGCGGGAGAATGACATGGTGCAGCTCCTAGAGGTTGAGTTCTTCGGCAAGTGGCAGCACAAGTTGAGTCACTGGCTGTTCTCTGCTGCCCCCCCTGCCGGGGAAGAGGCCATGGAGTGGTGCAGAGGGTGGAAAAGACTCTTCACGCCGGAGCTGCTCGCCCATGAACGCGTGCAAGCGCGTCTCAAGGTTGGCGTCGACATGGTCAGCCGTGTGGCCGAGGGGCAGCCGATCTTGTAGGTATGCAGCCCCTGAGGAGGAAGCGCACTGCCGGCACATATAGCCGTACGCCATGGAACTGAGGATCGGTGATGGAAATTAAGCCGAACTTCACTTCTGAGCTTCCTAGCGCGTGTTTTTAAACATCATCTCTGTTGTTCTCTCTTAGAAAGAGAAAGAACCAGTTTGTTGGTTAGTTTCGAGCCTGGCAATTGCCGTAGTAATAATGTACCATGTGTGGTCAAATATACAGATGCAAGATCATCTTTTTTTTTCCTTGTTGATTGCAATGCAAATTTTGAGTATACATTGTTCCTTACGCAAAATTCTGTTTAAATTACAATGTGGGTATCGGTCAAATGTGAAGAGGGACACATAGACTTTCAGAGCAATTCCTCTCAAAGGAACACTTTTTCAACAGGAACTGGGTTTAGTTGATAGTATTCCAACCAACAGAGTTTAGTTGGCATCATTTACCACAGGTATTAACCATGCTACAAATCAGGATTCCAACTTTACTTTTTTGGCGAACTCATGATGCCAACGGTAAAGTAACACATGTGTCCTACACCCAAATCACTGCTATGCTAGTACTCACGAAGGTTAGTATTACATGTAAGTGTGGATCTCAAGATAACAACTTCTGGACATCTTGAATTTTGCTCGCCTTATCCAGTGTTGGGATCCAAAGATGGCCATCAAACCAACTTCACAATCAGTATGCGGAAAAAAGTAAAATCTCATGAGACACATGAATTATTTGAACTCAAGCTGGTTCGCCGATTTCTTCTGAAATACATAAACAAGTTGTAGCATTCTTTATTACATGTGTCAAGTTATGAAAACACTAGTCACTGCCAAATAAGTCAGCAAAAAAACCAGGCTAATGGGTCATGTTAAAATATGGGCAAAAATAACAAGAGATGTAAATGCAACAAGGCATTGGTTTCACTAAAGTACATTTGAATTCATCGGGTAAACCCTAAAATTGTCGAAGCACTCCGAAATAATAGCAAGCAAGTATAGAGTCATGGAGGCTAAACCCGAAATAATAGCAAGCTAGTATTCCAACCAGCAGAGTTCAGTTGGCATCATTTACCACATGTATTAACCATGCTACAAATCAGGATCCCAACTTTGCTTTTTTGGCGAACTCATGATCCCATCGGTAAAGTAACACATGTGTCATCAATATTCTACACCCAAATCACTGCTATGCTAGTACTCACGAAGGTTAGTATTGCATGTATGTGTGGATCTCAAGATAACAACTTCTGGACATCTTGAATTTTGCTCGCCTTATCGAGTGTTGGGATCCAAAGATGGCCATCAAACCAACTTCACAATCAGTCTGTGGAAACAAGTAAAATCTCCTTAGGAACATGAATTATTTGGACTCAAGCTGGTTCGCCGATTTCTTCTGAAATACATAAACAAGTTGCAGCATTCTTTATTACATGTGTCAAGTTATGAAAACACTGGTCACTGCGAAATAGGTCAGCAAAAACAAACAGGCTAATGCGTCATGTTAAAATACGGGCAAAAATAACAAGAGATGTAAATGCAACAAGACATTGGTTTCACTAAAGTACATTTGGATTCATCGGGTAAACCCTAAAATTGTCGAAGCACTCCAAAATAATAGCAAGCAAGTATATCAGAGTCATTACATTTATATAACAATTAGTCCTGGTTTCTAATTTAATGAACAGACAGATAAATTCTAGCAGGGCAACATTTTTCAACCCTGAGGTCTTATGTAATACTCCTAGTTGTTTATCCAATGTGAATCTGTGAAGTCCAAAGATGGACATAACATGGAGATCTTTCATTGCTATCTGTTGCTATGTGTTCCTTGTGAAATCAGAGTATTGACTTCTCTTCCCTAGAAAAAAAGGATTAATAAAGCCTAAAGATGAAGACAAGATGCAGTTGCAAGGAGATGGTTAACTGTTATGATGGTGCTAGAGGGAGGGCGCAAGAGGGCCGGCTAGGGGCCTTGCCCACGGCCGATGGCAAGAGGGAAGGGATTTCCTTCTTAATTCTTGCTTGATTAGATTGATACATCTCCTCTTCTTATATAGAGAGGTTTACTTGACTCTCAAGTAAGGCTTACTTGACCCCTAAGAAAGTGTCCCTTATCTCTAATTAACCCTAAGACTAATGGGCTATACTGCCAGCCCAGGCCCATGACGTACTCTAACATTAACATGGCAGAAACTCTCCATTTCAATAGGTTGGAGGTTCTAAGAAACTTGGTAATTCAAGCATATGCTCCCAATTTTTGTTTGCTAATTTTTAACGTATGAATCTTAGGAAAGACCCTCAGCTTGCTAATATCTCATAATGTTAAGATGCTGGAAAGAAGGGAATTCTGTAGCTTCAGTTTCCTCCTGTTGTTCCCAAAGACGCCATGTTTGCGGACTTCGGTATCTCCAACATTAGAAAGGCCCTGCTGTGCTAGATCTAAAGTCACTGCAGTTGCTGTCATCCTATGTACAAAAAGACATTCACCTCACATTCTTTAAGCCTGTGAAGGAACATAGTAAAAAATATTCAAGACAAAGTAATCCACCAAGAGAAGTCAGTTCATTACAATTATCACAAGAATTCAGTAAGGCCACAAGGAAACCTGATGCAAAAAAAACCATCAAACTCCAGATCAGGATGATGTCAGCAAATATGGAATCAAATGGATGACCAGAGGAGTATCAACCTACAAAAACTATTTTTATCTTATGATCCCAAATTTATTTTAAGAATTTACACCCTGGTAACATACCAATTCCTGAGATGTGCAACTCTCCTCTAACGTTGACCTAGTCAGCAGTGCCGCAACTGCCTTAATCACTACCACCCATTGTTTGGAGACTTGATCATTTGCCAATTCCACATAGCATGCAGAAGTTCAGGCTATCCATGTATAGTTAAAGATGTCTTATATTAGCGAGTCATTTGATTCCTTAAGTTATTCCACTAACAGAGTTGGGACATCTGAGATTCATCGTATACAACTTGAAGATACGACTTAGTAGTACTGTAATCCGGAGTCCGACACAAAAGACTTGAACAACTAGTTGGTAAGTTCATGCACTAATATCATTACCTTCATCCATCCTAAATTCTAATAAATAAAATTAATTAATCCTCATGTTTAGTTTATCGAACAATCAACAAAGTTCACATGCTAGAGTGACTGGATTCTTTTAATATTGGTTATTGGATGCATGAAACTGCACAAGTTCGGTCGAATGAGCTTTCCTTGGAACTAATCATAAGTATTGAGCATCATTGTAATTTCCTCTATCCTGGAATACTCTTTGGCTGATGCATACTCAGCAAGCTCAGAAACTCGATCATGCATGGGATACTTGTCGTAAGATGTTCTTGGGCACCTTGTGAAGGTTCTTAAA
This sequence comes from Avena eriantha, assembly GCA_910589775.1. Classification (NCBI taxonomy): domain Eukaryota; kingdom Viridiplantae; phylum Streptophyta; class Magnoliopsida; order Poales; family Poaceae; genus Avena; species Avena eriantha. The sequence goes on from OU342740.1 coordinate 491,238,056, forward strand.
TCAATATAAACCATCAAAATAGGAATACGATTAAAGGGGCTTGTCATTACCAAACATTAAAACAACATAAACTCACACAAGAGCATGATTAGAACTGCTTGTCATTACCTAACTTTAAATGTTTTAAACGGTATGAACCTACCAATTAAAGAATATTATGATTGGAAAAGGGAGTTCTCATGAACTAATACGATATTTTAAATTTTCTAAGCTAGATACAAAGATATGCCTAGCTAAGATAAGTAAATTTTGAGGCCACTCAGTTATAACCATAAGTACACATTTGGTAAAAACTGCATGACATATGAATCGGTGATAAAAATGCTGACTAACTTACTGGGTTGGGGAGTGAAGAGAACCAAAGAATGGAATATTATCAGGGGGTATCAATTGCAGTGGTGCTCTTAATTATAATCATTGAGGAAACAATACACTAAATTCAAGGTTCATGTGCCATTAATTGCTAGCAGCACTTATACTTGAAATTGCGCAGAAGCACTAAAGCTGCATTCACACAGTGGTAAGAATTGTATAAATTAGTTTGTGCGGTTGCTTCCAATAAAATTCTATACCACATTAATGTAACGTAATCTTTAGAGTTTCTTGTATGCTTTTGTACCTATCTAATCTTAGATTACATAATATATGTGCCCATGTACTTGAATCAGAAGCATGCTATTTTCAGTGCCATCTAAACGTCTTATCAATCTATAAGATCTTATACTCAAAAGCTAACAAAACTTAATGGACCGCCGTCTGAATAGTATACCTTGCTGATTCTGTGACCAATATGTACGAGAAATATTCTGAGTAATAGTTGATTTAGTTGAAGCTTCTCATGCCCATGCCATCTATTTTCTTCCTCTATTAGATCTTGGGAAGATATTTGGTGGAAACCCCCCTCTCCAAGAAAACTCGGTGGTTCATAAGTATGAGATCCACATACACATATTTTTCAAACTTAATAGAACTTCTACACATGATTTCCAGAGTTTTCATGAGAGGGTGGCTTCCACCAGATATTCAGTCTTTATCAAGAAAGTTATAGTTAAAAGCATGGGCAAAGGCTAGTGAGCCATACTTATGTGTCACTGCTGACATCTGATTCCCTAGGGGAGCATCCTATGTGCCATACTTATGAATCAATAATCAAGATTCCAGTAACTTGCAGAAAATAACTGACATTACAATACCTACCCTCGAGACAGCGGTATCCTGAAAACCCTTGACAAAGTCATCAAAGTAGTCGTGACCAATATCTTCGGCACGGAACAGTTCGTCTGCCACAGTAGTCAAACTATGCAGTTAGTTCATCTCATGTCCTCCAGCGAGCTTCAAAACATCAAGCCATGACATTACCCAGATCCACATCTTTGTTTCAAACTCGGAGCTGGCGTTCTTACCATTGTATATGTGCCGACTGCCGAACTAGAGTTATCTTGCCAACACCAGATGTCCTGACGATAGTCAGAACAAAATAGGCACCACAGCTGTTACTGTTAGCTTCTTCAGATAATACTCCCTCTCCTTTGTAGATAGGAGTAGGAACTTAAGCCCGCATTTCATCAGACAGTTGGTCTGCGTCAACGGACTGACCCTTGGTCATGCCGTCGCTTACCATTGCTACTTCACAGATCACAGCCGCGGCCTGCGTAATCCCTGGCAATATTGCGGTCGAGGCGATGGGAGAAAGAGGGGGGGCAGCGAGCTGACAACGCACTTCCCCTTGGCGGCGCTGGAGGCGAGACGCACGGTGGGCCTTGAACTCCAGCTCCTCGAGCACTTCTCCGGCCATGGGCTACCGTCGGGGACAGCACGGCGGCCGGAGCGTGGCCCACGATTGGCTTCGAAGCAAACCCTGGCATGAGAGATTACTCTGCTTCAGTGCTTCGTTCCTTCCAGCTTGGGCTTCTGCCAGTGGAAAGCCAGACTCCAGCTTCGCGTGGGCAAACGGCTCCAGGAAGGTGTAATGACAGGATTGACCCTGGCTCTGTACTGTACCGTAGTAGACCAACCAAAAACGATACAGGCCTCACCTCGGTTTTTACCCCCAATCTCCGTGGCTTCCCGTCCGCGGTGGCCGGGAATTGTGAGCGATACCCAGCCGCCGCTGGAAAACTCCGGGGCTCCACGAGAAGCTAACCACATGGCACCGGTGCTACCAGCACCGGCGGCGGCTCTCTCGCCCATCTCCCGCGTCTCTCTCCCCGCCTGCAGCGCCCGCCGCGCGTTCCCCTCCTCTTCCGTCAGAAACCTTCCCAAGTTCGCGGCAAGGAGCAGCAGCGGCAGCGACAACGGCGGCGGCACGCGTCCCGACCCCAAAGCAGGTAAAGCCCTCGGTATGCGCGTCAGGAAGCTGCGGCCGCCTTTGTAGGTCCAGAGTCATTTCGTACTGGGTACTGCTGCAGGTGATAACGAGAGCAAGGCTGTCCTTGACGCCTTCTTCCTCGGGAAGGCCTTGGCGGATGCGCTGACGGAGAGGGCGGAGTCGGTGGTGGGCGAGGTGTTCAGCGTCGTCGGGCAGTGGCAGGCGGAGCAGCAGAAGCAGGTCCAGGAATTCCAGGTACTGTACACTGCCCCTGACCCTTGCTCCCGATGGAGATCCGTGATATAGTTTGGAATTGTGGAAGGGGCTTCACCTTCAGTCTAGCTACTGAAGAAACTTGATATGTTTCCTAGCTCTGGGTGTTGCTGTCACATAATCCAACTGTTTTCTGTGATTAATCACTATTGAGATTTTTCTGCATAGTGTTGATGTATGCTTAGAATTGGCCATGGTCATGCATTTCATTTCCTTGTCTAAACCGCACTGAATTTCACACTTCTAAATTTCCTTTCCCTTTGGGGGATAACTCTAAATACAGGAGGAAGTAGTTCAGAGGGCCCAAAAAGCTAAGGAGAGAGCTGCTGTGGAGGTAGTCGATGATAATGGCCCAAAGACTCTAAGGGGAACCTCAACAACCGTTGTGACGCCTGCACCTACGCCCCCTCCTTCGACTCCTACTACTCCCACACAGGCAGAATAGTTATAGTTGACGATGAAGACGCGGTGTTGCATGTAGACACACTTTTGTGCTCCAGCAAGGTGAAGAAGTTCTCTTATGAGATATGTATCGATCAAATTGTCCTTTACTAGTTGATAGTGAATATTCCGCATTTCAGTTACTAATATCTGTGGTACAATTTCACAAATGACCGGAATAAAATCTGTTAGTTCACTACAATTTGGGCAGAAACATTTCTGTACTAGCTTTATGATGTCGTTCTGTGTATTATGTCTCCTGGGAACTGCTCAAACAATCATGAAAGACAGAAACAGTGGTTATCTTGATGCACACTTGTATTTCAAAATCCATCGCCTTATCTTTCTTTTGAAAATCTTGTGAAAGAGTAATTCAATCATCCGAGTAACTGAAAAAGTGGAACCCTGAACTTGGACTGCCATTCCCTTCTATTGGTGATCGTTTGCATCTGGTTCTCGATGTCTTTATTCTGTGAAATATGATAGGAGTGTGTAGTTCGATGGACTGATACTCAGTTCCCAGAGAAACCCTCTGTGGCACTGTGGCTGACTGGACTGTGTATGCAGCAGATTTGATACATGTATCTAAGACATGTGCTTTCTATGATTTCAATAATTTATGATTTGTGTTACAAACTCATGATGCTTTACTACACTATGAGTACCTAGAGTGCAGGTCTTATGTCAATGTATTCAAAACCAGTGATGCACTGATGTTCTTGAAAATTTACCAAACTCTTCATGCAAAGATAGGCGACAGGTAATTATATAACTGAAGTGTTTCATTATCTTGTCTATTACTTATTATCATTAAATTATAATTACTTTAGCTATACATTGCATACCTGCTGCACGTGAAGGAGAATGATCATATTGCAACTTCTAGTTCACTTTGGTGATTTTTTTAGCTGCAGATCTATTCAGCATAGTTATACAGCAACATTAGGAATTAACCAAGTAATTTTGATATACATTTTAGCAAATCATGTACATACAACTTGTACACACATGAACATTGAAAAGCATGGCATCTCCATCTGTTCATAGCCCTTATGAACTTACTATAATACTGACACCATGCATGGTTTATTCACGCACATAAATGTCCACTTTCTTACAACAACGACCTGTATATCAGTCATTTATTCACACACACAAATACAGATGCCTTGCAAATTACAACTTTACATTGCCTGGCACATGGATTGTGTTTCTACAAGAGGAAGCATCAAAAAGCATTTCCCCTTTCATTCAGTTACCCGATTCCATACGATAACCGTTTCCAGCGTGTAGAAGGAAAAAATCATGGTTAATCAATATGTGAAGCATCACGTTTACATAATAACCAGCACGAGGTAAACTACATTCAATGGCTCAAGAAGCATACTGCTGCGGCTGGGATCCATTTTTGAATTCTCTCGTCAGAGATGAACCTTTGAGGAACTTCCTGTACCATTCAACTGATAGTTTCGGGATCCTCTTCTGCGTCTTAAAGTCGACATGGTAGAGCCCAAACCTTGCTGTGTATCCAGACGTCCACTCGAAGTTGTCAATAAGAGACCACACAAAGTAACCACGTACGTCAACTCCTTTCCTTCAAATTTTTTTTTGACAAGAAGAACTCAGGATGTAATTCAGAGAGTGAAGTAAGAGTAGCCATAATAGCAATTTGGTAGCACTGCCACAGCAATTATAACATTGGAACAGAGCATCAGCTAAGGTCAATCAACCATCTGGCAGGGACAGCCCAGCATTGTATTGATTTCTCTTTTGAATTCTCAAACAATGTCAAGCGACCACACATTGCTATCAAATGTTAGTGAGGAATATTTCAGGAACCCATCTAACCCAATATTCTAATGCATAGGTGGAAGCCAAATCTATGCATGGGGACATGGGGTGTCCAGAGTTGGATATATTACCTTATCGCTGAGGCTAAAAATTTGAGGTAGCCACTTATATAATCAATTCTTCCTGTGTCACTCGTAAAATCATTAGCAGTCATGCTGATATTGCTTGCTTGAGCGTAACCTGAAAATTTGAGTTAGCTTGCACATATATCACACATTATTGTTCTGTAAGACTGTAACATAACAATAATAGGCAAGTTCCGTTAAAACTGGTTCTGACAGCATTGGATGTATTCTGGAAGGAAAGAAGACAAATTATTTGCTTTCAAATAGAGATAAAACGCTTTGATTGTTTCCGAACTTGTGAACCTGTGGCAAATAGGCAGTGTCCTACTCAAAATGACAAATACTGATTATTCAAACTTCCAAAGTTAACAAAGACAGAGAGCGCCGCACCATTTTCTGTGATATATGTTGCTGTATTATTGTATCTTTGTTTGTAATACATAACCACCTCTTCCATCCCGTGTGGAACGTCATAAATGAATGGCACTCCTGTCTGCATGAGTGAGATTGCAACCACTGTTTATTTTTCTTCTACCAATCATGTTTTATAATCTGACTTAACATGAATAACTATTTAGCAATCTTATGGTTACCTTTTTACCAATAAGTACCCCATCTCTTTCTGCTAAACTAACCACTCGCGCATCCCCATCTACAGGATCCACTTCACATGGTGAATAGATACAATCTTTCACATACCATGTTGAATAATGATTTAGTCCGATGAAATCCAATTTTGTTACACGTAGTTTGTTCCTCTGCTTTAATGTGAACTGTGGTAGGTTTGAACCCAACATTGTGCGCATCTCTGGAGGATAATCACCAAGAATTATAGGGTCCAGAAACCTGTCAAAAAAGAATAGAACATGTAAAGTAAAAAAGCTGTGATAACTGAAGAATTAATTTATTTCATTCCAAAGAAATGAAGGAGAATAAATAAGTCCAGTTACAGAAAAGAGAGTCCGAGTTTCTCTGCATCCCTGTAGTGAAACAGAACTTGCGATATTTCTGGACTTATAGATCAGCCTGTTGACCTGTTTTCTTGTATCAAACAGAATTATAATCTTTTTAAGAACACAAATGTTCTGAATTTATGAGAAAACAAAATATTAACTATATGTGTCTGTATCCACAGTTGCCATCCTAAAGGATAGTATAGTACCATGGAACATTGAAGGATATAGCCCGTTCAACTGCTAGTATGTCGATTGTGGTATTTCGCAATGGTTCATACCATCTTGCGTAGAGAGCAATTCCAATATATCCACCTTGCTTCTCCTGTCAAGTGGCATACATATTAAAACACAATAATAATCTTCAGTTGATGGGATTACGTTGACAACATTATATGAAAAGACACAGGGTAATCTTGTGTTTTTATCCAAGAGGAATCTAATTTCTACCTGATAGTTCTTCCTGTAAATGCTCACAGCGTTTGCATGTGAAAGTATCATGTTGTGACCTGCTATGTATGGCTCTGTTGAAGAGTTTCCAAAGGAACATCTCCCAAATGGGTAGGAACAACGACCAGGAGGGTACCGTCCAGCCATATAAGAAAATCTTGCCAATAAGTTAGGCTCATTCATTGTAACCCAGAATTTTACTCGGTCGCCGAACATTTTGAAGCATACTTCTGCAAAGTAACTAAAGTCCTTCCTGAAGAGTACGTAGAAGTAATATAAGTTGTTGTTTTTTTATTTGGGGAGAGGAAAGTAAATTAAGATGCACAGACAAATACGTACTGGATTTCTGGGTTCAACCATCCACCATATCGCTCTTCAAGTTCCTGTGGAATGTCGTAGTGACATATTGTAACAAATGGTTGTATTCCTGGTTATGCATGTCGTTGCCAGCTAGTATGCATTAATACCTTCAAAATTTTAGCTCATGTTGCACGTGTTTTGCGTTAAATACCTTTTTGTACAAGAGCATCAATAATGGCATTATAGAACGCTACACCATCTGGATTAATATCCCCAAATCGGCCTCCTGCAGCAAGAAGAGATTGCAGAGATGGTCTTTATTTGACTCAAATAGTATAATCCCTCACGGAGAAATTGTACATGGAAGATAAACCCACTTGGTAGGATTCTTGTCCATGCTAAGGAGAACCGGTATGAGTTGACGCCCAAGGAATGCATCAGTTCAATGTCTTCCTGGAGTATAGGGGATAGTTTGCAGTTTATAAACTTTATATAATATAGCCTTCCATCCTCAGGTTTCCTGTGCATTTTGCAGAAAACATACCTTGTAACGATGGTAGTGGTCAGCAGCAATATCGCCGTTGCTTCCATCCTTAATTGTACCTGAAAAAGAGAAGATAAGAGAGAAACCTGAGTTATAATAACAAGATAAAAGAAGGTTGAAAGAACTATGTCTAGATTGAAATCGTGCAGTGATATAAATTCCGTTGCTTAACCTTGCTCATGAGTGTAGACATCCCAATTGCTTAGGCCTTTCTTACCCTCCAAATATGCACCTTCAATCTGAAGAATGGAAATTTAACAAAACATTTCGGTCGGCTAGAGTCTAGAGAAAGCCGATGTGTGTACCATTTACAAGGCAGCCAATATTCACGAAGCATGATTTTTTTTAAAATAAAGGGACACCAGAAGTCCAAAACTTGTGCATAAATTTCCTATGGTTATGCCAGCAATCAGCAGCATTCAAATATGACCAGACCCACGGCTCATTGAATTCGGATGTGGATGTGCAGCTAGATTTTCATCAGAAATGCGGCGTCGAGTCGTGTTTGCTGCACAGTTTCAGGCAAGAAGTGCTGTATCTGTCCTCCTCCTCCTCGCTACTGGCTAACCCTCCTGACTGGATCGCCCAGATATGCGTACTAAATAAATGGCCGGAAAAGAGGAGCAATTCAGGCAGGGTACCTGGTAAGCAGAAGTGGAGGTCCCGAACAGGAAGCTGGGAGGCGGGGGGAACTGGCTGCGATGGATCTCCGACGAACACGAGCGGAGCAGGTGGGCGCACCAGGAGAAGAGCAGGAGGAGCCACCACCGGGACGCCGCCTTGCTGCACGCCATCCCGATCCGTCTGAGCTCCGATACTCAACTCAGGCGACTGAACTTGGAATCGAATACTTTTTCGTGGCCTTCACACTTCACAGGGGAATAAAGTTAGGCGATTAGAACGTCTCTCGGCGAGTTGAGACTCGTGGAGCTCGTGGGACGGAGACAGGCGGCACGATGCCCCTGTCACGAGATCGCGCCCGCGCTGCTTCCGTCGGGCAGCCAGTCGCATTCGGCGGCATGGTCGTACCAGTTGATTGTGTCTCTCGCGAGCTACCGCAACGACGGATGGACGGGAGAAGTCATTTGCGTACGCATGGATCGGAGAAAGCAGTGCCGGGTCTAGGTGTGACGGTTCCAGCGTACGTTTGGACCTTCCACGGCGCCGATGGATTGCTTTTCTGGAGAAAAAGCTCAGGCCTCCTGAGAGCGGCCTTCGTGGAACCCGGGGCCCACTGGGTCCGGTTTTAGAGCTTAAAAAAGGTTGAATTTAAAAGTTTCGTGAAGCCGGAAAAATAAATACCCGCATGTAGCTAACTATGTGTTTTAGTACTAGTGTACACATTTTGACCTCAAAATACTTTATATTTTTAGGCTCAGCAAAAATGACAAATTGATTTTTTTTGTCGTCGATAAACAGTTCCGCATAGTACACTAGGGGTCGGAATTTTGTCTTTTGTGTGTGATTTTATCATTTTTACTGAGCCTAAAATACAAAGTGTTTTGCGCTGAAATTTTACACACCGCTAGAGCACATAGTTGGCTACCTGTAGGTATTTTTTCCGATTTTTTTGAAATATTTGAATTTGATTTTTCAAAGTTTGTGAATAAAAACAACCAGGCTACCTGGAGTCCTTGTTCTACCACGACTATTCACATGCCTCATCTCTCTCTCTCTCTTTCTCTCTCTTCCTCCTCTTCTTTTATAATATTCCAACTTTTACTCCTTCGTTTGCAATCTGTGATGATAATTAACCCCATTTATCAAGATTCTTTTTTGGTGAAACTTGTACTACGTTTTTACCCTTCTAAGATACAAAAGTAGTTACAGTTGTGTGGAGGAAGAGAGAGGGAGAGGTGTTAGCGCCCGGTCGCGAAAATCGAAAGAAAAAACCACATCTATGTGTAGATTTTTTTTTGAGAAACATCTATGTGTAGTTGGTGACCTCATTATCATTCACTTTGATCTTTTAACATCACACAGCATGTCACTGCGTCGCCACTATTGGTGCTTGCATAATCCAAAGTTTGACAAATTCTTAAAGATTTCAGATTTTCTCTAGATATCCAAACTCAGTCTATATGTGTTGCAGCCCATATTGGTGGCAGCTCACATGTATACGCCGAGGAATGAGAACTAAAGTTTTATCCCACATAAAAAGTTGGTGGAGAGTTGCACCACCTTACAATTTGTGGAGTGTTTCACCACTTGGTAAGTGAGTGAGAATACCACTTGGTAAGTGAGTGAGAAGAAGAGTAATACATGCGTGCTCCTCCTCTGTCGCTCGCTCGACGCGACACGATTTGTGGTGAGACCCAAGTCGAGCTTATTTTTGTTGTTCAGGAAAATTATGGTTTTGACGGACGTGTCATGGCTAGTCGGTCCCTAGATCATGGCTATATCTGTAAATGACCTGAACATGCGCGACCTGGACTCGGACCACAGTTACCTTTTTTTGGAGTTGCTTTATATAATGTCTCGAAGGGTTTTCGCCGCACACACACGGAAACACCATTAGGGTTTTTCCACCTCTCTTCCTGCACTGCCACCATTATACTCCATCCCGAGTGCCAGCGTGCACCGGAGAACGAGAGAGCGTGTCTTTGGAACTCCTCGTCTTTGTGATTCCGTACATGAAAGGGAAATATGTTTCGTCGTCTCCGTCATCGAGTCTTCACTGCAACCATGGCTTCTTGACGAGGGGTTAACTCATCAATGCCCATCGTTGATGGACTTAGGTTCGAGGAAGTGAGGAGCACTGGAGGCATCGATCGGCTAGCAAACAAGCACACAGGTGACACGAGGTTTTACCCAGGTTTAGGCCTCGTAGAGGACCTTACTCCTGCTTGTCTGCTCTTAATTATGAGGGGGTCGAAAGTTACAATGGTGCACAGATGCAATCTGGTGAGGTGTATGCGGAGGTGTATGAGTTGGGCCTCCTCGTCGTCCCCCTCCAGGCCTTTATATAGAGAGGCTAGGTCTTTGGGTAGCAGTTTGAGTCGGTTACAGATTAGGGTTTCCCTTTAACTTTTTATCTACACTTTGTTGTGTCCTTCAAGAAGTCAAACTCCAATGGGCCACCCAAATCCTTGTTAGGCTCCGATTGTACCGTGGACTCCTTCTTGGGCTGAACCATATAGGCTAATCTCGAGTACCTATAAGGTATACCCATGTCACTGCTCCATCTACAAACGATCAGTATGTGGGTTGTGCTCCTGGTTACTGTCTAAGCATGTTTAGCGAGTACATGTTTTCCTACTACATGTTTATATTCATCATGTTGTCAAACACATCTAGTATGTTCGAGTTACATGTGCTACTATTTTTCCTTTTCATGATTTATATTTGGGAATTAATTATAATTTTTTGCCTAATTATCCAACAATCCAAAAAACCTTATTATCGGCAATTTCTCGAGTTAAACATGGGACACTTGGCTGATGCACTGAAACTGGATAAGTTTACAGGCGTGAATTTTAAGAGGTTGCAGGTTAATGCCACGATCTGGCTTCAGGATCTGGAAGTATTCAGAGTTAGTAAAGGAAAACCGATAGGAGCTATATTTGGCTATCAAAACAAGTTCGAGGAAGCCAATACTATCTTCATGGGATGCATTATGAGTGTCCTTGATAATTGTATGTGTGATGTGTACATGCATATAATAGATAGAAAAGAGGTCTAGGATGCGGTGACCCAGCATACCACTGCATGATGTAGTACACTATAGTCGTTGACATAACACCAATGAAACACCATTCCACCAGTATTACATCCCTCAGAATGGCACAACAGAAACATCGCGGGTCCAAAAGATGACTTTATATTACATATAACACCTTACAGAAGATCCAAAGAACTTCCTTGGTATAACGAGGACTATAGTTTACAAAAGAGAACTAGAAATAACAACTCGAAGTCGATTCTAGAAATACTACTACTATATAACTATGGTTTGTGATTGATATTATAGCAATGCTCTATAGAAGTAGGTTCTGGTTTCTAAGATTTTCTTATATGCTACGCTTCAGCTTGAGTTATATGACTTTAGATGTAGACGTTGACTCCGTTGATCTCCGTTGGATGTCCTCAGTTCTTCAAGTAGTTCACCTCGTAAGTTCACCATTGGGTGCTCCCGAATCTAGCAAGGGTTAAGAAGGTACGGTTGAGTATGAGTGTACTCAGCAAGTTCACTAAAAAGGAGTGTTTGATGCACTAACCACAACCACAGACCAAAATGTCGTAGGTTATGCAGGTTTTCATAAACATTTCTTCAAAGGTTGCTTTTATTCTGAAAAGTTATGTCCGTCAGTCTTCACAGGTTGACTAGAACTTTCGTGGAGTTCCTTTCCGGCAGCGTTCGCGGCTCCTTCTCGGAATAGGGAGTAACATGTCATAGTTCTTACACTCTACAGAGGTGCGTTACTTTACCCATGAGAGACCAAATCCTTGTTGCACAACCGGACAGCTTATTCCCGTCCACACTTCCTATGGTGTGGGGCCCAGTTAGATGATCCAAGCCAGTACTGCCCCTATCCTCGAACACCATATGCCTGTTGGATTGCACACCAGACCCAGGATAAATCTTGTTTCCAATTACGACCTGAAACACACAAACCTCGTAGACACCAGATGTCGTGGGGCGTTGAGGGATCCCACCCTGTTGTCAATCCTTTTCGAGAATTACAGCCACGACCCGGTCGTCCGTTGGCATATGAGAGGGAGAAGATCTAGCTGACTTCCCGAGAACCATTGTATATCTCATGGTTAACGCTTGATATACAACGCTAGAATCACTAGCGATATTGGTTGTTAAGTCCTAGATGATATATTCCTGGACAATGTTATTCCAAATGTCAGGCTTAATAGATTAGTTAATCACCCTAGATCACTAACCAATAGTTTACATTATTATAAAAAATAGTGTTTTCTAACATTTTTGAAATATAGGTGATGACACAATAGTTTGCAAATACTTGATAGAAAATAATCAAAGGACATGAGCAAGTGTGAACTTACCTTGATATAGCAAACTATTATAATCGAATGCCTCGACTTGACCCTGGACCTCGAGTTCTACAAAATACCATCATTACCCGGTAAGGACACTGTTTAAAGTAGCAATATGCTGTTATGCATAAGTAATGATATGCATGTTGTATAATCCCAAATAATTCCCCAACATTACAAGTGAGTTGGATTTAGATGATTTGTTACCTTGAAATCCTTTTCAAATGATACATTTTGTATATTTCTACGAAAATAAACTTAGTAAAGATCTTAAAGCTGGTTGTTTATTTATCTTCAAATATTATTTTGATCTTTCGAAAATTCCTTAAAAGAATAAGTATTTGGAAATACCTAACTTAATATTCTCGACTAAAATACAAACTAGTATTTTTCTAATACTTAAAATTTATTTAGAATCACAAAAGTAGATTCTATTTATTTTTAGAAAATTCCATGTAAGAAGACACGTTCTTAATCATTCATTTTGAAGTTATCAACTCAACATACAATTTAGTATTTTTCTAGTAAAATATAATTATTCAAGTTCTTAAAAATGGTTTTTATTTATTTTTAAGAAGTGTTCTCATTTTTATAAAAATCCACAAAGGATTAAATGTTCTTAGATATTAGTTTCAAGTTTTGTTTGTAAAATCTAGCTAGTATTTTTATAAAATAGCAGATTTATTTTTGTATGTAAAAATGATTTTTATTTATTTTTAGGACTTCTCCTTATTTTATTAACTTTCAATTAGAGTTTTAGTGTCCTTAATATTTATTTCTATTTTATTTAACTTAAACAAGTAAGGTTATATTTTTATTTGGTAGATATTATTGTTGTGGTCTTTTTGATATATTATATATATATATTTAGGATTTTTCTATATTTTCCTAGATCTTAGTTAATTCGAGGGGTATATTTGTAATTCCAGGGGTATATATATTTTTAGGATTTTGCAATGAACACAGATGCCTGAACCTCTCTTACTGTCAGTGTTAGTTTGATACCTGTATTTAGTTATATTGTTCTCTGTTAGTTAGCACTCGGTTGCTTATATGTAGTTGTTCTGTGTTAGAGAACACCCTGTTGATGCATGATTTGTTTAATGTGGAAGCCTAGATGGTTATTGTGGTTGTGGATTCACTCCTATGGACTGTAGTTGGGATGCTTCACTACTGAATTGATGTTGCTTAGTTAACTGTACTAATGCTAGCTTGTGAAGCACCCTTGTGATCAGTCTTAGGATTCAATCCTGATGCTGTGTAAATCTATGGTTAGTAGTGCTTAGCTTATTCATTGTGGTGATTATTGGGATGCTCTAGGATAGAATGATTGCTACTGTTTGTAGGAAAGTGATTTCCTTTTGGTTTTTGAGATCTTGCATTCTGTGACCTGGTGATAACCAGTGTTGACATGTGTTGTTCTTTCTAAAAAAGAGAATTAATGATTCCTACATTTTTTTAGGAAGATGATTGTTTGTGATTAAGAGGATGTGCTTGAGCTTGTACTCAAGAGAGCATTGATCTGTTAGATACAGAGGTGCTACCCTCTAATTGGAACGTGCCCTGTATGCTTATAGGCTATGATGTATTGCTATCTAGTTAAAACTAGATCCATGGGTCAGTGATGCTAGTTTGAGACCTTTCTTTGCAAGAATAGATGTTCTTTACTTGCTATCTAATTTCTCAAGTGTTCCATGATGAACATATCATGCTTTTTCATGAATACAGATTCATATATGATAATGATCAAGTCTTAGATCAGAAGAATTGAGATATACCCTGGTTCTAGGGTAGACTGTGGTAAATGGTGTATATGAATGATTCTTGGAATACTAGGAAGATGATTTTAATTATTTCCCCTTTAAGGAAGCTTGTCTTTATGGAGAAACATCTCTCCAAATTTGGTACTACTGAGGTGCTACCTATAACTGGGATGTTCCGAGTAGTACCAACAGATTGAACTTGGTTTAGTTCAAGTGATGTTGCTAGCTTGCTTCTAGATAAGGTCTATGATGCTAAAGCTGAGACCTGATTTGTGTATTTGGAATAAGAACAGATTGTGCTTGTGATTATTTACAAAATCCTAGGATGAGTTGTTCACCTCACTTGGGTGTTCCTCTAAGGATCCACTTATCCCACAAACCTTATTTGTTGAGAAACTAATCGATGAAATCTTGTTTATATGACTCACCAACTGAATGATGTTGGTGATGCTACTTTAAAGCTTGTTGTACCTCTTGGTTCAGGTTCTGTTCTTGTTGATGAAGAACTTGGCCTTGTGGGCTTGGGTATTTCTTCCTTCTTGCTCTTCTTGATCCTGCTATCCTCCTACACCATCTCCTCCTTCAGGTGATCATCTTGTATGGTTTATTAATGGATTTCTGTGGTTATTTGCTGGTTGATCTTGTGGATATCTAGCAATATTTGAGGTGATTTCAAAGGTGTGCTTGAGATAATTCTGTGACTGTGGCTATGAAGTGAGTAGCAAAATGTGTGCTAGTAGCTGTGCTATGACTGGGCTCTTTCTTGTGCATTTGCTGTGATGGATGTGGTGTTGACAACACACCAATGCATGCTAATGACTATGCTGCTGGTGTGCATGCTTCACCTAGATGGGTGAGATCAAGTAAAAGCTTGATATTTCTTGATGTTCTACCCCTTTTACCTGTTTATCTCACTTTGGTGAAACTTGCCCCTATCTAGTGCCAATGATGCAGTGCTGAGATGGATAAATGTGGTTTTGGTTAGAATGGTGGGGTATGTGATAAAATTTCCTAGAATGCCCTCACTGTTACTTTTATATTGTTGTACTAATTACTGTGGTGGTGACAACACATGCCATCCATGTGATGTGTGAGCCGCTTACAACTAGGCCCACAT
Source organism: Avena eriantha (assembly GCA_910589775.1). Classification (NCBI taxonomy): domain Eukaryota; kingdom Viridiplantae; phylum Streptophyta; class Magnoliopsida; order Poales; family Poaceae; genus Avena; species Avena eriantha. The sequence continues at coordinate 491,253,128 of OU342740.1, forward strand.
GGTGCAAGTTCCCACTCTTGGAACTTGTGCTTGTGTATGAGCTCAGCTAGATCTAATATTTTCTCTAGCTTTACTATTATCTTCATCTTGCAAAGTGGATTTGATTTGCCCCTTTGGTTTATGATGCACAACCTGAAACATTTCACTAGATAAGAACAGATACTCACATTGGTGAAACTAGTCCCTAAACAAATGCTCAGTGATGACATTTTAACAGTGCAACTCACTATTTAGTCTAAGAGCACAACTAACACTAACCCCCTCTCTATTTATTTCATTTCCTATCTTTATTTTTAGGTACAAGACCAAGTGATGAAGATTAATAGTTGAGGACTAGATAAGTATTAGTTTAGGGTTTTCTTTATTTTATTTTGTAATCTTTCATTTCTACTCTTTGTAAAGGATCAATGTAATACTATTCTTTATTTAATAAAGCTTCTCATTCTTTGAAATTTTTTCCTATGATGCTTATACTTAATATATTCTTGTATTTATATTTTGGTTATTGGAAAAAGGAAAGAATAAAGATATAACTATTTGAGTTATACTTTTTGTATTGTTTCAATTCTCTTTATTGTTTTATAACAATTAAATATTCAAGCAATATTAACTAATTCTTTTTGGAAAACTATTAAATACTAATTAATTCTTACTTTCAAATCTTTTTTAAATGATTCAAATTTTAAATATGAATTCAAATTATTCACCCAAATTCAAAATAATTCCTAAGGATCTTGTCAAAGTTCATAGCAAACACTCCTAAGAGCTAACTCCTAACTCAAAGAAGTGAAACAAACTCTGATCTCCCTAGGGTTTTGTTTGGCGAAAAATTTACCCCAAATTTTCAGATGCATGAATGCAAATTCACAAACGCTTTCCTGTAGCCCTAAATGTTGGGGCATTATAGTCTCTCCCCCTTAAACTAAACTTCGTCCCTGAAGTTACGGATATCACTCTTAACGGAATATGGAAATCTTTCCTTCTGAATCTTCTCCCTTGAAGTTTAACAATCCTTGTCCATCCATTGGTCTCTTTTGGTGATCTTAAGATTCCACCATGCCTCTTAAAGATTACCCACTCGAGATCTCTGACTTATCTAAACTTTATATTCCTTCATAATGTATTGGGAAAGCTACTTGCTAAATTCATTGAACTAATTCATATGCATCATGATAGTATTAAGGTTTACTAATGGTAAAGCTTTAGGATTATTAGACTCCGATGGATTCTAATTAGTCCCTTTCAATGTCCTTTTTAGGAAAGAATTGAACTCATTTAGTCTATCCATTCAAAACTACCCTACTTTTTCGTAATTGAGGTATTTGATCATTATATCCCTAATTGGAACTTCTATTGGTCTCAAGCTAGGTTTTATCAGTTGAGATCGGCTGCGGTCTAAATACACCTTCAACACTAAAGTTGTCGCTAACTTGGATATTTTGAAAATATTTTGATGTTTCTCATGAAACTATGGTAACTATCGAATACGAATATCTAACATGTTCTTTACTCCCCCCTTAGGTTTTCCTAATGGTCTTATGAAGAGACATATGTTATACCCATGCATTTGTGGATACCCGTATGAACTCTTCATCCCACAAGATGTATGCATAAAATAATTCATACTAAAGACACTATGGTGACTTACCACTTGCTAGGTTGTTTTGGACACATGATTGATTTGAGTCATAGCCTCATACTTCATCTTCCCGAGGATGTTGCTCCATCAATACCTCCACTTGCTGGTGATACCCCAGTCGCTAGGTTATTCCCTCCTTTTGATGGTAATCCGGTGGATGTTGCATCTCCTCCTACTAATATTCCATATTCCTCTTGACATTCTGGACAACATGATTTCTTGTGTCCTAGGATTCCACACTTGTTACACTTTCCTCGAAATCCTTTTGCATCACCTTCTCTCGTTTGATTAGGCTGGATATTCGGATTAGATGATAGCCTCATTTTTGGTTTTCCATCATTGATTACTTGCTTGTGAGGGCAAAGATGTATCATGTGCCCATCTTGTCCACAAGTATAACTAACGACCTTGGATCTTTTATAGCCCCTCTTGATATGTCTCAGAATTCCACAATTTCCACATATAGTTCTTTTCTTGGCTATTTTCTTCCTCTTTCCTTCGGATACGACAATCTCGTCATCCACTGACATATGTGCACTATCCAATAACTCCTAGAACTCCTTGGCACGAACAATCCTGAGTTGCATCCTCATGACTGCCTGTAGGCCTTTCATGAACTTCTTTTGACGTTCCGCCTCCTTATTTACTTCCTCAATAATGTACTAGGATAAACGATTGAATTCCTGTACATGCTTCATAACTGGGAGATTCTTGTTCTCTAAAGTTTCCTTATCCTTCATATGCCCACTACTTCTATGAACAACTTCTTCACGGAATTTCTTCTTGAACTCCGCCCAGGTACTAATACCTCCCACTGGTGCTACAAACTTTGACTTTTCCCACCATGTGGCTTCTATTCCAGTGAATAGATAGGTTGCATATCTCACTTTCTCCTCATCCCTACATTCCACACTCTTGAGATTAAGAGATGTGTCCATTAACCAGTTCTCTGCCTCCATAGGTTCTTCTATCATGGAAAAACTCCAAGGTTTGGTTTGTAAAAATTCCACGGATTTAAGCCTTGAATGGGATTCCTCAAATGGCTTCTTTTGCATGTTCTTCCGTATATCCTGATAGAACTGATTTTTCCTCATCATTTCAATCCTCCTACCTTCCTCCATGCCCTTCATGTACTGGAGAAATCCTTCATTGATAGTCGATTGTGGCATTGGAATTGGTCCTTCCCTTGGATTTGCGTTGATAGCCTCTATATGTGATATATCTACCATGGTATGAGCCTTCATCTCTTCTTCATCACGATGATAACTCGTCGCTCCCTCACGCGAACCCATTTTCCCCTCTAGACATGTACATCAAGTACAAACTTAATGCAACACCATGCATATGCCCATCAAGTTCAAACTTCATGCACGGACCTAGTCACACAATAAATCAAGAACCAAATCCAAATAAAAACCAAATATATACCATGTATTACGCATGGTTGTTATAAAATAGTACAAACAAACTATTCTCACAACTCCATCTTATCGTTTGCTATTACAATACTAGTATACTATGAGCTCTTACTGATGCATGTGAACATACTCCCACTTATTATAGTTATCCTCTAAGTACTACAATACTCACTTTTGGGTATACACCCCTTTTCATAGATCCCACTAATAATGGTTACTACTTCGTCTTACTTTTCACCTTCTTCTTAGTACTTCTTGGAATTCCGTCTATGATGACGTGAAGTCCGACGACTGCCTTCTGGAACATAAAAACGTCCATAGGGTGTGTACTATGAAGCAGAAGTACATAGATTGAGATTAGCCATTCAAAAATGACTAGAAGATGTGTAATTCACTTTAGGAGTATTCTGCCTAGTTGAAATTCCCTACTAAAGTAGAACATATCTTCCATCTCAGTGTTTACGCAGCCATATTAAGCTATGTAACCACCGTCTTCTAGAATGTCAAACTTGGCATTCCCCTGGTGATGAGTGCATATTTCCATCATGTTTTAAATTATTATTTTACATTGTAGATGTAGGATTTTGGTATTTTACGGCGCTCGCACGCACATTTTATGTCCGTTTTCACCAGGGTCAGGACAGATGATGGATCCAATGGTTACAATTATTGAAGCAGTTGTACTAAGGAGAAAAGGAGTCAAAAACAACGTAAATCGCTTATTTGGGAAATATTAATAATACCAAAAGAAAACCAGAAGCAAACAAGGGAGGCAGAGAGCGTAACGACCAACTATACGGCGGGAGAATTTCTTCCGCCTGGATAGCTCCGGCCGTATAGTTGGTGCCGCCTCCGCCTCGTCAAATAGTTTCACCCCGTGCAATTGGTTCGGGGGACGACATACAGAACACCTAGAAATCGTGAAAATCTCACCTCCGGAAGGCATCTGGAGGGGGAACTCATCCGCCAGGGATCCATCTTCACCTTGCACAGATCCAGCAGGCTAAGGCATCGATCCTCATCCACCACCACTGCATCACCACCATCCTCATCCATCCCATCTACATCTTGTCTAGATCTTGTTGTAATTCCTATACTCGCGGTGGATTTATACAAGTAGTATTATTCATCTATGATTGTTTCCATTACTATTGCTATGATGTTGATTGCCTCCATGTCTGAGTAAATCTTTAGTTCTTGGGGGATGGAGAAACCCTAGCATATGACTGAGATGAGATAGAGATTATTATGTTATACATCATTATGTGTATGTGTTAATTGTCTTCATCTTGATATTAAGGAGAAGTGCACCTTCTTAATATTTTCCTCTTATGGGGACTCGATGGAGGGGATTACTAGTTAGTAGACGGAGGGATGATAGCGCTTACTATGACTATAAAGTTGTTGTTATTCTTTACGTACTAACTTGGGGAACCAAGGAGAACTCATCAAGCCATGTCCATGCCACTAGAGAAATCCCTTAATAGTGCGGTAATGCGATGGTTGTCGGTTACTGTCTGATGTGGTTATGAGGACGATGTGTCCAGCAGTTGCTGGCAAATCGTCCATATATGGAGCTCCTGACACATACATACAACTATGAGAATATTCATTATAATACTCTCAATTACTTATTCTACATTGCTAGTGGTGTATCCGCTACTCCCTAAGAACGCCTTTTCCCTATTGTAGTTCCAAAGTTTTATTACACACGCGATTCTTACTTTCTGCATTAAGTTTTGCTTTACTTTAAGTTACCTTGTTCAACCAAAATCCCCAAAACAACTCTACTTATCTTGCATCTTAAAGTTATTTCTTAAGTACTTCGTTTAGTTATAGTTAAAAGCATTTTAGTCTTTCGCCTACTGCTCCCTGTGGGATCGATATCTATATTTCGAAACTAGCTACAAACGATATGTGCACTTGCAGTCATCACCTGGCTTCATGCTCAACTAAATATTTGACTCCTAGATCTTCAGGTGATTGAGGTTCATACTAGTACTAGGCATAGCTTTCTGACTAAGGATCATCAAGCTCAGTTTCTCTGTACATCCCTTTAGAAAAGACTATTTAAGGGTTCCTATCTTCTCTATCAACTTCATTCTTGGGTCGAATGCCTTTACAGGATTAGTGAAATCCTCAAGGACAATATAAAATTCTTGGACTAGAACTGTCTAAGTGTTATAAACTACATCGAGTAAGGACTTGTAACGATTCATATATTCGATAGCTAAAGTGAGTTCAATCTACACAAGAGCAGTATGATCTAACTCAAGATCCTAACTTAGAGAATCACGAGATATAGTAGTATGAATACTACCTCCTAACTCCTTGAATTTCAACTCCCGGTCATGATTATTACTTCTACTACGGCAATTTAATACACCACTGCCATATATCTCACCTCTGCTGATGTCATTCTCCTACATAGTCATCTAAAATCCTACCCAGCACTGGAACATTCCGGCTTGGATACCAAAAAAATGCTATTCCTTACTATACATAAGATATTATAACTAATTCTACCGAGTGATAACTCACAATTATTATCCTAATTGTATTATAATAAAGAATTATTGCACTAGAAATATGACAATGTCATTCTCAGTTGAATACTCACCATATTTCTAGAGAACTCTTTATTTTTGCTAACACCCTTCCTACAGGTTTTACCCAGTTAATAGGTTTCCAACCTAAGGTCAAAGCGTTTGCTCTTACCAGATATGGTGACACAACATACCACTGCATGATGTAGTACACTATAGTCGTTGACATAACACCAATGAAACAATGTTCCACCAGTATTATATCCTTCAGAATGGCACAGCAGAAATATCGCGGGTCCAAAACATGACTTTATATTACATATAACACCTTACAAAAGATCCAAAGAAATTCCTCTATATAACGAGGATTATAGTTTACAAAAGAGAACAATAAATAGAAACTCGAAGTTGATTCTAGAAATACTACTACTATATAACTATGGCTTGCGATTGCTATTATAGCAATGCTCTACAAAAGTAGGTTCTGGTTTCTAAGATTTTCTTATATGCTATGCTTCAGCTTGATTTCTATGACTTCATATGTAGACGTTGACTCTGTTGATCTCCGTTGGATGTCTTCAGTTCTTCAAGTAGTTCACCTCCTAAGTTCTCCATTGGGTGCTCCCTAATCTAGCAAGGGTTAAGAAGGTACGGTTGAGTACGAGCGTACTCAGCAAGTTTACTAAAAAGGAGTGTTTGATGCACTAACTACAACCATAGACAAAAAGGTCATAGGTTATGCAGGTTTTCGTAAAAATTTCTTCAAAGGTTGCTTTTATTCTTAAAAGCTATGTCCGTCAGTCTTCACAGGTTGACCAGAACTTTCGTGGAGTTCCTTTCCTGCAGTGTTCACAGCTCCTTCCCGGAATAGGGAGTAACATGTCATAGTTCTTACACTCTGCAGAGGTGCGCTACTTTACCCATGAGAGACCAAATCCTTGTTGCACAACCGGGTAGCTTATTCCCGTCCACACTTCCTATGGTGTGGGGCCCAGTTAGATGATCCAAGCCAGTACTGCCCCTCTCTTCAAACCCCATATGCCAGTTGGATTGCACGCCAGACCCATGATAAATCTTGTTTCCAATTACGGTCTGAAACACACAACCCTCGTAGACACCAGATGCCTTGGTATGTTGAGGGATCCCACCCTTCTGTCTATCCTTTTCGAGAATTACAGCCACATCCCAGTCGTCCGTTGGCATATGAGAGGGAGAAGATGCACCTCACTTCCCTAGAGCCATTGTAGATCTCATGGTTAACACGTGATATACGGTGCTAGAATCACTGACGACATTGGTTGTTAAGTACTAGATGATATATTCCTAGACAATGGTATTCCAAATGCCAGGCTTAATAGATTAGCTGATCACCCTATATCAGTACCAATAGTTTACATTATTATCAAAAATAGTGTTTTCTAACCTTTTTGAAATGCAGGTGATGACACAATAGTTTGCAAATACTTGATATAAAATAATCAAAGGACATGAGCAAGTGTGAACTTGAATTGATATTGCGAAGTATTATAGTCGAATGCCTCGAGTTGACCCTAGACCTCAAGTTCTACAAAATACCATCATTTCTTGGTAAGGACAATGTTTAAAGAAGCAATATGTTGTTATACATAAGTAATGAGATGCATGTTATAAAATCCCAAGTAATTCCCCAACATTACAATTGAGTTGGATTTAGATGATTTGTTACCTTGAAATCCTTTTCAAATGATACATTTTGTATATTTCTAAAAAAGTAAACTTAGTAAAGATCTTAAAGCTGGTTGTTTATTTATCTTCAAATATTATTTTGATCTTTGGAAAATTCCTTAAAAGAATACGTATTTGGAAATACCTAAATTAATTTTCTTGACTAAAATACAAACTAATTTTTTTCTTATACTTAAAATTTATTTGGAATCACAAAACCAGATTCTATTTATTTTTAGGTATTATCTTTATTTTTTAGAAAATTCCATGTAAGAATACATGTTCTTAATCATTGATTTTAAATTTATTAACTCAAATAGTATTTTTCTAGTAAATTATAATAATTCAAGTTCTTAAAAATGGGTTTTTATTTATTTTTAAGAAGTGTTCTTATTTTTATAAATCCACAAAGGATTAAATGTTCTTAGATATTAGTTTCAAGTTAGTTTTGTTTGTAAAAATCTAGCTAGTATTTTTATAAAATAGAGGATTTATTTTTGTATGTAAAAATGATTTTTATTCATTTTTGGGACTTATCCTTTTTTTATTAACTTTTCATTAGAGTTTTAGTGTCCTTAATATTTATTTGTATTTTATTTAACTTAAAAAGTAAGGTTATATTTTTCTTTGGTAGATATTATTTTTGTGGTCTTTTTGATATATTATATATTTTCCTAGATCTTAGTTAATTCAAGGGGTATATTTGTAATTAGATATTTTTATTTGGGTCTTCTTTTTTAAACATGGGCCCGGCCCACTGGGTTGACCCGGCCTGAAAGGGTTGGGTTAACCCCCTGGGTCGTACTAGGCTAGCCTCACCCGGCCTAGTACACCCACACTCTCTCCCACTTTCTTCTCTCTCGTGATGCTCTCCTCTCTAAGACGGCCCGATGTCATTGTTGCTGCGCTCGATTCCGGCCACTCCATTCCACCTCGACCTCCACCGCGGTGCTACATGACGTGGATGATGATGTCGCGCCTCTCTATCTAATTCGATTTAACTCTTGCGTCTCCTGCTGGCCGTGCTGACCCCACCCTGGTGGCTAGGGTTTGGGCTCCACCATGGTCCCGATGCTCTGGCGCTCCCCTATTGCTGCTCTGGGGCCTACGGTGCTACCTTCCTCCCACTTCCACCACCGTCACGGCTTGGCATGGGTTGCAGTGCCCCCTCTGGGGGGCTCCCCGTGCCACCTGCACCTCACAGTCGTTGGCCTCCCCCTCTGCTTCCTCTTCAATATATTAGCTAGGACCTCGAGTAAGTTCTCCTCTACACCTCTCTCTGTTCCCTCTTTGCCTCTCTCTCTCTCTCTCTCTCTCTCTCTCTCTCTCTCTCTCTCTCTCTCTCTCTTTGTGCTTGTAGTGAAGAACTCGGGTTCATCCCCTATACTAGGGTTTAATGTTTGTTACCGTGTTCATCGAAGATGATGAAATGGTTCATGCATACCCTCTATGATTAGTTGTGTGGAATGATTATCTATACTGTTTTGGAATTGTTGACAGTGGTTACTATCACTTTTACTCTAATGCCCGAACCTGTCTTACTGTCAGTGTTAGTTTGATGCCTGTATTTAGTTATATTGTTCTCTGTCAGTTAGCACTCTATTGCTTATATTCAGTTGTTCTCTATTAGAGAACACCCTGTTGATGCATGATTCGTTTAATGTGGAAGCCTAGATTGTTATTGTGGTTGTGGATTCACTCCTATGGACTGTAGTTGGGATACTTCACTACTGAACTGATGTTGCTTAGTTAACTGTACTGATGCTAGCTTGTGAAGCACCCTTGTGATCAGTCTCAGGATTCAATCCTGATGCTGTGTAAAGCTATGGTTAGTAATGATTAGTTTATTCATTGTGGTGATTATTGGGATGCTCTAGAATAGAATGATTCCTACTGTTTGTAGGAAAGTGATTTCCTTTTGGTTTCTGAGATCTTGCATTCTATGACCTGGTGATAACCAGTGTTTACATGTGTTGTTCTTTCTAAATGAAGATAATTAATGATTCTTGAAAAAATTTAGGGAGATGATTGTTTGTGATTAAGAGGATATGATTGAGCTTGTACTCAAGCTAGCATTGATCTGTTAGATACAGAGGTGATACCCTCTAATGGGAACGTGCCCTGTATGCTTACAAGCTGTGATGTATTGCTATCTAGTTAAAACTAGATCCCTAGGTTAGTGATGCTAGTATGAGACCTTTCTTTGCAAGAATAGATGTTCTTTACTTGCTATCTAATTTCTCAAGTGTTCCATGATGAACATATCATGCTTTTTCATGAATACAGATTCATATATGATAATGATCAAGTCTTAGATCAGAAGAATTGAGATATACCCTGGTTCTAGGGTAGACTATGGTAAATGGTGTATATGAATGATTCTTGGAATACTAGGAAGATGATTTTAATTATTTCCCCTTTAAGGAAGCTTGTCTTTATGGAGAAACATCTCTCCAAATTTGATACTACTGAGGTGCTACCCATAACTGGGATGTGCCCAGTAGTACCAACACATTGAACTTGGTTTAGTTCAAGTGATGTTGCTAGCTTGCTTCTAGATAAGGTCTATGATGCTAAAGCTAAGACCTGATCTGTGTATTTGGAATAACAAAAAATTATGCTTGTGATTATTTACAAAATCCTAGGATGAGTTGTTCACCTCACTTGGGTGTTCCTCTGAGGATCCACTTATCCCACAAACCTTATTTGTTCAGAAACTAATAGATGAAAGCTTGTTTATATGACTCACCAACTGAATGATGTTGGTGATGCTACTTCAAAGCTTGATGTACCTCTTGGTTCTGGTTCTGTTCTTATTAATGAAGAACTTGGCCTTGTGAGGTTGGGTATTCTTCCTTCTTGCTCTTGCTTGATCTTGCTATCCTCCTACACCATCTCCTCCTTCAGGTGATCATCTTGTATGGTTTATTGGTGGATTTCTGTGGTTATTTGCTAGTTGATCTTGTGGATATCTAGCAATATCTGAGGTGGATTTCTAAGGTGTGCTTGAGATAATTCTGTGACTGTGGCTATGAAGTGAGTAGCAAAATGTGTGCTAGTAGCTGTGCTATAACTGGGCTCTTTCTTGTGCACTTCCTGTGCTGGTTGTGGTGTTGACAACACACCAATGCATGCTGATGACTATGCTGCTGGTATGCATGCTTCACCTGGATGGACGAGATCAAGTAAAATCTTGATATTTCTTGATGTTCTACCCCTTTTACCTTTTTTATCTCACTTTGGTGAAACTTGCCCCTATCTAGTGCCAATGATGCAGTGCTGAGATGGACAAGTGTGGTTTTGGTTGGAATGGTGGGGTATGTGAGAAAAGTTCCTAGAATTCCCTCACTGTTACTTTTATACTGTTGTATTGATTGTTGTGGTGGTGACAACACATGCCATGCATGTGTTGTGTGAGCTGCTTATAGCTGGGTCCCACATGGTGCAAGTTCCCACTCTTGGAACTTGTGCCTGTGGATGAGCTCAGCTGGATCTGATATTTTCTCTAGCTTTGCTATTATCTTCATCTTGCAAAGTGGATTTGATTTTCCCCTTTGGTTTATGATGCACAGCATGAAACCTTTCACTGGATAAGAACATATACTCACATAGGTGAAACTAGTCCCTAAACAAATGCTCAGTGATGACATTTTAACAGTGCAACTCACTGTTTAGTCTGAGAGCACAACTAACACTAACCCCCTCTCTGTTTTTCATTTCCTATCTTTGTTTGTAGGTACAAGACCAAGTGATGAAGATTAATAGTTTAGGACTGGATAGGTATTAGTTTAGGGTTTTCTTTATTTTATTTTGTAGTCTTTCATTTCTACTCTTTGTAAAGGATCAATGTAATACTATTCTTTGTTTAATAAAGCTTCTTATTCTTTGAAATTTGTTCATGTGATGGTTTTACTTAATATATTCTTGTATTTATATTATAGTTATTGGAAAAAGGAAGAATAAAGAAATAACTATTTGAGTTATACTTTTTGTATTGTTTCAATTCTCTTTATTGTTTTATAACAATTAAACATTCAAACAATATTAACTAATTCTTTTTGGAAAACTATTAAACACTAATGAATTCTAACTTTCAAATCTTTTTTAAAAGATTCAAATTTTAAATATGAATTCAAATTATTCACCCAAATTCATAATAATTCCTAAGGATCATGTCAAAGGTCATAGTAAACACTCCTAAGAGCTAACTCCTAACTCAAAGAAGTGAAACAAACTCTGATCTCCCCAGGGTTTTGTTTGGCAAAAAATTTACCCCAAATTTTTAGATGCATGAATGCAAATGCACAAACTCTTTCATGTAGCCCTAAATGCTGGGGCATTACATAGGAGGTACTGAACAATAATCTCGGTGCAACCGATGCTGATAGTGAACTATTTATCATGGAGAGCTTCCATGATTATAGGATGGTAAATAACCATTCTATAGTCAAATGAGCTCATGAGATATAGTGCATTAGTAGACATCTCGAACTCCTGAAATGTATCTTACTTGACAAGTTTGTGGCTGGATGCGTTATTACAATGTTAACCCTTCATGGAGGAATCCTGCAGGGGTGCACCAAAGTATCCACACGCACTTCCACCCTTGTTACCAGATCAGGTAGGTGCAAGATCATGATTGGGAACCCTAAAGTGTAACTAGGCTTCAGACACAACGTTTCCCAAACCCAAAGCAAGTACATGGGAGCCACCCCACTAAGCTACCCACAACAAAGTCGGACGGCTCTGAGACGGAGCCAAGGTTCGCGACAATGGCTGTAAACGATTGGGAACCCTAAAGTGTGACTGGGCTTGTCGATACCGCGTAAACATTCCGCATTGGTTCCTAAATAGTATAGGCGCTCCACGCATAATAGTAAATAAAGCAGTAAAGTATGGCATAAGTACATGATAGTAATAACGCCCCAAACTAGTTTGTGTCCCCCAGTACAGTACTTTGAAATCAGGTAGTAAGCCGATAGGGATGCCCACACACTCCACATGTGGTTAGCACGCTCAATCTTGGAACAGGTGTCAAGCACTTGGGTCCTAGGTGGACACAAGTGGGTGGGTAAAGACCAAATAACATTTATTACCCACCGGTGCCTCTGCATTATATCTATTTCCTGCATTTAATTATCAAGTTGTAATTAAGGCCATGATCATATCCACCATTAAGCATGTGCCAACCTCCCAACAATGGTGGAACTCGACGACTCGAACCAACACCTAAGCAAGCAACTACGACTCACAGGACAATTGTCTACCAAACAACGGGCTATAGGAGGTGTCCAAGGTAATATAGAGGCTGCAAGGAATATAAATGGTACGGAAACTAAAGCATCACAATATGGATAGCAATAGATCAACATGAGGAAGTAAAGACTATAAATGCAAAATAGGTAGAAAGGGGAGAATGCTCGCCTGGAAACATAGCCGGAGATACACCGGATAACTTGTGGATACTCGCATCCACTCAACGGCCTAATATGTGAAGAAGCAAAACACTAAAAGAAACACCGGACGCAATATTTAATTCTACAGAAAACGATCGAGAATGGCAGGGTGCGATGCAACTAGACAATATTAAGTGGAATCATGATCCCGACAATTAATTAGGAGGTTCATGTTGTTTAGATACCCTGCAATTTAAATGTTGGTTTAACAAGGCAAAACATGGCATCGGTTCGCTACACAAATTTAAATGGAGTCGAGATGAGACTAATATAGCCCACATATATCGTCCATATTTAATTATGAGGTGTGAAAGGGCATTTCCTTCCCTAAGTGGTTTTGATGTTTGATGATAACACACGTGTCAGACTAATGGTTTGCTAAGTGTCTTTCAGGCCAACTATGTTTGCAAAGCATTCGATTTCCCTCTAAAAGGATCAATATCAAGACTTAGTTTTTCTTAGATCTCTTGTTTGAGTCGTAGGAAAACTGTACTATTAGAAGGGGGTCTGCATTGGGAAGTTTGGGTGGAATCAACTCTACTTTGGTTGCACATCAAAGCTTTCCTCAATGGTTGAGAACTTGGAGAATTCTGCCCCTATTGCTATGGCCTACTCTCTCTGTGTCATCCGATAGTACCGGAACTTTTTCTGGTACTACCGCTGGACACTGGTTGTACCGCCTAGCAGTATCGCGCAAGTCAGAGAGCTTCGGTGAGCTTCATTTCTACTTCAGACTTGCCCGGTACCTGCGAACCGGTACTACCGCCCCATCCGGTAGTACCGCTCCACGGTAGCACCGCTTGTTTCAGCTGGTTATTCAGAGGGAGTCTAAGAGCATCTATTCACCAACCTGCCGCATCTGGTACCTCGTCCGATACCAGTCCGGTAGTACCGGTTGTTTCTGATACTACTGCTTCTGGTACCGGTAGTACCGCTCAGGACAGGCAGCAACGGGCAGATTTCCTCCTCTGGGTATAAAAGGGCCTTTCTTCTCCAACGAGAAGCTTTTCTCTTCTATATCTCTCCTCCATTGTTCTTGAGCTATAATTTCCCTAGATCTCCTTCCCTAGTGTTCCAATCTACTTGATTCTTTGGGATTTGGTGGAGGAGGTCTAGATCTTGGGTTTCAACAAAGCAAAGTTGATTCCCCCTTGTTTTCCTTTATGGATCTTGTTAATCTTGGGTTCTTTGAAACCTAGATGGAAGAGGTCGGTCTTGGCACTTGGGCATTGGTTCGAAAGCTTAGGGATCGTGTTGGGAGACTCCAAGTATTATGGAGGTCTACTCAAGAACTTTGTAAAGGTTTCGGTTGCCACCTTCAAGTTCACCGCATAGTGGAACGGGTGCTTGCCGTGAGGCGGGTGTTTGGGAGAATAGGGTGAGGCCTTCTATGGCGCTGGTGGTCTTAGTACCACCCACCCCTCCAACGGAGACGTACTTCCCCGCAAAAGGAAGGAACTTTGGGAAAACATCTCCGTGTCTACTCTCGGTTATTTCTATCCTTTACTCTTTACTTGTTATTGCTTGCTTGTCATATAGGTTCTCTCACCTAGTTGCACATTTGTAGAACTTACTTTGTGTCAAGCCTTAATTTGAAAAGAAGTTAAAAATTGAGTAGCGCCTATTCACCCCCTCTAGTCGCTTATACCAATCTTACAATTGGTATCACAGCAAGGTTCTCTTCTTTGGCTTAACTGCCTAAGAGAAGTATGAGTGACTCGAAGGGGAGTGAAACCACTACCGAAGTAACACCCATCACTAAGAGAGAGCTTGACAAATCGATTAATTCAGTTCGTCAAGAGATGAAAGACATGTTTGAGCTATATCTTGGTAAGAAGAAAATTGTTGTTGCCGAAGCCATTGATAATCAATCAAGTGGTCCCAAACTGATGGAAGATCCTCTTAAGGATCCCTCCACCGGTGAAGGTAGCAACAAGGATAACACTAAGCCTATGGGAAACATTCCACCACCCCCTAGCTACAATGCCGCTCCTATCCCCATACCTCATATAAACCATCGTGGTCCACCACCTAAGCTTGATGAATCTAATTTCGCCAATTGGTAATATCTAATGCACTCTCGCTTTAAAAGTTCTAGTGTCCATGTTTGGAAGGTTGTGGAGTTTGGCTTGTATCCGCGCAATACCTACAACATGACCCCCACCGAGGAAATCAACAATCAACTCAATGCCACCGCCGTGGCCATTCTCCAAGATGTGTTGACTCATGAGCAAATGACTCACATTCGCTCTTATGACACTGCCAAGGAAGCTTGGAATGCTCTTCAAAGAGTCTATCTTGGCAATGAAAGCATTCAAAACTCCGAGTTTGAAGAAATGCATTATGAAGTCGATGCCTTTGTTGAAAAGGAAGATGAGACTCCCGAAGACCTCTATCAAAGGGCCACGACTCTCTCGATTAGGATGATTGACCATGGTAGTAGGGATGTGGATGATTAGTGGATCAAGCGCAAGTTCATGCAAGCCATCTTGCCTTTCCATAGAGAAATGGCCAACAACATTCACTCAAGAGCGGACTTCTATGCCATGTCCTCAAATGAAGTGCTAAATGAGTTTGTGGCTCTTGGAATCATGAACAAGACCGCCAATGATGCTCTTTCTCGTGCTCAGAGAATGGATTCTCCAAATCTTGCTTTGAAGGCCAAGGCTCATGTCTATGAATAAGAAGTTGATTTGTTGGGGATGATAGAAGGAGATGATGAAGACATCAAGTGTGCTCTTCATGAGCAATTGGCGTTAGTCTCAAGAAGGTTTTGGAAGAACCAAGGGAAGGGTAATCCATCAAGGACTACCACAACTATCGCAAGACCCAACTTGAGATCATGTTACAACTATGGAGAAACCAACCACTTCATCGCCGAGTGCCCATATGAGAAGAGAGAAGACCATGGCGGAAGGCTCACCTTGAAATCCAACTTCAAGCCCACTCCAAACAAGAACTTGATCAAGAAAGTACAAAACAAGAACTTTGTAAAAAAACTACCCCAACAAGAAGAGAGCGTCTAGTGTGAGGACGCGCTCAACCAGCAGCGGCAGCACGGATGCATGCGAGCGGGGGCGTGGACTAGTCGCCAGATGGCGGCTTGGCAGGTCTAGGATGAGAAGCGTGGCGAGGGATTTCTAGATAGATTGTGTCGCATGGAACGGACACGACAAAAATTTAAAAGCACGACACCGCACCACATGCAAAAACGGAAAGAAAAAAACCAGGCCAGTCCAATGCCATAAAAAGGCACTTCTACAACACCACATCGTTTGCACCGTGACCGAAGGCAGTGTATCATAGTATAACAAGGCAGTGCACCGCCCGTGTACGCCAGGAGACCGCGTCGTGCACTACAACCGAAGGCAGTGCAACCCAGTATAACAAAGCAGTGCATGGAGGGTGCACTGCCAGGATATCACGTTGTGCACTGCAACCGAAGGCAGTGCACTGTAACCGAAGGCAGTGCAACGTACTACAACAGGGCAGTGCGTGGGGCATGCACTGGCAGAACACCGCGCCATGCACGGGCAGTTCACTGCCAGTGCACCACCCCGTGCACTACGAACGAAAGCAGTACGGTGCAGAACAGTAAGGCAGTGTATGGGTAGTTCTCTAACTACAGAATACGAGGCAGTGCAAGCGAGGAACCGAAGGCAGTGCAATTTTTTTGCCAGAACCTATCAATATGGGATCTAGTTTTGTAGCTCTTGACGCCACTAGCATAATTGTGAAAACGAATCTTAATTTGGACGCTCGGTTCGAAAGATATTTCATTTTTCATCTTTAGATCGGCAAAAAAGGAAAACATCACCAGAAACGTCCTCCGCAGACGACAGGTGGCGCGCAGGGAAGGAGAGGGAATTCGCGGGATGAACCACATTACGCCACTTTTCAGCGCGAGATGTGATGTGGGGCGCCCTCTGGGAAGGGCGCCCTTTTTCTAGTGTTTCAGCAACAAGAAGGATCCATAAAATATGTGTTGGTGGCCCGTGAAGAATATGAAGAGAATAATGAGAATGATAGTGATGATGAAGATGATGGAGAAATTGTGGGCATGGCCACCATTTCCACTATTGCCACCACTTCCGCTACTACTACCACAACCTCCTCACCGACATCCCTCTTTGACTCTCCAAATGAGGACAAGCTCATCACCAATCCCACATGCCTCATGGCTAAAGCCTCTGCGGTAACTCCTCCACCCACTATTCCTCCCTCTATTGATGCATCTTCATATGATGATGAAATGAGTCTCAAGATTAAGAAGGAAATAGTGGAATCCACTAGTTGCTTGAATAACTTGATAGGTGAAGCCAAGGTATGTGTTGAGTCCCTAATGAGTCAACTAGGTGAATCTCGTTATATCATTGACGATAGGGATGACTCCATTTCAGAGATGTTTGGGCATGCTCGGGAGGACACCATGGAGATTGCCGCTTTGACTGATTCTCTTGAGGAAGAGCAAAGTAAAAGAGTTACCCTAGAAGATACATATATTGCTCATGAACAATCCTTTAACTTAATGTCTCTAAACTTGTTAAATAACGTGACCATTCTCTTGCTTTATCTAATGTATCCTTTAACCTAAATGTCTCTAAACTTGTTAAAGAACATGACCATGCTCTTCCATTATCTAATGTTCTTAAAAAAGGAAAAACTTGAGTTTGGGGTTGGTCATGATATACTAAATGAAAGTTTTGAGAAACTCAAGAATGAACATGAGGCCTTGTTGAGCAAATTCTCTACTCTTTCAAAGTCACATGAACAACTCCAAACTCAAGTGACAAAAGATGTTTCAACCTTGCCAACTAGTATATCTTTGTGTTCTACTAATCTTTTTGTGAGCATGGAGACTTACTCAAGGAAAACAAGATGTTGAAGGCTACTCTTGAGAAAGGCCTTGTCTCATGCATTCAAGGTGAGAAAAGTCTAAATGCCCTTTTGAGTAATCAAAGGGACAATGTGACTAAGGAAGGACTTGGATTTGCATCCAAGTCAAAGAAGAAGAACAATGGTAAGAAGAAGAAGAAGAACTTTCCCTCTTCCCCTTCCAAAATGATTACTTTTGTGAAGGAGGGGAGATGGCAAAAGAGAAGGAACCAAGTGTCACTAGGAATCGTGATGAACCATCTCATAATGATTTTGCGGGAAAATATAACCCATCCTATGTTCTTATGAAATCTTATGATGGTCATGTCTAGGCTAAATATATATGAACCTCTTATGGATGATTACCATTGGGCCATTTGGGTTCCTAAGATACTTGTGACTAACAAAAGAGGAACCATTCAATAATGGGTACCTAAAAACAAGCATTGATTTCTTGTAGGGCTATGCTTCCGGTGGAAGAAAATGGGTGGTTGATAGTGGTGCCACAAGTCATATGACCGGAAGAAAAGAGATGATTGATGATACGAGACCTAATACTTCCAATATGTGTGTCACTTATGGAGATGGATCAACCTCTAAGGTATTGGGTTTGGGTAAGGTAGTGGTCACACCAAATATATCCATTGTGGATATTATGCTTGTCAAAACCCTTTCATACAATTTACTTTCTGTTCATCAACTCATGCTTATGGGCTATAATGCCTACTATACCTCGAGGGCTGTGGTTCTCATGTGGAGCAAGACTCTCTCTATAGCCTTTGTTGGGTATGCCGAGAATGGCTTGTATGTGGTAGATTTCGATAAGAAACCCACGCCTACCGTGACTTGCCTAATGGCTAAAGGTGACGTGGGAAGTAGGGGTGGGCATATTAACCGATGACCGAACATCCGAACTGAAAAAAGGCAAACCAAATAGACCAGAACCAAAAATTTCGGTCAGAAATTCGGTCATCACTTCTATAAAACCGAATTTACTCTATGCACTTTGGTTCTAGGACTCAAGTAACCGAGCTTACCGAATAGACCAAAGAAATGCAACGTGGGCCAAAACCTGTGGAAGAAGCCCAACCAAGTCTCTAGTTCTAAGGCATCCTAGTCGCACATGATGTCTACCCGTTCTTAAAAAAATGTTGTCTACCTCACGCGTCAACTCCTAGTTCCCTCAAATGACACATGCCTACCTCCTCCATAGGACCGTAGTGCCGCCCCTACTGCCTGCAAGGCAGCAACCCACGATAGTGGTCAGGCAACCGGTGCCTGATGGCATCTCTCTCCTCTCTCCATCCCAGCGCCGATCTCCCCCTCTCCTTCCTTCTTTGTGTCCTTTCATCCCTTCTGCTCTCCCTCCTAGTGGAAAGTGAGACAACAACTTCGATCTGAATAGCTAGCATGAGTCTGGGAGGTTTCTGCGTCCATCTTCAATCTACATTTGGCTACACAGAGGACGGCAGGGATAAAATTTACAAGTCGATTTCTGGGTTGTGGTGAAGACTTTGGTTTGTTTGGTTGAAACCGAGACTGAACCGATTTTCTTGGTGGATCAATTGCTCGGTTAGTTGTTTCCAGAACACCGATTGGTTAGCATTTCTTGGACACTAAATTTTTTGGTAACCGGAACAACCAAACCAATTGGTTCGGTGTAACCGAATGCCCAGGCCTAGTGGGAAGGCCTTGGCATCATCGTCTTGCCCACGTGAACATGAGGTCTTTGCAAAGCCTCCACACGGGAGGTCACATCCTTGTATTAAAAGATAATGTGCATTTTGTCAAAGATCGTGTGTGTAGGGCATGCATTGAAGGGAAGCTCCATAAGACGGCACACCCCCCAACTACAACCATCTATTTCGATGGGATCTTGGAGCTCCTTCACATGGGATTCTTTGGTCCTCCATCCTTTGATAACATTGGGGGAAGAAGTATTGTTTGGTTATTGTGGATGACTACTCAAGATACACATGGGTATATTTCTTCAAGAAGAAGAGTGTGACTCAAAAAACCATCATCAAATTTGCCACTGAAGTGTAACGTCAACATAACAACAAGATCTTGGCCATAAGAAGTGACAATGGTACCAAATTCAAGAACTACACCTTAGATGAGTTTCTTGGTGATGAGAGGATCAATCATCAATATTCCGCTCCATATACCCCTCAACAAAATGGTGTGTCAGAAAGGAAGAACCGGACTCTAATGGATATGGCAAGAACCATGATTGCGGAGTTCAAGTCTCCATATAACTTTTGGGCCAAAGCTATCTCAACCGCTTGTCATATTGCCAACCGGGTTTATGTTCGCAAGCATTTAGATATGACTCCATATGAGATCTTCAACGGCAAGAAGCCAAGTATCCACTACCTTCGGGTGTTTGGGTGCAAGTGCTATATTCTCAAGAAATGTAACCGGTTATCTAAGTTCGAGCCTCGTACTATTGAAGGTATCTTTGTTGGCTATGCAACGGAGTCTCATGCCTATAGGATCTATAACAAGTCCACTGGGTAAGTTATAGTATCCTCTAATGTGAAGTTCGATGAGCATAATGGCTCCCAAGTGGGGCAAATTGATCTCAGTGATGTAGGTAATGAAATTCCTCCTAAAGCCATAAGAAGAATGGGTGTGGGATTTTTCCACCTCGTTGAGGAACCCCTTGTGGTGGAAGGAGAAGGACAATGCTCTAGTCAAGTGGATCCCTCACCTACACTTGATCTACATCAACCCCATAGCCATCAAGATGCCATTGTTGAAGAGATAGCTCATGACCAAGGTCAAGCTCATGATGATGGACAAAGCCGAAATGACGAGCAAGCTTAAGGAGAGGAGCAAGCTCAATTTCAAGGTCAAGACATGGATCAAAATAGTGGTGATGACCAAGTAGCTTCTCAAGTATCCATTGAGGAAGCTCATGCTCGTCTTGAAGCAAGGAGGATCACCAAGCTCATCCGAGAAGGAATTACTTTTGAAAATGTTATTGGTGATCTTGAAAGGGCATTTCTACACGTAACCAAGTGGCTAACTTTGTTGGACACAATAGTTTCATTTCTTGTGTAGAGCCCCAAAAGGTGTATGAAGTGCTTGAAGACCTAGATTGGCTTGATGCCATGCATGAAGAACTTCACAACTTTGAGCGCAACAAAGTGTGGTCATTGGTGGAAAGACCCAAGGAGTGTCGTAATGTCATTGGGACAAAGTGGATGTTCAAGAACAAGCAAGATGCAAATGGGATGGTCATCCGTAATAAGGCAAGATTGGTGGCTCAAGGCTTCTCACGAGTCGAGGGTATTGACTACGGTAAAACTTTCGCCCTTGTTGCCCGTCTTGAATCCATTCGTATCTTGCTTGCATATGCATCTCATCATAATTTCAAGTTGCAACAAATGGATGTTAAAAGTGCATTTCTTAATGGTCCTCTTAATGATTTGGTGTATGTCAAGCAACCTCCAGGTTTTGAGGATCCCAAATTTCTGAACCATGTCTACAAGCTTGATAAGGCACTCTATGGGCTTAAGCAAGCCCCACGCGCGTGGTATGAGTATCTTAGAAAGTTATTGGTAGACCGTGGCTTCAAAGTTGGGCTAATCGACCCCACTCTTTTTACTAAGAGTTTTGGAGGAAACTTGTTCATTTGCCAAATTTATGTTGATGATATTATCTTTGGTTCTCCTAACAAAGACTTCACTGATTTCTTTGCTAAGCTAATGACCAATGAGTTGGAAATGTCTATGATGGGTGAATTCCAATTCTTCCTTGGATTTGAAGTAAAGCAATTGATTGGAGATATCTTTATCAATCAAGACAAATATATGCAAAATATGCTCAAGAGATTCAAGTTGACGGATTTAAATGGAACCAATACTCCCATGCCTCTCAAGTGCTATCTCACTCTTGATACTAAGGGTAGTAAAGATGTGGATCAAAAGGTATATCGATCCATGATTGGTTCTTTGCTTTATCTTTGTACATATAGATTGGTTATCAAGTTGAGTGTGGGTATTTGTGCACGGTTTCAAGCCACCCCAAAATAAATCCACCTTGTGGCGGTATAGCAGATCTTTTGATATCTAGTTGATACACTACAAGAAATGTGTCAACTTGTGACGTTTTGGTAGTGACCATCTACAAAATCGTCTCAGATTTCTGAAGATTCCGCACCAGCTGGTCTCAAGCTGCTTGGGAGGGCCAAAACCTTAATAAACTATGACGATTTCACTAAAAACGTCGTAATTTCTTTAAATGAAATCGTCATAATAGCTAGGCAAGTCTAAATATAGGGATAGCAAAATGGACCGTTGGATGTGGACAAGATGGACGGATAGGATGTTGATCTGTGGGAACTTGACATGGATAGGTGACGTGGCACAATACCCATCGCGCGTAGACACCAAATATTTACACCATCGCGCGCAATACGCGCGTGTGCCAACCAAAACTAACCGCCACGTCCCACGTCCCCACCCTCTCAACGACCACTGCTCCCCTCCTTCCTCCATCATTCACCAACCCTAATCCTACCGCTCCCTCTACCTCTCCCTCCTCTAGCGAGATCCGCGTGCCGCTGCCGCCCTCTATTCGAGAGCCTCTTACCCGCTCACAGTCGCTCCCCTCCTTCTCCAGCAAGATCCACACCGCCTCCCTAACTCTACAGCGAATGTGGCGATTTGACCCCCAACAAAACCCTATCTCGATGACCATGGCCCTCGCCTTGGCCCCAGTGCTCACGCCTCTCGCCTTCTCCTCAACCCAGATCTCTGCCTCCCAGTGCTCCCACCTCTGCTTGTGCAGCCCTCGCGCCCCTGCCCTCCTCTCTCTCCGCACTGGTACCCCCAGCACCCGCCTCCTCGTGACAGTCGCGGTCAAGGAGACCGAGCTAGGCAGCGGCGGATCGGACAGCGGCAGCGGCGGATCTGGGAGTGGTGGTTCTGGAGGGAGCAGTGGTCCACAGGGCGGTGGAGAGGAAGAAGGGGAGGGGCTCTCCATGTCGCAGAAGCCCACCCTCGCCTACACCGCGCTCATTGGAGGTAAGTGTCGCATATCGATTGGATTCAAGTAGCTACAGTATTTTTTTGCCTGGTATGGATGGGCTTGGCGAATTAGATAGCTGGGTTCCTGGATTTCGTGTGGCGAGGGAAATGGAGAGGGATCCCTAGACGGATGGAGTCGTCTGTTAGTATTTTGCAGACTGAAAATTGTATGGTCCGCCTAGACCACTCTCTCTGCTCTAAAACCAACACAGGATAGATCAATACAGTCAAGGTCGTGATCGATTTGCTCCCATTTCTGTCCTCGTGCTTCCAGGATTGTGTGAAGAAAATTGAAGCAAGCTAGCTACTACCTAGATAGGCGTCCCAGTTTGGTTCTATGTAAGTGACCTAGTGACGAAATATAGATGCGTGAAAAAAAGTTACTACATGAGAACCCGCCCGTTCTTGATGGATACATGCCATATTAGCTCCATAAAGCACAAGAGTTTCTATTGTCAATTTTTATTATGTCTCTAAAACTTAGCAAAGGGCTAAGGATTCCTAACAGTATTTTAGCTCCATCAACCATCTTATACAACTATGAGGTTCCACAAACTTTTACTACATTGTACCTGAAAGTATAGTAATATGTGCACACCACAATGTGTTCACTCTTATCAATAATTTGGGTTTACATAGATGGTCAAATGGTAACTGGACTGGCAACTACGCCACCTTGGCATTTGAACTTATGATAGTGGATTATCCTTAGTTTGACCAGACATATTTATTGGATCCATTTTATGCAATACTACACTACATCTCTTTGTCCATATTAAAGTTAAAAGGACTAATTTTATGAGACAATGATTAAATTGACTTGACAGTTGTAGAAACCAACAGGCATGTTCATTAACACTCTCTTGATTACTTTGTTCCTTCTTTTATTGTAGCAACAATAGAACTGGGTTGTGCTAAGCGAACTGGTATATAGAAACAGTTTCCGTTTATGTATGTTGAAGGATGCTGAGATGCTATTCTTGCCTTATAGTGCTAATAACTGTTAAGTGAATACTCCCTCAATATAGGTCTTACAAAAGTTCAACGTGAGGCAGCTGACATCGCCACCAGAGAAGTAATTTCTGGTCTTGCGTCTTGTGGCCTCGTGCACAGTTTATAAGTACTCCTATTAAATAAAATATGTGAATGGTGTTTGTTTACTGTTAGTGACAAAAATTCATAATTTGAAATTCATGGTGGGGAATAAACTGAGATGTAGATAATTGCAGCAGGTTCAGTTCAGGTATTATTATCTAAAATGGGAACATTTTTATGTGCTTGTCAGGATTTAAAACATCTTTAGGTGCATGTAACTCCTGCAAAATATTGAACCGCTAGGGCATTGAAATTTTGGTGAAACCGATCATGCAAACTGCATCCTACTTTGATACAATATGATAGATTACAAGTTTTTTGCTTGAATGTATGTGTCAGCCGACTTGCTGGGGGCAAGTATATATGGTGAGCTGAACCATGTAGGGAGCTGCTTGCCGGGGACAGCCGGAGAAGAAGACATGGACTGATGCTAAGCATGTCATCGCTGCATTGTTCTGCCCTTTTGTTTCTAGATATGCTACATCACTGAACTATCTTAAACAGAACTTCTGAAATTGATGATTTGGTTATCTAGTATATCGCCTTCATTTACTGAACATCTATCTTCTCAGGAAAAACTATTGACTTGTTTTTTAGTTTCTGTGAACTTCACAATCATGATTAGTTAATTACCCTTTTGAGAACTCTTGATTAATGGCCAGCAATTATCCGTGAACTGATCTAGTAAGTTCTTATTTACCTTTCATTTGGATGATTGCATTTTTTGCAGTATCTCGACATTTATCTTACTCCGAGTTGATAATTTAAGGATGCCTTCTATTTTGGATTTTGAACTGATTAGGCAGACATTTGTGATACATTCTCTATGAACTTAATTTGCACATGCATTTTATTTTATGTTTATCAACATTTACTTGACTGTGATGATTGAAGTTCTTATTTATGCATCTAAATCTATAGTTTTTCTTGCCACTGTAGTTCTTATTTATCCTATTTTTGTCTTGTCATGTACTAACTTAATCAACTATTTGTGTAACTTTAGCTGGTTCATATAGTTTCTACTTTCTAACATGAATAGCCTATAGCAATTTTAGCTGGGTGATTCTATCTTACTAGTGACCGTGCCCTGGTTATTATTCTGACAACTCTGGGTAGGCCTCAGAGGAGCTGCTTGGTGCATGCGTGTTGTGCTGCCTCGCTGAGTGTTCGTCCCCACGATCACCTATCAACAGAGCAAGTCTGATTTCAGCTAGCATTTGCTACGGTATGCTCCAGCTTTTTTTCGAAATGCTATGCTCCAGCTTGTTGTATTTTCTGTCAATGCTATTTACAATCCTTTCATAGGGATATGTTTAGAAAACTGTACTATACTGCTCTATTACTAGCTAGCAATACAGTAGCGATATGATATGTTTCATAGTGTGAAAATATTCTCTCGCTAATGTCATCAACTGATCCAATAACCGTGGTTGATCGACACAAATCAACAAGTGTTGTTGATCAATATTAGAGGCAGCTAGCAAGCTTTGTTGTGTTTGGCTAGAGCTAGCTATCTTTCCTTCAGTGTTTTAACTGTCGCCTGACATAACTGATAGCCATAATCATCATTTCCTCTCTTTTACAGGAGCTCCAGGCTGAAGGTGGAGGAAGTGAAGGATTCATTACTCAGCAAAGAGTAGTTAGTCATATTTTTTGAACAATGGAACCGTTGTAATATACTAGAATGTATGCTTGTATCGGTTTCATATTCCTAGGTGATTGTAATATTGATCTAATTTTGGTTATCATTCATGAAAATTAATGTGATTTGGGTTGTGCGTATGTAAATATTTGTTGTTTACTGCTTGTATGTCTGAAATGAAACAAATACTAGATGGGCTCTAAAAAGGCCTTGACCCACACAATTTTAGACTGGACCAGTGTACAATTTCAAAAGATATCCAAAATAAAAAGAAAAAGGATCCTAAAAGGCAAAGGCCCTGTAAATAGAGAAGGCCAACATGTTTGGCTTGGCCCAATGAATCAACTGAATTGATAGCAAAAATTAATTGATCAAGTTGTTGGGCTTGGCCCATATAAACACTAGACATGGACTGGGCTGGTTTCGTGCCACGTAGGATCGGCCACGTTGGATCTGACCTGGCCAGACCAAATTTCCTGTGACGATCCGCGATCGTCATAATGTCGTCATAGACGGTTATGACGATTTCGCAAAAATCGTCGTTATAGTTCATTTGCGATGCTCAGCTTTCGACGATCTCAAAATCGTCATAGAGTCGTCATAACAGACTACTATGACGATTCTGTGACAAAAATGGAGGGTCATAGAAGGCCAGATTCCTTGTAGTGATACCCAAAACTTTGGCTTATGATATCACAAGGGCTCAAGCTTTGTTCTTCATGGTTTCACGGATTGGGATTAGACGGGAGACAAAGCTGGAAGGAAGTCAACCTCCAGGGCTTGCCAATTTCTTGGTTGGTCATTAAAGAAACGAAATTGCGTCTCCTTGTCTTCCGCCGAAGCCGAGCATATTGCGGCTGTTGGTTGTTGTTCACAATTATTATGGATGAGGCAAACTTTAAAGGACCACAGTGTCACTTGTGACAAAGTTCCTCTTCTTTGTGATAATGGAAGTGCAATCAAGATATCCTACAACCCTGTGCAACACACAAGAACGAATCATATTGATATGCGTCATCACTTCATCCGAGAGCATGTGAATAATGGATATATTTATCTCTCTTATGTTAGCACCGAGAAGAATCTTGTGGATTTATTCACCAAGCCCCTTGATGAGAAGAGATTCTGAGAGTTAAGGCATGAGCTAAATATCATTGATTCCAGCAATGTGGCTTGAAACCATGCACCCATACCCATGCATTCATATGATTCCTATCTAGATGTAGGCATGGACATAGGGGAGTGCGGTTCTAATTGATTGGGCTATCCCTTCCCCATTATGACCAAAGTAAGAAAATCATCCTCTTAATATCATTTTGTGATATGTGAGCTTTAATGACAAGTTTTGGCAATGGACCCAAGTTATATCTTCGTGGTGCCAAGCCAAGTATACTCAAACATGGTGGCCTCAACCACCGACCCTCTCTCTCTCACGAGAGGTTGATCTTTCCTCATGTTTATCATCTTTTTGGGTTTGTTTGGATTTTGGGGACAAGCACTCCCATTTGCTTCTCTTGATTGATTCATAAATATTATTTGAATGCACTGTTTTCCCTTCCAAGTTTGATCATCTCATCCTAAGCCATTTCTCCTCAAAATCCCTTAGCCACTCTCTCTCCGCACAAGATTCCATCATCCTCCATGTTTTTCCTAATGTTTTCGCCTCTAGCCTCACCGGTACTACCAGATTTTTGGCGGTACTACCGGACCAGGACAGTTTCCAGGAGCAATCCTAGAAACTGCCCCAGGTCCAGCTGTACCGGAAAAATGGGTGGTACTACCGGTGCCCGGTACTACCGGATTTTCGGTGGTACTACCGGACCGGGCCAGTTCCCAGGAGCGATCCTAGAAACTGCCCCAGGTCCGGCTATACCGAGAAACTTAGTGGTACTGCTGGTGTGTGGTACTACCGGGTGAAAGTCCGGTACTACCACTCGCGGTATCTGGTTAAGTGGGGGTTGGGCAGCGAGGCACCCCTCAGTGCCTTACTTCCCCCGTCTTCCCCACCTAACGCCACCGTCGCTGGAGGCAAACTCGTCGCTGGGAGCAGCTCCTCCGCCCCTACCCTCTAGATTCCTCCTAGATTCGGCCTCCGTGCATCCTCCTCTATGCCATGGACTCCGGTACAGCCGCATTTCTTCTCCTCTACTCGTTTCATCTTGAATCTAGATCTTCGATAGATTCTTGGTCAAAACTACCTTTGGATGGTTTCCCCTCACAAAGCTCGCCTATACACACATCAGGTACCTAGGAATCTTTTTTTCATAGATTTGTGCTCCATTTGAGGTCCCTCCCTACCGAATTTGTCCTCTGTCCCGCACCTCCGGTAGTACCAGACTTTTTTCCGGTACTACCGGTTGCGTGCGGTACTACTAGACCTCACTAAACCCAAACCCATGCCAAAACTGGTATTCCATGCATCTCTTGTATCGGCATATTGTGCCATCATCACCGTGATTTTCCCCTAGTGCTTCCACAGGTGCAGGTGGCTCGGGCTCTCGGAAAAGGAATAAGGCTAGTCACGAGATTGAGGAGGATTCAGAGTTCAAAGAAGAGGCATGCCCCAACCTGGCAGCCATATGAAGCTCAAGTCCACTCAGGGTGGTTGTGGGGAGGCCTCCAAGCGGTCCTCTGGTCGTGGTCGTGCTCCACCTCCACCTCGTGCTCCCCCTACCACTAGGCGCTCCAAGAGTGTGAGTTCTAGGCCAGCAGGGCCAAGGCTTCTGTCAGATCTCTCTGAGGATGATTCCTCTACCTAGAGGAAAGAGAACCCTTATCTTTGTCACCGTGAT
Organism: Avena eriantha; assembly: GCA_910589775.1. Taxonomy (NCBI): domain Eukaryota; kingdom Viridiplantae; phylum Streptophyta; class Magnoliopsida; order Poales; family Poaceae; genus Avena; species Avena eriantha. The sequence goes on from OU342740.1 coordinate 491,281,331, forward strand.
CGTGACCGTGAAGGTAGCTTATTCTTCACTGACTTTCAGGAGAGGGTGTTCAAGGGAGTTTTTCTGCATAATAATTAGTTGTTTGTGGATCAAAAATGGATTGATATGGCTCACATGGACAAACATATTGACTACTTTGGGGAGGCCAAAGAGATTTGCACCCACATTGGTTTGCTTCCTCTCATGGAGTTCAAACAAGACTTTGACCCCCAACTTGTGGCTTAGTTATATGCCACCATGCATTTTGGCACCTCTAACACGAGGAAGATGACTTGGATGACATAGGGAGTTATCAAGGAAGCAACTTTGTCTAAGCTTGCGGATATTCTTAGGTATGAGGACCGTGGTTTGGACACCCCTTGTAGTTTTCGCTGTCACGCTATTGGTAGACCGAAGAAGAAGGATGTTCTTGCACCTCTCTACATTCGAGGTCGTGGTGTTTGCGGCAAGATCAATGATCTTATTCCCACCTATGATATCATGGACCGCATATTCCGTGAGACTATTGCCCCTCAGGTGGGGAGCAAGGATGAGATTCATGGCTATATGGTTGACCTCATGTACAACATTTATGTCAACTGCGACTCCGATACTCCTCTTGATGTGATGGACTTCTTGTGGAATGAGATGGTCATTGCTGCACACACTAGGAGGGTGCCACCTTTTGCTCCCTATGTTATGGCTCTTATCATCAACAAGTACACCTAAATTTCCAATGACCTCCACAACCGCCAGCTCGTGCCTCACAAGTCCAAGGCTATACTAATCAATAAGCATTCTAAGCCACGCAACGCGGCTGGCCAAGAAGTTGATGGGGATGGCAATGTGGTAGAATATGACTCCGATGGAGATGTGGGTGGTCGTGGTGGCCATGCTTTTGTTGTTTCTTGTCGCGCGAATGCTCCGCCCTCATGGGCCAAGCAGCTTGAAGCCAAGCTCAAGAAAATTTTCTGCCTTCAAGCCGACAATCAAAAGCGTATGTATGAAGCCCATGTCTATGCAAAGGAAGCTTGCTCTCGCAGAAAGAGTGGATGGAATCTCAAGGTATGACTGTCTCAGAAGGCTCAGAGAACAATATCACCCCTCAAGAGAAATGGATCTCCAAGCATAGCAATTGGGATGACGATGATGCCTCCTCCTCCTTCCGTGCCCCGAGCTTCCATGTTGATGGCGATGACGATGATGAGGAGGAGGAGTGATTGTTGGGACGTTAGTCTTGCTCTTGTCCCTTTTTGGCATCTTGATTCCAAAGGGGGAGAAGTTACAATATAGGCTATGCGGGGATTTGCATGGGAAAGTCACAAGCTCGTTCTTTCTTTGATCTTTGGTTGCTTGTGAAATTTTTTCGCCTCTTATTATTTGTGAACTCTATGTGCTATCTATGTGAGATCTATGTAAGTGAAGACTATGGTTATGTGGATCCATCTGATGTGATGATACTATCTAATTATTGCCCGTCTATTTCCCATCACATAGTGTTGTGCACAGGTATGAGTTTGAAGCCATATTGTTCTTTTACTTGCACCCTTGGTTGGTTTTCAAAATAGAGGGGGAGTGTTGATCCTAGTATATGCTTGATGGTGCACATATCTAGGGGGAGCCCATCTCTATTTTTCAAACTTTGTGCATTATCATAATATCTATCATGCAACTCTGTGTGTTGTCATCAAACACCAAAAAGGGGGAGATTGAAAGGTCATTTCCTTCCCTAAGTGGTTTTGATGTTTGATGATAACACGCGTGTCGGACTAATCGTTTGCTAAGTGTCTTTCAAGCCAACTATGTTTGCAAAGCATTCAGTTTCCCTCTAAAAGTGTCAATAGTAAGACGTAGTTTTTCTTAGATCTCTTGTTTGAGTCGTAGGAAAACTGTACTATTAAGAGGGGGTTCATGATGGAAAGTTTGGGTGGAATCAACTCTACTTTTGTTGCCCGTCAAAGCTTTCCTCAATGGTTGAGAACTTGGAGAATTCTGCCTCTATTGCCATGGCCTGCTCTCTCTGTGTCATCCGGTAGTACCGAAACTTTTTCCGGTACTCCCGCTCGACACCGGTTGTACCGCCTAACGGTACCGGGCAAGTTAGAGAACTTTGGCGAGCCTCATTGCCTCTTTAGACTTGCCCGGTACCTCTGGACCGGTATTACCGCCCCATCCGGTAGTACCGCTAGGGCTTCCGGTACTACCGCTCCACGGTAGCACTACTTGTTTCAGCTGGTTATTCTGGGGGAGTCTGAGAGCATCTCTTCGCCAATCTACCGCATCCGGTACCTCGTATGGTACCAGTTCGATAGTACCGGTTGTTTTTGGTACTACCGCTTCTGGTATCGGTAGTACCGCTCGGTACAAGCAGCAAGAGGTAGATTCCCTCCTCTGGGTATAAAAGGTCCTTTCTTCTCCAACGAGAATCTTGTCTCTTCTATCTCTCTCCTCCATTGTTCTTGAGCTATAATTTCCCTAGATATCCTTCCCTAGTCCTCCAATCTATTTGATTCTTTGGTATTTGGTTGAGGAGGTCTAGATCTAGGGTTTCACGAAAGCAAAGTTGATTCCCCTTATTTTCCTTTGTGGATCTTATTACTCTTGGGTTCTTTGAACCCTAGAGGGAAGAGGTCGGTCTCGGAGCTTGGGAATTGGTTGTAAAGCTTCAGTATCATGTTGGGAGACTCCAAGTGTGGTGGAGGTCTACTCAACAAGTTTGTAAAGGTTTCGTTCACCACCTTGAAGGGCACCACATAGTGGAGCGGGTGCTTGCCGTGAGGTGGGTGGTTGGGAGAATAGGGTGAGGCCTTCTGTGGCGCTAGGGGTCTTAGTACCACCCACCCCTCCAACGGAGACGTACTTCCCCTCAAAAGGAAGGAAGTTCAGGAAAACATCTTCGTGTCTACTCTCGGTTATTTCTATCCTTTACTCTTTACTTGTTATTGCTTGCTTGCTTGCTTGTCATATAGGTTCTCTCACCTAGTTGCACATCTAGAGAACTTACTTTGTGTCAAGCCTTAATTTGAAAATAAGTTAAAAATTGAGTAGCGCCTATTCACTCCCCTCTAGTCGCTTATACCAATCTTTCAAGTTGAATCGACATAATGCCCCCAAACCACAAAATATGTATGCAACATGGATGATTTAAGTGCAACAAGATATATGTCATATATTATAAAAATAGGGGTCTCAGATAGGGGTCACACATTGGTGTTCGCACCGAGGGTCTTGGGGTTTGATGGATTCGGGTTCGGTCTTCAGCTCCGGGATCGTGGGTCTTCGGTTCCATGTCGACGGTCTTGTCATCGATGCAGAACTTGGGTCGACATCGGTGGTTTTCGAAAGATCTTGGCGGAAGTCGGGATTGGAGTTCTTTGTGGGGATTTGTGCGGAAGCTGGTCATGTCAGTGTTCTCCGTGTTCGGTTGTTCTTGGCATCATGAGAGACATCAATGAAATCGGGCGAGGTAGACCTTCCTACGCACCTGTTGGTAACGGAACGAGGTCAAAACACTGAGCGACGAGCACCAACGGGAACCACATTCATGGACAATGAAAAAACACTAGCATCTTTACAATAGGTCAAACATGAAAAACTTGGTGACAAACTGGAAGTGCCCTTGCTTGCATCCGAAGAGGAACAATAGCGAGGAGAGGATCCAGGGTGGCGCTCGATGCCGGGGTGCAGAGACGAGGGTTGGTGGCACTCAGGATGTGGAGACCGGCGGCATCCGCTGGCGAGCTTGGCGCGGCCGGAGTCGAGGTGGGGCCATGGGAGCGTTGTGGTAAAGCATGCTTGGAGGCAGGAGGCTCGAGACGGACGACGCAGGAAGGCAGCGGCGCTCGAAATCAAGGAGGCCGACGAGGCGAGCTCTAGGTCAAAGTAGAGGCCAGGGAGCAACGGTAGAGGATGGCATGGCAGAGGCGAGTGACGTGGTCGTGGCCATGGCACCAGGACGCCAGGAGGAGCTCGAGGTGGCGGAGCTCATTCATGGTGAGGCTTTAGCGACGGGGGTCGATGCTCGGCGTAGAGGAGCTCGGAGCAGAGGCGTCATCGGGAAGGAGGAAGGAGGAGGTCGAGTGGGGGGCCTGCAAAAGGTTGAGGCAGCAGCAGTTGTAGGAAGAGAGATGCGAGAGAGGCGGTGCTGCACGAGGATCGCACGGGGAAGAGAGGCGGTGGGGCGGCTCTCTGGCGGCGGCATGCTTGGGGGTGAGGAGGGGAGATAGACGGGGCGTAGGTTGCGGAAGGGATTGCAGATCGGGGTCAGGGACAGGCAATGGGGCCAGGGGTAGGTGGGGAGATAGGGATCAATCGGGAGAGCACGTCGCATGCATGGGACCAAGGCTCGCGAGCGAGGGCATGACCGGGTCATACGCTACATCGCGGGATTGCGTGCGCATGCGTGGGTGCGTGTACCACTGGGCTCGGGTCGGTCGGGTGCTGCCGCACACGCTGGTGGTGTGGTGGCTGGGTGGTTTGGTGGGTCCAGGGTTAGGGTTTGGATAGAACTATATTAGGGTTTGCAACGGCTAGGTCAGCCGGGGTAGTAGGTAGCCTGGCCTATGGCTAGGCTGCCTCCCCCAGACAAAAAATAGATTTCTTTATTTGTTTAGTTTTGAATAGATTTTAGACAAATAAAAGATCTAAGAAGATCTGGGGTTTTATAATTTGAAATGAACAAGGGGATATTTAGAAACAAAGATAGGCTTTTGGGAAATAGTTTTAGGCACAAATATGCATGATGTCATGATGATGCTCAAATGCAATGTGGCATGATGAAATGAACATGCTATCATGATGATGCACAAAATAAAAATAACAAGTGATTTTCTAGTAGTGGTTTTCCTGGGGTGCTACATATATAAACAAATCAGAGTCCCTAGTAGCCTCTATTTTAACTAGTTCATTGGACAGCTGATGATCAAAGTTTTCTGATCATGGTACATTTATGCCAACTGATAATGAAGTCATATCATTGGTGAATAATGTGATGGACATTACCCAATATAAGTATTACAGCACGATCAAGTCACACGTTCACCATTTTAATAGTTAGAAGCATAGTATCCTTCTTCTTTGACCGTGTGATCATAGTAATCACTATCACTTGAGGCTGCTTTGACTATATCAATCGTCATGACCGTAACTAGGTAATCATGACGGTGTATGTTGGGTATTCTAGAGGGATAGTTGAGGCCTATGCATCAAGATGAGATTTGTTCACCTACGTGACAGGAAGATACACTAGGACCACTCATTGAGATTGCATCCATAAATGTTGCGCAACATGTGACTAGGTCACGGGGATGAAAGATCACAGAATGAGTAAAATAATACTTGTCAGTAACAAGATTGAACAAGGTATGATGATATCGATGATCAGATCTCGGACAAGTCATGTATCGAAGTAATAAAGGGAATTGGACTCGACGTTTATGGTTCAAACGACAATAGACATCGTGGAATGTGCAGGGGTCACTATGGGCCTCCCGGTCCCGCTATTGATCATTGAACCGGGAGAGGTATCAGTCATGTATGTGATGTTCCTAAACAGTAGGGATACCACACTTAAGGGTACGATGGTATTCGTAGATTTTTTGGTTGAGCGGAATCAACAAAGCATGAAAGATATAATATTGGAATTGTTCTGGAGTAAGATCTGGAATTGTTCCAGGAAGATCCAAAGTCGTTCGGAATGGACCGAAAGGTGTTTCGGGATAAGAGGGAATTAATGATATGCATTTATATATTAATGAATGGAATGAATATTAGATAAATAATTATTATTAAATATTTGGGGCAACTTCCACTAATGGGCCAAGTTCCCGAGAGAACAAGGGCCCAAGTGGGAAGCCACCCAAAGAGAGGCATCCCTAGCCTCCACCGCCATGGGCCTTGGCATGCGGGGTGGGGCCCACCTATCCCCGGCCGTCCATAGCTGGCGCGCGGGTGGGGGCCCACCTCCTTTAGTCCCACCCCAGAACTTGGGAGAAGGGAGTCTCCCCTTTTTCCTATATAAGGAGGGACATGGGGGTGGAAAGAGACACACCAATATTTATCTAAGGCTTTTCTTTGGAAAATTCTCTCTCTTGCAACTAGGGCCCCGTGTTAGGGCTGTGCACGCAAAGGGAGTACTTCGTTGCAACACGTGGAGGTGCTATGGAGATTCCATCCAGAGATGTACTTCCGCACTCCTGGCAGGGATCAGGGAACCGGAAGTCGTCATCGTACACCACATGTGTGCGAAACCTCGGAGGTGCTTCCACTAGGGGCACCTAGGTTGTCGTGCAAGGACCTGGGGTGACTTGCGAGAAGCTTTGCAACCTTGAGGTCAACTACGGTATCGACTACCTCATCATTAATTGGTAAAGGCTATGATTGTGGAGGCTTGTCCGCTTTTCCCCTTCAGATTGTTGTAACTGAACTTGTGGTGGTGTTAATAATGATACCATTGTTTGGCACTCTCATTTATGTCACCTCTAGATCTCATACATTCTAATCTTTCTGATATGAATGGTGTGTTGAAAAATGTGAACGTTGATTAATTATGTGACCATATGTGACTAGATACTGCTATGTATATTTGTTTCAAACTAAAGATGAAGCTTTAGATTATTATAAAATTTAGAAGTCTGAAGTTGAAAATCAACTAGAGAGAAATATCAAACGTCTTAGATTGAACCGTGGTGGTGAGTATTTTCCCAGAATATTTGTCGAGTTATGTGGCGAACACGGTATTATTTATGAAGAGTGCCTCCCTACTCGTCCCAATCAAATGGGTTTGTTGAGAGGAAAAATTGCATGTTGACTAACTTGGTTAATTCCGTGTTACTACTGGTTTATCTAAGGCATGGCGGGACAGGCTTTGCTGACTACATGTCATACCCTGAATAGAGTTCTTAACAAGAATAAAGAAAAAAAACCTTATGAGTGGGCTGGGAGAAATCATCACTTTCTTACTTGCGCACTTGGGGTGTTTGGTGAAGATCAATATACCAATTCCCAAGAAATGAAACTCGGGCCGAAGAAAGTGGATTGTATCTTTCTAGGATATCTTTGTTGAGTGTTGGCTATAGAGTTTTTAATGGTTAAATCCGAGTTATTTAATATACATGTTATTCACAGGCAATAAAACATCTTACGGAGGAGACCTCTGACGGGTATCTGTCTAGAAAACCCCCCTGCTCGGCTAACCTGTCACTCCAACCTCAAAGGTTGGCTCCTGGATTGAATAGGGAAAACTGACGGCAAGCTTGTATCCTGGACAATGATGTTGGTATACAACTTGTGGCTAGCGAGGAATGGTGCCCGTGATTCGAAACAGATTGATGATCCCAAATCTACTGCGAAGAAGACCACTCCGGGGGTTGATGAATGGTTAGCTATACACAACCCTACATCGTCGAAAACCCGAGTGACAGAGCACTAGCTTACGCCGACTCTTGGAAGGTGTAAAATTAATGTTGGCGATGCCGTTCTTTTACCGGATGCAAAGGGGGTGGTGGTGGCGTGATGATCTGCTACCACCATGGAAGCTTTGTCTCTGGAGCTTGCCATTTCCCCCCTCACGTGGCCGATGCTGAAGGGGCTGAGCTGTTGGCATGCAAGTGAGGACATCTGGTGGTGAGGGAGACTCAACTGCAACACGTGATTCTGGAGACGAACAACGTCGAGGTAGCTACAAAGCTGAATAGAGAAGGGCATGATCGGTCCATTCATGGTCCGTGGGTGAGTGAAATAAAAGGCTCCTCTTCTAAGCTTTGAGAAAACTTTGGTGCGATCGATGAGTTCCGTTCGGCGAACGAAGCTGCATATAGAATGTCTAAGGAGGGCTGCAATAATAAACTGTGTAAGGTGTGGTTTGGAGTAGCACCTAGATGTATTTTGAATAAATTTGTACTTGACTCCCGTATGGTGTAATGAAATCGCAGCGCTTTATCTAAAAAAAAAGACTTCCATTTAATCCTTGATTTATCATATAATTCATCCACATGCCTCTGAATTTTGGAGTGGAGGAAGAATGTGGTAATCTGGAGAATATATTTGTAAATGTTACAAAATAAAATCATTAGTCTAACTAAAATTCGGAAACCTTCAAAGAATAGGGTTACATGCACACTGTCTCTCTCTCTCTCGTAAAATCAACATATAAAAAGAGTGGATTCAAGAGATCTAGGGGTAGAGAGGAGAAGCTGGGATGGTTTCACGGGGACAGGTGCGACAAATTGGTCGGAGCACGCCGACCACGATTAACTCGAAGCCATGGTTTTGATTGGGATGCTACTGAGTACTGACGCCATGCATGGTTTATTCCCACGCATAAATATGTCACATAATCTTACATCAACAACCAGAACATTGTTATTTATTCATAAGCATAAAAGATGCCTTGCACATGGATTGCGTTTCTGCAAACGAAGCATCAAAAACTCCTGTGCTGATCAGTATGTGAAGCATCATGTTTTTACATAGTAATCAGGCACGGAGAAACCAACGGTAAGTCGCTCAAGAAGTATACTGCTGCTGCGGCTGGGATCCATATTGGACTTCTCTTGTCAGAAGTGAACCTTTGAGGAACATCCTGTACCATTCAGCTGATAATTTCGCCGTCCTTTTCTGTGTCTTGAAGTCGACATGGTAGAGCCCGAATCTGCTCGTGTATCCAGACGTCCACTCGAAGTTGTCAAGAAGGGACCATACGAAGTAACCACGTACATCAGCTCCTTTCCTGTAGCAAAGGTTGGTGTTCAGAGAGTGGAATAGAGTAGCAAAAATTAACAAGCATTTGGCACTCACAGCAGTGCCCATAACAGAAATTAAAACATGTTAGCACTAATCTTGATTTAGTTAGTTTGTTAGCTAGCTACGTGCGTGGCTGTTAGCTGCACGTGCGTGTGTGGCCCGTGCGGTGATCAGAGCATATTTAGCTGCTTGAGTTTGTTAGCTGGTCGGGTCTTGTGGAGGAGCCAGTGGCTCGCCAAGACGTGCGTTGAGTCACGCGTACGTGCGCGTAAGTAGCTGGAGTTGGTTGCTCAGCCATTCGGTGGCCAGGGCTATAAGACTGCCATGTAATCTGTTGTGTTGTGTACTGGTTCGAGCCAGCTGAAAGAAAGAAGGAGTAGGGCGTTTGTGCGCCCATGGCGGCGTTTGTGCGCCGGCCGGGAAAATTCTGTGTCTTCCACCTCTGTTCGTCCGTGCGAGAGAGAGCGCGAGCTAGCTAGGCTAGCGTCAACATTCTTGGTGCAGCCCGAGGCTGCACCCTCTCTCTCTTGGACCTCTGCTCTCGCACGAACAAGGACTGGAGGTGGGAGACGACGACTGGAGTAGAGACACGGGAAGTTTTGCCGGCCGGCGCACAGAGCGTCGCCGCGGGCGCTCGAACGTCCGAATCCTTTTCACCTTTTTTTAACTCACCGTCACTTGGAGATTACAGAGGAGTGGGTTATATAGGCGATTGGGCTCGCACACACGACGCCACGCCCGCGCACTCATGCACCCATGACCAGCGCCCCAGCCCGCGCACGACGCGCTCTAACGCGATAACAGAAATTTAAAACATGAGAACAGAGCGTCAGCTAAGGTCAAGCAACCATTTCGCACTGGCAACCCTGCATCGTATTGAATTCTCTTTTGCATTCTAAAAAAGGCCAAAAGACCACGCTTTGCTATCGGATATTCTAATGCATAGGTTGAAGCCAAATATATCTATGGAATATCCAGAGTTGCATAAGTTACCTTATTGCCAAGGATAAAAATTTGAGGTAGCCACTCATATAATCAATTCTTCCTGTGTCACTGGTGAAATCATTAGCATTCATGCTGCTATTGCTTGCTTGAGCATAACCTGAAATGTGAATTATCTTGCACTTATGTCACACACATTAATATTCTATAAGACAGTGACATAACAATAAAAAATAAGCTGAGTTAATACTCGATTCTGACAGCTTTGGATGTAATTCTGGAAGGAAAGAAGACAAATTATTTGCTTCCAAATAGAGATAAAATTCCGAGATTGTTTCAGAACATGTGAACATGTGGTAAATAGATAGTGTCCTACTCAAATCGACAAATACTGATTATTCAAACTTCAAAAGATAACAAAGACAGAGTGCCATACCGTTTTCTGTGATATATGTTGCTGTATTATTGTATCTTTGTTTGTAATACATGACAACCTCTTCCATCGCATGTGGAACATCATAAAAGAATGGCGCTCCTGTCTGGACCAGTGAGACTGCAATCACTCTATATTGTTGTATTTACCATCATGTTTTATAATCTAAATTAACATGAATTTGTATTTAGCAATGTTTTCGAATGGTTACCTCTTTACCGATAACCACCCCATCTCTTTCTGCTAAACTAATCACTCGTGCATCCCCATCTATAGGATCCACTTCACACGGTGAAAACATGCAGTCTTTCACATACAATGTTGAATAATGATTTAGTCCGATGAAATCCAATTTTGTTACAAGTAGTTTGTTCCTCTCCTTTAATGTGAACTGAGGTAAGTTTGAACCCAAGATTCTGCGCATCTCTGGAGGATAATCACCAAGAATTATAGGGTCCAGAAACCTGTCAAAAAGAATAAGTCAGGTAAATTTAAAAAGAAGTGGTAATTGAAGAATTATATTTGTTTTATGCTAAATAAATAATGCAGAATAAATAAGTCCAGTTATTACAGAAAAGAGAGTATGAGTTTCTCTGCATCCCCTTCAGTGGAAAAAATCATGATGTTTGGGTTATATTAGCCTGTTGATTTGTTTTCTTGTATTAGACAGATTTATAATCTTTTTAAGAACGCAAATGTTTAGAATTTACGAGTAAAGGTAATATTAATTATCTGTACACACGTTATCATCCTAAAGGATAGTATAGTAATACCATGGAACATTGAACGATATAGCCCGTTCAACTGCTAGTAGGTCGATTGTAGTATTTCGCAATGGTTTATACCATCTTGCGCCGACAGAAATTCCAATATATCCACCTTGTTTCTCCTGTCAAGTAGCAAGATTCAGTTGATGGCGTTCTGTTAACAACTTTGTGAGGAAAGGTTCCTAAATAATGCCTCAAAAATGTTTTTGTGAGGAAAGACATAGGCTAATCTTGTCCTTTTATTGAACAAGAGTCTAATTTGTACCTGATAGTTATTTCTATAAATTCTCACAGCATTTGCATGTGAAAGTACCATATTGTGACCTACTATGTATGGCTCTATTGAAGAATTTCCAAAGTCACAATTCCCAAACGGTTTGGAACAACGACCAGGCGAGTACCATCCATTCATATAAGAAAATTTTGCCATTAAGTTAGGCTCATTCATTGTAACCCAGAATTTTACTCGGTCACCGAACATCTTGAAGCATACTTCTGCAAAGTAACCAAAGTCCTTCCTGAAAAGCATGTAGAAGTAAGATAAGCGTTGTTTTCCTTTCGGGAGAGGAAAGTAAATTAAGATGCACCGACAAATACATACTGAATTTCTGGACTCAACCATCCGCCATATCGCTCTTCAAGTTCATGTGGAATGTCGTAATGAAATATTGTAACAAATGGTTGTATTCCTGCTTATGCGTGTCGTTACCAACTAGTATGCTTATTGTAACAAATAGTTGTAATAAGTCAATTTAGCTCCTGTTGCATTTGTTGTGTGTTACATACCTATTTGTACAAGGGCATCAATAATGGCATTATAGAATGCTACACCATCTAGATTAACATCCCCAAATCGGCCTCCTGCAGCAAGAAGAGATTTCGGAGATGGCCTTTATTTAAGTGAAATATTGTAATCACTTACAAAGCAATTGTCCATGGAAGATAAACCCACTTGGTAAGATTCTTGTCCATGCTATGGAGAATCGGTATGAGTTGACACCCAAGGAATGCATCAATTCAATGTCTTCCTGGAGTAGCGGATAGTTACAGTTTATTTTATGTAGTTCTACCTTCCATCCTCAGGTTATCTGTGCATTTTGCAGAAAACATACCATGTAACGATGGTAGTGGTCAGCAGCAATATCACCATTGCTTCCATCCTTAATTGTTCCTGAAAAGAGGAGAGAAGAAAGAAGCAAAGTTATAACATGATAAAAAAAAGGTTTAAAGGACTATGTCTAGATTGAAATGGTGCAGTAATATAAATTCCCATGCTTCACCTTGCGTATGAGTGTAGACATCCCAATTGCTTAGACCTTTCTTACCCTCCAAATATGCACCTTCAATCTGAAGAATGGAATAATGTAGTATCAGCAAACTTAAGGTCCCCAGAAAGAATGAGATTAGGTGGATAAATCTTTAACGAATCTCTCCCTGACTAGTGCAGGCCGATGTATTACCAGTCAGCCAACATTACGTGTGCATAAATTTCCTAGGCTTCTCCCAGCAATCAGCAGCATTACGAGCTGGGCAGGTCAATAAGGTTGGGCAGTTGGATGACCAGACCAGACCCAGCCCATTAAATTTGGATGTCGACATGCAGCTATGATACAGTTGCACATGCCCTCCCCCGTGTCTGTCCCCCAGGGCGACATCGGGGCGCTAACCTAGCCGCCGCCAAAAAACTTCTATGTGCGCCCTCCCTTGCCACTGCTGCCGCCGGCGTGGGCCGCGGTGGCGGCGGTCCCCGGTGCCTAAGGTGCTGGGGGGCAGGCGGCGGCAGCGGGAACTGCCTCAGATCCCATGGCGGATGCGGGCGGAGGAAGCGAGCCGCGGGTCTAGGTTACCGCCTAGGCCCGTCGTCGATCGTGGCGGTGCGGTTGGGATTTGGGCGTCACGGTGGTTCGCCGGTCCGGGTGGCGCCTGTGGGCCTCTAGCGGAGCGGCGATGAGGGCATCTCCACTGGGTCGACCCAACCCGTCCCGGCGTGTTCGAACCTGTCCGCGCGGACGCGCACGACATGCACGACGCCGCAACGGCACGATCCATCCGTCCCAACGCATCCGGCTCGACCCATCCATGCACCTAATTTGCATGACCACTGGGTCAGCCCAGACACGGGCCGGTCGCGGGCGTGTCCTCCCCGCGCGCGCTAGTGGCCCACCGGCCAGCGACAGGCGCAACCGCGTCGCCGATTCAAACGCAACCACGACACCGATTCAGACGCACAGGCAGGCCACGGCAGCGATTCAGGGCGGCAAACTGAACGGCGGCACCGAGTCAGACACAACCGCGGCAGTCTTCGCCATCAATGACGACGGGACGGGGCATCACCTGAGTTCCTGTGCCGGCATTGATGGTGAAGGCGCGAGAACCTGCACGCGCTCCCACTGGCAGGGGCTACTTAAGTCGCCCCCCTGCGGTCGCCGGTGCCGCACACCTCCCCTCCTCACGCCATCGCCATCGCCGTCACTGTCGTCGTAGCCGTAGCCATAGCCTCCGAGCAAGCCGCCGCAGCCACCGCCACCGCCCACCACCACCGCCACGATGAAGAAGCTGGGTTGGTTCAGGAAGTCGAAGAACGACCACGAAGCCGGCGGATCCGACTCGAGCGGCCGGCACCGCCAGAGAAGCACACAATCATTCGCTCGGGGGGGGAGGGGGTGCCGCCACCGCCGCCCCGGGCGCAGGACTTACTCGGCGTCCGAGCCCTGCGCCGGGAGGATGCGAAGGAATCCCACAATTGTCGGTACTTCCGCATTGCAGCGTGCGACCGGCGGTGGAGGGAGGGGAGAGGCATCGCCCACCACGATGTCTCCCTCCCCATGGGCTGGCACCTCAACCAGCAGCAGGTGCCGGTGCCGCCCATCCCAAAGGACGACAAGACGCTGGAGGCGGAGATTGCCCGCCGCATCCGCAAGGTCCCACAGGCCTTCCGGTACGACCCCGCGTACCAGAACCCGGTCTTCTGGAGGAAGTTCCTCGACTGGGAGCACAAGGCGCGCCGCCTCAGCACCTACCACAGCGAGTTCGACCTGCTGGGCCCCCGCGACCTCCCCACCATCGAGGCTGTCTTTGACAGCGTCGTCAACCACTCCGAACCGACCTGGGCAGCAACGACGACGACATCGTCGTCAAGGAGGAGGAGGACGAGGCGGAGGGATCGTCCTCCGCATCCGCCGTCGCGCACCTGCCCACGGAGTATCAGGCGGTCTTGGCGCAGGGCTACGATGAGGACGCCATCCTCGAGCAGGCCATCGCGACCAGCACGAGGGATGAGGAGGCCATGTGGGCCGGCTACCAGGAGGCTGTGCAGCTCATCGTCCTGGTGGCGCGCGTCAATGCCGGGTAGCCGCTGCCACCGCCACCGCCCCTACCGCAGCAGCTGCAGGCGTGGGCTATTCCGTCGGCGTCGTAGTGGTCTGCCCCACCCGCGCCTGGGTGGTACGCTCCGCCCGCGCCGGTGGATACGGACGCGTGGCCGGCATGTCTAGGCCAGGTCATCGACCAGCCGGCACCTCCCGCGCCGGCGCAGGCTCCGGGTCTGCCGCCGCCACACCTATGGACATCGCCGGAGTACATCGACCTCGATCCATAGATGGACGCGGCGGCGGCGGGGAGAAGATCGTCGGTAGCTAGGGCTAGGGCCGGGGCCAGTTTTTTCTTCATTTTTTATCTTTTTGAATGTAATATATATTTTTAATTATGAATGAACTTTGCCCATTTATTACGCGCGAACATGCCAGTTTGAATTTAAAAAAAACCAACATGACCGGGTGGACATTTGGGTCGCGCTGCTGGGCGCGAACGTCCAGACAGGTCAGACCGCGACCCCAAAGTGACCACGGGCCGTCCCAAACAGACAGAAACGGACTATTTCGGTCACGTGTTTGGGTCGGCCTGGTGGAGATGCCCTAAGGAGATGGTGGCGAGCTGGTCGTTCATTCTTCTTCAACAGGAACAACATGCCTTCTGGGCAATTGATCCCCCGATCTAGGCTGTTGGGCCAAGATTTGGGCTAGATGGGCCCATCCACGGCGAGCTGTGGGGTTCTGGAGGTGGCTTGGCCATGCCGGGCCGCCGGCGATGTCCTGGAACTACGCTCTGGGCAGCATCTTATCTACTACCGCTCCTACAGGAAGTTGGCGGCTAGGGGCCTACGAGTGCACAAATAAAGGAGACAGTCCTAGGATTTCATCTCTCGCCAAGATGAAGAGCTTCCAGATGCCTGTCCCTGTTGATCTTGATGAAGTGTCGTGTTTCGAAAGGCTCCGTCGGCGAACTCCCATGTGCGTCCCTTGCCAGGAGATTACTGGATGGGATGGATTCGATCGTGTGTGCCCATGTTGTCCTGACCATTTGGTTTTAGTAGGAGTGTTGCGAAACTCTATTATCTGTTACCATCATGCGACACGTTTCGGTACATGGTGAAGTCAAAGGCGGATAATATCATGAAAGCTAACATCTGAGGACTAGCAATAACGTTTCGTATCTTTGTGACGACGAGGAACTGGCTTAATAATCTGTGACTCGTAGCAACGACACACAAAGTATGGGCGACAACATAGCAGAAGTACATAGTTTTAGCTTTCGGGGTGAAAATTCAAGGTGTAGTCTTAATTAGTTGTGCCTAGCAATGGACTTGTTGAATATATTGTTTTGTGAGTGAATATTTTTCTTTAGGGTGAAAACATATGATCTATGATCGGGCGATGACGCTTATGCACTATTCCCTTTTTAGAGGCGTCTTTTTTGAAAAGCTGAACTTATGGTATTGTATTGGTGGTGGTAGTAATGCTGCTACAAGAAATAAATCACTGTAGCGGGAACATTCTTTTTTTATTTTTTATTTTTTTACCTTTGTGCAGTCGTAAGACCATTAGAACACTGCGTTGTTGCAGACGCTGGGTGCAGTTAGTATCTCCACACTATTAATATATTCTTATTATAAAAAAAGCTAGATTTTCTTCAGAAATGCAGCTTTGTGTTTTCTGAGTAGTTTCAGGCAAGAACTGGTGTATATGCCCTCCACGCTGCCGGCTACCTTTATCGGATGGCCAGATATGGCACGACGATAGCTCTGTACGTGCAGAAACGATAGCAGTTTGCTGCTACTAAATGGCCGGAAAAGAGGAGCAATTCAGGCAGGGTACCTGGTAAGCAGAAGTGGAGGTCCCGAACAAGAAGCTGGGAGGAGGAGGGAACTGGCTGCGATCGACCTCCGACGTGCGCGAGAGGATCAGGTGAGCACAGGAGAAGAGCAGGAGAAGCCACCACCGGGGCGCCGCCTTGCACGCCATCCGTCTGACCTCCGATACTCAACTCAGGCGACTGAACTTGGAACCGAATACTTTTTCGTCGCCTTCACCCGGGACTAAAGAAGGCAATAAGAACGTCTCCCGGCCCAATTCATATCTCTCTAGGCAGCCAGTCCCATTCGGCGTCATGGTCATGGCAGCTGGTTGTGTCTCCCGCTTAACAAAGCGAGCTGCCGCGGGTGAAGTGGACGGGAGAAGCCATTGCTTTTCTGGGCCGGTCGATTGGCTTTCTGGACGGATAGAAGGAAGCATCAGCGGGTTTAGGGCTCGTTTGATTCATAGGAATTGTATAAGAATTGTGTAGGATTTAAATCCTATAAGAATTATTTTTATGTTATTGTTTGATTCATAGGAACACATTTTATAGAAATTAATCCTATAAAAATCTTGTAGTGCAATTCCTATAGGAAAGAAACATTAGATCATACCTCATGGAAAAATTCATTTGCAACATCAAACATAATTCTTCTTCCCATAGGATTTAAGTTGACATGACATCTCAATCCTATGTTTTTTTTATTCCTATGCTTTTTCTATCCTATGAATCAAACAAGCCTTAGTATGTGTGGTTCGACCACCAAGCTGCTAGGTGATTAAGTGAGCAACATGTGGCGAATACAGATCCGGGTCAATGATCATGCCATTAACGTTCTTGTTACCACTCTCGTGCCACGCGTACAGGGATCCCTTAAGATCCACGCGTACTTGCACGGCTTGGCGCTCGGCTTGCTCTTGCAGGCGACGGATACACTCGTCTTCCTCCTCCTAGTCCGCTCTGAACCAGGCGCAGGCGTCGGGGGATGGCATCGGCGGAACATCATTCATCGAATGCTCTGTCGCTATTTTGCGGATGAACTCGTCCTCGTCGAAGGGGACGACCCAGTCTGCCGGCTCCGTGTTTGGCGCGCGCTGCCTCGGCCTCGAGAGCCGAAGGTGGCCGACTGGCGACGACGGCACGCGCAGCTCATTGATGACAATGCCGCGTGACCTCGTCCGCGACAGAGAGCGAGTAGGGGACTCTTCCTCGCGCTTCATCGGGCAGAGCGCCGTGGGACGCGGCGACAAGGTCGGCGTCGAGCCGGATGAGGGTGATGCCGAGGACGTTGTGAGCTGCCAACTTTTGGTTCCGGCGCTCGACGAAGTAGTTCACCCAGTACACGAGGTTGCCGGAGTCTTCGGCGAGCTCCGGATCCTCCATTCCGGCGATGACCGACCGGATCTCCTCTACGATCTCGTCGGAGGCCGGCACCGGCAGCACGGGCACGCCGCCCTTGTTGAGCTTACAGGTCGACGGGCACCGGAAGTATCGCGGCACCGGGTAGCCGGCGTCATGGAGCAGCCGTGCTTCCCACGGCTGCAGATAATGGCGGCCGAAGCCGTTCGCCGCTGCAGGGTCGCCGGGGTAGCGCTCGGCCATCGTTGACGGAGCTTCTGGTCGCTGAAGGGAATTTGCTCGTCGGGGAAATGGAGATTGCTTTGGGCGCGGAATGGTTGTGTGCTCTGGGCGACGACGAATGCCAGCATTTATAGCTGAAAGAGGAAAGGGTGGCGAAGGCGGGAGGGGTGTAGCGGCATGCGCGGGAAAAGTGGAAACGGCGATGACGGGCCGGCGGTGGCGCGTCATTACGGCCGAGGCGATGGGATGAGGATGACTCGGTTTCACACGCTGACAGGACGGGGCCACCAATGCGGAGGGTTTTCCGCCGAATTCGCTTCGTCTGGCGTTTACAAGCGGTTCCCAGCGCCCTGGGTTCGGCCTGGGAACCCCGGATGTAAAATGGGTCAAATCTGACGAAAAGTGGGCGCCTGGGAACGCGGTTGGACGAATTTTTACCGTCCGGATGAAAAAATGGATCTGAGATGGCCCTCCTGAAAATACTACTGTAAGGTGATTAAGTGAGCAACATGAGGCGAATACAGATCCGGGTCAATGATCATGTCATTAACGTTCTTGTTACCACTCTCGTGCCACGCGTACTTGGATCGCTTAAGATCCATCTATATAAATGTGTCCCTCTTCGAAAATCGTAAGTGCCATGCCACTGGTGAGTGGTGATGCGTTGATGGATTCTTTTGTTTCCTTCTCTGGAGAACACGTGATGCAAATATGTGTATGGCGCACGGATGATATCCATGAAAGACAAAGCACAAGAGTGGTACCAATCCCTAGGACAAAATACTAGTACGGCACACCTGACAGTCATATCAAAATGCTTTCAAATGCCAAAGAGGTAAACTATCGCACAAGTTTCATTATTTGGGTTAACCGTCCATGATTCTGGTTAAATGGGACAACAGATGTCACAAATGGCAAACTAAGGGGTAAATAAAATAAAATAATTTCTATTTGGATCAGTCTGCCGAATGCTGACCATTGAGGCTGGCTTGTGAAAGTACATTTAGTAACCTCCTAGTGGGTTTTAGATTATGTTTATCTATTTTACGTACAGATATAGCCTCAGAACTTGGTTTTACCACCATGAAGACGACCCCTCAAAAAGACGTTGAAGAAACACTGTTAAAACACTCAAGACACATGCCCAGCTGGACACAAGAAGCATATCAGATGTACCAGTTGAAGACCGAAAGACGTAGATGTTGCCTTGATGCAAGGAGCGAATCCAACATGCTTGAATCCCTCGAAGCTGAAAAAGGATAAATACCATAATGTCTTAATTATAGCTCTGAGACAAATAAAAGTAACTATACTATTGAGGGGGGTTAGATCTTCAAGGCCAAAACACGGAATTTGTTGTGTGCTCAATATCACTCAAAATATATTTCCACAACATATGTTGGAAATCTCTTGAGGTACCAGTTCATTTTGATATCTTGAGAGCCTACCTAGGACACACGGTTGAAGCATGGCAATGGCCTAAGTATAACAGTACCGAGTCTAGCGCCTTATGCATGAAAACCTATGCCCTTCATGGCCATGATTGAACCCTAGGTGATTGATGCATACGTGCACAATACCAGTTGTTCAAGACAACCCTCAAATAAGGACAACCTTGGTTGAAGCCTAGCCGTCACACACATCCATAGAAGATTATCCTTTATAACGAATAGATCTCCGAGATGCCCGAGCCTCAGTGGGTAGGGTTGGCGAAACCGAGCTGATTTTTATATGATTGCGATCTACTCTGTCGAATTTTCCCTTTCTTCTTTTTTCACTTTTATTATTCCTATCTATTGAGAGTTGGAGTTTGAGTTTGGTTGAGCACCAAACAAAGTGGACTGCGGCCAACAAGAACATCTTATTACTCTTGGAGATTCCACATCTCCTAGACGACTAGGTGTCCCCGTCGGGCGTCCAAGGTGTGGACTAACCGAGGCTAGGTTTCGAAATCACCTCGAAGATCTGCCACTAGCGATCGAGCCAAGCGGGTGAAGCTTGTGCTAACAAAGAACAATGTTTAGTTCACGAGTGTGTGATGCTTGTGGAACGACATGTGATGTCGATAAACCAGTGTGCACACATGCATAGCCTCTCCAAATAGAGACACATAGATGTCTCTCGGAAACAAACAAGTGTACTCGTCTCCTTTTTTCCTTTACATTTCTATCTGTTTGTTCCATTCCTCTGGTTGAAGCATATACTTGATCTGTTTGTTATCTTCATGCCTGGTTTGTTGCACCCAGTGTGCATCTGTCTCTAGCTTAATCATGTTATTTCTGCAATCTGCCTAAAACTTCTGCAAATTTGTTTTAGATTGCAGTTACTTTATGTTAACTCCTATTCACCCTCCCTCTAGTCGTCGTGTCTCGATCTTTCAGCTCATTGTTGTAATTGCATTTTATCTTTGGTGGTTGCTGCTCAAGTGGTAATGCTACTTATTTCACAAATATGCATTGCAAAGGTGAGAATTTTCATTAACTGTCTCTTTATATTCTCTATCCTATACTAATAGTAAAAGTGTAAACGTCAAATGAAGTTCAAAGTCGAAGTATAAAGCTAAAAGAATACTTGTATGGTATATCAAAAGATTTCTTGGGAGGTTTTGACTTGGATTCTTCTAGTTTGAATTTTGTAAGATGTATCCCAGTCAAGATGTTTGATTGTGCGAGAGCAAGAGCAAGTTGGAAGGAACTAAGTGTTCGAGTATGGAGCTCTCAATAGGACCTTTGTCTATGGGTGGAGGTCTTAGAGGAACCGAGTTTGAGACCTCCAACTAATAGCCTATATATAATGGAAAATTCGAGATCTTCAAGTGTCCAAGTCAACAACTCAAATTGTATGAGTCAAGAGTTCATATTGTACTCCCTCCGTTCCAAGGCTTAAGGCCTATATTTTTTTTGAAAAGTCAAGCTACGGAAAGTTTGATCAAACTTTTTGAAAAAACTATCAAGAACTATGATAATATATAGATACCATGTGAAAATACGTTTCATGATGTATCCAAGGATATATTTTTTATATTATAAATATTAATATTTTTTCTAAAAACTTGAATCAAACTTTACATAGTTTGACTTTTTCAAAAAATTATAGGCCTTAAGCCTTAGAAGGAGGTAGTACCATTGAAGAGCCTTGAGATTCTGCCCGTGTGAACTAGGAGCTCCAAGTTTCCTATTTCAGAGCCTCAACTATTGTATTCAAAACCTATGAAACCCACTTTCTAGTGGAAACATGGAAACCAAGATATGGGCCGTCAGACAAGAATTGTTTTGTTCGTTCTAGATCACAACTCCTTCCCTTCCAAAGCGTTTGCAAAGAAAAAACAATGAAAGCTAGAACTATTAAGAAACTTCACTAAACCACGCCGAAGCCTATATTGAAACCATTAAATTGCACTGAATCTCACTAAAAGTCATATAGAACCCGAATCAGTAAAACAATTGGTTTTGGAAAGTTCTGTCAATGCATGGTATCTCTATCGTTCATAGCCCGTGAGGAAGTGCACGTGACAAAAACTATACGCTTTATAGTGTAACCAGAGCCAACTACATTTTATAGTGGCTGCAGGCAGATACTACTCTGAACTGGATATAATTAACCAATTACAGCGTCCGTTCACTGATGCACTGTTAATGCGTCAGCTGTGTGATAAAAAGAAAGAACATCACCTGATTAAGCCTGTGATTTATTCTCACATCAACGATCAGAACTGGCCATTTATTCACAGGCATAAAGCTGCCTTGCAAGTTAGTACTGTACAACTTTACATTGCCTGGCATAAAGACGAAGCATCAGAAAACATTTTCCATTCAGTATGATAGGAGAAAATCTCTTGTGCTGATCAGTATGCGAAGCATCATATTTACATAGTAATCAGGCACCAGGAAACCAACGGTCAAGAAGAATTTCGCTGCGGTTGGGATCCATCTTGGAACTCTCTTGTCGCAAGTGAGCCTTTGAGGAACTTCCTGTACCATTCAGCTGATAGTTTTGGCGTCCTCTTCTGTGTCTTGAAGTCGACATGGTAGAGCCCGAATCTGTCCTTGTATCCAGACGTCCACTCGAAGTCATCAAGAAGGGACCAGACAAAGTAACCACGTACATCAGCTCCTTTCCTTCAGTTTTTTGACAAGAGACACGGGATGGTATTCAGAGAATGAAGCAAGAGGAGCAAACAATAATAATTTGGCAGCAGTGCCATAACATCAGTTATAACAGAGCATCAGCTAAGGTTAATCAACTATTTGGCAACCTAAAAAAAGGGCAAGAGAACATACTTTGCTATTGAATGTGAGGAATATGTGAGGAACTCATCTAATATTCTAGTTCATAGTTGGACACCAAACCTTATTGCGGAGGCTAAATATTTGAGGTAGCCATTTATATAATCAATTCTTCTCGTGTCAGTGGTGAAATCATTAGCACACATGCTTCTATTGCTTGCTTGAGCATAACCTGAAAATGTGAATTAGCTTGCACATATGTCACACACATTATTGTTCTGCAAGACTGCAACGTAACAATAATAGACAAGCTAATATTTTGCTTTCCAAATAGAAATTGTTTCTGAACTGGTGAACATATACCAAAGGAAGTGTCCTACTCAAATGACAAATACTGATTATTCAATCTTCAAAAGATAACTAAGACAGAGATGGCCACACCATTTTCTGTGATATAGGTTGCTGTATTGTTGTATCGTTGTTTGTAATACATGACCACCTCTTCCATCCCACGTGGAACATCGTTAAAGAATGGCGCTCCTGTCTGCATGAGTGAGACTACAATCACTATTTCTTGTTTTTCCCCATCATGTTTAAAAGCTAACTTTACATGAATTAGTATTTAGCAATCTTATGGTTACCTTTTTACCAATAAGCACCCCATCTCTTTCTACCAAACTAACCACTCGCGCATCCCCATCCATAGGGTCCACTTTACATGATGAAAAGATGCAGTCTTTTGCATACCATGTTGAATAATGATTTAGTCCAATGAAATCCAATTTTGTTGCATGTAGTTTCTTCCTCTGCTTTAATGTGAACTCAGGAAGGTTTGGACCCAAGATTTTGCGCATCTCTGGAGGATAATCACCAAGAATTATAGGGTCCAGAAACCTATCAAAAAGAGTAAAACAGTGGTAACTTAATAAATATATTTATTTTATTCTGAACATATACGTCCAGTTCCAGAAAAGTGTCTGAGTTTCTCTGCATCCCTGTAGTGAAACAAAAAAAAAGGTATTTATATGAATTATATCAGCCTATTTACTTGTACTAGACAGATTTTTAATACTAATAAGAACACAGATGTTCTGGAAACAAAAGATTAATTATCTGTATCCACAGTTATCATCCTAAAGGAGAGTATATTACCATGGAACATTGAAAGATATAGCACGTTCAACTGCTAGTAGGTCGATCGTGGTATTTCTCAATGGTTCATACCATCTTGCGCCGACAGAAATTCCAATATATCCACCTTGTTTCTCCTATCAAGTGGCATAGATATTAAACCATAGTAAAAAAATCAGTTGTTGGCGTTGTGCTGATGGCTTTGTAAGAAAAAGACACAGGGTAATCTTGTGCTTTAGTCCAAGAAGTGTCTAATTTGTACCTGATACTTATTTCTGTAAATTCTCACAGCGGTTGCATGTGAAAGTATCATATTGTGACCTGCTATGTATGGTTCTATTGAAGAATTTCCAAAGGCACAATTCCCAAATGGTTTAGAACAACGAGCAGGTGGGAACCATCCATCCATATAAGCAAACTTTGCCAGTATGTTAGGCTGATTCATTGTAACCCAGAATTTTACTCGGTCGCCAAACAGCTTGAAGCATACTTCTGCAAAGTAACCAAAGTCCTTCCTGAAAAGCACTTACAGTAAGATGTTTTCCTTCCTCTTTCAGAGAAGGGAAGTAAATTAAGAGGCACAGATAAATACATACTGGATTTCTGGATTCAACCATCCGCCATATCTCTCTTCAAGTTCATATGGAATGTCGTAATGAAATATTGTAACAAATGGTTGGATTCCTGTTTATTCATGTCTTTAAGAGCGATGTATTGGGGGGCCTTCAAAATTTATCTCCTTTTGCATGTGATTTGGGTTAAATACCTTTTTGTACGAGAGCATCAATAATGGCATTGTAGAATGCTACACCATCTAGATTAACATCCCCAAATCGGCCTCCTGCAACAAGTGATTTCCTAGCCAATCTTAATTTAACCCTAAGGAACAAAAGCAATTGTCTGTGCAGTATAAACCCACTTGGTAGGATTCTTGTCCAGGCTATGGAGAATCGGTATGAGTTGACACCCAAGGAATGCATCAACTCAATGTCTTCCTGCAGTAGGAAATAATTACACTCTTTTCGAAAAAAAAGGAATAATTACACTTTACATAGTAACGTTCCATCCTTGGGATTTCTTTGCATTTTGCTGAAAACTTACCATGTAGCGATGGTAGTGATCAGCAGCAATATCGCCGTTGCTCCCATCCTCAATTGTACCTGAAAGGGAGGGACATAAGAAGATAGAAAAGAGCTATGCCAAGATTGAAACTTAAATTCCCATGCTTCACCTTGCTTATGGGTGTACACATCCCAATTGCTTAGGCCTTTCTTACCCTCCAAATATCCACCTTCAATCTGATGAATGGAAGAATGTACTATCAGCAGACTTTAGGTCCACTACAAGAGGCCGACGCATCATGTACTACACAGCAAGCATTAGATTTAAAAAGGCACCTCCAAAAACGTGTGCACAAATTTCCTAGGCTTCTCCTATCAATAGGATTTTTTTCTCAAATCAAATATTTGGTATCACTAGGCAATTGATAATACCAGTAAAATATAGGGCATCACTTGACAATTGGAACCATTGTCCCACTAGTTTACCCTGCATTTTCACGGAGAAGATGATGCGCTGATTCTTTTGGCAACTTGGAAATCCAGATAAAGTGTGCTCCTGTTCGAAAATAACAAAACACACTACTCCACTTGCAGCTCCCTGCTTCAGCGGATCCTCGGTCCCTCCTCCATGGTGCCTACCTCGGTGGTTGAGGCACCTCGCCGTTGTAGTCGGCGGTGCATCTTGGGTGCGGCCATGGCCTGGACTGGGCTGTCCTTTTCTGTGCATATCGATGCGCAGCTACATTTCTTCAGATTCCCCCCAAAAGCAACATTTCTTCAGAAATGCAGTGGTTGTGCTTGCTGAACAGTGCGGCCATGGCCTGGACTGATACGCTCCTAACACGAGCAACTTCTGTCCGATTCCGGGCCAGACATACATAGCTATTGTATGAGCACTTGAGCAGAAATGATTGCAATTCGCTGTTACTACCGCCTCTACCAAAATGTCGGGAAAATAAGGCAGGATACCTGGTAAGCAGAAGTGGAGGTCCCGAACAGGAAGTCGGAAGGAGGAGGGAACTGGCTGCGATGGATCTCCGACGAACACGAGTGGAGCAGGTGAGCGCACCAGGAGAGCAGCAGAAACCACTGGGACGCCGCCTTGCACCCCATCCGTCACGCTACTGCCGTCTCTTGTCTCTCCGAGCTCAGGCGACTGAAACCAGTGGGAATTCTTCCTCGCCGCATTCACCGGGGAATAGAGAACCGCCGGCGCGAGGCGATTATAGCGTCCCTCGGCACCTCGGATCCATCTCTCACTAGCGGTCTCGCGCGATCGAGTCGGAGACGTGGAACTCGTGGGACGCGATCTAGCGGTCCACACATGTCGCGCCCGCGCTGTGTATGTTGGCCTGTTGGGCAGCCAATCTCCATCGGTGTCATGGTCATGGCAGGTAAGGTGTTCGATCGTGTCTCCCGGTGAATTCAGCGTCCTGCCACAGCCCACAACGACGGGTGGACCGGACGAGTCATTGCATCCGTACGGTTGTAGTTGTGATGGTATGAGCGTGCGTTGTGACCATCGACGGGTCGATCGAAACACTCTGGTTTGTCCATTTCTACTTATTATTTATGTGAGAAATAGTATCCGTTGGTTGTAGAAGCACTGGGATTGCAAAATCCATAACGTCAAGAAGCGGTACGAGAGCCTGGCTAACTTTGATGCGGATAACACGCCGTAGAAGAAAAGATGCTCACAAATACATATATACGCTCACCCTTATGAGCACACGCACGCACACCCAACTCTCATGAGCACATCTCAAAGACCGGTCCCGAAGATCGAACACCCGACAAAGTTGAAGGATTTTCGGTGTACTATAACTGCCCCATTCCGTAATATACTTCCATATGATGTAAAACGTTTTTGGCAAAGTAAATTAGTTTATTAAAACCTTCTATATTATGCAATAGATTTAGTACTCTATAAGGTGGTATCAAAATGTCTCGTGAATAGACTTTGGCCCTTCCTCGAGGACATTATTTCAAAAAATTAAAGTGCATTCATCCGAAGAAAGTGATGTGATAACATATAATGCACTCTTGGCCTTTGAGTGTCTACGCATATGGAACATAGCACTTTCCTAAAGATCTCCTTCTTTTCTTACCGGACAGACTTATCGAAATCTTATGATAGAGTTAATTGGCGTTTACTAGAGAATATTATGTATAAAATGTGATTTTGTCATCGGTTGATACAACGGATAATGACATGCGTCAGCACGGTGGAATACTCTATGTAATTCAATGAAATTCTACTGTAAACATTTTCGCGTTGGTTGGGGGGGGGGGGGGGGGGGTTAACTCATCTTATTTCTTATTTTTATTTGAGCCCAATGGTTTACCTGCTTCGTTGAAAAAAGAGGTCGAACTACAATGCATTGCACCATTGATGGTGTGTAGGGAGCTTCTGGAATTTTACATTTTCTAGTCGTCGATGATACCTTATAATTCTTCAAAGCATCGGTTGCACGGGTTAATTGCATCGAGCGAACTCTGGATATTATGTTGTGGGTACAGGGCAAATTATTAACCCTACCAAATGCCTAATTACATTTAGCCACATGTGACCAATAGAGATACAGACGGAGGTGTGTTCTATTCTTCAGGTTGAGCAACAGGATTTTGACGCAAAATACCCGGGATTAAACCATCCCGAATGGTAGAATGCATATGGGCTTGTTCGGTTTGCAAGAGATTGTAGTGGAACAACATGGATTGAGAGGCATTAAATCTCATCTAAGTCAAAATCCTCCCTAGTTCTTTCCAATCCACTTGTAGAGTGGATTATTCGAACATGCCCTAAAGGACATTTTCTGAATTTGCAGTCCTGGTTGAGCAAATAGATAATATAATCGGTAGATAGCTTACTTGCCCGAGTGCTCGTGAGGTCCTAATCAAGGCTCTGCGCCGCAGGCCTTACCAACATATATTAAGGGTGCATTCAAACTCTGATGTTTTTACTAAGCTGATTCGTAACTACTGGTGGGGCTCTGATCAAGGCCAAAGAAAGACACATTGGCTGGTCTGGGGCTTTGGGCTAAAATGAACCATGTAAGTCAAAGGGTGGGCTAGGTTTTTGAAACATGCGCTAATACAATCAAGCCTTACTTGTCTACCTGACATGGTGACTAGTCGCTTACTCTTTTTTTTTTTGAGAAACACAAGCATTGTGGTGATTCAGAATTCAAACTTTAAAAAGTCTGATTTTTTAGACTGATATATATATATATATATATATATATATATATATATATATTAGCATTATTTTTAGTAATCTGCTGCCAGTGTTTGCACTTCGCCCACCAATGCAGACCTCTCAATAGTCATTAGAACTTCATTGACATCTTTGGAGTCATACTATATTTAAAATCTACTTTGTAAGTCGATTTCGAGTACAAGGAGACCTTGATTGTACGGGTAATAATTAATAGTATACCCCTAATCTTCTGGAGAAAGAGATGTCATAGTACATATTTCATAAACCTTGAGAATAAATCATGTGTACCACTCGATCCATCCACACACAAGGTCATGTACAATAGGGTGATGTCAGCCTTCTATTAGAGCTGCCACGTTCAGTGGCGGAGCTAGCTTGGAGCCTGGGCAAAATCTAGCTGGTCAGGGTTTGCCCACATAGCTTTTTACTTTAATCATCAACGCATGATAACAAAACAAGGGACTGCACCAGCTGCCCGGGCATGCCGGGCTGTGGCTCCGCCACTGGCCACGTTGGATCTTTTTTAATTGGAGGAGAGAGAATGAATAGAGAGAATGTTGTCTTTCCTTAGAGCATGTACAATACTAGAGAAGGCAACATGTCTTCTCTTAGTCCTCCACATCATCTAGAGATGATAATAGATAAAAGTTATACAATGCATTATCTTCTATTGTCATCCCTAAAAATTAATAAGAATTGATTAAATTTTAGAAACAAATTGATTTGCTAAGAGAAGACGTACCATAAAATGGAGAAAATAGTCTTTCCTTATTTTCCAAGAGATCATCCCTTAGTTAAGGAAAGCAACTTTTTTTCTTCTTATTTCTCTTTCTTTCAACTAATCAACAGCATGGAAAGGCTAAGCGAAGGCTGACGTCATCCCATTGTACATGCCCCTTAACTAAGAGATGTTCCCTTAGAAAATAAGGGGAAGCTATTTTCTCTAGTGTATCACATGTCTTCCCTTGTTAAGTCAACTTCCTACCAAAATTAAATTAATTATCATTAATTGCTAGGAAAAAATAAGAGATAGTGCATTATATGATCTATTTTTATTGTCTTCTCTAGATGACATGAACGGCTAAGAAAAGACTCGGCTTTGTACATGCGCGAACTCACACTTCAGTAGTACGACTAACATAATTACTATTTGGTATCAGCCCACGAGAAGAATATTCATGTGGCATAATTCATACCCATACCCAAACATTATAGATATGTCGGGTTACTCAGATATCCACAACATTGAAGTTCATGAATCTGTTCTCAGAGTCTGCACTAGGTCCACTGGCCCAGAGCCCGTGAGGAAGTCTCGGTACCACTCCGCAGACATTTTTGGAGTCCTCTCCTGCGTTGCGAAATCCACGTGGTACAGCCCGAACCTTACAGTGAAACCGAAAACCCACTCGAAATTGTCCATGAGACTCCACACGAAGTAGCCACGCACGTTTCCTCCTCCCCTGTAAGTACCAACATGTATAATATTTTCTCTTTAGGATTTGTTGCTAGTGTTTTGCTCAAGGCGTCGTTGGTAAAAAAAGTGTAATGTGCATTAAGAAAATTTAATGTGTTTGTGCATGCCACCTGATAGCCGAAGAGATAGATGAGAGATAACCCCGTAGGTAGTTCACTCTTCCAACGTCATTGATCATGTCTTCCATAGAGTTACTACTGTATTGCGAGTAGCCTGAAATGTGGATACAAAAAGGAGGGTATGATAACACAAGATCACTGCTTATAGCAGAAGAAAGTTAGGAGGGACTAAGAATCTTTGGGGAGTCTACCGAAAGTAGTGTGAATTTCGTGATATCTTTATTTGTCACTCACCATTCTCAGTAATATAGATGGGGGCATTCTCGTATCTCTGATTTACATACTCGATGGTCTGCTCCATGCCTTCTGGAACATCATAGAAACCAACAAGTGCAGTCTGGAAGGTTGATCACGCCAAACGTGTCAATAAAAGAAGCATAAAGAACAACATGATCACTAATATATAACATAACAAGTTCATGATCACTAATATATAACATAACAAGTTCTTACTGATTTTCCAATTTGTACACCATCTCTTTCACCTGTAGCCAAGACTAGTGCATTCCCCTCATATGTCTTAAGGTCGCACAGAGAAGAGATACAATCCTGGGCGTAAATTGCGGTGTAATGGTTTATCCCGATAAAATCCACCTTGTTTTGCAGTAACCTCTTTTCCACGGGGGTGAACTCTGGTAAGTTTGAGGATAACATCTCACGCATTTCTTTGGGATATTCACCAAAGAATATCGGATCCAAGAACCTGTAGACGGAAAAGGTGACATCAAAACAATTTTAGTATTTACCCTTCTTTTGCAGATAAACCGGGTGATTTTCACCATGCATGAGGTGGGAAAAGAATTGACATACCAGTGTATCTCAAAAGACAATGCACGCCTTGCTGCTAGAATATCCTCCGTGGCGTTCGTCAGCGGCTCATAGTATTTCATCGCAATCACAATCCCAATCGAGCCGCCTTGCTTCGCCTAACACGAAAGACAAATGCGTTTCTGCATTACAGATGCATCCATAATGGTTTCGCGGTGCGAAGAAAGTTAGCCAGCAACAATAGAGTAAGCTACATGCTGGAGCCTTTTACTACCTGGTAATTCCTCTTGTAGTTGTCGACGGCGGCGGCGTGGGACATGATGATGTTGTGAGCCGTGACGTAGGGTTCCCGTTGGGAGTTCCCTCTGTTGCAGTTCCCGAACGGCGGGGAGCAGTGGTTGGGAGGGTACATCCCCAGCATGTAGGCGAGCTTGGTGAACATGTTAGGCTCGTTGAAGGTCGTCCAGAACTTGACCCGGTCGCCGAACGCCCGGAAGCACACGTCCGCGTAGTAGGCGAACTCCTCCCTGCAAACAGTGTTTTTTTTTTCCGATCAATTTGAATTAAATTAAAGGTATGCGGAGCATGTCGGGAGTTGCACGTCAATCGTACCGGATCCCGACGCCCAGCCAGCTGCCGTACAAGATCTCCAGCTCGTGCGGCTGATCGAAGTGGTGCAGCGTCACGAATGGCTCTACCCCTGGTTGACATTTTTGTTGCAGCGTTTAGTTTAGGATGTTGCCAGAGTGGATTTTAGTTTGGAGGTGCCGTGTACGAGACTACCTTTCTGCTGGAGTGCGGTGATCAGGCGGTTGTAGAAGGCTATTCCAGCTGAATTGACACCTCCATGACGCCCCCCTACGACGATTCAAAGAACTGAACGGTGAAAAAAAATGAAATGGCGTAAAACTTGGTCCATGTGTATGTTAATTGTTCTTGGTATACTTGGCAAGATTCTCGCCCACGAAATGGAGAATCGGTACGAGTTGACGCCCAGATTATGCATGATCTCCACATCTTCCTGTGTTCAGAGCAATGCGAGTGTTACATCGGGTAAAATTAGGATGCATCACATCGCAATTGGTACTATTGATTGTGTGTTTGCTGATTCTGTACCATGTACCGGTGGTAGTGATTGTCCGCTACGTCCCCGTTCCGTCCGTCCAAGATGTTCCTAGCTGTACTCAATCAAAAAAATTAAAAGATGGAAGAAAAGCATGACTGAATTTAGACTTTTAAGAATATAAACAATCACATGTGCATGTCAACTATTCTTTTTTTTAGAACTGCTGTGAGAAGTGTTTGACATGTTAGATGTGGCTTTGGATCCACATCATCAGTCATCAGCTCAATTAAGGCTCATGCAGTATACAAGGGAAAAAACGGACCGTTCGTGGGCCGGACACGGCCGGACTTCCCGGCCACAGAGCCGGTAGACAGGGACCCAACACACTCCCTACCCCCACCCCATATCACTTGTCTTTCTTATTCCTACGAGCCCATTGGAACAAATCGAGAGATGGAGACGGCGAGCTTGTACCTTGATAGAAGTGGTGACATCAGACAAGAGGAACCTTAGGGGTGGGTCAGGGTCGTGCTTGTGAAAGGCGAAAGGGGGTGTTGGCGAACTGACGAAGGTATGGCTTTGAGTAGGGCAGGTGTTGCGAGATGACGGGGGTAGCAACATTGGCCACCGATGGCGATGGACGAAGGTTTGATCGGTGCTACATCAGTGAAATGGAGGTTGTGGCGGTGCGACGGCGCTTTGCTTCTTTCCCTCCTCTATAGCAGCCGATGGCGATCCTCTTGTCCTTCTTCTTCCCCTTTGTTCTGGCAACTATAGGACAAATTAAAGCTAGGTGATCGAAACTTTGCCCATCGCCACGGTCACCCGCTAGGTAGAGGTTCCCCAAGGATAAATCATAGTCGGTGATCAAAGTGGTGGATTGGCTGCCAACTTCAACATATTAATTAAAATAGATTGGTCATGGTTCTAGCTCGTTTTAAGAAGCTTATAGCGAGTTTTGCTTTGTCCCTCTTGACGTCCCTGGTCATCCCAACTCATATTAGCTATCGAAATCCGTACGTACTTTCCGGCTTACCACAATTAATCACTACGGAAGGCACCACAACCACATGCAAGTAACTGGATGGTCTTTTCTCACTCTCGTAGTCAGGGCGTAGGTAGTACCGTGACCAGTTTCACTAATATTTGCTTTCGTCTCTGCTCATTCACTCGCTATGCTTCCTAGTAGGGCCCAAACGGTTGGGGGAGAATACTTTATGCAAGGAAACAAAAGGATAAGATTAGTTCCGTAACCACTGTAGCAATTATTCTGTGTTGTACCCTTACATATATGAATATCAAATATATTCCTCGCAAAAATAATATATAGTGAAACCAAAAGCCATTACGTTCCTTTCTCCGTAAGTTAAGCCCAAAGGACAATCAAGATGCCCCCAAATCTTATAAACTATCCGACCGCCGGATCCCACAGAAGCAGATTTCTGGTGGAAAGCGGATCTTTCAAGCTCAACTTTTTTGGACGCTAGGCTATAGTAATAGGAAATGGCTTGTCGCTATCCCGGTGATAATTTGATGACTGTAAAGTAATCCGGCTCCTTGATTAGTACTAGCATACATGGTGGATTAGATAAGAAGCATGAACCAATCAAACTCCGATGAAGCAGAAAGAATTTCCACTCATGGCACTACCAGGAGGGCTATCCGCTATCGTCGTTCTCTCCGTTTCCAAGAGAACAGGATGAGAGCAGAAGGAGATGGGGAGAGATGACTTACACTGTGTGTGGGTGAAGACATCCCAGTTGTTGAGGCCCTTGCCGTCCTCCAGGTACGCGCCTTCGACCTGCAACCAGACACCACAGAGTCGTCGATTGAACGATCGAACAGCAAGGAGAGTCGCACGCCGAGTCGTCGACGACGGAGCTAATTCAAGGTCCAGACGAAGAACCAACCTGGTAAGCCGACGTCGCGGCGCCGAAGAGAAACCCGGGCGGGAACTCGGCGCGGTCGAGCCCCCACGCCGACGGCGCGAGGATCGCCAGCGCCGCCGCCAGCAGAATGACCATGCCCGTCGCCGTGACCATTTCCTTTTCCCGTCGCCTTCTCGATCGAGGTAGCTTGCTCTTCTTCGTCTAGGACGGAGAGCTTTCGCTCGCAGCTAGCCAGCTTATATAAAAGTTGCGCCCTGTTGGTTGGAGTCGGAGGGAAAAGGACGTGTGATGATGTTGAAAGGGGAATGGTCGATGGGGATAAGCTAATCGTACCTGCCGCACAGCCAGATGTCTCCAACTGTAGCTCTACACTTCATCCTCCAGGTGATGCGCTTGCTGTTCCTTCGTGGACGTGCCAAAGCTGTATTACATGCAACGGAAAAGCCGTGACCAGGGCGAGCGACCAACCACTCGATGGAATCGGGGTTTATCGCCAAGAGCCCGCCGCGGGTCGTGATGTCGACAAATATGGACTAGTAGTTCATTGCAGATGGTCGGTCAACGTGTGTAGTTAAATTAGACCGACATATGGTATATTGCTAGAAGCTAATCCCTTTGACTACTCAAATTTGGATAGAGTTTATTACGACGGTGTCCTAGCATTCATCGAAACCGGAACCGTATCCCTGGTTTTATCGAAATTCTTAAAATGTCACTGCACGATGTGTGCAGAAACCTTAATGTCAGGTCAGCCGTTGTTGCCACCTCCTTTGCACCTTTTTTCCTCTAGCCCCACCAAGTTGCCATGTCATTAGCGGTGAAAAAAAGCGTCCACCTAGCGCACGGCTCCATTCGGTGTTGAAACAGACATAAATGACCTTTTGACCAAAGTTTAACAAACTTCTCTTGGACTAGCTTTTTTCAATAACTAACCTCTTATCATAGCGCCTACGAGAAGGGAGCTACCCTCCAGCCCCAAAAGAGGGAGCTACCCTGCCAATGTGGCAACGTGGGCCCCACGTGCGGGTTATGTAGCCCATCCGTACGGGGAATTTACCCCAACCAGTGTAGGGCCATGTTCAAAGGAGCTATCCTATTTAAAATTTCAACGGCGAAACTAACGTAGAAGAATCTAAATTGACACGCCGGAAAAGGATAAGTCCTAGAAGGTAGCTCCAATGCTTCAGGAGCTACCCTCCTAGGAGCAAAGCCGACAGCTAGGGCGCTATGGTAGGATAGCGCCCCAATCAAGGGAGCTACCACTAGTAGAAAACATACCTCTTGTCCCGGTTCGTAAGGACCTTTAGTCCCGGGTCGGGACTAGAGGTTCACCACGTGGCCTCGCGTCGTGCGCTAGGCTGGAGGACATGAACCGGGACTAAAGGTTTCCTGGCACGGCAGCGTTTTGTGCCATTTGGCTACCGCGGAAGGAGATAGGGTTTTAGGGTTTTGTGTTTTCCTTTTCATTTTGTGTTTTGTATTCAATTATTTTTTATTATGTGTTTTCATTTCAAACAATTTTTTATACATACACACGCTATTGTAGAAGGATAGAGAGGGAGAGAGATTGGCGGAATATGACATCTTGGAGTACAAGACAAGTTAGGCTAGAGTCCTAACTATCCTACACTACCTCAATTACCACGTACACGTATACTCTAACAACTACTACATAGTACAGGTACACATTGATGCATATATAATAAATTTCTCTTACGAGCATACATATAAATATATATAATTTGGTATATGACTCTCAACCGGGTCCAGAGCCCATCTATTTGATTACATATAGATCCATTACATGGATGTTTTAGGGTCTATCTATACTGTATTCTCCACATGGATCTAAGACCCCATCAAGCAAAAATCCCGCCAATTCCTCTTGAATTGCTAGTAGGCGGTCCCGTGGTAGTAGCTTTTCCCACAGAGCTTCCATCTAAAAAGAAGGAAATCAATATGAATATATCAATCATCATAAAAAATATGAATGGAACTTAATACAAATCATTATAATAAAAATAAATTGTCAATATATTGTTTACGTAGTTGAACAAATTTCCCCTTCTGCTCAATAGCGCAACTGCGAATGAACTCGCAAACGTAGTATCCACATAGATTAGTCTCATGTGGCTGCCTCAGGCACTTTACAAGAATAGAATTCAATCAAACAATAATCAAGCATGCATGATAATTGTATTGAAACTAGAATTAAAGAGATGCGCAGACCTAGCTCGTACTACTTACCGGCAGTGGTTTATAAATCAGCTCCCCACGCCATTGACCACGGTTCGCACTCTTGAACTATGCCAAACACTGCCCGACAAAGAAAATGAATGAATACATTAATAATTACTTCATATCTAAGAAACTGAACGAAAGAGACCGATATAGTGTGATAATGATTGAAATTACTTATTGAGCATTTCGATCATGTTGCGGTACTCTTCCATATTGTAACGTCCCAACATTAGAACTTAGAAATAAGCTGAACACAGGTGTGTGCAATGCATTCATGCATAGAAAATCCAAATAATTTTCGTGCTTTTAAATAAAACTTGTCAAAGTGATTGAAGCTTCTCTTAACTTGGTGGAACTGAAGTAGATCATCAAGTTGACTGCGATAAGTTTCAATCTGACCTTTATTAAAAACCTTATTTTGGGTAATATAATTTGATCTAAGGGAATCAAAAGTAATAAAACTAAGTCACAACGCACTACTTAATAAGGAGTACTTGATCTCGTAGAGATCATTACATGGTATTCCAAGCAACAACTCAAGGATGAATACTTAATGTTCTAAAGATGATATCAAGGTATTATCTACCACAAACCCTGAATACTAAGTTAAGTATATAACTTAAGTAATGAAACCCCATAACTAAACCTTGATATACTTGATTGCCATAGTTATTCCTACCGTGAGAATCCTGGTAGTTTCTAAACATTGACTGTTATTACAAATAGAGTAGAAAGGAAGTCAAGCCAAGACCATCTAGAACATACTCTTAATATGATATTAAGAGGTGTCATATCTATTTAACCAAATCCTAGTGTCTATTGATCAGCAATATGTGTGATCAATGCTTGACCTAGCACTCATTGACTTGTTAACCTTTAGCTTTGACCTATTGTGTTGACCTTCCAAATACCTTAAGTAAGTTAATCTGAAGGAAGAACTAGATATGGTTGAGTGTACCATCATCAATGGAATGTGATCCTTAGTAGAGATCAAACCATTTGATGTTGGAGGAGTTAACTCACTCATAAGTTAAAGATAAGTAGTACCTAAACTCAAGGGTTGAGCTAGTAATTGAGAAGCTATGAGAAAGCTAGGAGTATTAGTACATTAGATAACAATCTTGTTAGGACAAGTGGATATAGACTTAGAATAAGCTTGCTTAACAAGATAGGTCTATAGAGAGACTAATACAAGTTTACTACTTAGTTGACTATAGATCTTGATCAAACAATTAGAAGCCTAAGCTTTGTATGATCAAAGGATGGTGGTCATTATTCTCAAGTCACTTGAGAATAGATGATTGGGTGTTGAAGAAGAGTTATGAATATACCAAGTTAGGCAAGTCCTAGTAAGCTGAATCATCTGGCTTGATCATTAGAAGTCAAGTTAGAGTATGATGAAGTATATAACATGAATATATGGAGTATTTGGAGGCATAATAGACTAACCAAGTTAATATAAGGACAATTGGTATTATGGGAATAGTACTATACCTATTTCAAAGGATTGATATCCTTTGTATGTATAGTAAGGATTGTAGTCTTGCAAACCTTGGAAGTAGTTGCAAGAGGGATTTAAGGGAGTTAATAGATGGAGTTAGTAGTTGCTACATTGATAGGTGCATCAATGGTAGTTAATTAAGAGGAGTTATATACTAGGAGTAAGAATGGAATAATGTTGAAGTGGCATGACCATGTCATCATATGATGATGGATATGGTGGAGTCAGATGATTGTCTTATTCAGGAAGATGGGATCTTTGTGAATAAGATAAGAGAAATATATAGAGTATATTTAGGAAAGGATTCCTTATCTCAAGGTAAGCTTAGTGAAGTATTAAGGTAAGGATTCTTTAGAAACCTTTAACCAGCAGTACATCCCGCCATGACAAGACCCATGTCTACTTTATTATCCAAAACCCTAGAATCAAATGGATAGTGAAACCATTTCCTATTCCTAGGTAACCATTGAACAATACCTCTTGGACAATCAAAGCTTGCAAGAGATAATTAGAGAACCAGATGAGTGTTTATAGATGGAATCATTGTCCACCTTATTGTCTTAACCCTTAATAGAAACCTAGAATGATAGAACTATCAGGATCACATTAATAAATAATTCTAATATCTCACTCTATGTGGAGATATCAAATCTACTCATAGATTTAGAAGTAGTATCCCTCAACCTTGATCCTGGTTCCTATCTCTAATTGAATATGGGTTATGAAATCCTCTTAAAACCCATGTACCTATATTTGAATAAATCTTAGTATTTCTCTACCAATAATTATTATTGGTTCATTATTACCTAACCAAAAGTATTATGTGGTAATTCTAAAATTTACAAACCAAGTAGAATTGGATTTGGCAAATTACCAAATATGGAGAACCGTCCAATTTAAATCACCCTATTCTGAACCACAATGATTAATCATTTATAATGTATTTAGATAAATCCCTAAAGTCTAAGCCTTATTTGTTCTATTTAATAAGGGAACCTCTCATATAGTTGTATTCCCTTTTCATACAACAAAAATTATATAGAGGAATTAATTATAATGAATCTTTACACCATTCTAAATATTCTACCAGAATTTTAAAAGCTTAAACCTTGTAAAAATAAATTTGGAAAAGAAATTTTCATAGAAAAAGAAAGCAGAATACAGAAACAGATAAAAAGAAAAGGAAGAAGGAGTCAGTCAACCGCCCAGCCCACCATGGCCCATTTTCTATTCCACGCCTGCGAGCAGCAGGCAGCACAAACCGCACACGCAGCCGTGGCTCAGTAGAAACCCAACACCAACCCGGTTCGTCCATCTCTCGCACTATCGCATGGGACCCGAGGAAGACCGCGGGTTAAGACAAAAGAATTGCCAAGGGGTTTTCTAAAAGATTGACTTCGTCGTCATTCTCTCGAACACAGACTGCTCGCTGGAGCCACTCGCCGCCGCTCGATGCCGTTCGCCGTCATTAGCAGTGCGCTGTGATGCGCGCCGCCGCTGTCTGCACGGATAAGAAGGACATGCCGACGCCTCTCCGTCCTCATCCCCATTTCCCTCTCTCTATTTCCCATTCCTCTCCTCTGGACAGAAACCCTAGCTCGGAGCCGGCGTGTAGCACCGCCGCTCTGGGTCTTCCCGTGCTCCGTGGAGTACGCCCGCGTCTCCGCCTCGTCTTCCTGAGCCTCCTAGCCAAAGGAATCGTGTAGGGGAGCTTCCAATCGATGCCCACGACTGCTTCTTCCTGAACTCCGACCAAGCGCCACAGAGACCATGCCGTCGATTCTGACCTTCCCTGGCCTCATCGACCTCCTCTACGCGCTCCAGGTGAGCAAGCGCATCTTGTAGTTCCCTCAAATCTTTCTCTCTCTCATTGTGCTTCGTCCGCAACGCGCGCCACCGTCGGCCGCCGCAAAAGATGGTCACCAGAGAGGCTCCGATGACCAAAAATGAGCGGCGACACCACCTTTAGGGTCCCCTCAATCCCCTCTATCGAGAGCACACCTTCGTTTGGCCTCGCGAGCAACACATCGTCGAGTACATCTTCGACTGGGAGGGAACCCCCATTGCTGACCATCAACCTGACGTCGTGATGACGTCATATATAATTTTCCCTTTATTATTTTGCAGTAATAAATAAAAATTTCTTTTTTGCTGAAGTAGACACCGTCGTGGCGAATGGCCCACTAGTCAGTGGCTTGATGGTAGACTAAGTTGGGTATAAAAGGTTTTTGTTTCGCGTGGTAGATGACGTGGCCACATGCCCACATGTCTGTGACCTGGGTAGGTTTAGGTGTTGTATAAAAAGTATTATCTGTTTGAGTAATTAGATAAAACAAATAAGTTTAAATATAAATATAATTCCAGAAATTTAATAAAATGATTAAAACTTATTAATTCTATATCTTTTGTTTTATAATTCAGAAAAATGCATTTAATATATCAAAATATTTAGAAAAATAAAATCTATAATTTAACCTTATTATCAAATATTATTGTGTTAATTATTTAAATAATTATTATTTAATAAAGATTTTATAAGTAATAAAATTTTAAAAATTCATATTTAATATTAGTAAATAGGAAAAATATAAATAAAATACCAAAATTCTTATAAAAACAAAATTTAAACATTAGTCCTTACCGAACCAATGATGCTCTTTACAGAATTTGGATCTTCTATTATCTCGAAGACCGTGAGTGCATAATCTTGCAATCACAAAAACCAAGTTCACAACTTGCTCATGTCTTTTGATTATTTTCTATGCTTGTAACTCAACTGTGTCATCACCTGCAATTCAAAAAGGACAAAAAATACTATTTTCATAATAATATGATTATGGATTATTTACCAAGTGGTAATAATCTATTAATACAGTCCCAGTGGTAAAGGAACATAATATTTAGGACTTAACAACCAATGTCGCCAGTGATTCTAGCACCGTATATTACGCGTCAATCATGAGATTTGAAATGGGACGGAGAAGTCAGCTGTATCTTCTACCTTTCATATGGAGGCAAGATGACCTTATCGTGACGTTGTGATTCCTTGTGTGGATCCAGCATATGGGTGGGTACCCTTAGGCCCCACGATTTTGGTGTCTAGATTATTTATGAGTGGCTGCCGGAGGTATGAACCTCTAGGGGCATCACCAGCTCATAGAGTCTTCGGGAACTCCCATAGTTATAACTTGCCCTAGTTGGCGGCTTAACGGAGGTGTAGTCAGCCCCGGAGGATCGTGCATACATATGGGGTCGCGGAGAGGTCAGCGATTGGCTTGGATCTTAAGTTGGGCCTAAAACCAAGGAAGTTTGAATAGGGACATACTCCCGGTTGTGCAACAAAGCTTATGGTCTCTTGTGGGAAAAGTGACGCACCTCTGTAGAGTGTAAGAATTCTGACATGTTACTCCCTGTTCTGGGAAGGAGCTACGAACGCGGCAGGAATGGAACTCCATGAAGTTCTAGTTAACCTGTGAAGACTGTCGGACATAGTTTTCAGAATAAAAGCAACCTTTGAAGAAATGTTTACGAAAACCTATATTTCCTACGACCTACGGTCTGTGGCTGTACAGATAGTGCATCATACACTCCTTTTTAGTGAACTTGCTGAGTACGCTCGTACTCAACCGTACCTTCTTAACCCCTGCTAGGTTCTAAGCCATTGAAGACAACATCAATATCAATTTCTGCTCAAGAAACCATCATCGGTAGCTCAAGTTCTTCAATCAAGTCAATGAAGTCAACATATACATAAGCTGAAGTAAAGATAAAGTGTCGGTTTAGATAGGAGTAGATTCTCTAGCCATAAAGCCTATTTCTGTAAAGCATTGCAATAGCACCAATGGCAAGCCAAATACTTTAGATACTAGTCTTAGTTACTAGATATTTCTGAGTTATTATTTCTGGTTCTTCTTTGTAAGAAGTTCTTTCTCTCTCTTTAACCTAGAGTCTTCTCTGGATCTTTTGTAAAGAGTCGAGTTGTAATCTATAGTCATGTCTTGGACCTGCTGTGTTTCTGTTGTACCACTTTGAGAGATGTAATACTAGTGAACGGTGTTTCATTGGTGTTATGTCAACGACTATAGTGTACTACATCATGCAGTGGTATGCTGGGTCACCGCACATGTCCACGTTGGATGAGTCCATTACACGAACTATTTCCAAGTCAACGAAAATGCTTAGAAGAATCCAGTGGAAGCTGCGCAAGGTTTATATATATACGTCAGTAACCCATCATTTACACTTAACATCGAGTAATCAAAAGTTAATGTGTACAAGAGAGAAACACTCTCACCCTAAGTGGTAAGGAAATAGTATTTCCTTACAGAAATGCTGCTTCTAGAAAAACCGGAGCAAGTTACGTTCCGTGTCCACGGGTTCATCTTTAGAATAGCTTCATTAACTCGATTTGGGTCAATGAACCCAAATCCATGGATTCCCTTTTTTACATTCGAGAATCTTCATTCTGCATCATAGCGTACACAAGAATATAGTGAGGATAATTACCGGCAATGAATTGAATGAGCTGAGCTAGATACTTATTAATTACATAAATAAATTAATCACTTATAGACAATAGCAACTGAGGATAGATTTGTTGAGGTCCCTTTGATTGAATAACTGAAAGATTTCTGAAAGTTCAACATGGACCTCATCTTTAATGAAGTAATGCTCCTCTCTAACTTTCTCTATGATACATCCTCGCCCTTTTTTGCGGCTTTCATATACCATGCATGCAATAGTCGTATTTTTGTTGGAAGATCCCGGAGCGTCTCAGAACTGACCAAAGGCTGCCTGTGGACATATTTTCGTGATATAGGAGCCGTGGGAGATCCTCTTGGATCATTTTATTCATGATTTTCCATAGCACCTACACACAAGTCAAAGACAAGGAAAAGTAACAAATCCTACTAAAACTACTAGTTGTGCAAAGTCCATATGAAAATGAATGAGAACTAGTAATCATGCATAATGGGCATAGTTGTAGCAAGATATAGCATGTGATGAGTGACAATATAAATAATTTGTATGCTTAAATATGCATCATATTTGCACTCATAAAATCCCGTATTCAACTCCCCTTGTCTTGCAATATATTACTTGTCCGAGATTCGATCGTTGGCATCACCATACCTAGATCAATCTTGTTACCGAAAAGTTCTCTTTTCTCATACCGTAATGTTGGAGATATGCCCAAGAGGCAATAATAAAAGTGATTATTATTATATCTTTGTGTTTATGATGAATGTTTACATCCCATGCTATAATTGTATTATTAGGAAACACTAATACATGTGTGTTTTGTAAACATATAAGAGTCCCTAGTAAGCCTCTTGTTGAACTAGCTTGTTGATTAATTGATGATCATGGTTTCCTGATCATGGACATTAGGATGTGATTAATAACAAGGTTATATCATTGGGAGAATGATGTGATGGACACACACCCATAGTAAGCGTAGCATAAGATCAAGTCATTAAGTTCGTATTGCTGTAAGCTTTCAAATACATAGTAACCTATTCCTTCGACCATGAGGTTTTGTTAATCACCATCACCGGATGGATACTTTGATGACATCAAACGCCGCTTCGTAACTGGGTGGTTATAAAAGTGTCATTGGGTATTCTGAAAGTATGTGTTGAAGCGCATGAACCAAGATTGGGATTTGTCCATCCATATGACGGATAGATATGCTCTGGGCCCTCTCGGTGGAATGTCATCTAGTTAGCTTGCAAGCATGTGACTGGGTCACAAGGGATGACATATCACGGAACGAGTAAAGAGTACTTATCAGTAACGAGGTAGAACTAGGTATGGAGATACCGACGATCAAACCTCGGATAAGTATAGTATCGCAAGACAAAGAGAATTAGTTTCGTATGTAAGTGGTTCAATCGATCGCGAAGTCATCGTTGAGTATGTGGGAGCCATTATGGATCTCCAGGTCCCGCTGATGGTTATTGATAGGAGATGGGTCTCTATCATGTCTACATATTCACGAACTGTAGGGTGACACACTTAAGGTTCGAAGTTGTTTTAAGTAGATATGGAATGTGCGTTGGAGACTGAATGTCGTTCGGAGTCTCGGATTGGATTCGGGACATCACGAGGAGATCCGGAATGGTCCGGAGAATAAGATTCATATATAGGAGATCATTTTATGAGATAGGAAATGTTCCGGAGTGTTTGTATGAGGATTCTAGAAGGTTTCGGAATGTTCCGGAAGGTTCTAAAAGATATCTTGGAGTTTGCTTGAAAATCAAGATAGGGATCAAGGAGTCCTGGTGGGTCAAGATACGGATTCGTGGGGGAGGAGGACTCCTCCCCCCACCTCCAATCCGCCGGCCATACAAGGGGAGGGGAGTCCTACAAGGACTCCCCCTCCCTAGGCACCTCCCCTCTTTAAATAGAGGGGCAGGGGCGCCCCCTCCTCCCCTGCTCTCATAACGTCCAATCTCTGTCGCCTCTCTCCTCCACCATCTTCTGCACAGGCATAGGCGAAGCCCTGCAGAATTCTCTACTCCACCACCACCACCACGCCGTCGTGCTGCTGGGATTCCGTGGAGAAAATCTACTACCTCCGCTGCTCGCTGGAACGGGGAGAGGAAGGTCTGCTTCGACTCCGCTCGTGTGACCGACTGCGGAAGCGCTGCCGAATCGTGGCGCCAGAAGGATCGTCTACTTGACCGAGGGCGGAAGCGCTGCTGGAACGCGACGCCGGAAGGATCGTCCACACGATCTTGAGATCGGCAAGTGATCGACTACATCAACCACGAGATCTAATCTCGTTAACGCTTTCGGATCTACGAGGGTTAGTTCCTATCTATCTCGTTGCTCATATCTAATAGATTAGATCTTGGCTTTTATCTGGATTAGATCTAGGTTTTGTTCGTTCTTGCGGTAGAAATTTTTTGTTTTCCATGCTACGAACCCATCAGTGGTATCAGAGCCGTATCTATGCGTAGATCTGTTGCACGAGTAGAACACAATGGTTTT
The DNA here is from genome assembly GCA_910589775.1 of Avena eriantha. Classification (NCBI taxonomy): domain Eukaryota; kingdom Viridiplantae; phylum Streptophyta; class Magnoliopsida; order Poales; family Poaceae; genus Avena; species Avena eriantha. The sequence goes on from OU342740.1 coordinate 491,324,600, forward strand.
GTGGGCGTTGATGCTTTTGTTGTCGGTGTCTTAGCGTGTACTTTGCATCTTGCGGCATGGTGGAATGAAGCGGCTCGGGCTAACATTACATGTCATCGCACATGAGACTTGCTCCACGCTTGACGTGCAACTTGCTTTGCACAAGTGGCTTTGCGGGTGTCTGTCTCTCCCACCATAGTTAAGATTCGATTTACAATGAGCATCTTGACAACACTTGTATCAACGTTGTGGTTCTTGTTCGTAGGTAAGATCGGTCTTATGCGAAAGCCCCAAACCACGTAAAAGTTGAAAAGAAAATTAGAGGCGTTTGACTTGTTTTTGCAGGGGTTCTGTGATGTGATATGGCCATCATGTGATTGTGATTGTGATTGTATTTGATCTATGCAATGATCCTTGTTGTAATATGGCAACCGGCAGGAGCCTAATGGTTGTCTTTAATTCTATTAAGACCTGCGTGTCTATTCATCTTGTAATAGCTTTATTCCAAGTAGTTGTAATAGTTGCTGGTGATGATGGACAACCATGAAGCGGCGCCACTGACCTTGACGCAATGCTGGTGATGATGGAGATCATGTTCGTGCTTTGGAGATGGAGATCAAAGGCGCAAGAAGAAAGGGCCATATCATATCACACTTATATGAATTGCCTGTGATGTTAATCCTTTATGCATCTTGTATTGCTTAGATCACGACGGTAGCATTATAAGATGATCCCTCTCACTAAATATCAAGTAATAAAGTGTTCACCCTTAGTTGGCACCGTTGCTAAGACTCGTCATTTCGAAGCATCTCGTGATGATCGGATGTGATAGATTCTACGTGTGCATACAACGGGTGCAAGCCAGATTTGCACATGCGGAAACTAAGGTTGTCTTGACGAGCCTAGCATGTACAGACATGGTCTCGGAACACGGAATACCGAAAGGTAGAGCATGAGTCATATAATTGATATGATGAACATGAAGATTGTTCGCCGATGAAACTACATCTTCTCTCGTGAAGATCGGACTTGGTGTAGTGGACTTGGTTCGTGTAATCACTAAGACAATGTGAGGGATGTTGTTTTGAGTGGGAGTTCACCTAGTTAGTTTAATAATTAAATTTGAACTCAATTTGTCATAAACTTAGTCTAAACTACTTGCAAATTGTTGTAGATTATGGCGACCCCCTCCATCAATTTCAATGCGTTCCTAGAGAAAGAAAAGCTTAAAAACAATGGAAGCAATTTCACGGACTGGTTCTGTGGACTGAAGATCGTCCTCAGGGCTGGTCAGTTGACCTATGTGCTCGATGCACCGCTAGGTGACCCACTTGCAGATAATGCCACCGATGACGAAAAGAATGTTTTCGCCACTCGGAAGAATCATTACTCCACAGTTCAGTGTGCCATCCTGTACGGTTTAGAAGCGGAGCTCCAACAGCGTTTTGAGCACCACGACCCGTTCGAGATCATTAAGGAGCTCAGGCTAATTTTTGAGACTCGCGCGGCCATGGAGAGCTATGAGGCCTCCGAAAAGTTCTTTAACTGTAAGATGGAAGAAGGAAGCTCCGTTAGCGAGCACGTGCTCACCATGTCTGGGTACGCTAAGAAGCTCCAAGAGTTGGGAATATCGATTCCTAATGAATTGGGGATTCACCGTCTCCTTCAATCACTGCCACCAAGTTACAAGAACTTTGTGATGAATTACAACATGCACTGCATGAACAAGACATTGCCTGAACTGTTGTCCATGCTGAAAACTGCTGAAGTGGAAATCAAGAAGGAGCAACAAGTGTTGATGGTCAATAAGACCACCAATTTCAAGAAACGGGGCAAGCCTAAGAACAAGGGTAACTTCAAGAAGGACGGCAAGAAAGCTGCCGCACCTGCTAAGAAGCCCAAGGCTGGTCCTAAACCTGAAACTGAGTGCTTCTACTGCAAGGGAGCTGGTCACTAGAAGCGTAACTGCCCCAAGTACCTGGCGGATCTAAAGAACGGCAACATCAAGAAGAAAGGTATATTTGATATATCTGTTACAGATGTGTATCTTACTAGTAATCGTAGTAGTGCCTGGGTATTTGATACTGGTTCGGTTGCTCATATTTGTAACTCGAAACAGGAGCTGCGGAATAAACGAAGACTGGCAAGAGACGAGGTGACGATGCGTGTTGGAAATGGCTCCAAGGTTGATGTGATCGCCGTCGGCACGCTCCCTCTACATCTACCTTCGGGATTAGTTTTAAATTTAAATAATTGTTATTTGGTGCCTGCGTTAAGCATGAACATTATATCTGGATCCTGTTTATTGCGAGACGGTTACTCTTTTAAGTCTGAGAATAAAGGTTGTTCCATTTATATGAGTAATATCTTTTATGGTAATGCACCTGAGATGAATGGTTTATTCTTACTGAATCTCGATAGTAGTGATACACATGTTCACAACATAGATGCTAAACGAATTAAATTGAATGATAATTCTACATACATGTGGCACTGTCGTCTTGGTCACATTGGAGTGAAGCCTATGAAGAAACTCCATTCAGATGGACTTCTTGAATCACTTGATTTTGAATCACTTGAAAGATGCAAAGCATGTCTAATGGGAAAAATGACTAAGACTCCATTCTCTGGTACAATGGAGCGAGCTACAGACTTATTGGAAATAATACATACCGATGTGTGCGGTCCAATGAGTGTAGCATCGCGTGGTGGATATCGTTATGTTCTCACTTTCACGGATGACTTGAGTAGATATGGGTATGTCTACTTCATGAAACATAAGTCCGAAACTTTCGAGAAGTTTAAGGAATTTCAAAGTGAAGTGGAGAATCATCGTAACAAGAAGATTAAGTTTCTGCGTTCTGATCGCGGGGGTGAATATCTAAGTTACGAGTTTGGCATGCATTTAAAGAAATGTGGAATACTTTCGCAGTTGACACCGCCGGGAACACCACAGCGTAATGGTGTGTCCGAATGTCGTAATCGAACTCTCTTAGATATGGTTCGGTCTATGATGTCTCTTACAGATTTACCGTTATCATTTTGGGGCTATGCATTAGAGACAGCCGCATTCACTTTAAATAGGGCGCCATCTAAATCCGTTGAAACGACACCGTACGAATTGTGGTTTGGTAAGAAACCTAAGTTGTCGTTCCTTAAAGTTTGGGGTTGCGAAGTATATGTAAAGAAGTTACAACCTGATAAGCTAGAACCCAAAGCGGAGAAATGCGTATTCATAGGATACCCTAAAGAAACAATTGGGTATACCTTCTATCATAGATCCGAAGGCAAAGTTTTCGTTGCAAAGAATGGATCCTTTCTTGAGAAGGAGTTTCTCTCGAAAGAGGTGACTGGAAGGAAAGTAGAACTCGATGAGGTTATTGAACCTTCTCTCGGATTTGAGAGTAGCGCAGCACCGGAAGATGTTTTGGTCCCGCCTGCACCAATTGAAGAGGAAGCTAATGATAATGATCATGAAACTTCGAACGAAGTTACTACTGAACCTCGCAGGTCAACGAGGGTTCGTACCACTCCTGATTGGTATGACTCTGCCTTGAACGTCATGTTGGTGGACAACGATGATGACCCTGCGACGTATGAAGAAGCTATGGTGAGCCCAGATTCCGACAAATGGCTAGAAGCCATGAAATCCGAAATGGGATCCATGTACGAAAACCAAGTGTGGACTTTGGTGGACTTACCAGATGGCCGTAAGGCTGTCGAGAACAAATGGATTTTCAAGAGAAAAACAGATGCTGATGGTAATGTTACCGTCTATAAAGCTCGACTTGTCGCGAAAGGGTTCCGACAAATTCAAGGAGTTGACTATGATGAGACTTTCTCACCAGTAGCGAAGCTAAAGTCTGTAAGGATTTTGTTAGCAATTGCTGCACATTTCGATTATGAGATTTGGCAGATGGATGTCAAAACGGCGTTCCTTAATGGTGACATTGAGGAAGAGTTGTATATGGTACAACCCAAGGGTTTTGTCGATCCTAAAGATGCTGACAAGGTATGCAAGCTTCAGCGCTCCATTTATGGACTGAAGCAAGCATCCCGGAGTTGGAATCAACGTTTTGATAAAGTAATCAAAAACTTTGGATTTATACAAACTTATGGAGAAGCTTGTATTTACAAGAAAGTGAGTGGGAGCTCTGTAGCATTCCTAGTACTGTATGTAGATGACATATTGTTGATTGGGAATGATATAGAACTTCTTAATAGCGTCAAAACCTATTTGAATAATAGTTTTTCAATGAAGGATCTTGGCGAAGCGGCATATATTCTAGGCATCAAGATTTATAGAGATAGATCAAGACGCCTAATAGGGCTTTCACAAAGTACATACTTGGACAAAGTTCTAAAGAAGTTTAGAATGGAAGATAGCAAGAAAGGGTTCGTGCCCATGTTGTCAGGTAAGACCTTGAGTAAGACTCAAAGTCTAGCTACGGCAGAAGATAGAGAGAAAATGAATAATATTCCCTATGCCTCAGCCATAGGTTCTATCATGTATGCCATGCTGTGTACAAGACCGGATATAGCACATGCTGTTAGTTTGACTAGCAGATATCAAAGTGATCCTGGAATGGAGCACTGGACAGCGGTCAAAAATATCCTAAAGTACCTAAATAGGACTAAGGATATGGTTCTTTCTTATGGAGGTGATGAACAACTTGTTGTAAACGGTTACACCGATGCTAGTTGGAACACCGATCCGGATGACTCGAAGTCACAATCGGGATACGTATTTATTTTGAATGGTGCTGCAGTGAGCTGGAGGAGTGCGAAGCAAAGCGTTGTGGCGAAATGTTCAACTGAATCGGAATACATAGCTGCTTCGGAGGCTGCACAAGAAGCCGTTTGGATGAAGGAATTCATTACTGAACTCGGCGTGGTTCCCAGTGCGTTGGACCCGATGGCCATCTACCGTGACAACACAGGTGCCATAGCTAATGCGCAGGAGCCAAGGTCACATAGCAAGCTAAAGCACATCAAGCTACGTTTCCATGCTATTCGCGAGTATGTCCGAGATGGTGACATAAAGATTTGCAAAGTACACACTGATCTGAATGTGGCAGATCCGTTGACTAAACCTCTCTCTAGGGCAAAGCATGACCAACACCAAAACGCCATGGGTGTTCGGTATATTACCATGTAATCTAGATTATTGACTCTAGTGCAAGTGGGAGACTGTTGGAGATATGCCCAAGAGGCAATAATAAAAGTGATTATTATTATATCTTTGTGTTTATGATGAATGTTTACATCCCATGCTATAATTGTATTATTAGGAAACACTAATACATGTGTGTTTTGTAAACATATAAGAGTCCCTAGTAAGCCTCTTGTTGAACTAGCTTGTTGATTAATTGATGATCATGGTTTCCTGATCATGGACATTAGGATGTGATTAATAACAAGGTTATATCATTGGGAGAATGATGTGATGGACACACACCCATAGTAAGCGTAGCATAAGATCAAGTCATTAAGTTCGTATTGCTGTAAGCTTTCAAATACATAGTAACCTATTCCTTCGACCATGAGGTTATGTTAATCACCATCACCGGATGGATACTTTGATGACATCAAACGCCGCTTCGTAACTGGGTGGTTATAAAAGTGTCATTGGGTATTCTGAAAGTATGTGTTGAAGCGCATGAACCAAGATTGGGATTTGTCCATCCATATGACGGATAGATATGCTCTGGGCCCTCTCGGTGGAATGTCATCTAGTTAGCTCGCAAGCATGTGACTGGGTCACAAGGGATGACATATCACAGAACGAGTAAAGAGTACTTATCAGTAACGAGGTAGAACTAGGTATGGAGATACCGACGATCAAACCTCGGATAAGTATAGTATCGCAAGACAAAGGGAATTAATTTCGTATGTAAGTGGTTCAATCGATCGCGAAGTCAACGTTGAGTATGTGGGAGCCATTATGGATCTCCAGGTCCCGCTGATGGTTACTGATAGGAGATGGGTCTCTATCATGTCTACATATTCACGAACCGTAGGGTGACACACTTAAGGTTTGAAGTTGTTTTAAGTAGATATGGAATGTGCGTTGGAGACCGAATGTTGTTCGGAGTCTCGGATTGGATTCGGGACATCACGAGGAGATCCGGAATGGTCCGGAGAATAAGATTCATATATAGGAGATCATTTTATGAGATAGGAAATGTTCCGGAGTGTTTGTATGAGGATTCTAGAAGGTTTCGGAATGTTCCAGAAGGTTCTAGAAGATATCTTAGAGTTTGCTTGAAAATCAAGATAGGGATCAAGGAGTCCTGGTGGGTCAAGATACGGATTCGTGGGGGAGGAGGACTCCTCCCCCCACCTCCAATCCGCCGGCCATACAAGGGGAGGGGAGTCCTACAAGGACTCCCCCTCCCTAGGCGCCTCCCCTCTTTAAATAGAGGGGCAGGGGCGCCCCCTCCTCCCTTGCTCTCATAACGTCCAATCTCTGCCGCCTCTCTCATCCACCATCTTCTGCACAGGCATAGGCGAAGCCCTGCAAAATTCTCTACTCCACCACCACCACCACGCCATCGTGCTGCTGGGATTCCGTGGAGAAAATATACTACCTCCGCTGCTCGCTGGAATGCGGAGAAGAAGGTCTGCTTCGACTCCGCACGTGTGACCGACTGCGGAAGCGCTGCCGAATCGTGGCGCCGGAAGGATCGTCTACTTGACCGAGGGCGGAAGCGCTGCTGGAACGCGACGCCGGAAGGATCGTCCACACGATCTTGAGATCGGCAAGTGATCGACTACATCAACCACGAGATCTAATCTCGTTAACGCTTTCGGATCTACGAGGGTTAGTTCCTATCTATCTCGTTGCTCATATCTAATAGATTAGATCTTGACTTTTATCTGGATTAGATCTAGGTTTTGTTCGTTCTTGCGGTAGAAATTTTTTGTTTTCCATGCTACGAACCTATCACGTAATACAATATCCTCGTGACGAAACTCATTAGTCCACATGCTTGCAAGCTACTTAGGATGTTATGTTACTGAGAGGGTCCAAATATATCTCTTCTGTCACATGGAGTGATAAATCCCAGTCTTGATCCATGCAACCCAACAAGTACATTCCAAGATACCTGAGGAACACCTTTATGATCACCCAATTATGAAGTGATTGTTGATGCCCACAAAGTATTATTTCAGTACTAGGGAGTAACATGATCTCATGATCTAAGGAACATGATACTTGATATTAGATAAGTATGGATATTTAAACTTAGTGACATGATGAAATTTCTATGCTTAGTTTTGGGTCTATCCATCACACCATTCTCCTAATGATATGACCTCGTTATTAAATGGAAACCCATGTTCATGGTTAGGAAACCTTAACCATCATTTAATCAAAGAGCTAATCTAATAGAGACCTACTAGGGACACGGTGTTATTATCAACACATGTATTGAGTTTTTAGTTAATATAATTATAACATGGAGAATGAACACTTATCATGAACATGAAATATGATAATAACAACTTTATTATTACCTCTTGGGTATTTTCCAATAGTTTTTCCACACCACGATTGCGACATATGGCCTCCGCATTGCCCAACTACACCCAATGTGGTACTGGTGATGGCTACATTCTAGTACATGTGCAAGAGCTTCATCGGGATCACACCATCAGTGGCACTCTTTCGCCACTTCTACTTGCCTTGGGTTCAACCAGAGTTCATGCTAGCTGGAGGAGTCACCTAGCGGCTCCACAACAACCTCTACAAGGAGTACATTGAAGGAGAGTTTTTGGGCAAGTGGGAGGAATGGAGGGGTGCGTCGTGCTACATCCACATCCCGAGCTCCATGACTGCTTACTAGATCCCTCCACCACCGCCGATCAACTAGGGAGGCCTAGGCCCCAGGGATGGATAGATTGCTCCGCCGGTGGAGCAACTTCAGCGCCTGCGGAGGGGTGGCTTAACCACCTGCTGATGCATGTAAAATGCATACGTGAACTTTGTAGTTTATTCACACATATTCCCATGTATTTACATTTTATAGAATTCTATATCCATGTTTTACATTGTCTTTGGGGATTTTCTAAACAATCCCCTCTCCTCTAGTTCTAACTCTACACAATAGGAAAACCCTTTTTGTGTATTTTTTATCTTTCAGGGACCTAAACAAAGTCAAATGGCCTGGGGATTTTTAGAGGATTAGTTTTCATAAATAGAAGCAGTTGGAGTACCAGGAGGTCAACAGGGGCCTCATGGGCTAGGAAGAGGCCTAGTCGCATGGTCACCATAGTAGGTCATGCCACCTACCCTCGTTCAGTCCTCGTTGCTTGGATGTCGTCGACTCTATCTCCATCCTCTTTGTCTTGACCTAAAACATTCTATAAAAGCATCCCCGGCGCGATATCAGAACAAAAGGAGGCGGAGATTGAAAACCACGAAACCGAGAGTCTGCAGGCCACCCTCGACGAAGATCGGAGGAGGGACGACCGCTGCCAGAATCGCCTCTGGTTGCCTCCACCACCATCCCGCGTGGTCATCATCAACATCTATGGCAAACATGACGTGTGATCTGTTGTAATCTCTTGGAAAACATGATGTGTGATGCAATCTATTTTTTTCCCATGATTTATTGGATCTTTATGACAATGTTTGAGTAGTGATCTGTTTATGGCAATTGATAAATAGTTGGTTGTTGGTTGCATACAAGTATATGTTATCTTCTATGCAAATCTTATATACTAATATATGAGTGCAGACATATGTTGATGGATGCATAAGGTTGTCACCATTGTATGTTGATAGGATGAGGGACGTCGGAGATTGATATAAACCGTGTCCCGAGTCTTAAATATGTATGCTATGTTAATTCATGGTTAACTAACGGGGGATAAGTTATGGAGACCTTGAAACTTATTTGGACTTTATGTATTAATAACTCCCCTTTCTCGTAACCGGCCTTGGGATCAATCACTAGAGTTGTAATTGCTCAGTAACTTGGTTGTACCTATTTATGACTCCTCTATAAGAAAAAATAAAAAGACTATCCATGTGCTTTACTAATTATGACAGCCAAATGAATGAAAAAACAATTTGCCTAAATACTTTCTCCCTTCAGTTACATGCTCTCACTTTACTTGTTGTTTGTTTTACTTGATTTTAGTTTACCTGCAATAGTTTACTTCTTGTCTTTACTTTCAGGACTTTATATTTTCTAGTTAGAAGTAATTAAAAATTACCCTATACACTCTAGTTGTTGCATTGCATAAAAGGTCATATAAGTGAGGCTCTAGAGAATAGATAGTTTACTTCAGCTTCTCTTGGGTTAGACACTCAAATACTTATTGTATTGTGCTACATTGATTCCCTGCCTTGGGTGTCACCGATTTTCTCAAGAAGCGCCTCTGTAGGCCCATGGAAGCAACTCGCATCCAGCTAGGGGTGGCAAGAGAGATGCGGTCGTCTGTATACGCATTGCTTGTAAAGCAGTTCTTCGAGGCGTTGGTAGTTGTGCCAACCATACCGTGTATGACTGCCCGTACCAAAGGAGTCTTCGGAGGCAAGATACCCTGGCCTGTCCCGGGAGGCGACGTGGCTATCTCTCCCTCCATGGAATTCTCCCTCACCCGTGGTATTAATAGGCCACCACTCACATACGGGAGACCGAGGTCGAAAAAATTCCACATTCAGCATACATGATTGAGTGCACAAGTTCTAGACTGGCATACTCCCACACATACATTCAGTTCTCCCTAGCCAAGTTGAGACAGACCCGACCGGCTTCTCACCAGAAGTTAGCTGGCATCTCACTCAATCACTAGCACTTCATACATATCAATATAAAGTCGACATGAAGTCGGGCTGTTACTGGCAAACACACCACCGGGGCCTGAACATGTATAAATGTAGTGTGCCTGAGGTTGTTACCCCATCAGATCGTGGTCACAAGCCCACCACCTACATACAAATTGGAAATCGAAACCCCGACATCTCCCTTTATTTAAAAAAAGTAAATGTCATCTTTACAAGTTTAAAAAAAATCTGAAAATAAATTCTGGACATAGTCAATGTTATATCATATAAGCATGCAAAATATTAACCCGAAATTCGTTATATTGTGGGCTACACAAAATGAAAAAATCTTATAAATTTGGAGATGTAAAATTATTCATACTCATATCCACACTTTTGTCATTTTTTTAAGCTCATAATACAATGTATTTGAAATTGGTATTTTACATGTTTGTGGGATACATCATGGTCTATATCCTGGAGTTTTTTCAGAATCTTTTGAAACTCAGAAATACGATTTTTGATCTATAAAAAAGGGATCTCTGGGGTCCATGTACACCAAATCTATAACTACACCCAAACAGTATGGATACGCGGCTATCCACGGCATTTGAAGTACTATCAGGAATCTGCTCTTAGATCTTGCACTTTGTCCACCGGCCCAGAGCCCGTTAGGAAGTCACGGTACCACCCTGCAGACATCCTTGGAGTCCTCTTTTGCGTTGCTAAATCCACATGGTAGAGCCCGAACTTTACGGTGAAACCGAAAAGCCACTCGAAGTTGTCCATGAGACTCCACACGAAGTAGCCACGCACGTTTGCTCCTCTCCTGTGAGAATGACAACACGTCCAGTATTCTAAGAATTTGATACACGTGTTTGTTCAAGGTGTCATTGGTAAAATGTAACGAGCATCAAATAAATCGTTGTGTTTGTGCATGGAACCTGAGAGCTGAAGATATAGATGATAGATAACCCTGCAGGTAATTCACTCTGTCAACGTCATTGATCATGTCTTCCATATTGTTACTGCTGTGTTGTGAGTAGCCTGAAATGAAAAAAAATGAGAGAGGGTATGGTAACACACAAGATCATTGATAACGTAAGCAAATTACAAGGGATTGAGAATCTTATGAGAGTTTACTGAAAGCAGCATTGTGTATTTTGTAGTAATATCCTTGGTACTCACCGTTCTCAGTAATATAGATAGGTGTGTTCCCGTATCTCTGATTTACATACTCGAGGATATGCTCCATGCCTTCTGGAACATCGTAGAAACCAGCAAGTGCAGTCTGGAAGGTTGCTCACGCCAAACATGTCAACAAAACAAGCACAAAAGGATAGGATCATGAATGCATAACAGAACCAGTTCTTACTGATTTTCCGATTTGTACACCATCTCTTTCTCCTGTAGCAAAGACCAGTGCATTCCCCTCGTATGTCTTAAGGTCGCACGGAGAATAGACACAATCCTTGGCATAAATCGAAGTGTAATGGTTTATCCCGATCAAATCTACCTTGTTCTGCAGTAAGCGCTTCTCTGCTGGGGTGAACTCTGGTAAGTTTGGTGATAACATCTCACGCATTTCTTTGGGATATTCACCAAAGAATATCGGATCAAAAAACCTGTAGACAGGAAAACAAACATGAAGAAACAAGCATAGTACTACTATTAATGAAGAGTGCAACTTCCCCCTCTTTTGCGGTATAACTAAGTGAACTTCATTTCTATTAGCATAATAAATAAAGTCGATGATGTGAATGATTTTCAGTTGCATACCAATGTATCTCAAAAGACATGGCGCGTTGTGCCGCCAGAATATCCTCCGTGGTATTCCTCAGTGGCTCATAAAATTTCATCGCAATAATAATTCCGATCGAGCCGCCTTGCTTCCCCTAACACAAGTGGATGGATCAAAACGTCTAAAGGCAAATGCGGCTCTGCATTTCAGATGCATCGAAACAGTATCGCGGCGCCAACAAAGTTAGTGTACAACGATAGAGTAATAGGTTGCTGGGGGAGGATTTTACCTGATAGTTCTTGTTGTAGTTGTGGACAGCGGCGGCATGGGACATGAGGATGTTGTGAGCCGCGACATAGGGTTCCCGTTGGGAGTTCCCGCTGTTGCAGTTCCCGAACGGTGGGGAGCAGTGGTTGGGAGGGTACCTTCCCAGCATGTAGGCGTGCTTGACGAACAGGTTGGGCTCGTTGAACGTCGTCCACAACTTGACCCGATCACCGAACGCCCGGAAGCACACGTCCGCATAGTAATCAAACTCCTCCCTGACAAAACAAAACAAAAAAGGGTTTCGAGCAAGGTAAATTCAGAAACTGTGGCTCAACATGAACAGGAGATTGCAGGGTACGTACCGGATTCCGGCGCCCAGCCAGCTGCCGTATCGGGTCTCCAGTTCCTGCGGCAGATCGAAGTGATGCAGCGTCACAAATGGCTCAATCCCTGGTTCGATTTTGTTGCGACATTTAGGATCGTTAGCTTATCTGGGTTGAAGATTATTGTTACACGAGTAGACTACCTTTGTGCAGGAGTGCAGCGATCAGGCGGTTGTAGAAAGCTATTCCAGCTGGATTAACGCCTCCAAGCCGGCCGCCTACGACGATTCAACAACAGTTAGTCAAAGAAAACCTGAACGCTGATATATGAAAACTTGGCGCACATATGCGTGCACCAATTGTTCTTGGCATACTTGGCAAGATTCTCGCCCACGAGATCGAGAATCTGTACGAGTTGACGCCCAGCTTATACATGATGTCCACATCTTCCTGTTTCGGGGACAATGGCAGAGCAGCAGATTGGTATTTGTTTGGTACATTTAAGATGCATGGCATGGCAATTACGTGCTGAATTCTTACCATGTACCGGTGGTAGTGATCGGCCGCTACGTCCCCATTCCGTCCATCCAAGATGTTCCCAGCTGCAGCGGCGAGCGAAATAAAAAAAATTGAGAGCAAAGCAGGAGTTCGATAAATTTACACTTTTGCCCACCACCACTATCACCCCTGTACGCCCGTACGCCCGTTTTAAACTGCCTGACAGTATATACCAGGGGCAAACTTACGTTTGAGGGTGCGGGGACACTGAAGCACACCTCATAATAAATTCGTAAACAGAGTTGTCCTCAAAATTACTAAAAATAGATGACAATATGTGCATGCCAACTTGATGGAAAGCTGCATGTGAGAACTCTTATGACTTGGACATGCTAGATCTGGTTTCAGATCGACAGCTCAGCGCAGTTAAGGCTCATTTACCCACACAAACAGAAGGCTCATTCTTTTTTGGGCACAAAGCTGTGTAACAGGAAATGGCCTGTGTCTCTATCATCCTGGTAATAATTTGCTGACAGTAGGGTAATCCAAGGTCAATGATTAGCATACATGGTGGATTAAGAGAACATCATCCAGTCAAATATAAACGTTTCTGGAGGAAAGCGAACCATTTAAACTTTTTTTTGGGGGGAGTCTTAGCTGTAATAGGAAACGGCATGTGTCTCTATCCTGGTGATTATTTTTCAGACAGTAAATTAGTCCGGATCAATGATTAGCATACATGGTGGATTAACAGAGCATCATCCAATCAAAATTTCTGTTTATGGCGTTACTGGCGGGCTATCTCCGGACAGAGAGCAGGGAGCCAGCGGGAAGGAATCGCGCGGTCAGTTACAGGTCTAACCTGAACACATGGATGGAGCGGAGCAGAAGGAGGAAGGGAGAGACGACTTACAGTGTGTGTGGGTGAAGACATCCCAGTTGTTGAGGCCCTTGCCGTCCTCCAGGTACGCGCCTTCGACCTGCAACCAGAGACCACAGAGTCGTCGATTGAACGATCGAACAGCAAGGAGAGACGCCGAGTCGCCGACGACGGAGACGAAGAACCAACCTGGTAAGCAGACGTCGCGGCGCCGAAGAGGAACCCCGGCGGGAATTGGGCGCGGTCGAGCCCCCACGCGGACGGGGCGAGGATCGCCAGCGCCGCCAGCAGCAGAATGGCCATGCCCGTCGCCGTGACCATTTCCTTTCCCGGTCGCCTCCTCGTGGTAGCTAGGTACAGAGAGGCAATTTCTTGCACACCCTACTTATTTAAAGCTACGTGCGACCCTGTCGATGTCCGACATTTTCTTTCCATAAATAGGGGTATCGACCTGCATAGATGCATTGGGTCAACACTAGGGTAAACTGTCCAAACATGCTTTTGAAGCTACTCCCTTCGTTTTATAATATAAGATGTTTTAACTTTATGAAAAGAGTGTACCTAGATCTCTTTTAATGTGTAGGTTCACTCTGAACCTATACATTAAAAGAGGTCTACATACACTCATTCAACAAAGCTAAAACATCTTATATTATGAAACGGAAGGAATGTTTTATTTTGCTCATGCAGCAGATTTGGGTTGGACGGAGTGAGACTTCCTCCCACCGCTCACGCCCTTTCCCTCTCCCTTCTTTGGTTCTTCTTTCTCCCCTTGGCCGGCAGGCCCCTCTCGCCCTCCTCTCCGGCTCTAGCCGACGATGAGATTGGGTGACCGACCTTTCCCCCCTGTACAACAGTAGTTAGGGTAGGCTAGTTTGGTGTGTACCCCAGTGGCGTCTGACGTCATGCCATCTGGGATCTCGTCGTTGGGGTTTGCGAGCGACCTCCAGCGGCGGGTGGTGGTGGTCTGCATGCTCGTGGTGCTCCGTTGGTTGGAGTCGGAGGTGGGCGATGGTGTCTTGACCACGATCCCCTCAATAAAGCTCCCTTTTCTCTCCCTAGATCGAGGCGAAGCGGTTAGAGTTCTTCTTCGAGGATCTTTGATTCGTTGTGGCCCTTTGCGAGGAGCGGAAAGATGGGAAGACTGCGGCGGTCTTTTGGAGCGGATTCTTGGTGGCTGTTAGAGTATATTGCGGTTACAGAAAGATTAGGTAGAGATGGGATTTATGTCTTGTATTGTACTTCAAGTTGATCTGTTGTACGTCTTGTATTGTACTCCAAGTTGATCCGTTATACGTCTATATAATCGCCCGAGAGTATCAATAACAAATTCACCATATTATGTCAATCTCTCTCACTCTCCATCGTTCTATATGGAATCAGCCTAAACATATCTAAACCTAGCTGCTGACACGCCACCCCCGGAGGGATCGATTTCCATGATCTCTGTCGCGGCTCGCGCGATCCCTAACAGGGCTCGTCCATCGATTCTTGATCGGTTGCCCTGGTGAGTCTTTCTTCCGATCTCTAGATCAGTTTTTCTCTTCACCGATCGTTTGGCCTATATTTTTATTATTTTGGTTTACCAATCATAGATCGGATTGAGTCTCCCATCGTCGTCGTCATCATCACACCTCTACTCCAACCATTGGCATCGACAAGCTACATTGCATCCGTGCGCATGCCTCCTCCGCTGCCGCGCATGCCTCAGCAGTCTATCGCGGCTTCACGGTATGCTGCCGCAAACCTCGGCCGATTGCTACACCTTCCTCGGTAGGTTGTTATGGCTATCCCCCTCGGATCGTCTTCGTCCGGGACTTCACCGACAGCGCTGCCATCGACTCCGATCTACACGTTGTCCACGCCATGGAGCATACGGCGCACCGTCGGTCTAATCAACTGATCTTGCGTCTATCTATGCCAAGCACATCCCGGAGCACGCGCCTACCACCGACCGAGCTACGGGAAACCAATGTGTCGCCCCTTTGGTCCACAGCGTGGACGCCTTGGTCCTCGCCTACTCTCTGCCAACGCGCCTCACAAGCGTGTACGCACTGGTGGCCTCTAGCCGATGCATCGACTTACGCCATGCAGCTATGCCGCCTCATCAGGTCATAGCGTCGTTGCACGCAATCTACGTCATCGTTCTCGTGCACCGACACCCTAGGTATCTCTGTGCCACCTCCCACGGTGCGGGTCTCCTACGTCCGCCCATGGTCTTCGCCACGTCGGATTCTTCTTCCCTACATCGAGTACCGCCAATGCGCCTCTCTTAGTGTCCAGCATGACCACTTCAGGTCGTCACTGGTTTCGCCCACTACATCTTCGTCCACAATGACCTCGTTGCCATCGGCATCTCATCCCCTATGACACTAGCGGCTTCATGATGGTCTCTGCCGTCACACGACATTAGTACGTTCCTTCATCCCCGAGTCTAGCAAACTCGGATTGGCGCCTCGTCTATATCGTCATCGACAACGTCTTCTTCGGCATCGACCTCTACGACTGCCTGGACCGCCTCATCGACAAATTCTTCTTTGAATACTTGGTTCTAGCAAAACCGATGTATGCATTCATAACCGACATGCGCCTAGTTCTGGCAAAACTATGGCCGCACCTCATCCTCGACGGCTCGGACTGCATCGGTTTTGGCATCGCCACCTTCGACGACTGCCTCGACGCGTCTCCATCATCAGCCTCGCGCACTATGCGTATGTGGCTTCATGTGCGGCTACCTCGACACCAGCATCCGACAACGACATCGACCACGCCAACCCCTCGCACGACAACCTCGACCAAGGTTGCAGCGCTCAACGCGCCCAATAGACTCTCGGCTCCCTCGCTTGAGCTTCTCATCAGCTTCCTATACAGTCCAAGCTACCGCGCTGTCATACTGTCCACGACGTTCCTGCTCGGACTATGGGGGATGTCAGCCTACTGGATGCTACTTCGGTTTTTCTCCAGTCTAACCGTCTGCGATGTTCTAGTTGTTCACGACGCTACCGTTACGACTGTGGGGAGATGTTAGAGTATATTGCGGTTATAGAAAGATTAGGTAGAGATAAGATTTATGTCTTGTCTTGTATTCCAAGTTGATCCTTGTACGTCTCTATATACTTGTCCGAGAGGCTCAATAATAAATCCATCATATTCCGCCAATCTCTCTCCCTCTCTATTGTTCTACAGTCGCCCTTCGCCGGCATCGTGCCAGCCAGCCACCGACTCATCTGGCCAAATGGCGGCTGCTTCGAGCTCTGGTGCTAGCCACTGCCCGGTTCCATCTCACCTTCAACCTCCAGGCTAAAGCGCCATGTCGGAGGCTCTTCATCAGCTTCATCGCTCAAAGCCCCGTCTGCCCCGTCTGCATCACCCCAAGTGGCCTAGACTCCTCGATAGCCTACCAGAAGCAATATGTGGGCTCGTCTACTTCTCTTTTTTCTCGATCGAGCCGTTTTCTCTCATTCTACTCGTCCAGCCCTCTTCACGAACTATTGGGTCCCTGTATAAGCTGAATTGATTGATAGCCTTTTCAGTTCGTGAGTCCCTGGTGGTGATGTCGATGCCGGCGATTTGAAGCTCAAGCTCATTTCCCGTGGAGAGGGACCCAATTGTTTTTCCCTTTTTAGTTTTGAGGTCCTGTACGCAACATGGGAGGACTATATTGTAATTTCTACTTTCTTTGAGGTTCTCCCTGTAACTTGTAAGCCCACCATTGAAGATTAATGCGGTGTTCTAGGCCCTTCAGGGTTGGTCCCGTGTTCAAGAAAAAAACTATTTTATTTTCTAAATTTAGAAATTATATTGTAAAAAATTTAAAAATAGAAAAATATGTATATATAATGGTATATAGTTCAAGTGTGCAATATTTTAATCCAAAATACATCGTTATAGGCTATGAAAAGACAAAATCTGACAAGATTTGTGGTGTACTATTCATGATATTTAGATCTGAAATTTTATCATTTTTATGTAGGGTAGCATGCAACATATTTCAGATTAAAAATTTGCACACTTAGAGTATCATGGCCTATTTCTCTATGTTTTTTTAGAATTTTTTAACACTTGAAAATACATTTTTATATGTTAGATGTAAAGGGCCCGAGAGAAAATCGACGCACTCGGCATACTTTATCCTGCTTAATTTTTAAAAATAAACTACTCCCTCCGGTCAAATGGAGTAACTTTTTCAAAACAATGATTTCACTAAATTTTTTATTTCATTTTACTAAACTAAAAAAGGTAGATACGCTACCGTTGGTCCACTACATTTCAAGACCTGCCAATGTTCGCGCCGTGGAGCGAAAATCCGCGCGCGCTAGTGGAGTACCTTAAAATAGGTTGCTTGTTGGTTAGAGTAAATCTCTCTTGCCGCACGTGAAAATGACATTTCATGATCGATGTTGAAGTGGAACGATCGGTGAAGTTAAGATAATCTCGTCCGTGCCACGCACGGACCAAACCATCCCTTTTTTCCGTTTGGGTCGGGCTGCCGAGATGTTTGTGTCGTGGTCCGATATGTCCTATCAACCTTGTCCACTGACGCGTTCATCTATCCGTGTTGGCCAGAATTTTTATATTTTACACATTTTAGCGCAAAGTACATAGATAAATGTACAATTTAACAAGTAAATAAACTAGATTAGGTAATAAAATTAAAATAGTACTTACATATGAATAGTTCACGCTCACATGGTTCGATAAAAATAACCAAATGTAATTCAAATTATAAGAAACAAATACGAGATTAATCATCGTTCTAGTTTCTCGCACGAGTTCATATATGTTCAATCAAATCTAGTTGGAGCCGGTCATGGGTGTGCATGTGATGCAAATTTTAATGCACATGCATGAAATCTTTCCAAGACGTTAGAACTGGCTCTGGCTCAACCAACTGACCCTGAAAATCCTAGCCTTGATCGAAGATGTTGTCATCACGCTCGTCCTCGACGATCATGTTGTGCATAACCACACAAGCAGTTATCATATCTCACATCCTCTCCGTGCTCTAGGTTCTAGCAGGGTATCGAACAATAGCCCACCTTGACCGAAGCACCCCAAATTCTCGCTCCACATCCTTCCTAGCGGCCTCTTGCTCTTTCGCAAACCTCTTGCATTTCTCATCTTCAGGATAGCGGATTGTCTTCACAAAGGTGGACCAGGATGGATAGATACCGTCAGCTAGATAGTAACCCATTTCATAAGGATTGCCATTGATCTCATAGGAAACCTGTGGGGCATTGTCTCCTACTAGCCTAGCAAACACTAGAGACCGCCGCAGCACATTGATATCATTGTTTGATCTAGCCATGCTAAAAAAGGAGTGCCGAATTCAGAGATCCTGTGATGCACCAGCCTCTAGTATGATGGTGCACCCCTCCGCACGCCATTTGAACTGCCCTTGCCAATCAAAAGGACAGTTCTTCCACTGTCAATGCATACAGTCGATGTTGCCAAGCATCCCAAGAAACCCCCTACTCTCGTTAATGGACAAAAGGCGGGCAGCGTCTTCGATGTTTGACTTTCTCAGGTAAACTTTGCCAAACACCGCAATAATTGCGCTGCAAAACCGGTACATGGCGTCATGGCATGTGGATTCGCTCATGCGCATGTAGTCATCAAGGAGATCACCGGGCACTCCATATGCAAGTTGTCGAAGGGAAGTGAAATATTTCTGGTAAGAGGAGAAGCCAATCTTATCGGTACAATCGTACTTGGGCTCTAAGTAGTCTTCGTACTCCCTCACCCTATTGAGAATGTCCAAGAACAGGTCCATAGGCATCCGATAGCAGCGGCAGAATGCCTTCTCTTTGAAGACCGGATCAGTTGGGTGGAAGTAATCCTTGTAAAGGCACAAGTGGCTAGCTTCTCGGTCGCGTTCATGGTTGTCTTTGTGCCACATTGCCAATCCACCTCTACGTGGCGACAGGAGGTACTGTTCGTGCACCATCTATGCAGCGGCAAGCAGAACTTCGGTCTCACCGTTAGAATCCTCTTCGGACGATGACTCGACAAAATTCTTGTAGAAGAACTCGATTGCCCTTCGACTGCTACCCATCTGTTAAAGTATATGGTCGTCAATGGACATGCCAACTCCCGCAGGGACCAGATAACCTAAAAATGGCCGGCAAACGTACCTCAAAAGTGGTCAGGCCAAAGATCGAGCAGGTTGTGCGCGACGCATCCCAAAGGCTGTCACACGTCCAGTACACAGGCGGTGGCCGGGCAGCGGGTTGGACAAGCTCAACTCCGGCAACGGCATGGCCTGTTGTGCTGCTCGATATTGCGGGGGAGACGGCGGCACTGGGTAGTGGCGGCGGCAATTGTTGTGCCTTCTCTAGCCGTGGATATGGATGGAGAGGGGTTGGGAGAGGAGAGTGCCTCTTGTGCCACTAGAGAGAGGGCCCGGGCGGACTAGGGGAGGACACAGGAGAACAAGCGCGCTGTCTGGGCCGACACAACGGTGGCCCAAATTTGGTGCATGGATGGGTCTGTGATAACCCCCAAGAGCAGGGGATCACTATAGTACCTCTGAATGTGGAAGTAGGGTATCGATCCGCATGAGCAAGAAGAAAAAGCTATCTATTCTCTACAACTAAAGTGTCACAAGTTTTAGTTGATTATGCACTAAACAAGTTTAGGGAACAAGGTGGTTTATTTAAGGCCTGGAAGTGTAATATAACAAAGCAAGAATGTAAAAGTGTCCCAATCCTCTTTAGTGCAAGAGGACAAGACAAAAAATTCTCTTATAGGAACAATGGATATGGGTTCATGGGTCAAGTCAATCCTCTCTCTCTATCTATGGTGATGATCATGTTATAGATAATAAAAGTACACACAATTGTCATATTTTAATGGTAATTTATGGTGGCTACATGTCTTAAAACACATAGTTGAAAGAAGTACCCCTTTGTGCTGCTAGGTCACCCTTGCAATAAGGCTAGCATTTGGTTATTGTCACAACACACATCATACTTCTCTATTTTACCCCTAGATAAAGGATGTTGGGCTGCATTGTATCACTCAATACATATGCTGCTGTCACTCGACCACCCATTACCTACATACATCATGCTTCTTAATTGATAACACTCCAAACACTAATGTAATGATTTATATGTTATGTGTACTACCACATCTCTCTCATCTACATCCACTTGGTGGTGTCAATCACCTCATGAGATGGATAAACAAGCCATTTTGTATAGATCAAATCATTACATGGATCATAGAATATTCCCAAAGTATGACAAATCATAATAGATCCAACACAATGTTAAATGCATAACAATTATCATCTCATACCAAAATATCCACCATAAAAATTACATAGATCGATACATACTCATGCAAGGCACATCATATGGAATTCAACAATGACCATACAAAGAGAGATTAGATCAAGTTACCACCACAAACCCATAGTCCAGGGGTGGACTACTCCCCTCTCATCATGGAGAGTGATGACGAGGTGTTGGTAAAGGAGGAGAGGTGGCTGGAGACGATTTTGGCAGCGGTTCCTCCTCCAATCTTCCTCCGGGCGGTGGCCTGCTGGCTCTCTGTTACTTGATTTTTGATCTCCGCCTATGTCCGTCTCGCATAAGGCCGCCAGGGGGTATATATAAATGGTTTTAGGTCAAAATGAAGTGAATGGCGGTGAAATCGACGACATCGGAGTTTCGACGCCTGGCATAGCACATGTGGCGTGCCCAAAAGTAAACGGGCTGCCATTTTTAGCTCGTTGGACCCCTCTAGCCCAACTTTAGATTGTTGGATTCGTATGAAAATTATCTAATAGCTCCTATTGACCTAGCTCTGTTTTGAGTTCCGTAGCTCCTGGAAAGTCAAAAACACTAACAATATATTTTCCTGCCAAACAGAGTTAAAACCAAAAGAGAGGGGATTGTTTAGAAAATCGCCAAAATTATTAAGAACATTGGTAATAACTATTAATATGTGGAAATTCATATCAATAAACTACAAATTAATGCATGCATTTTACCATGGTGCGGCAACACAAGCGAGGATGCATTGGTGCATCTTAGGGCCGACATGCTCATAGTAGGGAGGAAGCTGGGGAGGCCACCCGGAATCAGCTTCGACATTGTTTGGGAGGTTGCCTTTTGGCCTCATGCCGACATGACGCGGTTGGTGCAGCGTGATGTGTCACGACGACTTGCGGCATGTAGTTGAGTTTGGTGCTTGGTGGCAATGCTACATGATGACGCACAAGTATAGGGGGTGTATCGTAGTACTTTCGATAAATAAGAGTGTCGAACCCAACGAGAAGCAGAAGGTGTTGCCAAGTGGTTTGGATCAGGAATTCTCTGTAAATACTTAGCAAACGGATTTTTAGGGGTTTTTTGATAATGCAGATAAATAAAGTGCGAGTAAATAAAAGACAATAATAATAATTGCAGCAAGTGGCCCAATCCTTTATTTAGCAAAGGACAAGCCAGTTGTATTACTTAAAATGACCAAACGTTCTCGAGGACACATGGGAATATTGTCAAGTGATTTCGCTTCATATAGTTGATTAATCTTCTCTGGTTGGATAAGTGTTGTGTGGGTGAACCTATGCTACTGTACTGACCTTACTAGGACTAATACATACTTGTGATTATACCCCTTGCAAGCATCCGCAACTACAAGAAAGTAATTAAGATAAAAACCTAACCACAGCCATAAACTCTGAGATCCTACACTCCCTTATGCAAAGGTTTCCTAACAGGGGTTTAGGTTTCTGTCACTCCGGCAACCCCACGATTAGTAGCCAAATACAGTATGCATTCCCCTAGACCCATAAAGGTGAAGTATCATGTAGTCAATGTTCACGTGATACCACTAGAAGAATAGCACCACAACTTAAATATCAAACCATTAAATCTTTCTCAACACAATTCCACTACTAAAAACATGACTTCTCCCATGTCCTCAAGAACTAAACGAACTACTCATGAGACATCATATGGATCAAGATTACAGATGAAATAATGATAAGTAACAATCTGAACATGAACAATAATTCAATTCTTCCACTCAATAGCATCAACTACAACAAGTAATCAATATCGGGAAAGTTTCCCCTAAGAACTATGCAAGATTCAACCCAATTGTTACAGCGGTACGGAGTGGTGGTGATGGTGCTGGTGGAGATGATGGTGAAGATGATGATGATGATCCCGATGAAGTCTAGCTTGATGACGGTGTTGATAGCAATGATCTCCCCTCTCCGGGAAGAAATTTCCCCGACAGATTTCTACCTGTCGGAGAGGTCTTTCTCTCTCTATAGTTTCTGTCCCGCAGAGGCGGCAAAATCTTTCTGTGGTCGGCCCTCGAGTCTTAGGGTTTCGAGGGGATTATATACGCCAAAGGGTGATGCCAGAGGTGGGCCAGGGTGGCCACACCACCTGGTGGCGCGGCCCAGGGTGCCGCGCCAGGGGGTGGTGTGGGCCCCTGTGGCCCATCTCCACTTCCCCTTCTGGCATTCTTCATCTTCTGGAAAAATAGAAATTTCCGTATATTTTCTAGGATTTTCTGATCTTCGCAAATATTGCATCTGTACAATGCTTTTTTCCATCAGAATCCTGACTCCAGTGGTTCATCCTCCAAAAGTCATCAATCATGCAAAGATAGATGAAATAACATAAGTATCATCTCTTAATATGAAATATATCAATGAATAATAGTAAATTATGATATAAAATAGTGATGCAAAATGGACGTATCAACTCCCCCAAGCTTAGACCTCGCTTGTCCCCAAGCAAAAACTGAGCTCAATAAACATGACCACGGGCTTATGGAGTGAAGTTTGGATAAAGAGAATACGGAAAAAAAGCATCACATTCACCAATACACAAATCATAATATAAAACAACTCACTATTATATAACTTAGCTTGCAATGAGTAAGGGAAACACAATAAAGATACATAAAGTAAATCATAATTGGTAATGGCAAACTTTATTCTTGGTCAGAGAAGGGTTAACAAATTGCAGGATTCAAACATAATGGGGTTTTCAATGATAGCTTTCAAAGTAATATTCACTCAGATAAGAGCAGTGTGCAAAACAAGGACCATAAGAAACATGATTAAATAAATCATTATATGGATGATTGAATCACAACAACTCAAATGCTTTCTTGAGATAGAAAGGAATAGGTTTACTAACTCAACTAAAAATTAAAAGATAGGTCCTTCGCAGAGGGAAGTAGGGATTTCAAGTTTCATCAGGAGCTTCTAAAAATTATGGTACTTACTAGATTTGAGCCCTCATTGCCCCTATCATAGGCATCTTGAAGTGATTAAGGTTAATGTGAGGGAAAATATGAGTTATATGCTTGAGAAATTATAAGTTGAAAATCTCATGCCCCTTGAGTACGAGTACCAGACCTCATGCTACTCAACTTTGGTTTCCGGAAAGTCCTTGTCATTGTAAGTGTTGAAGGAGACACTACAAGAAAAGTTCCCTTCGGCAACGAATTGGCCCGACGGTCGCCGTAGAAGGCGCGTCTTCCGCAATGAAATTCTCGGCTCGGCCGTGGCCGATGGAAAACTTTTTTTCGGTTTCGCGGCCCTCTACTACGACAGATCTGCTAAAAGCATGGAGGAAGCTCGGATGGCGCGTGGCAGAAGCAAGATTTTCGTTTCCTGGCACGATGTTAACTCGTCGAAGTCTTTTGAGGCGTGTGGGTCCCAGACGTCAATGTCTCTATCGGACCATACTTTTCGGTTGTGCCTCGCTAATTTGTATTCGATAACGTAGCTCGAGGCGTCTGCCGTTTAGTCAGGCTGCTAGGTCCCACATGTCAGCCTCTCATTAGAAGGATCGTGTGTATGATGGAATTTTTTTCTTTGCTCGCGCTACCCTGTTCTGAAGTTTATAGCGCTGCTCGATGCATCTACCGTCTAATCAACTTCCTGGGACCCACATGTTATCCTCTCATTAGAAGAAACATGTGTATGATGGTATTTTTGTCCTTCGCTGGTGCTACCCCGTTCCGAGTTGATAGCGTTACTCGACGCATCTATCGTTTAACCAACCTCCTGAGTCCCACATGTCATCCTCTCATTAGAAGAAACGTGTGTATGATGGATTTTTTTCTTCGCTCATGCTACCCCGTTTCGAACTTGATAGCGTTGTTTGATGCATCTACCGTTTAATCACAACTCTGGGCCCCACATGTCATCCTCTCATTAGAAGAAATGTGTGTATGATGGACTTTTTACCCTCTGTCGCGCCTTCGTGTTCCGAACTTGATAGCGTTGCTCGCTGCTTTAGCCGTTTATACTGGCTGGTGGTCTCAACATGTTAGCCTCACATTAGAAGAATCGTGGGTACGATGGAATTTTTTTCTTCTCTAGCGCTACCCTGTTCTAAACTAGATAGCGTTGCTCGACGAATCTGCCATTTGCTCACGCTGTTGGGTCCCCCATTTCAGCCTCTCATTAATTGAAACGTGTACATGCTGAACTTTTTTCTCGCTTGCGCCTCCCTGTTTCGAACTGGCTATGTTGCTCGATGCAGTATCTATATAAGGTCATGCTACTGGGTCCCACATATCAGCCTCTCTGTAAATGAAACATGCGTATGATGAACTTTTTTTGGCCATGTCCACTGTTTTGACCTTGGAAACTTGCTAGGTTCCAGATATCAACCACCTCTATGCAGGAAACGTGTCTATGCTGGATCTCAGCTGACATCCTCTATTTGAAAGAAACGTGTGCATGTTGGACTGTTTTTTCGGGTCCTAGATGTCAGGCTCAGAGTACAAAAAATGCTTAGAAAGGCCGAATTAAAAAGATTCTGGGCTAACTTGGGGCGGATGCCCTATTCGTCATGGCTTATATTCCATGAGCTCACTGTTAAATTGAATGGGCTATGGTCGGTGGCCACAAGAACACGAAAAGACCGAATTAGAAGGTATTGGGCTATGCTTGGGGCTGATAGGCTAATTTCATGGGCTATGCTTGGGCCTGCTAGGTCCGACATGTCAGCCTCTCTATAAGTGCAACGTGTGTATGATGGACTTTTTTTCGGCCACGTCCACTGTTTTCACCGTGGCAGCCGTGCATGATCTTATTGCTGGGGCCCGTATGTCAGCCTCTCTAGCATGTTCTGGCTTGTGGGTCCTCGATGCAGCCTTGTATGTTTTGTCTGGTGGGTCCCCGATGCAAGCCTCTCTGTACAAGTATTTAAACTTTTATTTCGAATCCACCCTCAAAACAAACTCCAGAGATACTGCATGCTGGTGGGTCCATGATTTCAGCCTCTCCGTAATGCGATATTGCTAGAAAAAAAATGTAAATCCAAGATACGATTCGAACAAAAGACCTTCAAATCAAATAAACGTAAACTGAGTGTGTTGCCATTAAAACAAAGATATTTATAGAATATATATCTTTAAACTTTTATTAGTAGTACAATTTATGTATTAGTCTTCTTAAAAATATGTTGGGTGTCTATGTTTATCTGTTTTAAAATATAAAAGGGCAGCGCTCTTGACATCTCAATTTATAAAATGCCACATAATGGAGTATTTTCTTAAAAACATGGGTAGGCAGAGTTTTTTATTTTAAGAGGTGGGGGCAATGCCCAAAAGGCTGAATTAAAAAGAGTTTGGCTATTCTACATAGGCTGCTCTACGTGGGTTATACTCAGTAGGGTAGGCTTAATGGGCTTTATTCTCAAATTTTAGTGGGCTATGCTCAGGAGTCCCCTGACCCCTAAAAGGCCGAATTAATATATTCTCGGCTATGCTCCATGGGGTCCTTTCTCAAATTTCACTAGGCTGTGGTCAGCAGTCCCCTGACCCTGAAAAGACCGAATAAAAATGTTATGGGCTAAAGAAGGGCCGAATGAGCTACTAGATTTCTTCTCCTGGTTAATAAAAATTGCATTGTGATGTGCTCGGCCGGATTTGAAACAAAGATCTCAGAGAGGGAGGGGAAGGCGATAATTCTTTTTGGCAGCTATTCATGTCAAAATTTAGCAGTACAGAATGAGGTACAGAAATTATCAACAGATTCAAAGTTCATATTTTTGAGCACTTGACCAATTCAGCAGCATTTCAAAAGTGACCAATTCAGCAATACAGACAATGAAATACAATAGCAGTACAGAGAGAACCATTTTTTGTTTCAGATCTAAAAACCTTGTCACGCGATCAGTTTGTCCTTTTCACCAAACACACTCGACCATTAGAGCAAGCAAAACTGACGATCAAGTATGATTTGAGTACCTTCTTCTCACATCAATGCCTGGGTGACCCCCGTATGCAACCCAAAATGCCCAAGTCTCATCTAGATTGTGACACGGCCATGTTTCAAAAGAAAAACAAGTACCAGTACATCAGTATTAGTTCTACAAAATGCTTTAGTAATAGTAACAACAGAACATTTGAGAGATTTAGTAGCGTTCCTGCTTGAAATTCAATAGCAGTACAGAGATAATAAGTTCTTGTTCCATCTAAAAAAACCTTGACACATGATCAGTTTGCCATGTTCTCCGAATAGGCTCGATCATAGGATTCTCCACCGCGATTGATGCATATTGAATAATGCATGCCGGTAATATGAGATGGTTCACTACAGAACATAAAGGAATGGTTTTTCCTCCGGATGATGCCTGGCACCTCCCAGCTCCCAGGCGTGGAGGAACTGTAGATTGTCTGGGTCCAAAACCCTAGCTCTACTGTCGGGTAATAGGCAGTGATCAGCACATTGTACAAGGGCGACGAGCATGCGTCCGACCTGACGACACGACGGATCCGCTGATGTTGCCTGACTCGCGCATGTCGAATAGCAGAGCAAACACCGTACCGTCGTCCCCTGATCCGATCTTCTCTACTCTCGATAAGCGCGGTGCCAACAGCGGCTGAGAGATGTACCTGGAGTTTCTAAAGGAAGTAAGATTCAGCGGACTAAATTGCAGCATGCTAAATATTATAATAAAAATATGATAAAGTAAATATGAGTAACCTGACTTCGATAAAACATACGTAGTACTCCCTCCGTTTCAAATATAAGATATTTTAGCTTTTGTGAAAGAGTGTATCTAGACCCCTTTTAGTATATGAGTTCACTCTGAACTACACACTAAAAAGATTCTAGATAAACTCGTTTCACAAAAGCTTTCCTGCTTGAAATTCAATAGTAGTACAGAGAGAATTAGTTCTTGTTCCAGCTTAAAAAATAGACTCGATCATTGGAGCAAACAAAACTGACAATCAAGTGATAATGCCTGTGTGACCCCCTATATGCAACCCAAAATGCCCAAGAATCATATAGATAATTGTGACAATGCTAACTTTCAAAAGAAAAGCAAGACAAACTGCTGCACTTGATCTAAACAAGTAACAGTACATCACTATTAGTTAAACAAAATATTTCAGTAATAGCGACGATAGAATAAAGGAAAAGCAAGACCATCTCCGGTCCTTGGCCTAAACAAGTACTATCAGTATCGGTATATAGTAGTACAAAATAGTCCGAAGTACAAAAACTAGTGCTATGCTAGTACTACTCTGCATCCAAAATCCAATATCCAGTACACGTACGTCCATGGTATGTAGTGAGAGCGGGATAAACAAAATCTGAGGTAGTAGAATGGTCAATTTGGAATTCTCCCTCGCGAAGGATGCATATTGAGTAATACAGGCCCTGGGTCTGAGAAGTTTGAAGGTACACCACCATGGAATGCTTTTTCTTCTACATGATGCCAGGCACCGCCCTGCTCCCAGCAGTGAAGGAATTGCGCACTGCACCCTCCAAAAACCTAGCCTCTGGTGATGGGTGATAGACGGTGAACTGCACATTGTACAAGGGCGACGAGCACCCTTCCGGCCTGACACACACGACGGATACGATGATGTCGCCCCACTCGAGCATGTCAAATAGCACAACGAATACCGTACCATCGTCCCCAGATCTGATGTTCTCTAGTCTTGATAAGCGCGGTATCGACAACGGCTGAGAGATGAACCTGGGATTTTGAAAGGAAGTAAGAATCGGCGGACTAAATTGCAGCATGCTAAATATACATATAAGAAGTTTTCAGGCGCCTAAGATCTAGCCACTCCCAAGAAAAAAATACAGAGTCATGTTTCAAAGGAAATGCTAGATCATCTCCAGTGTTTGATCTAAACAAACTAGCACGGCAGATCATCATCAGAATCATGATGATCATATTTGCCATCTCCCATATTGTGGATGCAAAATGAGTAATCTAGTGTGAACCTATCATGTTTCTTAATCAGGAAATTAAGGTAATCTTCAGTAATCCTGACGGAGGCCGGCGACACGCTGATCTTCGGCTCGAAAAACAGGCTATCTTCGGCGAACTCCTCCAGGTCCTCTCCAATCATTGAAGGTTTACAAAAGTGCAACTCCACCACGTACCGCGGAAACAAGCACGTCGCTGATCTGACGCACTGGACGGATACGGCGAGGCCATAGTCGAGCATTACGAATCGCATGGCGAACAATGTACCATCGTCCCTGGATAACACGGCCTCTACTCTCCATGAGCCAGGTGCCAGCAAATGATGCGAGATGTACCTGTGTTTCTTGCCATAGTGGAAACTCTGTACTTCAATTAAGTGGGCTTTTTCGAGGTGAGCGAGGAGCACTGTGGGCGGTGCGGCGAACTCGCAGCCAGGCTCAGTGCAGTTGCACGGGCCGTGCGGGCATGCCATCCTGTGGTTGAGGAAGTCGTGGAAGGCGACCAATGTCCCGCATCTGACATTGGGGCATCTGCTACCTTTTTCAATGACGACTTTGCGACGCAACTCCTTGGAGCATGCGGCCAGCCGGACGACGCTGGTAGTGTCCATACGCATAGCGATTTCTCCGAAGGCGTCATCGCTGACCTTGCTCCAACCACCGTACCGAATGTTGTGCATCGAATTAGCCATTACATCCGGATGGACTAGGGCGAGGGTGGATTAAAATATGATTGTTGGGATTTCTTGGAGGAGAGTGATGGAGGCCTACAAGAACCGATGCAGTGGGCGAGAAATGGCTAGGAAAATTTAGGAAGTGCGGCGCTCGAGAGGATCCAAAATGCGGCTAGCCAGCGTTAGCGAATGGGGATCGCCGGAGATGGGGAAGATGGGAGGCTCTTTGAACGAGGGGTGTTAATTTTGCGTGTTTCCTCATCGGTCTTCTGTAGTGGATCGAGGACACCTACTGGAGTTATAGCTAGAGTGCTAGACTAGCAAGATGTCACGTCCTGGCTAAGTATTGTACCGTCTCGTCACGTAGACTGTGTTTCAGGAAAGGACATGAACCCACATTTCTCCCCTCCCTGCTAGATAGCGTGCACCGTAGAATCGCTTTTCTAGCACGCGAAGGATTTGAACCCACATGCCCAACTCTGATAATTAGGACTACCCAAAAACTATAATAATAGGTGAAGCTCAAAAATAATTATATATTTAGAGCCACGTCCATAGCATATCCGTTGTATATTTGGTTCTTATACTTTGTATCATGTACTCCATCCGACACATATTAGTTGACTCAGATTTGTCTATATATAGATGTATCTAGACACATTTTAGTATTAGATACATCTGTATCTAGACAAATCCAAGTTAACTAATATGGCTCGGAGGGAGTAGTAGTAATCAACCTATTAGCTACTTAATAGTACTCGCCATGCTCTAGAGAAATGACGAAGAACATTCTAAAATTATTGTGAAGTGTGTTTTGAGGTTTGTGCATATTTTTTAGTGTGCTAAAGGCTATAAATAGTATCTTCTAGATGCTAGAATGGATAGAATTAAGATCCAACGGTACTTTATGGACGTAGCTTGAAATTATAATTATTTTTGGGCTTCACCTATTATAATTTTATATAAACTAGTAGAAGGCACGTGCCACACACGTATATACTGTATGAAATGTGATTAACAAACATTAAGTTGTTATAAACCAATAGTCTTGTTTGAGAAAAATGCATATATTAAGTCTATTAATAATAACTATCTACACATATTGAGAATACAACCTACTATGCTATGAAATTTGGGGGGGGGGGGGGGGGGTGACATGATGGTTCTAGGACATGGTGGAGTTTGAGTTTGCTCTAGGTAGTACTCAACACGAATCCACCTGCTCTGAACCATTGGATCTAACAGCCCAACGGTTAGGATTGGTTCTATGGATCTAATTCAAAACTGCTCCTTTATAGTAATCGAGAAAAAATGATATGGCATATACTTCTACTATCTGATTCTCACGTGCAACGCATGTGCAACTTACTAATAAGATATATAATATGGATATCTTTGAACATCGATCATTGGCTATAGATTGACAGATTCCAACATTGCTAATTGTTGGATCTCTCGCAAATTCAAGAAAGAATCTATTGCGCTTACTTAAAAGTTCAAATTTGACCTACTTTCTTTAAATCGACATAAAGTTATTTGAGTGCATGGGAGTACTTAGCTAATATATAGGAAAGCTTGAAATGTCCTAAGACTAGGGAATTGTAACAAAACATATCCACGTTTTCTGAAAATTGGATGGTGGCAGTTTATTTTTTTTGACTGGGGTATGTTCCGAAGGAGTGAGATGCTTCAATAATTTACACAGCTAGTGCATGTATACATGTTACACCAAGGACCTTAAAAAGGTGAAAATTGCATCCAAGTCCATACATTTAACACAAAGAACCCTACAATCAAGCAATTAAAATTAGTAGTCGGATCTTGCTCCTCTATCACGGAGCTGACCCATGCTCTTCGTAGTAGTACCAGTAAGCTGCACGTGCCTTAGACGTGAAACTCACATAATATACAGAAGCAACATAATATAAAAAAGCATGACATGTCATTAGTATATAACATTGTAATAGGTAAATCTTGAAATATCTATGAATTTGAGTCACGTCGTTTCTAAAGTATGACCGTATATTTGGTTCTTGCACTTTATATCATGTAGAAATAAATGTTTATTAGCTACGTAATAATTGAAAATTTTAGAACCATGGTCTAGAGAAACAATCGAGAAGATTCTAGAATGATGGATAAGTTGTTTTGACGTTTTTCTACATATATATGTTATCTTATCTTAACTTACCATTATATAGTGTACGGATAACTTTGAATATTGACCGTTGGATCAAGACTCGCGAATCCTAATATTTCTAGCCGTTGGATCTTCTTTTCTATTCTAACATCTAGAAGATTTTATTGATAGTCTTCATCACAATGAATGGTATGCATACAACTCAAAACACACTTCTCCATCATTCTAGAATCTTTTCCCTTGTTTCTCTAGAGCATGTTACTAGAATTTTCTAGTTTTAGATAACTAATAATCGTTGACTTCTAAATGATATACAAAGTATAAGAACCAAATATACACCCATACTTTATAGATATCGATCAAATTTATATTTTTGTATGCTTTACCTATTAAAATTGTATATAGTGATGATATGTCATATGTCTATTATCCGAGTCTCACGTGTTAATCAAAAGGGACGTGGCACACACATATATACTATATGAAATGTGATTTAACAAACGTTAAGTTGTTATTAACCAATATTCTTGTTAGAGAAAAAATGCATACATTAAGTCTATTAGTAATAACTATCTACCCATATTGAGAATACATTCTACAGTGCTATAAAATTTTGGGGGTGGTGAAATAATGGTTCTAGAACATGTTGGAGTTTGCTCTAGATACTATTCAACACGAATAAAATTGCTCTGACTATTGGATCTAACAGCCCAACGGTCAGGATTGGTGCTATAGATCCAATTCAAAACTGCTCCATTGTAGTAGTAGTAGTAGTAGTAGTAGTAGTAGGAGAAAAATGCAAAGACCGGTGCCATAGTTGCACAAACCAGCAATTCTAGTTTTTTGTTGCACAAACCAACAACTTTGGGAATACATCATTACCAAGAAATCTAATGATAGTTAAGTACGTATTAGACAACTATGGCCACCGATCATAAAAGAAATTTTTTAATTTTTAAAAATTATGAATGAAAATTTCACACGTACATATAGGCATTTTGTGTTCACACACAAGTTATCAAGAAAAATAATTATTATTTTATGTGATTTGTGTAAAAAGATGAGAAAATGTCTGTGAATAGTTACGGTGGAGCATTAGATTTTTTATTTTTATAGAGAACACAAGAAATTCTTTATTTTCGAAAATTTGTGAAAACATATAAGGACAGCTCCGGCGGGCACCTCAAATCAGACCAGATCCGTTTGTAGGAGGGGGACATAAACGGCGTCACATCGTCTCTTGGTGGGCCCATGGCTGCGAGAAACTACGACCAGCATGGGCTCACGATACCACGTCGGCTCAGGATGGGCCCAGCAACCCGGCAGGTGCGGAGACGTATCATGCCGGGAACACCGCTCACCATACAGCGAGTAAGGGTCATGTGAGGTCCACCCATCAGTGACTCAGGTCGCGATTCAGGGTAAAAACGGACGCGAAAGAACACCGGACAAAGGATTAAACTAAATTTTTTTGTCTGGAGGATAGTTTTCAGCCGTTGATCGTCGATATCGCATGGCAAAAAAGAATTGTGGCCGACGAAGGGACACGCTCCAGCCTATTTGCATCGGCATCGAGCTAGCATGAGCTCGGCTATGCTCCTCCACCGACTGGAGCGTTCTCACCTCTATCGGCAACGGTAGTACTAGTTGATATGTTCAATTGGAGCATCGTTAGTTATGTACATACCCACCACAATCGGACAAACGGAGGACATTTGTTCTGTTCATGTCGCCCTCCCGCAAACAGACCAAATGGGGTGACCATCGGAGCTGCCCATATATGTTCGTTCTCAAATTTTCTAGAATAAAGAATATTTTTTGTGTTCTTTGTATAAAATGAAATTTTTTGATGCTCCAACTTAACTATTCACATATATTTTCTCATCTTTTCACACAAATAACATAAAATAATAATAATTTTTCTTGATAACTTGTGTGTGAACATAGAATGTCTGTATGTACGTGCGATATTTTCGTTCATAATTTTTTGAAATTTTACATTTTGTATTTTATGATCGGTGACCCTAGCTGTCTAATATGTAGTTAACTATCACTAGATTTCTTTTTAACCGTTGTATTTCCAAAGTTACTGGTTTATGCAACAAAAAACTAGAGTTGCCGGTCCATGCAACTGTTGCACCAAGAGTTACTAGTCTTTGTAATTTTCTCTAGTAGTAGAGAGAATATAGCCTACTATGTTATGCTATTTTGGGGGTGGTGACATGATGGTACTAGAACATGGTGGAGTTTTCTCTAGATACTATTCAACACGAATCCAGGTACTCTGAACCATTGGATCTAACAGCCCAATAGTCAGGATTGGTGCTAAGGATCTAATTGAAAACTACTCCATTATCTTATCTTACCACTATATAGTGTACGAATAACTTTGAATGTTGACCATTGGATCAAGATTCATGAATCCCAGTATTTCTAGCCATTGGATCTTATTTTCCATTCTAGCATCTAGAAGATTCTATTTGTAGTCTTCGGCATAATAAATACTATGCACAAACCTCCAAACACACTTCTCTATCATACTAGAATCTTCTCCTTTTTTTCTCCATCATACTAGAAAGGAAGAGAAAAAAATCGAAAGTTTGAATTCTACTAATTTTTGCCGCCAATGCCCGGTTCCTTCCTATGTACACCAACGCACACGCCGGAGACACATCTGAGCCGCCGTACCAAGACACACATGCGCAGTGCTATGGACGAGGGAGTGCTGAGATGGATGGTGAGGCGTCGACTGAGAGCGAAAAAAATAAATTTGTTTTGTTTTGAGTGCGTGTAAGTCCTGAAATTTACTAGAGTGTGTACGCTGTAAAGGCTATAGTACCTCATGTCAGGAACCCATCATAATTCTTCCGTTACTAATTGCTTTCTTCCTTTTAGCGAAAGGACTGATTTGAAATTCGTTGGTTTTTTTCCTTGGTAATTATGTTATATGACGTTTCTTTTTGTTTTAGGTTGCAAATATAAATATGAAGGCAGAACAGAAAACAACTACCTCAAGTGTAGATCTCTTTGGACAGAGCAGGGACAGTGCGTATTGCTCACGTAGGTACACAATCTCGACTGCTCCATACATTCCAATAGAAAGAGTTTTTGGTGATGCACTCCAAGATGCACTTGATGTAGTTGGACAGGAAGCCAACAGAATAGATGCAGTAGTCTCCATAGCAGGAAGGAGTTATTTGAGTTAAAAAACAGGCAAGCTTTGACGGAGAATCTACTTAATAATATCCTCAACAAGTCTCGTGGTAATCCCGCTGTAACATCTGAGGCGGCGCGAGCTCCCTAAAAGAAACATTTTTGAAACTGAGATTATATTGTTTATCAGCTGTGTTGTACTCCGATGATGCTTTACGAGCCACATAATTTTTCAGGACAATAATAATTTACTAATTTTCCAGTTATAAGTTTTTTTCCACAGTTTCAGAATTTATTTAGCATTTTAGAGAACTTGTGTTCTTTGTTTATCCATGTTTATGTCCTGGCAATGGATCTAAGTTAGATAGGCTTAAACAGTAGCATGACCACAATGTTTTATCAGTCCTTGATGGGCCACCAATCAACAGTGCCGGGCCTACACCGAGTAAAGGCCGAAACAATTAAAGGTTAGAACAGTGAAAGGCTAGAAAAGTGAAAGGCCAGAACAGTAAAGGCCGGAACAGTGAAAGGCTGGAACAGTGAAAGGTCTGGAACAGTGAAAGGCCGCAACAGTGAAAGGCTGCAACAGTGAAAGGCCAGAATAGTGAAAGGCTAGAACAGTTACAGACCAGAAACAGTAACAAGGCTAGAAATTTAGCAGGCCAGAATCTTCAGCCCATTTATGGGACTGAATAGTAGAAGGCCGGAACAGTGAATGTCCAGAACAGTAAAGGCCGTAACTGTAGAGGGCCGTGACAGCCCACGATGGGTGCGAGAAAAGTGACAGGCCGATAGAAGGCCCTAACAGTAACATACAGACTTGGCCTAGGCTTAAAATGGGCCGCACAGTATTGGACCAAGGTGGGCCTTCTATAGGCTGAAACAGTGTCGGACCTGAAAGTTCAAGGGCCGCGGATGTCTACACTAGTGGGCCCATTTCAAACATTGTCGGGCAAAACAGTAACGGGTCGTAATCTTATTGGGCTTTCTTGATGGGCTGGCCCACTTAATTATGAGCAGGCCTGGGCTGGGCCTAGCTTCTACCACGGTTTCCATGGCTGTTAATGGCGGTAACGGGCCATAAACGGCGGGTGCCACGTGGTATTTTGCATGACGTCAGCAGTCAACGCAGCTGGCGAACAGATCTACGATGGAACAAGTTTTCATGGCTGAAGGGTGCGATCCGCCACGGTCAGGAAAAAAACATGGTAGATTCATTTGTGACGAGGCTTTTACTACGATGGGCATCCGTCGTAGAAGAATTTTTAGCCACGAAAAACGGGCCTTCAACCACGAAAATTGTCCGTTGTAAAAGCCAACTTTTCTCGTAGTGAGATATGCCCTAGAGGCAAATAATAAATAGGTTTTTATTGTCATATATCAATTAGTTTGTAATAGTTTCATACTGTGCTATAGCTGTATTAATACAAAACTTTAATACACGTGTGGTATGTAAACAAACCAAGTCTCTAGTTACCTCTAGCGAACTAGTTTATTGGTCATGAGGATGATCTAGGGTTTCGAGATCATGGGCATTTATGCCAATTGACAATGAGCTCATGTCAGTAGTTGAATGATGTGATAGTCAAACAACCCAACCAGTTGTATCTTCATGAGATCTAATTACAAAGTTCACCATTAATGATAAACTAAGGAAACCTCGCAACCTGCTCCTTAGACTGTGAGGTAATGCAAATCACCATCCTAGAGGGAGCTTAGATGGTTATGAAGTATCACTCCATGACTAGGTGATCAAAAAGGTGCCACTCAGGTTTCCCAAAGGGGCGTGTAGAGAATTACATATCAAGACCAGGATTTGCCCATCCATGTAACAGACAGATACATTAGTGGCCATCTCAGTGATGTTGCATTAACGAAGCTTGCAAGCATGTGACTGGGTCATGGAATGCAACGACATGGAAACGGGAAAAACAAGTTCATCCGTAACGAGATCGAATGAAGGTATGGAGATACCGTAGATCAAATCTCGGGTGAACTAGGTATCAAGTGGAAAAGGGAATGGGAAACAACTGTTTACGATTCAAACGACATTATCATCGTGGAATGCACAGGGGCCATTATGGGCATCCCAGTCCCGCTATTGATCATTGATGGAGATCATGTCTGTGCCATTCCCGACCCATAGATAAATACACTTAAGGGTACAATGAGCTAGAGATCCTCTGTAAGTTGGAATCACCATATGAAAGAGAAAAGGAAAGCGGAAAAGTTCCGTGAGAGAACCGGAATCATTCTGAGAAAGATCCGAAGTCGTTCGAAGGAAATCGAAAGGGAACCGAAAGGTGTTTCAGGTCAAATCGGATTTTGTAATATGTATTTACATATTAATTAAAGTAATTAATATTAAATATAATATTAAAATCTAATTTGGAGAGGTATTCCACTAATGGGCCAAACTTCCTAGGGAAAAAGGGCCCATGAGAGAAAACCGAAAGGGGGAAGGGCCAAGGGCCAAAGGGCCAAGGCCTAGCCGCCTCAAGGGGCCCACTCGGCCAGCCTAGGGTTGTATGCAGGGTGGGGCCCACCCCTGGCCGGCTGGCCCACGGTGCCCTAAGGGCCCATGTGCCTCCCCCTCTCTCCCTTGTTTAGTCCCACATGGGAAACCCAAAGGGGAGGGCACATCCCCTCCCCCTATATAAAGGGGTGCCCATGGGTGGGAATATACACATCAATATTTGGAGAAGTCCTTATTTGCACCGCACCTGCAGCACGCCGTTGTGCTGCAAGGATTCCAAGCCGGAGATCTACTTCCGCACTCCCGATAGGGATCAAGGAGCCAGAGGTCGTCATCGTACACCGTATGTGTACGAAACCACGAGGGGCATCACTTGAGGCACCTTGGATGTCGTGAGCCAAGCTGATGCACGATGAAGAAGGAGCAAGGGGTGACCTGCGAGGAGCTTCGCGACCTTGAGGTCGGCTACGGGTTCGACTACTTCAACCACGTTCCCCTCGGAATGTTAACCGCGTACGGTCTACAAGGGTATGTATTCTATATGCTCGGCCGTTACCGCATTACTGCATAGATAGATCTTGGCAGTATTAGGCGGTTCCAACGTAGGAATTTTTTTATTTTCTGCTATGGAACCCCTCAGTGGTATCAGAGCTGATCTATGCATAAGAGTGTTGTACCGCCAGTACGCACATGTATTGTGCGAGCATTGATCCCTTAGTTGTTACCCTCTAACATATACTTGTTTATATCACGGTATTGTTTGATGAAGCGACCCGGACCGACCTTACGCGTATTCGTATGCGAGACTGGTTCCACGCTCAACATATGGCTTGTACCGTATAAGTGCCTAGCGGGTGTCTGTCTCTCATTCAATAGTTTATATATCATTTACAACGAAGGTCCCCGAAAGGGGTGTAGTAGAGACACATGTTGGATCCATGTTGTGGTTGGAAAGTTCGTAGTTTAGAAACAGTTCTATTGCGAAAGGCCTAACAACCACGTAAAACTCGCAATAGATAAAGTAGAGGCATCTAACTTTATTTTGCAGGAGGGCATGTGTTATGATATGGTATTGGTCGTTACGAAGGTAAAGTAGTTTACTTTTATGTTACTAAGTTAAGTAGTAATAGCCATCGTTCCGATGGATGACCGGGTGGTGGCGTCGTGGACTTGGCATCAAACCAAGGGCAAGATGGAGATCGTGCCGGAGCACTTGATGGAGATCAAGCACAAGAAGGACCATAGCATATCACAATACACATGTGATGTTGATACCTGCTTTATATCTTATTATATGCTAGTATTATATACTCAACGGTAGCAAATAAGATAATCCCTATATAATTCCAATGATAGTATTCCCCTTGTGTGTGCACCACCAAGAAAGTTTTTCGTTATGAAGTAGGCCATGACAATCGGGGGCTAGACATATCTACATTCGCATACAGTGGGTGTAAGCCATGTTGCGCAGCGAATACACACAAGTTAGATTTGGTGAGCCTAGCATGTGTAGACATGGCCTCGAAACACAACAGATCGAAAGATCGAGCATGAGTCACATGGTTGATGTGATTGACATTGGGGAATGTCTACTGATACATTGCAAATGTATCTATAATTTTTGATGTTCCATGCTTCGTTTTATCTACTTTCTTATGTTTTGTCCACACTTTGGAGTACTTTTCATATGATTTCTTGGACTAACCTATTAACAAGATGCCACAGTGCCAGTTGCCTATTTTCTGCTGTTTTTGGTTCTAGGAAACTCAAAAAATGAATATTCTCGGAATTGGACGGGACAAAAGCCAAAGTCAATATTTCACCGAGGGGAACACGGAGCGAGAAGACGAGACGGAGAGGGGCCAGGGGCCAGCCACACCATAGGATGGCGCGGGTCCCCCTTGGCCGCGCCACCAGATGGTGTGGGCCCCTCCGGCCTCCACCGACCTTGCCTCTTTGCCTATAAGAAGCCTCCCGATGCATAAACCCTAAATCATCAATCAGAAATCCAGCCTCCAGCCACAAAAAGGTCCGCTGCGCCGCCGCCACCGAAGGGGAGATTCGGGGGACAGAAAGTCTCTGTTCCGACACCCTGCCGGGATGGGGAAGTGCCCCGGAGCCATCTCCATCGATCTCCATCGCCATCTCCATCACCTTTGCTGATTCCCATGATGAGGAGGGAGTAGTTCTCTCTCGAGGCTAAGGGTTCTACCGGTAGCTATGTGTTCATCTCTCTTTCTCTATGCATGATCTTATTGAGATCATGAGCTTGTAATCTGTAGATCTACCTTGCTACTCAAGTGCTTTAATAGATCTCTGCTCTCCCCATGTGTGTGAAATTGACAATGTGCACACCATGGTGGCACTTAGGCTAGAGATTACAAATACTTGTTATGAGTTATATTTGGAGTTGGATATTTCTATGAAATTGTGGTGTTTGTTGGAACCATTTAGAGCTCAAGGTGACAGTGTGGGGTTATCTAGATAGGGAAAGCGGACTTTGAGGTGTTCTGTTATAGCCCTACCATGGATTAGAGTGTTCAACCGGAGAGTAGTTAAGAGTAGTATCATAAAGAGAAGATATTTATATGAGAGTGTTCACTAGTGAAAGTATGATCCCCAGGCCTTGTTTCTAAGCATTGAAACACCGTTTTCTATTAGATCTATTACATGTTTGCTTGGTTCTATCTTTATTTCAGTTTTACTTTAGTCTTTTCCACACCATCAAGTTATTTTCTATCACCATTACCACTTATAATTTTCTATACCACTTGTATTTCACTATCTCTTTGCCGAACTAGTGCACCTATACACCTGGCAACTGTATTGGGTGTGTTGGGGACACAAGAGACTTCTTGTATCTTGATTACAGGATTTCTTGAGAGGGAATACCTTTGACCACTTCCTCCATGAGTTCGATAAACCTTTGGTAATCCACTTAAGGGAAAAGTTGCTGCTGTTCTACAAACCTCTGCACTTGGAGGCCCAACAACTGTCTACAAGAATAGAAGTGCGTAGACATCAAGCTATTTCCTGGCGCTGTTGCCGGGGAGGTAAGGTAAAAGGTATTCACACCGGAGGATTAAAGAAGAAGAACCTCCCAGGGCAAACGCCTATTTTTTGGCGCCGTTGCCAGGGAGGTAAGGTAAAAGGTACTCACATCCTCCGGTGTGAGTGCTCGAAGTTATTTCCTTTAGATTCTACAATTTTTTCTTTTTGTTTCTTGTTTTCACTAGTTAAGCTTAATGGAAAACAACAACAAAATTAGAGAGCTTTATAGTATTTATCTTGAGTTAGGACATGAAGTGTTTGAAGAGAAAATTAAAAAACCTATGAAACTTGATTTTCATGCTAATAGCAATGTTGTTAGTATTAATTCTTTGGACACCATTATTTCTAATGCTATGGAAAAGTCTAAGCTTGGGGAAGCTAGTTTTTATGAAAATGATCTTTTTAGTTCCCCAGCTTTGGAAGATAGCTATTCTATTGCTTATGATGATACAAAACCTCCAATATATGATGATTACAATGATGAATATGAGATTCTCAGTCCACCTACTATTGAGAGGGAAATT
This sequence comes from Avena eriantha, assembly GCA_910589775.1. Taxonomy (NCBI): domain Eukaryota; kingdom Viridiplantae; phylum Streptophyta; class Magnoliopsida; order Poales; family Poaceae; genus Avena; species Avena eriantha. The sequence goes on from OU342740.1 coordinate 491,365,304, forward strand.
AATTATGACTACAATATGCCTCCTACATTTGATGATTATGGTGATGAGAATAATAAAGATAGCTATTTTGTTGAATTTGCTCCCACTACAATTAATAAGAATGACTATGCTTATGTGGAGAGTGATAATTATTTTATGCATATGGCTCATGATAAGAATGTTTTATGTGATAGTTATATTGTTAATTTTATTCATGATGCTACTGAAATTTAATATGAGAGAGGCAAGCATGGTTTTATGTATCTCAATAATATTAAGTTTCCCCTCTTTATGTTGAAAGTCTTGAAGTTGCACTTGTTTTGCTTTCCTATGCTTTTTGCTTTGTGCTTTCATGACTTGTTTCTTTACAAGATTCCTATGCATAGGAAGTGGGTTAGACTTAAATGTGCTTTAAATTTGCTTCTTGATGCTCTCTTTTACTTCGATTCGTATTTCGTATGTGAGCATCTTCTCAAACTATCATGCCTAACTTAAAGGCGTTAAAGAAAAGTACTTATTGGGAGATAACCCAAAAGTTTTAGATGAGTCTTGGAAGTTATTACCTCTGTAATAACGGCTCCTTATCCTTTTTATTTGCTTTTTGTGCCAAGAGTAACCTCTAACGAGAGAGAAGTAATGCTTGGGAAAGTTGCTGTCCTGAAACAGATTTTTGTGCTTCACTGTAAAAATTCGTGTAAAATTTCTGAACATCTTTTTGAGGTGTGAATTTTTGTGATTATGCCCCAGGTTGTTATCTAAATTTCGTTAGTTCAACACTTTTTGAGTTGAGCAACACAAGGTCTTCGAAAAAATTTGTATTTACCTGCTGGTCTGTTTTGACAGATTTCTGCCATTTTCTGCATTTGCTTCTTGTTGGTTCCGTTTTGAGTTCTTTTGGGGAATTGAGCTTTTTGAGGGAATTTCTACAGTAGCTAGTGTTCTAATGGAAGTTTATTTGGTGTTATAACTGAACCTTAATACTTATTATCTTGAGTGCACTAATGTTGGTAATAAAGATTGTGTGAAGTTTTGTATGAAGGAAATTTTTTAGGTGTATGGAAGAAATGAGTAATGAGATGAAGGATGGACTAAAGCTCACGCTTGGGGATTCCACGCGTGTCACCCCAAGAAATATCCAAGAAGTACAAGCGTCAAAGCTTGGGGATGCCCAAGGCATCCCCCTCTTCATCAATAAAAATCCCAGGTTTCTTCCAAACGCTTTATTTTTATTGTTTCATGCACAGTTGTGTTGTTCTTGGAGCGTCTTCTTTTTCGTTTTCGTTTTGATTTTTCGTTTGCTTAGTTTTCTGAATAAATTGGTTGGACCCCCTCTTTCATGCGTTGGTTTTCAAATAGTTTGGTTTGGATTGGAAAAGAGTAGGAAAGTTCATGCTTAAGTGGTAAAGAGAGCTTGTTTTTGACTGTGTCCTATGCTTTGTCATGCCATTCTTGATATTGATTTGGATTTATGCTTAGTATTCTTTGCTGTAGCACGAATTTTTATAAACAATTGAGATTGCTTAATGTGCCTTGGAAGAATCATGCGTTGTTTTAGCATATTAAAGAATAGTATTGTGGTAGTCTCCTTTGATGTTTTATTAGGGTTGACTTGGCACATGCTCACACCATGTTATGACTATCCCAAGTCAACATAGCCTTGATGATCCTTTAGTTTTCAACTTGTTGTATCACTTTATGCTTTGATTAATGATGTTTTGTCGCTCTGCATGATTATGGCCATTATTGCTCTCTTAGTTTGTCGCTCCCAGTCTTTTGCTAGCCTCCACAACCAAGTATGAGTTCCACTCATGCATCCAACTCCCTAAACCAAGTTATTCCAAAGAGTCCACCATACCTACCTACTAGCTTATGCTATTTCAAGTATATTCATGCTTCTGTTTACCTTCCAAATTAAACTTGTTATGAGAAAACTATTGATTAAAGCTCTCACGAACTTGATGGTACACTTTACTTTTTTGTATCTAATAAACTTGAACCATTGGGTCCTTCTTTGTTGCGTATATGCTTGCGCTTTATAAGTTGAAATTAGCAGAACCATGTATCATGGGGAACGCTTTCAACATTGCACTTGTACTTTGTACCCCGTTGATATCATGTTCTTTTGCTTATGGATCCTGGCGGTGTGAAATAAAAGTGGAACTTGTAAGATCATGGAGTTTGTATGTGTGTTAGAGAAACGCATGGGCCGCTAGCTTAAGCCATGCCTAATCATGGTGGAAACTTGCAGCATCACCATATTGAGCACTCTATGAAGCATCCTCAATAAAAACCTATGCAAATAGCAAATAAAAAGATCGCTGAGATGCTCATTGTTTGCTTGCCTTGTCATTTTGATTATAGGATAACTCCTGTATCATGTGCAAGGGGTACCCCGTTGGCGGTTCTTTATGATACACATGTACATACAATCACAAGAGCTTACTTGTGACTAAAGTTGAGTAGCATGAGGTTCGGTCTTCGTAAGTAAGGGGCATGAGATTTCGGTTTATAACTTGTCAAGCATATCCTCTTAGTTGTGTCACTTTAAGCTTAATCACCTTCAAGATGCTTATGATAGGGGCAATGAGAGCTGAAAGCTATAAGTACCATAATTTTTGTAAGCTCTTTATGAGACTTGAATCCCTACTTCCTTCTATGAAGGACTTTCTTTTACTTTTATGTTGAGTCTCCACCTTCTACCTTTATGCACCTACTTTGAGAGCGTAGTGGCCATTCTTAGTTTTATGTGCATTGTCCCAAGACTAGTTGATTGATGGATAACTTGATATTGCTTGTTTTAAACTATTTGTATCTAGTCACTCTTATGAACTTTGAAGGTGTCCCATGCATTTATATTTGCTACTATATGAGGGACAAGCTGAATACTATTATGCTATGTTTTCTTTATGTGAAACAAACAAACGTCTTTCGAAGCATTGTTATTCATGAATCTTTTGTTTGTGCCTTTTCATGTTGCATCATAGTTTCTTTGTCTTATTGCTAGAACTTTGTCTTTCATGTTATGATTGAAGTACTATGATCCTAGCTTTGAATGTTTTACAAATACTTTGATCAAGTCTTTGATGGTGCATGTCACCTCAAAAATTATTCTTGGGATGTTGATACATTGCAAATGTATCTCTAATTTTTGATGTACCATGCTTGGTTTTACCCACTTTATTGTGTTTTGTCCACACTTTGGAGTACTTTTCATATGATTTCTTGGAATAACCTATTAACAAGATGCCACGGTGCCAGTTGCATGTTTTCTACTGTTTTTGGTTCCAAGAAAGTCAGAAAATGAATATTCTCGGAATTGGACGGGACAAAAGCCAAAGTCAATATTTTATCGAGGGGAACACAGAGCCAGAAGATGAGACAGAGAGGGGCCAGGGGCCAGCCACACCATAGGGTGGCGCGGGTCACCCTTGGCCACGCCACCAGGTGGTGTGGGCCCCTCCGGCCTCCACCATCCTTGCCTCTTCTGAAGGGAATATGCCCGAGAGGCAATAATAAAGTGGTTATTTGATGGGTTCGTAGCATGGAAAACAAAAAATTTCTACCGCAAGAACGAACAAAACCTAGATCTAATCCAGATAAAAGCCAAGATCTAATCTATTAGACATGAGCAACGAGATAGATGGGAACTAACCCTCGTAGATCCGAAAGCGTTAACGAGATTAGATCTCGTGGTTGATGTAGTCGATCACTTGCCGATCTCAAGATCGTGTGGACGATCCTTCCGGCGTCGCGTTCCAGCAGCGCTTCCGCCGTCGGTCAAGTAGACGATCCTTCCGATGCCACGTTTCGGCAGCGCTACCGCAGTCGGTCACACGTGCGGAGTCGAAGCAGACCTTCCTCTCCCCGTTCCAGCGAGCAGCGGAGGTAGTAGATCTTCTCCACGGAATCCCAGCAGCACGACGGCGTGGTGGTGGTGGTGGAGTAGAGAATTCTGCAGGGCTTCGCCTATGCCTGTGCAGAAGATGGTGGAGGAGAGAGGCGGTAGAGATTGGGTGTTATGGGAGCAGGGGAGGAGGGGGCGCCCCTGTCCCTCTATTTAAAGAAGGGAGGCGCCTAGGGAGGGGGAGTCCTTGTTGGACTCCCCTCCCTCTCTAGGCCGGCGGATTGGAGGTGGGGGGAGGAGTCGTCCTCCCCCACGACTCCGTATCTTGACCCACCAGGACTCATTGATCCCTATCTTGTTTTTCAAGCAAACTCCAAGATATCTTCTAGAACCTTCCGGAACATTCCGAAACCTTCTAGAATCCTCATACAAACACTCCGGAACATTTCCTAACTCATAAAATGATCTCCTATATATGAATCTTATTCTCCGGACCATTCCGGATCTCCTCGTGATGTCCCGGATCCATTCCGAGACTCCGAACAACATTCGGTCTCCAACGCACATTCCATATCTACTTAAAACAACTTCGAACCTTAAGTGTGTCACCCTACGGTTCGTGAATATGTAGACATGATAGAGACACATCTCCTATCAATAACCATCAGCGGGACCTGGAGATCCATAATGGCTCCCACATACTCAACGTTGACTTTGCGATCGATTGAACCACTTACATATGAAACTAATTCCCTTTGTCTCGCGATACTATACTTATCTGAGGGTTGATCGTCGGCATCTCCATACCTAGTTCTACCTCGTTACTGATAAGTACTCTTTACTCATTCCGTGATATGTCATCCCTTGTGACCCAGTCACATGCTTGCAAGCTAACTAGATGACATTCCACCGAGAGGGCCCAGAGCATATCTACCCGTCATATGGATGGACAAATTCCAATCTTGGTTCATGCGCTTCAACACATACTTTCAGAATACCCAATGACACTTTTATAACCACCCAGTTACGAAGCGGCGTTTGATGTCATCAAAGTATCCATCCGGTGATGGTGATTAACATAACCTCATGGTCGAAGGAATAGGTTACTATGTATTTGAAAGCTTACAGCAATACGAACTTAATTACTTGATCTTATGCTACGCTTACTATGGGTGTGTGTCCATCACATCATTCTCCTAATGATATAACCTTGTCATTAATCACATCCTAATGTCCATGATTAGGAAACCATGATCATCAATTAATCAACAAGCTAGTTCAACAAGAGGCTTACTAGGGACTCTTATATGTTTACAAAACACACATGTATTAGTGTTTCCTAATAATACAATTATAGCATGGGATGTAAACATTCATCATAAACACAAAGATATAATAATAATCACTTTTATTATTGCCTCTTGGGCATATCTCCAACAGTCTCCCACTTGCACTAGAGTCAATAATCTAGATTACATAGTAATATACCGAACACCCATGGCGTTCTGGTGTTGGTCATGTTTTGCCCTAGGGAGAGGTTTTGTCAATGGATCTGCCGAATTCAGATCAGTGTGTACTTTGCAAATCTTTATGTCACCATCTCGGACATACTCGTGAATAGCGTGGAAACGTAGCCTGATGTGCTTCAGCTTGCTATGTGACCTTGGCTCCTGTGCATTAGCTATGGCACCTGTGTTGTCACAGTAGATGGCCATCGGGTCCAACGCACTGGGAACCACGCCAAGTTCAGTAATGAATTCCTTCATCCAAACGGCTTCTTGTGCAGCCTCCGAAGCAGCTATGCATTCCGATTCAGTTGAAGATTTCGCCACAACGCTTTGCTTCGCACTCCTCCAGCTCACTGCAGCACCATTCAAAATAAATACGTATCCCGACTGTGACTTCGAGTCATCCGGATCGGTGTTCCAACTAGCATCGGTGTAACCGTTTACAACAAGCTGTTCATCACCTCCATAAGAAAGAACCATATCCTTAGTCCTATTTAGGTACTTTAGGATATTCTTGAACGCTGTCCAGTGCTCCATTCCAAGATCACTTTGATATCTGCTAGTCAAACTAATAGCATGTGCTATATCCGATCTTGTACACAACATGGCATACATGATAGAACCTATGGCCGAGGCATAGGGAATATTATTCTTTTTCTCTCTATCTTCTGCCGTAGCTGGACTTTGAGTCTCACTCAAGGTCTTACCTAACAACATGGGCACGAACCCTTTCTTGCTATCTTCCACTCTAAACTTCTTTAGAACTTTGTCCAAGTATGTACTTTGTGAAAGCGCTATTAGGCGTCTTGATCTATCTCTATAAATCTTAATGCCTAGAATGTATGCTGCTTCGCCAAGATCCTTCATTGAAAAACTATTATTCAAATAGGTTTTGACGCTATTAAGAAGTTCTATATCATTCCCAATCAACAATATGTCATCTACATACAGTACTAGGAATGCTACAGAGCTCCCACTCACTTTCTTGTAAATACAAGCTTCTCCATAAGTTTGTATAAATCCAAAGTTTTTGATTACTTTATCAAAACGTTGATTCCAACTCCGGGATGCTTGCTTCAGTCCATAAATGGAGCGTTGAAGTTTGCATACCTTGTCAGCATCTTTAGGATCGACAAAACCCTTGGGTTGTACCATATACAATTCTTCCTCAATGTCACCATTAAGGAACGCCGTTTTGACATCCATCTGCCAAATCTCATAATCGAAATATGCAGCAATTGCTAACAAAATCCTCACAGACTTTAGCTTCGCTACTGGTGAGAATGTCTCATCATAGTCAACTCCTTGAATTTGTCGGGACCCTTTCGCGACAAGTTGAGCTTTATAGACGGTAACATTACCATCAACATCTATTTTTCTCTTGAAAATCCATTTGTTCTCGACAGCCTTACGGCCATCCGGTAAGTCCACCAAAGTCCACACTTGGTTTTCGTACATGGATCCCATTTCGGATTTCATGGCTTCTAGCCATTTGTTGGAATCTGGGCTCACCATAGCTTCTTCATACGTCGCAGGGTCATCATCGTTGTCCACCAACATGACGTTCAAGGCAGAGTCATACCAATCAGGAGTGGTACGAACCCTCGTTGACCTGCGAGGTTCAGTAGTAACTTCGTTTGAAGTTTCATGATCATTACCATTAGCTTCCTCTCCAATTGGTGCAGGCGGCACAAAAACATCTTCCGGTGCTGCGCTACTCTCAAATCCGAGAGAAGGTTCAATAACCTCATCGAGTTCTACTTTCCTTCCGGTCACTTCTTTCGAGAGAAACTCCTTCTCAAGAAAGGATCCATTCTTTGCAACGAAAACTTTGCCTTCGGATCTATGATAGAAGCTATACCCAATTGTTTCTTTAGGGTATCCTATGAAGACGCATTTCTCTGCTTTGGGTTCTAGCTTATCAGGTTGTAACTTCTTTACGTATGCTTCGTAACCCCAAACTTTAAGGAACGACAACTTAGGTTTCTTACCAAACCACAATTCATACGGTGTCGTTTCAACGGATTTAGATGGTGCCCTATTTAAAGTGAATGCGGATGTCTCTAATGCATAGCCCCAAAATGATAACGGTAAATCTGTAAGAGACATCATAGACCGAACCATATCTAAGAGAGTTCGATTACGACGTTCGGACACACCATTACGCTGTGGTGTTCCCGGCGGTGTCAACTGTGAAAGTATTCCACATTTCTTTAAATGCATGCCAAACTCGTAACTCAGATATTCACCCCCGCGATCAGAACGCAGAAACTTAATCTTCTTGTTACGATGATTCTCCACTTCACTTTGAAATTCCTTAAACTTCTCGAAAGTTTCGGACTTATGTTTCATGAAATAGACATACCCATATCTACTCAAGTCATCCGTGAAAGTGAGAACATAACGATATCCACCACGCGATGCTACACTCATTGGACCGCACACATCGGTATGTATTATTTCCAATAAGTCTGTAGCTCGCTCCATTGTACCAGAGAATGGAGTCTTAGTCATTTTTCCCATTAGACATGCTTCGCATCTTTCAAGTGATTCAAAATCAAGTGATTCAAGAAGTCCATCTGAATGGAGTTTCTTCATACGCTTCACTCCAATGTGACCAAGACGATAGTGCCACATGTATGTAGAATTATCATTCAATTTAATTCGTTTAGCATCTATGTTGTGAACATGTGTATCACTACTATCGAGATTCAGTAAGAATAAACCATTCATCTCAGGTGCATTACCATAAAAGATATTACTCATATAAATCGAACAACCTTTATTCTCGGACTTAAAAGAGTAACCGTCTCGCAATAAACAGGATCCAGATATAATGTTCATACTTAAAGTAGGCACCAAATAACAATTATTTAAATTTAAAACTAATCCCGAAGGTAGATGTAGAGGGAGCGTGCCGACGGCGATCACATCAACCTTGGAGCCATTTCCAATGCGCATCGTCACCTCGTCTCTTGCCAGTCTTCGTTTATTCCACAGCTCCTGTTTCGAGTTACAAATATGAGCAACCGAACCAGTATCAAATACCCTGGCACTACTATGATTACTAGTAAGATACACATCTATAACACATATATCAAATATACCTTTCTTCTTGATGTTGCCGTTCTTCAGATCCGCCAGGTACTTGGGGCAGTTACGCTTCCAGTGACCAGCACCCTTGCAGCAGAAGCACTCAGTTTCAGGATTAGGACCAGCCTTGGGCTTCTTAGCAGGTGCGGCAGCTTTCTTGTTGTCCTTCTTGAAGTTGCCCTTGTTCTTAGGCTTGCCCCGTTTCTTGAAATTGGTGGTCTTATTGACCATCAACACTTGTTGCTCCTTCTTGATCTCCACTTCAGCAGTTTTCAGCATGGACGACAGTTCAGGCAACGTCTTGTTCATGCAGTGCATGTTGTAGTTCATCACAAAGTTCTTGTAACTTGGTGGCAGTGATTGAAGGAGACGGTGAATCCCCAATTCATTAGGAATCGATATTCCCAACTCTTGGAGCTTCTTAGCATACCCAGACATGGTGAGCACATGCTCGCTAACGGAGCTTCCTTCTTCCATCTTACAGTTAAAGAACTTTTCGGAGGCCTCATAGCTCTCCATGGCCGCGCGAGTCTCAAAAATTAGCCTGAGCTCCTTAATGATCTCGAACGGGTCGTGGTGCTCAAAACGCTGTTGGAGCTCCGCTTCTAAACCATACAGGATGGCACACTGAACTGTGGAGTAATGATTCTTCCGAGTGGCGAAAACATTCTTTTCGTCATCGGTGGCATTATCTGCAGGTGGGTCACCTAGCGGTGCATCGAGCACATAGGTCAACTGACCAGCCCTGAGGACGATCTTCAGTCCACGGAACCAGTCCGTGAAATTGCTTCCATTGTTTTTAAGCTTTTCTTTCTCTAGGAACGCATTGAAATTGATGGAGGGGTTCGCCATAATCTACAACAATTTGCAAGTAGTTTAGACTAAGTTTATGACAAATTGAGTTCAAATTTAATTATTAAACTAACTAGGTGAACTCCCACTCAAAACAACATCCCTCACATTGTCTTAGTGATTACACGAACCAAGTCCACTACACCAAGTCCGATCTTCACGAGAGAAGATGTAGTTTCATCGGCGAACAATCTTCATGTTCATCATATCAATTATATGACTCATGCTCTACCTTTCGGTATTCCGTGTTCCGAGACCATGTCTGTACATGCTAGGCTCGTCAAGACAACCTTAGTTTCCGCATGTGCAAATCTGGCTTGCACCCGTTGTATGCACACGTAGAATCTATCACATCCGATCATCACGAGATGCTTCGAAACGACGAGTCTTAGCAACGGTGCTAACTAAGGGTGAACACTTTATTACTTGATATTTAGTGAGAGGGATCATCTTATAATGCTACCGTCGCGATCTAAGCAATACAAGATGCATAAAGGATTAACATCACAGGAAATTCATAATAAGTGTGATATGATATGGCCCTTTCTTCTTGCGCCTTTGATCTCCATCTCCAAAGCACGAACATGATCTCCATCATCACCAGCATTGCGTCAAGGTCAGTGGCGCCGCTTCATGGTTGTCCATCATCACCAGCAACTATTACAACTACTTGGAATAAAGCTATTACAAGATGAATAGACACGCAGGTCTTAATAGAATTAAAGACAACCATTAGGCTCCTGCCGGTTGCCATATTACAACAAGGATCATTGCATACATCAAATACAATCACAATCACATGATGGCCATATCACATCACAGAACCCCTGCAAAAACAAGTCAAACGCCTCTAATTTTCTTTTCAACTTTTACGTGGTTTGGGGCTTTCGCATAAGACCGATCTTACCTACGAACAAGAACCACAACGTTGATACAAGTGTTGTCAAGATGCTCATTGTAAATCGAATCTTAACTATGGTGGGAGAGACAGACACCCGCAAAGCCACTTGTGCAAAGCAAGTTGCACGTCAAGTGTGGAGCAAGTCTCATGTGCGATGACATGTAATGTTAGCCCGAGCCGCTTCATCCCACCATGCCGCAAGATGCAAAGTACACGCTAAGACACCGACAACAAAAGCATCAATGCCCACAAAACCATTGTGTTCTACTCGTGCAACAGATCTATGCATAGATATGACTCTAATACCACTGATGGGTTCGTAGCATGGAAAACAAAAATTTCCTACCGCAAGAACGAACAAAACCTAGATCTAATCCAGATAAAATCCAAGATCTAATCTATTAGACATGAGCAACGAGATAGATGGGAACTAACCCTCGTAGATCCGAAAGCGTTAACGAGATTAGATCTCGTGGTTGATGTAGTCGATCACTTGTCGATCTCAAGATCGTGTGGACGATCCTTCCGGCGTCGCGTTCCAGCAGCGCTTCCGCCGTCGTTCAAGTAGACGATCCTTCCGGCGCCACGTTTCGGCAGCGCTACCGCAGTCGGTCACACGTGCGGAGTCGAAGCAGACCTTCCTCTCCCCGTTCCAGCGAGCAGCGGATGTAGTAGATCTTCTCCACGGAATCCCAGCAGCACGACGGCGTGGTGGTGGTGGTGGTAGAGTCGAGAATTCTGCAGGGCTTCTCCTATGCCTGTGCAGAAGATGGTGGAGGAGAGAGGCGGCAGAGATTGGGTGTTATGGGAGCAGGGGAGGAGGGGGCGCCCCTGCCCCTCTATTTAAAGAAGGGAGGCGCCTAGGGAGGGGGAGTCCTTGTAGGACTCCCCTCCCTCTCTAGGCCGGTGGATTGGAGGTGGGGGGGAGGAGTCCTCCTCCCCCACGACTCCGTATCTTGACCCACCAGGACTCATTGATCCCTATCTTGTTTTTCAAGCAAACTCCAAGATATCTTCTAGAACCTTCCGGAACATTCCGAAACCTTCTAGAATCCTCATACAAACACTCCGGAACATTTCCTAACTCATAAAATGATCTCCTATATATGAATCTTATTCTCCGGACCATTCCGAATCTCCTCGTGATGTCCCGGATCCATTCCGAGACTCCGAACAACATTCGGTCTCCAACACACATTCCATATCTACTTAAAACAACTTCGAACCTTAAGTGTGTCACCCTACGGTTCGTGAATATGTAGACATGATAGAGACACATCTCCTATCAATAACCATCAGCGGGACCTGGAGATCCATAATGGCTCCCACATACTCAACGATGACTTTGCGATCGATTGAACCACTTACATATGAAACTAATTCCCTTTGTCTCGCGATACTATACTTATCCTAGGGTTGATCGTCGGCATCTCCATACCTAGTTCTACCTCGTTACTGATAAGTACTCTTTACTCGTTCCGTGATATGTCATCCCTTGTGACCTAGTCACATGCTTGCAAGCTAACTAGATGGCATTCCACCGAGAGGGCCCAGAGCATATCTATCCGTCATATGGATGGACAAATTCCAATCTTGGTTCATGCGCTTCAACACATACTTTCAGAATACCCAATGACACTTTTATAAACACCCAGTTACGAAGCGGCGTTTGATGTCATCAAAGTATCCATCCGGTGATGGTGATTAACATAACCTCATGGTCGAAGGAATAGGTTACTATGTATTTGAAAGCTTACAGCAATACGAACTTAATGACTTGATCTTATGCTACGCTTACTATGGGTGTGTGTCCATCACATCATTCTCCTAATGATATAACCTTGTCATTAATCACATCCTAATGTCCATGATCAGGAAACCATGATCATCAATTAATCAACAAGCTAGTTAAACAAGAGGCTTACTAGGGACTCTTATATGTTTACAAAACACACATGTATTAGTGTTTCCTAATAATACAATTATAGCATGGGATGTAAACATTCATCATAAACACAAAGATATAATAATAATAATCACTTTTATTATTGCCTCTTGGGCATATCTCCAACATTATTATCTTATTCCATGTTTATGATAAATGTTTATTTTGCATGCTATAATTGTATTGATCGGATACGTCAATACATGTGTGTTTAATAAACAAAAAGGGTTCCTAGTTATGCCTCTCTTAGAGACTAGCTTGTTGATTAACAAGATGATCAAGGTTTCCTGATCATGGACATTGGATGTTGTTAATAACAAGGTCACATCATTTGTGAAATGATGTGATGAACATTCATCCGAAGTATAGCATTACGATCAAGTCATTATGTTTATATTGCTATAACATCATACGAAGTAATCTTTATCCTTAGACCATGAGATCATGTTAATTGCTAACATCGGAAGAGTATCTTGATAACATCAAACGTCACACCATAATAGGGGGACTATAAATATGGGTTCAGTGCTACGAAGGTGTTATGTTGAGGCTCATGGATCAAGAGTGGAATTTTTCAATCCCGATGACGGATAGATATACTCTGGGCCCTCTCGGTGATATCACATTAAGATAGCTTGCAATCAAGTGATGTGATCACTAGAATGTTATATCACGGGAACGAGAAAAGAGTGCATGTCGGTAACGAGATCAAACTAGGTATTTGGATACCGATGATTGAATCTCGGACATGTATTATATCATGAGACAAAGGGATTAAATTACTAGCGTTAAAGGTTCTCACGATCACAGGAGTCATCGTTGAATATGCAGAAGTCAGAATGGATCTCCAGGTCCCGCTTCTGATTATTGATCTGAGAGGAGTCTCAATCATGTCTGCATTATTCGCGAACCGTAGGGTGACACACTTAAGAGTTACCGGACACCATTTTGGAGCACATATGTTTTAGACGAAAGAATTGCAAAGCGCAGGAATTGTTTCGATAGAAACCGAAAATTGTTTCGGGTGAAATTGCAGAAAGTGGTTCTGCATGTGATATTGAAATATTGCAAGGGGTTATATGTGAATGCTTGTTAATTAAAGTAATTAACAAAATTCTGAATAAATTTAATAAATTTTTTTTATTAAATGAGAGAGCATTAAACTTAGAGAATTTTAATGCATTTAAAGTGGAGACTTTAAAAGGGAATGTGAAGAGGCATTTTAATGTGGAGGGGTTACCACCACATGAATGGGGGAGGTGAGGGGTCACTCCCATGTGCCGGCCATGGAGGGAGTAGCCCCCCCTCCTCCTATAAAAGGCCACCCTCTCCGTCCTTCTTCCACACACCTCCTTGTGAAGGATCTCTGTCCCCCTCTAGAATTATTCCCCCATGGTCTCGGATTAGCGAGATACATGTTCCCGGTGGCATTTCATCTGGAAGGTGTTGCTGCTTCCGCTGGATCGCTGGAGCGAGGAGGTGGAGGTTGTCCGGTGGCTTGAACGTGTGTGCGAGTACGGATGCGCTGCTGATTTGCGGCGCTCGAACTTCCACACGATCTTGAGATCGGCAAGTGTACGACTACATCAACCACGAGTTCCTACTCGTTAACAAAACTCGTTGTCTTCAAGGGTAAGTTCTCGATGTATGTATGTCCACCCGTTGCTCTGTACCTAGTAGATAGATCTTGGCGTGTAGTTCTCATTGTAGGAAATTTTTTGTTTTCTATTCTGCGGACCCAACAGTGGTATCAGAGCCTGATCTATGCGTAGGTGCTTTGCACGGGTAGTACACATATGTTTATATGTGGGCGATGATGATCATGTTGTTGCATATTCTATGTATTTTGGATATTGGTGGCATAGTGGGATGAAGCGGCCCGGACCAACCTTACATGCCATCGTACATGAGACCGGTTCCACGACTGACATGCAACTAGTTTTGCATAAGTGGCTGGCGGTTGTCTGTCTCTCCTACTATTGTCAAAATCTAATTTACAATGAGTTGCTAATAACTTGGTTATCCTTGTTGTGGTTCATGTTCGTAGGTGAGAATGGTTCTATCTCTAAAAGCCCTAAGCCAGGTAAAACTTGCAATTGATAAATTTGAGGCATCTAGTTTAGATCGTTGCTGGGCTAGTGTCGTGATATGGTATTGTTGTAAGTAGATGTATGATAGATACTCTTAAAACTCACTCAACGTGTTAGTTCCATAGACCTTGGCCTTACACACAAAGGAATGATAGAGATCATACCACGATGCAAATGATAGAGATCAAATGCATGGACCATATCATCTCACTTTACACATTAGATGTTAGCATCTTATACTGCTAGTTTGGCAATTTCTATAGCATTGTAAGATAATCCCTCATTTAGATATCAAGATAAAAATGTGTTCTTCCTTAAGTATGCACCGTTTTTTGGATCGTGTTTCGAGACATCACGTGATGATCGGGTGTACTCGACTCTACGCTTTCATACAAACGGGTGTAAGACAGTTTTACACATGCGAGTACTAAGGTTCTTACTTGGCGTGCCTAGCATGTACAGACATGGCCTCGGAACACGGACCGAAAGGTTAAGCATGAGTCATATAGTTGATATGATGCCCATATTGATGCTCGCCTTTGAAGCTACACCAACTCACGTGATGATCGGACTTGTTATAGTGGATTTGGTTCATGTAATCACCAAAAAGGCACGAGGGGTGTCGTTTTGAGTGGGAGTTCATTTATAATTTGGATTAGTCAAACTCAATTTGTCATAAAATAAAACGAAGTGAATTTGCATAATTTGTTGTAGTCATTGGCGTCTGTTCACTACCTTATGCTTAGTTTTAATTGAGATAATAGAACTATAGAATTCTGGATATTTACTTTACGAACTGGTATGGTATTGTTTTGAATGTCAATTTAAAGTTTATAAGTCCTATTGCAAACTTTCAGCAAACTCTATTTACTCCATGAAGTTTAATAAGTAGTATTAAGTCAAGAGTAAGAATTCCAATGTTAGTATCTAAAGTATCATGTTTGCCTCCATGATTATTGATATTCAAAAGTTGTTTTAATATCAAGATTATATAGGAGCTGAAAATTGTTTCAGAAACCATCATGTGTGGAAGATATTGTGATATCTGAAACAATGTTTTTGGTTGCATTATGATAGAGTATAATTTAGCAAAATACATGTTCTCATATTATGAGAATTTGTAAAGGATGGAGATGCTAGGCATCTGGATCTCCCAAAAAGGTTTTAGGAACTAAAATTATACTCGTCATTCTTCCTTATAGGCTATAGTAGCTTGATCATGAAAGTTGTCATGATAAGGATGAATAGAAGATGTAAGTAAAATGTTTTCTAAAGAATGGATTTTTGAAAGAATGCCAAACATTTGATGATGGTGATCCACTTCAAAGTGCAAGTCCAAAGGTATTAGTATTTGACTATACACGCTTTGTACTATGTGTCATGTGAATGACACCACTATTGATGTTGATACATTCTTTTAAAAGAAATGGAATTGCTGAAAGAGAATCTATAAAATATTTGGCAGAAAATAAAAGGTTGGAGATGTCCAACTTAGGTATATAGAAGATATACATGTTATGGCTGTATTCCTTGCTTGTTAAACAATGTGGTTCTGAGCTATTGGATACAGGTATTGGATTCCGAATTGCTTGGTATGAAGTGTCATACAGGACAACGCAATTCATGAACTATAATGGCCTAAGTAACTAGCAAGAGAATAAGTGATGATGTTCATCGAAAACAAATAAAGTTTTATTGTGTTTTTTCGTTGTTGTCAAACCTAGCCTTCAAGATTTGTTTTAATAATTGTTATTTTTTTCTGGTATTACGAGAACAATGGTTGTTCAAATAATTACCGTATTCCATAAAGGATGGATGAACTTTTACAAGTCTAGTTGGAGAAATCACATCCATAAACACTATTGCTAAAATGTCGCAAGACAAATGATTAAAATATCACTTATGAAGTGACATTGCTGTTTTAAATTATATTGGAAAGAAAACATGAAGAAACTCCATGTTGATGGAATTTTTGGAGTCTCTGATTTTGATCAATTGATGCTTGTGAGACTTTCCTCGAGATAATTGAAACTCTGTTCATAGGCCAAAGAGGAACGGATGACTAGCTTATTGGAAATTGTGCATGTTGATGTGCATAGTCCATTATGTGTAGCCATATGGGATGGATCTTTTTTGCTTCATATGCTTTCTCCAGAAATTTGAGTGAATATATCTATATATTTACATAATAAGGAAGAAGTATGGAACATTTGAAAATTGTTCAAAGACTTTCAAGATGAAGTGGAAAATCATTGTAACAAGAAAATAAAGAGTTTATGATTCGATCATGAAGGAAGATATTTGAGTTACGTGTTTAGCAAAAACACCTAAGATTTGAGGAATTGTTCCATGATTTGTGTTTCCCGATAAACCATAGGAGTATGGCATATTCGAGTGATGAAATCAAACCATGTTTGACATGGTAAGATCAAAGGTGTCATTTATAAAACTGCCATTATGTTTTAAGGATTGAAGCTTTAGAGACTACCGCTTTTACACTGAAAAGAGCACCATCGTGATCCGTTGAAATGATACCATATAAGTTATGGTTTGGGATAAAACCCAAATTGTCTTTTCTTAAATTTTGGTATGCTATGCATAAGTAAAAAATTTACTACCAAAGTCGGATAAGCACATCTTTGTAGGTTATCCCAAAGAATTTGTTGGGAATTTCTCCATAGCACCCAGGACAAAAGAGTTTGTTACTTGGAACGTCAAGTTTCTTGAGAAGGAATTTTTCGTGAAAAGTTAAGAGGGAGGACAATAGAACTTTGATAAGATTGTTGAACCTTAGCTATATGTGCTAAGTAGCGCAGCGCCAGAAAGTGTCCCGGTGGAGGCCACAATGCTCACGGCTCCCGTGATTACAAAGGATGTGATCTCGGAGATTAGAGTTCCTATTGAACCATGTGGGTCGGTAAGAATCAAATAGTGTGATTTGATAAGCAAGTCGTTATTGTTTTGACAATGATGAACCGACTACATGCAAAGAAGCGATGATGGGCCCTGACTCCATAAAATGACTAGAAGTCATAGAATCCGTGATAGTATCCATACACGAGAAATCAAATTTCCGAACTTGGAAGACCCTCCGGAAAGGCGTGAAGCCTATCGGTCGTGTTTGGATCTATAAAGAAATAAGACATGGATGTTTAACATCTATGAAATAGTCGACATGTCAGAAAGAAGTTTACGACAATGTTCAAGGAGTTGACTATGACAAGATTTGATCTTTCATAGCGATATTTAGTCTTGACGGATTAATGTAGCAACCACTACATATAATTTGATGTATGGTAGTTGAAAAAAAAACAATGTTCTTCTAATAGAACGGTTACCTAGGACATGTACATGACATGGTCCGAAGGGTTTTGTTAATTCAAAGGGTGCTAAAAGGGCATGCAAACTTCAATAGTTGGAGTAAACATAGCGGAGTTGGAATCTTCACCATGATGAAACTGTTAAAAGAGTTTAAATTCATCGAAGATGATGAAGATACTTGCATTTGCCAGAAATTAAGTGGGTGATGCATTGCAAATGTATCTATAATTTTTGATGTTCCATGCTTAGTTTTATCTACTTTCTTGTGTTTTGTCCACACTTTGGAGTAATTTTCATATGATTTCTTGGACTAACATATTAACAAGAGCCACAGTGCCAGCTGCCTGTTTTCTGCTGTTTTTGGTTCTAGGAAAGTCAGAAAATCAATATTCTCGGAATTGGACCGGACAAAAGCCAAAGTTGATATTTTCCCGGAAGACTCACGGAGCCAGAAGGAGAGTCGGAGAGGGGCCACAGGGTGGCCACAACACCCCATGTCACGGGTCCACCTAGGCCGCCCCAGGGCATGGTTTGGGCCCCTTGGCCACCCACCGACCTTGCCCTTTCGCCTATATATTCCTCCCGATGCGGAAACCCTAAACAGTCAAGCCTCCAGCCACGAAAAGTTCCGCAGCGCCACCGCTACCGAAGGGGAGATTTGGGGGACAAAAAGTCTCTGTTCCGGCACCCTGCCGGGACGGGGAAGTGCCCCCGGAGCCATCTCCATTGATCTCCACCGCCATCTCCATTACCATTGCTGATTCCCATGATGAGGAGGGAGTAGTTCTCTCTCGAGGCTAAGGGTTCTACCGGTAGCTATGTGTTCATCTCTCTCTCTATGCATGATCATATGGTGATTATGAGCTTGTAATCTATAGATCTACCTTGCTACTCAAGTGCTTTAATAGATCTCTGCTCTCCCCATGTGTGTGTGAAAGTGACAGCGTGCTCACCATGGTGGCACTTAGGCTAGAGATTACAAATACTTGTTATGAGTTATATTTGGAGTTGGATGTCTTTATGAAATTGTGGTGTTTGTTGGACTCATCTAGTACTCAAGGTGACAGTGTGGGAATTTCTAGATGGGAAAGACTTACTTTGAGGTGTGCTGTTATAGCCCTACCATCGATTAGAGTGTTCAACCGGAGAGTAGTTAAGAGTAGTATCATAAAGAGAAGATATTTATATGAGAGAGTGTTCACTAGTGAAAGTATGATCCCTAGGCCTTGTTTCTAAGCATTGAAACACCGTTTTCTATTAGATCTATTACATGTTTGCCTGCTTCTATCTTTATTTCAGTTTTACTTTAGTCTTTTCCACGCCATGAATTTATTTTCTATCACTGTTACCACTTATAATTATCTATACCACTTGTATTTCACTATCTCTTCGCCGAACTAGTGCACCTATACACCCGACAAGTGTATTGGGTGTGTTGGGGACACAAGAGACTTCTTGTATCTTGATTGCAGGATTGCTTGAGAGGGATTACCTTTGACCACTTCCTCCCTGAGTTCGATAAACCTTGGGTGATCCACTTAAGGGAAAACTTGCTGCTGTTCTACAAACCTCTGCACTTGGAGGCCCAACAACTGTCTACAAGAATAGAAGTGCGTAGACATCAAGCGTTGAGACATATTTCTAATACATTATGTGGAGGACATATTGTTGATTGGAAATGATGTATCTTGTATTGACACAAGTTAAGAATTTCATTAAAATAAGATTTTGATGAAAGACTTGGGTAAAACCGGAATATTTTGCATCAATATCTATATGGATAGATTGATGCGCTAATATGGTTGTGCCAGACGTACATATATGAGATATTGAAAGGGTTCAATATGGAAACAACAAGAAAGGTTATTGCTCCATGGAAAGGATTGTATCAAAATTCAAGTGTTTCAACACTTGGTGAGTAAAATCACATGAAGATTTTGATCGATTATACCATGATATGTATATATCCAGAATGTCCTATGCTCTAAATGTTATGACCACATACCAAAATGATTCATAATATGATCATTGGACGATAGTAAAGATATTCTTATGAGCTTTGGAAGATCTAAGAATATATCATGTATAAGTGACAAATAGTTAAAGGTAGTTCATTGATGGAAAGGATGTTCCAAGATACAAATTAAATTTATCTCAATTTAGACTATGGGTGGCACAATGTAATGGAAAGGATGTTCCATGATGGATTTGGATGAGTTCCAAAGTTGAAACATTGTGACAGATACTACAAGAAAAGGGTAAGTATATGACTGCTATAGTAGCAGCAAAGGAGGGCATTTGTGTTATG
Source organism: Avena eriantha (assembly GCA_910589775.1). NCBI lineage: Eukaryota > Viridiplantae > Streptophyta > Magnoliopsida > Poales > Poaceae > Avena > Avena eriantha. The sequence continues at coordinate 491,385,145 of OU342740.1, forward strand.
TAGTTTGTTATCAAACTAGGTGTTGTTCAAAGTGGGCTAATACTATGAAGATATATTGTATGACAATAATATCAACATATTTTAACCCGAACGAACTAAAGGTCTCACCAAAGGACCAAATTTATACAATGCCATCTCATTTGAGAATGAGTGATGTGTAGAGACGCAAATACATGCAAGTACACACGGACCTGAAACTGTCAGATCCGGAGATTATGTTAACCACTAGCAATCGCGTATATGCAACACCAGAAAGCCATAGGTGTTCAATACGCAAAGTTTTTCAAACTAGATTATTGACTCTAGTGCGAGTGGGAGACTGAAGGGAATATGCCCGAGAGGCAATAATAAAGTGGTTATTATCTTATTCCATGTTTATGATAAATGTTTATTTTGCATGCTATAATTGTATTGATCGGATACGTCAATACATGTGTGTTTAATAAACAAAAATGGTTCCTAGTTATGCCTCTCTTATAGACTAGCTTGTTGATTAACAAGATGATCAAGGTTTCCTGATCATGGACATTGGATGTTGTTAATTACAAGGTCACAACATTTGTGAAATGATGTGATGAACATTCATCCGAAGTATAGCATTACGATCAAGTCATTATGTTTATATTGCTATAATATCATACGAAGTAATCTTTATCCTTAGACCATGAGATCATGTTAATTGCTAACACCGGAAGAGTATCTTGATAACATCACACGTCACACCGTAACAGGGTGACTATAAAGATGGGTTCAGTGCTACGAAGGTGTTATGTTGAGGCTCATGGATCAAGAGTGGAATTTGTCAATCCCGATGACGGATAGATATACTCTGGGCCCTCTTGGTGATATCACATTAAGATAGCTTGCAAGCAAGTGATGTGATCACTAGAATGTCATATCACGGGAACGAGAAAAGAGTGCATGTCGGTAATGAGATCAAACTAGGTATTTGGATACCGATGATCGAATCTCGGAAATGTATTATATCATGAGACAAAGGGACTAAATTACTAGCGTGAAAGGTTCTCACGATCACAGGAGTCAGCGTTGAATATGCAGGAGTCAGAATGGATCTCTAGGTCTCGCTTCTGATTATTGATCTGAGAGGAGTCTCAATCATGTCTGCATTATTTGCGAACCGTAGGGTGACACACTTAAGAGTTACCGGACACCATTTTGGAGCACATATGTTTTAGACGAAAGAATTGCAAAGCACAAGAATTGCTTCGATAGAAACCGGAAATTGTTGCGGGTGAAATTGCAGAAAGTGGTTCTGCATGTGATATTGAAATATTGCAAGGGGTTATATGTGAATGTTTGTTAATTAAAGTAATTAACAAAATTCTGAATAAATTTAATAAAAAAGTTTTATTAAATGAGAGAGGATTAAACTTAGAGAATTTTAATGCATTTAAAGTGGAGACTTTGAAAGGGAATGTGAAGAGGCATTTTAATGTGGAGGGGTTACCACCACATGAATGGGGGAGGTGAGGGGTCACCCCCATGCGCCGGCCATTGAGGGGGTACCCCCTCCTCCTATAAAAGGCCACCCTCTCCCTCCTTCTTCTACACACCTCCTTGTGAAGGATCTCTCTCCCCCTCTAGAATTATTCCCCCATGGTCTCGGATTAGCGAGATACATGTTCCCGGTGGCATTTCGTCTGGAAGGAGTTGCTGCTTCTGCTGGATCGCTGGAGCGAGGAGGTGGAGGTTGTTCGGTGGCTTGAACATGTGTGCGAGTACGGATGCGCTGCTGATTTCCGGCGCTCGGACTTCCACACGATCTTGAGATCGGCAAGTGTACGACTACATCAACCACGAGTTCCTACTCGTTAAAAAAACTCGTTGTCTTCGAGGGTAAGTTCTCGATGGATATATGTCCACCCGTTGCTCTGTACCTAGTAGATAGATCTTGGCGTGTAGTTCTCATCGTAGGAATTTTTTTGTTTTCTATGCTGCGGACCCAAAATCTTCGCCTATAAGAAGCCTCCCGATGCATAAACCCTAAATCATCAATCATAAATCCAACCTCTAGCCACGAAAAGTTCTGCTGCGCCGCCGCCACCGAAGGGGAGATTCGGGGGACAGAAAGTCTCCGTTCCGGCACCCTGCCGGGATGGGGAAGTGCCCCTGGAGCCATCTCCATCGATTTCCATCGCCATCTCCATCACCGTTGCTGATTCCCATGATGAGGAGGAAGTAGTTCTCTCTCGAGGCTAAGGGTTCTACCGGTATCTATGTGTTCATCTCTCTCTATGCATGATCTTATTGAGATCATGAGCTTGTAATCTATAGATCTAGCTTGCTACTCAAGTGCTTTAATAGATCTCTGCTCTCTCCCCATGTGTGTGAAGTTGACAGTGTGCACACCATGGTGGCACTTAGGCTAGATATTACAAATACTTGTTATGAGATATTTGGAGTTGGATGTTTCTATGAAATTGTGGTGTTTGTTGGAACCATCTAGAGCTCAAGGTGACAGTGTGGGGTTATCTAGATGGGGAAAGCGGACTTTGAGGTGTGCTGTTATAGCCCTACCATGGATTAGAGTGTTCAACCGGAGAGTAGTTAAGAGTAATATCATAAAGAGAAGATATTTATATGAGAGTGTTCACTAGTGAAAGTATGATCCCTAGGCCTTGTTTCTAAGCATTGAAACACCGTTTTCTATTAGATCTATTACATGTTTGCCTGCTTCTATCTTTATTTCAGTTTTACTTTAGTCTTTTCCACGCCATGAATTTATTTTCTATCACTGTTACCACTTATAATTATCTATACCACTTGTATTTCACTATCTCTTCGCCGAACTAGTGCACCTATACACCCGACAAGTGTATTGGGTGTGTTGGGGACACAAGAGACTTCTTGTATCTTGATTGCAGGATTGCTTGAGAGGGATTACCTTTGACCACTTCCTCCCTGAGTTCGATAAACCTTGGGTGATCCACTTAAGGGAAAACTTGCTGCTGTTCTACAAACCTCTGCACTTGGAGGCCCAACAACTGTCTACAAGAATAGAAGTGCGTAGACATCAAGCGTTGAGACATATTTCTAATACATTATGTGGAGGACATATTGTTGATTGGAAATGATGTATCTTGTATTGACACAAGTTAAGAATTTCATTAAAATAAGATTTTGATGAAAGACTTGGGTAAAACCGGAATATTTTGCATCAATATCTATATGGATAGATTGATGCGCTAATATGGTTGTGCCAGACGTACATATATGAGATATTGAAAGGGTTCAATATGGAAACAACAAGAAAGGTTATTGCTCCATGGAAAGGATTGTATCAAAATTCAAGTGTTTCAACACTTGGTGAGTAAAATCACATGAAGATTTTGATCGATTATACCATGATATGTATATATCCAGAATGTCCTATGCTCTAAATGTTATGACCACATACCAAAATGATTCATAATATGATCATTGGACGATAGTAAAGATATTCTTATGAGCTTTGGAAGATCTAAGAATATATCATGTATAAGTGACAAATAGTTAAAGGTAGTTCATTGATGGAAAGGATGTTCCAAGATACAAATTAAATTTATCTCAATTTAGACTATGGGTGGCACAATGTAATGGAAAGGATGTTCCATGATGGATTTGGATGAGTTCCAAAGTTGAAACATTGTGACAGATACTACAAGAAAAGGGTAAGTATATGACTGCTATAGTAGCAGCAAAGGAGGGCATTTGTGTTATGTAGTTTGTTATCAAACTAGGTGTTGTTCAAAGTGGGCTAATACTATGAAGATATATTGTATGACAATAATATCAACATATTTTAACCCGAACGAACTAAAGGTCTCACCAAAGGACCAAATTTATACAATGCCATCTCATTTGAGAATGAGTGATGTGTAGAGACGCAAATACATGCAAGTACACACGGACCTGAAACTGTCAGATCCGGAGATTATGTTAACCACTAGCAATCGCGTATATGCAACACCAGAAAGCCATAGGTGTTCAATACGCAAAGTTTTTCAAACTAGATTATTGACTCTAGTGCGAGTGGGAGACTGAAGGGAATATGCCCGAGAGGCAATAATAAAGTGGTTATTATCTTATTCCATGTTTATGATAAATGTTTATTTTGCATGCTATAATTGTATTGATCGGATACGTCAATACATGTGTGTTTAATAAACAAAAATGGTTCCTAGTTATGCCTCTCTTATAGACTAGCTTGTTGATTAACAAGATGATCAAGGTTTCCTGATCATGGACATTGGATGTTGTTAATTACAAGGTCACAACATTTGTGAAATGATGTGATGAACATTCATCCGAAGTATAGCATTACGATCAAGTCATTATGTTTATATTGCTATAATATCATACGAAGTAATCTTTATCCTTAGACCATGAGATCATGTTAATTGCTAACACCGGAAGAGTATCTTGATAACATCACACGTCACACCGTAACAGGGTGACTATAAAGATGGGTTCAGTGCTACGAAGGTGTTATGTTGAGGCTCATGGATCAAGAGTGGAATTTGTCAATCCCGATGACGGATAGATATACTCTGGGCCCTCTTGGTGATATCACATTAAGATAGCTTGCAAGCAAGTGATGTGATCACTAGAATGTCATATCACGGGAACGAGAAAAGAGTGCATGTCGGTAATGAGATCAAACTAGGTATTTGGATACCGATGATCGAATCTCGGAAATGTATTATATCATGAGACAAAGGGACTAAATTACTAGCGTGAAAGGTTCTCACGATCACAGGAGTCAGCGTTGAATATGCAGGAGTCAGAATGGATCTCTAGGTCTCGCTTCTGATTATTGATCTGAGAGGAGTCTCAATCATGTCTGCATTATTTGCGAACCGTAGGGTGACACACTTAAGAGTTACCGGACACCATTTTGGAGCACATATGTTTTAGACGAAAGAATTGCAAAGCACAAGAATTGCTTCGATAGAAACCGGAAATTGTTGCGGGTGAAATTGCAGAAAGTGGTTCTGCATGTGATATTGAAATATTGCAAGGGGTTATATGTGAATGTTTGTTAATTAAAGTAATTAACAAAATTCTGAATAAATTTAATAAAAAAGTTTTATTAAATGAGAGAGGATTAAACTTAGAGAATTTTAATGCATTTAAAGTGGAGACTTTAAAAGGGAATGTGAAGAGGCATTTTAATGTGGAGGGGTTACCACCACATGAATGGGGGAGGTGAGGGGTCACCCCCATGCGCCGGCCATTGAGGGGGTACCCCCTCCTCCTATAAAAGGCCACCCTCTCCCTCCTTCTTCTACACACCTCCTTGTGAAGGATCTCTCTCCCCCTCTAGAATTATTCCCCCATGGTCTCGGATTAGCGAGATACATGTTCCCGGTGGCATTTCGTCTGGAAGGAGTTGCTGCTTCTGCTGGATCGCTGGAGCGAGGAGGTGGAGGTTGTTCGGTGGCTTGAACATGTGTGCGAGTACGGATGCGCTGCTGATTTCCGGCGCTCGGACTTCCACACGATCTTGAGATCGGCAAGTGTACGACTACATCAACCACGAGTTCCTACTCGTTAAAAAAACTCGTTGTCTTCGAGGGTAAGTTCTCGATGGATATATGTCCACCCGTTGCTCTGTACCTAGTAGATAGATCTTGGCGTGTAGTTCTCATCGTAGGAATTTTTTTGTTTTCTATGCTGCGGACCCAAAATCTTCGCCTATAAGAAGCCTCCCGATGCATAAACCCTAAATCATCAATCATAAATCCAACCTCTAGCCACGAAAAGTTCTGCTGCGCCGCCGCCACCGAAGGGGAGATTCGGGGGACAGAAAGTCTCCGTTCCGGCACCCTGCCGGGATGGGGAAGTGCCCCTGGAGCCATCTCCATCGATTTCCATCGCCATCTCCATCACCGTTGCTGATTCCCATGATGAGGAGGAAGTAGTTCTCTCTCGAGGCTAAGGGTTCTACCGGTATCTATGTGTTCATCTCTCTCTATGCATGATCTTATTGAGATCATGAGCTTGTAATCTATAGATCTAGCTTGCTACTCAAGTGCTTTAATAGATCTTTGCTCTCTCCCCATGTGTGTGAAGTTGACAGTGTGCACACCATGGTGGCACTTAGGCTAGATATTACAAATACTTGTTATGAGATATTTGGAGTTGGATGTTTCTATGAAATTGTGGTGTTTGTTGGACTCATCTAGTACTCAAGGTGACAGTGTGGGAATTTCTAGATGGGAAAGACTTACTTTGAGGTGTGCTGTTATAGCCCTACCATCGATTAGAGTGTTCAACCGGAGAGTAGTTAAGAGTAATATCATAAAGAGAAGATATTTATATGAGAGTGTTCACTAGTGAAAGTATGATCCCTAGGCCTTGTTTCTAAGCATTGAAACACCGTTTTCTATTAGATCTATTACATGTTTGCCTGCTTCTATCTTTATTTCAGTTTTACTTTAGTCTTTTCCACGCCATGAATTTATTTTCTATCACTGTTACCACTTATAATTATCTATACCACTTGTATTTCACTATCTCTTCGCCGAACTAGTGCACCTATACACCCGACAAGTGTATTGGGTGTGTTGGGGACACAAGAGACTTCTTGTATCTTGATTGCAGGATTGCTTGAGAGGGATTACCTTTGACCACTTCCTCCCTGAGTTCGATAAACCTTGGGTGATCCACTTAAGGGAAAACTTGCTGCTGTTCTACAAACCTCTGCACTTGGAGGCCCAACAACTGTCTACAAGAATAGAAGTGCGTAGACATCAAGCGTTGAGACATATTTCTAATACATTATGTGGAGGACATATTGTTGATTGGAAATGATGTATCTTGTATTGACACAAGTTAAGAATTTCATTAAAATAAGATTTTGATGAAAGACTTGGGTAAAACCGGAATATTTTGCATCAATATCTATATGGATAGATTGATGCGCTAATATGGTTGTGCCAGACGTACATATATGAGATATTGAAAGGGTTCAATATGGAAACAACAAGAAAGGTTATTGCTCCATGGAAAGGATTGTATCAAAATTCAAGTGTTTCAACACTTGGTGAGTAAAATCACATGAAGATTTTGATCGATTATACCATGATATGTATATATCCAGAATGTCCTATGCTCTAAATGTTATGACCACATACCAAAATGATTCATAATATGATCATTGGACGATAGTAAAGATATTCTTATGAGCTTTGGAAGATCTAAGAATATATCATGTATAAGTGACAAATAGTTAAAGGTAGTTCATTGATGGAAAGGATGTTCCAAGATACAAATTAAATTTATCTCAATTTAGACTATGGGTGGCACAATGTAATGGAAAGGATGTTCCATGATGGATTTGGATGAGTTCCAAAGTTGAAACATTGTGACAGATACTACAAGAAAAGGGTAAGTATATGACTGCTATAGTAGCAGCAAAGGAGGGCATTTGTGTTATGTAGTTTGTTATCAAACTAGGTGTTGTTCAAAGTGGGCTAATACTATGAAGATATATTGTATGACAATAATATCAACATATTTTAACCCGAACGAACTAAAGGTCTCACCAAAGGACCAAATTTATACAATGCCATCTCATTTGAGAATGAGTGATGTGTAGAGACGCAAATACATGCAAGTACACACGGACCTGAAACTGTCAGATCCGGAGATTATGTTAACCACTAGCAATCGCGTATATGCAACACCAGAAAGCCATAGGTGTTCAATACGCAAAGTTTTTCAAACTAGATTATTGACTCTAGTGCGAGTGGGAGACTGAAGGGAATATGCCCGAGAGGCAATAATAAAGTGGTTATTATCTTATTCCATGTTTATGATAAATGTTTATTTTGCATGCTATAATTGTATTGATCGGATACGTCAATACATGTGTGTTTAATAAACAAAAATGGTTCCTAGTTATGCCTCTCTTATAGACTAGCTTGTTGATTAACAAGATGATCAAGGTTTCCTGATCATGGACATTGGATGTTGTTAATTACAAGGTCACAACATTTGTGAAATGATGTGATGAACATTCATCCGAAGTATAGCATTACGATCAAGTCATTATGTTTATATTGCTATAATATCATACGAAGTAATCTTTATCCTTAGACCATGAGATCATGTTAATTGCTAACACCGGAAGAGTATCTTGATAACATCACACGTCACACCGTAACAGGGTGACTATAAAGATGGGTTCAGTGCTACGAAGGTGTTATGTTGAGGCTCATGGATCAAGAGTGGAATTTGTCAATCCCGATGACGGATAGATATACTCTGGGCCCTCTTGGTGATATCACATTAAGATAGCTTGCAAGCAAGTGATGTGATCACTAGAATGTCATATCACGGGAACGAGAAAAGAGTGCATGTCGGTAATGAGATCAAACTAGGTATTTGGATACCGATGATCGAATCTCGGAAATGTATTATATCATGAGACAAAGGGACTAAATTACTAGCGTGAAAGGTTCTCACGATCACAGGAGTCAGCGTTGAATATGCAGGAGTCAGAATGGATCTCTAGGTCTCGCTTCTGATTATTGATCTGAGAGGAGTCTCAATCATGTCTGCATTATTTGCGAACCGTAGGGTGACACACTTAAGAGTTACCGGACACCATTTTGGAGCACATATGTTTTAGACGAAAGAATTGCAAAGCACAAGAATTGCTTCGATAGAAACCGGAAATTGTTGCGGGTGAAATTGCAGAAAGTGGTTCTGCATGTGATATTGAAATATTGCAAGGGGTTATATGTGAATGTTTGTTAATTAAAGTAATTAACAAAATTCTGAATAAATTTAATAAAAAAGTTTTATTAAATGAGAGAGGATTAAATTTAGAGAATTTTAATGCATTTAAAGTGGAGACTTTAAAAGGGAATGTGAAGAGGCATTTTAATGTGGAGGGGTTACCACCACATGAATGGGGGAGGTGAGGGGTCACCCCCATGCGCCGGCCATTGAGGGGGTACCCCCTCCTCCTATAAAAGGCCACCCTCTCCCTCCTTCTTCTACACACCTCCTTGTGAAGGATCTCTCTCCCCCTCTAGAATTATTCCCCCATGGTCTCGGATTAGCGAGATACATGTTCCCGGTGGCATTTCGTCTGGAAGGAGTTGCTGCTTCTGCTGGATCGCTGGAGCGAGGAGGTGGAGGTTGTTCGGTGGCTTGAACATGTGTGCGAGTACGGATGCGCTGCTGATTTCCGGCGCTCGGACTTCCACACGATCTTGAGATCGGCAAGTGTACGACTACATCAACCACGAGTTCCTACTCGTTAAAAAAACTCGTTGTCTTCGAGGGTAAGTTCTCGATGGATATATGTCCACCCGTTGCTCTGTACCTAGTAGATAGATCTTGGCGTGTAGTTCTCATCGTAGGAATTTTTTTGTTTTCTATGCTGCGGACCCAAAATCTTCGCCTATAAGAAGCCTCCCGATGCATAAACCCTAAATCATCAATCATAAATCCAACCTCTAGCCACGAAAAGTTCTGCTGCGCCGCCGCCACCGAAGGGGAGATTCGGGGGACAGAAAGTCTCCGTTCCGGCACCCTGCCGGGATGGGGAAGTGCCCCTGGAGCCATCTCCATCGATTTCCATCGCCATCTCCATCACCGTTGCTGATTCCCATGATGAGGAGGAAGTAGTTCTCTCTCGAGGCTAAGGGTTCTACCGGTATCTATGTGTTCATCTCTCTCTATGCATGATCTTATTGAGATCATGAGCTTGTAATCTATAGATCTAGCTTGCTACTCAAGTGCTTTAATAGATCTCTGCTCTCTCCCCATGTGTGTGAAGTTGACAGTGTGCACACCATGGTGGCACTTAGGCTAGATATTACAAATACTTGTTATGAGATATTTGGAGTTGGATGTTTCTATGAAATTGTGGTGTTTGTTGGAACCATCTAGAGCTCAAGGTGACAGTGTGGGGTTATCTAGATGGGGAAAGCGGACTTTGAGGTGTGCTGTTATAGCCCTACCATGGATTAGAGTGTTCAACCGGAGAGTAGTTAAGAGTAATATCATAAAGAGAAGATATTTATATGAGAGTGTTCACTAGTGAAAGTATGATCCCTAGGCCTTGTTTCTAAGCATTGAAACACCGTTTTCTATTAGATCTATTACATGTTTGCCTGCTTCTATCTTTATTTCAGTTTTACTTTAGTCTTTTCCACGCCATGAATTTATTTTCTATCACTGTTACCACTTATAATTATCTATACCACTTGTATTTCACTATCTCTTCGCCGAACTAGTGCACCTATACACCCGACAAGTGTATTGGGTGTGTTGGGGACACAAGAGACTTCTTGTATCTTGATTGCAGGATTGCTTGAGAGGGATTACCTTTGACCACTTCCTCCCTGAGTTCGATAAACCTTGGGTGATCCACTTAAGGGAAAACTTGCTGCTGTTCTACAAACCTCTGCACTTGGAGGCCCAACAACTGTCTACAAGAATAGAAGTGCGCAGACATCATCTACCTTTGATGCTTCACTGATGGCCGTGACAATCGGGGGAGGTGTAGAGGATTGGGATCATGTGATCACTAAAATCGTCCAGGGGATGACAATTTTAGTGGGAGCTCAATTAGGATTGAACTCATATTCTGAACTTAGTCTAGATGTCTATTTGCAAGTATCTTACTAGATCATGGCCTATCCCATTGAGGTCCTTTGCAACGATGCCAAGTATATTTCTTGATATGGAACTTAGCAAAAGGGTCCAACTTCATAGATTAATACCCACGCCTGAGGGATATCATCGTAAAAGGTGATCTTCTCTTCTTGATACAATGACCATTAGGAGATAATCCGATGACTCTGCAATATTTGTGTGTTCTTCATAATCATCCAACAAGACATTCTCCATTCGATGGAGAGTTGGATTACAATCTTGTATTCTACAAGATCAGGCACATAAGGTATGAGCCGTAGGATGAGTTTTCTTCCATGATAGATGAAAAAGGGAATATTTGGAGAAACAATTAGCAATCTTGCATTAGAGTTATGAACTCTCAGAAGGGCTTAATTTCAATGGAGGTCATGAATGAAAAAGGGTATATGTTAGATATACAAAGTTATAAATGTAATTCTTGCAAAACTCGTTGCAGTTTATATAAGTATTGAATACTTGTCCCATTTTGTGAAAATAGGATGGTCTACTTGAGAATTGCTTGAATTTAGGCAATGTGGCAAGATGACGACAAGAAAAACAGTTTATGTTCGGCATCACCCCTTTCCTCAAACATTATCATTTGGATTAGTGGACTTGAATATAATTTTGTAATCCTTGTTTGTATGTCTTGCTTTTAGCAAGACGACTGTTCATATGAATAAGGTACAAGCCAGTTGTACTATTCTTATGAATAATACCTTTATGGTCACATTATGATTATAAATGAGTTATTCTCATCACTATGTTAATGATAATAGTTTAAGCATTTATAAAGGATTAGAATGCTAAAAGGCATCCAAAGTTTTTAATTATGATATGTCACTATAGTTTAAGTCATTTTGGTTACCGCATGTTCTTCATTCTAAATGGAGATCAGGGTCCTAGATGCTTAATCTAGAGACTTTGCAAAACCATGCCTCTTGGGCAGAATGACTAAAACTCCGCATTCTGGTAAAACAGTGATATGCGAAGAAATGTTGAACTTTATACATAAGAATGTATCATATTTTAAGCAAGATAGTGGAAATTATTATTCATAGTTAATGTTGAATCTTATACATAGTGATGTATCGTGTTTTCAACAAATAATGGAAATCATTATTTCATACTTAATTGTGGACTTAAGTGAATAGGCATATTTACTTAATGAAACATAAGTTTGATTTTTTTGAATAGTTCAAAAGATTTCAAAGTAAAGTAGGATATTGAATTAACAAGGATACAAAAGTCTCTTCGATTTGATCGACTTGACTAAAGTATTTAAGTTAATTTTGGCATAAAAGGACATGTGAAAGAGGTTTCACAAATTATGATAATAAGGCAAATTCAAAGTGTATTGAAATGTCTAAATATCATAATCATTATGTATTAGATACATATGGTATAATATTATCTCTTATCAGAGTTATAGTTATCGTTTAGAGTTAGAGATCAAAATGAGAAAACACTCGGTTGAAATACAAAGGAACATCTAAGGATTCATGGAAACAACACCATAAGAGTTATGGCATGTTTGAGTTTCTAGAGGTTTCGATAATTCAAAATCGTGGCGAATAAGCAAGTCTTTGTAGCGTGTTTTTAGGCAACTATGAATACATGTTCCACATGAGCAAACCTGCTGTTGTCCAAAGTTGATGTGTCTTAATGAAGATACGGCTGGAAGAAAGTAAAAGATCAAAACAAGGTATTTGACCTTACCTCATGATTGTTGAGTGGCGCAGCAAAATTTGTTTCGTGAAACCAAACTCTACAAATAGAGGAGAAACTAATGATAGTGATCATTAAGTTTTAGGGAATGCTTTTGCTGAAGAAAGTAGGATTCGACAATATATATTCTGCAAGTTTGCGGAATTATATTATTGATTCACTTGTCATGTTGATGAACAAGACATTCCTATAAATTACAAAGAAGCGTGATGGACCTAAGTGCGAGAAATGACTAGGAGTCATAAAATCCTATATTAAGTTACATTTAAGATTGCAAAGTAATATGTTACTTGATCTTATTAAGTAAAGAAGTTTACTTGATATTTCTGAATGACTTCAAAAATCATAAGATGGAAATGAAACTTAATGGAGACATAAAGCTCGATTTGTCACAAAGTATGGACAAATTCAAGGAGTTGACTAAAAATGTAGCGATGCTTGAGTCTATTGGATTTACACTAGCAATATATGGATACTGAAGTCTCGTAGCTGGAATTCTCAATTTGATGATGACCAAAGAATTTTGGAATGTCCAAGATTATCGAGAGGACCTGCATTTGAGTGGGAGCTAATTAGCTTGGCCAAATCTTAATATGTAAGAGACCTATTTTGAGTGGGATCTAAGTATCTTGGCTGAATCATAATATGTATCAGACATATTTTGAGTGGGAGCTAAGTGAAATCCCTGGATCTCAAATATGGATGCCATATTTGAGTGGGAGCGTGAAATCATTCTAGGATATGTGGACAGCATATGTGAATGATGTGATTGGTGTTAATAACATTTAAGTAGATAAATAAGGACGAGGTTTAAGTTATTAAACAATGAGATCTATGGAGATAGATTGGTAAGTTTAATGAAAATCAAATGTCAAATGCTTCTTGGACTTAATTCTGAAGATGTTCAGAATGTCCTAAGCAAGATTCTGAAGAAGTTCAGAATGGAACAAGGTAAGAAAGAAGTTCTTACTATATGAAGCATTGTCTTAGTATTACAACGATGATTAAAAAGGAAGAAAGAGATGTGTTACATCTCCTATGCCTCGGTCATAGGTTCTTCCATACAATCATATTGTATACTCGACATAATGTGACTCGAAGTTCTGGTTGGAAGGACAAGCTCTTAACTATAAGAACATTTCTTGAAGTGATTCTTGAGTTAATCACTCAACTAGAATTAAGTTTGTACTTAAATGTCAAGAAGTAAAGTAAGTGGCATAGTTGCATTTCATGCACTGGGATCAACATAGATATAGAAGTATAAAGGCTCCATTTGATGTGATGTATATTGTTATGGTGGGGAAAGTTCACTTTTAAATAGAATGATGTGTCCCAGGGCACAGTGCCCATGAGAAAGCCCTCGAGGTTGATCTAAAGTCACTATAGGCTCCTGGAAACCGGCCTCATTCTGCTGCCATAACTTCCGTATATACATAGATGATTGCAAAGTGTTTTTTGGAGTTTAGATGACAACAGTGAAAACAACCGTCATTATAAACACTAGAAACAAAGTCTCACTTTTTCGCCAAACGAATACTTCAACTCATTAAGAGATAATGGTATCAATGTCAAAGTTAGGAAGACATTAACGATTTGCAAAGACATAATGATCTGGTAAAATAGAACATGGACACGACATTTTCCATAAGCATGCATGATCAATAAACGCATATGTTATATGGTTTATGATGAGTAAAATGCAAGCTAGATTATTTGTACTCTAGTGCAAGTGGGAAACTAAAGGGGATATGCCCTGGACGCAAATAATAAATAGGTTTTTATTATCATATCCTAGTTAGTTCGTAATAGTTTGATACTGTGCTATCACTGTATTAATATGAAACTTTAATACATGTGTGGTATGTAAACAAACCAAGTCTCTAGTTACCTCTAGCGAACTAGTTCATTATTCATGAGCATGATCTAGGGTTTCGAGATCATGGGCATTTATGCCAATTGACAATGAGGTCACGTCATTAGTTGAATGATGTGATAGACAAACAACCCAACCAGTTGTATCTTAATGAGACCTAGTTACAAAGTTCATCATTAATGATAAACTAAGGAAACCTCGCAACATGATCCTTAGACTATGAGGTAATGCAAATCACCGTTCAGGAGGGAGCTTAGATGGTTATCAAGTATCACTCCGTGACTGGGTGATCGAAAAGGTGCCACTCAGGTTTCCCAAAGGGGCGTGTAGAGGAGTACATATAAAGACCAAGATTTGCCCATCCATGTAACGGACAGATACATTAGTGGCCATCTCGGTGACGTTGCATTGATGAAGCTTGCAAGCGTGTGACTGGGTCACAGAATGCAACGACACGGAAAAGAGAAAAACAAGTTCATCGATAATGAGATCGAATGAAGGTATGGAGATACCGTAGATCAAATCTCGGGTGAACTAGGTATCAAGTGGCAAAGGGAATGGGAAACGACTATTTATGGTTCAAACGACATTATCATCGTGGAATGCACAGGGGTCATTATGAGCATCCCGGTCCCACTATTGATCATTGATGGAGATCATGTCTGTGCCATTCCTGAGCCGTAGGGAAATACACTTAAGGGTACGATGAGATAGATCCTCTATAAGTTGGAATCACCATATGAAAGAGAAAAGGAAACCTGAAAAGTTCCATGAGAGAACTGAAATCGTTCCGGGAAAGATCCGAAGTCGTTCGGAGGAAATCAAAAGGGAACCGAAAGGTGTTTCGGGTCAAATCGGATTTTTTAATATGTATTTACATATTAATTAAAGTAATTAATATTGAATATAATATTAAAATAATTTGAAGAGGTATTCCACTAATGGGCCAAACTTCCTAGGGAAAAAGGGCCCATGAGGGAAAATCGAATGGGGGAAGGGCCAAGGGCCAAGGCCTAGCCGCCTCAAGGGGCCCACCAGGCCAGCCTAGGGCTCTGCGCGGGGTGGGGCCCACCCCTAGAGACTATCCCAAGGTGCCCTAAGGGCCCATGCGCCTCCCCCTCTCTCCTTTGTTTAGTCCCACATGGGAAACCCAAAGGGGAGGGCACACCCTCCCCCTATATAAAGGGGTGCCCATGGGTGGGAATATACACACCAATATTTGGAGAAGTCCTTTGGTTGACTTTCTCCTTCCCTCTCTCTCTCGTATCCATGTGTTGGCACGGTCCCAAGTAACGAGTGCCCGAGCAAGAGACACCGCACCTGTAGCACGCCGTTGCGCTACAGGGATTCCAAGCCGGAGTTCTACTTCTGCACTCCCAGCAGGGATTAAGGAGCCGGAGGTCGTCATCGTACACCGTATGTGTACGAAACCACGAGGGCCCTCACTTGAGGCACCTTGGATGTCGTGAGCCGGAGCTGCTGGACGATGAAGAAGGAGCAAGGGGTGACCTGCGAGGAGCTTCGCGACCTTGAGGTCGGCTATGGGGTCGACTACTTCAACCATGTTCCCCTTGGAATGTTAACCGCGTACGGTCTACAAGGGTATGTATTCTATACGCTTGGCCGTTACAGCACTACTACATAGATAGATCTTGGCAGTATTAGGCAGATCCAACGTAGGAATTTTTTTGTTTTCTGCTACGGAACCCTTCAAGTGTATGTGTATTATAGTGAACCGCCAACGAGGTACCCCTTGCCCCATGACACAGGAGCTATCCCATATCAAAATGACAAGGCAACAAACAGTGAGCATCTCAGGGATCTTTTTATTTGCTATTTGCATAGGTTTTTATTGAGGATGCTTCATAGAATGCCACTATGGTTATGCTGCAAGTTTCCACCATGATTAGGCATGGCTTAGGCTAGCCGCCCAGGCGTTTCTCTAACACATACACAAACTCGATGAGCTTACAAGCTCCTCTTTTATTTCACACTGTCGGCATCCATAAACAAAAGAACATGATATCAACTAAATAATAAGTGCAATGTCGAAAGCGGACCCCATGATAACATGGTTTTTCTAACTACCAACTTATAATTTGCAAGCATACAAGCTTCATAAGATAGTCACAATGGTTCAAATTTATTAAGTACAAGAAAATAAAGTGTGTCATCAAGTTTGTAAGAGTTTTAATCACTAATTTTCACATAACAAGTTTAATTTGGAAGATAGATAAAACTCAAGAATTTACTTGAAATAGCAATAATGCTAATAGGTTTTAGTTCAATGATATGGTGGACACAAATGGCATAGGTTTTAGTTCAATGATTGGATGCACGAGAAGCATTCCCTCTCAGTACAGGTTTTTGGCTAGCAAGGCTGGGTAGCAAGCATAAGAGTTGAGGGAAACAAACAAACATACAAGTGATAGAAACAAGCATGCAATCTTCCTTGGAAACACAAAAGATCTTAACTAGAGAATACTAAGATTATGAGCCAATCAAGAAAAAAAGGTAATGGAATTATATTTCTAAAAGTACTTTTCTCTTTTCCATTCAGTCCTCAAATAGTGTTGCTACTGACCAAAGCTAGATTTTCCAAAACCAACTAAATTTACTTAATGATCCCAAAGTGATACCAATACTAACAACAAGATCAATCATATAATAGAAATTGCAAACTAAAATAAGATGTGCAAAAAGTAAATGATAGAAATTCTCATTAATATTCTATAACGGCAACTCACACCAAGGGATACATAGATAACTAACTAGAGGAGAGATACTTCCACAATGCAAACCATCCTATATGATAACTTCTCTATTCATGATATGACTCTACTAAAAAGGTAAAAAGATGAAAGATAATGATGTGATACCGTGGCACTCCCCCAAGCTTGGAACAAACCAAGGGGATGCCAAAACCTGATGACGAATTACTCCTTCGGTGGTGGTGGTGTTGTGATCATGATCAGAGTGAGAAAATCTTCCAACATCTTGTGAAGCCTATTATTCTCCTCTTGAAGTGTATCCACCTTTATCCTCAAGACTCAGTACTTATCACAAAACTCACCAGTGGAACATAGAGCTTCCACTGCTGCAGGACAGGAACTAAGGTCTAGAACTAGAGGTATCAGCCCCTGTATATCATGAGAGAAAGCTTGTCCAGTGTTAATTGCCCATACAAGAGTAGGTTTCCCAATCCTTGATCCTATAGCAATCTGTCCCTTCATGCCTGCTGACATGTTCTTTACTTCCTCCTTGATGCTCTGATCCATGTCTTCGCGCCAAGCTGTGATCCTTTCTTCTTCCACCCATCCCACAAAAGTCCTCTGCTCAAGATTGCGATGGAGCTCACGCCGGCGTTGCAGTTCATAATCCTCTAAAGATGAATCCTAGAACGACATCTAAACAGAACAGATCGAAACGAAAACATGACGACAACACGATATACAGACCTCGGGGGATACGGGGGATTTATATTACAAAGTTTAACAACAAAAGGAAGGTACTGGGAGAAAATGGGTCGGAGACGGGCTCCGGGGTGGCCACACCCCCTGGTGGCACGGTCAGGTGGGCCCGCGCCACGGGGTGGTGTGAGCCCCCCAGGATCCGTTTCCGTCCCTTTTTCGACTCATTATCTTCCATGTTAGATAAAAACTGCAAAAATATAAATTGAAAAGTTTTTCGCGGACCTTTTCTTACCAGAACTGTTACCTATTCGAAAACGGACTCTACAGGTTTCTAAATTTGGTCTTTAATAAATTCTTCCGGAGTCACCACTTGAATAATATCAATATCTTCATTGTAAGCATATTTTGACCATTCTTCATCTCATTACATCATTCTCCTAACACTTGAAAATTTGTTTCATACAAAACTTCACACAATCTTCATTAGCAACATTAGTGCATGCAAGATAATAAACCTTTGGGTTCAATTTCAACTGAAGTCCATCAAAACATAAGCTACTATAGCAACTCCTTTCAAAATCCCAAAAGAATTCAAAAAGGAAATCGATTTAAGAGGCAAATGGAAAAATGGCAGAAATCTGTCAAAACAGACCAACAGGTAAAGATAATGTTTTTCGAAAATCTTCTGTTGCTCAAATCAAAAAGTGCAAAACCAAAGAAAGTTAAATAATAACCTTGGTCATGCACACAAAAAATTACAGATCAGAAGGACGTTCTGGGATTTTTCACAATTTTTTACAGTGAAGCATAAAAATCTGTTTCGGGACAACAACTTCCTCAAATCTTACTTCTCTCTCATTAGAGGCTAATCTTGACACAAAAACCAAAGAAGTATAAGGAGAGGTTATTACAGAAGCAATAACTTACAAGACTCAAATAAACAAAAATAAACTAAAAGAAAAAATATAATGGGTTGTCTCCCAAAAAGCTCTTTCTTTATAGCCATTAAGATATGCATGATAATTTCAATGATGCTCACATAAGAATATGAATTGAAGTAAAAGAGAGTATCAAGAAGCAGATATACACATATTTAAGTCTAACCCACTTCCTATGCAAGGGAATTTTGTAAGAAAATAAATTATTGAAACAAGAGGCTACTAGCATAGGAAGGCAAAATAAGTGCAACATAAAGACTTTCAGCATAAAGCAAGGAAACTTAATATTATTGAGATGCATAAAAACATTTTTCCTCTCTCATAATAACTTTCAGCATCATGAATAAATTTAACGATATAACTATCACATGAACCATAGTAGAAATGAGCACTTATTCTGATATAAAACACAGGGACACTAGGTTTCCTAGTTCTACTAGGATGTGAAACAATATTAGAAGTATCCTTACAAAGGACAATGTGTCCATCTTCTACATTTTTAGTGACAAGGTCTTTCACATTTGCTACTACAAGTTCAACATCTATTTGTTCATCAAGTTCTACAGCTTTCTTTGTACTTTTGTTAACCATACTAGCTATCATAGAATGTTCCTTTACCTTAACAGGGAAAGGTATTTTCTCGATGTAAGGTTCATGTAAAATACGATCAGTAGTATAAACTTCAGTATGCCTAGCAAGAAAACAATATCTTTATATGGCTCATGATACTTGTTCCATTTCTTTTTAGGAATTTCAACATAAGAGGCAAAGGCCTTAGAACAATTTGGAATACTTGGAGAATCAAGACCATAAGCAACACTAATATTATGAAAGTCATCGGTTCCAATAAAAGATTTAATGCATTCATAATTATAATTTATACCGGACTTTCTTCCTTTATCATTCTCCCATGCTTCGGCATTGTCTTGAATACGGTCTAGAAGATCCCATTTAGCTTCTTTTTAGCACAAGAAGCATCCAATAAATCCTTATCATGAAGAGAAAGCCTTGCATAAAAGTTATTCATAATAATATTATTAGGGACCTCATGAATAGGACATTTGTGCATTAGTGACTTCAATCTCCCCCAAGCTTGGGCGGTACTCTCTCCATCATGAGGCCAAAAGTTGTATATTTTATTCCGGACTCTATGAATCTCACTAGGAGGATAGAACATAGAATAAAAGAGAGGTACAATTTCCTCCCATTCAAGATATTGGCCATTCTTTAGCAGCTTATACCATTCCTCAGCTCTACCTTTCAATGATACAGAGAATAAATTTTTCTTAACAGGATCTGTTGTAATACCTGCACACTTGAACACTCTGCATAATTCATGTATAAAAAGTAAATGATCACCGGGATGGACAGTTCCATCTCCAAAATAGTAGTTATCCATAACATGATCAACAATTTTTGTAGGTATTTTAAAAGGATCAATTTCAGCAGGTGGTGGTTCATCTACTACCTTAGCAGTGGTAGTAGCATTCTGAAATAAGAAACTAAGTGAATAATCCATATTGAAATAAAGTAACAAACAGAAATAAACAATACTCATAGTAGAAGTTTCCTTTACCAGTTCCACACTTCAATAGCGCTTCACTCCCCGGCAACGACGCCAGAAAATAGTCTTGATGACCCACAAGTATGGGGGTGTATCGTAGTACTTTCGATAAATGATAGTGCCGAACCCAACAAGGAGCAGAAGGTGTTGACAAGTGGTTTGGATCAGGAATTCTTTGTAAATACTTCGCAAATGGATTTATAGGGGTTTTTTGATAATGCAGATAAATAAAGTGCGAGTAAATAAAATACAATAATAATAATTGCAGCAAGTGGCCCAATCCTTTCTTTACCAAAGGACAAGCCTGTTGTATTACTTAAGATGACCAAATGTTCTCGAGGACACATGGGAATATTGTCAAGTGCTTTCACTTCATATAGTTGATTAATCTTCTCAGGTTGGATAAGTGTTGTGTGGGTGAACCTATGATAATGTACTGACCTTACTAGGACTAATACATACATGTGATTATACCCTTTGCAAGCATCCGCAACTACAAGAAAGTAATTAAGATAAAAACATAACCACAACCTTAAACTCTGAGATGCTACACTCCCTTATGCAAAGGTTTCCTAACAGAGGTTTAGGTTTCTATCACTCCGGCAACCCCACGATTAGTAGCCAAATACACAATGCATTCCCCTAGGCCCATAAAGGTGAAGTATCATATAGACGATGTTCACATGACACCACTAGAAGAATAGCACCACAACTTAAATATCAAACCATTAAATCTTTCTCAACACAATTCCACTACTAACAACGTGACTTCTCCCATGTCCTCAAGAACTAAACGAACTACTCACGAGACATCATATGGATCAAGATCAGAGATGAAATAATGATAAGTAACAATCTAAACATGAACAATAATTCAATGGTTCAACTCAATAGCATCAACTACAACAAGTAATCAACACCGGGAAAGTTTCCCCTAAGAACTATGCAGGATTCAACCCAATTGTTACAGTGGTATGGAGTGGTGGTGATGGTGCCAGTGGAGATGATGGTGAACATGATGATGATCCTGATGAAGTCTAGCTTGATGCCGGTGTTGATGACGATGATCTCCCATCTCCGAGAAGGAATTTCCCTGGCAGATTTCTGCTTGCCAGAGAGCTCTTTCTCTCTCTATAGTTTCCACCCCGTAGAGGCGGCGGAATCTTTCTGTGGTCCCTCCCGAGTCTTAGGGTTTCGAGGGGATTATATACGCCAAAGGGTGATGTCAGAGGTGGGCCAGGGTGGCCACACCACCTGGTGGAGTGGCCTAGCAGGGCCCACGCCAAGGGGTGGTGTGGGCCCCCTGTGGCCCATCTCCACTTCCCCTTCAGGCATTCTTCATCTTCTGGAAAAATAGGAATTTCCGCATATTTTTCAAGGATTTTCTGATCATATTGCATCTAGACTGTTTTTTTTCCATCAGAATCCTGACTTCGGTGGTTCATCCTCCAAAATTCATCAATCATGCAAAAATAGATGAAATAACATAAGTATCATCTCTTAATATGAAATATATCAATGAATAACAGTACATTATGATATAAAATAGTGATGCAAAATGGACGTATCACTACGCTGCTTTGCTTGCTACTCCTTTAGCCCAAACTCCCCGTGTTGGATTTGGCGGTTGAGACTATGGGCAGAAGCCCCGCAGTTAGGTCCCAACGGCGGCGAATCCATTTGCGTCGTTCTCCTTGAATGCATCATTTGGGGGCTACAATCTTCTACCGACGCGAGTGTACTAAGTCTATCTGGGTGAAAACCTAAGCTCCTCTGGTGCGGGGTACATCAATTCTCACATCATTACCTTCTTGGAGGCATCTCCTTGGAGATTTTTATTCCTTGTGTTGCGACGAGTTTGTGCCTGCCATGTAGGGTGCTCTGTTACCGGGTCAATGGTTGCCGAGATAGTGGCTTCGGACGATGGATGTGAGCTGATGTGGCGGCCTCAGAAAGTGCTTGAAGTCACAGCTCTAAGAGGCGGAACCGTGGCCCGCAACGTAGGCGTGCCGAGCCAGTGTGTAACATCCCAAAACTTTAATCCAAGCTTATCAAGATCTAAATCATCAAATTTAGGGTTAGCAAAAACTTTTCGAAATTAAAAATAAAAGCATTCATGTGTATGTGCATTTAATTTAGGAATTGATTTGAATTGCCATGGTTCTGTGATTCTTTGGTTGTAAAATGTTTCTTAGGTGATTTAAACATCATCTACATCTTTCCCAAACTTTTACTAAAGAAAATCAAATCAAAAACAATTAAAAGGGAGGAATGGTCATTTTGGCCATTTTAATCCACTACACTACTTTGAGTGTTCCTAGCACTCATTTCTTAACAGAAACAATTCATGATCTTTGCACCCCTTGCTAGTACACATAATGAGGTACCAAGGCCCACCTTTTGATCTGTGATACATTGCAAATGTATCTATAATTTTTGATGTTCCATGCTTGGTTTTATCCATTTTCTTGTGTTTTGTTCCAACTTTGGAGTACTTTTCATATGATTTCTTGGACTAACCTATTAACAAGAGCCATAGTGCCAGCTGCCTGTTTTCTGCTGTTTTTGGTTCTAGGAAAGTCAAAAATGAATATTCTCGAAATTGGACGGGACAAAAGCCAAAGTGCCTATTTTTTCGGAAGGGATCAAGTGCCAGAATATGAGACAGAGAAGGGCCAGGGGCCGGCCACACCACCTGGCCGCGCGGCAAGGCTGGGCCCGCGCCAGGGGGTGGTGTGGTGGCTCCCGGCACCCCCTCGGCCTCTCCTTCCGCCTATAAGTTGCCCTCGGGGGGATCTAAAGTTCTTCCTGGCACCCTGACGAAGAGGGGAAGTCACCCTGGAGGCCTTCTTCATCACCATGCAAGCCTCCGGTGTGATGCGTGAGTAGTTCATCCTTGGACTACGGATCCATGTAGTAGCTAGATGGTTGGTTTCTCCTCCTTTGTGCTTTCATGTTTAGATCTTGTGAGCTCCGTTCATGATCAAGATCATCTATTTGTAATTCATACATGTTGTGTTTGCGGGGATCCGATGGATATTGAGATGCTATTTCAGATTGATTATTGATTCTATCATGTCTTTGTTATTTGAGATCTTGCATGCTTTCCGTTGTTAGTAGCTATCTTGGCCAAGTAGATGCTAGCAACTCCAAGAGTTAGTATTTATGCTCGATAGTGGGTTCATGCCTCTGGTAATCTGGGGAAGTGATAGAAATCTCTAAGGTACTAGATGTGCTGTTGCTACTAGGGAGAAAACAACAATCCTTTGTTCATAGAACAATCGTATTGTTTACTTTACACGCAGTTCGTAGAGCAATAATATGTTGCTTGCAACATAATACTAGAGGGGGGTTCGAATGATAACCTGAAGGTGGATTATTAGTCATAGATGCAGTTGGATGGCGGTCTATGTATTATGTTGTAATGCCCAATCAAGTCTCAGAGGAGTCAAGATGATTAGTATATGCATGTATTGCTTTCTCGGTGTTTGTCAATTGCCCCGCTGTAATTTTTTCACCCGGCATGTTATCTATCTAAGGAGAGCCACCTCTAGTGAACTATGGATCCTGGTCCTTTTTCTTTACATACAATCTACAATCTTTTACTGTTTTGTGTTTACTTTCTGCAAACTTTTACTTCTTTCCATTCGATACGTTTAATCCTTTGTTTTCCACAAAACACGGTGAGATTGACAACCTCATCGCACTGGGGACAAAGTTCTGTGGTTGTGTTGTGCAGGTCTCCACGTTGCTACTAGCACCGGTAGTGCGCCCTGCCAAAGCTCAGCTAGTAACACCTTTGGGGTGTTTCCTTGCTCCTACTGGTTCGATTAAACCTTGGTTTCATTACTGAGGGAAACTTGCTGCTGTGCTCATCATACCTTACTCTTGGGGTTCCCAACGAGCTCTACATCAACCACGGACCAGCACTTTTCTGGGTGCCATACATAGAGCCATCAATCTGCTAAAAACATTCAAACACTATATTTAAAAGGCATTGGAAAATTGAATCTATTTCATATGGGAAGATCCCACTTTTTCAAAAACCATCAAATCGAGCTCCACTTTCAAAACCCTTGCAACCAGAGACTACCTAGTACCAGTGGAGAACACTCAAAAATTTTGAACTCAAAATTCAAAAGTTTTTCTCTTTCGGCCATTCTATCAAACACTTTGTGGGCAAGATCAAAGTGGCCTAACTATCACTGTTTTGGGCTTGATCTTGTCTAGCAAATTGGAGTGCTTTGATCACTCTTGTCTCCCTCAAGCCTAACCAGACCAACACCAGCACATCCCCTACCTCCTAGCTGCACTGCATTGCCATGCCGAGCCACTCCTCGCCGGCCAACCATGCACTCGCAGCAGCAGACCGCTTCCCCCTCTCTCGCCATGTCTACAAGCTAGCCCAATGGTCCACCGCCACCGTCCAACCAGCCCCAGCCTAGAGACAGAGAGCAGAATGGCCAGGAACTACCGCGCCCGGAGCTGGTTGACCATGCCGACGCCGCTCGCAGAGCACGCTCAGTCCCCGCGTGCATAGACATCCCCGCGGCCGCAACCCGCGCCTACCGCTCCGCCATGACCTAGGGAACACCCCCGCTGGCCGTCCAACTAATGGGTTCGTAGCATGGAAAACAAAAAATTTATACCGCAAGAACGAACAAAACCTAGATCTAATCTAGATAAAAGCCAAGATCTAATCTATTAGACATGAGCAACGAGATAGATAGGAACTAACCCTCGTAGATCTGAAAGCGTTAACGAGATTAGATCTCGTGGTTGATGTAGTCGATCACTTGCCGATCTCAAGATCGTGTGGAGGATCCTTCCGGCATCGCGTTCCAGCAGCGCTTCCGCAGTCGGTCAAGTGGACGATCCTTCCGGCGCCGCGATTCGGCAGCGCTTCCGCAGTCGATCACACGTGCGGAGTCGAAGCAGACCTTCCTCTCCCCGTTCCAGCGAGCAGCGGAGGTAGTAGATCTTCTCCACGGAATCCCAGCAGCACGACGGCGTGGTGGTGGTGGTGGAGTAGAGAATTCTGCAGGGCTTCGCCTATGCCTGTCCAGAAGAAGGTGGAGGAGAGAGGCGGCAGAGATTGGGTGTTATGGGAGCAGGGGAGGAGGGGGCGCCCCTGCCCCTCTATTTAAAGAAGGGAGGGCGCCTGGGGAGGGGGAGTCCTTGTAGGACTCCCCTCCTCTCTAGGCCGGCGGATTGGGAGGTGGGGGGAGGAGTCCTCCTCCCCCACGACTCCGTATCTTGACCCACCAGGACTCCTTGATCCCTATCTTGATTTTCAAGCAAACTCCAAGGTATCTTCTAGAACCTTCCGGAACATTCTGAAACCTTCTAAAACACTCCGGAACATTTCCTAACTCAGAAAATGATACCCTATATATGAATCTTATTCTCCGGACCATTCCGGATCTCCTCGTGATGTCCCGAATCCAATCCGAGACTCCGACCAACATTCGAGCTCCAACGCATATTCCATATCTACTTAAAACAACTTCGAACCTTAAGTGTGTCACCCTACGGTTCGTGAATATGTAGACATGATAAAGACACATCTCATATCAATAACCATCAGCGGGACCTGGAGATCCATAATGGCTCCCACATACTCAACGATGACTTCGCGATCGACTGAACCACTTACATACGACACTAATTCCCTTTGTCTCGCGATACTGTACTTATCCGAGGTTTGATCGTCGGTATCTCCATACCTAGTTCTACCTTGTTACTAACAAGTACTCTTTACTCGTTCCATGATATGTCATCCCTTGTGACCCAGTCACATGCTTGCAAGCTAACTAGATGACATTCCACCGAGAGGGCCCAGAGCATATCTATCCGTCATATGGATGGACAAATCCCAATCTTGGTTCATGCGCTTCAACACATACTTTCAGAATACCCAATGACACTTTTATAACCACCCAGTTACGAAGCGGCGTTTGATGTCATCAAAGTATCCATCCGGTGATGGTGATTAACATAACCTCATGGTCGAAGGAATAGGTTACTATGTATTTGAAAGCTTACAGCAATACGAACTTAATGACTTGATCTTATGCTCCGCTTACTATGGGGTGTGTCCATCACATCATTCTCCTAATGATATAACCTTGTTATTAATCACATCCTAATGTCCATGATCAGGAAACCATGATCATCAATTAATCAACAAGCTAGTTTAACAAGAGGCTTACTAGGGACTCTCTTATGTTTACAAAACACACAAGTATTAGTGTTTCCTTATAATACAATTATAGCATGTGATGTAAACATTCATCATAAACACAAAGATATAATAATAATCACTTTTATTATTGCCTCTTGGGCATATCTCCAACAGTCTCCCACTTGCACTAGAGTCAATAATCTAGATTACATAGTAATATACCTAACACCCATGGCGATTTGGTGTTGGCCATGCTTTGCCCTAGGGAGAGGTTTAGTCAACGGATCTGCCACATTCAGATCAGTTTGTATAAATCCAAAGTTTTTGATTACTTTATCAAAACGTTGATTCCAACTCCGGGATGCTTGCTTCAGTCCATAAATGGAGCATTGAAGTTTGCATACCTTGTCAGCATCTTTCGGATCGACAAAACCCTTGGGTTGTACCATATACAACTCTTCCTCAATGTCACCATTAAGGAACGCCGTTTTGACATCCATCTGCCAAATCTCATAATCGAAATATGTAGCAATTGCTAACAAAATCCTCACAGACTTTAGCTTCGCTACTGGTGAGAATGTCTCATCATAGTCAACTCCTTGAATTTGTCGGAACCCTTTCGCGACAAGTCGAGCTTTATAGACGGTAACATTACCATCAGCATCTATTTTTCTCTTGAAAATCCATTTGTTCTCGATAGCCTTACGGCCATCCGGTAAGTCCACCAAAGTCCACACTTGGTTTTCGTACATGGATCCCATTTCGGATTTCATGGCTCCTAGCCATTTGTCGGAATCTGGGCTCACCATAGCTTCTTCATACGTCGCAGGGTCATCAGCGTTGTCCACCAACATGACGTTCAAGGAAGATTCATACCAATCAGGAGTGGTACGAACCCTCGTTGACCTGCGAGGTTCAGTAGTAACTTCGTTTGAAGTTTCATGATCATTATCATTAGCTTCCTCTTCAATTGGTGCAGGCGGCACCAAAACATCTTCCGGTGCTGCGCTACTCTCAAATCCGAGAGAAGGTTCAATAACCTCATCGAGTTCTACTTTCCTTCCAGTCACCTCTTTCGAGAGAAACTCCTTCTCAAGAAAGGATCCATTCTTTGCAACGAAAACTTTGCCTTCGGATCTATCATAGAAGGTATACCCAATTGTTTCTTTAGAGTATCCTATGAAGACGCATTTCTCCGCTTTGGGTTCTAGCTTATCAGGTTGTAACTTCTTTACATATGCTTCGCAACCCCAAACTTTAAGGAACGACAACTTAGGTTTCTTACCAAACCACAATTCGTATGGTGTCGTTTCAACGGATTTAGATGGTGCCCTATTTAAAGTGAATGCGGATGTCTCTAATGCATAGCCCCAAAATGATAACGGTAAATCTGTAAGAGACATCATAGACCGAACCATATCTAAGAGAGTTCGATTACGACGTTCGGACACACCATTACGCTGTGGTGTTCCCGGCGGTGTCAACTGTGAAAGTATTCCACATTTCTTTAAATGCATGCCAAACTCGTAACTCAGATATTCACCCCCGCGATCAGAACGCAGAAACTTAATCTTCTTGTTACGATGATTCTCCACTTCACTTTGAAATTCCTTAAACTTCTCGAAAGTTTCGGACTTATGTTTCATGAAATAGACATACCCATATCTACTCAAGTCATCCGTGAAAGTGAGAACATAACGATATCCACCACGCGATGCTACACTCATTGGACCGCACACATCGGCATGTATTATTTCCAATAAGTCTGTAGCTCGCTCCATTGTACCAGAGAATGGAGTCTTAGTCATTTTTCCCATTAGACATGCTTCGCATCTTTCAAGTGATTCAAAATCAAGTGATTCAAGAAGTCCATCTGAATGGAGTTTCTTCATACGCTTCACTCCAATGTGACCAAGACGATAGTGCCACATGTATGTAGAATTATCATTCAATTTAATTCGTTTAGCATCTATGTTGTGAACATGTGTATCACTACTATCGAGATTCAGTAAGAATAAACCATTCATCTCAGGTGCATTACCATAAAAGATATTACTCATATAAATCGAACAACCTTTATTCTCGGACTTAAAAGAGTAACCGTCTCGCAATAAACAGGATCCAGATATAATGTTCATACTTAAAGTAGGCACCAAATAACAATTATTTAAATTTAAAACTAATCCCGAAGGTAGATGTAGAGGGAGCGTGCCGACGGCGATCACATCAACCTTGGAGCCATTTCCAATGCGCATCGTCACCTCGTCTCTTGCCAGTCTTCGTTTATTCCACAGCTCCTGTTTCGAGTTACAAATATGAGCAACCGAACCAGTATCAAATACCCTGGCACTACTATGATTACTAGTAAGATACACATCTATAACACATATATCAAATATACCTTTCTTCTTGATGTTGCCGTTCTTCAGATCCGCCAGGTACTTGGGGCAGTTACGCTTCCAGTGACCAGCACCCTTGAAGTAGAAGCACTCAGTTTTAGGATTAGGACCAGCCTTGGGCTTCTTAGCAGGTGCGGCAGCTTTCTTGCCGTCCTTCTTGAAGTTTCCCTTGTTCTTAGACTTGCCTTTTTTCTTGAAATTGGTGGTCTTATTGACCATCAACACTTGGTGCTCCTTCTTGATCTCCACTTCAGCAGTTTTCAGCATGGACGACAGTTCAGGCAATGTCTTGTTCATGTAGTGCATGTTGTAGTTCATCACAAAGTTCTTGTAACTTGGTGGTAGTGATTGAAGGAGACGGTGAATCCCCAATTCATTAGGAATCGATATTCCCAACTCTTGGAGCTTCTTAGCGTACCCAGACATGGTGAGCACATGCTCGCTAACGGAGCTTCCTTCTTCCATCTTACAGTTAAAGAACTTTTCGGAGGCCTCATAGCTCTCCATGGCCGCGCGAGTCTCAAAAATTAGCCTGAGCTCCTTAATGATCTCGAACGGGTCGTGGTGCTCAAAACGCTGTTGGAGCTCCGCTTCTAAACCGTACAGGATGGCACACTGAACTGTGGAGTAATGATTCTTCCGAGTGGCGAAAACCTTCTTTTCGTCATCGATGGCATTATCTGCAGGTGGGTCACCTAGCGGTGCATCGAGCACGTAGGTCAACTAACCAACCCTGAGGACGATCTTCAGTCCACGGAACTAGTCCGTGAAATTGCTTCCATTGTTTTTAAGCTTTTCTTTCTCTAGGAACGCATTGAAATTGATGGAGGGGGTCGCCATAATCTACAACAATTTGCAAGTAGTTTAGACTAAGTTTATGATACATTGAGTTCAAATTTAATTCTTAAACTAACTAGGTGAACTCCCACTCAAAACAACATCCCTCACATTGTCTTAGTGATTACACGAACCAAGTCCACTACACCAAGTCCGATCTTCACGAGAGAAGATGTAGTTTCATCGGCGAACAATCTTCATGTTCATCATATCATTTATATGACTCATGCTCTACCTTTCAGTATTCTGTGTTCCGAGACCATGTCTGTACATGCTAGGCTCGTCAAGATAACCTTAGTTTCCGCATGTGCAAATCTGGCTTGCACCCGTTTTATGCACACGTAGAATCTATCACATCCGATCATCACGAGATGCTTCGAAACGACGAGTCTTTGCAACGGTGCCAACTAAGGGTGAACACTTTATTACTTGATATTTAGTGAGAGGGATCATCTTATAATTCTACCGTAGCGATCTAAGCAATACAAGATGCATAAAGGATTAACATCACAGGCAATTCATAATTAGTGTGATATGATATGGCCCTTTCTTCTTGCGCCTTTGATCTCCATCTCCAAAGCACGAACATGATCTCCATCATCACCAGCATTGCGTCAAGGTCAGTGGCGCCGCTTCATGGTTGTTCATCATCACCAGCAACTATTACAACTACTTGGAATAAAGCTATTACAAGATGAATAGACACGCAGGTCTTAACAGAATTAAAGACAACCATTAGGCTCCTGCCGGTTGCCATATTACAACAAGGATCATTGCATACATCAAATACAATCACAATCACATGATGGCCATATCACATCACAAAACCCTACAAAAACAAGTTAGACGCCTCTAATTTTCTTTGCATGTTTTATGTGGTTTGGGGCTTTCGCATAAGACCGATCTTACCTACGAACAAGGACCACAATGTTGATACAAGTGTTGCCAAAATGCTCATTGTAAATTGAATCTTAACTATGGTAGGAGAGACAGACATCCGCAAAGCCACTTGTGCAAAGCAAGTTGCACGTCAAGCGTGGAGCAAGTCTCATGTACGATGACATGTAATGTTAGCCCGAGCCGCTTCATCCCACCATGCCGCAAGATGCAAAGTACACGCTAAGACACCGACAACAAAAGCATCAACGCCCACAAAAACATTGTGTTCTACTCGTGCAACAGATCTACGCATAGATACGGCTCTGATACCACTGATGGGTTCATAGCATGGAAAACAAAAAATTTCTACCGCAAGAACGAACAAAACCTAGATCTAATCTAGATAAAAGCCAAGATCTAATCTATTAGACATGAGCAACGAGATAGATAGGAACTAACCGTTGTAGATCCGAAAGCGTTAACGAGATTAGATCTTGTGGTTGATGTTGTCGATCACTTGCCGATCTCAAGATCGTGTGGACGATCCTTCCGGCGTCGCGTTCCAGCAGCACTTCTGCAGTCGGTCAAGTGGACAATCCTTCCGACGCCGCGATTCGGCAGCGCTTCCGCAGTCGGTCACACGTGCGGAGTCGAAGCAGACCTTCCTCTCCCCGTTCCAGCGAGCAGCGGAGATAGTAGATCTTCTCCACGGAATCCCAGCAGCACGACGGCGTGGTGGTGGTGGTGGAGTAGAGAATTCTGTAGGGCTTCGCCTATGCCTGTGCAGAAGAAGGTCGAGGAGAGAGGCGGCAGAGATTGGGTGTTATGGGAGCAGGGGAGGAGGGGGCGCCCCTGCCCCTCTATTTAAAGAAGGGAGGGCGCCTGGGGAGGGGGAGTCCTTGTAGGACCCCCCTCCTCTCTAGGCCGGCGGATTGGGAACATTCCGGAACATTCCGAAACATTTCGGAACACTCCTCCCCCACGACTCCGTATCTTGACCCACCAGGACTCCTTGATGCCTATCTTGATTTTCAAGCAAACTCCAAGGTATCTTCTAGAACCTTCCGGAACATTCCGAAACCTTCTAAAACACTCCGGAACATTTCCTAACTCAGAAAATGATCCCCTATATATGAATCTTATTCTCCGGACCATTCCGGATGTCCTCGTGATGTCCCGAATCCAATCCGAGACTCCGAACAACATTCGGTCTCCAACACATATTCCATATCTACTTAAAACAACTTCGAACCTTAAGTGTGTCACCCTACGGTTCGTGAATATGTAGACATGACAGAGACACATCTCATATCAATAACCATCAGCGGGACCTGGAGATCCATAATGGCTCCCACATACTCAATGATGACTTCGCGATCGATTGAACCACTTACATACGAAACTAATTCCCTTTGTCTCGCGATACTATACTTATCCGAGGTTTGATCGTCGGTATCTCCATACCTAGTTCTACCTCGTTACTGACAAGTACTCTTTACTCGTTCCGTGATATTTCATCCCTTGTGACCCAGTCACATGCTTGCAAGCTAACTAGATGACATTCCACCGAGAGGGCCCAGAGCATATCTATCCGTCATATGGATGGACATATCCCAATCTTGGTTCATGCGCTTCAACACATACTTTCAGAATACCCAATGACACTTTTATAACCACCCAGTTACGAAGCGGCGTTTGATGTCATCAAAGTATCCATCCGGTGATGGTGATTAACATAACCTCATGGTCGAAGGAATAGGTTACTATGTATTTGAAAGCTTACAGCAATACGAACTTAATGACTTGATCTTATGCTCCGCTTACTATGGGTGTGTCTCCATCACATTATTCTCCTAATGATATAACCTTGTTATTCATCACATCCTAATGTCCATGATCAGGAAACCATGATCATCAATTAATCAACAAGCTAGTTTAACAAGAGGCTTACTAGGGACTCTCTTATGTTTACAAAACACACAAGTATTAGTGTTTCCTTATAATACAATTATAGCATGTGATGTAAACATTCATCATAAACACAAAGATATAATAATAATCACTTTTATTATTGCCTCTTGGGCATATCTCCAACACCAACGCACCCCAGCCACCGCTCGCCGTCGGACCCGCCGCCTCTGCCGCCCAGAGCACGTGACGCGCCCGACCAGCACAGAGCCCGCCTTGCCGCGCATTTAAGCCTCAGCGCACCACCAGGAGACAGGCCACCGTCCCCTACCTCGAGCCACGCTGCTAGCCCCCTGTGCCGCCCTCGCCGGAGTCGCCTGCCCACACCGCTCAGTCTCACCGTCGGGCCTATATAGGCCGGCCTCCCCAGCATCTTTTCTCCACACTCACTCACTCCCCATGTCTCTATGAACCTCACCCACCCCTCGCCGACACTGCTCGAGCAGCAGCTCGCCGGAATTGGAGCCGGAGCCGCCGCCTCTAGAGGAGAAGGGCGCCTGCGATTTAGGGCACCCCAAGCTCTGCCGCAACCGCGCCTCGCCTCGCCGTCGTTTTCCAGTTCGTTTGCCCGCCTCGCCAACCTCGCTGGAGCCCTGGTACGTCGCCGGTAGACCCCCACCGAGCCGCTAGGGTTCGAGCTCACCGGCGACCTGTTCGTCGTCAACGACGCACCTCAGCCGTAGATCCCCCTTCTAATCCACTAAGATAGGTTTTGAGTTGATTCCAACTCTCAAAAATCACATTTCATCATATCTATCTGAATATGTAATAATATCAAGGTTTACATACAGTGACTTTGGACTAATACTAAAATAATGCTATATAGGCATTTCTAGTCACTTTAAATCATTAAATAATGAACTTAACCAAACTAAGATCCAACCTTTAAATCTCATTACCACATGTTAGAATATGTGGTGATGACATGTGTCAACATGATCCCATATTTTAAGTGGTGAATATTAAATCTTAGTTAATCTTTCAATGAGTAGAAATTACTTTTCTAAATTAAAAAGATGAAACTAGTGATTTAAACTTGTGATGCTTGTGATGATAATAGATCATCAAATGTGTGTCTTAGAATGCTATTTAGCCTAGTTAAGTATTGTTTGGTGATTGTGTACTCCGTATGTCTTTATAGACGATAGTATTGACCAAGCTTTCAAGGAGGAGGAGTTCTACCAAGAAGAAGAAGAAAACTTCAACCACTGCACTACCCAAGGCAAGCTACTATTAGCAAGCTAGCACTATCCAAGTGCAAGCCACCATTAACAATGCAAGCTAACACTTGCAAGTTTAATGCTTAGCATGCTAGGATCAAACTAGATGGTTTAGTAAAGATGCCTTAGGCATGCTTTGATCACACCCCTTTTACTATTAGTTACCCCAAGTCTTATTTACAGGTTTTACCTCCCTTGGTGTAGACAAAGTCATTAACTTGTTTTGAAGGTAGCATAAAGATTATAAAACTCGACCTATTTAGGTAACCCTTAGATGTCATTCTATGGCATGAGATTGAACCCATCTTGTCCACTTTAGTGAACACTCTTAACTTAGTAGTTTAGAGTAGATCAAAAACTTGAGTCACTTTAGATGGGAACACTTGGTGAAAATGAATTATGAAAACCTTGGAATGATGAGTCATTCTATTGAGATGTTTTGACATGTGTTGAGAAACACAAATGGTTTATTATGATGAAAATGTTGAGGCATGAGCCTTAACCCTTTTATAAAACTGATGGTTGGATTCGGATGCGATACCATTCCAAATTTACCGTACAACCACACTACTTGAATTGGGTAAGGCTTAGCTAGAAAGTTATATACATTAGTATTAGTTACCTCGCGGGAGAGGTTTGAGCTGAGGCTACCTCTCAATTATGTCCACCTATGAAGTGCCCAAGATGACAGATGGTCATGGTTGGGAGGCTATGCTCATAGGAGAGGTGCTTATACTAGGGTATGTAAAGGGAAGGTTATGTTTGATTATCTACATACTAAGTATGATGATTCAGGGTTATCCCTGACAGATGTATCGAATTTTGTGGTGAAAGTGTACCACTTCTACAGAGTGTCAAACTATTCGAAAAGCCGCGTCCGCGGTTATGGACAGTTGGAATGGCCATACTGTTTCATTGTCAGATGTTTTCTAAAGAACTTGAACTGAATGATGAACTTTCACTTGACCACAACAGGGTTGTGTTTATGAAAATAGCTTCCCAACTTAAGTGATTCTAGAACTTTACTTTATCTTTCTTTGCTTCTGAACTCAGCTTAGGTTTCAAACTGAACCTTATAGTTAAACTAGGGTTAGCAATTGACTTAGAACTATATTACTTGTTAGTGGTAGTTTGCGAGTACTTAAAGAGTACTCATGGCTTTTTTCCCTGGCTATTATCCTAGCCATACTATAAGGAGACTATCAATATGATTCCCAGTAGGAC
Organism: Avena eriantha; assembly: GCA_910589775.1. NCBI lineage: Eukaryota > Viridiplantae > Streptophyta > Magnoliopsida > Poales > Poaceae > Avena > Avena eriantha. The sequence continues at coordinate 491,420,028 of OU342740.1, forward strand.
GGCTATGATAACTAGGACTATCTGCCTTTGTCAGCATTGCCTGTGCCCCTAAAGATGGACCCCACCGCTACGCTTACCTTTTATTTCCGCTGCTTGTTGTATTAAGACTGGATCATGAGATCCTTATTTGTGTAAGACCTTATGTATGATTTGTAATGGATGATGTATTGTGATATCCAATCCGTTATGTCTCGCAAAAATGGTAATCCTGGGATTGCGAGGTATGGCATAACGGGCATCTGGGATTAAAAATCCGGGTGTTGACAAGTTGGTATCAGAGCCATCCTGACCATAGGAGACCCTAGTTAGAATGGACGTTTAAACAAAAACTTAGTTTCAAAACCAAAGTGAGTATTTACGAAAAACTATCTCCTCTCTTACCCTTGGGAATTCTTTCCTTCTAAAAAATTCATGTTCCTCAAAATTCTTACACTACTACTTAAAATTTGACACACTTGATCACTTCACTAACTTCCTCATCCTTAATTCTTGTAGATGGAGTCTCAGTTCAGCTAGTTTTACCAGTTGGGAAACGAAGGTCAGCTGATCTTCGAGAGGGATCTAGACTCACTGTTAGAGTTACTGGGACGCCCGCACCCGGAGTTTCTTGGAGCTCAACTTCCAGGACCACCAGGAGGAGACCTACAGTGGCTAGTCACCGGAGATCTTAGAGAAAGCATTGAAGCACCAACTTCTAGAAGAATTCAGTTCTCCGTGAGAGAGAACAACTGGCTAGATGGATTAGCCAGGGCAATGCATGAAGATCTTGCACGTCTATGTGCCCTCAGCGTCAACTAGATCCAAGGAACCCGTTTTGCCCACTATACAAGGCGTGACTTCATGGGAATGCCAATGGAGATGCCAAGTCATCCAGCACTGAAGCGCCAAGTGGAGAACCTTGACTTCCTGTTGTATGACCGTCAGAAGGAGCTGGACAATGCCAGAGAGTTAGCCAACCAGAACCGTGCCATCACCGACTAGAAGGCCCAGACTTTCGCACTGCTTCTCCAGGATTGCCAGTCTCTTTGCCGCCAGCGTGCAAAGAAGGATCGCACCATCACCCGTCTTCGCAAGAAGGTGGCCGACCTCGAGAAGACAGTCAAGGAGTAGGCAGCCCAGCTTGCAGCAAAAGAAGAAGAAGACGAGGGTGAAGACATCCAGGGAGACATGGATTCTTACCTCAGCAATGATGATGACTTTCTGGCGGAGGATGTCGTGGACTTCTACACTGATGATGAGGACTCCGACTTCATCGACGATGAGTATATGCACTAGAGCACCGTCGTAGCATGAGACGTATCGGTCTCATTGTATCGTAGCTTGCAGAATGGTTCTTCAAACCATTTGTTTTCCCTTTTCATTGTTGTGGTGTGTGTTGTATCGTGTGCTTGCTTGCATGAATTAAATGGATTTAGTTGAAAAACCTGAGTCTAACTCAAAGTTTTAGCTTTGAAAACCCAAAACCCTGAACCTTAGAATTTCCCTCTTACCCCTATATCCTTCTCAATCTTCAGATGACTCGTGGAAACCAAGGAGGGACCAGCTCGTCGCAAGACCCAATGCTGCAGATCTTGCAGAATCTCATCGCAGATCATGATGCAAGCAGGGCAGAGCGCCAAGCCAACTTAGCAACATTGCAGCAGATCACCCATATGGCTCTCAACAACCAAGGGCATGGAAATCAGGATCACTAAGGATCCAAACTCAAAAACTTTCAGAATACCAATCCCCCAATCTTTAGCACTTCTGAAAACCCATTAGATGCTGATGACTGGTTACAAAGCATGGAAAACAACCTCGAAGTTGCAGGAGTTGATGAAAAGGAGAAAGTTCTCTTCGTCACCTACTATCTGGCTGGAGATGCAAGAGCTTGGTGGAATAGCATCCGCAATATGAATCATGGTCAAGTGATGACATGGGAAGCATTCAAAGTCAACTTCAGCCACACCCACGTGCCGCAAGGACTAGTCAACAGAATGAGAGATGAGTTCCGCGAATTGAAGCAAGGAAGAATGACTGTGGTGGAGTATCGTGATAGATTCCTGCACCGGATGAGATCAACACGGAGGCCAAGAAGGAGAGATTCTTGAACGGACTGCATGATGGGATGCAGACTGTCCTCGTCAACATCCGTTTCCAGGATCTCGAAGAGCTAGTCGACTCTGCCATTCAGATGGAAGGGAAGATTAACCAGGCAAACGACAACCGCAAGCGTCATATGATGCAACAGTCTGGATCCAGTAGTCACCAGAAGTACCATCCCAACCCTTCACCGGGATATGCACCAAGGAACAACCGACCCCCAACGTCTCGCCCAAGCTACCCCAACCGTAGCGGAGGCAATGTGAAGTCCGGAGGAAACAATCACAACTCCGGTAATGCCAAAAATTTCAACCGTGCGCCTCCCAAGAACCACAACAGCAACAACAACAACACTGCACCCAGAACTGGTAGCAATGTTGTGCCTGTCGTAGTCAAGGACAAGTCCCAGATCACTTGTTTCGAGTGTGGAGTGAAGGGTCACTACTCCAATGAGTGTCCCAAGAAGACTGCAGCCAATGCCAATGAGTGTCCCAAGAAGACAGCGTCGTGTTCAACCAGGAAGGAGATTTTCCCCAGGGAACCCTCACAACCGCAACGGCCGTCTCTTCCACATGAACGCAGAAGCAGCCCAGGAAGCGCCAGATGTAGTGCTGGGTATGTTTTCTGTCAACTCAGTTTTAGCAAGAGTATTGTTTGATTCTGGAGCATCGCATTCATTTGTCACCGAAGAATTTGCATGCACTAGTAAGATTCGCCCAACCAACCTGAAGCATGTCATGATAGTTCAAATCCCCGGTTCAACAACCAAAGATAGAAAATTGCAAAGCGGTACCTATCAGAATACATGGGATAGATTTTTATGCCAACCTAATTGTACTTGGAACCAAAGGATTGGAAGTAGTACTAGGTATGGACTGGATGTCAAGGCATAAAGGATTGATAGACTGTGCTAAGAAAGCCATCACCATGACCAGTAGTTCTAGAGTCACAGTAGAACATATCTCTGAAACCTTACCCTGTCAATTCAAGTGCAACAAGAGTGTAGCCCTGCCCACCATAGACCAAGTCAGAGTAGTCTGTGAATACCCCGACGTATTCCCATACGAATTGCCAGGTATGCCCCCAGATAGGGATATTGAGTTCATTATCGAACTAATCCCCGGAACCGGACCTATAGCCCAGAGACCCTATAGCATGAAACCTCAGATTTAGTGGAACTGAAAAAGCAGTTGGATGCCATGTTAGAGAAAGGCTTGATTCAACCAAGTGCTTCGCCATGGAGATCACCAGTGTTATTCGTCGGCAAGAAAGATGGAGGCAACCGTCTGTGCATAGATTACAGAAAGTTGAATGATGTCACTATCAAGAACAAGTACCCCTTGCCAAAGATCAAGGATCTATTTGATCAGTTGACTGGAGCCCAGGTATTCTCAAAGATTGATCTTAGGACTGGTTATCACCAACTTAAGATTCGTGCAATGGATATGGATACGTCCATTTTGCATCACTATTCTATGTCTTAATTCACTATTATTCATTGATATATTTCGTATTGAGAGGTGATACTTATGTTATTTCATCCATTTTTGCATGGTTGATGACTTTTGGAGCATGGACAGCTGCAGTCAGGATTCTGATGGAAAAGGTGCTGTTTGGAGGCAAAATTCGCGAAGATCAGAAAATCCGGGAAAATATACAGAAAATCCTATTTTTCCAGAAGACTCAGGATGCCAGAAGATGGAGTGGAGGTGGGCCACAAGGGGCCCACACCACCCCATGGCGCGGGCAAGCCTAGGCCGCGCCAGGGAGTGGTGTGGTCGCCCTGGCCCACTCCATCCTCTCCCCTCTGGCGTATATCAACCTCCCGAAACCCTAAGACTCGGGGAGTGACCACAGAAAGATTCGGCCACCTCTGTAGGGCGGAAAACAGCGAGAGAGAAAGATCTCTCTGGCAGACAGATTTCTACCGGGGGAATTCCTTCCCGGAGAGGGGAGATCGTCGCCATCAACACCACCATCAAGCTTGACTTCATCGGGATCATCATCATCATCACCACCATCATCACCATCATCACCATCAGCATCCTCATCACCATCTCCATATTGCTGTAACAATTGCGTTGAATCTTGCATAGTTCATAGGGGAAACTTTCTCGGTGTTGATTACTCTTTGTAGTTGATGCTATTGAGTGAACCATTGAATTATTGTTTATGTTCAGATTGTTATACATCATTATTCCATCTCTGATCATGATCTATATGATGTCTTGTGAGTAGTTCGTTTTGTTCTTGAGGACATGGGAGAAGTCTTGTTGTTAGTAGTGGAGTTGTGTTGAGAAAGATTCAATAGATTGTTATTTAAGTTGTGGTGTACTTCTTCTAGTGGTGTCATGTGAACGTTGACTACATGACACTTCACCTATATGGGCCTAGGGGAATGCATTGTGTATTTGGCTACTAATCATAGGGGTTGCCGGAGTGACAGAAACCTGAACCCCCGTTAGGAAACCATTGCACAAGGGACGTAAGGGTCTTAGAGTTTAAAGCTGTGGTTAGGTTTCTACCTTAATTACTTTCTTGTACTTATGGATGTTTGCAAGGGGGTTTAATCACAAGTATGTATTAAGTCTTGGATGGGGCGGTACATTAGCACAGGTTCACCCACACAACACTTAGCAAGCTAAAGAATATTAATCGACTATATGAAGCGAAAGCACTTGACAGTCTTCCCATGTGTCCTCGAGAACGTTTGGTCATCTATAGAAATACAACCGGCTTGTCCTTTGCTGCATAAAGGATTGGGCCACTTGCTGCATTCATTCTTACTGTCTTTTATTTACTCGTACTTTGTTTACTTGCTTTATCGAAAACCCCTAAAAATCCGTTTGCTAAGTATTTGCAGAGAATTCCTGATCCATACCACTAGCCAGCACCTTCTGCTCCTCGTTGGGTTCGACACTCCTACTTATTGAAAATACTGCGATACACCCCCTATACTTGTGGGTCATTTGGCGCCGTTGCCGGGGACTGAAGCGCTATTGGAGAGTGGAACTGGTAAAGGAAACTTCTACTGTGAGTATTGTTTACTTCTGCTAGTTGCTTTATTTTCGTTATGGATAATGCGCTGAGTTTCTTATTTGGTAATGCTACTACCACTGGTAAGGTAGTAGATAAGCCACCACCTACTAAGAAAGATGTTTTCAAAATACCTACAAAAATTATTGATCGTGTTATGGATAACTATTATGTTGGGGATGGAACTGTCCATCCCGGTGATCATTTACTCTTTATACACGAATTATGCGGGTTGTTCAAGAGTGAGGTATTACTACAAATCAAGTTAAGAAGAAGTTATTCTCATTATCACTAAAAGGAAGAGCTGAGGAATGGTATAAGCTGCTGAAGAATGGTCAAGCTCTGGAATGGGAGGAAATAGTGCCTCTCTTTTACTCAAAGTTTTATCCTCCTCGTGAGATTCATAAAGATCGGAATCAAATATACAACGTTTGGCCTCTTGATGGAGAGAGTACAGCTCAAGCTTGGGGGAGATTGAAGTTACTAATGCTCAAATGTCCCATTCATGAGCTCCCCAACAATATTATTATCAACAACTTTTATGCAAGGCTCCCTCTACATGACAAGGATTTATTGGACGCTTCTTGTGCTGGATCATTCACTCGCATGGAAGAAGAGGCTAAATGGGACCTTCTAGATCGTATTCAAGACAATGCTGAAGCTTGGGAGAATGACAAAGGTAGAAAGTCAGGTATAAATTATGATTATGAATGCATTGAATCTTTTATGGGAATTGATGACTTTCAAAATATTAAAAATGCTTATGGTCTAGATTCTCAAGCTATTGCTTCTTATTTTAAGGCTTTTGCTTCTTACATTGAAGTGCCTAAAAAGAAGTGGAATAAGTATCATGAACCTTATAAAGATGTTGCTAAGGGTGTTCCTGCAAGAAATACTGAAGTTTATACTGCTAATCATGTTTTAACTAAACCTTATATTGAGAAAATGCCTTTCCCAGTTAAGGTAAAGGAACATTCTATGATGGCTAGTATGGTAGATGAAATGATGAATAAGGTTGTTCAACCTGATAAACGAATGGTTGATGAACCTATAATAGCAAATGTGAAACACTTTGTTACTAAATATGAGAAAGAGGGATACACTATCCTTTGTAAGGATACCTCTAATATTGTTTCACATAGTAGTGTTATGAGAGCTAGTATTCCTGTGTTTTCTGTTAGAATAAGTGATAGGTGCTATGATGGTACTTGTGATAGCTATATTGTTAAGCTTATGCATGATACTAAAAGTTACTATGAAAGAGGGAAAAGTGTTCTTATGCATCTCAATAATATCAAGTTTCCTCGTTTTATGCTGAAAGTTTTTATGTTGCACTTCTTTTTCCTTCTTATGCAAGTTGCCTTTGGTTTCAATAACTTGTTTGTTTACAAAATCCCCTTGCATAGGAAGTGGGTTAGACTTAAAAGTGTGTGTGTTTTTGCTTCTTAATGCTCTCTTTCACTTCAATTCATATCCCTATGAGAGCTTCTTCAAAATTATCATGGCCATCTTAATGGCTATAAAGAGCTAGCTTTATGGGAGACAACCCAATTTGTTTTTGCTTTCAGTTTGGTTTTGTTTCTTTGAGTCTTGGAAGTTATTACTTCTATAATAACCGCTCCTTATCCGTTTTGTTCGGTTTTTGTGTCAAGATCAATCTCTAATGAGAGAGAAGTAAGATTTGGGGAAGTTGATGTCCCGAAACAGATTTTTGTGCTTCACCGTAAAAATTAGTGAGAGATCTATGTATGTTAGATTGAGCTGTAATTTTTTGTGATTCTGCCCCAGGTTGTTATTTAACTTTCGTTAGTTTTGCACTTTTTGATTTGAGCCACAGAACATTTTCGAAAAAATTGATCTTTACCTGCTGGTCTGTTTTGACAGATTTTGCCAATCTTGCATTTGCTTCTTTATTCGACTTCCTTTTTGAATTCTTTTTGGGTTTTCGGAAGGAGTTGCTACAGTAGCTTATGTTTTGATGGTTTTAAGTTGAAGTTGGACTCAAAAGGTTTTATCACTTCACTTATACTAATGTTGCTAATAAGAACTATGTGAAGTTTTGTGTGAAAGAAATTTCCAGGAAGTGGGGATAATGGTGTAATAAGGAAGAGAAAGGTTTTATGACTCAAGTAATAAGTATATGAAGATGAAGATATCGATGATATTCAAGTGATGACTCCAGAAGGATCCACTCAATACCAAATTCAAAGACCTGTAGAGTCCGTTTCCAACTAGGTAACAGTTCTAGTAAGAAAAGTTCTGTGAAAATACAAACCAACTATATTTTTGCAGTTTTCAGTCAATAAGGAAAGCTACGAAGCAGAAAAGAGACAAAAATGAAGCCAGGGTGGCCCACAACACCCCATGGCATGGGCCCACCCCTGGCCGCGCCACCAAGTGGTGAGGCCACCCAGGACTCCGCCTCCGACTCGTTTTCTCCCAGTACCTTCCTTTCATCATGAAACTTCGTAATATATAACCCCCCGGATCCCCCGAGGTCTGTATATCGTGTTGTCGTCGTGTTTTTGTTTCGATCTATTTCTGCCAGGACATACTCTTTGAAGGTTTAGAAGCACAATGGTGTCCGCCAAGGATAAAGGGAAGGAACCTATGGAGGAAGACCTCCAAGACCCCGGGAAGGAGAAGGAGATCAAGAGTGAAGGTGAAGAGGAGGCAAAACACACCGGCACTACCGTTGTAAGCATTGGAGTGGTGGCGAACCCTGCCAGGATCAGAAGGACTGCACGGATGTCAACTGGAGGGAAGCCTCTACGTCACTGCTTGGCACCACGGACAACTTCTCCACACACCAAGAATCCTTTCTATATCCTTATCCATGAGCATCAATACCAGAATATGCCCAAGGAGAAATTACCCTCCAATTGGGATTTGTCTTGTTCTAGCCATGCAGGAAAAGAAGACTTCAAGGAGGAAGAGTGGGGAAAGAATAGCAAGAGCTGGGATTCTCAACACGACATGATCATGAGCCGCATTGAGCAAAACTCACAGCTGATTCGTAATCTCACCTTCGAGATTGAGGACTTTGGGAAACTAATCAAGGAGCTCATCAAGAGGATACCACCACCACCAAAGGAGTAATTCGTCATTAGGTTTGGCATCCCCTTGGTTTGTTCCAAGCTTGGGGGAGTGCCGCGGTATCATATCACTATCTTCCATTCTTTTTACCTTATTAGTAGAGTCATATCATGAATAGAGGAGTTATTATGTAGTATGGTTTGCATTATGGAAGTGTCCCCTCTCTCGTTAGATTTGTATCCCTTGGTGTGAGTTTCCGTTATGGAATATTAATGAGAAGTTCTATCATTCACTCTTTTGCATAGCTTATATTAGTTTTCAATTCGTGGTTATATGATTGATATTGTTGTTAGTATTGGTAACACTCTGGGATCATTGAGTTAATTTAGTTGGTTTTGCCAAACCTGGCTCGGTCAGTAGCAACACCCTATTTGAGAGTTGAAAAGAAAAAGATAGAAGTACTCGAGAGAAAAATAATTTCATCATCTTTCTTTCTTGATTTGCTCATAAGTTTAGTATTCTCTAGTTAAGTTCTTTTGTGCTTCCAAGGAACATTGCATGTTTGTCTTTATCATTTGTATGTTTGTTTGTTTCCTTCAACTCTTATACTTGCTACCCAGCCTTGCTAGCCAAAAACCTGTACTGAGAGGGAATTCTTCTCATGCATCCATCTCCTTTAAACCAAAACCTTTGGCATTTGTGTCCACCATACCTACCTAGTAGCATTATTGCTATTCCGAGTAAATTCTTGTTTTGTCTACCTCCCAAATTAAACTTGTTATGCGAAAATTAGTGATTAAAGCTCTCACGAACTTGATGGCACACTTTATTTCCTACATTTAATAAACTTGAACCATTGGGTCCTTCTTTGTTGTGTATATGCTTGCGCTTTATGAGTTGAAGTTAGCCGAACCATGTATCATGGGGACCGCTTTCAACACTTCATTTGGTTCCTTGTACCTAGTTGATATCATGTTATTTTGCTTATGGATCTCGGCGGTGTGAAACAAAAGTGGAACTTGTAAGATCATGGAGTTTATATGTGTGTTAGAGAAACGCCTGGGCCGCTAGCCTAAGCCATGCCTAATCATGGTGGAAACTTGCAGCATAACTATAGTGAGCATTCTATGAAGCATCCTCAATAAAAACCTATGCAAATAGCAAATAAAAAGATTGCTGAGATGCTCACTGTCTGCTTGCCTTGTCATTTTCATTATGGGATAGCTCCTATGTCATGTGCAAGGGGTACCCCGTTGGCGGTTCTCGATGATACGCATGTATTTACAATGACAAGAGCTTGCTCGTGACTGAAGTTGAGTAGCATGAGGATCGGTACTCATAAGTAAGGGGCATGAGATTTCAACTTATAACTTGTCAAGCATATCCTCTTAGTTGTGTCACTTTAACCTTAATCACCAAAAGATGCCTATGATAGGGGCAATGAGAGCTGAAAGCTAGTAAGTATCATAATTTTTGGGAGCTCTTTATGAGACTTGCAATCCTCGCTTCCCTCCATGAAGGGCCTTTCTTTTACTTTGTAGTTGAGTCAGTAAACCTATTCCCTTCTATCTCAGCAAGTATTTTGAGTTGATGTGTTTCATTCATATGATGATTTATTCAATCATGTTTCTAATGTTCCATGTTTTGCACATTGCTCTTATCTTGAAGTTTACTACTTTGAAAGCTTTCTTCGAAAACCAGCTATTTGTGAACTCCAGCAAATTATCAACTATTCTTCGACCAAGAGCTAAGTTTGCCATTACCAATTATTGATTCACTCTTTGTATCTTTATTGTGTTTCCTTTAATCATTGCAAGTTGAGTTGTGTAATAGTGAGTTTTCTTCTATTATGATCTATGTATTAGATGAATGTGATGCTTCTTGTCCGTATTCTTTTATTGACTCTTCACTCCATAAACCTGAGGTCATGTTTATTGAGCTCAGTTTCGCTTGGGGACAAGCGAAGTCTAAGCTTGGGGGGAGTTGATACGTCCATTTTGCATCACTATTCTATGTCTTAATTCACTATTATTCATTGATATATTTCGTATTGAGAGGTGATACTTATGTTATTTCATCTATTTTTGCATAGTTGATGACTTTTGGAGCATGGACCGCTGTAGTCAGGATTCTGATGGAAAAGATGCTGTTTGGAGGCAAAATTCGCGAAGATCAGAAAATCCAGGAAAATATACGGAAAATCCTATTTTTCGAGAAGACTCGGGATGCCAGAAGATGGAGTGGAGGTGGGCCACAGGGGGCCCACACCACCCCATGGCGCGGGCAAGCCTAGGCTGCGGCAGGGAGTGGTGTGGCCGCCCTGGCCCACTCCATCCTCTCCCCTCTGGCGTATATCAACCTCCCGAAACCCTAAGACTTGAGGAGAGACCACAGAAAGATTCCGCCGCCTCGGCAGGGCAGAAAACACCGAGAGAGAAAGATCTCTCTAGCAGACAGATTTCTGTCGGGGGAATTCCTTCCCAGAGAGGGGAGATCGTCGCCATCAACACCACCATCAAGCTGGACTTCATCGGAATCATCATCATCATCACCACCACCACCATCATCACAATCAGCATCCTCATCACCATCTCCATATTGCTATAACAATTGCGTTGAATATTGCATAGTTCATAGGGGAAACTTTCTCGGTGTTGATTACTCTTTGTAGTTGATGCTATTGAGTGAACCATTGAATTATTGTTTATGTTCAGATTGTTATACATCATTATTCCATCTCTGATCATGATCCATATGATGTCTTGTGAGTAGTTCGTTTTGTTCTTGAGGACATGGGAGAAGTCTTATTGTTAGTAGTGGAGTTGTGTTGAGAAAGATTCAATAGATTGTTATTTAAGTTGTGGTGTACTTCTTCTAGTGGTGTCATGTGAACGTCGACTACATGACACTTCACCTATATGGGCCTAGGGGAATGCATTGTGTATTTGGCTACTAATCATAGGGGTTGCCGGAGTGACAGAAACCTGAACCCCCGTTAGGAAACCATTGCACAAGGGATGTAAGGGTCTTAGAGTTTAAAGCTGTGGTTAGGTTTCTACCTTAATTACTTTCTTGTACTTACGGATGTTTGCAAGGGGGTTTAATCAAACGTATGTATTAAGTCTTGGATGGGGCGGTACATTAGCACAGGTTCACCCACACAACACTTAGCAAGCTAAAGAAGATTAATCGACTATATGAAACGAAAGCACTTGAATGTCTTCCCATGTGTCCTCGAGAATGTTTGGTCATCTATAGAAATACAACCAGCTTGTCCTTTGCTGCAAAAAGGATTGGGACACTTGCTGCATTCATTCTTATTGTCTTTTATTTACTCGTACTTTGTTTACTTGCTTTATCGAAAACCCCGAAAAATCCGTTTGCTAAGTATTTGCACAGAATTCCTGATCCATACCACTAGCCAGCACCTTCTGCTCCTCGTTGGGTTCGCACTCTTACTTATCGAAAATACGGCGATACACCCCCTATACTTGTGGGTCATCAGATATTCCAAAGACCGCCTTTACTACTCGCTATGGTTTATACGAGTATACAGTTATGTCTTTTGGATTAACCAATGCCCCTGCTTATTTCATGAATCTCATGAATAAGATCTTTATGAATTTCCTAGATAAGTTTGTAGTTGTGTTCATCAATGACATTCTTATCTACTCCAAGTCAGAAGAAGAGCATGAGCAACATCTGAGAGTTATCCTAGAAACCCTGAGGGAGCATCAGTTATATGCCAAGTTCAGCAAGTGTGAGTTTTGGCTGAAAGAAGTAGGATTCCTAGGACATATTGTGTCTGTCGGAGGAGTCTCGGTTGATCCCGCCAAGATCAAAGATGTCGAAGAATGGGAAGCCCCAACCACTCAAACCCAAGTCTGTGCATTTCTCGGATTAGCGGCATATTACCGCAAGTTCATAGAAGGATTCTCGACCATCGCCTGACCCATGACCCAATTGTTGAAAAAGGACAAGAAGTTTGAATGGACAGACAAATGTGAAGCCAGTTTCTAGGAGCTGAAGAAGAGATTGATATCAGCCCCAATATTGGTCATGCCAGACATCAAGAAGCCATTTGATGTGTACTGTGATGCATCCAAGATTGGTCTCGGATGTGTATTGATGCAAGAAGGCAAAGTCATCGCGTATATGTCTCGACAACTGAAGCAGCATGAGTAGAACTATCCAACCCATGATCTTGAGCTAGCAGCCGTGGTTCTAGCATTGAAGACATGGCATCATTATCTGATGGGTAATCGTTGTGAGATTTACTCAGATCACAAGAGCTTGAAGTATATTTTCACTCAAAAGGAGTTGAATATGAGGCAAAGGAGATGGATAGACTTAATCAAGGATTATGATCTTGACATTCACTATCACCTCGGCAAAGCCAATGTGGTAGCAGATGCTCTTAGCACACTGCCGTGTAGGCTAAGCACCATGATCAAGGAGAAGCAACCAAGTTTGTATGAAGAGTTGGAGCAGTTCAAGACTGAATTAGTTAGCAAAGGATTCTTAGCTAGCATTGAACTTCAACCCACTTTGATTAGCCAAATCAAGGAAGCCTAGAAGGGGAATGAAAGTATCGATGGAATCAAACGTCGTATTGGTACAGGAAAAGTACCTGGATTCCCTGAAGACGAAGAAGGTGTACTGTGGTACAAAGGACGTATCTGTGTGCCAGCAGATTCGGACTGAAGGAAGTTATCATGAAGGAAGTTCATGATACTCTTTATTTTATCCACCCTAGAGGAACAAAGATGTATCAGGACTTGAAAGAGCAATTTTGGTGGCACAAGATGAAGAGAGAAATCAGAAGCTACATCGCCAAATGTGACATCTGTCAACGAGTCAAAGTAGAACATCAGAGACCTGCAGGACTGTTACAACCATTGCAAATTCCGGAATGGAAATGGGATTCTGTCGGAATGGACTTTATCACCGGGTTGCCTACTTCTAGTAGGGGAAATGACTCAATTTGGGTCATAGTTGATAGACTGTACAAGGTAGCCCACTTTATACCTGTCAAGACTACCTACCAGAGTGCGAAGCTAGCAAAGCTATACATTGATAGGATTGTTAGTCTGCATGGAACCCCCAAGACCATCGTATCAGATCGAGGAACTCAGTTTACCTCAAGATTTTGGCAGAAAGTTCAAGAAGGATTAGGAACCAAGTTGAACTTTAGCACCGCGTATCATCCGCAAACTGATGGACAGACTGAGCGAGTCAACCAGATCCTAGAGGATATGCTTAGAGCTTGTGTGTTGGAATACGGATCAAAATGGGAAGACTGCCTGCCTTTTGCAGAATTCTCATATAACAACAGTTATCAAGCTAGTTTGCAGATGGCACCATTTGAATTCCTATATGGAAGAAAGTGTCGTACCCCTTTAAATTGGTCGCAAGTAGGAGAGAGTCAGATCTTTGGACCCGACATTCTCCGAGAAGCAGAAGAGAAAGTTCACTGAGTCCGTTAGCACCTCAAGACCGCCCAATCCAGACAGAAGAGTTATGCTGACAAGAGAAGGAGAGACCTGACTTTCAATGTAGGCGATTTTGTATATCTCAAGGTTTCACCACTAAAGGGAACTCAACGCTTTAGTCTAAAGGGAAAGTTAGCCCCCAAATATATCGGACCCTTCAAAATTCTGAATCGTCAAGGAGAAGTATCGTACCAACTGGAAATGCCTGAAGAGATGTCAGCCATCCACAATGTGTTCCGTATCTCGTTACTTCGCAAATGTTTGGAAGTGCCTGAGAAGACTGAAGTTTTCAAGAACATCGATCACAGAGCTGTGGAAATCAACAATGACTTGACCTATAGATAAGTACCCATCCGTATCTTAGAAGAAGCCTACAGAACCACCAGGACCAGGAGTATCAAGTTTCTCAAGATTCAGTGAAGCAACCATACCGAGGAGGAAGCCACTTGGGAGCGAGAAGATTACATCAGGACAGAGTTCCCAGATCTCTTTAGTTCCTAGTTTTCTTTGCAAATCTCAGGACGAGATTTTGTTTAAGGGGGGAAGGTTTGTAACATCCCAAAACTTTAATCCAAGCTTATCAAGATCTAAATCATCAAATTTAGGGTTAACAAAAACTTTTCCAAATTAAAAATAAAAGCATTCATGTGTATGTGCATTTAATTTAGGAATTGATTTGAATTGCCATGGTTCTGTGATTCTTTGGTTGTAAAATGTTTCTTAGGTGATTTAAACATCATCTACATCTTTCCCAAACATTTACTAAAGAAAATCAAATCAAAAACAATTAAAAGGGAGGAATGGTCATTTTGGCCATTTTAATCCACTACACTACTTTGAGTGTTCCTAGCACTCATTTCTTAAAAGAAACAATTTATGATCTTTGCACCCCTTGCTAGTACACATAATGAGGTACCAAGGCCCACCTTTTGATCTACTAAAAACATTCAAACACTATATTTAAAAGGAATTGGAAAATTCAATCTATTTCATATGGCAAGATCCCACTTTTTCAAAAACCATCAAATGGAGCTCCACTTTCATAACCCTTGCAACCAGAGACTACCTAGTACCAGTGGAGAACACTCAAAAATTTTGAACTCAAAATTCAAAAGTTTTTCTCTTTTGGCCATCCTATCAAACACTTTGTGGGCAAGATCAAATTCACTGTTTTGGGCTTAATATTGTCTAGCAAATTGGAGTAATTTGATAACTCTTGTCTCCCTCAAGCCTAACCAGACCAACACCAGCACATCCCCTACCTCCTAGCTGCACTGCATTGCCATGCCGAGCCACTCCTCGCCGGCCAACCATGCACTCGCAGCAGCAGACCGCTTCCCCCTCTCTCGCCATGTCTAAGCTAGCCAGTGGTCCACCGCCACCGTCCAACCAGCCCCAGCCCAGAGACAGAGAGCAGAACGGCCAGGAACCGCCACGCCCGGAGCTGGTCGACCATGCCGACGCCGCCCGCAGAGCACGCTCTGTCCCCGCGTGCACAGACCGCCCCTCAGCTGCAGCCCGCGCCTACCGCTCCGCCATGACCTAGGGAACACCCCAGACACCCGCGCTGGCTGTCCACCGCACCCCAGCCACCGCTCGCCGTCGGACCCGCCGCCTTTGCCGCCTAGAGCGTGTGGCGTGCCCGACCAGCACAGAGCCCGCCTTGCCGCGCATTTAAGCCTCAGCGCACCGCCAGGAGATAGGCCACCATCCCCTACCTCGAGCCATGCTGCTAGCCCCCTGTGCCGCCCTCACCGGAGTTGCCTGCCCACACCGCTCGGTCTCACCGTCAGGCCTATATAAGCCGGCCTCCCCAGCCTCTTTTCTCTACACTCACTCACTCCCCACCTCTCTCTGAACCTCACCCACCCCTCGCCGACGTCGCTCGAGCAGTAGCTCGCCGGAATTGGAGCCGGAGCCGCCGCCTCTGGAGGAGAAGGGTGCCTGCGATTTAGGGCACCCCAAGCTCCGCCGCAACCGCGCCTCGCCTCGCCGTCGTCTTCCAGTTTGTTTGCACGCCTCGCCGACCTCGCTGGAGCCCTGGTACGTCGCCGGTAGACCCCCACCGAGCCGCTAGGGTTCGAGCTCGCTGCCGACCTGTTCGTCGTCGACGACGCACCTCATCCGTTGATTCCCCTTCTAATCCTACGGTCCATAGCGCGCATACCATTTCGCATGTTAAGTGCCTCTGACCAGCGGGACCCCTGTCAGCTGAGTCCCGCGCCGCTGAGCGCCACTGGGCCGGCCCATGTTCTTTCCCACGCTAGCCCAACCGTTCAAAATTGGATTTTTCTTTTTAAGTTAATCTTATTTCTGTCCACTAGTTTAAAATTCAATTCTGGGAGTTTTACAAAACCAAATTGCATGAAACCAATTTTGCTTGAAAGGTATTGAAATGATCTATCCAAGCCAGTTGGATTTAATCCAATTAGAGTTATAGATCTCTCCTAGTAAAAATAACAAAACAGAAGCTTTTGCACCTTGCAAAATTTTATAAAATCAACTAAGATAGGTTTTGAGTTGATTCCAACTCTCAAAAATCACATTTCATCATATCTATCTGAATATGTAATAATATCAAGGTTTACATACAGTGACTTTGGACTAATACTAAAATAATGCTATATAGGCATTTCTAGTCACTTTAAATCATTAAATAATGAACTTAACCAAACTAAGATCCAACCTTTAAATCTCATTACCACATGTTAGAATATGTGGTGATGACATGTGTCAACATGATCCCATATTTTAAGTGGTGAATATTAAATCTTAGTTAATCTTTCAATGAGTAGAAATTACTTTTCTAAATTAAAAAGATGAAACTAGTGATTTAAACTTGTGATGCTTGTGATGATAATAGATCATCAAATGTGTGTCTTAGAATGCTATTTAGCCTAGTTAAGTATTGTTTGGTGATTGTGTACTCCGTATGTCTTTATAGACGATAGTATTGACCAAGCTTTCGAGGAGGAGGAGTTCTACCAAGAAGAAGAAGAAAACTTCAACCACTGCACTACCCAAGGCAAGCTACTATTAGAAAGCTAGCACTATCCAAGTGCAAGCCAACATTAACAATGCAAGCTAACACTTGCAAGTTTAATGCTTAGCATGCTAGGATCAAACTAGATGGTTTAGTAAATATGCCTTAGGCATGCTTTGATCACACCCCTTTTACTATTAGTTACCCCAAGTCTTATTTACAGGTTTTACCTCCCTTGGTGTAGACAAAGTTATTAACTTGTTTTGAAGGTAGCATAAAGAGTATAAAACTTGACCTATTTAGGTAACCCTTAGATGTCATTCTATGGCATGAGATTGAACTCATCTTGTCCACTTTAGTGAACACTCTTAACTTAGTAGTTTAGAGTAGATCAAAAACTTGAGTCACTTTAGATGGGAACACTTGGTGAAAATGAATTATGAAAACCTTGGAATGATGAGTCATTCTATTGAGATGTTTTGACATGTGTTGAGAAACACAAATGGTTTATTATGATGAAAATGTTGAGGCATGAGCCTTAACCCTTTTATAAAACTGATGGTTGGATTCGGATGCGATACCATTCCAAATTTACCGTACAACCACACTACCTGAATTGGGTAAGGCTTAGCTGGAAATTTATATGCATTAGTATTAGTTCCCTCGCGGGAGAGGTTTGAGCTGAGGCTACCTCTCAATGATGTCCACCTATGAAGTGCCCAAGATGACAGATGGTCATGGTTGGGAGGCCATGCTCATAGGAGAGGTGCTTATACTAGGGTATGTAAAGGGAAGGTTATGTTTGATTATCTGCATACTAAGTATGATGATTCAGGGTTATCCCTGAAAGTGTACCACCTCTGTAGAGTGTCAAACTATTCGAATAGCCACGTCCACTGTTATGGACAGTTGGAATGACCATACTGTTTCGTTGTCAGATGTTTTCTTAAGAACTTGAAATGAATGATGAACTTTGACTTGACCACAACAGGGTTGTGTTTATGACAATAGCTTCCCAACTTAAGTGATTCTAAAACTCTACTTTATCTTTCTTTGCTTCTGAACTCAGCTTAGGTTTCAAACTTAACCTTATAGTTAAACATAGGGTTAGCACTTGACTTAGAACTATATTACTTGTTAGTGGTAGTTTGCGAGTACTTAAAGAGTACTCATGGCTTTTGTCCCTGGCTATTATCATGGCCAGACTATGAAGGAGACTATCAAGATGATGGCCAGCAGGACGGCTATGATAACTAGGACTATCTGTCTTTGTCAGCATTGCCTGTGCCCCTGAAGATGGACCCCACCGCTACGCTTACCTTTTATTTCCGCTGCTTGTTGTATTAAGACTGGATCATGAGATCCTTATTTGTGTAAGACCTTATGTATGGTTTGTAATGGATGATGTACTATGATGTCCAATCCGTTATGTCTCGCAAAAATGGTAATCCTAGGATTGCGAGGTATGGCATAACGGGCATCTGGGATTAAAAATCCGGGTGTTGACACAGTGCCACTAGGGTGCCTAGTTTGTCAGCTTTTTTTCATTTATCTTCTTTTTCCTCCTTTTCTTTCATTTGATTATGTACATATTCTACTACCTCCGTTCCACAATGTAAGCCTTTTTAACAAGCTATTTTAGCTTTCTAGAAAGAGTTATTGTTGAATAGAATAGTTTTGATACTTCAATGATCAAAATCGTACAATTACAAGAGAATATAAAGAGGGTCTAGGACCTGGCCGAGTCGGTTCCCTAGCCGAGTCGGTTTAGAGTCTTAAACTTGGCACATAAGTTGATTTTCTAACATCCCCACAGAGTGACAACAGGAGGCTCAACGACTTTGAGACTGAATTGAATATCGGTGAATGGTGTAGTAGCTAGCCCCTCGGTGAAGATGTATGCAACATGAAGAACACGAAATTTTCCAAGAGCCACCTTCTCTCGAACAAAATGAATGTCTATCTGAATGTGTTTAGTTCGCCGATGTTGCACTAGATTTCCTGACATATAAATAGCTGAGATGTTGTCACAATAAACAATAATCGCTTGTTGAAGAGGCCGATGGAGCTCCGTGAGCAGCTGGCATAGCCGGACCGTTTCAGCAACGGCATGTCCCACGGCGCAATACTCAGCCTCAGCAAACGAGCGAGAGACCGTAACATGTCTTTTAGAGGACCAAGAAACCAAATTGTTACCAAGAAAAACACAAAATCCGGATGTGGATCGTCGAGTATTTGGATAACCAGCCCAGTCTGCATCAGAGTAAGCTATCAAAGAATTTGGTGAAAATGAGTTTATATGTAAGCCATGGTCAAGGGTGGCTTTTAGGTAACGAAGAACACGTTTGACATGATTATAGTGAGGGATACGAGGATCATGTATATAGAGACAAGCTTGTTGGATAGCGAAAGAAATTTCAGGACGAGTAATTGTTAGGTATTGGAGAGCACCAATGAGACTACGATATGAAGTAGGATCAGAAAAAGGTTCGATGTCATAAGAAAGTTTAGAAGACATGTCAACATGGGTGCAAGAAGACTGACAATCGGTCATACCAGCATGGTTAAGCAAATCAAGAACATACTGATGCTGAGAGAGAAAAAGTTCAGATGTGTCATGGTGAATAGCAATGCCCAGAAAATGATGAAGAGAACCAAGATCAGTCATGGAGAATTTGTTGCGAAGAAGGGGAATAACATGATCTAGGAAAGATTGAGAGGAGGCAGTAATAACAATGTCATCAACATAAAGAAGGATGTAGGCAACATTAGAGTTTTCATGATAAGAAAGAAGTATCGGAAAGATATGGAGTAAACCCGATAGTTTGAATGAATGTACAAAAGCGTTGAAACCATGCACAGGGAGCTTATTTGGGGCCATAGAGAGATTTTTGAAGGAGACACACATGATCAGGGTAGGAGGAATTTTCGAAACCTAAAGGTTGTTGGCAGTAGACAATTTTATTGAGAGAACCATGAAGAAAAGCGGTTTTGACATCTAATTGGTGAATAGGCTAGGAGGAAGAGATGGCTAAACTGAGAACAATGCAGATGGTGCTAGGCTTGACGACAGGAGAGAAAGTTTCATCGTAGTCAATTCCTTGTTGTTGAGAATAACCACGACATATCCAACGAGCCTTATGGCGAGCAAGACTGCCATCGGAGTGAAAAATTTGGCGAAAGACCCATTTGCCAGAGACTATGCTGGAGTTGGATGGGAGAGGCATAAGAGTCCAAGCATTATTTTTAATAAGAGCATTAAATTCAGCTTGCATGGTGGTAGCCCAATTAGAATCAAGAAGAGTAGATGTGTAGGTTTTATGGAGAGGAGATATAGTCAGGGTAGCATGTAGGTTGAGACGTTGAGCAGGAAGGTGGAAACTAGATTTTGCACGAGTACGCATGGTATGATCATTGAGTGGTGTAGGTATAAGTATGGCGTGTGAAGGTAGTGGTTTAGGTGGGGGAAGGTGAGGCATCAGCTGCAGCGGAAGAGACCGACATCGGGGTTTGTGGAGGTGGAGGTGATGGAGGATCAGCGGCAGGATTTCCTACCGTGGTAGGATTTTAGATTGTTTTTGCTACCTCGGCAGAAGTTTTGGCTGCCACGGCAGGATCGGTGGCAGAAATTTCAGGAGACATAAAATATGGAAAACGCACTATAGAGGATGGCGGGGTAGGTATAGGAGTAGAGAAGTCAAGACGCTGAGCAAAAGGAAAAATATTTTCTGCAAAAGTGACATGATGAGAAATATGAACGTGACCCGAAACGAGATCGAGGCGACAATAGCCTTTGTGCTCGTCTGAAAAACCGAGATGGATGCAGGGAAGAGATCTAGAAGAAAGTTTGTTGGGGGTAGTGGCAGGAGAATTGGGAAAGCAAAGACAGCCAAAAACACAGATGTCGGCATAATTAGGGTGAGTTAAAAATAGAGAATAAAAGGGTGTATTGTTGAAATTTTCTTTTGATGGTCGAATATTAAGGAGAAAAGTAGCCATGTGAAGTGCTTTAGCCCAGAATTTTGGAGGCATGGAGACGTGGAGGAGAAGAGTTCTAAGGATGTCATTGATAGTGCGTAAAGAACGTTCAGATTTTCCATTTTGAGGAGAGATGTAGGGACAAGAAAAACGAAGGAGAATACCGTGCTAGAGAAAAAAAGTTCCTGTTTTTGTAGTTGTCAAATTCGCGACCGTTATCAATCTAAATAAAACGTATGGGGAGAAAGAAGTGTGTTGAGACATAACGTTGAAAATTAGAAAAAGAGAATGGACGTCAGAGTTATTGCACAAGGGAAAGGTCCAAACATAATGAGTGAAATCATCTAAAATAACAAGATAATACTTATAATCTGAAATACTCTCGACAGGAGACGTCCATAAGTCACAGTGTAGAAGTTCAAACGGAAAAAGGTACTAGTAGAGGTAGAAGAACTAAAGGGTAGACAAACATGTTTCCCCAATTGACAAGACTCACACGGTGAAGAATTATGGGTATCTCTATTACAAGGAATTGAAAATCCACTAAGGATGAAAGATAAAGCAGCACTATGGAGATGACCGAGACGTCGGTGCCAAAGATCAACGGAAGCCACCATGGATGTTGGATCCGCAGTGGCCGGGGTACCATGGAGAGAGTATAAATCACCGAAGCTATTGAATCGTGCGATCTCGGCCTTGGTCCGGTAATCCTTCATAGATAAACCAAGAGGGTCAAATCAAGGGAGACAAGATTATCATGAGTGAATTGGCGAATAGAAATAAGATTTTTGATAAGAGAAGGAGCAACAAGAACATCACGAAGAAGAAGTGGTTTAGAGGTTAAAGAAATTTGAGCTTTTCCAACACAATGAATAGGAATAGAGGAACCATTGCCAAGAATAATTGAAGAAAAAGGAGAAGTGGTGCAGGAAGACAGGAAATTACTTGAAGCAGACATATGACTAGAAGAACCAGAATCAAAAATCCAATCCGTACCCGAGTTTCCTTGTGCAACAAAGTTGTTCATGTCCTATAAAAAGGCATGGTGGGCAGCTATGTCAGCTGCTGAAGTGGTTGAGGCACTGCCGGGTAGAAGCTCCCATCGGCATATGCATGAGTGTCGTAGGGGGAGCCGTAGGGGGCATCGTATGGCGCGTAGTCAGAGCCACATGAAAGGCGTGCTGAGGCGCACGCGGGAGCATGGGACCAGGTGCACCCATGTGAGGGCGAACACCGGGTAACCAGGCGCCGACTGATGTCTACGCACTTCTATTCTTGTAGATAGTTGTTGGGCCTCCAAGTGCAGAGGTTTGTAGAACAACAGCAAGTTTCCCTTAAGTGGATTACCCAAGGTTTATCGAACTCGGGGAGGAAGTGGTCAAAGGTATCCCTCTCAAGCAACCCTGCAATCAAGATACAAGAAGTATCTTGTGTCCCCAACACACCCAATACACTTGTCAGGTGTATATGTGCACTAGTTCAGCGAAGAGATAGTGAAATACAAGTGGTATGGATAATTATAAGTGGTAACGGTGCCATAAAATAACTTGACAGGTAGGAAGAGACTAAAGGCAATCTGAAATAAAGATGGAAGCAAGCAAACATGTAATAGATCTAATTTCAAACGGTGTTTCAATGCTTAGGTACAAGGCCTAGGGATCATAATTTCACTAGTGAACACTCTCATATAAATATCTTCTCTTCATGATACTACTCTGAACTACTCTCCGGTTGGACACTAATCCATCGTAGGGCTATAATATAGCACTCCTCAAAGTTCGCTTTCCCCATCTAGATAACCCCTCACTATCACCTTGAGCGCTAGATGGTTCCAACAAACACCACAATCTCATAGAGACATCCAACTTAAATTATACTCATGACAAGTATTTATGTAACCTTAGCCAAAGTGCCACACGGTGTGCACACTGTCAACTTCACAAACGTGGGGATAAGCAGAGATTCATTAAAGTACTTGAGTAGCATAATGGATCTATAGATTACAAAGCTCATGATCTCAATAAGATCATGCATAGAGAGAGAGATGAACACATAGCTACCGGTAGAGCCCTTAGCCTCGAGGAAGAACTACTCCCTCCTCATCATGGGAATCAACAAGGGTGATGGAGATGGTGGTGGAGTCGATGGAGATGGCTCATGCGGCACTTCCCCATTCCGGTAGGGTGCCGGAACAGAGACTTTCTGTCCCCTGAATCTCCCCTTCGGTCGTGGCTAGAGGCTGGATTATTTAGGGTTTCTGCATCGGAGGCTTCTTATAGGCGAAAGGGCGATGTCAGAGGGTGGACCAGGGGCCCACACCACCTGGTGGCGCGGCCAGGGGGACCCGCGCCACCACATGGTGTGGCCAGCCCCTGGCCCAGCTCCGTCTCGTCTTCTGGCTCCGTGAGTCTTCCGGTAAAATATCGACTTTGGCTTTTGTCCGGTCCAATTCTGAGAATATTCATTTTTTGGCTTTTCTAGAACCAAAAAACAGAAGAAAACAGGCAACTAGCATTGTGGCATCTTGTTAATAGGTTAGTTCCAGAAAATGTGTAAAAATACTCCAAAGTATGGACACAACATAAGAAAGTAAATATAAAATAAGCATGGAACATCAAAAATTATAGATACGTTTGCAACGTATCAACATCCCCAAGCTTAACTCCTGCTCATCCTCGAGTAGGTAAGTGATAAAAAGAAAAGAATAATTTTTTAGGTGACATGCACCATCATAATCTTGATCAAAGTATTTGTAGAACATTGATAGCTGGGATCGTAGTACTTTAACATAGCATGAAACATATAGTTCTAACAATAAGACGTAGAAACTATGTTATAACATGAAAAGGTACAAACAAAAGATTCATGAATAACAATGCTTTCCAAGACGTTTGTTTGTTTCACATATAAGAACATAGCATAGTGGCATTCAGCTTGTCCCTCATGGAGTAGCAAAACATAAATGCAAAGGACACCTTCAAAGTTCATAAGGGTGACTAGATACAAATAGTTCAAGAACAAGCAATATCAACATTATGAATCAATCAATAAGTTTTGGGACAATGCACATAGAACTAAGAATGACAACTCTTAATTGGTGCCTAATGATAGAAGGTGGAGACTCAATATAAAAGTGGAAGAAAGGCCTTCATAGAAGGAAACAGGGATTCAAGTCTCATAAAGAGCTTCCAAAAATTATGGTACTTATTAGCTTTCAGCTCTCATTACCCCTATCATAAGCATCTTGAAGTGATTAAGGTTAAACTGAACAAACTATGGAGTATATGTTTGACAAAGTATAAGTTGACAATCTCATGTCCCTTGAATACAAGGGCCGCTCCTCATGCTACTCAAGTTTAGTTACCGGTAAGTTCTTGTCATAGTAAGTACATGTGTATCATAGAGAACCGCCAACGGGGTACCCCTTGCACATGATACAGGAGCTATCCCATAATAAAAATGACAAGGCAAGCAGACAATGAGCATCTCAGCAATCTTCTTATTTACCGTGGGAAAATGGTGCTTTTTTCTCTCTGTCCTCTTTTCTCAATCTCTACTCTTTTTTTATAAGAAGAATGCTTCATAGATTGCTCACTATGGTGATGCTGCAAGTTTCCACCATGATTAGGCATGGCTTAGGCTAGCGGCCCAGCCGTTTCTCTAACACACATACATAACTCCATGGACTTACAAGCTCCCCTTTCATTTCACGCCGACGACATACATAAACAAAAGAGCATGATATCAACTAGGTACAATGTACAAGTGCAATGTTGAAAGCGTTCCCTGTTGGGGTTCCGCGTATGAAAACAATAAATTTTACCCTACGCCCATGAACCCTTGAAGCTGCCAGGACCTATCTATTAGTAATACAGTAATGGGAGGGGCTTTTCGCGAACTAACCCTTGAAGACCGAAAAGCGTTGTCAATGCTCAGGAGAGCGTGGTTGATGTAGACGAGCCGAAGCCGAACTCAAGGTCGTGATGAATTCCTCGCACTCCTTTGGCTCCAACGACTTGAGTGCCTCAAGTGCGACACCTCGCGGGGAGCTACACACGTCCGATGCCTAACGATGAATCCCGCTTCCCCGATCCAGCAGCAGTTGCGGAAGTAGAGCTCCCGGATCCGAATCCCGCAGCGCGACAGTGCTCCCGCGGTGAAGATGTCTCCCGTTCACGCAGTCCAGACTTGGGAACACGGTCACGTGAGAGAGAGGGGGAGAGACAAAATATCCATTAGAGGTCCTCCCAAAAGTGAGAAGCCCTTTATTGATTATTTGGTGTATTTAATTTGGCCAAATACCCCCACTATATATAGGGGAGGTGAGGTACTACTTCTCTCAAAGTCCCGGGGTGGGACTAAAGGAGAGGAGGGGGGAGGGGTGGCACCGCCGGCCACCCCATGGACCCCGAATGGGGGGGCTGGCCCACTAGGGCGCGGGCCACCCCCTTGGCCCCTTCGCCCTCTCTCTCCTTTCCCTAATGGGCCCTCTCCACTCCGAGAATCGGCCCATTAAGCCTTTGACCATTTAAATTGATTTTTCTCTTTATTAAATAATTATGAATAAATGATTAAATCAATATTTAACAGTCATTCATGTGTTATTCAACCTACGTGGCCATGGAACACTTCCACCTCCACTCCGGACATCCTCCGGACTTACCGAAACCCTTCCGGTTTTCTCTCTACTATTCTTCGGTGATTCTACCGATCCTATAAACACTCTCTAAGCATCATCAAGCCCTTAAGCATGATACCCCACGGTTCGGGAACACTCCAGACATGGTCGGGACACTCCTGCACCAATGATCGACAGAGGGACCTGGATGGCCATGTGACCCCTGTGCATTCCACGAAGATCTTTCGTCGTTTGAACCAGGACAGTCGTGTCTTATTCCGTTTGTCTCTCGATACTTGCATTTCCCGAGATCCGATCAATGACATCACCATGTCGTGTTCAATCTCGTTACTGAACAACTCTACTTGACTCGTTCCGACAAGTGATATCCCCGTGATCAAATCACACGTTGTGCAGCTATTAGATATAACCTCTCCGAGTGTGCCCTTGAGTATCTTCCCATCACATGGATGGAAAAATCCTGCTCTTGACATATATTGCCTCTATGGTTTCCTCCGAGTACCTGAACACACCTTTATAACCACTATATTACCAAGTGGCGCTTGATGCTATCTAAGCACTCTCGAGAGATAGTGATTGATATAGCCTCACGGTCTAGGGAATAGTCTACAAGGATCCATTTCTAATCATCGTAACTTGAACTTCGTGACATGATCGGGTCACGATGTTTAGGTTGTGTATTGGTTCATCATCTCATTCTCGAAATGAGATGACTTCATTTCCAACTGGCATAAATGCCACACGATCAGGAAACATGATCATCTGTTGACCAATGAACCAGTGACTAGAGTTTCACTAGGAACCCCTGGTTGTTTGTATATCACACATGTATTGATGTTTCCACTCAATACAGTTATAGCATGATATAAAACTTAATCATAAACTATATGAAATATGATAATAGTCCTTACTACTATTTGTCTCTAGGGCATATTTCCAACAGTCTCCCACTTGCACTAGAGTACAAATACACTAGTTGCATTTGTTCTCAATCATTGGCACCATATATCCGGTACCATGAACATGCTTGCTCATGGGAGAGGTTAAGTCTTGGGCCTATACTCTACAGTCCCAAATCCTTTGCAACTTACCAATGTCACCTTGATTGACATTAATAGTTTATCATGATATGATAACATCTGTGTGTATGCATCATCGCTATGGAAGCAGAACGAGGCCTGATTCCAGGAGCCTACAGTGACTTTAGATCAACCTCGAGGGATTTCTCATGGGCACTGTGCCCTGGGACACATCATTCTACGTTAAAAGTGAACTAGCCCCGCTATAACATTATACAACACTTTAGATGGTACCCTTATCCGTATTATAAATGTGTTCATCAAAACACTAGTGCACTCTGTGCAACTTCGATGTTTTTGTTCACCTCGCTTCCTACTTGACTTTAATCGGTATTTACAGGAGTTTCCAACATATTCCCTTATAACATAACCCTTTATGTTTTAAGATATGTCATCCTTTATGGATTTGGAAAACATGTCTGCAGTTCTCTATTAGACACTTCGAACAAACTTAGCTCAACGTTCCGTGATTCAAACTTAATCACTTTCAAACGTTCCTCCTTGGATCAAATATTATGTTAAGTTATCATAACGGTTTCCTAAGATAGAACCTATGTCTCAACATAGTGGATGATGATCATCCTTTTCTTTCTTTCAACCATTGAGGTTAAACTTAATACTATTCCTAATTTGAGTTATTAAGGACTAGTTCCTTAATTAACTTCTATTCTGAAACCCTTTTCAGAATCCTTAAGGAATATTACATAACATCGTAATACACCTATTATCAACTCCTACACCTTATAAGTCATTATTTATAAGTATTTGTGCTTTCATTCTTAACACAATTAAGAATTACTCCTAAAGCTCCCACTCAAAAAATATGTCAATCACATATTGTTTTAGGAAGACTTTCATAGATCCCACTCAATTTTATGCAAATTGCATATCTAATCACTATTTTGAATAACTTCAAAATCCTTTGATCAAGTATCAAACTTGGAGATTTACTATGAGATACTAGTACTGTTGCTAGTTTTAAACCCTCTAGACATAAAGCACACATGAATCAAATTCATTTGAATTCGTCCAATAGTTGACAAATTGTGTTTTTTTCATTCACCCCCTTTTTCCACTATGGCTTTGTAGTCATTTGGGAAAATTCAAGTAACCCCTTTTTACTTGTGAGATTCAGCAACGAATTGCTTTCTAATCTCAAGTGAATTTTGTTGCTAGGATTTCTCATAATTTAGTTTACCATTATTTCCTTAGTAGTTCGTAGGTATGTCATATTCCAAGAATCATGACAAATGATTCACAAATGTCTCCATACAAGATATGGGTTACATTTTGAATCCTACTTCATGTAGTGAAGACACCAGTGGGGAAAACACAATGATCATTATCATTGATTCTTTTCCTTTGTGAAAAGAATCATTCAGGAACATTGTCCGTTGCGCTTCTCAACACTCTGATGCAGGGTTTTGAATCCTCATCATGTTTTACACTATTTTCCATATGCTCCATAATTAAGAGACATCACTAAAAGTGAGCATTCTCAAGAATGTACCAAAATCCAAGCAATACCAGTTTTGCTTCTCTTTTGGTTTCAGCTATGGATTTCGTATTCAAAGTTTCCAATGAATACTCTACAAGGACTTATTCGCTATTGTTTTGGTTATATCGAATAACCCCAAAACTTTCACGAATTCAAATGGTTCACTACATTCTAATTGACTGCTAACTATTTCTAACTAATGGTCTCTACATCTACACTACAACGATTTATTTGGTGCCATCTATCAACCCACTTTGATATCTAATATCACATTGTGATGCTTTGCATTTTAACATTTCAAGACGCTTTGCATTTCACAATTATGCCATTTTTATAAAGTCGAATTTCTTTACTATTGATCAAATAATTAGATTTTCTTTTATATTTATACCCTTTGTTGATGAAACACTTTGATCAAATCAAATAGTTTCATATTCATGTTTCCTTTGGTAAACTTCTTTACACTTTTAATCAATCATAATGATAGTTACCATTTTGTTAAATCATAATACATCGAATATGTATTTACTTTTAACAATTCATCAAACACTTTGTATTCAAGTAATACACGGTGTTCAAGTTAATTTGCCGAACTTAGGCATGATTATATGTGATAAGAAATCGAATGACTTTCACATATTATTAGCATAACTTTGAATTTAAACAATGGTTTCATTCATTAATGAAATATATCATTAAGTTGGGTATTTTTTTAAGGCATTTCAATATTTTACAAATGTTCATGCATTATCAATTAGTTTCAAACAACAAGGATAGTTCACACATAATCAAACAAGATATGAACATTAATAGAAATCATTCATAAAGTAGAACAAATGTTTGATACAAACTGATATGAATAACCGTCTCACAAAGTGTGAGACACACTAAAGAAGTTCATAATCTATTAATTACAATAACTATCCAAACATAAACTAAGTGATAAATGCTGAGGGAGAGTGTCGTCGGCCATCATCATCATGCTCGCCATCAACACGCAACGCCACCTCCTCTCCAGCAAGCACCTCTCATGCAGAAGGACCTGTTTTCAGCAAAACAGAACAAGTATCAAATATACTTAACACTGCAAATGTGTTTGCAAGATTATAACATTTATAAAACTGTATATCAAATATATACCTTTGTCATTGATGACCTGAGCGACATCTGGTGCAACCAACACATTCCTGAGATGTGTCACGAACCGATGGAACTCTATTGATTCCGCATCGCCCCTCATAATGCAAGTCCTGACTTGTGCTTGGTAGCTTGGTGGCAGCGACCGCAGCACAACGCTGTCTGCAAAGGAGCCCATCATCCACCTATCCAGGAAGTATGCAGGACTCATGTACACATCATGCATGCGCTCCAGGTGGTCGTCCAGTGATGAGTTCTCCTCCATCTTAATGGAGAGGAAGTCTCCCATTAGCTCATGCTCCCATATGTGTGCTTGTTCCACGAAATGTGTCCTAAGCTGTAGCATCACCGAACGAGGTTTGACATCACCCACGAAAGGCCATAGCTCATCCACCATTCCGAAATGCATAGTAACTGAAATGAAGGAGGCCATCTCACGACGGAGATAGCGGTCTTTCCGCTGCTCTGGGGTCTGATACGTTGCAAATGTATCTATAATTTTTGATGTTCCATGCTTGGTTTTATCCACATTCTTGTGTTTTGTTCCAACTTTGGAGTACTTTTCATATGATTTCTTGGACTAACCTATTAACAAGAGCCACAGTGTCAGCTGCCTGTTTTCTGCTGTTTTTGGTTCCAGGAAAGTCAGAAAATGAATATTCTCGGAATTGGACGGGACAAAAGCCAAAGTGCCTATTTTTCCGGAAGTGATCAAGTGCCAGAATACGAGATGGAGAAGGGCCAGAGGCCGGCCACACCACCTGGCCGCGCGGCCAGGCTTGGCCCGAGCCAGGGGGTGGTCCAGTGGCGCCTAGCACCCCCCTCGGCCTCCCCTTCCGACTATAAGATGCCCTCGAGACGTAAACCCTAAGTACCCAATCAAAAATCCCAGAAAGAGTCTGTAGCCATCGTCATCTCCATCCCTAGATCGGGAGGGATCTGAAGCTCTTCCCGGAACCCTGCCGGAGAGGGGAATTCACCCTGGAGGCCTTCTTCATCACCATGCAAGCATCCGGTCTGATGCGTGAGTAGTTCATCCTTGGACTACGGATCCATGTAGCAGCTAGATGGCTGGTTTCTCCTCCTTTGTGCTTCCATGTTTAGATCATGTGAGCTCCGTTCATGATCAAGATCATCTATTTGTAATCCATACATGTTGTGTTTGCGGGGATCCGATGGATATTGAGATGCTATTTCAGGTTGATTATTGATTCTATCATGTCTTTGTTATTTGAGATCTTGCATGCTTTCTGTTGTTAGTAGCTATCTTGGCCAAGTAGATGCTAGCAACTCCAAGAGTTAGTATTTATGCTCGATAGTGGGTTCATGCCTCTGGTAATCTGGGGAAGTGACAGAAATCTCTAAGGTACTAGATGTGCTATTGCTACTAGGGAGAAAACAACAATTCGTTGTTCATAGAACAATCGTATTGTTTACTTTACACGCAGTTCATAAAGCAATAATATATTGCTTGCAACTTAATACTGGAGGGGGTTCGGATGATAACCTGAAGGTGGATTATTAGTCATAGATGCAGTTGGATGGCGGTCTATGTATAATGTTGTAATGCCCAATCAAGTCTCAGAGGAGTCAAGATGATTAGTATATGCATGTATTGCTTTCTCGGTGTTTGTCAATTGCCCCGCTGTAATTTTTTCACCCGGCATGTTATCTATCTAAGGAGAGCCATCTCTAGTGAACTATGGATCCCGGTCCTTTTTCTTTACATACAATCTACAACTGTTTACTGCTTTGTGTTTACTTTCTGCAAACTTTTACTTCTTTCCATTCGATATGTTTAATCCTTTGTTTTGCGCAAAACACGGTGAGATTGACAACCTCATCGCAAGTTGGGGACAAAGTTCTATGGTTGTGTTGTGCAAGTCTCCACGTTGCTACTAGCACCGGTAGTGCCGCCTGCCAAAGCTCAGCTAGTAACACCTTTGGGGTGTTTTCTTGCTCCTACTGGTTCGATTAAACCTTGGTTTCATAACTGAGGGAAAACTTACTGCTGTGCTCATCATACCTTCCTCTTGGGGTTCCCAACGAGCTCTACGTTGAAAGTCAAGCGCATCAAGATCTTTTCTGGCGCCGTTGCCGGGGAGTCAAGGACATCTTCACAAGGGGAGTCCCTCATAACCAATCTCTTTACTTTGTTGTTTTTGTTTTGCTTAGTTTATTTTTGCTTTGTTTGCTTGTTTTGTTCTTCAAAAAACACAAAAAAAAATTAGTTTTACTTGTTTGCTTTCTTATTTGAAAAACACAAAAAAATTAGTTCCTACTATAGTTGTTGGTCTATTATTGCCTTGCTTTATCATGCTTTCTATCAATGGTTGGTTTCTTTGAAACTGAATCTTATTGGCAAGGTGGGTTCACGGAAGAACACAAATATTATTATAAGGAACACCGCTTGTCACAAAAAGGGAAACTCTTATGGGAACAAATTGATAAATTAAATATCATTGCTAGAAACGTGTGCTCTACTTACAATGTTACTTATTGCTTTGACAAATCTTGTTGTTGTAGGAGGTATAAACACCTCCCTTTTCAATGTGAGTATAATGATAATGTTACCATATCTTCTTATGTTAAGGGAAATTATGACTTTTATGATGTGGAACAAATTGAAGAATGTATTGCTTGGAAGGGTGCATTCAAACTTGCTTATTTGCTTGAAAGTATTGATGATGCACCTTATAAATATGAGGTTTATGATATACTAAAATTTTGCTTTGATAATTACAAGGAAGAAAATGGCTATATTCTTGAATATCTCAATAGATGCTCTCCACCAATGGAAGAGACTAATGCCTTGCAAGATACTATGGAAGAAGAAATTGCTGAAACTGGAAGCTCATTGGATGAAAAAGAGGAGGAGAGTGATGATCTAGAGGAGGAAGAATGGATCTACCCATGCCTACCTTCTAATGAGAGTAACTCTTTACCCCTTACATTATTTGATTGTCCCCCATGCTTACCAAACGAGGACGAATGTCATGTTCCTGAGGATTCTTTTGAAAATATTTATAATAAAGCTCTAGTGTTTGTAGATCATGAAAAGCATGCTTTATCTGATAGTTATATTGTTGATTTTATTCATGAGTCTACTGAAAAATTATTATCAGAGAGGAAAATATGGTTGTAGAAGTTTTCATGGTATTGAAAGACCTCTCTATGTGCTAAAAGTTTTGAAGTTGCTCTTGTTTTATCTACCCATTCTTGTTACTATGTGCTTCTTTGATTTATTTTCTTACAAGATTCCTATGCATAGGAAGTGGGTTAGACTTAAATAAGTTTTGAATTTGCTTCTTGTTGCTCTCTTTTACTTCAATTCATATTTCTTATATGAGCATCTTCTCAAACTATCAAGCCTAACTTAAAGGCATTAAAGAAAAGTACTTATTGGGAGATAACCCAAAATTTTTAGATGAGTCTTGGAAGTTATTACCTCTGTAATAACCTCTCCTTATCCTTTTTATTTTCTTTTTGTGCCAATAGTAACCTCTAATGAGAGTGAAGTAATGATTGGGAAAGTTGTTGTCCCGAAACAGATTTTTGTGCTTCACCGTAAAGATTCGTGAGAGAGATCTGTATGTCGGATTGAGCTATAATTTTTTGTGCTTCTGCCCCAGGTTGTTATCTAACTTTCGTTAGTCAACACTTTTTGATTTGAGCAACATAAGGTCTTCGAAAAAATTCGTCTTTACCTGCTGGTCTGTTTTGACAGATTTCTGTCATTTTCTGCATTTGCTTGTTGTTAGTTCCTTCTTGAGTTCTTTTGGGGAATTGAGCTTTTCGAGAGAAGTTCTACAGTAGCTAGTGTTCTAATGGAAGTTTATTTGGTGTTATAACTGAACCTTAAGACTTATTTATCTTAATTGCACTAATGTTGCTAATGAGATTGTGTGAAGTTTTGTATGAAGGAAAAATTTCAGGTGTATGGAAGGAATGAGTAATGAGATGAAGGATGTACTAAAGCTCAAGCTTGGGGATGCCACGCGTGTCACCCCAAGAAATATCCAAGAAGTACAAGCGTCAAAGCTTGGGGATGCCCAAGGCATCCCCTTCTTCATCAATAAAAATCCCAGGTTTCTTCCAAACGCTTCATTTTTATTGTTTCATGGACAGTTGTGTTTTTCTTGGAGCGTCTTCTTTTTCGTTTTTGTTTTGGTTTTTAGTTTTCTTGGTTACTTAGTTTTCTGAATAAATTGGTTGGACCCCCTCTTTCATCCATTTGGTTTGCAAATAGTTTGGTTTGGTTTGGAAAAGAGTAGGAAAGTTCATGCTTATGTGGTAAAAAGAGCTCGTTCTTGACTGTGGCCTATGCTTTGTCATGCCATGCTTGATATTGTTTTGGCTTTATGCTTAGTATTCTTTGTTGTAGCATGACTTGTTATAAACAATTGAGATTGCTTAATGTGCCTTGGATGAATCATGCGTTGTTTTTAGCATATTAAAGCATAGTATAAGTGGTATTATCCTTTGATGCTTTATTTGGGTTGACTTGGCACATGCTCACACCATGTTATGACTATATAAAGTCACCATAGCCTTTATCATCCTTTAGTTTTCAACTTGTAGTATCACTTTATGATTTGATCAATGATGTTTTGTCGCTCTGCATGATTATGTCCATTATTGCTCTCTTAGTTTGTCGCTCCGAGTCTTTTTCTAGCCTCCACAACAAAGTATGAGTTCCACTCATGCATCCAACTCCCTAAACCAAGTTATTCCAAATACTCCACCATACCTACCTACTAGCTTATGATATTCCAAGTATATTCATTCTTTTGTTTACCTTCCACTTGTTATGAGAAAACTAGTGATTAAAGCTCTCACGAACTTGATGGCACACTTTACTTTACTTCCCCTTAATAAACTTGAACCATTGTGTCTACTATGTTGTATATGCTTGCACTTATTTGTCGGGAATTAGCAGAACCATGCTTTCATGGGGAATGCTTTCAACATTGCACTTGGTACTTGTACCTAGTTAATATCATGCTCTTTTGTATATGGATGTCGTTGGTGTGAAATGAAAGGGGAGCTTGTAAGTCAATGGAGTTATGTATATGTGTTAGGGAAACGCCTAGGCCGCTGGTCTAATCCATGCTGACATGGTGGAAACCTGCAGCATAACCATAATGAGCTGTCTATGAATCATTCTTCTTATAAAAAAGAGTCCTATATTGAGAAAAAAAGAGAAAAGAAAAAAAAGATACTATGAAAAGAGGAAAGAGAGAAAAAAGCACCATATTCCCATGGTAAATAAGAAGAATGCTGAGATGCTTGTTGTCTACTTGCCTTGTCATTTTGATATGGGGATTCTTCCGTATCATCGGGCAAGGGGTACCCCGTTGGCGGTTCTCAATGATACACATGTACTTACGATGACAAGGGCCCTCGTATACAAGGGACATGAGATTCTGACTTATACTTCGTCAAGCATGTACACCATAGTTTGTTCACTTTAACCTTAATCACTTCAAGATGCTTATGATAGGGGCAATGAGAGCTGAAAGCTACAAGTACCATAATTTTTGGAAGCTCTTTATGAGACTTGAATCCCTACTTCCTTTTACAAAAGGCCTTTCTTCCACCATTATATTGAGTCTCCACCTTCTATCTTTATGCACCTACTTTGAGGGCATAGTGGCCATTCTTAGTTCTATGTGCATTGTCCCAAGACTAGTTGATTGATGCATAACTTGTTATTGCTTGTTTGAAACTATTGTATCTAGTCACTCTTATGAACTTTGAAGGTGTCATATGCATTTATATTCCCTACTCTATTGAGGGACAAGCTGAATACTACTATGCTATGTTTTCTTTATGTGAAACAAACAAACGTCTTGCAAAGATTTGTTATTCATGAATCTTTTGTTTGTCCCTTTTCATGTTGCATCATAGTTTCTTTGCTTATTGCTAGAACTTTGTCTTTCATGTTATGATTGAAGTACTATGATCCCAGCTTTGAATGTTTTGCAAATACTCTGATCAAGTCTTTGATGGTGCATGTCACCTCAAAAATTATTCTTTCTTTTTATCACTTACCTACTCGAGGACGAGCAGGAGTTAAGCTTGGGGATGTTGATACATTGCAAATGTATCTATAATTTTTGATGTTCCATGCTTGGTTTTATCCACTTTCTTGTGTTTTGTTCACACTTTGGAGTACTTTTCATATGATTTCTTGGACTAACCTATTAACAAGAGCCACAGTACCAGCTGCCTGTTTTCTGCTGCTTTGGTTCCAGGAAAGTCAGAAAATGAATATTCTCGGAATTGGACGGGACAAAAGCCAAAGTGCCTATTTTTCCGGAAGTGATCAAGTGCCAGAATACGAGACGGAGAAGGGCCAGGGGGCCACCACACCACCTGGCCGCGCGGCCCAGCCTGGCCCGGACCAGGGGGTGGTGTGGCCAGCCCTGGCACCCCGTCGGCCTCCCCTTCCGACTATAAGATGCCCTCGGGACGTAAACCCTAAGTACCCGATCAAAAATCCACGAAAGAGTCTATAGCCGCCGTCATCTCCATCCCTAGATCGGGAGGGATCTGAAGCTCTTCCCGGCACCCTGCCGGAGAGGGGAATTCACCCTGGAGGCCTTCTTCATCACCATGCAAGCCTCCGGTGTGATGCGTGAGTAGTTCATCCTTGGACTACGGATCCATGTAGTAGCTAGATGGCTGGTTTCTCCTCCTTTGTGCTTCCATGTTTAGATCTTGTGAGCTCCGTTCATGATCAAGATCATCTATTTGTAATCCATACATGTTGTGTTTGCGGGGATCCGATGGATATTGAGATGCTATTTCAGATTGATTATTGATTCTATCATGTCTTTGTTATTTGTGATCTTGCATGCTTTCCGTTGTTAGTAGCTATCTTGGCCTAGTAGATGCTAGCAACTCCAAGAGTTAGTATTTATGCTCGATAGTGGGTTCATGCCTCTGGTAATCTGGGGAAGTGACAGAAATCTCTAAGGTACTAGATGTGATGTTGCTCGTAGGGAGAAAACAACAATCCTTTGTTCATAGAACAATCGTATTGTTTACTTTACACGCAGTTCGTAAAGCAATAATCTATTGCTTGCAACTTAATACTGGAGGGGGTTCGGATGATAACCTGAAGGTGGATTATTAGTCATAGATGTAGTTGGATGGCGGTCTATGTATAATATTGTAATGCCCAATCAAGTCTCAGAGGAGTCAAGATGATTAGTATATGCATGTATTGCTTTCTCGGTGTTTGTCAATTGCCCCGCTGTAATTTGTTCACCCAGCATGTTATCTATCTAAGGAGAGCCACCTCTAGTGAACTATGGATCCCGGTCCTTTTTCTTTACATACAATCTACAACTGTTTACTGCTTTGTGTTTACTTTCTGCAAACTTTTACTTCTTTCCATTCGATACGTTTAATCCTTTGTTTTCCGCAAAACACGGTGAGATTGACAACCTCATCGCAAGTTGGGGACAAAGTTCTTTGGTTGTGTTGTGCAGGTCTCCATGTTGCTACTAGCACCGGTAGTGCGCCCTGCCAAGGCTTAGCTAGCAACACCTTTGGGGTGTTTCCTTGCTCCTACTGGTTTGATTAAACCTTGGTTTCATAACTAAGGGAAAATTGCTGCTGTGCTCATCATACCTTCCTCTTGGGGTTCCCAGCGAGCTCTACATCAACACCGGACTAGCACTTTTCGGGCGCCGTACATTGAGCCATCAAGAATTTTTCTGGCGCCATTGCTGGGGAGTCAAGGACATCTTCACAAGGGGAGTCCCTCATAACCATTCTCTTTACTTTGTTATTTTTGTTTTGCTTAGTTTCTTTTTGTTTTGTTTGCTTGTTTCTTTATCAAAAACACAAAAAAATAGTTTTACTAGTTTGTTTTCTTATTTGAAAACACAAAAAAATGACTACTTTTGAAAACACTAAGTTGTGTGATTTCACTAGCACCAACAACAATGATTTTATGAGCACACCTATTGATCCACCTGTGCCTGAAGATACTTTCTTTGAGATAAAACTTGCTTTGCTCAATCTTGTTATGAGAGAACAATTTTCTGGTGTTGGTAATGAAGATGTTGCTGCCCATCTAAATAACTTTGTTGAACTTTGTGAGATGCAAAAGCATAGGGATATAGATGGTGATATTATTAAGCTGAAATTGTTTCCTTTCTCTTTGAGAGGAAAATCTAAAGAATGGTTGAATTCCTTAACTAGGAATAGCATTGATTCTTGGACTAAGTGCAACGATGCTTTCATTGGAAAATATTATCCTCCTGCTAAGATTATATCTATGAGAAGTGAAATAATGAAGGTCAAACAATCTGATAATGAGCATGTTGCTCAAGCTTGGGAAAGAATGAAATCTTTGGTAAAGAATTGTCCCACTCATGGACTAACTGCTTGGATGATCATCCAAACTTTTGTGCAGGATTGAACTATTCTTCAAGGAACCTATTGGATTCTGCTACTGGAGGTACCTTTATGACCATCACTTTGGGTCATCACTTTGGGTGCTACAACAAAACTTCTGGACAATATGATGGTTAATTATTCTGAATGGCATACTGAGAGAGCTCCACAAGGTAGGAAGGTAAATTCTGTTGAGGAAACCACCTCCTCGAGTGATAAGATTGATATTATTATGTATATGCTTGTGAATGGGAAAGCCCATATTTATCCAAATAATGTCCCTTTAGCTTCTTTGGTTGCTCAAGAAGAGCAAGTTGATGTGAACTTCATAAGAAATAACAACTTTGTCAATAATGCTTATAGGAATAATTTTGGTAACAACAATTATAAGCCATATCCTCCCAACAATGGTAATGCTTATGGAAGTTCCTACAACAATAATAGGTGTGCTCCCTCTGAACTTGAAGTTATGCTTAAAGAGTTTATTAGTAAACAAACTGCTTTCAATAAAACTATTGAGGAAAAACTCTCTAATGCTGAAAGAAATATATCATCTTTGTCTGAAGCTCAATCTTCATTGATTAGTAAAATGGCTGCTAAACCTAAAACTAATGATAATCCCTTTGCAGCTACTAATGCTATACAAGTAAGAATTGATGAAAATGTTAGACTATTAGTTGAATTACATGCTAAGTGGGAAAGATAAGATGAAATTGCTAGAAACATTAGTGTTTCTACTATTACCACCACTAGTGTTGAGGCTAGTAATAGTTCTACTACTTTAGATGATAATTATGATTTTGATCTTGATGGTTGCAATATCTCTGAAGTTATTAAGTTCCTACAAAAGCTTACTAAAAGTCCTATGAACATGGCCTTTACAAAACACATTACTAATGCTCTCATAAAGATTAAAGAAGAAAAGATGAAACATAAAGCTTCTATTCCTATAAAACAAGAATATGGTTGGGAACCCATCATTAATATGAAAGTGAATGACTTTGATTTCAAAGCTTTATGTGATCTTGATAGTAATGTTTCTATTATACCAAGAAGGATTTATGATATGCTTGATTTGCCTCCACTTGAAGATTGTTATTTGAATGTTCCACTTGATGATAATGCTAAAAAGAAACTCATGGGGAGTCTTAATGATGTTCTTATTATGGTTAAGAATGCCTATGTCCCCGTTGATTTCTATGTTTTGGTTGTTGAATGCAATGCTTCTTGTCCTATTACTTTGGGAAGACCTTTTCTTAGAACTGTTGGTGCCATTATTGATATGAAAGTGTTGGGTCCGCAACATAGAAAACAAAAAAATTCCTATGATGAGAACTACACGCCAAGATCTATCTACTAGGTACAGAGCAACGGGTGGACATACATCCATCGAGAACTTACCCTCGAAGACAACAAGTTTTGTTAACGAGTAGGAACTCGTGGTTGATGTAGTCGTACACTTGCCGATCTCAAGATCGAGTGGAAGTCCGAGCGCCGCAACTCAGCAGCGCATCCGTACTCGCACACACGTTTAAGCCACCGGACAACCTCCACCTCCTTGCTCCAGCGATCTAGCGGAAGCAGCAACTCCTTCCAGATGAAATGCCACCGGGAACATGTATCTCGCTAATCCGAGACCATGGGGGAATAATTCTAGAGGGGGAGAGAGATCCTTCACAAGGAGGTGTGAGGAAGGAGGAAGAGTGTGGCCTTTTATAGGAGGAGGGGGGCGCCCCTCCCCATGGCCGGCGCCTCAAGGGGGTGCCCCTTCACCTCCTCCATTCATGTGGTGGTAACCCCTCCACATTAAAATGCCTCTTCACATTCCCTTTTAAAGTACCCACTTTAAATGCATTAAAATTCTCTAAGTTTAATGCTCTCTCATTTAATAAAACTCTTTTATTAAATATATTCAGAATTTTGTTAATTACTTTAATTAACAAACATTCACATATAACCCGTTGCAATATTTCAATATCACATGCAGAACCACTTTCTGGAATTTCACCCGAAACAATTTCCGGTTTCTATCGAAACAATTCATGCGCTTTGCAATTCTTTCGTCTGAAACATATGTGCTCCAAAATGGTGTCCGGTAACTCTTAAGTGTGTCACCCTATGGTTCGCGAATAATGCAGACATGATTAAGACTCCTCTCAGATCAATAATCAGAAGCGGGGCCTAGAGATCCATACTGACTCCTGCATATTCAACAATGACTTCTGTGATCGTGAGAACCTTTAACGCTTGTAATTTAATCCCTTTGTCTCATGATATAATACATGTCCGAGATTCGATCATCGGTATCCAAATACCTAGTTTGATCTCATTACCAACATGCACTCTTTTCTTGTTTCCGTGATATAACATTCTAGTGATCACATCAGTTGCTTGCAAGCTATCTCAATGTGATATCACCGAGAGGGCCCAGAGCATATCTGTCCGTCATCGGAATTGACAAATTCCACTCTTGATCCATGAGCCTCAACATAAAACCTTCGTAGCACTGAACCCATCTTTATAGTCACCCTGTTACGGTGTGACCTTTGATATTATCAAGATACTCTTCCGGTGTTAGCAATTAACATGATCTCATGGTCTAAGGATAAAGATTAGTTCGTATAATGTTATAGCAATATAAACATAATGACTTGATCGTAATGCTATACTTCGGATGAATGTTCATCACATCATTTCACAAATGTTTTGACCTTGTTATTAACAACATCCAATGTCCATGATCAGGAAACCTTGATCATCCTGTTAATCAACAAGCTAGTCTATAAGAGAGGCATAACTAGGAACCCTTTTTGTTTATTAAACACACATGCATTGATGTTTCCGATCAATACAGTTCTAGCATGCAAAATAAACATCTATCATATATAAGGAATACATAATAACAACTTTATTATTGCCTCTCAGGGCATATTTCCTTCAGTCTCCTACTTGCACTAGAGACAATAATCTAGTTCACATAGTGATAAATCTAACACCCATGGAGTTCTGGTGTTGATCATGTATTGCCCTAGGGAGAGCTTTAGTCAATGGATCTGCTACATTTAGGTCCGTGTGTACTTTACAAATCTTTATATCTCCATCCTTGACATGTTCATGGATGGAGTGAAACCAGCGCTTAATATGCTTGGAATTCTTGTGAGACCTCGGTTCCTTGGCATTGGCTATGGCTCCATTGTTGTCACAATAGATCACCATTGGGTCCAATGCACTAGGAACCACACCTAGTTCCGCAATGAACTCTTTCATCCAAACTGCTTCCTGTGCCGCTTCTGAAGCAGCAACATATTCCGCCTCCGTCGTTGATCCAGCCACCACAGGTTGTTTGGAACTCCTCCAACTAACTGCTACTCTGTTCAAGAGAAATACGTATCCGGATTGAGACTTAGAGTCATCCGGATCAGTGTCAAAGCTAGCATCGACATAACACTTAACGACTAGCTCTTCTTCACCTCCGTATATAAGAAACATATCCCTAGTTCTTCTCAAGTACTTGAGGATGTTCTTGACCGCTATCTAGTGTTCCGAACCTGGATCAGATTGGTACCTACTAGTCAAACTAATAGCATGTGCCACATCCGGTATTGTACATAGCATGGCATACATAATAGAGCCTATGGCCGAGGCATATGGGATCTTATCCATCATCTCTCTTTCTTTCGCCGTAGCCGGACTTTGAGTCTTGCTCAATGTCTTGCCTTGCAACATAGGTAAGAACCCCTTCTTACTTCTGTCCATATTAAACTTCTTTAATATCTTATCAAGGTATGTACTCTACGATAGCCCAATTAGGCGCCTTGATCTATCTCTATAGATTTTAAAGCCTAATATATATGACGCTTCACCAAGGTCTTTCATCGAAAATTTGCTGTTTAGATAACATTTAACACTGTTTAAAAGATCTATATCATTTCCAATCAATAATATGTCATCCACATATAATATCAGAATTGCCACATTGCTCCCACTCACTTTCTTGTAAATACAAGCCTCTCCATAAGTTTGGACAAATCCAAACTCTTTGATCACCTCATCAAAGCGGAGATTCCAACTCCGGGATGCTTGCTTCCGTCCATAGATGGATCGCTGAAGTTTGCATACCTTATTAGCATCCTTAGGATAGACAAAACCCTTAGGTTGTATCATATACAACTCTTCTTCAATATTACCATTGAGGAACTCAGTTTTGACATCCATCTGCCATATTTCATAATAGAAGTATGCAGCAATTGCTAACATAATCCTAACCGACTTAAGCATCGCTACGGGAGAGAATGTCTCGTCGTAGTCAACTCCTTGAATTTGTCGAAACCCCTTTGTGACAAGTCGACCCTTATAGATGGTCACATTACCATCATCATCTGTTTTTCTTTTGAAAATCCATTTATTCTCAACGGCCTTTCGACGTGAGTAAGTCCACCAAGGTCCAAACCTGGTTCTCGTACATGGATTCCATCTCGGATTTCATGGCTTCTAGCCATTTGTTGGAATCCGGGCTCATCATCGCTTCTTCATATGTCGCAGGGTCATCCATTTCATCAACCATGAAATTCACAACAGGATTGCCGTACAGTTCAGGAGCTGCACGTGTCCTACTTGACCTGCGAGGTTCGGTAGTGTCCTCTTTCGAAGTTTCATGATCCATATCATTAGCTCTCTCTTCATTAGGTTAAGTCAACTCTGAAACAACTTCCGGTGCTGCGCTACTCGCCATTTCATGAAGAGAAGGTTCAATAACCTCTTCGAGTTCTACCTTCCGACTACTCACACCTTTCGCGAGAAACTCCTTCTCAAGAAAGGATCCATTCTTAGCAACAAAAACCTTGCCCTCGGATCTGTGATAGAAGGTATACCCAATCGTTTCCTTAGGGTATCATATGAAGACGCATTTGTTCCGCTTTGGGTTCGAGTTTATCCGGCTGAAGTTTCTTCACATAAACATCGCATCCCCAAACTTTAAGAAATGACAGCTTAGGTTTGTTTCCAAACCATAATTCATACGGTGTCATTTCAACGAATTTAGATGGTGCCCGATTTAAAGTGAATGCAGCTGTTTCCAGTGCATAACCCCAAAATGACAGTGGCAAGTCAGTCAAAGACATCATAGATCGAACCATATCCAATAAAGTACGATTACGATGTTCCGACACACCATTACGTTGTGGTGTTCCGGTAGGCGTGAGTTGTGAAACTATTCCACACTCTTTCATGTGTGTGCTAAATTCGTAACTTAGATACTCACCTCCACGGTCAGATCGAAGAAATTTGATCTTTCTATTATGATGATTTTCCACTTCATTCTGAAATTTCTTGAACTTTTCAAAGGTTTCAGACTTGTGTTTCATCAAATAGATATACCCGTATCTACTCAAATCATCTGTGAAATTAACAAAATAACGATATCCACCTCGCGCCGACACACTCATTGGTCCACATACATTAGTATGTATGATTTCCAATAAATCTGTCGCCCGTTCCATTGAACTGGAAAATGGCGTTCTAGTCATCTTGCCCATAAGGCATGTCTCACATGTATCAAATGATTCAAAATCAAGT
Organism: Avena eriantha; assembly: GCA_910589775.1. Taxonomy (NCBI): domain Eukaryota; kingdom Viridiplantae; phylum Streptophyta; class Magnoliopsida; order Poales; family Poaceae; genus Avena; species Avena eriantha. Next base: position 491,462,974 of record OU342740.1, read on the forward strand.
GATTCCAAAAGTCCATCATTATGGAGTTTCTTCATGCGTTTAACGCCAATATGACCTAGACGGCAATGCCACATGTATGTAGATATATCATTACCAAGTTTAATCCTTTTAGCATCAACATTATGAATATCCGTAATACTACTATCGAGATCCAACAGAAATAAACCACTCAACACAAGTGCATGACCATAAAAGATATCATTCTTATAAATCGAACAACCATTGTTTTCAGATTTAAAGGAATGACCACTTTGCATCAAACACAATCCGGATACAATGTTCATGCTCAGTGCAGGCACCAAATAACAATTATTTAGGTTTATAACTAATCCCGATGGCATATGGATAGGCAGCGTCCCGACGGCAATCACATCAACTCTTGATCCATTGCCGACCCGCATCCTGACCTCATCCCTTGCTAGTTGTCGCTTGTTCCGCAGCCCCTGAACCGAGTTACATATATTAGCAACCGATCCCGTATCAGATACCCAGGGGCTACTGCGAGTACTAGTCAAGTACACATCAATAACATGTATATCATATATACCTTTGTTTGCCTTGCTGGACTTCTTGTCCACCAAATACTTGGGGCAATTGCGCTTCCAATGGCCAGTCCCCTTGCAATAGTAACACTCGGTGTCAGACTTAGGGCTAGCTCGGGGTTTCTTTTCAGGTGCGGCAACAGATTTGCCACCCTTCTTTCCCTTGTGCTTGCCTTTCTTGTCCTTCTTGAAACCGGTGGTCCTATTGATCATCAACACTTGATGTTCTTTCCTAATCTCCACTTCTGTAGTCTTAAGAATTGACAGAAGCTCGGGAAGAGACTTCTTCATGCCCTGCATATTATAGTTCATCACGAAGCTCTTGTAGCTAGGTGGCAGAGATTGGAGAACATGATGTATGCCTAAGACAATGGGAATCATTATTCCCAAGGACACAAGCTTATCGGTGTACCCAGACATTTTGAGTACGTGCTCACTAACGGAGTTGTTCTCCTCCATCATGCAGCTAAAGAACCTTTCAATAGCATTATAACTCTCTACGGAAACATGGGTATCGAAAATCATTTTCAATTCTCCCATGGTATCAAAGGCATTGCCATTTTCGAAACGCTTTCGAAGTTCTGGCTCTAGCCCATACAGTATGCCGCAATGAACTAAGTTGTGGTCCTCCTGACGAGTCATATAGACATTCTTTTCTTTGTCAGGGGCATCAGGAGCTGGCGGGGGGCCTAGCGGTGCATCTAGCACATATTGCTTTTGTGCAGCAGTGAGGAGAATCCTCAAATTCATAGCCCAGTTGGTGAAGTTGCTACCATTTGCAGCAAGTTTCTCTTTCTCAATGAACACATTGAAATTAAAAGCAGGTGGTGCCATCTACAACAGAATTTGTAAAGTTTATTTAGACTAAGTTTATGATAGAGTGAGTTCAACTAATCCAAATTACTAATGAACTCCCACTCAAAAATGACGTCTCTCGTGTCCTTTTGGTGATTACATGAACCAAATCCACTACACCAAGTCCGATCATCACGTGAGTTGATGTAGCTTCAAAGGCGAGCATCTATATGGGCATCATATCAGCTATATGACTCATGCTTAACCTTTCGGTCCGTGTTCCGAGGCCATGTATGTACATGCTAGGCTCGCCAAGTAAGAACCTTAGTATTCGCTTGTGTAAAACCGTTTTACACCCGTTCAAACGAAAGCGTAAATTCGAGTACACCAGATCATCACGTGATGTCTCGAAACACGATCCACAGAACGGTGCATACTTAAGGAAGAACACATTTTTATCTTGATATCTAAATGAGGATCATCTTACAATGCTACAAAAAGCGCCAAACTAGCAGTATAAGATGCTAACATCTAATGTGTAAAGTGAGATGATATGGTCCATGCATTTGATCTCTATCATTTGCATCGTGGTATGATCTCTATCATTCCTTTGTGTGTAAGGCCAAGGTCTATGGAACTTACACGTTGAATGTGTTGTACGAGTATCTATCATACATCTACTTACAACAATACCATATCAATACACTAGCCCACAAACGATCAAAACTAGACGCCTCTAATTTATCAATTGCAAGTTTTACGTGGCTTAGGGCTTTCGGAGATAGAACCGTTCTTACCTACGAACATGAACCACAACGAGGATAACCAAGTTATTAGCAACTCATTGTAAATCAGATATTGACTATAGTAGGAGAGACAGACACCCGCCAGCGACTTATGCAAAACAAGTTGCATGTCAGTAGTGGAACCGGTCTCATGTACAATGACATGTAAGGTTGGTCCGGGCCGCTTCATCCCACTATGCCACCAATATCCAAAATACATAGAAGATGCAATAACATGATCAGCATCGCCACATATAAACATACGTGTAATACCCTTGCAACGCACCTACGTATAGATCAGGCTCTGATACCACTGTTGGGTCCGTAGCATAGAAAACAAAAAAATTCCTACGATGAGAACTACACGCCAAGGTCTATCTACTAGGTACAAAGCAACAGGTGGACATACATCCATCGAGAACTTACCCTCGAAGACAACGAGTTTTGTTAACGAGTAGGAACTCGTGGTTGATGTAGTCGTACACTTGCTGATCTCAAGATCGAGTGGAAGTCCGAGCGCCGCAACTCAGCAGCGCATCCGTACTCGCACACGCGTTCAAGCCACCGGACAACCTCCACCTCCTCGCTCCAGCGATCCAGCGGAAGTAGCAACTCCTTCCAGACGAAATGCCATCGGGAACATGTATCTCGCTAATACGAGACCATGGGGGAATAATTCTAGAGGGGGAGAGAGATCCTTCGCAAGGAGGAGTGAGGAAGAAGGAGGAAGAGGGTGGCCTTTTATAGGAGGAGGGAGGTTCCCCTCCCTATGGTCGGCGCCTCAAGGGGGTGCCCCTTCAACTCCTCCATTCATGTGGTGGTAACCCCTCCACATTAAAATGCCTCTTCACATTCCCTTTTAAAGTCCCCACTTTAAATGCATTAAAATTCTCTAAGTTTAATGCTCTCTCATTTAGTAAAACTCTTTTATTAAATTTATTCAGAATTTTGTTAATTACTTTAACTAACAAACATTCACATATAACCCCTTGCAATATTTCAATATCACATGCAGAACCACTTTCTGCAATTTCACCCGAAACAATTTCCGGTTTCTATCGAAACAATTCATGTGCTTTGCAATTCTTTCGTCTGAAACATATGTGCTCCAAAATGGTGTCCGGTAACTCTTAAGTGTGTCACCCTATGGTTCGCGAATAATGCAGACATGATTAAGACTCCTCTCAGATCAATAATCAGAAGCGGGGCCTAGAGATCCATACTGACTCCTGCATATTCAACGATGACTTCTGTGTTCGTGAGAACCTTTAACGCTTGTAATTTAATCCCTTTGTCTCATGATATAATACATGTCCGAGATTCGATCATCGGTATCCAAATACCTAGTTTGATCTCGTTACCGACATGCACTCTTTTCTCGTTCCCATGATATAACATTCTAGTGATCACATCACTTGCTTGCAAACTATCTCAATGTGATATCACCGAGAGGGCCCAGAGTATATCTATCTGTCATCGGGATTGACAAATTCCACTCTTGATCCATGAGCCTCAACATAAAACCTTCGTAGCACTGAACCCATCTTTATAGTCACCCTGTTATGGTGTGACGTTTGATATTATCAAGATACTCTTCCGGTGTTAGCAATTAACATGATCTCATGGTCTAACGATAAAGATTACTTCATATGATGTTATAGCAATATAAACATAATGACTTGATCGTAATGCTATACTTCGGATGAATGTTCATCACATCATTTCACAAATGTTTTGACCTTGTTATTAACAACATCCGATGTCCATGATCAGGAAACCTTGATCATCTTGTTAATCAACAAGCTAGTCTATAAGAGAAGCATAACTAGGAACCCTTTTTGTTTATTAAACACACATGTATTGATGTTTCTGATCAATACAATTCTAGCATGCAAAATAAACATCTATCATATATAAGGAATACATAATAACAACTTTATTATTGCCTCTCGGGGCATATTTCCTCCAGAAAGAAGGCACCATTAAATATCAACTCCCACTCAAGAAAGGTATAGAACACTTCCCTAAAATGAGAGAGAAGATTTCTTTTGCTTCTCCTATGAAAATAAAATTTGGTCTTAATGCTTCTTCATTTGAGAACACTTGATTCTTTCTTGCTTCTTATGCCTAACTTAAAGGCGTTAAAGAAAAGTACGTATTGGAAGATAACTCAAAAGTTTTAGATGAGTCTTGGAAGTTATTACTTCAGTAATAACCGCTCCTTATCCTTTTTATTTACTTTTTGTGCCAAGAGTAACCTCTAATGAGAGAGAAGTAATGATTGGGAAAGTTGCTGTCCCGAAATAGATTTCTGTGCTTCACCATAAAAATTCGTGTAAAATCTCTGTACGTCATTGTGAGGCGTGAATTTTTGTGCTTCTGACCCAGGTTGTTATCTAACTTTAGTTAGTTCAACACTTTTTGATTTGAGCAACAGAAGGTCTTCGAAAAAAATTGTCTTTACCTGCTGGTCTGTTTTGACAGATTTCTGCCATTTTCAGCATTTGCTTCTTGTTGGTTCCTTTTTGAGTTCTTTTAGGGAATTGAGCTTTTTCAGGGAAGTGCTACAGTAGCTAGTGTTCTAATGGAAGTTTATTTGGTGTTAGAACTTAACATTAAGACTTATTTATCTTGAGTGCACTAACGTTGCTAATAAAGATTGTGTGAAGTTTTGTATGAAGGAAAATTTTCAGGTGTATGGAAAGAATGAGTAATGAGATGAAGGATGGACTAAAGCTCAAGCTTGGGGATGCCACGCATGTGACCCCACGCATAAAAGCACAAACTAGTTTGTGGCCCTAAGTAATAGAAATGAATCAAGCTCTAGCTAAGGGGGATTCATAGACTCTCCCGGATGTGGATAGTGCGAATAGTCAAGGAACATGTATCAAGTACTCGGGGCCTACGGGACACAAGTGGACATAAAAACCAAATAGCATATATTGTCCACCGGTGCCTCTTTCATTAGTTATCCCAGCAATTTAATAGTTGTAATTAAATACATGATCATTTCCACCATAAACATCTGCCAGCATACCAACAACTGTGGTACTCGACAACACGAGATCGCACCTGAGCGAGCAACTATGACTCGCAAGGCCAGCTATCTACCAAACAACAGGTATTAGGAGGTGTCCATGGCAATATAGAGGCTGCACGGAATATAACTGGTGCACGGAAACTAAAGCATCGCGACATGGATAGCAATAGAGAAACAGGAGGAAGTAAAGACTATAAATGCAAAATAGGTAGAAAGAGGGAGATTGCTCGCCTAGGAAATGCTGCCGAAGGTACATATCCGGAGAACTTATCGATTCTCGCGTCAACTCACCGACCTAATCCGCGAAGAAGCAAAGCACTAAAAGAAACACCGGATGCACTATTTAATACTACGGCAGAAGATCCGGCATGATTATGATATGATGCATGACATGGCACAGATGTGGTGTAATTAGGCAGTATTAAGCGGAACCGGGGTCCCGATAATTAATTACATGGTTCAAATTATTTAGAACCCCGCAATTTAAATGTTGTCTTAACAAGGCAAAACATGGCATCGGTTCGCTACACAAATTTAAATGGAGTCCGGAATAAGACAAAGATATCCCGCATATAGACTCCATATTTAATTAGGAGGTGAAACGGCATAATGCCCCCAAACGACATACAAGTATGCATGCATGAACAATTTAATATGCGACAGTTGATAATGTCATATTATAAAAATAGGGGCTTAGGGGCACACATCTGCGTTCGGAAGATCTTGGGTTCCGGGGGTTCGGGGTCCGGTCTCAGGGTTGATGGGGACGGCGAGGTTCGGACTTGGCAGAAACGGTCTCGGACAACGGAAGGAGAGCTTTGTGTTCCGGGAAGAAGGACTTGGTTTGGCGTCAGGGGCATATCGAATTCGCCCCGGTCAGTGTCGATCTTGTCGTCGCGAAGATATTGTCGGGTCCACGTATCAGGTCGGTCTTGGCGTTCGGGATGAAGAACGTGGCGTTCCGGTGGCGATATTGGCGGTCTTCAGATCCGGGTCTCACATCTGGGAAGGAGTACTTGTCGCATCCGTGGTCTTCGGGTTCGGTCTTTGGGGTCTTGATGTCCGAGAAGAAGAGCTTTGGGTCATCGACTCCGGTAGAAGTCCTTGTTGTCCCATGTTGGATGCCCTTGTCATCCGCGACGGAGATCTTGTCGGAGGCCTTGTGAAGGGGAATCTTGGGAAGCAGCTCTTATCTCAATCTTCAACACTACCACTGGACTTCTCGGACCACGACGGAATAGAGAACTAGCAGAGCACCGGGACAGAACATGAATCACGCAGGTGCAACAAGGATCAAACGTGAATGGGTGCATCGGTATAGCAAGAAGGACCTGACAGAACCACGCAGGAACAAACAACTAGCAGGTGGGCCGGTGCCGCGCATGGAGACCGACAGATACACTACCCGTCAAAGGCAAGCGGGGACGAAAGCGAGCACGGGTGCTGGGGCTTGACGCAGCTGTGGACGGAGGAAGGCGCTGGGGACCTCGCCGTCAAGGAGCATGGCCGGCGACGGTTGGAGCAGAGGACGGAGCTCGTGAGAGAGGGGCCCCCAGGAGGAGGACAGACCCTGGCAGCGGCGGTCGTGTTTGCAGCAGGCGATGCCCGTGAGGACAAGAGCGCCCGACGGCGGAAGGCGGGCAAGGTGATGACGGAGCTCGCCCACGAGGAAGGAGGCCGAGGTCGAGGGCCTACACGAGCCGGCGCGGAGGGATGGCAGTCAACGACGGCAAAGGGGCCGGCGAGGAGGGAGCGCCCGGTGGCGGAGTAGCGACGGAACGTCTCGATGGTGGAGGAGGGTCAGGCGACACCGAACAAGGTCGGGCGAGGCGACTACGCGAGGTAGGAGGAGGTCGAGGCGGGGCAGGCGTGGCCTTGGTAGGAGCTCGGGAAGGCAACGAGCAGCGAAGGGAGCTCACAGGGCAGCGGGGCTCTGGCGAGGTCGACGAATAGGAGTAGAGCGCGGCGACCACCAGCCGGGAGGGGCCTCGACGCCGGGAGGCGGTGGCGCTAGGCGAGGCCTGCAGCGGCGCTAGGCGAGGATCGAGGGGAGGGGATCTCGCGGGGTAGGTGGGGTGCGGGGCAGGGGTCAGCGCGTGAGGGGTGTGGAGCCGCGTCGCTCGCGACAAGGGCAGGTGGGGCCGGGCGCGACGGCAGGTGGCGATGCGGGGTGGACGCGGTTTGGGATGGGCAATCGTGGGACGTGGGTTGGTGGGAGCGTGCACTGCGCGCATTAGTGTGGGGCTAGGGTAGGTGGCAGGTGGCGATGGGGCCTGGCCCATGTCCGCTTGCGGGATGTGGGTTGGGTGCGGTGGTGTGCGTGCTAGTGCGCGTGTGTGTGGGTTGCGTGGGTTGGGGGAAGTGCAGGTGGCGGCTGGGTGGAGAGAGGGAGGGAGAGAGGGTGCGGCTGGGTGATGGAGATTTGTGGGAAAAAGGGGTAGGTGGGGGTTAGGCTTATACCGGTTTTGTCTGAACCTGGTAGTAGGCTGCAGGCTTGCTGGGCTTTTGGCCTGGCAGGCTGGTGGCCTCCCTGGTAAAACATTTTTATTAATTTTTATTTTACGAAATACTTTTGCAAATAAATTTTAGGCAACTAAAAGACCCGGGCGAGAGATAGGGGTTTTGATTTGAAATAAAGACGGGAGAATATTTAGAAATCAAAGTAGGTTTTTAGAAAATAGTTTTAGACAACAGATTTATGATGATGACGATGCTCAAATGCAATGTGGCATGATGACATGAGCATGCGGTCATGATGATGCAATGCACAAAACATCGCGATTTTCTAGTAGTGGTTTTAGCGGGATGCCACAATTCGACACCACTAACAAGGGATCTCGCCCTCGAGATTTGCCTCATGGTACCGGGAAGAAGGTCGGCAATCTGAATCTTCTCGCTTCGTGTAGATCCTCGCGACACCACTAACAAGAGGTCGTTGTCTGTGATCATCGAGAGAACACTCCGGAGAAACAAGGACGAGGGTAGAGGCATCAGAAGATGAAGCCACCTCTAACTTCGATAGAAAGAGAGAACCGATGCATTCTCATCCACTTCAATGTACACGAGAAAATAGAGTGAGTAGTCGGCATGGGGGCCAATCCATCACGCACCCAAACTATTACTCTGCACAATCAGTAGAAAAGTGTGCGACCATTCTCAGAATCAGACTGAAGATCTCGACAATCGAGGTTCGGAAACAAAGGAGTGATGTAGGCTCTGCATAGGATCTGGTGTAGATGATGTCGTCGCGTCGGAAAAACACCGGAAGGCACAAAAAAGGAGCAAAGACGGGTAGCACAGATAAAGGATCACTCAGATAGCACTAATTCCGGAGGTAGAAGCACCGTTCCCAAAGGAGGAAGCGAAACCCTGAAGGTAAAACGGAAACCCAACCACGAGAATTCCTGGACTTGAAGAATGGGAAGAGAGCAGATTCAAAACACGCAGAGGTAAGAGGAGAATAGCAGAGGGGTAAGGAGTAAAAGCATACCTAATCAGATCTATCCAACCGATTTTGCAAAATAGTTTTGACACTACTTCAGCCATTAGCTAGGTTATCCTACAGGCTGGACCAGTGGGGTATCGCAACTGCTGAGCTCTGATACCACTCTGTAACACCCTCGAATCGGCCCTATGCAAGTATCAGCGCTTCCCGCAAAACCCGCATAGAAACGATTCAAGGACGCCCACCAGGCACTTTCGTGCGGGTGGAAAACGAAGTAATACCATTACACAACACTCCTCGATGGGACCCATAGAACAGATATATACAACAGCGACTCCATGAGTCAAGAATACAGATATACTATACAGAGATCCAAATCACCTTGAAAACGTTACAGCGACCGAGTACGGACAAGATGCAAATGGGGCTAAGAGCCCTGAAGAATAACCAATGGCGTCCATAACCCTGCCCAGGCCAAGCCAGAAGGGTAACCCTGCTAACGACGTCGATCTCAAACCTGCTAAAACAAAAGGGGTGCCGACAAAGGGCAAAGGAAAAAAGAGGAGCGTCAGTACTGAGGCCAGTACACGGCGAGGCTAGAATTCGGCGGCTCTCGCCTACATAGGTATGGTGGGCTGAAGCAGCTGCGCAGCGGCACTATACAACCTATAGAGACTCGGTATCACTGACGGCTATTAGAGAGGGGTAAGAAAGACCTATTCAGATCCTACCTGATACTAACACCAAACATACCCATCCTGGTATTTCCCCCTCGAGACCAAACGAGGAAGTCGGACCAAGGAACTCACACAGTTGGCAGTTTTACTCATTCCATTATAGTTGCAGCATTTACTAGTCAGATATAGATAACATGAGTCATCCCGATAGCATAAGTAGTGGGCATTTTTAATCACCTTTCCGTTGTAGTTGGGACATTTACTAGTCAGTTATAATTGTCCTGAGGAATCCCAATACCCAGCAATTGCTGGCACTTTTATCACATTCCATTGGGGTTGCAATAATTACTAGGCAGGTACAGCATGTCACAAAACAACTCCAGATCCACCAGTTGTTGGCATTTTTTATATCCATTCCATTGTAGTGAAGCTGATTACTAGTCACATATTAAGTCAAATTTATAGCACTACTTTAGTTATGCTTGTCTATGATCGAGATACTATGCTCCAAGTCGTCCATAACCACGGACACGGCTTTCAGAAAGATTTACCCTGCAGGGTGCACAAATAGCAACACACACAGGATCAACCTCGGAAAAAACAACTCAAAACCCAACGAGGCTTTCACGACAAAGAAATCACGGGATTCATAAAATATTTCAGGGGGCCACCCCACTAAGCTACCCGCGACGAAGTTGGCCGGCTCCGAGACGGACCCAAGGTTTGCGTCAATGGCTGTAAACGACTGGGAACCCGAAAATGTGACTGGGCTTGTCGATACCGCGAAAACACTCCGCATCCAAAACAGTACAGGTGCTCCATGCACAATCTTAATAAAACAGTAACATGGCATAAGTACAGGATAGTAAATAAAACCCCAAACTAGTTTGTGGCCCTAAGAAATAGAAATGAATCAAGCTCTAGCTAAGGGGGATTCATAGACTCTCCCGGATGTGGATAGTGCGAATAGTCAAGGAACATGTATCAAGTACTCGGGGCCTACGGGACACAAGTGGACATAAAAACCAAATAGCATATATTGTCCACCGGTGCCTCTTTCATTAGTTATCCCAGCAATTTAATAGTTGTAATTAAATACATGATCATTTCCACCATAAACATCTGCCAGCATACCAACAACTGTGGTACTCGACAACACGAGATCGTACCTGAGCGAGAAACTACGACTCGCAAGGCCAGCTATCTACCAAACAACAGGTATTAGGAGGTGTCCATGGCAATATAGAGGCTGCACGGAATATAACTGGTGCACGGAAACTAAAGCATCGCGACACGGATAGCAATAGAGCAACAGGAGGAAGTAAAGACTATAAATGCAAAATAGATAGAAAGAGGGAGATTGCTCGCCTGGGAAACGCTGCCGAAGGTACATATCCGGAGAACTTGTCGATTCTCGCGTCAACTCACCGACCTAATCCGCGAAGAAGCAAAGCACTAAAAGAAACACCGGATGCACTATTTAATACTACGGCAGAAGATCCGGCATGATTATGATATGATGCATGACATGGCACAGATGTGGTGCAATTAGGCAGTATTAAGAGGAACCGGGGTCCCGATAATTAATTACATGGTTCAACTTATTTAGAACCCCCGCAATTTAAATGTTGTCTTAACAAGGCAAAACATGGCATCGGTTCGCTACACAAATTTAAATGGAGTCCGGAATAAGACAAAGATATCCCGCATATAGACTCCATATTTAATTAGGAGGTCAAACGGCATAATGCCCCCAAACCACAGACAAGTATGCATGCATGAACAATTTAATATGCGACAGTTGATAATGTCATATTATAAAAATAGGGGCTTAGGGGCACACATCTGCGTTCGGAAGATCTTGGGTTCCGGGGGTTCGGGGTCCGGTCTCAGGGTTGACGGGGACGGCGAGGTTCGGACTTGGCGGAAACGGTCTCGGACAACAGAAGGAGAGCTTGGTGTTCCGGGAAGAAGGACTTGGTTTGGCATCAGGGGCATATCGAATTCGCCCCGGTCAGTGTCGATCTTGTCGTCGCGAAGATCTTGTCGCGTCCGTGTATCGGGTCGGTCTTGGCGTTCGGGATGAAGAACGTGGCGTTCCGGTGGCGATATTGGCGGTCTTCAGATCCGGGTCTCGCATCTGGGAAGGAGTACTTGTCGCATCCGTGGTCTTCGGGTTCGGTCTTTGGGGTCTTGATGTCCGAGAAGAAGAGCTTTGGGTCATCGACTCCGGTAGAAGTCCTTGTTGTCCCATGTTGGATGCCCTTGTCATCCGCGACGGAGATCTTGTCGGAGGCCTTGTGAAGGGGAATCTTGGGAAGCAGCTCTTATCTCAATCTTCAACACTACCACTGGACTTCTCGGACCACGACGGAATAGAGAACTAGCAGAGCACCGGGACAGAACATGAATCACGCAGGCGCAACAAGGATCAAACGTGAATGGGTGCATCGGTATAGCAAGAAGGACCTGACAGAACCACGCAGGAACAAACAACTAGCAGGTGGGCCGGTGCCGCGCATGGAGACCGACAGATACACTACCCGTCAAAGGCGAGCGGGGACGAAAGCGAGCACGGGTGCTGGGGCTTGACGCAGCTGTGGACGGAGGAAGGCGCTGGGGACCTCGCCGTCAAGGAGCATGGCCGGCGACGGTTGGAGCAGAGGACGGAGCTCGTGAGAGAGGGGCCCCCAGGAGGAGGACAGACCCTGGCAGCGGCGGTCGTGTTTGCAGCAGGCGACACCCGTGAGGACAAGAGCGCCCGACGGCGGAAGGCGGGCAAGGTGACGACGGAGCTCGCCCACGAGGAAGGAGGCCGAGGTTGAGGGCCTACACGAGCCGGCGCGGAGGGATGGCAGTCAACGACGGCAAAGGGGCCGGCGAGGAGGGAGCGCCCGGTGGTGGAGCAGCGACGGAACGTCTCGATGGCGGAGGAGGGTCAGGCGACACCGAAAAAGGTCGAGCGAGGCGACTACGCGAGGTAGGAGGAGGTCGAGGCGGGGCAGGCATGGCCTCGGTAGGAGCTCGGGAAGGCGACGAGCGGCGAAGGGAGCTCACAGGGCAGCGGGGCTCTGGCGAGGTCGACGAATAGGAGTAGAGCGCGGCGACCACCAGCCGGGCGGGGCCTCGACGCCGGGAGGCGGTGGCGCTAGGCGAGGATCCAGGAGAGGGGATCTCGCGGGGTAGGTGGGGTGCGGGGCAGGGGTCAGCACGTGAGGGGCGCGGAGCCGCGTCACTCGCGACGAGGGAAGGTGGGGCCGGGCGCGACGGCAGGTGGCGATGCGGGGTGCACGCGGTTTGGGATGGGGAATCGTGGGACGTGGGTTGGTGGGAGCGTGCACTACGCGCATGAGTGTGGGGCTGGGGTAGGTGGCGGGTGGCGATGGGGCCTGGCCCGTGTCCGCTTGCGGGATGTGGTGCGGGTGCGGTGGTGTGCGTGCTAGTGCGTGTGTGTGTGGGTTGCGTGGATTGGGGGAAGTGCATGTGGCGGCTGGGTGGAGAGAGGGAGGGAGAGAGGGTGCAGCTAGGTGATGGAGATTGGTGGGGAAAAGGGGTAGGTGGGGGTTAGGGTTAGGGTAGGGGTTAGGCTTAGACCGGTTTTGTCTGGACCGGGTAGTAGGATGCTGGTGTGCTGGGCTTTTGGCCTGGCAGGCTGGCGGCCTCCCCGATAAAACATTTTTATTAATTTTTATTTACGAAATACTTTTGCAAATTAATTTTAGGCAACTAAAAGACCCGGGCGAGAGACAAGGGTTTTGATTTGAAATAAAGACGGGAGACTATTTAGAAATCAAAGTAGGTTTTTAGAAAATAGTTTTAGACAACAGATGCATGATGATGATGATGCTCAAATGCAATGTGGCATGATGCATGAGCATGCGGTCATGATGATGCAATGCACAAAACATCGTGATTTTCTAGTAGTGGTTTTAGCGGGATGCCACAGATCTGAAGCTCTTCCCGGCTCCCCTGTCGGAGAGGGGAATTCACCCTGGAGGCCTTCTTCATCACCATGCAAGCCTCCGGTGTGATGCGTGAGTAGTTCATCCTTGGACTACGGATCCATGTAGTAGCTAGATGGCTGGTTCTCCTCCTTTGTGCTTTCATGTCTAGATCTTGTGAAATCCGTTCATGATCAAGATCATCTATTTGTAATTCTGCATGTTGTGTTTGCGGGGATCCGATGGATATTGAGATGCTATTTCAAATTGATTATTGATTCTATCATGACTTTGTTATTTGTGATCTTGCATGCTTTCTGTTGTTAGTAGCTATCTTGGCCAACTAGATGCTAGCAACTCCAAGAGTTAGTATTTATGCTCGATAGTGGGTTCATGCCTTTGGTAATCTGGGGAAGTGACAGAAATCTCTAAGGTACTAGATGTGTTGTTGCTACTAGAGAGAAAACAATAATCCTTTGTTTACTTTACACGCAATTCGTAAAGCAATAATCTGTTTCTTGCAACTTAATACTGGAGGGGGTTCGGATGATAACCTGAAGGTGGATTATTAGTCATAGATGCAGTTGGATGGCGGTCTATGTATAATGTTGTAATGCCCAATCAAGTCTCAAAGGAGTCAAGATGATTAGTATATGCATGTATTGCTTTCCCGATGTTTGTCAATTGCCCCGATGTAATTTGTTCACCCAGCATGTTATCTATCTAACGAGAGCCACCTCTAGTGAACTATGGATCTCGGTCCTTTTATTTACATACAATCTACAAACTGTTACTGCTTTGTGTTTACTTTCTGCAAACTATTACTTCCTTCCATTCGATACATTTAATCCTTTGTTTTCCGCAAAACATGGTGAGATTGACAACTTCATCGCAAGTTGGGGACAAAGTTCTTTGGTTGTGTTGTGTAGGTCTCCACGTTGCTACTAGCACTGGTAGTGCGCCCTGCCAAGGCTTAGCTAGCAACACCTTTGGGGTGTTTCCTTGCTCCTACTGGTTCGATTAAACCTTGGTTTCATAACTGAGGGAAACTTGTTGTTGTGCTCATCATACCTTCCTCTTGGGGTTCCCAACGAGCTCTAGATCAACACCGCACCAGCACTTTTCTGGCGCCGTACACTGAGCCATCAGCGTTTCACAAAGATCTTGCGTCATTTGAACCGGGACAGTCGTGTCTTATTCCCTTTGTCTCTCGATACTTGCATTGCCCGAGATCTAATCAATGACATCACCATGTCATGTTCAATCTTGTTACTGAACAATGCTACTTGACTCTTTCCAACAAGTGATATCCTCGTGATCAAATCACATGATGCGCAGCTATTGGATATAACCTCTCCGAGTGGGCCCTTGAGTATCTTCCCATCACATGGACGGACAAATCCCGCTCTTGACATATATTGCCTCTACAGTTTCCTCCGAGTACCTGAACACACCTTTATCACCGTTGTATTACCAAGTGGCGCTTGATGCTATTTAAGCACTCTCGGGAGACAGTGATTGATATAGCCTCATGGTCTAAGGAATAGTCTACGAGGATCCATTTCTAATCATCATAACTTGAACTTCGTGACATGATCGGGTCACGATGTTTAGGTTGGGTATTGGTTCATCATCTCATTCTCGGAATGAGATGACTTCATTTCCAACTGGCATAAATGCCACATGATCAGGAAACATGATCATCTGTTGACCAATGAACCAGTGACAAGAGTTTCACTAGGAACCCCTGGTTGTTTGTATATCACACGTGTATTGATGTTTCCACTCAATACAGTTATAGCATGATATAAAACTTAATCATAAACTATATGAAATATGATAATATTCCTTACTACTATTTGTCTCTAGGGCATATTTCCAACATTCCCCATGACAGCATGGTTCTGGTAATCCCAACGTATAAGTGCAAGCATATACAACATAGATGATACAATGGTACAATTTTATTAGGGGCAAGAATAGTAAAGTGTGCCATCAAGTTCATGAGAGCTTTAATCACTAATTTTCACATAACAAGTTTAATTCGGAAGGTAGATAAAAACATGAATATACTTGGAATAGAAAATGCTAAGAGGTAGGTATGGTGGACTCTTTGGAATAACTTGGTTTTATTTGGAGTTGGATGCATGAGTGGAACTCATACTTGGTATGGAGGTTAGCAAAAGACTGGGAGTGACCAACTAAGAGAGCACTAATAGCCATAATCATGCAGAGCGTCAAAACATTATCAATCAAAGAATAAAGTGGTACCACAAGTCAAAAACTAAATGACCATAGAGGCTAAGGTGACTGGTTCATAGTCATAACATGGTGTGAGCATGTGCCAAGTCAACCCAAACAAAGCATCAAAGGAGAATACCACAATATTATGCTTTTAATATGATAAAACAATGCATGATTCTTTCAAGGCACATTAAGCAATCTCAATTTTTTATAACATGTCATGCTACATCAAAAATCACTAAGCATAAAGTCAAAGCAACATCTAGCATGACATGATAAAGTCTAAGCCATAGTCAAAACAATCTCCCTTTGTACCACTAAAGCATGAAGCTTTCTACTCTGTTCCAACACCAATCGACTTATTTGAAAGAACTCACAAAGATAATAATAAATAAAGATTAGTGAGCTTGTCTCACAAATCCAATAAAGAAGAACAAAAAAATTCTAAGCTGAAAGCACAAGAAAACTAAGGCTAAACACAGTGCTAGCAAAAGAGAACACTCACAAAACAATAAGAATGAAAACTAGAGTGTTCTAAACAATGAAAGCAGAGTGTGTCTTGTTGGGTCCGCAGCATAGAAAACAAAAAATTTCCTACAATGAGAACTACACGCCAAGATCTATCTACTAGGTACAGAGCAACGGGTGGACATACATCCATCGAGAACTTACCCTCGAAGACAACGAGTTTTGCTAACGAGTAGGAACTCGTGGTTGATGTAGTCGTACAGTTGCCGATCTCAAGATCGAGTGGAAGTCCGAGCGCCGCAACTCAGCAGCGCATCCGTACTCGCACACACGTTCAAGCCACCGGACAACCTCCACCTCCTCGCTCCAGCGATCCAGCGGAAGCAGCAACTCCTTCCAGACGAAAGGCGACCGGGAACATGTATCTCGCTAATCCGAGACCATGGGGGAATAATTCTAGAGGGGAGAGAGATCCTTCACAAGGAGGTGTGAGGAAGAAGGAGGAAGAGGGTGGCCTTTTATAGGAGGAGGGGGTGCCCCTCCCCATGGCCGGCGCCCCAAGGGGGTGCCCCTTCACCTCCTCCATTCATGTGGTGGTAACCCCTCCACATTAAAATGCCTCTTCACATTCCCTTTTAAAGTCCCCACTTTAAATGCATTAAAATTCTCTAAGTTTAATGCTCTCCCATTTAATAAAACTCTTTTATTAAATTTATTCAGAATTTTGTTAATTACTTTAATTAACAAACATTCACATATAACCCGTTGCAATATTTCAATATCACATGCAGAACCACTTTCTGCAATTTCACCCGAAACAATTTCCGGTTTCTATCGAAACAATTCCTACGCTTTGCAATTCTTTCGTCTGAAACATATGTGCTCCAAAATGGTGTCCGGTAACTCTTAAGTGTGTCACCCTACGGTTCATGAATAATGCAGACATGATTGAGACTCCTCTCAGATCAATAATCAGAAGCGGGACCTGGAGATCCATACTGACTCCTGCACATTCAACGATGACTTCTGTGATCGTGAGAAACTTTAACGCTAGTAATTTAATCCCTTTGTCTCATGATATAATACATGTCCGAGATTCGATCATCGGTATCCAAATACCTAGTTTGATCTCGTTACCGACATGCACCCTTTTCTCGTTCCCGTGATATAACATTCTAGTGATCACATCACTTGCTTGCAAGCTATCTCAATGTGATATCACCGAGAGGGCCCATAGCATATCTATCCGTCATCGGGATTGACAAATTCCACTCTTGATCCATGAGCCTCAACATAACACCTTCGTAGCACTGAACCCATCTTTATAGTCGCCCTGTTACGGTGTGACGTTTGATGTTATCAAGATACTCTTCTGGTGTTAGCAATTAACATGATCTCATGGTCTAAGGATAAAGATTACTTCGTATGATGTTATAGCAATATAAACATAATGACTTGATCGTAATGCTATACTTAGGATGAATGTTCATCACATCATTTCACAAATGCTATGACCTTGTTATTAACAACATCCAATGTCCATGATCAGGAAACCTTGATCATCTTGTTAATCAACAAGCTAGTCTATAAGAGAGGCATAACTAGGAACCCTTTTTGTTTATTAAACACACATGTATTGATGTTTCCGATCAATACAATTCTAGCATGCAAAATAAACATCTATCATATATAAGTAATACATAATAACAACTTTATTATTGCCTCTCAGGGCATATTTCCTTCATGTCTCTCTCCAAAAGAAGTGCTGGGATCCAACCAACTTATTGCAGCAAACAAAGAAAAAGAAAACTAAAAACAAAAACAAAGACGCTCCAAGAACAACGCAATAATGCATGAAACAATAAAAACGAAGTGTCTAGAAAGACCTGAGATTTTTATTGATGAAGAAGGGGGTGCCTTGGGCATCCCCAAGCTTTGACGCTTGTACCTCTTGAATATTTCTTGGGATGACACGGGGTGGAATCCCCAAGCTTGAGCCTTTGTCCATTCTTCATCTCATTACATCATTCTTTCCCTACACCTGAAAATTTTCTTCATACAAAACTTCGCACAACCTTCATTAGCAACATTAGTGCATTCAAAAGATAATAAACCTTTGGGTTTTAGTTTTAAAACAGCAAAACTTTCATTAAAAACACAAGCTACTGTAGCAATTCCCTCAAAAATCTCAATTCACCAAAAAGAACCCAAAAAGAAATCGATAAAGAGGCAAATACAAATAATGGCAGAAATCTGTCAAAACAGACCAGCAGGTGAAAACCGGTTTTTTTTCGAAGACCTTTTGTTGCTCAAATCGAAAAGTGTTAAACTAACAAAAGTTAGCTAACAACCTAGGGGATTTATTCAGAAGATTACAGCTCAATCCAACATACAGAGATGTTTCACGAACTTTTACAGTGAAGCACAAAAATCTGTTTCGGGACATCACTTCCCCAAATCTTACTTCCCTCTCATGAGAGGTTATTCTTGGCACAAAAATCAAATAAAAAAAGATAAGGAGAGGTTATTACAGAAGTAATAACTTCCAAGACTCAAGAAAACTATTCGATTATCTCCTAAGAAGTGCTTTTCTTTAACGCCTTTGAGCTAGGCATGATAATTTCGATGATGCTCGCATAAGAAATATGAATTGAAGTAAAAGAGAGCATCAAGAAGCAAATTCAAAACTCATTTAAGTCTAACCCACTTCCTGTGCATAGTAATCTTATTCGCAAATAAATTCACAAAGAACAAAGTGACAGGCATAGGAAGATAAAACGAGACTAACTTCGAAACTTTCAGCATAAAGAGGAGAAACTTAATATTGTTGAGATACATAAAATCATGTTTCCCTCTCTCATAATAACTTTCAGTAGCACCATGAATAAAATTAACAATATAACTATCACATAAAACATTCTTATCATGAGCCACATGCATAAAAGAATTAATACTCTCCACATAAACATAGTCATTCTTATTAATTATAGTGGGAGAAAATTCAACAAAATAGCTATCATCATTATTCTCATCACCATAGTCATCAAATATAGGAGGCATATTGTAATCATAATTAATGTTCTCCTCAATAGTAGGTGGACTGAGAATATCATATTCATCATATATTGGAGGTATAGTATCATCAAAGTAAATTTTCTCCTCCGTGCTTGGGGGACTAAAAAGATCATGCTCATCAAAACCAGCTTCCCCAAGCTTAGACTTTTCCATAGCATTACCAATAATGGTGTTCAAAGAATTCATACTAATAACATTGCTATTAGCATGCAAATAAAGTTCCATAGGTTTTTAAATTTTCTCTTCAAACACTTCATGTCCTAACTCAAGATAAATATTATAAAGCTCTCTAATTTTGTTGTTGTTTTCCATTAGGCCTAACTAGTGAAAATAAAACAAGAAACAAAAATATATAATTGCAGAATCTAAAGGAAATAACTTCGAGCACTCACACACTAGCAACTGTAGTAGAAGATAGCTTAGTAGCCAGAGGATGTGAGTACCTTTTACCTTACCTCCCCGGCAATGGCGCCAAAAAATAGCTTGATGTCTACGCACTTCTATTCTTGTAGACATTTTTTGGGCCTCCAAGTGCAGAGGTTTGTAGAACGGCAGCAAGTTTCCCTTAAGTGGATTACCCAAGGTTTATCGAACTCAGGGAGGAAGTGGTCAAAGGTATCCCTCTCAAGCAACCCTGCAATCAAGATACAAGAAGTCTCTTGTGTCCCCAACACACCCAATACACTTGTCAGGTGTATAGGTGCACTAGTTCGGCGAAGAGATAGTGAAATACAAGTGGTATGGATAATTATAAGTGGTAACGGTGCCAAAAAATAGCTTGATAGGTAGGAAGAGACTAAAGGCAATCTGAAATAAAGATGGAAGCAAGCAAACATGTAACAAATCTAGTTGCAAACGGTGTTTCAATGCTTAGAAACAAGGCCTAGGGATCATACTTTCACTAGTGAACACTCTCATATAAATATCTTCTCTTCATGATACTACTCTGAACTACCCTCTGGTTGGACACTCTAATCCATAGTAGGGCTATAACAGCACTCCTCGAAGAGACATCCAACTCAAATTATAATCATGACAAGTATTTATGTAACCTTAGCCAAAGTGCCACACAGTGTGCAGACTGTCAACTTCACAAACGTGGGGATAAGCAGAGATTCATTAAAGCACTTGAGTAGCAGAATAAATCTATAGATTACAAAGCTCATGATCTCAATAAGCTCATGCATAGAGAGAGAGATGAACACATAGCTACCGGTAGAGCCCTTAGCCTCGAGGAAGAACTACTCCCTCCTCATCATGGGAATCAGCAACGGTGATGGAGATGGCGGTGGATTCGATGGAGATGGCTCCGAGGGCACTTCCCCGTCCCAGCAGGATTCCAGAACAGAGACTTTCTGTCCCCCGAATCTCCCCTTCATTGGCGGCGGCGCTGCGGAACTTTTCATGGCTAGAGGCTGGATTATTTAGGGTTTCTGCATCAGAGGCTTCTTATAGGCGAAAGGGCGATGTCAGAGGGTGGACCAGGGGCCCACACCACCTGGTGGCATGGCTAGGGGGACCCGCGCCACCACATGGTGTGGCCAGCCCCTGGCCCCTCTCCATCCCGTCTTCTGGCTCCATGAGTCTTCCGATAAAATATCGACTTTGGCTTTTGTCCGGTCCAATTCCGAAAATATTCATTTTCTGGCCTTTCTGGAACCAAAAATAGAAGAAACAGGCAACTGGCACTGTGGCATCTTGTTAATAGATTAGTTCTAGAAAATGTGTAAAACTACTCCAAAGTGTGGACAAAATATAAGAAAGTAAATCTAAAACAAGCATGGAACATCAAAAATTATAGATACGTTTTCAACGTATCACTGCCATAGGTAGGAGGGGTGCCGATCGGAGATAGGGCGGCCCAAGGCATAGGCCAAGCCTGCACGAGACCAGTCCAGGTCGTGTTGAGGGCGCCAGGTTGGAGATGCAGGAGGTGAATGGACCGGGGCAGGAGGTGGCGCCGCGGGCGGTGGAGCCGGTGGTGCAGTCGGTGGTTATGGCGGCCAATAGATAGGTCGGGTGCCACGGTAATTAGGGCTAGGGCACCAACTAGGAGGAGGCTACGCTGAAGGTGGCGGTGGAGGTGCAGGTAGGGCCGGCGCAGGAGATCGCTCGATGGCCGCAAAAACCTAGGGGCATGACTCTTTGTTGTTGATGGCGTGATCGGCCCATTGGAGCATGGATCGGACCTCCGCAAAGGAGGGACGGGGCCGCGGGGATGAATGAAACTTGTTTCTTGAAGCGCTCGCCGAGGCCGACAAGGAGGATGTTGATGAGTTGCCGATCGTCGACGGGATCCCGAAGTTATTGGAGCTCATCGGCGATGGTTTTGAGGCGCTGATAGTAAACACCCACTAGATAATCGCCATGCACGGTGTTGCGAAGTTCCATGTGAAGCGTGTTGACGCGGTCATCGAAGTTGTCTTGAAAAAGTTGGCGAAGGGCCGCCCAAAGAGCGGTGGCACTAGAGGCCTAACGGAAGATGAGGTTGAAGATTTATGTAGACACCCGTTGGTAGATCCATTGGATGATGGCAAGGTCATCCTTGACCCAGCGAGGATTTGACGGCTGGGCGAGGGAGTCGGAGGCGACGTGATTGAGGAGATTGCAGCGACCAAGATGAACTTCGAAGAGGTGGCGCCAATGGTAGTAGTTGTGCTTGGGGAGATCTAAAGTAACATGAATAAAAGGACTAACATATGCAATTGTATCGACATATTGGATTGTGGATGGGATTGAAGGAACTAGGGTTTGGGTGGAGGAAGAAGAAGAGGAGATCACCGTGGCGGCACCGAGCTTGGAGGTGGCGAGAGCAGCCCGCCGCTCGAAGTAGCCGGGCGGTGGCGGCGGGGTTGGGGTGGGCGGTGACATGCCCTAGATCGTTTAATCTGATACCATGTTGAATAGAATAGTTTTGATACTTCAATGATCAAAATCGTTACAATTACAAGAGAATATAAAGAGGGTTTAGGCCCTGGCCGAGTTGGTGCCCTAGCCGAGTCGGTTTAGAGTCCTAAACTTGGCACACAAGTTGATTGTATAACGCAACCAAAAGTTTGAACTGATGGAAAGGGCTAGACAATTTATTTCAATATTTTTTGTTTAATTATGTGTTGGCCAAGATTTGATCCTAGGATCTCCTGCTTTGTTACCATATTGAATTGTATGCGTACTAGCCAATGCAACCAAAAGTCCGAACGGATGGAAAGACCTAGACAATTTATTTCAACAGTTATATTGTGATGAAACAGAGGGAGTACCTACTAATGAAATCGAAAGTAAGCAGTTGCTGGATCTTTCAAACATAATACTACTTCCTCCGTCCCAAAATAATTGGCATGCATTTGTCTAGATTTGGATGTATCTTACACTAAAACAAGATTAGATACATCCGAATTTAGACAAACCCACGTCACTTATTTTGGGACGGAGAGAATATTACATTTGGTTCATCTATCATAGAATTAGTTCTTTCTGCTAACTTTTGCCGTACATTGTGGCATCCAATTTGTCGGCCATACCTCTGTGGTTGGCTTGACAAAATGTCGTCGGGAACCAAACATGTGCACGGGTTGCTCGACGCACGTCGTAAGATATGAAATGATTTTCAAGGATTAAGATAACAGGATATTGTTTAAAAGGGAAGGCAACAGATATGGCCTAGTAGTTCATTGCAGCTAATCGGTCAACTTCTAACTACAAGGACCGTTTACTAGGCCATGCGTATCACGAGATAGTGACCCGTTAACTGTCGAAATCTTAACAAGAGCGGTTGTATATCGTGTCCGCGAGCTAAAACTACTATTTTAGCGCGGGGGAACCGGGAGGCTAAGTCGCGCAGCTCCAGCAGCCGTGTCAAAACCATGCACCCCTAAATAGTTTGCCGCGCTAAAATCGTGTACCCCTAAATAGTTTGCCGTGCCGGATACTGTGGCATTCGGCACGGGATGCTTTGAGCGTAGGCTACCACGCGAACACTGCTCAACCGCCCGTGAACTTTCCTCCCCCCCCCCCCCCCCCCCCACTCTGCCACGCCACTGCCCCAGCCCCGTCCCCGCATCCGTCGAGCCCCCACCCCCGCATCCGTCGAGCTACCGCCGCGGCCTGCTGAGCTCGCCTGGCTTCCGCGGCGTGTGTGCGCGGCCAAACGGGACCTTCTACGTCGATCTCCGCACCGCCAGCTACTGCCTCACGCTGGGCATCTGCGAGACCGTGCACGAGGCCGCCCGTGCGTATGACGTAGCGCCTCGGCTATCTGTGACGCGACATGAACTTCTACGACGTCAACTCTCTCGCCGTGGAAGAGTTTGTGGCTCCGCCTCCACGCCTCATCACCGAGGCGGACGAGCGCGCCATTGCGGCTTGGAAGGAGTAGTTCCTGAAGGACGTGCAGGCGGAGGTCAAGTTCTACGATTTGAAGAGGGCGCATAGGAGGGCCAAGAGGCAGGACCGGCATCAAAGGAAGGCGTTCATCAACACGCAGATGCATGGTCCCTGCACCATTGTCTCTCACGAAGAGAGATGGGCCGACCACTGAACCGACTGCGATGACACCACCTAACCTCTGAACCGATAGCGACGACACCACCTAAGACAAGGGCAAAGCGTAGAATATTTCGGGTTTAAGTTTTTGTACGATGTTTTTAGTTTATGTACCGATATGTTAAACTCTGTTCTATGTAAAATATATCTAGTCTATTTTTGCTATTTTATATTTTTATTTGATCTTTGTTTGGTTCACATATATGAATATAGTTTTCAGCGATGTATTTTAGCACGCCCTGGTGAAGGGCTATTTTTCGCTGCTTGCCGTGCTCCGAAATAGCGCCACCGGTGAAGCACCCGCCAGCGTCACACGTTATATCTGCTTGCCGTGCGGCACAAGGATTTTAGTGCGCCGGATTTTGCAGTTGTTGCTGGAGTTGCACATATACAATAATATTTTTCTTACACGGCTATTTCCTTTTTCATTCTCAAGAAAGGCCCTTGGCATTTCTGAAATCAATTTAGCCTATAGGGGTCTACAGCAAGCGATTCAGACAACAGTTCCTCAAGATTGGTTTAATTAGGCAAACACCCAAAGTTATATACTGTAATAAAAATGTCCGTGACGCTCTTAGGTCAGCTTACCTTCGGCGTAAATCATTGCATCTTTATATCCTACCCAGTGACATAAGTACGCGATGTTGCCACTTCACCAACCAGAGGTGTACAAAACAGAGGTAGGTTGGGGAAATTCCTTTTGGTTTTGGCTCGCGCGTGCATTTGCACCCATCATGAGAAAATATATTTCAAAATACTAAAAAACTTGAAAAAAAATATCTACATGTACATTCAAACATTTTATGTTCGTTCATAAGTTTTCGGGATGAAAAAATATTTTATGTGTCGGATAAAAAGACAATAAATATCACGTGAATAGGATTATTCACAGGATTGTTTTTATCTTTTTTGTGTAAAATAAAGTAGATTCATCAGATGATACATGAATCCCTAATTCCGAATCAAGAGATTGTTATTTTTGTGGAATTTGTCAATTGAGTAAAGTAATAATAGTAAGAACTAGATCATGTAATCCCATTGAAAAAATGGAATTCGATTTTCAAGGGAATTTTGGAATAAGAGATAAATAAACAATTGAATTTGAAAAAAAAAATGTTTTGTATTTTGGATTATTTCTTTTTCAATAGGACCCTCTTTTTGGAGTGAACGGTCAAATGTTCCATTATTCCTTCTTATTTTAACTGTCTTATTTTAACTAATTGTATTCCATACGGAATAAGAGGAGAAGAAAAGCATTCCACGACCCCCCCCCCCCCCCAGGCCCCTAAAAAAATAAAGCTCTTCCTTGAATTTACTTTATTTTTATTCCTTTTTTGAACTCCAACCATAGTAGATTCTTTTTTGCACGGATTTTCATCCCGAAAACTTATGCACGGATATAAAAATGTTAGAATGTGTATGTAGATTTTTTTAATATTTTGAAATATGTTTTGTCACAATGAGTGCAAATGCACCGCGACCTCCTATAAGTGGTTGTTATTTTGAAGATATGATTGAGGGATTTTGTCCGCAGCATATGTATTCCTTCCGGTTCATATTAATGAACTCAACTTTGTCTAAATTCTTATATATATCTAGTTAGACTAGATGCATTTGCATCTAGATAAATTTAAGACCATTAATATGGACCGGCAGTAGTAGTATCGGAACACATGATTGTCACATTTGCTGGCATCGATCCGATGTGTTGTTTCTGGGTCATCGCTATCTACTTCTGTTCTAGCGGGAAACAGACGTGTACGACATGTGACCAAGTCAAATGGTATTTTTTTTTGAGACAAAGTCAAATGGTATTTTGTATAACTACTACTACGTAGAGTGAAAAGTTTCTCCAAAGCGTGGTGCACGCGGGTTCATAATTTATTATGGGGTAGTGTGGATGATATGTTGGTCATTACTTCCGAGCGCGGAGCGCGTAAAGAACTCGTGCCAAATGCTGGTGTACTGCCACATCTTGCAGCCCGTGGGCTATCTATCGTGCAATATGCTAATAATATGACTCTCTTTATGGAACATGATATTTAGAATGTTAATTTTATTAGGATTCGAGTAACTTTCAGGTCTAAAAAAAATCATAAGAAAAACTTGTTCCGCTTTCCAGCAAGCTTGGGAATTTGCCACTCGATACGCTGAACTGTTCGGCTATGATCAAAGACATTTTCACATTAGATATTTGGGAACACAGGTACATTATTATAGACTCTCACATACCAATTGGAAAAACTGCGAGAAGTGATTGGAGAAAGGTTGACTAGTTGGAAAAGAAAGCTCCTTCCCTCGGAGGTTGTCTAGTCGTCATAAATTCAGTACTCTCAAATACGGTGCTATATATATATATGATATTTCATGATATTTGTTCCAAGTACCTAAAGTAGTACCCTAAAGATTGGACTACTTCCATTCAAAGTTGTTTTGGCAGGTAGATAGCAAGAAAAGGAAGTATAAAGTGGCTAAATGGAATTGTGTGTGTTGTCCAAAAGACTAGGAGTCGCCTCATAATTCAAGATCTTGAGGATAAAAATATTGCTCTGCTTAGTAAATGCTTGTCCAAGCTTCTTGGTAGCAGATAGAGTATGGAAAAACTGTCGAGAATAAAATAGGAGGGCTCAATATCTATGTCTCAACTTTACTGGAAAAAAGGAGTGTCATATTGTTGGCTTGGTCTGATGGTAACAAAGAAATATTTCTTCTACTTTGGATCTTTCTGAATTATAAATGGCCTGAGGATTTTTTTTTCTGGATGACTATTTGCTTGGAAATACCACTAGTAGAAAAAGGGTCTTTGGTTCAGCCCCAAAAGCCATTGATCCCGGTTCTAATAACAATTCGGGACCAATGCCAAACATCGGTCCCGGTTCATGCTGCCAGGAGGTCCCGGTTCATCTCGAGGTATTGGTCCCGGTTCATGGCATGAACCGGCACCAATGGTCAGCGGAGCATTGATCCCGGTTCATGCCATGAACCGGGACCAAAGGGTCACTTTTTAGTCCCGGTTCGGGACATAAACCGGGATTAAAAAAATTCTGAAATTTTTGGCCACCTTCTCTGCCGCGGCAGGAAAAAGGCCCAAAAACCTGCCGTGGCAAGAGAAAATCCCAACCCCCCCCCCCCCCCCCCCCCCCGAATCGCCTCCTAGTTTCAAAAATATGTCGCAGAAAATTTTAAAAAAATCAAAAAATAAAATCCTTTCAACTGTAGTTGTATTTAGTGATACACTTGTCATGAAAATTAACAAACTTGAATTTTGACTTATTTTGCAAAAAAAACGTTATAAAAACTTCAGATGGCCGTCATTTGTGCATACAATGTCGGAAAAAAACGTATAATATATCAAAATGATCGGAAAAAAATTACGATACCGATGGCAACGGCCTGCAATTTTTTTAGATTTTTGAAATTCCAAAAGAGTCAAAATTCAGATTTTTAATTTTTTTAAAAATAATTCAAAAAAATGACATATTTGGATTCCTCACATTTTTATGATAATAATGGACATATTATTTGTGGAATTTCGATTTATGGATTTAAAGATATGAATTATGCCATATTAAATGAATTAATGCAAAAATAATAATAAAACATATTTTATTTCTATATTTATTCAATAATAGTATTACTTAGTCATTTTTGTACATTAAAGATATTGTTTGTAACTCAAATTATAAGAATGTGTGACTCACAAGATGCATGGATTAATATCATTAATAGCATACTATAGACATAAGTTTACAAGTGGTACATAGGAAGGAGAATGAGAAGGAACCAAGATGTTAAGCGTGCTAGGGCTGGAGTAGTGTTAGGATGGGTGACCGACCGGGAAGTTGAACCAAGATTGGAATTTGACCAAAAACTAAGAGTGATTGAGAGGCTTTGGGTGAGAGATTAACCAGTCCAAATATTCATAGATTCAAAAATAATCGAAAAAAATTGAAAAGACCATTGGTCCCGGTTCATGCCACGAACCGGGACCAAAGGTCCTACAGCGAGCGCACGCGATGGCGGGCCACGTGGAGACCCAATGGTCCCGGTTCGTGTCAGAACCGGGACCAGCATTAGTCCCGAGTGATTGGTCCCGGTTCAAAATCCGGGACCAATGGCCCTTATGAACCGGGACCAAAGGGCTAGTGTACTAGCCTCCAGGACCAATATCTGGCTTTGTACAATATTGCACATAACGTAAATGTTACCATCACGGAGGTGATGGAACTACCCCCTAAGGGTTTCCGCAGCAGATAATAAAAAAAATCTACGTTGGAACATTCTAATGCCCAAAATCTATCTATAAGTAGTGCAGTAACAGAGAAAGATAGCGGTAACGTATACTTGAAGACCGAGAATGTGTTATGCTCATGCAGGAGCATGGATGATGTAGTCGTACCCGTACAACCTCAAGGTCGCGAAACTCCTCGCACGTCACCTCTTGTCTAGATCTTTGCACGACGGTCCAGTCGCTACTAACAGTAGCTCCTCCGAGTTATCACACACATATGGTCCAATACAACGACTCTCGGGCTCTGAACCCTGCCGAGGTTGCGAAATTAGACCTCCTGGTCAGAATCCCTACAGCACAACGGCATGCCACATCGGTGTTGACTTTGTGTGTACAGTCCTTCTCCGGAACCATATCACTGCAAAGGCAACTGGGAGAGAGGGGGATTTTCTCTAAGTAAAAGTGCCTTGGAAAATATCTTGTTGGTGTATATATAATCCCTCCCATGGGAACCATGTATATAGGCAAAGGGGAATGTGCCTTTCTCAAAGGCTAAGCCATATGGGACTAAAACATACAAAGGAATAAAGGAAAAAACCAGAGCCAGCCGGCTGGGCTGACTGGGTGCACCCGGGTGGGCCGACCCAGAGTAGCCAAGCTAACAGCTGCAGCACACAGCGGCCACAATAGCCACAGCGCTGGCCAGGTGGGTTGGCACGCGCGCACTCGTCGCCCAACACGCGGAGCCAGCAGAGGCGGTCTGGGCAGCGGGGAGCTGCGGCCGGGTGGGTCATGGCGCGGCCCACCGCGCGCCCGCTCGCCCACTCCTGTCAGCCCGTGGCGGTAGTGCCCAGATGGGCTTGCCAGGCCGTGGCCCGCGTGCGGCTGCTGGTTGGTTGCCGCCCGCGCGGCATGCTACATATGTCCGCCCTCATATCCGCATGGGCTGGTCAAAAGTGGCCCAGCTCGCTTTTGGCTGTTGTTTTTCCCACGTGACTTCCTCCTGGACTAATTCCCTCCGAGGTTTTGGCCTAATGATAAAGTTGCACTATAAATAATAATTTAAATATTTATTTAATATAAGTTAATTTATAATTAACATATAATAAATGCATATTGTAAATTGATATTTATCTGAAACACCTTTCGTTAATTTCCTTTCCTTCTTTCTCCGAACAACTCTGAATCTCTCTGGAACGATTTCAATTTCTCTCTCTTCTATGATTTCCTCTCATAGGAGTATCTCCAAGCGTCGTAGTGCCCTTAAGCATGTTTCCCTATTGTTCGGGAATGTCATAGACATTATCTCGATCAATGATCAACAACGGGACCGGGATGCCCATGTTGACCCTATACACTCCACGAATCATCATCGTGTCGAACCTTAAATGATGTGTCCAATTCCCTCTGTTACGCGATACAAGACTTTTCCGAGATCTGATCATAGGTATCCTGATACCTTGTTCAATTTCGTTTCCGACAAGTACTGTTTTACTCATTCTCGTGAAATTCCATCCCCATGACCTAGTCATACGTTGCACAGCTTATGGATGTAATTCACCGAGTGGGTCTAGTGTATCTTCCCGTTACACAGGAGAACAAATCCCGATCTTGATGCATATGCCTCAACCAGCCCCTTCGGATTACCCAACATGCACCTTTATGGTCACCCAGTCACAAAAATGACAGTTCATGCAGTCAAAGCAATCCTCCGGTAACATTGATTAATATGATCTCATGGTCTAAGGATTAGGACACTCCATTTGTGACAATTGCAACATGAACTTAGTGACATGATCGTGTTGCAACAATCATCGGTAGGAAATGTCCATCACATCATTCCACATGATATGACTTCACTATCAGTTGCCTCTAATAGCACCATGATCAGGAAACCTTGATCATCATCTTCCCAATGAATTGGTTGAATAGGGGCTACTAGGGACTGGATTTGTTTATATACCATACATGTATCAATATTTCTGTTTGATATAGTTATAACATGATATAAAAATATTATGAACTAATCAGATATTACAACAAAACCATTTATTATTTGCATCTAGGGCATATCTCCTTCAGTCTCCCACTTATACTAGAGTACAAATAATCTAGATGCATTGATACTAATCATAAACCATATCTCATATGTGTTTATTGATCATGCTTTCTCATGGAGTACTTCCTATTCTAAATCTATTTTAGCAGATTCATAAGGTCCTATTTTGCAAATCATTAATGTTACCTATTTTGACATTCACATCATTATTATATAATGTGTTATAGCATTTTGGTGGCAATGTGAGACTTCTGTTTTTCTAGTATATACGATGACGATCTATCAGTCAATAGAATTTTCAAGATGTCATGTATAACTATAAAACACACTTAGTCGAAAGTCAAACTTTCTTTAAACCAAAATCATACTCACTAACACCGAAGTATCCTAATAATTCTATATATATAGACTTTGATCAAATTGAAATATTTGCAACTTGATCCCTGACCATGCTTTGTTTGCGCTAAACTTAACTCTGAATAATTGATTAACTTTAATCACTCAGAACCTGTTCTTACATTAAAAACTTGGGTCACATTATGTCAAGTATAAATAACATGCATTTTTCTGGAAAACCTATGGCCAAGGCACAGGTGATGTGACGCATCTTTCTTTACTTTAACCATTGTCATGAATATCGAGTCACCACTCAATACTCCCTAATTGTTCGAGTAAGAACCAATTCCTCACTTGAATCCATTCTGAATTGTTTTCAGGATCTCAACTAGGTCCTTCTGAACTACTTTCAAAACTCCAAGTATTTTGACATTTAATGTTTATTAAGCATCCTGATCTAATCACGTAGATCCACTATATTTAATATATTTTAAGTTTCATCCATATAATGATCTAATCATTCCCAATACCAAAAACACTATTCACTAATATTTCAATTACATATTCAAAAATATTGTTAGGCTCTCACTCAAATATTTCATCAATATTTGATATTTTAGGATGTCACTCATCTCCCACTCAAATATGTCGTCCACATATTCTATTTGGAAAAATTCTTAGCTACCTCTCAATTTGTAGACTTTTCTCAATAATCTAGGCAAATCCAAAAAAAATTGATCTTACATTAAATCGAGAATTTTCTGCTACAAGACTTAGCAATTTCTGATTGGTCAAACCCTACCTGTCGTACTAGCTACAACTTTTTTATTCAACTCTTGAAGAATTTGCAGTTTTGATCAGTCCTTTGCCGATTTCATGACTCTTGGTCATTTCTTGTACTTAGGTCCATCAATCTTTCTTTGTAGTTTATAGGTATGTCTTATTCCAATAATAGGACAAGTGAATCAAGAATGAAATTCTGCAGATGACAGAACAAATTCTTAAATCCTACTTTTATACACCACAAAGACTTATTATTCACAATGATCTCGGACTATCGAGATCTCTAGAAACTCGAGTTTTCCATATCTCATATGGTGTTGTTTTCATGAATCTTTAGATGTTCCTTATGTTTTATTGAATGTTCTTTATTTTAATCTATAACTCTAATATCTAACGTTTATACCTAGTGGAAATACATTTTGGACCATATGTATCCTATACACTATGATTATGAGGTATTAGACACATTAATACTATTTAATTTGTCCAATCACCATAATTTCTGAAACCGTTTTCCACAAGTCCTTATTATATGCCAATTTAACTTGAATTCTAAGTCACTTGGATCAAATCACAAAGACTTTGATATTGTTGCTAATTTTATATCTACCTTGATTCTGAAAATCTTTGAACGATTCAAACAGTATCAGATTTATGTTTGGATATCTTCTAGCAATTTTCATATTTCATAAATGCTTTATTATCATATAGATTAAGAACTAGAATAACTTGTTTGTAATTAAAACGTTAATCATAAAAGAAAATATTCATAGAAAAAAGGAACAATTGATTGTTTCTCATTAATATGAATAATTGTCTCGCAATAAACAAGACACACGGATATGATTCACAAACTTGATTATAAAGGTTTTATTCAAATCTAATAATCCTAATGATAAACTTCGAGGGAAGTAGTGTCGTTGGCCTTCATCCAAATTACTTGCCGTTATCACGCCGTTAGTGCCTCGTTCCATCAGCGACTCTCATGCAGAGGGTCTTGTTTTCAAATAACAGGGGTAAGTCTCCAATACTTGAAACTGCATAAGTGTTTCATGAAAACATTTATTACCTGTATATCAACATATACCTTCTCTGTTGATATCGTTCAATTCCCAACCTTGGTTTCCACCTTGGTAGTCCTTAGCTTGGCTATGACCTCGCATAAGGTATACGATATCCCTGGCATGCCGTAGTCAGTGGCGACGTGTTTGCAACTTGGGAAAAGCGAGCACAATACCCCAACTATTGCAAAGTCTTCAGTCACCTAGGTGCCCATGGAATCCTTAAGACGTTTATGGAGATTTTCCATGGTATCCAGGTGGCTTTCCAAGATTGAGTTTTCTTCCAACTTGATGGAAATAAACTCCCTCACGTACTCACATTGCATGCACCTAAACGCAGGTGAAAACATGCTTTTCAATCCATCGAGCATATCATATGTGTCGATTTCATGGAAGGGAACTCTCAAGCCAGGTTCCATGCCATGGATAATGGTGTACTTGAAAACCATAAATGTGTCGCGGCGGTCGTGAAGAGTCGCATCTTCATTTCTTTTGGAGTCATCGGGGAAATCTTTCAGGGGTTCACGAAGGACATAGAGAAGATGGTTTTCTATGAGGATCCTTTTGAGGTGTTGGTACTAGTTAGTGAAATTCGACCCATATAGCTTAAGTTTCTCCCCATGCATAAATGGACCAAAGATGTCCTAAGCTCTGGGAATGGTCATAATCTACAAGACATTTGCAAACAGGACTTAGACTAAGTTCATAATTGGAGTTCAAATTTGTAATCATATTAACAAATGAGCTCCCACTTAAATCGTCATCCCTAAAGACAGTTTATTGATTGCACGACCCCTTTACACCTCATCATCCCCAATCATCATGGCCTTTGATGCGGCAGTCAGGATGGACTATATTCGTCGATCACATCATCCATGTGACTCGTTCTCGATCTTTCCATCTTCGTGTTCTGGGACCATTGTCTATACATGCTAGGCTCTCCAACCCAACCATAATGTATTAGTTGTGTATACATGGCTTGCACCCATCATATGCGAACGCATATATGTCTAACACCCAATAGTCATGGTGTTCCTCATAATGGATAACTTTTTTGGTGGTGCACACTAATGGGAGAACACTATATTGGTATTAATTAGGTATCATCCAATTTAAATGCTACTGTTGTGTATCTAATATTTGCACTCAAACAAGATGCACACAAAGATTAAATCATATATAATATAAATGTGAGGTTACATGGTTATCTTCGTGTTCCATGATCTCCATCAGGTTCTTCGGTTTGACGCCAAGTCTACGATGCCACCGGTCTTCTCATTCATCATCGCGATGACTACTACTATACGACTTAGTAATAGGAAAAGTAAACTACCTTACCTCATTCACGACTATAACCATATCATATCACAAAGTCTTCCCTATAACATAAAGTTAGACGCCTCTACTTTATTTATTGTAGATTTTACATGGTTGTTAGGCTTTTACAACAGAACTGTTTTTACCTACGAACTTCCAACCACAATATGAATACAATAGTTGTCTCTACTACACCCCTTTCGGAGCCTTATGTTGTAGATTCTATATCAACTAATGTGAGAGAGACAGACACCCGCTAGCCACTTATACAGTACAAGCCGTATGTCGAGCGTGTAACCAGTCTCGCGTAGGATTACGCGTAAGGTTGGTCTGATCCGCTTCATCTCACAGTACCATGATATAAACAAATGCACGTGGTAAGTTAACATCTAGAGTATCAATTCCCACACTCTGCATGTGTCTATCCGTACTAGCATACTACACATAGATCAGGCTCTGATACCACTAAAGGATTTCCATAGTAGATAACAAAAAAATTCCTATGTTGGAACACTCTAACGCTGAAGATCTATCTAGAACTAATGCAGAAACGGAGAAATACAGCAGTAACGTACCCTAAAGACCGAGAAAGTGTTACACTCATGCAGGAGCGTGCATGATGTAGTCGTACCCGTCCGATCTCAAGGTGGCGAAGCTTCTCGCACGTCACCTCTTGTCTAGATCCTTGCACGATGGTCCAGTCGCTACTAATGGTAGCTCCCCCGAGTTATCACACACATACAATGCAATACAATGACTCCCGAGCTCTGATCCATCCCAAGGTTGCGGAAGTAGACCTCCTGGTCAGAATCCCTGCAGCACAATAGCATGCCACATCGGTGTTAACTTTGCATGTACAGTCCTTCTCTAGGATCTTGCCACCGGAAAGGCAACTGAGAGAGAGAGAGGGGAATTTTATCTAAGTAAAAGTGCCTTAGAGAATATCTTTTGGTGTATATAATCCCTCTCATGGGCACCCCTTTATATAAACGGAGGGGGTGTGCCTTTATCAAAGTGAAAGGGTAATTGCCCCTATGTGTGGTTTGGTGATTAATGACAATCCCTATGGACTAATGTTTTCCTTGAGTTTTATATGAAGAAATATTCCATGGGCATGCTTCAAAACTGAAGATCTCATATAGCCCATGAGAGGATGACATCAAGTGGTGATCGTCATCAAGGTTGAGAAGGGAGAGTTCAAGATAAGCATCTCGAGAAGATCATTTTATTGACGCTTGCCATCCATATTGGTGATAATGTATATGTGAAGACGTGTCTTAATGAAGCTATCCTATAGTGGTGTATGGGGGAGCAAATTATGAGTCTAAACGAAGCGACAATGATCAAGTGATGCATTCCGTCTTCGATGGAGCTTGAAGCGTTGTCATCAAGATCAAGCGGGATGCACAAGGCAAATGTATGACCTTGCTAGGTTTTCCTTTTACCGGTCTCAAGGTGGTTGTTGGGAGACCGGGTTATAGGATAGATAGCCGCACTATCAAGAGGGGCTTCGGTTGGGTAACTTGATCACATCATCTTAGGGAGTTCAATCCTTTGCATACTTTGCTTCTTCCTATTTTTTTGCTTCTTGGTGTTTCTTTGTGTGAGGTTCTTGAGCTTATTTCTCGCTCTTCAACAAGCCCAACTTCATCGAAAACGGAATTCGTATGTATCTTCTATTGCATTTTCGAGTTTAGATTTTACCGGTTCGTTGTTAGGGAGGTTTCATACCTCACCTTATTTGGTTCTTTACCTCTTTCTCTTTCTTGGTTTTTCTACTCTCTAATAGATAGATCTTGTTCTTAGCTTTTCAAAAAGTCCAAGTTTGCTAAAATCCGAGTCCGGACGCACAAGTTATCGCCGTTTTCATGTGTGTGTTTTCATTCCGGCGGGAATTCCGGCGGCGCCGGTTCTAGGGCCGCCGAAAAGCTATTCTGTTTGCTGTTTTGGTTTTGACTGGAACTTTTCTGGTCGACCAGAAATTCCGGCGCCAGTTCCGGCAGCACCGATTTCCCCGCCGGAACATGTCCGTCCAGCTCGTTTTGTCTCCAACGGTTATCCCCCTTGAAGGGGTATAAAAGGGGGGCTTCTTCCCCAAAGTTTTAGGGTTCTTGAGCACGTTTTTGACCACCATTGTTGACCCCTTTGAGCTTGCCTCCTCTCCCTTCCCTCCTATGATTCTTGCATCTTTTTAAGGGCTTTTTAAGAGGATATCTAGATCTACAATCCCCACCACTCAATTCCTCCTCTAAGTGAGAGGAACCCATTGGATCTAGATCTTGAAGTCATTGGTTGACTTCCACCATTGTTCTTCCTCTCTAATTCCTACCTAGCACTTGTTGCTTTAGTGGGATTTGAGAGTGAGGGATTTGAACACCCTTGGTGTTCTTACTTTGCATTCTTGCACAAGTGTTGAGCTCTCCATTACGATTTGTTCGAGTGAGAGAGCGTGAGCTTGTTACTCTTGGAGGGTGACCTCCTAGTTGGCTTGGCGGTTGGTACCGTGGTGTCCTCTTCGTAGAAGATTGTGAAGAGACCCAGGATTCTCTTTCGTGGAGCTTGTGAAGTGGTTGTGGAGCTTGCCATCTCCGGAGTGGAGGAAAAGCTAGCCATAAGGAAAGGGCCTATTCCTTCGTGGGATAGACTCGGAGAAGAAGGTGAGCCTTCGTGGCGTTGGGTAATCCTTCATGGAATCTCACACCTCTCCAATGTGACGTACCTTCTTGTAAGGGAATACGGGAATACATCTTCGCCTCCGCGTGCCTCGGTTATCTCTATACTCGAGCTTACTTTTATTGTGATAGCCATCAAGCTTGAAGTACTTATATCTTGCTTATCACTTGTGGTATATTTATCTTGTGCTAATATCTTGCTTAGCTTAACTTGTTGTTGGTGCACTTAGTTGAGCTTAGTGTATTTAGGTTTTGTTCTTGTAAAATAAACATTAGTTTAATTCCGCATTATATCAAGCCAAAACCATAATAGTTTTGAAATTTCCTATTCACTCCCCCTCTAGGCGACATATCTATCCTTTCACAAAGGCTAAGCCATATGGGACTAAAACATACAAAGGAATAAAGGAAAAACCAGGGCCAGCCGGATAGGCTGACTGGGTGCACCCGAGTGGGCTGACCTGTGGCATCCCAGCTAGCAGCTGCAGCACACAGCGGCCACAACAGCTACAACACTGACCGGCTGGGCTAGCGTGTGCAAGCGCTTGCATCCCAACATGTGGAGCTAGCAAAGGTGGTCTGGGCAGCGGGGAGCTGGGGTTGGATGGACCGTGGCGCGGCCCACTGCATGCCTTCTCGCCCACTCCCGTCAGCCCCTGGAGGCAGTGCTCGGGTGGGCTTGGTAGGCCACGGCCTGCGTGCGGCGACCGGTTGGCTGTCACCCTCAAATCCGCATGGGCTGGTCAAAAGTGGCCCAACTCGCTTTTGGCTGCTTTTTTTCTTGCGTGACTTCCTCCTGGGCCAATTCCCTCCAGGGTTTTGTCCTAATGAGAAAGTTGCACAATTAATAATAATTTAAATATTTATTTAATATAAGTTAATTCACAATGAACATATAATAAATGCATATTATAAATTTCTATTTATCCAAAACACCTTTCGGTATTTTCCTTTCCTTCTTTCTGCGAACAACTTTGGATCTCTCTGGAATGATTCTGATTTTTCTCTCTTTTGTGATTCCATCTCATAGGAGGATCTCCAAGCATAGTAGTGCCCTTAAGTGTGTTTCCCTACGGTTCAGGAATGTCATAGACATGTCTCGATCAATGATCAAAAGTGGGACATGGATGCCCATGTTTACCCCTATGCACTCCACGAATCATGATCGTGTCGAACCTTAAACAATATGTCCAATTCCCTCTGTTACGCGATACAAGATTTGTTCGAGATCTGATCATTGATATCATGATACCTTGTTCAATCTCGTTTCCAACAAGTACTGTTTTACTCGTTCCCGTGAAATTATATCCCCATGACCTAGTCATACGCTACGCAACTTATGGATGTAATTCACCGAGTGGGTCCAGTGTATCTTCCTGTCACATAGGAGAACAAATCCCGATCTTGATGCATATGCCTCAACCTGCTCCTTCTGACTACCCAACACGCTGTTGGAGATATGCCCAAGAGGCAATAATAAAAGTGATTATTATTATATCTTTGTGTTTATGATGAATGTTTACATCCCATGCTATAATTGTATTATTAGGAAACACTGATACATGTGTGTTTTGTAAACATATAAGAGTCCCTAGTAAGCCTCTTGTTGAACTAGTTTGTTGATTAATTGATGATCATGGTTTCCTGATCATGGACATTAGGATGTGATTAATAACAAGGTCATATCATTAGGAGAATGATGTGATGGACACACACCCATAGTAAGCGTAGCATAAGATCAAGTCATTAAGTTCGTATTGCTGTAAGCTTTCAATCACATAGTAACCTATTCCTTCGACCATGAGGTTATGTTAATCACCATCACCGGATGAATACTTTGATGACATCAAACGCCGCTTCGTAACTTGGTGGTTATAAAAGTGTCATTGGGTATTCTGAAAGTATGTGTTGAAGCGCATGAACCAAGATTGGGATTTGTCCATCCATATGACGAATAGATATGCTCTGGGCCCTCTCGGTGGAATGTCATCTAGTTAGCTTGCAAGCATGTGACTAGGTCACAAGGGATGACATTTCACGGAACGAGTAAAGAGTACTTATCAGTAACGAGGTAGAACTAGGTATGGAGATACCGACGATCAAACCTCGGATAAGTATAGTATCACGAGACAAAGAGAATTAGTTTCGTATGTAAATGGTTCAATCGATCGCGAAGTCATCGTTGAGTATGTGGGAGCCATTATGGATCTCCAGGTCCCGCTGATGGTTATTGATATGAGATGTGTCTCTATCATGTCTACATATTCACGAACCATAGGGTGACACACTTAAGGTTCGAAGTTGTTTTAAGTAGATATGGAATGTGCGTTGGAGACCGAACGTTGTTCGGAGTCTCGGATTGGATTCGGGACATCACGAGGAGATCCAGAATGGTCCGGAGAATAAGATTCATATATAGAAGATCATTTTTATGAGATAGGAAATGTTCCGGAGTGTTTGTATGAGAGTTCTAGAAGGTTTCGGAATGTTCCGGAAGGTTCTGGAAGACATCTTGGAGTTTGCTTGAAAATCAAGATAGGGATCAAGGAGTCCTGGTGGGTCAAGACACGGATTCGTGGGGGAGGAGGACTCCTCCCCCCACCTCCAACCCGCCGGCCTAGGGAGGAGAGGAGTCCTACAAGGACTCCCCTCCCCATGGCGCCATCCCCTCTTTAAATAGAGGGGCAGGAGGTGCCCCCTCCTCCCTTGCTCTCATAATCCCCAATCTCTGCCGCCTCTCTCCTCCACCATCTTCTGCACAGGCATAGGCGAAGCCCTGCAGAATTCTCTACTCCACCACCACCACCACGCCGTCGTGCTGCTGAGATTCCGTGGAGAAGATCTACTACCTCCGCTGCTCGCTGGAACGGGGAGAGGAAGGTCTGCTTCGACTCCGCACATGTGACCGACTGCGGAAGCGCTGCCGAATCGTGGCGCCGGAAGGATCGTCAACTTGACCAAGGGCGGAAGCGCTGCTGGAACGCGACGCCGGAAGGATCGTCTACTTGACCGAAGGCGGAAGCGCTGCTGGAACGCGACGCCGGAAGGATCGTCCACACGATCTTGAGATCGGCAAGTGATCGACTACATCAACCACGAGATCTAATCTCGTTAACGCTTTCGGATCTACGAGGGTTAGTTCCTATCTATCTCGTTGCTCATGTCTAATAGATTAGATCTTGGCTTTTATCTAGATTAGATCTAGGTTTTGTTCGTTCTTGCGGTAGAAAATTTTTGTTTTCCATGCTACGAACCCTTCAGGGGTATCAGAGCCGTATCTATACGTAGATCTGTTGCACGAGTAGAACACAATGTTTTTGTGGACGTTGATGCTTTTGTTGTCGGTGTCTTAGCGTGTACTTTGCATCTTGCGACATGGTGGGATGAAGCGGCTCGGGCTAACATTACATGTCATCGCACATGAGACTTGCTCCACGCTTGACGTGCAACTTGCTTTGCACAAGTGGCTTTGCGGGTGTCTGTCTCTCCCACCATAGTTAAGATTCAATTTACAATGAGCATCTTGACAACACTTGTATCAACATTGTGGTCCTTGTTCTTAGGTAAGATCGGTCTTATGCGAAAGCCCCAAACCACATAAAACTTGCAAAGAAAATTAGAGGCGTCTAACTTGTTTTTGCAGGGGTTCTATGATGTGATATGGCCAACATGTGATTGTGATTGTATTTGATGTATGCAATGATCCTTGTTGTAATATGGCAACCGGCAGGAGCCTAATGGTTGTCTTTAATTCTGTTAAGACCTGCGTGTCTATTCATCTTGTAATAGCTTTATTCCAAGTAGTTGTAATAGTCGCTGGTGATGATGAACAACCATGAAGCGGCGCCACTGACCTTGACGCAATGCTGGTGATGATGGAGATCATGTTCGTGCTTTGAGATGGAGATCAAAGGCGCAAGAAGAAAAGGCCATATCATATCACACTTATTATGAATTGCCTGTGATGTTAATCCTTTATGCATCTTGTATTGCTTAGATCGCGACGGTAGCACTATAAGATGATCCCTCTCACTAAATATCAAGTAATAAAGTGTTCACCCTTAGTTGGCACCGTTGCTAAGACTCGTCGTTTCGAAGCATCTCGTGATGATCGGATGTGATAGATTCTACGTGTGCATACAACGGGTGCAAGCCAGATTTGCACATGCGGAAACTAAGGTTGTCTTGACGAGCCTAGCATGTACAGACATGGTCTCAGAACACGGAATACCGAAAGGTAGAGCATGAGTCATATAATCGATATGATGAACATGAAGATTGTTCGCCAATAAAACTACATCTTCTCTCGTGAAGATCGGACTTGGTGTAGTGGACTTGGTTCGTGTAATCACTAAGACAATGTGAGGGATGTTGTTTTGAGTGGGAGTTCACCTAGTTAGTTTAATAATTAAATTTGAACTCAATTTGTCATAAACTTAGTCTAAACTACTTGCAAATTGTTGTAGATTATGGCGACCCCCTCCATCAATTTCAATGCGTTCCTAGAGAAAGAAAAGCTTAAAAATAATGGAAGCAATTTCACGGACTGGTTCCGTGGAATGAAGATCGTCCTCAGGGCTGGTCAGTTGACCTATGTGCTCGATGCACCGCTAGGTGACCCACCTGCAGATAATGCCACCGATGACGAAAAGAATGTTTTCGCCACTCGGAAGAATCATTACTCCACAGTTCAGTGTGCCATCCTGTACAGTTTAGAAGCGGAGCTCCAACAGCGTTTTGAGCACCACGACCCGTTCGAGATCATTAAGGAGCTCAGGCTAATTTTTGAGACTCGCGCGGCCATGGAGAGCTATGAGGCCTCCGAGAAATTCTTTAACTGTAAGATGGAAGAAGGAAGCTCCGTTAGCGAGCACGTGCTCACCATGTCTGGGTACGCTAAGAAGCTCCAAGAGTTGGGAATATAGATTCCTAATGAATTGGGGATTCACCGTCTCCTTCAATCACTGCCACCAAGTTACAAGAACTTTGTGATGAACTACAACATGCACTGCATGAACAAGACGTTGCCTGAACTGTCGTCCATGCTGAAAACTGCTGAAGTGGAGATCAAGAAGGAGCAACAAGTGTTGATGGTCAATAAGACCACCAATTTCAAGAAACGGGGCAAGCCTAAGAACAAGGGCAACTTCAAGAAGGACGGCAAGAAAGCTGCCGCACGTGCTAAGAAGCCCAAGGCTGGTCCTAAACCTGAAACTGAGTGCTTCTACTGCAAGGGAGCTGGTCACTGGAAGCGTAACTGCCCCAAGTACCTGGCGGATCTGAAGAACGGCAACATCAAGAAGAAAGGTATATTTGATATATGTGTTATAGATGTGTATCTTACTAGTAATCGTAGTAGTGCCTGGGTATTTGATACTGGTTCGGTTGCTCATATTTGTAACTCGAAACAGGAGCTGCGGAATAAACGAAGACTGGCAAGAGACGAGATGACGATGCGCGTTGGAAATGGCTCCAAGGTTGATGTGATCGCCGTCGGCACGCTCCCTCTACATCTACCTTCGGGATTATTTTTAAATTTAAATAATTGTTATTTGGTGCCTGCGTTAAGCATGAACATTATATCTGGATCCTGTTTATTGCGAGACGGTTACTCTTTTAAGTCTGAGAATAAAGGTTGTTCGATTTATATGAGTAATATCTTTTATGGTAATGCACCTGAGATGAATGGTTTATTCTTACTGAATCTCGATAGTAGTGATACACATGTTCACAACATAGATGCTAAACGAATTAAATTGAATGACAATTCTACATACATGTGGCACTGTCGTCTTGGTCACATTGGAGTGAAGCGTATGAAGAAACTCCATTTAGATGGACTTCTTGAATCACTTGATTTTGAATCACTTGAAAGATGCGAAGCATGTCTAATGGGAAAAATGACTAAGACTCCATTCTCTGGTACAATGGAGCGAGCTACAGACTTATTGGAAATAATACATACCGATGTGTGCGGTCCAATGAGTGTAGCATCGCGTGGTGGATATCGTTATGTTCTCACTTTCACGGATGACTTGAGTAGATATGGGTATGTCTACTTCATGAAACATAAGTCCGAAACTTTCGAGAAGTTTAAGGAATTTCAAAGTGAAGTGGAGAATCATCGTAACAAGAAGATTAAATTTCTGCATTCTGATCGCGAGGTGAATATCTGAGTTACGAGTTTGGCATGCATTTAAAGAAATGTGGAATACTTTCACAGTTGACACCGCCGGGAACACCGCAGCGTAATGGTGTGTCCGAACATCGTAATAGAACTCTCTTAGATATGGTTCGGTCTATGATGTCTCTTACCGATTTACCGTTATCATTTTGGGGCTATGCATTAGAGACAGCCGCATTCACTTTAAATAGGGCACCATCTAAATCCGTTGAAACGACACCGTACGAATTGTGGTTTGGTAAGAAACCTAAGTTGTCGTTCCTTAAAGTTTGGGGTTGCGAAGCTTACGTAAAGAAGTTACAACCTGATAAGCTAGAACCCAAAGCAGAGAAATGCGTCTTCATAGGATACCCTAAAGAAACGATTGGGTATACCTTCTATCATAGATCCGAAGGCAAAGTTTTTGTTGCAAAGAATGGATCCTTTCTTGAGAAGGAGTTTCTCTCGAAAGAAGTGACTGGAAGGAAAGTAGAACTCGATGAGGTTATTGAACCTTCTCTCGGATTTGAGAGTAGCGCAGCACCGGAAGATGTTTTGGTGCCGCCTGCACCAATTGAAGAGGAAGCTAATGATAATGATCATGAAACTTCGAACGAAGTTACTACTGAACCTCGCAGGTCAACGAGGATTCGTATCACTCCTGATTGGTATGACTCTGTCTTGAACGTCATGTTGGTGGACAACGATGATGACCCTGCGACGTATGAAGAAGCTATGGTGAGCCCAGATTCCGACAAATGGCTAGAAGCCATGAAATCCGAAATGGGATCCATGTACGAAAACCAAGTGTGGACTTTGGTGGACTTACCGGATGGCCGTAAGGCTGTCAAGAACAAATGGATTTTCAAGAGAAAAACAGATGCTGATGGTAATGTTACCGTCTATAAAGCTCGACTTGTCGCGAAAGGGTTCCGACAAATTCAAGGAGTTGACTATGATGAGACATTCTCACCAGTAGCGAAGCTAAAATCTGTGAGAATTTTGTTAGCAATTGCTGCATATTTCGATTATGAGATTTGGCAGATGGATGTCAAAACGGCGTTCCTTAATGGTGACATTGAGGAAGAGTTGTATATGGTACAACACAAAGGTTTTGTCGATCCTAAAGATGCTGACAAGGTATGCAAACTTCAGCGCTCCATTTATGGACTGAAGCAAGCATCCCGTAGTTGGAATCAACGTTTTGATAAAGTAATCAAAAACTTTGGATTTATACAAACTTATGGAGAAGCTTGTATTTACAAGAAAGTGAGTGGGAGCTCTGTAGCATTCCTAGTACTGTATGTAGATGACATATTGTTGATTGGGAATGATATAGAACTTCTTAATAGCGTCAAAACCTATTTGAATAATAGTTTTTCAATGAAGGATCTTGGCGAAGCGGCATACATTCTAGGCATCAAGATTTATAGAGATAGATCAAGACGCCTAATAGGGCTGTCACAAAGTACATACTTGGACAAAGTTCTAAAGAAGTTTAGAATGGAAGATAGCAAGAAAGGGTTCATGCCCATGTTGTCAGGTAAGACCTTGAGTAAAACTCAAAGTCTAGCTACGGCAGAAGATAGAGAGAAAATGAATAAAATTCCCTATGCCTCGGCCATAGGTTCTATCATGTATGCCATGCTGTGTACAAGACCGGATATAGCACATGCTGTTAGTTTGACTAGCAGATATCAAAGTGATCCTGGAGAGGAACACTGGA
This sequence comes from Avena eriantha, assembly GCA_910589775.1. Taxonomy (NCBI): domain Eukaryota; kingdom Viridiplantae; phylum Streptophyta; class Magnoliopsida; order Poales; family Poaceae; genus Avena; species Avena eriantha. Next base: position 491,506,876 of record OU342740.1, read on the forward strand.
CAGCGGTCAAGAATATCCTAAAGTACCTAAATAGGACTAAGGATATGGTTCTTTCTTATGGAGGTGATGAACAGCTTGTTGTAAACGGTTACACCGATGCTAGTTGGAACACCGATCCGGATGACTCAAATTCACAGTCGGGTTACGTATTTATTTTGAATGGTGCTGCAGTGAGCTGGAGGAGTGCGAAGCAAAGCGTTGTGGCGAAATCTTCAACTGAATCGGAATACATAGCTGCTTCGGAGGCTGCACAAGAAGCCGTTTGGATGAAGGAATTCATTACTGAACTCGGCGTGGTTCCCAGTGCGTTGGACCCGATGGCCATCTACTATGACAACACAGGTGCCATAGCTAATGCGCAGGAGCCAAGGTCACATAGCAAGCTGAAGCACATCAAGCTACGTTTCCACACTATTCGCGAGTATGTCCGAGATGGTGACATAAAGATTTGCAAAGTACACACTGATCTGAATGTGGCAGATCCGTTGACTAAACCTCTCTCTAGGGCAAAGCATGACCAACACCAAAACGCCATGGGTGTTCGGTATATTACCATGTAATCTAGATTATTGACTCTAGTGCAAGTGGGAGACTGTTGGAGATATGCCCAAGAGGCAATAATAAAAGTGATTATTATTATATCTTTGTGTTTATGATGAATGTTTACATCCCATGCTATAATTGTATTATTAGGAAACACTGATACATGTGTGTTTTGTAAACATATAAGAGTCCCTAGTAAGCCTCTTGTTGAACTAGTTTGTTGATTAATTGATGATCATGGTTTCCTGATCATGGACATTAGGATGTGATTAATAACAAGGTTATATCATTAGGAGAATGATGTGATGGACACACACCCATAGTAAGCGTAGCATAAGATCATGTCATTAAGTTCGTATTGCTGTAAGCTTTCAATCACATAGTAACCTATTCCTTCGACCATGAGGTTATGTTAATCACCATCACCGGATGAATACTTTGATGACATCAAACGCCGCTTCGTAACTAGGTGGTTATAAAAGTGTCATTAGGTATTCTGAAAGTATGTGTTGAAGCGCATGAACCAAGATTGGGATTTGTCCATCCATATGACGGATAGATATGCTCTGGGCCCTCTCGGTGGAATGTCATCTAGTTAGCTTGCAAGCATGTGACTAGGTCACAAGGGATGACATTTCACGGAACGAGTAAAGAGTACTTATCAGTAACGAGGTAGAACTAGGTATGGAGATACCGACGATCAAACCTCGGATAAGTATAGTATCACGAGACAAAGAGAATTAGTTTCGTATGTAAATGGTTCAATCGATCGCGAAGTCATCGTTGAGTATGTGGGAGCCATTATGGATCTCCAGGTCCTGCTGATGGTTATTGATATGAGATGTGTCTCTATCATGTCTACATATTCACGAACCGTAGGGTGACACACTTAAGGTTCGAAGTTGTTTTAAGTAGATATGGAATGTGCGTTGGAGACCGAATGTTGTTCGGAGTCTCGGATTGGATTCGGGACATCATGAGGAGATCCGGAATGGTCCGGAGAATAAGATTCATATATAGAAGATCATTTTTATGAGATAGGAAATGTTCCGGAGTGTTTGTATGAGAGTTCTAGAAGGTTTCGGAATGTTCCGGAAGGTTCTGGAAGACATCTTGGAGTTTGCTTGAAAATCAAGATAGGGATCAAGGAGTCCTGGTGGGTCAAGATACGGATTCGTGGGGGAGGAGGACTCCTCCCCCCCCCACCTCCAACCCGCCGGCCTAGGGAGGAGAGGAGTCCTACAAGGACTCCCCTCCCCATGGCGCCATCCCCTCTTTAAATAGAGGGGCAGGAGGCACCCCCTCCTCCCTTGCTCTCACAATCCCCAATCTCTGCCGCCTCTCTCCTCCACCATCTTCTGCACAGGCATAGGCGAAGCCCTGCAGAATTCTCTACTCCACCACCACCACCACGCCGTCGTGCTGCTGGGATTCCGTGGAGAAGATCTACTACCTCCGCTGCTCGCTGGAACGGGGAGAGGAAGGTCTGCTTCGACTCCGCACATGTGACCGACTGCGGAAGCGCTGCCGAATCGTGGCGCCAGAAGGATCGTCAACTTGACCAAGGGCGGAAGCGCTGCTGGAACGCGACGCCGAAAGGATCGTCTACTTGACCGAAGGCGGAAGCGCTGCTGGAACGCGACGCCGGAAGGATCGTCCACACGATCTTGAGATCGGCAAGTGATCGACTACATCAACCACGAGATCTAATCTCGTTAACGCTTTCGGATCTACGAGGGTTAGTTCCTATCTATCTCGTTGCTCATGTCTAATAGATTAGATCTTGGCTTTTATCTAGATTAGATCTAGGTTTTGTTCGTTCTTGCGGTAGAAATTTTTTGTTTTCCATGCTACGAACCCTTCACACGCACCTTTATGGTCACCCAGTCACGGAAATGATGGTTGATGTAGTCAAACGAATCCTCCGGTAACAATGATTAATATGATCTCAAGGTCTAAGGATTAGGACACTCCATTTTTGACAATTGCAACGTGAACTTAGTGACAAGATCATGTTGCAACAATCATCGGTGGGAAATATCTATCACATCATTCCACATGGTATGACATCACTGTCAATTGGCTCTAATCGCACCATGATCAGGAAACCTTGATCATCATCTTCCCAATGAACTAGTTGAATAGAGACTACTAGGGAATGGGTTTGTTTATATACCACACATGTATCAATGTTTCCGCTTGATACAGTTATAGCATGATATAAAACTATTATGAACTAATAAGATATTACAATAAACCCTTTATTATTTGCCTGTAGGACATATCTCCTTCAGTTGGGTGTCATCAGCGGGCCAACACACCAAGGTCTCCATTAGAGCTATTCATAGTGATGTTTAGGGTCCTGCAATTACATCTTCTAGTGATTTTAAATATTACGTGAGTTTTCTCGATGATTTCCGTCGGTTTACATTGATTTACTTTCTCAAATGCAAGTCCGATGTTGAACATTTGTTTCACTCTTCCAAAAATATTTTTGAACGACAGTTCAATAGTAAAGTCAAGGTTGTTCAGTCGGATTGGATGGTGAGCACCACCGCCTGAACCGATACTTTGCTCGTACTGGAATACATTGCTTTTCTTGTCCTCATACTTCCACACAAAACGGTATTGCGGAGCGTTAACATAGACACATAGTCGATACATTCATCACCCTTCTCGCTCAATCCTCCCTACCTATTTAGTTTTGGGACAAGGCGTTCCTTGTCGCGTGTTCTCTCATTAGGAAACACCTGATTATGGTTTTTACGCACTTTGGGATGCGCCTACTAGCCCAACCTGCAACCATACAACAACCACAAACTATCCAACCATGGTTTTTGACGAAAAGTATTTTCCATTTGCGTCACAACCATCTTCATCATCCATGCACACACCCATGATTCCTGTTTATTTTCCGTAACATGAACTATTAATCCAGGGTGACGATTTATCGATATGTCTTTGTATCTTTTAGTAACTAACCCTGCCTTGATCAGGGCTCCTTCTGTTTTAGGTTCCTCCGATGGCGCCTAGTCTCGATCTTCCGCATGCTCTATCGCGGCAGGCAGTTTTACTGCTGGTACTGATGCAGTCGATAATTCTATCACTCGCTCTGCCGTGGCATACAATTCTGCCACCCGTTCTTCCGTGGAAGACTTATTGATGGATTCCGATGCCACGACAAGCAACTTCTCTGCCACGGTACGTACTCCTTCCGCTAGTCTTCTTCACGCTGAAGGAATGGACACGTCGACCTTGTGTTCTTTATTTGCTCCATCTACATCCATGGACACCACAAATGCCTCACAAGCCACCCCTATTAAGCACCCCATGCAGACTTGTCTCCACAACAATATCGTTAAGACGATCACTCCGAAGGATGGCACTGTGCGATATGCTCCGCACAAATTCCGAGCCCTCCTTGCACTATGAGGACCTACATGATAGTCAGTGGAGCTCTGCTATGGATGATGAATTTGTTGCCCTTTAACACACCAAGACGTGGATTCTTATTCCTCATCCACCTGGTCAGAATCTGATCGGATGCAAGTGGGGAAGGTTAAACAACATTGGATGGATATGTTGATAAACAGAAGGCACGGCTGGTCGACAAAGGATTCACTCAACGTCATGGCGCTAACTATCTCAATACATTTAGTCCGATGGTAAAACCTATTGCAGTACAACTCGTGATATCCCTTGTTGTCAGTCGTGGCTGGCATCTTCGTCAAATCAACATCGGCTACGTGTTCCTCCAAGGAGTTCTTGATGAGGATGCCGGTGGCTCAAAATATATCGAGCTCGTTGGGGAACCCCAAGAGGAAGGTATGATGAGCACAACAGCAAGTTTTCCCTCAGTTATGAAACCAAGGTTATCGAACCAGTAGGATCAAGGAAACACCTCTAAGGTGTTGTTTCCAACTTAGAATCCTACACAACACAATCACAGAACTTTGCCCCCAACTTACAGTGAGGTTGTCAATCTCACCGGTTTTGCAGAAAACAAAGGATTAAACGTATTGTGTGGAAGATAGTAATTGCTTGCAGAAAGTAAACAGAAAACAGTAAATAGATTGTAGATTGATGGTAAAAGAATGTACCGGGGTCCATAGTTCACTAGAGGTGATTCTCCTTAAGATAGATGACAAGCTGGGTGAACAAATTACATCGGGGCAATTGACAGACACCAAGAAAGCATACAAGCATATACTAATCATCTTGACTCCTATGAGATTTGATTGGGCATTACAACATTATACATAGACCATAATCCAACTTCATCTATGACTAATAATCCACCTTCAGGTTATCATCCGAACCCCTTCCAGTATTAAGTTGCAAGCAACAGATAATTGTATTAAGAAAGTGTGTAAAGTAAACAATACGATTGCTCCATGAATAAAGGATTGTTGTTTTCTCCCTAGTAGCAACAACATATCTAGTACCTTAGAGATTTCTGTCACTTCCCCAGATTACTAGAGGCATCAACCCACTATCGAGCATAAATACTCCCTCTTAGAGTTGCTAGCATCTACTCGGCCAAGATAGCTACTAACAACGGAAAGCATGCAAGATCACAAATAGCATAGACATGATAGAATCAATAATCAATCTGAAATAGCATCTCAATATCCATCGGATTCCTGCAAACACAACATGTAAGATTACAAATAGATGATCTTGATCATGAACGGATCTCACAAGATCTAAACATGGTAACACAAAGGAGAAGAACCAACCATCTAGCTACCACATGGACCCATAGTCCAGGGATGAACTACTCACGCATTACACTGAAGGCAATCATGGTGATGAAGAAGGCCTCCAGGGTGATCCCTCCCCTCCAGCAGGGTGCCAGGAAGAGCTTCAGATCCCTCCCGATCTAGGGATGAAGATGGCGGCGGCTATAGAATTTTCATAAAATTTTGATCGGGTACTTAGGGTTTTCGTCACGAGAGACTTTTATAGGCGAAGGGGCAAGGTCGGTGGAGCACCAGGGGGCCTACACCAGGTGGCGGCGCACCTAGGGCTGGTCGCGCCACCCTAGGGTTTGGCCGCCCTGGTTCCCCTCTTTGTCTCCCCTTCGGACTCTGTGTTGCTTCAGGTAAAATATTAACTTTGGCTTTTGTCCGGTCCAATTCCGAGAATATTTCCTTACTAGCTTTTCTAAAACCAAAAACAACAGAAAACAGGCAACTGGCACTGTGGCATCTTGTTAATAGGTTAGTTCTAGAAAATATGTAAAAATATTCCAAAGTATGGACAAAACATAAAACAGTAGATATAAAACAAGCATGGAACATCAAAAATTATAGATACGTTTCCAACCTATCGACGCCTAGATGCAACAACCTCTTGGTTTCGAAGATTTAGCTCATCCCTCATATGTGTGCAAGCTCAACAAGGTGCCATATGGCCTCAAGCAGTCCCCACACGCCTAGTATTCATGATTGAGAGATCGTTTGCATCCGCTTGGTTTCACTTCCTCCATGGCTGACACGTTGCTTTTAGTTTTCATTGTGGAGCCTCATCTCTCAACTCAATGTTCAGCGGTAATTATTCTTGCACAAAATAAGTATGCTCTGGACATTCTTCATCGTACTAGCATGGTGAAGTACAAGTTAGTCTCGACACCAATGTGTGAACATGAGAAACTTTCTTCGGAGGTTGGCACTCCTCTTGGAGATTCTGAAGCTTTTGTGTATCGCAACACAGTTGGAGCACTCTAGTACCTTACCGTCACCAGACCTGACATTGCCTTTGTTGTCAACAAGGTGTGTCAGTACCTCTCTAAGACAACCTTTGTTCATTGGAAGGTTGTAAATATAATTCTCATATTTGTCAAAGGGATAGTGGATACTGGTCTTCACATATGTCGATCTCAGGATACTCTTCTCAGTGTTTTTACTGATGACCATTGGGCAGGATATTCTGACGATAGATGATCGAGAAGTGGATTTGTGATCTTCTTTGGACCCAATCTTTTTTCTTGGAGTGCGAGGAAGCAATCGACAATGTCTCGGTCTTCGACAGAGGTGGGGTACAAGGCTTCATCTAACGGAGCGGCAGACGTAACCTTGGTGCAGTCTCTTCTTCGAGAACTACAAGTTCATCGGCCAAAACCGCCAGTCCTTTGTTGTGACAATCTTGGTGCAACATATCTATCAGCAAACCCAGTGTTTCATGCACGCACCAAGCACATCAAGGTAGACTTCCACTTCGTAAGGTAGAAGGTAGCGGTTGGAGCTCAAGATGTTCAGTTCGTGTCTTCTGCAGATCAAATTCTAGATGGGTTCACTAAAACGGCTACCAAACAAATGTTGGAAGGGCATCGTCGCAGTCTCAACCTATGTCATATTGTAGCTGAGATTCGGGGGGTGTGTTAAACAATGTAACATAGGGTTTAGTAGTACCGTTAGGTATTCTAGCTAAGTCGTCTATTATTGTAAACTCTAACCCTAACCAACTTGATGTAATCTCCTTATGTGCTATATAATGGAAACGATACCTAGAGTATCATCACGCCAAAATCATGGTTGTCTAACTCTAGAACGACTGAACGAATGCTTGGATGTACTTCTCAACGTGGAACATATTTATTTTGGTCGTATCAATCTATTGTTGAGTATTGATATTATATCACTGGGATTTAATACATGTTATTGATCTATATCACGTGCCATGTAGATGTAGTTCTCTAAATTATGTGTTCCATGATAGTATGTTGATTAAGTTGTAGGATATTCGTATTGTTAATATTATGGGAGGCGTTGCCCTAATTAGGGTCGCTGGTGTGATATATATATCAGGACATACGTAGTACAGAGAGCAATACGAGGGGTACATGGTACAATACATATACATACCCTATACAACTAGACATACGGTTTAACACTCCTCTTAATCACAACTTATCTAAGTTGAGATTGCGACGAAATACTTTTAGTTGTCTAGTAGCAATCGACTTTGTACCAATTGATCTCCTGAAGGAACAAAACATTTGTCCAAAAGTTTCTGAGCAACCCTCTCACGAACAAAGTGATAATCGACTTCAGTATGTTTATTCGAGCATGAAACACCGGATTAGTAGAGAGATACATGGCTCCAATATTATCACACCATAAACATGCTGCCTTGTGCTGCGGCACTCCCAACTCAGCAAGCAATGACTGCACCCATATCATTTTAGCAGTGACATTAGCTAAAGCTTTATACTCAGCTTTAGTACTAGATTTGGAAACTATAGCCTATTTTCTTGCACTCCATGATATCAAATTCGACCCCAAAAACAAAGCAAAGCCACCAGTGGACCTTCTATCATCAGGATAACCTGCCCAATCAGCATAAGAAAAGGCACTGACCAAAATAGCATAAGATAGTGCCTCAAAGATATCAAAGAATCCGCTTGACTGCTATCCAGTGAACTGTGGTGGGTGTATGAAGGAACCGACAAACCTTGTTCAGAGAGAATGAAATATCCGGTCTAGTTAATATAATATATTGCAAGGCACCAACAATACTCCTGTACCGAGTAGAATCCTCACTACTCAAAAGCTCTCCATCAACCAAAGATATTTTGTAAGACACTGACAGAGGAGTATCAACTGCTTCGCACATCTTCATATTAGCACGACTGAGTAAATCATTAGCATATTTTTCTTGTGAGAGATTGATACCATCATGTACCTTTTTACCTCAATCCCAAGAAAATAATGAAGAGCTCCCAAATCCTTAAGGGAAAAATCCAGCCCAAGATCATGAAGGAGAGCACCAACGGCCATGTATGATGAACTAGCAACAACGATATGATAAAAATAGATGAAAATAAATATGGACACTCCCCCTTTGTTGTAGAATAACAAAGAAGTCTCGGCCTTAGATGCATAAAAGCCAAGGGACTGGAGTTTGGAGCTAAGACGAGAGTACCAAGCTCGAGGTGCTTGCTTCAACCCATACAAAGCTTTATCCAACTTATAGATATGTCCCATCCGAGAGCCATCCTCATATCCAGGGGGCTGCTTCATATAGACCTCTTCTTCTAAAACACCATGCAAAAACATGTTCTTCACATCTAACCGGCGAAGATATCAATCTCGAGACAGCAAGAGATAAAACCAGATGGATGGTCGCCACCTTAACCACAAGACTGAAAGTGTCCTCATACTCAATATCGTAGCACTGCTTAAAATCTTTAGCAACCAGCTGAGCTTTATAGCGATAAATAGAACCATCGGCCCGACGTTTCACTTTATAGACCCATTTGTAATGAATAACATTCTTACCAACATGAGCCAGAACCAAGTGCCATTTATTATTTTTCATCAATGCCAAAAACTCCTCATCCATAGCTGCCTTCCACTTGGGATCCTCAAGAGCCTCACGAGTACTAGTCGTCTCACCAGAGGTGCAGACATTCGTAAACCGAACACGATCGTATCGAACATGACCATCAGTAATGAATTTAGGCCGAGAGTTACCAGTTTGTAGACGCGTACAAGGGCGAGTCAACTCAGGCACATCCGATGCTACAGGAATCGTGGCCACGGAAGATCCATAGGAGACATGTGATGCAGATGAAGCCTCAGTTGATGCCACCGATGGTCCTATGGCATGTTGTTTGGATTCTGGAGCAGACGCAAAAGATCCACTCGCAGCAGACGGAGCCGCATCGTTACCTGATGCTGGCAGCGCGACGGTCCAGCGGGGACTAGCTGGGGACGCGGGTCCTGGAGCGCCACCTAGGAGGGAAACCGAGGAGGACTGCACGCACCCGAGGAGAACGGCGCCTGACCGCTCTGCTGCGCTGAACGAGTGCTGGTGGTGGGAGAATCCTCTCCAGGATTATCTCCTAGATCATAAAAAGCAGTAGAGTTATCTCCTAGATCATAAAAAGCACTTGATTCATGCACAAGTGACTCAGCAAGGATATTAGTAGGAGGATTAGCGTTAGGACCAAACTGTAAACCATGCCCCTCAAGATCATGCATATAAATAGGTTGTAGTGTGGAAGGTAAAAGGAGGATTTCAGCTTTCAGTTGGGAGCTGGCATTGGAGTGAAGGGAGGAAAATGGGAAAACTGATTCATCAAACACAATATCACGTGAAATATACATGCGCCCCATGGGATTGTCAAGGCATTTGTAGCCTTTATGAAGATTGCTATACCCAAGGAATACACACTGTTTGGAGGGGAACTATAGCTTGCTCTTATTATACGGACGAAGATTTGGCTAGCATGCACAACCGAAAATCCTCAAAAATGAATAGTCACCTTTAGTACCAAAGAGACGCTCAATAGGAGTTTGAGAGTCAATGACTTTGCTGGGAAGGCGATTAATCAAGTACACAGCAGTGAGAAAATCTTCATCCAAAACTTAAGGCACATAGACGCATAAGCAAGAAGCGATAAACCAACCTCAACAATATGTCTATGCTTACGCTCAGCGGAGCCATTTTGCTAATGCGCATGAGGCACGAAACAAGATGGGATATGCCTACTCTTTGGAAGAAGGAGTTAAGTTTTTGATACTCACCCCCAGTCAGTTTGCATAGCAATGATTTTCTTATCAAAGAGTCGCTCAACATGATGTTGAAAGTCACGAAATTTCTGAAACACATGAGATTTATTTTTCAAGAGATATATCCATATGAACTTGCTATAATCATCAATAAAACTGACATAATCTTTATTTGTCCCAACAAATGCTGGGTAGGACCCCAAACATCAGAAAACCCAAGTTCAAGAGCAAAAGTGGACACACTTGATGACTTAGGATATGGAAGTTGATGGCTCTTGGACTTTTGACAAGCATCACAAACGGACTCAAACGGACTCTTTATTTGACTCACTAAACGAAATATTATTGTCTCGAAGAACTTGATGAACCACTACCAATGATGGATGACCTAGATGCCTATGCCAAAGCGAGGAAGAGGACTTGACGACACCATGAGCTTGCCGGCCAAGGGATGAGGTAGATGACGACGTAATAGGATAGAGACCCTCCACACATCGACCTTGAAGAAGAATTTCCCTCGTGTCCTGATCCTTAACAAAGAAAGAATTAGGCCAATATTCAACAAAGCATTATTATCTTTGGCTAGACGACTAGTAGATATAAGACTTTTAGAGGCTTCGGGAACATGCAAGATATTTTTGAGATGCAAATCATGATGAGGGGTACGAATTACAGAATTACCAACATGACGTATATCCATACCTGCACTGTTGGCCGTGTGAATTTTCTCGTTTCTATTGTAGTGATCCCTCACGTGCAATTTCTCCAACTCGCCCATGAAATGATCGGTCACCCCAGAGACACTATACCAGTTTGTTCAATTCCATATGATCCAATAGCTGCACCAGCCGACTTCTTAGGACCACGGTAGCTTTTCTAGAACCTTTTCCAGCAGTGTAATGCAATGTGGCCTTCTTTTCCACACACTTGGTAGATAGGACGGGGACCCTGACCGCTATACTGCTATTGACGGTTTCCTGGGAGTTGGTGTTTCGGCCTCCATTGCCACCACCATACCCACACTGCTCATAATGGTTTCCACGCTGCTCATACTAACTGCCACGCTGATAATCAACACGCTGCTTCTGCTCCTAGTAGCTTCCACACCCACGACCATGATATCCACGACCACCTCGAGTTGCAGCATTGACCGAGGAGCTACCATCAGAGTGCCTCGATTCCAACCGAGCATCATATGCCATGAACTGCGAAAAAACATCACTTAAACTGACAGATTGTTTCACCTCAATCAAGGCAGTAATTGCAGCTACGAACCCGTCATATTCGTTATCTAGGCCAGCAAGTATGTATGAGATAATATCCTCATTATCCAGAGGCTTACCAGCTGCTGCAAGTTCATCAGCAAGCGCGTTCATCAGCAAGCGCCTTGATCTGACCGAAGTAAACTGCTCCGGTTTTGTCCTCCTTGCGGTTCTTCATCAGTTTGGTGCGGAGGTGAATGATCTGTGCCATAGACTGCAACGAGAACATCTTCATCACAGCCTTCCAAACCTCAGCTGAAAAGTGCAGGCCAACCATCTGCGTGAGGACCTCCTTGGATATGTTCTTGACCAGAAACCCTAGGACAGTTTGATCTTGCACGACCCACCGCGCATAGTCAGGATTGAAAATCTTCACCTCAATCCCATCCTTGTCTTTGGTCTTCAATTCCTTCTCTGGTGCCGCTAGTGATCCATCAAGGAAGCCAAAGAGTTAGGCTCTGCGAATCTCCGGAAGAATCTGAGTTTGCCAAAGCAGGAAGTTGTTTCAGGTTAGCTTCTCCGAGACAGTGATGTTGAGCGCCCCACCCGTCGAACCAGAGGAGGAAGATGAGCCGAACGACATGATATTATTGGCAACAGCAACGACGATCCTCAAGTGCTCTGATACCATATTAAATTGTTGCCCTAACTCATTATTCCAAACGTCCGAACTGATGGAAAGACGATAGGCAATATATTTATATTCTCAACACTACCCCTCACGTGCAGCACATTGGCCTTTTTTCACAAGCCCAGGACAGAGATTCGAGTGTACGCATATATTTATTTTTAATACTGTGTTAGTCAGGATTTGAACTCAAAACCTCTGGCTCTGATAGCATATTAATATTATGGGAGGTGTTGCCCTAATTAGGATCGCTGGTGTGATATACTATATATCAAGACATACGGAGTACAGAGAGCCCACCTCAATACGAGTGGTACATGGTACAATACATATATATACCCTATACAGCTAGACATACGGTATCTCTTCCATATCGAGAAAATATCTGATCCGATTCCATATCGGACTAACATCCGCTCCGTATTTGTATTCATTTCCACCCCTACACACGGGTACCCTACTCAACAGAGTTCGCATTCAGTACTATCCCACAGGAATGCTTAATAATTCAAACACATACCCAAACATGCTGAATACGCGGGTATCCACGACACTGCATAATACAATAATCAAGAATCTGCTCTCAGAGTTTGCACTGCGTCCACGGGCGAAGAGCCCGTGAGGAAGTCTTGGTACCACTTGGCGGACATCTTTGGAGTCCTCTTCTGCGTTTCGAAATCCACATGGTACATCCCAAATCTTACGGTGAAACCGAAAGCCCACTCGAAGTTGTCCATGAGACTCCACACGAAGTAGCCGCGCACGTTTGCTCCTCTCCTGTAAGCATGCCAGCAAGCCCAGCATTTTCAGATTTGTTGCATGGTTTATTATTGGTGCCACTGATGAAGTATGTGATGCGGATGAAGAATATGCGATGTGGTTTGTGCATGTCACCTGACTGCTGAAGAGATGCCCGAGAGATATCCCTGCAGGTAGTTCACTCTTCCGACGTCATTGATCAAGTCTTCCATACTGTTGTTGCTGTACTGCGAATATCCTGGGAAAAAAAAGGGAATAATAACACATGATGACTGAAAACATTAGCAAATTAGGAAGGACTGGGAATCTTCAGCTTCAGGGAGTGCACTGAAAGCATTCTGAAACTGTGCCGTTGTTGTTGCCACTCACCGTTCTCAGTAACATAGACAGGCGTGTTCTCGTATCTCTGATTTACATAGTCGACGATCTGCTCCATTCCTGCTGGAACGTCGTAGAAACCAACAAATGCCGTCTGCAAGGTTTGATGGCAACCAAACATGTCACAGAAGGAAGAGGAAAACACAAGGACTATTTTTGATATATAATAACATACAGAAGCAGTTCTTACTGGTTTCCCAATTCGTACGCCGTCTCTTTCGCCTGTAGCAAGGACCAGCGCATTCCCCTCGTAGGTGTTGAGGTTGCAAGGAGAAGAGATGCAGTCCTTGGCGTAAATTGCGGTGTAATGGTTTACCCCGATGAAATCCACCTTGTTTTGCAGTAACCTCTTCTCTGCTGGGGTGAACTTTGGTAAGTTGGATGGTAGCATCTCGCGCATTTCCTTGGGATAGTCCCCAAAGAATATCGGGTCCAAAAACCTATACAAGGGGAAAAAATGAAACGTTACAACAACCGTAGTACATAATAAACGGGTTACTACTGTTGCGCCAGGAGGTGAAAAGAAATGGCATACCATACCAGTGTATCTCAAAAGACAGTGCACGTTGCGCCGCCAGAATATCCTCGGTGGCATTCGTCAGCGGCTCGTAAAACTTCATGGCAATCACGATCCCTATCGAGCCGCCTTGCTTGGCCTGGTAATTCCTCTTGTAGTTGTCGACGGCGGCGGCGTGGGACATGATGATGTTGTGAGCCACGACGTAGGGTTCCCGGTGGGAGTTGCCGCTGTTGCAGGTCCCGAACGGCGCGGAGCAGTGGTTGGGAGGGTACTGCCCCATCATGTAGGCGAACTTGGTGAACAGGTTGGGCTCGTTGAAGGTCGTCCAGAACTTGACACGGTCGCCGAACGCCCGGAAGCACACGTCCGCGTAGTAGGCGAACTCCTCCCTGCAAACCCAACAAGTGTTTCTCCGAGCAAGCTAAGGAAAACTAGCAAGAACCGTGGCAGGGCGGGCTAAATGTGAAGCGGAGCATGGTTGTTGGCGTACCGGATTCCGGCGCCGAGCCAGCTGCCGTAACGGATCTCCAGTTCGTGCGGCAGATCGAAGTGCTGCAGCGTCACGAATGGCTCTATCCCTGTACGTTCGACACCGTTGTTTGTTTATTTCTGAACATTGTATTCAGAGCTGAATCTAGCAATTTAGTTTTTAGATGTGGGTTAACCTTTCTGCAGGAGCGCGGCGATGAGGCGGTCGTAGAACGCTATCCCAGCCGAGTTAACCCCTCCGCGCCGGCCTCCTACGGGACGACATTTTAGTTGTGTAAGGAACCGATCCAACGGTGACTGATTAAATAGGAAAAAACTTTGTGCGTGTGTATCATCAATTAAGTAATTCTTGTTGGCGTACTTGGCAGGATTCTCGCCCAGGAGATGGAGAACCTGTACGAGTTGACGCCCAGACTATGCATGATGTCCACATCTTCCTGTGTTCAGAGCAATAATTCCAGTATTAGTTACATCGGTGCAACCAAGGACTTAAGATGCACCATGGCAATTAGTAGTGTTCAGAGCATAATTTGTTGGTGTTTGCTGATTCCGTACCATGTAGCGGTGGTAGTGATCATCCGCTACGTCCCCGTTCAGCCCATCCATGATGCCCCTAGCTGCAGCAAAGTAAGCTTATATATATATATATTAAGAGAAAAGCAGAGTTTACAGTTTCTGAAACAGAGAACATGCAAGAGAAGTGCGTGTGAGCACTGCTCGACATGTTAGGTCTGATTTTCGGTGAACAGCATAAATTATGCAGGAGTACCATGCTCATACAGTACAAGGATAAAGCACAAAATCTTGAGGCCGGCCGGAGAATATTTGCATTGAATAAATTGTGAAGTAGAGCAAAAGTATCAGTTCCATAGCCAGTCCGAAGAATTATTGGTGGAAAAGGTTGCGGTGGCCAACCAGTGAGATCAATACATCTAACAAATACGGAAAGAACAGACATGCACCACCCAAATACTAAAATACTAGTGCCATCAGGAAAAAGAATATAGGAATACTCAAAAGCCCCGAGTGCATAGCAACGCGCTTGCGGCCCTCTGCGTAAAAGACAAGAAAAATAGTGCGGAACGGCCGCTGAATCTCTTTTTATTGTCCGCCGTCGTATCACACAACTGTCTGCCAGGGTTTCCCGATGAATCTGAATCTTTCAAGGCTTAACTAGAGTATTTAATTGGACCCTTAAGCTAGCTGCGATAGGGAATGGCTCGTGTCCCCGTCCTGGTGATGATTTGCTGACTTGACACTAAACGTCATCCAGCCAGCCCATGCACGATCCGCATACTACTACATGGTAATTACAGAGCACCATCCTCAGACGAACTCTGGCGAACGTTTTTGCAGTTTCAGCTCAATCCTAAACTCACGCAACAGCCAAAGAAGACAGGGAAACCACCAGGTCTCTGGGAGAGATGACTTACAGCGTGTGTGGGTGAAGACGTCCCAGTTGCTGAGACCCTTGCCGTCCTCCAGGTACGCGCCCTCAATCTGAAAAATCGGAGCGCGTCCGTCGATCGGGATTGAATTAATCGCTGAACAAACAGCAAAGAGAAACGAGGTACAGTGCGACGTACGGAGCCATGCTCTCGTCTCGCACCAGTTAACGAACCTGGTAAGCAGAAGTGGCGGCGCCGAAGAGGAACCCGGGCGGGAACTCGCCGCGGTCGAGCCCACGCGCGGTCGGCGCGAGGATCGCCAGCGCCGCCGCCGCCAGTAGCACGGCCGCCATGCCCGTGGCCGCGCCCATTTTCTGTGCCGCTTCCCTGACACAAGGCGAGGCTGGCAGCTACTTCCTTTGCGATAGCCCTCCTCTCCTGCACTCTACTTAAAAGGCGGGAGCGCGGCACCAAAGTACTGGAACACCTGTAGTGGGTCCTCTCGGAATTATAGTGGTATCTAGGTGCTTATTAGAATACTGTAACAGAGTATCACGCTTCACGCATGATGTCAAAAGAAAACAGAGAATCGCGCATTTCAGATTCCCAACGGTGGAAGCGAGGGTCTTGGCTCGTCTTGTTTCTGTAGCGTGTGTGGAGACTGTGTGAGTACCGGGTCCGTGTGCTTGCGTACACATGTTAAATTAGAAATACTAGTAGTCATATCAAGATCATCCACAGCCCCGTCTCTTTTTTGATTTTGCGAGCTACCAAGGTAAGGTCAGCATGTTAGAGATTCTGCGGAAGACCCTCGCATTCGAAATACTGTGTGAGTACCGGGTCCGTGTGTTTGCGTGCAGATGTTAAATTGGAAATACTAGTCATCATATCAAGATCATCCACAACCCCACCTCTTCTTTGATTTTGCGAGCTACCAAGGTAAGGTCAGCATGTTAGAGATTTTGCGGAAGATCCTCACATTGCGCTCGTTCCGAACCTCCCAAGAGACGAGCATGATAAGAGATGCCAAAGATTTTCGCCGAGTGCCGTTAGCATATATAACCGAAATCCACCAAGTCCTCGACGGTATTGTGTGTTGCACAGCTTGACCTGTCAATGGAGATGAGTCCAAGCCATGCAACAATCATGTTCCAAATCCGGAGTATAGTGACATTTGAAGAAAAGATGTGCCGCAAATTCATTCTTTCTCTTGAATAGTTGGCAAAGTTCACAATTAGGCCATTTCCATCTTCGTAGGCGATCGGTCGTCCACACTGGTCTTGTAGGATTAGCCATGCGAAGAGCTTACACTTGGGAGGAGCCCAATTTTTCCATACCAACTCTGGAATGGAAGATCTAGTCAAGCCTTCAAATTGAACCTTATATGCCGAGAGCTCGCGATGTAGGCTCCCGTGGAAGAAAATTTCCAAGTGATGTCATATGGCTTGCCGTCAACAAGTTGCACCTCGCTTATGGGAGTCCATAACTCAACAAACTCGGAGCTACGTTGCATTGTGAGGCCCCCGAAGGTGTTTATTTTGCTTACCCAGAAGTCTTCAGTAGCACCATTGTTGATTGTGAAGTTTTTCCGGGTTGGAAGTGCAAAGATGGATGGGCGATGTTCTTCGTTTTATGCCCATGGAGCCACAGAGCATGCCAAAAAATTGCGATTTGACCATCTTCAATGGTAATAGTTGTACCCGCATAAAAGAACTCCATGTATGCCTTGTTGCAGGGGTAATCCTTTCCAATCCATGCTTTGGTGGGGTCTTTCCATTGTATTCAAGGACAATGAAGGCGTAAGGCCCTTGCAAACTTGTCCATAATGTCACACCCCCATAGACGATGTTGACTCTAAGTTTTCTTTATAAGCATTGTTGCACGAAACCATGAGACACCACCCGTTAGTACATGAAAGACCAGATTACCATCCACTTCTTCGTTAGCATTAGCAACAACCATCTCTCCTGTGATGGCTAAAGATATTGCTCTGAGATACTTTGGTATCTCCCTTATTTGTTTATGGAAATTTATTTAAAAATTTCAGAAAATGGTATCCGTTTATACCATGTTTATTCTGTAATTCAAAAAATTACAAATAATATATTAAAATGATCATAAAAATGAGATCTATATTTTAAATTTATACTCATGCATTGATGAAGGGATACCAGTTTACATTGAAGACCGACGAAAGAGAGAAAACAACACACGAACGTAAAGAAAAACGACTACTGAAAGCAAATCTTCCTACAACGGCAGATCAACAAAGGGTGCCACCACATTACAGCCCGAGCCATCACCAAGAACCCCAAAGTACCGTCTACAATGGCACACCACCACTAACTAGAAGATTATCAAAAGTAGTGTGTAACAATGAGAGAAGACACATGTCCTGGCTTCAGAAGTAACGCCTTCAAGAAGGAAAGACACCAAAGCATCGTTGTCGTTCAATTCAAAGGGTTTGGGTTTTCACCTGGAGACCACGACAAGGATAAAAAGGCTCCTCATCGTCCTCGGTGACTACACCCAGAAGAAAAACTAATCCCAAGGGTGTCATTGTTGTTGGCACCGGACAAGTTGGCCAAGGCTTATGCCGAACTTATCTGTTTCACCTACCGCAATGACCATATGTCGATACACCTTCATGGCCGACCACATCACCATATCAAGTAGTTGCCAAGAGAAAAGCACATTAATTCTACCTTCTTTTGTGGGATATGACCATTGTTGAACGGGAGAGAAAACAATGGAGTTTCAATGAGCATTCCATGCAAGAAGTAAATACAAAGGCAAGTACTTATCAAGACTTAGAATTCAGATGCTCTCGCCTACATAGGTATGGTGGACTTAGCGACAATACAGCATGCACTGAAATCCTATAGAGACACGAAACAACTTTCGTCTATTAGAAAGGGATAAAAGATCCCTATTCAGATCCAACCAGATACTAACACTAAACATAACCCAGCCAAAACATTACCCATGTCATATAACCACTAGGGAGCAATACTAGAGGCACTCACAAGTGTGGCAGTTTTATTAATTCATTGTGGTAGTTGCGCTAATTACTAGTCATGTCAAAGTTAACTTTATGGTACTACTTTAATGTAAGTAGTCTATACTCGAGAAACTATACTTCAAGTCATCCATAACCGCGGACACGGCATTTTCAAAAGATTTACCCTGCATGGGTGCCAATTTTGACGTCATTTTCAAAATATCCAACAAAAATGTAGATTTATCAGAAAAATGTAAATCCAACGCCAAGAGTCCTTTTATGTGACCTAGTTGCTAGGAAAAATACTAATCCTTGTTATGAGGATTATTTCTAAAAATCGTTCTCAAAAATTTCTATCATGTATGACTTATCCTAGCTTTCAAACCAAAACACCAAGGGGTGACCAGTCCCATGGCTCCCTTGAAGATAATGCACCCCAATTTCGCACATAGGTGCATCTTAGCATGATAAATAAAATTATTTATGGGAGTTTCAAACTTTTTCCATAAAAAGTAGATTTTCCATTTTATTAGTGCTAATGGGGTATAGTTTGTGAAGAAACTGCACCAAATACATGGAAAAATAGCACCACTCGTATTTTCAAAAATACTATAACATATGGGATCCCGAATATGTTGATTTTTTTACGAATTATGACTACTTTAGACGATTTAAATAAGTTACAGGCTATTTCTCAAAATTAATTCAAATCTGAACTACAACGGTGTTCTAGTTTGGTCCAGACTATTGGCAAAAATCATTTTGAGGTACCTTAATGTGGGTTGTATGTAATATCCAAAAGGAAAATTGAAAATACCGACTATTTTCTATGAATTTACATGTCACCAATTTTGATCTTATTTTGAAAAAAAATCAAAGAAAATATACAATTATCACAAAATCTAAATCTAATGCAAAAAGTCCTTTTATGTGACCTAGTTGCTAGGAAAAATACTAAACCCTAGTTTTGAGAATTATTTCTAAAAATCATTATCAAAAATTGCTACCATGTATGACTTATCCTAGCTTTCAAACCAAAACACCATGGAAATGACCAATCCCATAGCTCCCTTGAAGATAATGGACCCCAATTTCGCAGATAGGTGCATCTTGGCATGACAAACAAAATTATTCATGGAGTTTCAAACTTTTTCCACAAAAAGTAGATTTTCCATATTATTAGTGCTAAATGGGGTATAGTTTGTGAAGAAACTACATCAAATACCTGGCAAAATAGAAGCACTCGAATTTTCTAAAATACTATAACATATGGGACCCGAATATGTTAATTTTTTATGAATTATAACTACTTTTGACGATTTAAATATGGTACAGGCTATTTCTCAAAATTAATTCAAAATTGAACTATAACAGTGTTCTAGTTTGGTCCAGACTATTGGCAAAAATCATTTTGAGGTACCCAGTGTGGGTTCTATGTAATATCCACAAGGAAAATTGGAAATATCGACTATTTGCTATAAATTCACATGTCGCCAATTTTAACCTTATTTTTGAAAAAACAAAGAAAAAGTAGATTTATCATAAAAATCTAAATCTAATGCAAAGATTCCTTTTATGAGACCTAGTTTCCAAGAAAAATACTAAACCCTAGTTATAAAAATTATTTCTAAAAATCATTATCAAAAATTGCTACCATGTATAACTTATTGTAGCTTTCAAACCAAAACATCAAAGGGATGGCCAATCCCATGGCTCCCTTGAAGATAATGTGCCTAATTTTGCACATAGGTGCATATTGTCATGGCAATCAAAATTGTTCATGGGAGTTTGAATTTTTTTATCACAAAAGGTTGATTTTCCATTTTATTAGTGTTAAATGTGATTTAGTTTGTGAAGATACTACACCAAATATGTGGTAAAATAGCACCACTCAAATTTTCAAAAATATTATAATACATGTGATGCCAAAATCCTAGATATCTTGATTTTTTCAAATTATAATTACTTTTGCCGATTTAAATAAGTTATAGGCAATTTCCTAAAATCAATTCAAATTTGAACAATAATTGTAAATTAGGTCTAGAATATTGGAAAAATAATTTTAAGGTACCCAAGGTGGGTTCTATGGAGTATCCACAAAAAATTAAAAATATCGACCATTTGAATTCACATGTCACCAATTTTGATCTTATTTTGAATAAAATTCAAAGAAAATATACAATTAGTGGAAAATGTAAATCCAACGCAAAGAGTCCTTTTATGCGACCTAGTTGCTAGGAAAAATACTAAACCCTAATTTTGAGGATTATTTCTAAAAATGATTGTCAAAAATTTCTACCATGTATGACTTATCCTAGCCTTCAACCAAAACACCATGGGGATGTCCAATCCCTTAGCTCCCTTAAGATAATGGACCCCAATTTTGCACATAGGTGCATCTTGGCATGACAAACAAAATTATTCATGGGAGTTTCAAAGTTTTTCCACAAAAAGTAAATTTTCCATTTTATTAGTGCTAAATGGGGTATAGTTTGTGAAGAAACCACAGCAAATACATGGCAAAATAGCACCACTCGAATTTTCTAAAATACTGTAACATATGGGATCCCAAATATGTTATTTTTTACGAATTATAACTACTTTTTATGATTTAAACAAGTTACAGGCTATTTCTCAAAATTAATTCAAATTTGAACTATAATGGTGTTCTAGTTTGGTCCAGACTATTGGCAAAAATCATTTTGAGGTACCCAATGTGGGTTCTATGTAATATCCACAAGGAAAATTGAAAATATTGACTATTTGCTATAAATTCACATGTCGCAATTTTAACCTTATTTTTGAAAAATAAATAAATGTAGATTTATCAGAAAAATCTAAATCTAATGCAAAGAGTGCTTTTATGAGACATAGTTTCCAAGAAAAATACTAAACCCTAGTTATGAGAATTATTTCTAAAAATCATTATCAAAAATTGCTACCATGTATAACTTATCCTAGCTTTCAAACCAAAACATCAAAGGGATGACCAATCCATGGCTCCCTTGAAGATAATGTGCCCAATTTTGCACATAGGTGCATCTTGTCATGGCAATCAAAATTGTTCATGGGAGTTTCAATTTTTTATCACAAAAGGTTGATTTTCCATTTTATTAGTGCTAAATGTTATTTAGTTTGTGAATATACTACACCTAATACGTGGTAAACTAGCACCTCTCAAATTTTCAAAAATATTATAATACATGTGATGCCAAAATCCTAGATATCTTGATTTTTTCAAATTATAATTACTTTTGCCGATTTAAATAAGTTATAGGAAATTTCCTAAAATTAATTCAAATTTGAACAATAACTGTACTCTAATTTGGTCTAGAATATTGGAAAAATAATTTTAAGGTACCCAAGGTGGGTTCTATGCAGTATCCACAAAAAAATAAAAATATCGACCATTTGAATTCACATGTCACCAATTTTGATTTTATTTTGAAGAAAATTCAAAGAAAATATACAATTATTAGAAAATATAAATCCAACACAAAGAATTCTTTTATGCGACCTAGTTGCTAGGAAAAATACTAAACCTTGTTATGAGGATTATTTCTAAAAATCATTGTCAAAAATTTCTATCATGTATGACTTATCCTAGCTTTCAAACAAAAACACCAAGGGGATGACCAATCCCATGGCTCCCTTGAAGATAATGCACCCCAATTTCGCACATAGGTGCATGTTGGCATGGCAAGCAATAATATTCATGGGAGTTTCAAACTTTTTGCCACGAAAAGAAGATTTTCCATTTTATTAGTGCTAAATGGGGTATAGTTTGTGAAGAAACTACACCAAATACATGGCAAATAGCACCACTCGATTTTTCAAAAATAATATAACATATGGGATCCCGAATATGTTGACTTTTTACGAATTATAACTACTTTTGCCGATTTAAATAACTTACAGGCTATTTCTCAAAATTAATTCAAATTTAAACTACAACGGTGTTCTAGTTTGGTCCAGACTATTGGCAAAAATCATTATGAGGTACCCAATGTGGGTTCTATGTAATATCCACAAGGAATATTAAAAATATTGACTATTTTCTTTGAATTCACATGTTTCCAGTTTTAACCTTATTTTAGAAAAAAATGTAGATTTATTAGAAAAATGTAAATCCACGTAAAGAGTCCTTTTATGTGACCTAGTTTCCAGGAAAAATACTAAACCCTGGTTATGAGAATTATTTCTAAAAATCATTATCAAAAATTGCTACCATCTATGACTTATCCTAGCTTTCAAACCAAAACATCAAAGGGATGACCAATCCCATGGCTCCCTTGAAGATAATGTGCCCCAATTTTGCATATAGGTACATCTTGTCATGGCAATCAAAACTATTCATGGGACTTTCAATTTGTGTCACAAAAGGTTGATTTCCCATTTTATTCGGTTAAATGTGGTTTAGTTTGTGAATATACTTCACCAAATACCTGGTAAAATAGCACCACTCGAATTTTCAAAAATATTATAATACATGTGATGCCGAAATCCCGGATATCTTGATTTTCTCAAATTATAACTATTTTTGCCGATTTAAATAAGTTAGAGGCTATTTCCCAAAATTAATTGAAATTTGAACTCTAAGTGTACTCTAAATTGGTCTAGAATATTGGTAAAAATCATTTTAAGGTACCCAAGGTGGGTTCTATGCAGTATCCACAAAAAATTGAAAATATCAACGGTTTGAATTTGTTGGAAATATGCCCTAGAGACAAATAGTAGTAAGGACTATTATCATATTTCATATAGTTTATGATTAAGTTTTATATCATGCTATAACTTTATTGAGTGGAAACATCAATACACGTGTGATATACAAATAACCAGGGGTTCCCAGTGAAACTCTAGTCACTGATTCATTGGTCAAAAGATGATCATATTTCCTGATCATGTGGCATTTATGCCAGTTGGAAATGAGGTCATCTCATTCGGAGAATGAGATGATGAACCAATACCCAACCTAAACATCGTGACCCGATCATGTCACGAAGTTCAAGTTACGATGATTAGAAATGGATCCTCGTAGACTATTCCTTAGACCGTGAGGCTATATCAATCACTGTCTCCCGAGGGTGCTTAGATATCATCAAACGCCATCTGGTAAAACGGTGGTTATAAAGGTGTGTTCAGGTATTCAGAGGAAACCGTAGAGGCAATATATGTCGAGAGCGGGATTTGTCCGTCCATGTGACGGGAAGATACTCAAGGGCCCACTCGGAGAAGTTATATCCAATAGCTGTGCAGCGTGTGATTGGATCACGGGGATATCACTTGTCGGGACGAGTTAAGTAGCATTGTTCAGTAACGAGATTGAACCCGACATGGTGATGTCAATGATCAGATCTCGGGCAATGCAAGTATCGAATGACAAAGGGAATAAGACACGACTATCCCGGTTCAAACGACGAAAGATCTTCGTGGAGCGCAAAGGGGTCACATGGCCATCCAGGTCCCTCTGTTGATCATTGGTGCGGGAATGTCCCGACCATGTCTGGAGTGTTCCTGAACCATAGGGTATCACGCTTAAGGGCTTGATGATGCTTAGAGAGTGTTTATAGGATCAGTAGAATCACCGAAGAAAAGAAGGGAGAAAACCGGAAGGGTTTCGGTAAGTTCGGAGGATGTCCGGAGTGGAGGTGGAAGGTGTTCCATGGCCATGGAGATTAGATAATGTGTGAATGAATGTTAAATATTGATTTAATCATTTATTCATAATTATTTAATAAAGAGAAAATAAATTAAAAGGTCAAAAGGCTTATTGGGCCAATTTCCGGAGGGAAAGGGCCCATTAGGGAAAGGAGAGAGGGAGAATGGGCAAGGGGGCTGGCCGGCTGGGCCTAGCCCCCGCGCGGGGCCCACCAGGGGCTGGACGGCGGCCTCCCCTCCCCCTCCTCTCCTTTAGTCCCACCCCGGGACTTGAGGGGAGGTAGTACCTCCCCTCCCCCTATATAAGGTGGGGTATTTGGCCTAGAAAATACACCCAATAATCAATAAAGGTCTCCCCACTTTTGGGAGAACCTCTAATTGATATTTTCTCTCTCCCCCTCTCTCTCTCGTGACCGTGGTCCCAAGTCTGGACTGCGCGAGCGAGAGACATTTTCACCGCGGAGCGCCTTCGCGCTGCGGGATTCGGATCCGGGAGCTCTACTTCCGCAACTGCTGCTGGATCGGGGAAGCGGGAGTCATCGTCAGGCACCGGACGTGTGTAACTCCCACGAGGTGTCACACTTGATGCACTCAAGTCGTTGGAGCCAGAAGGAGCGCAAGGACTTCATCACGACATTAAGGTCGGCTTCGGCTCGTCTACATCAACCACGCTCTCCTGAGCGTTGACAACGCTTTTCGGTCTTCGAGGGTAAGTTCGCGAAAAGCCCCTCATGTTACTGTATTACTAATAGATAGGTCCTGGCAGGTTTAGGGGTTCAGGGGCGTAGAGTAAAATTTATTGTTTTTATGCGCGGAACCCCTACAGTGGTATCAGAGCTAGATCTATGCGTAGTAATGCTAGTACGGGTAGAACACACGAGATGTAGTGTGTGGGCGTTGATCTTTTAGTTGTTACCCTCCCACGTGTACTTGTGTATACCGCAGTAATGCTTGATGAAGCGGCCCCCAACCGACTTTACGCGTTCATTCGCGAGACTGGTCCATGCTTGACATACGGCTTGTACCGTATAAAGTGGCTTAGGGGGGGTGTCTGTCTCTCTCGCATTAGTTGGTATACCATTTGCAACGGAGGGCCCCGAAAGGAGTGTAGTAGAGACAACTACGTGATCAGCGTTGTGCTGAAAGTTCATAGGTAAGTACGGTACTTGTACGAAAGCCCATTCAGCCACGTAAAACATGCAAAGATAAAGTATAGGCGTCTAACTTTGTTTTGCAGGGGGGCGTTGCTTTGTGATATGGTTGTGGCAAAGGTAAAGCAATTACCTTTTGTTGCATAGTAGTAGATAGTCACGAAGGTGACGAACTACCACGCCGGAATGACACTGGTACCCTAGTGTCTACGACGCCGGAACCCTGGCGCCGGAACCCGGTGACGACGGATGGAGATCACGACGTGAAGGACCATATCACATAGCATTTACATTCAATGTTATTGTTTGTATGTCTTATTGTGTGCTAGTATTAGATACTCGACAGTAGCCTAATAAGATGATCCCTGTTAAAATAACCAACGATTGTGTTCCCCCTTAGTGTGCACCACCAAGAAAGTTCTTCGGTATGAGGCAGGCCATGATGATCGGATGTCAGACATATCTACGTTCGCATACAGTGGGTGCAAGCCATGTTGCACAGCGAATACACTAAGGTTGAGTTGGCGAGCGTAGCACGCTAGAGAAGCGTGGCCTCGAAACGCGGATGGTCGAAAGATCGAGCACGAGTCCATGAATGATGTGACTGACGTTTAGCGTCCACCCTTGAACCCACATTGATGGCCGTGATGATCGGGAGAGATGTGGCTGATAGGGGTCGTGTTATCACTAGGAACCCTCTTTGGGGATAGGTGTTTCTGAGTGGAGTTATTATTAACTCATTTAATTATAAACTTAGTCTAAATTCCTTTTGCAATTATAAATGTAGAAAATGGTTTCTGCCGAGATTACTTTTCCTATCGACGATTGGTTAAAAGGAGAAAAGCTCAAGTTAGATGGATCCAACTTTTCAGCATGGGTCGTACGCCTATTTGATCTCCTTGGGGAGAACGATATAGCTGACTACATGACCTGCAAGATGTATTTAGAGTCACCCTATTCTCATGAGACCCAGGAGCAGCGGGATCTGCGTTGTCAGAGTCGTGTGATGGCCACATTTATATCAGTGACCATGCACCTCGGAATGGAGGATGGGCTGTGGCCAATGGTGGGGAGTCTCAAGCCCCGAATGGTCATGGCACATCTGAGAGTACATTTCGTGTAACAAGTGCGCATGTGGGACTATGAGCTGATGGGGGACTTCCTCTCCATAAAGATGGAGGAGGGCACCTCACTGGATGAGCACTTATTGCGCCTCTACGATGTGTATATGAGTCTGGCATACTACCTGGACAACCGGTACTCAAGCTCATTTGCGATGGGAGTTGTGCTACGGTCGCTTTCTCCAAGCTTCCAAGCACAAGTCAGGATCTGCGTTATGAGAGGTGACACGGAAACACTGGATTTCCTTGAGTTCATATCACATTTCAGAAATGTGATAGATGAACCCAACGTCGCTGGAGTCATCAACGACAAAGGTATATATTTGATATACAGTTTTATAAATGTTGTAATCTTGCAAACACATTGCAGTGTTAAGTATATCTGATACTTGTTCTGTTTTACTGAAAACAGGTCCTTCTGCATAGAGGTGCTTGCTGGAGAGGAGGTGACGTTGCGTGTTGATGGCGAGCATGATGATGACAGCCGACGACACACTCCCTCGACATTTATCATTTAGTTTGTGTTTAGGATGATTTTTTGTAATCAAGAGATTGTGAACTTCTTTACTGTGTCTCACACTTCGTGAGACGGTTATTCATATAAGTTTGTAACAAACAGTTGTTCTACTTTTATGAATGATTTCTATTCGTGTTCATATCTTGTTTGATTATATGTGAATTATCCTTATTGTTTTAAACTAATTGATAATGTATGAACATTTGTAAAACATTAAAATCCCTTGCTTAAAATACCCAACTTAACAATATTTCATTAATGAATGAAACCATTGTTTAAATTCAAAGTTATATGATAATATGTGAAAGTCATTCGATTTCTTCTCACATATAAATCATGCATAAGTTCGGCAAAATAACTTGAACACCGTGTATTACTTGAATACAAAGTGTTTGATGAATTGTTAAAAGTAAATACATATTCGATGTATTGGAGTTTAACATCAATGGTAATTATCATTAAATGATTGTTTAAATGTGTAAAGTAGTTTACCAAAGGAAACATGAATATGAAACTATTTGATTTGATCAAAATGTTTCATCAACAAAGGGTATAAATATAAAAGAGAATCCAATTGCTATGATTTGATCAATAGTAATGAAATTCAACTTTATAAGAATGGCATAAAAGTAATTATGGAATGCAAAGTGTTTTGAAACGTCAAAATACAGAGCATCACAATATGATATAAGATATCAAAGGGGTTGAATAGAAGGCACCAAACAAATCGTTGTAGAGTATATGTAGAGACCATTAGTTAGAAATAGTTAGCACTCAATTAGAATTAGTGAACCATTTGAATTCGTGAAAGTTTTGAGGTTATTCGACATAACCAAAACAATAGCGAATAAGCCCTTGTAGGCTATTCATTGGAAACTTTGAATACGAAACCCATAGCTCAAACCAAAAGAAAAGCAAAATTCGTATTGCTTAGATTTTGGTGCATTCTTGAGAAAGCTCACTTCTAGTGATGTTTCTCAATTATGGAGCAAATGGAAATTAGTGTAAAACACGATGAGGATTCAAAACCCTGCATCAGAGTGTTGAGAAGCGCAACGGACATTATTCCTGAACGATTCTCTTCACAGAAGGAAAGAATCAATGATTTTGATCATTGTGTTTTTCCCTCCACTATTGTTATTCACTATATGAAGTAGGATTCAAAATGTAAATCCATATCTTGTATGGAGACATTTGTAAATCACTTGTCATGATTTTGGGAATATGACATACCTACGAACTACCAAGGAAATAATGGTAAACTAAATTATGAGAAATCCTAATAACAAAATTCCCTTGAGATTAGAAAGCAATTCGTTGCTGAATCTCACAAGTAAAGGAGTTGCTTGGAATTTTCCTAAATGACTGCAAAGCCATAGTAGGAAAAGGGGTAAATGACAAAAGCACAATTTATCAAGAATAGGATGAATTCAAAATGAATTTGATTCATGTGTGCTAACATGTCTAGTGGATTTAAAACTAGTAAAGTACTAGTATCTCATAGTAAATCTCCAAGTTTGATATTTGATCAAAATATTTTGAAGTTATTCAAAATAGTAAAGGAGATATGCAATTTGCATAAAATTGAGTGGGAGCTATGAAAGTCTTCCTGAAACAATATGTCATTGACATATTTTTAAGTGGGAGCAACATAAGACTCAAATTCAAATATGTAGGAACATTGTTTGAGTAAGAGTACTGACTCATACCCAAATATGTTAGCAACATTGTTTGAGTGAGAGCTTATAGGAGTAATTCTTAAAGTAAGTTAAGGATGAAAGTGCAAATACTTATAAATGATGATTTATAAGATGTAGAAATTGATAATAGGTGTATTATGATATTATGTAGTATTCCTTAAGGGATTCTGAAAAGTGTTTCAGAATAGAAGTTAATTAAGGAACTGGTCCTTAATAACTCAAATTAGGAATAGTATTACATCAATGGTTGAAAGAAAGAAAAGGATGATCGTCATCCACTATGTTGAGACATAGGTTCTATCTTAGTAAACCATGATGATAACTTAGCATAATATGTGATCCAAAGTAAGAACGTTTGAAGGTGATTAAGTTTGAATCACGAAACGTTGAGCTAAGCTTGTCCGCAGTGTCTAGTAGAGAACTATGGACATATTTTCCAAATCCATAAAGGATAACATATCTTAAGACATAAAGGGTTATGTTATAAGGGAATATGTTGGAAACTCCTGTAGATACCAATTAAAGTCAAATAGGAAGCGAGGTGAACAAAACATTGAAAGTTGCACAGAGTGCACAAGTGTTTCGATGAATACATTTATAATAATAAATAAGGGTACCATCTAAAGTGTTGTATAATGTTATGGCGGGGCTAATTCGCTTTTAACGTAGAATGATGTGTCCCAGGGCACAGTGCCCATGAGAAAGCCCTCGAGGTTGATCTAACGTCACTGTAGGCTCATGGAATCAGGCCTCGTTCTTCTGCCATAGCGACGATGCATACACACAAATGCTATCATGTGATGATAGAGTATTAATGTCAATCAAGGTGACATTAGTAAGTTGCAAAGGATTTGGGACTGTAAAGTACAGACCCCCAAGACTCAACCTCTTCCATGAGCAAGCATGTTCAGGGTACCGGATATATGGTGCCAATGATTGAGAACAAATGCAGCTAGCGTATTTGTACTCTAGTGCAAGTGGGAGACTGTTGGAAATATGCCCTAGAGACAAATAGTAGTAAGGACTATTATCATATTTCATATAGTTTATGATTAAGTTTTATATCATGCTATAACTGTATTGAGTGGAAACATCAATACACGTGTGATATACAAACAACCAGGGGTTCCCAGTGAAACTCTAGTCACTGGTTCATTGGTCAACAGATGATCATATTTCCTGATCATGTGGCATTTATGCTAGTTGGAAATGAGGTCATCTCATTCGGAGAATGAGATGATGAACCAATACCCAACCTAAACATCGTGACCCGATCATGTCACGAAGTTCAAGTTACGATGATTAGAAATGGATCCTCGTAGACTATTCCTTAGACCGTGAGGCTATATCAATCACTGTCTCCCGAGGGTGCTTAGATATCATCAAACGCCATCTGGTAAAACGGTGGTTATAAAGGTGTGTTCAGGTATTCAGAGGAAACCGTAGAGGCAATATATGTCGAGAGCGGGATTTGTCCGTCCATGTGACGGGAAGATACTCAAGGGCCCACTCGGAGAAGTTATATCCAATAGCTGTGCAGCGTGTGATTGGATCACGGGGATATCACTTGTCGGGACGAGTTAAGTAGCATTGTTCAGTAACGAGATTGAACCCGACATGGTGATGTCAATGATCAGATCTCGGGCAATGCAAGTATCGAATGACAAAGGGAATAAGACACGACTATCCCGGTTCAAACGACGAAAGATCTTCGTGGAGCGCAAAGGGGTCACATGGCCATCCAGGTCCCTCTGTTGATCATTGGTGCGGGAATGTCCCGACCATGTCTGGAGTGTTCCTGAACCATAGGGTATCACGCTTAAGGGCTTGATGATGCTTAGAGAGTGTTTATAGGATCAGTAGAATCACCGAAGAAAAGAAGGGAGAAAACCGGAAGGGTTTCGGTAAGTTCGGAGGATGTCCGGAGTGGAGGTGGAAGGTGTTCCATGGCCATGGAGATTAGATAATGTGTGAATGAATGTTAAATATTGATTTAATCATTTATTCATAATTATTTAATAAAGAGAAAATAAATTAAAAGGTCAAAAGGCTTATTGGGCCAATTTCCGGAGGGAAAGGGCCCATTAGGGAAAGGAGAGAGGGAGAATGGGCAAGGGGGCTGGCCGGCTGGGCCTAGCCCCCGCGCGGGGCCCACCAGGGGCTGGACGGCGGCCTCCCCTCCCCCTCCTCTCCTTTAGTCCCACCCCGGGACTTGAGGGGAGGTAGTACCTCCCCTCCCCCTATATAAGGTGGGGTATTTGGCCTAGAAAATACACCCAATAATCAATAAAGGTCTCCCCACTTTTGGGAGAACCTCTAATTGATATTTTCTCTCTCCCCCTCTCTCTCTCGTGACCGTGGTCCCAAGTCTGGACTGCGCGAGCGAGAGACATTTTCACCGCGGAGCGCCTTCGCGCTGCGGGATTCGGATCCGGGAGCTCTACTTCCGCAACTGCTGCTGGATCGGGGAAGCGGGAGTCATCGTCAGGCACCGGACGTGTGTAACTCCCACGAGGTGTCACACTTGATGCACTCAAGTCGTTGGAGCCAGAAGGAGCGCAAGGACTTCATCACGACATTAAGGTCGGCTTCGGCTCGTCTACATCAACCACGCTCTCCTGAGCGTTGACAACGCTTTTCGGTCTTCGAGGGTAAGTTCGCGAAAAGCCCCTCATGTTACTGTATTACTAATAGATAGGTCCTGGCAGGTTTAGGGGTTCAGGGGCGTAGAGTAAAATTTATTGTTTTTATGCGCGGAACCCCTACAGTGGTATCAGAGCTAGATCTATGCGTAGTAATGCTAGTATGGGTAGAACACACGAGATGTAGTGTGTGGGCGTTGATCTTTTAGTTGTTACCCTCCCACGTGTACTTGTGTATACCGCAGTAATGCTTGATGAAGCGGCCCCCAACCGACTTTACGCGTTCATTCGCGAGACTGGTCCATGCTTGACATACGGCTTGTACCGTATAAAGTGGCTTAGGGGGGGTGTCTGTCTCTCTCGCATTAGTTGGTATACCATTTGCAACGGAGGGCCCCGAAAGGAGTGTAGTAGAGACAACTACGTGATCAGCGTTGTGCTGAAAGTTCATAGGTATGACTTATCCTAGCTTTCAAACCAAAACACCAAGGGGTGACCAGTCCCATGGCTCCCTTGAAGATAATGCACCCCAATTTCGCACATAGGTGCATCTTAGCATGATAAATAAAATTATTTATGGGAGTTTCAAACTTTTTCCATAAAAAGTAGATTTTCCATTTTATTAGTGCTAATGGGGTATAGTTTGTGAAGAAACTGCACCAAATACATGGAAAAATAGCACCACTCGTATTTTCAAAAATACTATAACATATGGGATCCCGAATATGTTGATTTTTTTACGAATTATGACTACTTTAGACGATTTAAATAAGTTACAGGCTATTTCTCAAAATTAATTCAAATCTGAACTACAACGGTGTTCTAGTTTGGTCCAGACTATTGGCAAAAATCATTTTGAG
Organism: Avena eriantha; assembly: GCA_910589775.1. Lineage (NCBI taxonomy): Eukaryota > Viridiplantae > Streptophyta > Magnoliopsida > Poales > Poaceae > Avena > Avena eriantha. Next base: position 491,539,014 of record OU342740.1, read on the forward strand.
GTACCTTAATGTGGGTTGTATGTAATATCCAAAAGGAAAATTGAAAATACCGACTATTTTCTATGAATTTACATGTCACCAATTTTGATCTTATTTTGAAAAAAAATCAAAGAAAATATACAATTATCACAAAATCTAAATCTAATGCAAAAAGTCCTTTTATGTGACCTAGTTGCTAGGAAAAATACTAAACCCTAGTTTTGAGAATTATTTCTAAAAATCATTATCAAAAATTGCTACCATGTATGACTTATCCTAGCTTTCAAACCAAAACACCATGGAAATGACCAATCCCATAGCTCCCTTGAAGATAATGGACCCCAATTTCGCAGATAGGTGCATCTTGGCATGACAAACAAAATTATTCATGGAGTTTCAAACTTTTTCCACAAAAAGTAGATTTTCCATATTATTAGTGCTAAATGGGGTATAGTTTGTGAAGAAACTACATCAAATACCTGGCAAAATAGAAGCACTCGAATTTTCTAAAATACTATAACATATGGGACCCGAATATGTTAATTTTTTATGAATTATAACTACTTTTGACGATTTAAATATGGTACAGGCTATTTCTCAAAATTAATTCAAAATTGAACTATAACAGTGTTCTAGTTTGGTCCAGACTATTGGCAAAAATCATTTTGAGGTACCCAGTGTGGGTTCTATGTAATATCCACAAGGAAAATTGGAAATATCGACTATTTGCTATAAATTCACATGTCGCCAATTTTAACCTTATTTTTGAAAAAACAAAGAAAAAGTAGATTTATCATAAAAATCTAAATCTAATGCAAAGATTCCTTTTATGAGACCTAGTTTCCAAGAAAAATACTAAACCCTAGTTATAAAAATTATTTCTAAAAATCATTATCAAAAATTGCTACCATGTATAACTTATTGTAGCTTTCAAACCAAAACATCAAAGGGATGGCCAATCCCATGGCTCCCTTGAAGATAATGTGCCTAATTTTGCACATAGGTGCATATTGTCATGGCAATCAAAATTGTTCATGGGAGTTTGAATTTTTTTATCACAAAAGGTTGATTTTCCATTTTATTAGTGTTAAATGTGATTTAGTTTGTGAAGATACTACACCAAATATGTGGTAAAATAGCACCACTCAAATTTTCAAAAATATTATAATACATGTGATGCCAAAATCCTAGATATCTTGATTTTTTCAAATTATAATTACTTTTGCCGATTTAAATAAGTTATAGGCAATTTCCTAAAATCAATTCAAATTTGAACAATAATTGTAAATTAGGTCTAGAATATTGGAAAAATAATTTTAAGGTACCCAAGGTGGGTTCTATGGAGTATCCACAAAAAATTAAAAATATCGACCATTTGAATTCACATGTCACCAATTTTGATCTTATTTTGAATAAAATTCAAAGAAAATATACAATTAGTGGAAAATGTAAATCCAACGCAAAGAGTCCTTTTATGCGACCTAGTTGCTAGGAAAAATACTAAACCCTAATTTTGAGGATTATTTCTAAAAATGATTGTCAAAAATTTCTACCATGTATGACTTATCCTAGCCTTCAACCAAAACACCATGGGGATGTCCAATCCCTTAGCTCCCTTAAGATAATGGACCCCAATTTTGCACATAGGTGCATCTTGGCATGACAAACAAAATTATTCATGGGAGTTTCAAAGTTTTTCCACAAAAAGTAAATTTTCCATTTTATTAGTGCTAAATGGGGTATAGTTTGTGAAGAAACCACAGCAAATACATGGCAAAATAGCACCACTCGAATTTTCTAAAATACTGTAACATATGGGATCCCAAATATGTTATTTTTTTACGAATTATAACTACTTTTTATGATTTAAACAAGTTACAGGCTATTTCTCAAAATTAATTCAAATTTGAACTATAATGGTGTTCTAGTTTGGTCCAGACTATTGGCAAAAATCATTTTGAGGTACCCAATGTGGGTTCTATGTAATATCCACAAGGAAAATTGAAAATATTGACTATTTGCTATAAATTCACATGTCGCAATTTTAACCTTATTTTTGAAAAATAAATAAATGTAGATTTATCAGAAAAATCTAAATCTAATGCAAAGAGTGCTTTTATGAGACATAGTTTCCAAGAAAAATACTAAACCCTAGTTATGAGAATTATTTCTAAAAATCATTATCAAAAATTGCTACCATGTATAACTTATCCTAGCTTTCAAACCAAAACATCAAAGGGATGACCAATCCATGGCTCCCTTGAAGATAATGTGCCCAATTTTGCACATAGGTGCATCTTGTCATGGCAATCAAAATTGTTCATGGGAGTTTCAATTTTTTATCACAAAAGGTTGATTTTCCATTTTATTAGTGCTAAATGTTATTTAGTTTGTGAATATACTACACCTAATACGTGGTAAACTAGCACCTCTCAAATTTTCAAAAATATTATAATACATGTGATGCCAAAATCCTAGATATCTTGATTTTTTCAAATTATAATTACTTTTGCCGATTTAAATAAGTTATAGGAAATTTCCTAAAATTAATTCAAATTTGAACAATAACTGTACTCTAATTTGGTCTAGAATATTGGAAAAATAATTTTAAGGTACCCAAGGTGGGTTCTATGCAGTATCCACAAAAAAATAAAAATATCGACCATTTGAATTCACATGTCACCAATTTTGATTTTATTTTGAAGAAAATTCAAAGAAAATATACAATTATTAGAAAATATAAATCCAACACAAAGAATTCTTTTATGCGACCTAGTTGCTAGGAAAAATACTAAACCTTGTTATGAGGATTATTTCTAAAAATCATTGTCAAAAATTTCTATCATGTATGACTTATCCTAGCTTTCAAACAAAAACACCAAGGGGATGACCAATCCCATGGCTCCCTTGAAGATAATGCACCCCAATTTCGCACATAGGTGCATGTTGGCATGGCAAGCAATAATATTCATGGGAGTTTCAAACTTTTTGCCACGAAAAGAAGATTTTCCATTTTATTAGTGCTAAATGGGGTATAGTTTGTGAAGAAACTACACCAAATACATGGCAAATAGCACCACTCGATTTTTCAAAAATAATATAACATATGGGATCCCGAATATGTTGACTTTTTACGAATTATAACTACTTTTGCCGATTTAAATAACTTACAGGCTATTTCTCAAAATTAATTCAAATTTAAACTACAACGGTGTTCTAGTTTGGTCCAGACTATTGGCAAAAATCATTATGAGGTACCCAATGTGGGTTCTATGTAATATCCACAAGGAATATTAAAAATATTGACTATTTTCTTTGAATTCACATGTTTCCAGTTTTAACCTTATTTTAGAAAAAAATGTAGATTTATTAGAAAAATGTAAATCCACGTAAAGAGTCCTTTTATGTGACCTAGTTTCCAGGAAAAATACTAAACCCTGGTTATGAGAATTATTTCTAAAAATCATTATCAAAAATTGCTACCATCTATGACTTATCCTAGCTTTCAAACCAAAACATCAAAGGGATGACCAATCCCATGGCTCCCTTGAAGATAATGTGCCCCAATTTTGCATATAGGTACATCTTGTCATGGCAATCAAAACTATTCATGGGACTTTCAATTTGTGTCACAAAAGGTTGATTTCCCATTTTATTCGGTTAAATGTGGTTTAGTTTGTGAATATACTTCACCAAATACCTGGTAAAATAGCACCACTCGAATTTTCAAAAATATTATAATACATGTGATGCCGAAATCCCGGATATCTTGATTTTCTCAAATTATAACTATTTTTGCCGATTTAAATAAGTTAGAGGCTATTTCCCAAAATTAATTGAAATTTGAACTCTAAGTGTACTCTAAATTGGTCTAGAATATTGGTAAAAATCATTTTAAGGTACCCAAGGTGGGTTCTATGCAGTATCCACAAAAAATTGAAAATATCAACGGTTTGAATTTGTTGGAAATATGCCCTAGAGACAAATAGTAGTAAGGACTATTATCATATTTCATATAGTTTATGATTAAGTTTTATATCATGCTATAACTTTATTGAGTGGAAACATCAATACACGTGTGATATACAAATAACCAGGGGTTCCCAGTGAAACTCTAGTCACTGATTCATTGGTCAAAAGATGATCATATTTCCTGATCATGTGGCATTTATGCCAGTTGGAAATGAGGTCATCTCATTCGGAGAATGAGATGATGAACCAATACCCAACCTAAACATCGTGACCCGATCATGTCACGAAGTTCAAGTTACGATGATTAGAAATGGATCCTCGTAGACTATTCCTTAGACCGTGAGGCTATATCAATCACTGTCTCCCGAGGGTGCTTAGATATCATCAAACGCCATCTGGTAAAACGGTGGTTATAAAGGTGTGTTCAGGTATTCAGAGGAAACCGTAGAGGCAATATATGTCGAGAGCGGGATTTGTCCGTCCATGTGACGGGAAGATACTCAAGGGCCCACTCGGAGAAGTTATATCCAATAGCTGTGCAGCGTGTGATTGGATCACGGGGATATCACTTGTCGGGACGAGTTAAGTAGCATTGTTCAGTAACGAGATTGAACCCGACATGGTGATGTCAATGATCAGATCTCGGGCAATGCAAGTATCGAATGACAAAGGGAATAAGACACGACTATCCCGGTTCAAACGACGAAAGATCTTCGTGGAGCGCAAAGGGGTCACATGGCCATCCAGGTCCCTCTGTTGATCATTGGTGCGGGAATGTCCCGACCATGTCTGGAGTGTTCCTGAACCATAGGGTATCACGCTTAAGGGCTTGATGATGCTTAGAGAGTGTTTATAGGATCAGTAGAATCACCGAAGAAAAGAAGGGAGAAAACCGGAAGGGTTTCGGTAAGTTCGGAGGATGTCCGGAGTGGAGGTGGAAGGTGTTCCATGGCCATGGAGATTAGATAATGTGTGAATGAATGTTAAATATTGATTTAATCATTTATTCATAATTATTTAATAAAGATAAAATAAATTAAAAGGTCAAAAGGCTTATTGGGCCAATTTCCGGAGGGAAAGGGCCCATTAGGGAAAGGAGAGAGGGAGAATGGGCAAGGGGGCTGGCCGGCTGGGCCTAGCCCCCGCGCGGGGCCCACCAGGGGCTGGACGGCGGCCTCCCCTCCCCCTCCTCTCCTTTAGTCCCACCCCGGGACTTGAGGGGAGGTAGTACCTCCCCTCCCCCTATATAAGGTGGGGTATTTGGCCTAGAAAATACACCCAATAATCAATAAAGGTCTCCCCACTTTTGGGAGAACCTCTAATTGATATTTTCTCTCTCCCCCTCTCTCTCTCGTGACCGTGGTCCCAAGTCTGGACTGCGCGAGCGAGAGACATTTTCACCGCGGAGCGCCTTCGCGCTGCGGGATTCGGATCCGGGAGCTCTACTTCCGCAACTGCTGCTGGATCGGGGAAGCGGGAGTCATCGTCAGGCACCGGACGTGTGTAACTCCCACGAGGTGTCACACTTGATGCACTCAAGTCGTTGGAGCCAGAAGGAGCGCAAGGACTTCATCACGACATTAAGGTCGGCTTCGGCTCATCTACATCAACCACGCTCTCCTGAGCGTTGACAACGCTTTTCGGTCTTCGAGGGTAAGTTCGCGAAAAGCCCCTCATGTTACTGTATTACTAATAGATAGGTCCTGGCAGGTTTAGGGGTTCAGGGGCGTAGAGTAAAATTTATTGTTTTTATGCGCGGAACCCCTACAGAATTCACATGTCACCAATTTTGATATTATTTTGAAAAAAATCAAAGAAAATATACAATTATTGGAAAAATGTAAATGCAACAGAAAGAGTCCTTTTATGTGACCTAGTTTCCAGGAAAAATCCTAAACCCTAGTTATGAGAATTATTTTAGAAAGCCTTCTCAAAAATCATGTATGACTTATCCTGGCTTTCAAAGCAAAACACCAAGGGAATTACCAATCTCATGGCTCACTTGAGGATGATACGTCCCAATTTCGCACATAGGTGCATCTTGACATGCCAAACAAACTTGTTCATGGGAGTTTCAAACTTTTTATCACAAAAAGGCGATTTATCATTTTATTAGTGCTAAATGTGGTTTAGTTTGTGAAGAAACTACACCTAAATACGTGGCAAATATCCCAACTCAAATTTTGAAAATACTATAATACATGGGATGTTTAAGTCCCAGATATGTTGATTTTTATCTAATTATAACTACTTTTTCTGATTTAAATGAGTTACGGGCTATTTCCCAAAACTAATTCAAATTTGAACTACATATGTGCTCTAATTTGGTCCAAAGTATTGGCAAATATCATTTCAAGGTACCCAAGATGGATTCTATGCAGTATCGACAAAAAATTGAAAATATCGACCATCTGCTGTGAATTCACATTTTGCTAATTTTGACCCCATTTTGAAAAGATTCAAAGAAAATGTCGAATTATCCGAAAATGAAAATTAGACGCAAGATTCTTTTTATGTGACCTAGTTGGTATGGAAAATATAAAACCTATTATTTTTTAGTTAAACAAAGCCTTCCCAAATTTTGTATCATGAATGACTTATGTTGACTTTTAAGCCAAATAAACTCTCCAAGTCGTATTGTTGACCTCCTTTCTACAAAACTGGCACTCGCCCACTGAATAATCCCTCCTCTCTCCCCTCTTTCCTGCCCCGCACTGAAATCTCCCTCCTCTCTCCCTCTCCCCCACCCCCACGAAATAGCCACCTCGCATCTCTGACTCCGACGAGGTATATTTCTTCGGTTTGCTCATTTGGGACTTCATGAGAAATTGTGTCGATTCAATTTAATTTTCCAATTTTGTACTCCAAGGATGATCATAATTGAAGAAATTGAGATGTAAGATAATACAATTAAAGACGATAAGATGGAACTAGAGCTAAAGATCGTCAATATCATCTAGAAAAACAAGATCCAGGCTGATGAGTCTAGGTTGAAGATGAGGAGGATCAAAAGATATGCATTCGAGAAGGAAACATGCCTATGATATGCCTTCACATCTATTGTTATCCTACTATCACTACTAGGAAACAGCTTATCTGTGGCGCATGGAAATGAGACTTCTGTGGCGCATATCCTAGTCGCCACTGTTACCTCGCCACTGATAACTACTTCCTGTGGCGTATTTCTTCATATGCGCCATAGAAAGAACTTCTGTGGCGTATTTACATATATGCGCCACAGAAAGCCTATGCGCCACTGATTGTATAACACGTATTCGAAGTAAAATACGTTCCTGGTGTATAATCAGGTATTTATACAGTATTTATCCAGATGAGTATAAAGTACATTGCACAAGTAGTATATGCATGAAAATTGACATATATATAATACAAACATTTAGAGCCCGATCGAGATACATATATAGTGTCAAGTGCCGAATTTTTACCCAAGTGCTGAATACAAAGTTCATATCATCTCACATTACAAATATGAACTCGCCACCGCCGCCTACACTAGGATCAAATAGAATACAACTGTGATAATGGTGAGCAAGAGCATGAGCCTGACCAATATGTTCATCCGGTTCTTCTTCCACGGGTGGTTCCTCCACTTGGCTACCGCCTCCTCTCTAGTCGCGTATCCTTTGTAGATGTTGCCGCTGAACTTGTTCACTTGTTTGTGACAATCCTCCAACTCCTCGTAGACTCCTGGAACCCTACCCATGTACACCACATACCACCTTGTCGCCATCTCTATAGACGACAAGGCATATTAGTAAAAATACAACGAAAAGAATTAATAAAGGATTCACATCCATATATATATATATGTTCACAGAATATAAAACAAAGGATCCATAAACCTAAAAGATAGATCATCATAGAAGCAATAAGTTCAACGACAACACGACCACAAGGTAGTTTAAGTCTAACAACAATGACCATTTTGACCACAAGATAGTAAAGTTTATGACACACACACTAATACAGCAGGCGTCCATCAAGAATATACACACACTGGATCATGCTATAGGCACACAACAATCATGAAGACTTCTTCTCGCTCAGCTTCGGGAACGGTAGATAGCCCTCTTTCGTCATCCATGTCCTTGTGTCACCCTGCTTACGGAGGCGTTCTTCGATCTCCCTCTTACTCAACCCTTTGCTTGCTGTAGGGCATCCCCCTTATCTTGACATCTTCAATGATGATTTGCGACAACTTCATCTGAATGCGATAGAAGTCTTCTCTAATATCATCATCATCGATTCACGCCAAAGTTTCGGCCCATCCTCGGAGACTAGATGGCAGCGTTAGGTTCTGGCAATCCCGAACATAGCCTTTAAGGTGATGGAGGACGTAGAAGGCCTCCTTGGCACTGATACGTCCATTTTGCATCACTATTCTATGTCATAATTCACTGTTATTCATTGATATATTTCGTATTGAGAGGTGATACTTATGTTATTTCATCTGTCTTTGCATGGTTGATGACTTTTGGAGCATGGACCGCTGTAGTTAGGATTCTGATCAAAAAGGTGCTGTTTGGAGGCAAAATCCGCGAAGATCAGAAAATCCAGGAAAATATACGGAAAATCCTATTTTTTCAGAAGACGAAGGAAGCTAGAAGGGGGGCTGGAGATGGGCCACAGGGGGCTCACACCACCCCCAAGCGCGGGCCAGCCTAGGCCACGCCACCAAGTGGTGTGGCCGCCGTGGTCCACCCCTGGCACTCCCCTCTTGCGTATATATTCCTCCCAAGACCCTAAGACTCAAGGAGCAACCATAGAAAGATTCCGCCGCCTCTGCGGGACGGAAAACACCGAGAGAGAAAGATCTCTCCGGTAGATAGATTTCTGCCGAGGGAATTCCTTCCCAGAGAGGGGAGATCGTCGCCATCAACACCACCATCAAGTTGGACTTCATCGGGACCATCATCATCATCACCACCATTATCACCATCAGCACCATCATCACCACCACCATCTTGCTGTAACAATTGGGTTGAATCTTGCATAGTTCTTAGGGGAAACTTTCCCGGTGTTGATTACTCCTTGTAGTTGATGCTATTGAGTGAACCATTGAATTATTGTTTATGTTCAGATTGTTATACATCATTATTCCATCTCTGATCATGATCCATATGATGTCTTGTGAGTAGTTCGTTTTGTTCTTGAGGACTTGGGAGAAGTCATGTTGTTAGTAGTGGAGTTGTGTTGAGAAAGATTCAATAGTTTGATATTTAAGTTGTGGTGTACTTCTTCTAGTGGTGTCATGTGAACGTCGACTACATGACACTTCACCTATATGGGCCTAGGGGAATGCATTGTGTATTTGGCTACTAATCGTAGGGGTTACCGGAGTGGCAGAAACCTGAACCCCCGTTAGGAAACCATTGCACAAGGGACGTAAGGGTCTTAGAGTTTAAAGTTGTGGTTAGGTTTCTACCTTAATTACTTTATTATACTTACGGATGTTTACAAGGGGTATAATCACAAGTATGTATTAGTCCTAGGAAGGTCGGTACATTAGCACAGGTTCACCCAAACAACACTTAGCAAGCTAAAGAAGATTAATCAACTATATGAAGCGAAAGCACTCGACAGTCTTCCCATGTGTCCTCGAGAACGTTTGGTCATCTTAAGTAATACAACTGGCTTGTCCTTTGCTGCATAAAGGATTGGGCCACTTGTTGCATTTATTCCTACTGTCTTTTATTTACTCGTACTTTGTTTACTTGCTTTAACAAAAAACCCTAAAAATCTGTTTGCTAAGTATTTGCAGAGAATTCCTGATCCATACCACTAGCCAGCATCTTCTGCTCCTTATTGGGTTCGACACTCTTACTTATCGAAAATACTGCGATACACCCCCTATACTTGTGGGTCATCAAGACTATTTTCTAGCGCCGTTGTCGGGGAGTGAAGCGCTATTGGAAATTGGAACTGGTAAAGGAAACTTCTACTATGAGTACTGGTTACTTCTGCTAGTTGCTTTATTTTCGTTATGGATAATTCGCTGAGTTTCTTATTTGGTAATTCTACTACCACCGCTAAGGTAGTAGATAAGCCACCACCTGCTGAAATTGATGCTTTCAAAATACCTACAAGAATTATTGATCGTGTTATGGATAACTACTATGTTGGGAATGGCACTGTCCATCCCGGTGATCATTTTCTCTTTATACACGAATTATGCGGGTTGCTCAAGTGTGCAGGTATTACTACAGATCAAGTTAAGAAGAAGTTATTCTCATTATCACTGAAAGGAAGAGCTGAGGAATGGTATAAGCTGCTGAAGAATGGTCAAGCTCTGGAATGGGAGGAAATAGTGCCTCTCTTTTATTCAAAGTTTTATCCTCGTAGTGAGATTTATAAAGATTGGAATCAAATATACAACTTTTGGCCTCTTGATGGAGAGAGTACAGCTCAAGCTTGGGGGATATTGAAGTTACTAATGCTCAAATGTCCCATTCATGAGCTCCCCAACAATATTATTATCAACAACTTTTATGCAAGGCTCCCTCTACATGACAAGGATTTGTTGGATGCTTCTTGTGCTGGATCATTCACTCGCATGGAAGAAGAAGCTAAATGGGATCTTCTGGACCGTATTTAAGACAATGTTGAAGTTTGGGAGAATGATAAAGGTAGAAAGTCAGGTATAAATTATGATTATGAATGCATTGAATCTTTTATGGGAACTGATGACTTTCAAAATATTAAAAATGCTTATGGTCTTGATTTACAAGTTATTACGAATTGCTTTAGGGCTTTTGCTTCTTATATTGAAATTCCAAAAAGGGGATGGAACAAGTACCACGAACCTTATAAAGATAGTGTTGACTGTGTTCCTGTTGGGAGTGCTGAGTATTGCACTATTGATCCCATCTTACCTGAACCTTATATTGAGAAGATTCCCTTCCTAGATAAGGTAAAGGATCATCCTATGATAACTAATGTAATCACCAAAAGTGAAAAGAGAACTGTAAAACCTGATGAACAAATAAACGTTGAACCTGTGGTAGCAATTGTGAAAGACCTTGTCACTAAAAGCATAGAAGATGGACACATAGTCTTTTGTGAGGATGCTTCTAACATTGTTTCACATCCTAATAGAACTAAAAAAGCTAGTGTCCATGTGCTTTCTGTTAGAATTGGTGATCATTGCTATTATGGTTTATGTGATATTGGTGCAAGTTCCAGTGCTATTCCTGATAAGCTTTACAGAGAAATTATGCACGAATTGGAAGAGATTGATGTGGTTATTCACCTTGCTAATAGAGAGACCATCTCTCCAATTGGTATTGTACGAGACGTGGAAGTTCTTTGTGGTAAGATTAAGTACCATGTTGATTTCCTAGTACTTGGGTCAGCTACTAGTAAAACTTATCCTATTATCTTTGGTAGACCTTTCTTGAGTACTTGTGGAGCTATTATAGATTGAAAAAGGGAGAAAATCTTGGCTAAGTTTGATCGGGAATCTTATGAGTTAAATTTCTCGAAATTCGCTAAAGAACCTTGTGAAGAGGAAACCCATAATGAGGATATTAGAGTTGAACAACTTGCTTCTATTTCTCTTGCTCCTAACAATACTTTGCAGCAATTTATGGAAGATCATGAAAGTGAAATCTTCATGGAAGAAAGGAATGAGATTGACAAGATTCTTCGTGATCAGCCTAAGATGCTTAAGCATAACTTGCCTGTAGAAGACTTGGGTACCACATTGCCACCTAAAAAGGATCCAGTCTTCGATCTAAAACCTCTCCCTGATGATCTTAAATATGCTTATATTGATGATAAAAAGATATATCCTATTATTATTAGCTCTAAACTTTCAGGAAAGGAAGAAGAAAGGTTATTGGAGGTTTTAAAGAAACATCGAGGAGCTATGGGCTATACTCTGGATGATTTAAAAGTGATTTCACCTACTATATGTCAGCATTCTATCAACATAGAACCAGATGCAAAGCCAGTAGTAGAGCACCAACGACGTTTAAATCCTAAGATGAAGGAAGTGGTAAGAAATGAGGTATTGAAACTCCTTGATGCTGGTATTATTTACCCTATTGCTGATAGTGAATGAGTTAGTCCTGTTCATTGTGTTCCTAAAAAAGGAGGTATTACCGTTGTTCCTACTGATAATGATGAGATTATTCCTCAAAGAATAGTAGTAGGCTATAGGATGTGCATTGATTTTAGAAAAGTCAATAAAGTTACTAAGAAAGATCACTACCCGCTTCCTTTTATTGATCAAATGTTGGAAAGGTTGTCTAAAAAGACCCATTTTAGTTTTCTTGATGGTTATTCTGGTTTCTCTCAAATTGTTGTTAAACAACAAGATCAAGAAAAAACTACTTTTACTTGCCCTTACGGAACTTATGCTTACAGTCGTATGCCTTTTGGTTTATCTAATGCTCCTGCTACTTTTCAAAGGTGCATGTCTGCTATCTTTCATGGTTTTTGTGAGGAAATTGTAGAAGTGTTCATGGATGACTTTTCTGTCGATGGAACTTCTTTTGATAATTGTCTGCACAACCTTGATAAAGTTTTGCAGAGATGTGAAGAAACTAATCTTGTTCTTAATTGGGAGAAATGCCACTTCATGGTTAATGAAGGGATTGTCCTTGGGCATAAAGTTTCTGAAAGAGGCATAGAAGTTGATAGAGCTAAGGTTGAGGCCATTGAGAAGATGCCATGCCCAAGAGACATCAAAGGTATTCGTAGTATCCTTGGTCATGCTGGTTTCTATAGAAGGTTTATTAAAGACTTTTCTAGGATTTCAAAACCCCTCACTAATCCTCTTCAAAAAGATGTACCCTTCGTTTTTTATGATGATTGTAAGGGAGCTTTTGAAACTCTTAAGAAGGCTTTAACTACAACCCCTATTGTTCAGCCACCTGATTGGAGTTTACCCTTTGAAATAATGTGTGATGCTAGTGATTTTGCTGTAGGTGCTGTCCTTGGGCAACGTATTGATAAAAAGCTAAACGTTATCCAGTATGCTAGTAAGACTCTAGATGCTGCTCAAAGGAATTATGCTACTACTGAAAAGGAATTTCTAGCTGTTGTCTTTGCTTGTGATAAGTTTAGGCCCTATATTGTGGACTCAAAAGTAACTATTCATACTGATCATGCTGCTATTAAATATCTTATGACAAAGAAGGACGCTAAGCCTAGGCTTATTAGATGGGTACTGCTTTTACAAGAGTTTGATCTACATATAGTAGATAGAAAGGGTGCTGAAAATCCTGTAGCTGATAATTTATCTCGCTTGGAAAACATCTCTTTTGATCCTATGCCTGTTAATGATTGTTTTCCAAATGAGCAATTAGCCGCAGTAGGGGTGAACTCGCGAGGAAGCCCTTGGTATGTTGATTATGCTAACTTTATTGTCTCCAAGTATTTGCCTCCAACTTTTACAGCTCAGCAAAGAAGAAAGTTCTGTTATGATTTGAGGCATTATTTTTGGGATGACCCACACTTATACAAAGAAGGGGTTGCTGGTATTATGCGAAGATGTGTTCCAGAGTATGAACAAAAAGAGATATTGCGTAAATGTCACGGGAGCGCCTATGGAGGACATTATGCAGGAGATAGAACTGCACAAAAGGTGCTACAATCAGGTTTCTACTACCCTACCCTTTTTAAAGATGCAAGAAAATTTGTTTTATCTAGTGATGAATGTCAGCGTGTTGGTAATATTTCTAGACGCAATGAAATGCCTATGAACTACTCTCTAGTTATTGAACCCTTTGATTGCTAGGGATTTGACTTTATGGGTCCTTTCCCTCCCTCGAAAGGTTATACTCATATTCTTGTTGTCGTTGATTATGTTACTAAGTGGGTAGAAGCCATTCCTACAAAGAGTGATGACGGGGAAACCTCTCTAAAAATGCTTAAAGATGTTATATTTCCTAGGTTTGGAGTACCTAGGTATCTCATGACTAATGGGGGTTCTCATTTCATTCATGGTGGTTTTAGAAAGACCCTTGCTAAATATGATGTTAAGCATAGAATTGCTTCAGCCTATCACCCCCAAACTAGCGGGCAAGTAGAGTTATCAAATAGAGAAATTAAATCTATCTTGCAAAAGACTGTTAATAGATCTATAAAAAACTGGGCTAAAAAGTTGAATGATGCTTTATGGGCTTATAGAACTGCCTACAAAATCCTATGGGGATACCCCTTATAAAATGGTTTATGGGAAAGCTTGTCACCTACCTTTAGAATTAGAACATAAAGCTTACTGGGCAGTTAAAGAACTAAATAGAGATTGTAAGCTCGCTGGTGAGAAAAGATTATTTGACTTAAGTTCTTTAGATGAATGGAGTGAAGCCTATGAAAATGTTAGGCTCTTTAAGGAAAAAGTTAAAAATGGCATGACAAGCGAATACTTAAGAGGGAATTTCATGTTGGTGAGAAAGTTCTATTGTATAGGTCTCATCTTAGATTTTTTGCAGGAAAGCTACTGTCAAAATGGGAAGGACCTTTCATTATTCTAGAAGTATACCGTTCAGGAGCAATAAAAAATTCTTCTTTAAAAGATAATACTACACAAGTAGTGAATGGGCAGCGAATAAAACACTATATTGCTGGGGATTCTTATAATGAAGATGTTGATGCCTTTCAAGTTATAACTCAGGAAATTTTTATCAAGGACCAAATTCAAAGACCTGCAGAGTCCGCTTTCAAATAGGTAACAGTTCTGGTAAGAAAAGTTTCGCGAAAATACTATCCGACTATATTTTTGCAGTTTTTAGCCAATAAGGAAAGCTACGAAGCGAAAAAGGGACGGAAACGGAGCGAGGGTGGCTCACACCACCCTGTGGCGTGGGCCCACCCCTGGCCGCGCCACCAGGTGGTGTGGTCACCCCAGACTCCGCTTTCGACCCGTTTTCTCCCAGTACCTTCCTTTCATCATGAAACTTCGTAATATATAATCCCCCGGATCTCCCGAGGTTTGTATATCATGTTTTCGTCGTGTTTTTGTTTCGATCTATTTCTGACAGGTAGAGTCCCAGATTTGGATCTACAATGTCTTCCTCTGGACCAGCCAAGGAAGATTGTTTAGAGGGTATCATCAACCCATACATGAGAGAGTTGAAGATTCATCCCAAGGAGTTGTTGCTTGAAGATGGGGAACTCCGGATAAAAGAGGTTCGAGGCCCTAAAGGTGAAGGAAGTCTAGAGGATAGGATGGACGCACTAGAGCAAGAAGTCTTTAGGTATAAGAAGATGGCGATGCGCGAAGTGGATATCATCCATAAGATTTGTTCTGAACTCATCACCGAGCACCAAAAGGAGACTGCTGAACTCAAGGATGAAGTCCTCTCACTCTGCCAAACAGCCAACGAACTGCAAGCACAGTTCTATGACATTCAAAATCAAAACTGTGAGTATAAGGTTAGGTTTAAACGCATAAGTGTTGTTGCAAGTTTCAGGATGCTAGAAACCATGATGTCCTTTGTTGATGGGAAGCCCTTACCCTGGAAGTCGGACGAAGATGAGAGGATACCACCACCACCGAAGGAGTAATTCGTCATCAGGTTTGGCATCCCCTTGGTTTGTTCCAAGCTTGGGGGAGTGCCGCGGTATCACATCACTATCTTCTATCTTTTTACCTTTTCAGTAGAGTCATATCATGAATAGAGAAGTTATCATGTAGGATGGTTTGCATTATGTAAGTGTCCCCTCTCTCGTTAGATATGTATCCCTTGGTGTGAGTTTCCGTTATGGAATATTAATGAGAAGTTCTATCATTTACTCTTTTGCATAGCTTATATTAGTTTTCAATTTGTGGTTATATGATTGACCTTATTGTTAGTATAGGTACCACTTTGGGATCATTGAGTTAATTTAGTTGGTTTTGGCAAACCTGGCTCGGTCAGTAGCAACCCTATTTTTGAGAGTTGAAAGAAAAGATAAAAGTACTCTAAAGAAATATAATTGCATCATCTTTCTTTCTTGATTTGCTCATAAGTTTAGTATTCTCTAGTTAAGATATTTTGTGCTTCCAAGGAAGATTGCATGTTTGTCTTTATCACTTGTATGTTTGTTTGTTTCCTTCAACTCTTATACTTGCTACCCGGCCTTGCTAGCCAAAAACCTGTACTGAGAGGGAATTCTTCTCGTGCATCCACTCCTTTAAACCAAAACCTTTGCCATTTGTGTCCACCATACCTACCTATTAGCATTATTGCTATTCCAAGTAAATTCTTGTTTTATCTACCTTCCAAAGAGTCCACCATACCTACCTATTACCATATGCTACTCCAAGTATATTCATGCTTTTATCTACCTTTCGAATTAAACTTGTTGTGTGAAAATTAGTGATTAAAGCTCTCACGAACTTGATGGCACACTTTACTTTTCTTGCACTTAATAAACTTGAACCATTGGGTCCTTCTTTCTTGCGTATATGCTTGCACTTTATGAGTTGAAGTTAGCAGAACCATGCATCATGGGGAACGCTTTCAACACTACAATGGTACTTTGTGCCTAGTTGATATCATGATTCTTTTGCCTATGGATATCGGCGGTGTGAAATAAAAGGGTAACTTGTAAGATCATGGAGTTTATATGTGTGTTAGAGAAACGTCTAGGCCGCTAGCCTAAGCCATGCCTAATCATGGTGTAAACTTGAAGCATAACCATAGTGAGCATTCTGTGAAGCATCCTCAATAAAAACCTATGCAAATAGCAAATAAAAAGATCGCTGAGATGCTCACTGTCTACTTTCCTTGGCATTTTGATTATGGGATAGCTCATGTGTGATGTGCAAGGGGTACCCCGTTGGCGGTTCTCAATGATACACGTGTATTTACAATGACAAGAGCTTACTCGTGACTGAAGTTGAGTATCATGAGGTTCAGTACTCATAAGTAAGGGGCATGAGATTTCAACTTATAACTTGTCAAGCATATCCTCTTAGTTGTGTCACTTTAACCTTAATCACCTAAATATGCCTATGATAGGGGCTATGAGAGCTGAAAGCTAGTAAGTATCATAATTTTTGGGAGCTCTTTATGAGACTTGCAATCCCTGCTTCCCTCTGCGAAGGGCCTTTCTTTTTACTTTTTAGTTGAGTCAGTAAACCTATTCCTTTCTATCTCAGCAAGTATTTTGAGTTGTTGTGTTTCATTCATTCATATGATGATTTATTCAATCATGTTTCTTATGTTCCTTGTTTTGCACATTGCTCTTATCTTGATGTTTACTACTTTGAAAGTTATCTTTGAAAACCAGTTATTTGTGAACTCCAGCAAATTATCAACTATTCTTCGACCAAGAGCTAAGTTTGCCATTACCAATTATGATTCACTTTATGTATCTTTATTGTGTTTCCTTTACTTATTGCAAGTAAAGTTGTGTAATAGTGAGTTATCTTCTATTATGATCTACGTATTGATGAATATGATGCTTCTTGTCTGTATTCTTTTATCGACTCTTCACTCCATAAACCTGAGGTCGTGTTTATTGAGCTCAGTTTCGCTTGGGGACAAGCGAAGTCTATGCTTGGGGGAGTTGATACGTCCATTTTGCATCACTATTCTATGTCATAATTTACTGTTATTCATTGATATATTTCGTATTGAGAGGTGATACTTATGTTATTTCATCTGTCTTTGCATGGTTGATGACTTTTGGAGCATGGACCGCTGCAGTCAGGATTCTGATGGAAAAGGTGCTGTTTGGAGGCAAAATTCGCGAAGATCAGAAAATCCGGGAAAATATACGGAAAATCCTATTTTTTCCAGAAGACGAAGGAAGCCAGAAGGAGGGCTGGACATGGGCCATAGGGGGCCCACACCACCCCCTGGCGCGGGCCAGCCTAGGCCGCGCCACCATGTGGTGTGGCCGTCCTGGTCCACCCCTGGCACTCCCCTCTGGCGTATATATTCCTCCCGAAACCCTCAGACTCGAGGAGTGACCGCAGAAAGATTCCGCCACCTCTACGGGGCGGAAAACACCGAGAGAGAAAGATCTCTCCGGTAGATAGATTTCTGCCGGGGGAATTCCTTCCCGGAGAGGGGAAATCGTCGCCATCAACACCACCATAAAGTTGGACTTCATCGGGATCATCATCATCATCACCACCATTATCACCATCAGCACCATCATCTCGCTGTAACAATTGGGTTGAATCTTGCATAGTTCTTAGGGGAAACTTTCCCGGTGTTGATTACTCCTTGTAGTTGATGCTATTGAGTGAACCATTGAATTATTGTTTATGTTCAGATTGTTATACATCATTATTCCATCTCTGATCATGATCCATATGATGTCTTGTGAGTAGTTCGTTTTGTTCTTGAGGACATGGGAGAAGTCATGTTGTTAGTAGTGAAGTTGTGTTGAGAAAGATTCAATAGTTTGATATTTAAGTTGTGGTGTACTTCTTCTAGTGCTGTCATGTGAACGTCGACTACATGACACTTCACCTATATGGGCCTAGGGGAATGCATTGTGTATTTGGCTACTAATCATAGGGGTTACCGGAGTGACAGAAACCTGAACCCCCGTTAGGAAACCATTGCACAAGGGACGTAAGGGTCTTAGAGTTTAAAGCTGTGGTTAGGTTTCTACCTTAATTACTTTCTTGTACTTACGGATGTTTGCAAGGGGTATAATCACAAGTATGTATTAGTCCTAGGAAGGTCGGTACATTAGCACAGGTTCACCCACACAACACTTAGCAAGCTAAAGAAGATTAATCAACTATATGAAGCGAAAGCACTTGACAGTCTTCCCATGTGTCCTCAAGAACGTTTGGTCATCTTAAGTAATACAACCGGCTTGTCCTTTGCTGCATAAAGGATTGGGCCACTTGTTGCATTTATTCCTACTGTCTTTTATTTACTCGTACTTTGTTTACTTGCTTTATCAAAAACCCCTAAAAATCCGTTTGCTAAGTATTTGCAGAGAATTCCTGATCCATACCACTAGCCAGCACCTTCTGCTCCTCGTTGTTTTCGACACTCTTACTTATCGAAAATACTGCGATACACCCCCTATACTTGTGGGTCATCAGGCACCAATAGTCGTCTGCTTGACGCAGGGAAACTCGAGCACGTGCTTGAACACGTGTTTGCCATCCTTGATACATTCCCCCTTGTCTACGAAGGTGCATCCCTTCTTGGCGTAGCCCTCGAGAGCCTCATTGAGAACACCCCTTATTCTGGTGTAGTCTTTCTTCTTCGTCAAACTCCCCGAGTCGAAATACGTGGCTAGCGAATACCTTGGGGCAAGGACGATGAGTGTGCAGTATTTGTCTCTGCGCAACACAATTGGAACGAAATGTTGGAAAAAGAGCAAAGGAAGAAATCTATAAGAAATGCATAAGTTACGGCAGCGATGAGCGAGTGTGTGTACTTACTCGGGAAAGAAAGGCAAAAGAAGTGTGTCCTTCCTCTTGTTGTCCATCATTAACTTTTCAAGGTACGCCGTCGCCTTGGTCCGTGTCTCTGATCCTTTGACCAACTGGCTGTCCCGCATGTAGTAGGGATCCACTATCGCGATTTCTGGGGTACTCTCTCTCTCTTGATCTTGATCGCCAGATTGACCGCGTATAGGCGGACCAAGTTATAATCCAGCCGTTTCGTGAGAAACAGCTTGAATATGTCCTCGTACGCTATGAAGAATATATCCGCGGGGGGTTCATCGACGAAGCCCACGTCCAGTGGCACCTTGGCCGTGAAAACTGGGTAATTTGGATCTTTGTCTTTAAGAAGGAGGCCCTCTAGTGTCTTTACACCCTCGTGCAAAGTTAACATGGCTCGAACCGCCATGTGGAGCATATCCGGAGTCATGACACCCTCGTGCAAAGTTAACATGACACACTCGGGGCAAGCCATATTGTGTGGATGGTACGACGATGGCGTCCTGACCCCGGATCCTCTTCGGAAGAGGCTAGCTCGCACCCTTCTTATTATTATTATTACCTCTCTTCCTGTAGTGCTTCTTCTTCACAACAGTGTCAGCCACTGCCATCTGCTCATAAGCCGCCTTTCGGAGTGTGTTGGGGCTGAAAACCAATCCCGGTTTCTCGTGTGGTGGATCGGCGGCCAGAGGTGTCTCTTGAGAAAGACCATGGAAGACCAGGCGATGCGTGCATGTATTGGGCCGACCAGCTTGATGGTCGCGAGCTGTGAAGGGTTCTTCATCCACAGAAGGCATATACAATCCTTTGTCGGTGCCGGTGTTGATGAAGTCGTCAACGTTGACCAATTCATCATCATCTTCATGGGTGCCATCATGTGGTGGTGGTAGTGGGGGCGACGGCGGTTGCGGCACAACATCTTTGCCATGTGGCGGTACACACGCTGCCAAGAGTTGCTCGTGACGGCTGGTGGTGGCGACGACGGTGGCTGCTGGCTTCCGAGGTGGTGGCCGGGCAATCGATCGAGAGGTGGCGCTGGTGCTCCCCCCCCCCCCCCCCCCGCAAGACGAATCTGGGTCTTCGGCCATGTCAAGGGCCATTTGTAGCATTCTCCAAGGGTCTTGTGTTCGTCGGCTCCCTAAGGTTGAAAGGGGGGTCCATGTCGTCGCACCCTGGCAACACCCGAGCTAACCTGACCCTCATCACGTCATCATCCATTCGATTGTTGTGCATCGCGTGGCTCGCCGGTTGTATGAGAGTGCCCTTGGAAACATCCTTCAACTCACTGCTGACATCTTTAAGCAGGAGTACGCAAGAAGTGTCCTGAGGCAAAACATGTTGTTGGGCGTCATGAGATGGCAGCAGTCATGCATTAAAGGCATAAAGGAGATGACTTGCACTAACTAATTAGCTACCTTGGTGATGGTGTGGAGCTCGGCTAATGTAGAGACACGGCCGATGCCGGCGGCCGGCCTATCATCATATGCAATCTCCCGCTCAGGTGCCTCACAAAGCACCAGCGCCGTCGGCTGCGCCTTATTGGTATCTTTGGCGGGAGGGGGCGTTGGTGTGACCAAAACGAGCGGCTGCGTCCCAACGTTGATGGCCAGCGGGGTCACCAGGTCCGGCGACACGGTAACATTGATGCCCGACTTGTTGCCGCTTAAGCTGGGCAAATGTATCGGCCCCTGTTGACCTCCCGCATTCCAAGCAGTAAGCCCCTCGAAAAACTTAGGGGGGATCATCGAGCGGAGCTTCTCTTCCACTAACTTGTCCACCGTTTTCTCGTCCACCGTCTACTCCTCCAGTGTCTACACCTTCATCTTCAACTTTTCAACATCGGCTTTATCCTTAGCCGCCAACTGGTTCTTCCTCTCCCTTCTTTTCTTGGCGTCCTCTTTGTAGTACTCCTAGAACTTCATGCTTGTACTGAAGCCGGACACATGGCCAGCTGAGGACGGTGGCAACCCATTGTCCCTCTTCTTGTAAGCATTGGGCGCCCTGTTGAAAACCGTGGCCCACGGCTCCGTCGAATCCTAGGACGACTCGGTGGCAGTAGCATTCAGTTCCTCCTCCTGCAGAGACAAGGAAAGGTGAACCCATTTAGATTCTTGGCTTCATTATTTTAATTAGAACGCAATAGACTTGAGATCGGCGATAAATTCCTTACCAGAGTCTTCTCGAAGTCCTTCACCTCTGGATCGTCGGTGATGAACTCCCATGTTTCCTTGTCCAGGTAGTAGCGGGCCCGAACAAATTGCCTAAGCTGCAAGTCCGTGATTTTAAGCCAAGGGTTGTCTTTACCAAGGCGTTCAAGCTCAGCGTCCTCCTTGTCCCAAATGGCTTGTTTCCCCTGTAACCGCCGCTTCCAAGGCGGTGGTTACCTATGTTCTGTTCCCGCATACTCCTTCCCCATTTAGTCCATTTTATAGCGTTAGTGGTAGCTATATCCGCCTTGAATATATTAAACTCCTCTTCATCGAGCATCGCATTTTTCTTACTAATAACCTCCCATCTTTCACCTTTGTCAATGCTAGTCTTCACCCGGGTTTTCCAGCTGCTCAAGGCGTTGCTCATCTTCGTGAGGGCTAGTTTGTTCACCGGGTTCTTTCTCTCGAGGTTTCTAAACCGCTCTGGGAATCTGTATTGCTTGTGAAGCTTCTTAAGGAGGTTATCGACCAAAGCTGCATTGGCATCATGTCTGATGTACTTCGTGTTGATCGACATGCTTTCCCGGACGATGCACCCGAGTTGCAGGCTATACCCTTTAGAAATCGCCTCTGGCACAATGGGCTGGCCACTTTCTGTGACCTCAGTGAACTCATCGCAGACGATGGCGAGCACTAGCACCTTCCGCTCCTTCTTTTCCTTCTTCTTCTTCTAAGAAGCGGCCGGGTTGCCGCTACCGCCATCCGTGCGCTCGCCGCCATCTGTGCGGGCGACCCCATCGGTGGTGTCATCCTCTTCACCGCCGCCTTCACTAGTTCCATCATATTCGTCTTCGTCCCCCTCGTAATCAGGATCTCCTTCCTCATTGGCCCCAGCAGCCCTGGCGACAGTCGCCTCCTCCTCCGATGGTGGTGTCATCCTCATCGCCTCCTCCTCCTCCTTCTGTTGGGACCCCGGCTAGAATGACTGGTTGGCCTGTCTAGCTTGTTCTTCGATGCTGATCATGTGCTTAGAAGGGCCGGCCTCGTTGTTGCCCGACATGTTTGCACTACTCTATTAAAAAGAGGCAAAAAGTTAGCACAAATCTCGGCCGAAAATTTCGGCATGACCTTTGCTAATTTTTTGACCTAGGAGTGCCCATTTCTCAACCGAAACGGAAGTGAATCGACACTTCAGGAGAAATGGGCAACTCAAATGAAATCCATGCAAGACAAAACACCCCATCCCCATATTGATAGCCCCATGCATTAACCCCAGCATCATCATCCATGCAGCCCCATCCATCATTCACGCAACAGTATAACAGATACATGTATAAGAAGAACTTTAAAAACTTAAAAGGGTACAGCAAATAATCTATAAGCAGTATATATATATCAGAATGTGCTTCTACTGAATGAAAACTGAGTAGCAGTTATAGTACACAGAGACACACACAGGCTCTCTTCTTCTTGCACACACACAGGCTATCAAGTTATAGTACACACACTTTACCTTGCACAGTTTAGTAAAGGGGAATTTTTTATCTAGCGGCAGTACACATACACAATCATGATGCTCATATTTTCTAGTAACTGATGCAGACTAATCATATACATACTAACTGGCTTTTTTACTGCAGGTGTAAGGTACTTTGTTCTGGCTCTTTAAATGAAAGTTTGACCAGATCCCCGTCGAAACTATGGTCCTATACCCATGTGTACAGGCACAAATGTATTTCCGTTAATAAAACAAATGAATAATGTCTGATTATGATTTCTACAGTTCATCTACTACTGTTGTTACCAAACAAGAACATCTACAACTGACTGCATGAGAGAGCCTTACTGTCTAGAGACCCTAGAATAATATGATGCAGGTTCAAGCATGTTCACAGGGAGTCAGATAGGTGACTAGTATTCTCTTCCTTAAAAAGCATGCTTCATTACTGCCAAAATATCTCAAACCATCAACTTAGTTAATGCTAGCAACAAAACTGAAAATGACCTGTTAATGTAATGTGAGCATGTGACAACTTCTTGTTTCTGTTTGGTTCATGCTTAGGCTCCTAGTACTCTGCATGTTTGTGCAACCTGGAACACTCAAACATAATGTTCCATAGAGTGTATCGAGCTAACCATCACCTTAACACTCAAACTTCAGGAACATCATAATATAAGTGAGCAACTAATCGTATTTATGCTGAAAGAAACTTCTCAAGGTAATAAAAATCCTAAACGACAACACAGAGTTCCAGAGGCAAAAGGACTTGACAATCACAGCAGGGACAACACATCCCAACCACATATAGAGAGAGAATCAAACACCAATCGTGTTGCTGATGCACACAACAACAAAAGCTACTCTACTACTCCCTCCATTTCAAAATATAAGATGTTTTTAGTTTCTTTGCACAATACAGCATTCTTCTGAACTTCGACCTTTGAATCAGTTTTAGTGTAATATTAGAATGCTTACTCCATTTCTTTTTTGTAGATTGAGGGTTTGGTCCTTGACCATGGTTCTCGGCACCCTGACATGAGGGTCTGGTCCTTACAGTACAGAATAGAGGCAGTTTCAATAGAGGCATGCATGCAGACATATAGTGGTGGCCAAATGGCATAATTAGTGGTTAAAAAAAGCTATTGTTCAAGTTAAGTAGAATATAGGCATACAAAAATGATGTGATTAAGCAAGCATACAGAAAATGATGTGATTAAGCAAGCATAAGAAAATGGTTGGTCATTAAACAAGCATACAAAAAGTAATAGAAAATAGGGACAATCTGGTTCCAAGAAAACAATGATATTCTTATTGCTAAAAGGCCATATGGACCTGTAATTATCGATTTATCTATCAAGTTACATCACTATGTTTCTAGCAACTTACATTCCCTTTGTAGCCTCTACTTTATTTGCTTTGCACACTAAAAAAAGATGAAGCCTCTATTTTGTTTGCTTTGCACACTAAAAAAAGATGAATACACCACCCAGGAAACATACTTCCTTAATTTGCAATTCATAATTCACTCCAAGCCAAACAAGCACAATCCTAAATCATCCACCAATGTCCTTAGAATGGTAGCACACTACAACTTTGGAATAGCAGGCGCCAAGGCAAGTTCTGGAAAGGAATGAGCTGTGATAGATATGCACTTGCATTGCATCTAGCAAAAGGATTAGGTCACTGATGTCTATGGATTTCTATTCTTGTAGACAGTTGTTGGGCCTCCAAGTGCAGAGGTTTGTAGAACAGCAGCAAGTTTTCCCTTAAGTGGATCACCCAAGGTTTATCGAACTCAGGGAGGAAGTGGTCAAAGGTATCCCCTCTCAAGCAACCCTGCAATCAAGATACAAGAAGTCTCTTGTGTCCCCAACACACTCAATACACTTGTCAGGTGTATAGGTGCACTAGTTCGGCGAAGAGATAGTAAAATACAAGTGGTATGGATAATTATAAGTGGTAACGGTGATATAAAATAGCTTGGTGGCGTGTGGTTCACGTGGGAAAAGACTAAAGGCAAACTGAAATAAAGAAGGAAGCAAGCAAACATGTAACAGATCTAGATGCAAACGGTGTTTCAATGCTTAGAAACAAGGCCTAGGGATCATACTTTCACTAGTGAACACTCTCATATAAATATCTTCTCTTTATGATACTACTCTAAACTACTCTCCGGTTGGACACTCTAATCCATGGTAGGGCTATAACAGCACACCTCAAAGTAAGTCTTTCCCATCTAGAAAACCCCACACTGTTACCTTGAGCACTAGATGGTTCCAACAAACACCACAAGTTCATAAAGACATCCAACTCCAAATATAACTCATAACAAGTATTTGTAATCTCTAGCCTAAGTGCCACCATGGTGTGCACGCTGTCACTTTCACACACATGGGGAGAGCAGAGATCTATTAAAGCACTTGAGTAGCAAGGTAGATCTATAGATTACAAGCTCATGATCACAATATGATCATGCATAGAGAGAGAGATGAACACATAGCTACCGGTAGAACCCTTAGCCTCGAGAGAGAACTACTCCCTCCTCATCATGGGAATTAGCAACGGTGATGGAGATGGTGGTGGAGATCGATGGAGATGGCTCCGGGGGCACTTCCCCGTCCCAGCAGGGTGCCGGAATAGAGACTTTCTGTCCCCCGAATCTCCCCTTCGGTGGCGGCGGCGCTGCGGAACTTTTCGTGGCTGGAGGCTTGATTCTTTAGGGTTTATGCCTCAGGAGGCTTCTTATAGGCCAGAGGGCAAGGTCGGTGGGCGGCCAGGGGGCCCACACCATGCCCTGGCGCGTCCTGGGGGGACCCACGCCATGGGGTGGTGTGACCACCCTGTGGCCCCTCTCCGACTCTCCTTCTGGCTCCGTGAGTCTTCCGGGAAAATATCAACTTTGGCTTTTGTCCGGTCCCATTCCAAGAATATTGATTTTCTGACTTTCCTGGAACCAAAAACAGCAGAAAACAGGCAACTGGCACTGTGGCTCTTTGTTAATAGGTTAGTCCAAGAAATCATGTGAAAAGTACTCCAAAGTGTGGACAAAACAGAAGAAAGTAGATAAAACCAAGCATGGAACATCAAAAATTATAGATACATTTGCAAGGTATCAGTCACACTCAAGCTAAAGATATGTACACATGCAAAGGATGGCTCTGTCAAGAAGTATTTTCTCCTCCTTGGTGTCCCGCATGCTACATTGTTTCTTTAGCCCTCAAGACCACTTTTCTCATTCATTTGTTCAGACTTAAATATGCACAACAGGATCAGCCCACACAAGGGCCACTAACACCATGCAGTGACCACTAACTAAACTATTTCGTGATCAACAAGGCTCGGCCATGTCACTTGTAGAAAGACATAGAACGACGAGCGCTAGGTAACCTACAGGAAGGATGTGGCGATTACCTAGGGTGGCTTGCAAGGTGGACGGCAAGAAGACGGTGGACGGTGAGGTGGCTTCTAGCTGTGGTGGCGAGCACCGACCGTGCCCTTCTCCTCCTGCTACGGGCGGGGCCTCCTCCTCCTTCCTGAAGCTTGGCGGCGCGGTGCTCCCTGCTGCGAGCGGGGCCTCCTCCTTCCTAAATCTTGGCGGCGTGGTGCTGCCTCCTCCCGCGGATGGCAAGGTGGACACTGCGGACAGCAAGGTGGACGCTGCGGATGGTGGGTTCCTCCTCCACGGGCTCCGGCGACGGGGGATTCTCTCCTCCTCCACGGGCTCCGGCGGTGGGGGCTAGGGTTCCTTGTCGGGCGCACGCACGATTGCTGGGGATGACAGAGAGAATTGGATCGAGAGAGAGAAAGGGGGATTAGGGGGAGATCAGGCCAAACCGTCTATTTGGCTAAGTGTGAAAGTTCTGTGGCGCATTCGGTGGGAATGCGCCACAGAACTTTTGGACATAGTCCAAAACAGCGCGACGTCGTAGCATGACAAGATCACATACTTGTCCTAGTGGTCTTGCTCGCTAGCTCTCACCTGGGGCAGCCAGGTTTGAATCCTGGCTATCTCACACTTTTTTTTAATATTTTTAATTACACACATATGCATATTTATTCAAAAAAAGCAAGAACATATACATATATGCATATTTATTCACATATGCATATTTATTTAAAAAAAAGCAAGAACATATACATATATGCATATTTATTAAAAAAAGCAAGAACACATATGCATATTTATTCAAAAAACCCTCCCGGATCATATATATATATATGTGTGTGTGTGTGTGCTTGTCACACACAAATGTGAATTTGTATACCCACACGAATATCACATTATATGTTTTAGTCTCTAACTAATACCCACACTAATATCACATTATACCCACACGAATTAATACACCAAAAAGTCACATAAATGCTAGTGTCTCTTCACAATCTTCTTGCCCTTTTTCGTCGCGGTTGAATACTTTAACCCGTGCACTTTGAGATTTCTTCTTGTGAATGGATAACCTTTAGTAGGTAGTGTGGTTTTCCTTCTTACTTTAGTAGTAGTAGGCATGTCGAAGTACTTGTCGAATTCCTCTTCGATCTTTGGGTCGCTGTTTTGTCGAAGTTTTGCTCGTTGGCGGCTCCTTCCATTTCGATGATGATCCTCTTGCCCCTCCTAACTACAACATGGTTGGGCTTTGACGGGTCGGTAATAAAAAAGCATTGATCAACTTGGCTAGCGAGTACCCAAGGCTCATTTTTTGCGGAGGCGTTCTTCGTCAATTTGGCATCTGGTATAAACATTGTGGTGAAATACCGTCCTTCTTTTTCCACGTTCTTGGCCCATCTAACACGGAACATCGGTACGATCTCTCCACAGTAGTCGAGCTCCCATATCTACTCGATCCTTCCGTAGAATCTTTCCATGATAGTAGTCTCGTCATCAGCAAAGGATAACATAGTTACTCCTGAGTTTTGATATTCTCTATTCCTGTCGTTTTCCTCGGTGTAGAATATGTAACCGTTTCTGTCGTATGACTGATAGGTCCTTAGGTTGTGCCCTGGGCCCTGCGATAAGGAGAATATGAGTTTTTGATCTTCCGTAGAAGGCATCTGTGAGGGATTGTCCAGTTGCCTTTTCTTGAACCAACCCGTGAAGCTGGAGTTGTGCTCTCTGGTTACGTCTCCCTTCTTACTCGGCCGGCCCTGGTCGACGTACTCCTGCTCGATTAAGCTTTTGTGCTCTTCGACCCAAGGGCCGACCACTTCAATGTGTTGTAGCGCAACTCGGTGTGCCCTTTCAAAATCAGTGCGTCGACCATCAATGCCGACATGCAGTGAGCGACAGCCCTCGTGGTGACCATATCCACCGAGCCTGCCGAGGTGCTTCTTTGTGGGTATTCCAACATCCTCGTTCTCGGTGGTTAGATAATTCTGGCAGAAGGAGATGCACTCGTAGATCAGAAAGCCCTTCTCTATGCTTCCATCAAGACGGGACCTATTGCGAACGAATCCTTTGATGACACTGTTTAGCCTTTCAAACGGCATCATGTTGTGCAGGAATATCGGCCCGAGCTGGATGATGTCGTCCACGACATGTACAAGCAGATGCACCATGATGTTGAAGAATGCGGGCAGGAAGTAAATCTCAAGCTCGCATAGTATCATCACGATCTCTTCCTGTAGCCTGTCGAGCTGCTTCACACCGATCGACTTCCTAGATATGACATCGAAAAAGTTACAAAGGCCAAACAATGTCTCGCGAACATGCTCATCCATTATCCCACAGATCGCAACAGGGAGTATCTGCGTCATCAGCACATGACAGTCGTGAGACTTCATACTGCTGAACCTCTTCTTCGCCACGACCAGATATCTGCTTATCTTCCCTGAGTAACCATGAGGAACTTTCACTCCTAAGAGGCACCTGAAAAACTACTCGAGCTCCTCCAGACTTAGAGTAAAGCAGGCAGCGTGAAGCACCACCTCATTCTTCTTAACTCTTTTGCGGCGACCTTGAGTCCCTTCCGTATGATCATCATCATCAGCATCACTATCAGGGTACTGAAGATATTTCTTGATGCCAAGCAATTTCAGGTCCTTTCTCGCTTTCAGCCCATCCTTGGTCCTCTCCGGCATGTTCAGTAGAGTGCCAAGAACACTCTCGGTGACGTTCTTCGTGATGTGCATTACATCGAGGCTATGGGAAGTGTGAAGGACCTTCCAATACGGCACGTCCTAGAAAACAGACCTTGCGTTCCATACACCCAGCAACGGCTTTGTCCTCGGTCGTTTTTTTCTAGGCGCAGGGCAATCTACCCAATTATTCAAAAGCTCCTCGATTTCTTCGCCACTCCTCGGACGCGGGGCTCTTTCGAGCTCGTCCTTACCATTGAACAGGTCACCACGTTTTCTCCATGCTTGATCCATGCGGATCCACTTTCGAGTACCTTGGAACACAGTTTTTGAAGACCAGGGATCCCTTGGTAGCTAGAGATGCGGTGTCTCATCCATGCACTTGACGCATGCATTGTGTCTGTGGTTCACCTGGGCCGATACATATGCGTAACCAGGATAGTCCTGCACGGCCGTGAGCAACGCGGCTCTTAGATGGAAATATTCTTTAGTCTAGGCGTCCCACGTACGGGCCGGCGACTCCCACAAGCTGGCTAACTCCTCTCTCAATAACCCAAGATACATATGCATATCGATACCTGGTTGTTTCGGCCCCTGAATAAGAATGCTCATGTGTACATACCTTTGCTTCGTGCATAGCCACGGGGGGAGGTTGTACGGCCATACAAACACGGGCTAGGTGCTATGCGTGCTACTCTGGTTTCCAAAAGGATTGAGTCCATCGGTGCTCATACCCAGCCTGACGTTCCTTGCATCGCCCCCGAACTCTTCGAACTCGATGTCTAATGCATTCCACTGGCTAGCATCTAAAGGGTGTGTCAGGATCTTGCCCTTCTCTGGATCATCTTTGGGTTTCTCTCTTTCCGCGTACCATTGCATGAGCTTTGCTTCCTTAGGATCTACGAAATATCGCTATAGATAGGGGTGATAGGAAAGTACCATACCACTTTTCGAGGAACTTTCTTGTTCCATCTCTTGTACCGTCCTTGGCTACACATCGGACATGTGGTTCTATCCGCGTACTCGTTCCGATAAAGTGCGCAATCATTGATGCATGCGTGGTATTTAATGTGTCGTAGGTCGAGAGGGCACACGATTTTCTTGGCCTCCTCGATACTTGTTGGCAATGTGTTCCCCTTAGGAAGTCGGTCGTGCCAGTATTCCATGTTTGTGTTGAATCTCACATCAGTCCATTTGTGTTCGGCCTTCATCTCCAGAGCCTTGAGCATTACACTCAAACGTGTATCCTCGGGGCGACACCCAGGATACAATGGAGTCATCCCATCTACCTCCATTTAGGCCAGCTTGGCTTTCTCTCTGACTCTAGCTTTGTCGTTGCTCGTCTCCTTGAGGAGCAGTTCTTGAACATGAGGGTCCTGCAAGACCGAAGTTAGCAGCGTCTGTGTGTTCGCGTCTTCTCCTTCTTCATGATGATCATGCCCGTCGCCATCTCCCTCTCCATGCTGATCATGCCCGCCGGCATCTCCTTCGTCATGATGATCATGCCCGGTAGACTCTTCGTCTTCTCGCCCGCCCACGTCTTCGTGACCACCATGTCCTACCGGCGCCTCATTGAGTCGCGCATGAAACCGTTCCTGAGCAGGTGACCCTCCAATTGTCCAGATTCAGGGTCGATCCAGCGCTGCAGTTTGCATGTTTGACATGGACATCTTATCATGGTCTTGTTATTCAGAATCATGTCCTCCTTAGCGTCTTTCTTGTACCTAGCAATTCGACCTTCGCTCATCGTGAGGACCATGGTTGCTTGAGCGGTCAAAACAGGGAGTATAGGTGAGAACCACACCATATGAACACACACATGCATGAATGCTAGCCGGAAAAAATTCAGCATGACCTTTCCTAAAATTAGGACATATGGGTAGTGCAAAAATTTGCCGAAATGGAAATGAATCAACATTTTGGCAAACATCCATGCAACCACACCGGCCAGGACAACAATAAGCAAGCAACAAAAAACTTCCTCCCATTGCAAACATTCATGCACCACACAAGCATCGTCTCACCATGGATCGCACACACACACACACACCGCCCGCGCGACAAGCTTCACATACATGTTCATGGCCAAGTACTCACCTAGTAGACACAATAATAGTGAGACAAGACCGCGTGATGAGAGAGTGTGGACAAATAGATTTACAAGTTGGTGGAGAGGAAATTAGTAAACAAATAGAGATGTGCGAGAGAAAACTAAGGAACTTTTAGATCTACAAGTTGGAGGGAAGCTTTCACTTACCAATCTATGGACTAAAGTAGGTTTAGTTACAAGAAAATGGAGAAACTATGGGCAAAATGGGGTGTGAGGGAGGAGGAAGACGAGTTGGGAGGAGGTAGAAAGGAAAAGATATGAAATGGGAGGTGGTGGATAGATAAGGTGGGACCTTTGTCGCCTTTTTAACATGGATCTGGACGCCCTCATCTATGGCACATATGGAGGAAATGCGCCACAGATGCTCAAACTTCTATGGCGCATAAGTCCATATGCGCCACAGAACTTATGGTATAGGGTAAAGTGGTGGGACCCAGAGTTAGGTTTCTGTGGCGCATGTGAGGATATGCGCCACAGAAGTGAAACATATCTGTGATGCATATCCACACATGCGCCACAGATCATGGATGAAAAAGTATCTATGGTGGGGCCCGCCTCCAAGTTTTGTGGCGCATAGTGGAATATGCGCCACAGAAGAGGAAACTTCTAAGGCGCATATCTCATTATGCGCCATAGAACTTGGATCGCCCCACCCCGGCTGGCGGGTCCCACCAATCTTCTGTGGCGCATATTGTACGAAATGCGCCACAGAACTTCTAGGTTTCTGTGGCGCATGGATTTACATATGCGCCACAGATTAACTTGTCTACCTATAGGCTATTTCCTAGTAGTATATTAATTATCATCACAATGTTTGGATTTTTGTTAGGATTATTGAGAAACACGATAGAGTTGAATGTTTGTTTAACTTGTATGCATCTTAATAATGAAGGAAA
The DNA here is from genome assembly GCA_910589775.1 of Avena eriantha. Lineage (NCBI taxonomy): Eukaryota > Viridiplantae > Streptophyta > Magnoliopsida > Poales > Poaceae > Avena > Avena eriantha. The sequence continues at coordinate 491,571,070 of OU342740.1, forward strand.
TATGCCCTGAGAGGCAATAATAAAGTTGTTATTATGTATTCCTCGTATATGATAGATGTTTATTTTGCATGCTATAATTGTATTGATAGGAAACGTCAATACATGTGTGTTTAATAAACAAAAAGAGTTCCTAGTTATGCCTCTCTTGTAGACTAGCTTGTTGATTAACAAGATGATCAAGGTTTCCTGATCATGGACATTGGATGTTGTTAATAACAAGGTCACAACATTTGTGAAATGATGTGATGAACATTCATCCGAAGTATAGCATTACGATCAAGTCATTATGTTTACATTGCTATAACATCATACGAAGTAATCTTTATCCTTAGCCCATGAGATCATGTTAATTGCTAACACCGGAAGAGTATCTTGATAACATCAAACGTCACACCATAACAAGACGACTATAAAGGTGGGTTTAGTGCTATGAAGGTGTTATGTTGAGGCTCATGGATCAAGAGTGGAATTTGTCAATCCCGATGACGGATAGATATACTTTGGGCCCTCTCGGTGATATCACATTAAGATAGCTTGCAAGCAAGTGATGTGATCACTAGAATGTTATATCACGGGAACGAGAAAAGAGTGCATGTCAGCAACGAGATCAAACTAGGTATTTGGATACCGATGATTGAATCTCGGACAAGTATTATATCATGAGACAAAGGGATTAAATTACTAGCGTTAAAGTTTCTCACGATCACAGAAGTCATCGTTGAATGTGCAGGAGTCAGCATGGATCTCCAGGTCCCGCTTCTGATTATTGATCTGAGAGGAGTCTCAATCATGTCTGCATTATTCGCGAACCGTAGGGTGACACACTTAAGAGTAACCGGACACCATTTCGGAGCACATATGTTTCAGACGAAAGAATTGCAAAGCGCAGGAATTGTTTCGATAGAAACCAGAATTGTTTTGGGTGAAATTGCAGAAAGTGGTTCTGCATGTGATATTGAAATATTGCAAGGGGTTTTATGTGAATGTTTGTTAATTAAAGTAATTAACAAAATTCTGAATAAATTTAATAAAAGAGTTTTATTAAATGAGAGAGCATTAAACTTAGAGAATTTTAATGCATTTAAAGTGGAGACTTTAAAAGGGAATGTCAAGAGGCATTTTAATGTGGAGGGATTACCACCACATGAATGGGGGAGGTGAGGGGTCACCCCCCATGAGGCGCCGGCCATGGGGAGGGGCACCCCCCTCCTCCTATAAAAGGCCCCCCTCTTCCTCCTTCTTCCTCACACCTCCTCGGAAGGATCTCTCTCCCCCTCTAGAATTATTCCCCCATGGTCTCGGATTAGCGAGATACATGTTCCCGGTGGCCTTGCGTCTGGAAGGAGTTGCTGCTTCCGCTGATTCGCTGGAGCGAGGAGGTGGAGGTTGTCTGGTTGCTTGAACGTGTGTGCGAGGACGGATGCGCTGCTGATTTGCGGCACTCGGACTTCCACACGATCTTGAGATCGGCAAGTGTACGACTACATCAACCACGAGTTCATACTCGTTAACAAAACTCTTTGTCTTCGAGGGTAAGTTCTCCATGGATGTATGTCCACCCGTTGCTCTATATCCAGTAGATAGATCTTGGCCTATAGTTCTCATCGTAGGAAATTTTTTGTTTTCTATGCTGCGGACCCAACAAATAAAAGATATTTTACCAATTCAATTAGGAAAGGAGTATCTTAGAACCACTCCTCTCTATTCAAGGAGCTGTTTTCCAAGAGACCATGCTCACCTCTCTCCATGATGCAACGACTATTTACTCTCTCCTACATATGCCTCTGATGGGCAGAATCACGACAACCATCTCTCCCAGCCCTCTCCCTTTCATGCGCTTCTTCCAGCTACATTATGATGTTAGTTGTTCCCTACGGGAGACAGATGACCGGTGTATGTAGTTGGAAGAAGTGCATGATTAACAGAAAAGGGTAAGAATCACCATTTCCTAGGATGTGCAGACAAGCCGTGCTCTTCCCCGCTCTTTGTCCATGTATCTTGTCGCTCTCAATTGCTCTCTTGGGGAGAGGCTTGGAGGGTGATGAGATATATTTTCATCATGGGAACCAGTGCCAGATCCGCCGCCACCGCAGCCAAGGACAAAGAGGAGGAGGAGGTGTTGTAGATTTAGTTAATATAGGTTTCTAAATACAATTTACTTAAAAATCATGTTAGTAGTTTGTATGAAAATTAATAGTTTAATTAAGTTCAAATGGTACTGGTATCAAGTTTACTTTTATTTTCATCTTCATGGTAACACAGAATCAATGATTAAAAGTTAACATGTGGTGTGGTCAACACAATCAATAGTAGTCAAACGGTCAATAGAGGAGTCAAATATCCCGTCGGGGTGTCATCGCACCGAAAAATGAGGGAAAATAGGTCATTGCACTAGTGGGTCCCCTGACAACACTTTGCAGGTCCCACACATGTCAGAGTATGCACCAGGTAATGGTCAAAGGCCTTTACTCAACAGAGCTCCATGTGGGTAGTTGCGAGGTTGGCCTCGAGGGAGGAGGGAAAATCTGATGAGTGTTTTGAGTGGTGGGAAGAACTGAGTATCACAAGCCTTAGTGGGGCACAGAACTAGTTATCCCTTTTAGAAAATAGAAATATCAAGACTAAAAAATACAATTTATACATTACGGTTCCATCACAAATGATACCAACTAGAGATAGAATATAAGGAGGCCAAAAATAGAGAGAGACAAAATACCAAGCTCAAATACAATTATCAAGAACCAAATATATGTATAATAATTAAATGCAACAATTTAAATATGAACCATGCAATGTGGCATGATGATACATTATGATGTCATGGTGATGCAAAATAAAATAACAAGGAATTTCTAATTTTATGATTTCCTGAGCTGTCACAATTCGATACCATTAAAAGGGATCTTGCCCTGAGATCCGCACCATGTACAGGGAAGGAGGGTGATTAACTGAACTTCATGAGTCGTGTAGATCCTCATAACACTATTAACAAGGGTTCTTGCTCTATCTTCAAAAATTGACACCACTACCAACAAAGGTTGTTGTTTACATTCTTCGAGAGGATACTCCAGATAAGCAAAGGAGGAAGTAAGGGTTTTAAAAGATAAGGCCACCATTTACTTCGATGGAAGGAGTAAGAGTATCATATTGATCCAGTTCAATGTACAAGAGTGAATAGAAACAGTGGTCAACACCCACATTATTAACTCCATACATAGACAGGAAGATCTGCAATTCATTCTCATAATTTGGACTGAAGATCTTGACGGTGAAGCTCCATAATAAGTCGAAGATATGATTCAAGAGCTTCATCGGATCCAAAGTAGCTGATGATGTCATCATCTTGGAAGTCACCAACCATCAGGAAAGATATGAAGGAAGATCACGAAAATAGATGAGAGTCAATAGAGAGAAGGAAAACCAGATGTAGAAACACTATTGCAAAAGGAAGAAAGCAGAATCCTAAAGGTGTGATGGAGACCCAACCACGAGAAATTCTGGACTTGAAGAAGATAAGAGACCAGATTCAAACACTCAAGGATAAGAGGAGAATAGAATAAAGGCGAGGATTAAAAATAGAGCTACTCAGATCTATCCAATGATTATTTTAGCAAAATAATTTTGACACTCTATTTCGTCTATTATCTAGGTTATCCTATAGGCAGAGCAGACAATTGGGGTATCGGAAATCATGGCTCTAATACCACTTTTAACACCCTCGAATTGGGACTATGTAGAATTAGTGAAGCCCGCCAAACCCGCATTTGGGGATTTCCTGGGATGCCACAGTGGGAGGAGTCATGTGATCAAGCACTTTAGTAGAAATTAAATTAATAAGATACATAGTTGTAAAAAAAGCTTTGTCCTAAAGTTTTAGAGGCATAGATGCATTAGCAAGAAAGGCAAGACCAACTTCAACATGTGACGGTGTTTGTGTTTAATGGAACTTTTTTATTGGTGAGCATGTGGATAAGAGACATGATGTGAGTTACCAAATTTTTGAAAGAATGCATGAAGTTTTCTATATTCGCCACCCAATTGGTTTGTATTGTAATTATTTTGGGACCATTTATCCAAGTAAATTTGCTAAAGTCATTAACGAAGCTCACATAATATAAGCGTTTCCTAATAGAAGCAAGAGCTAGAACCCAAACATCAGTGATATTTGTTCCAAATGAACAGTTGATACGCTGGTAGGAGTATGATAGGAAAATTGATGGATCTTGGCTTGTTGACAAGGATCACATATGTAAGGGTTTATTTTAAGGGAATACGATAGTTTATTTTCCTAAGAACTTGTTGAATGAGGATGGATGCTCGAAACGACAAGGCCATGTAGATGAAGAGGGATTGACTGTGATGAAGGCATGCTTGAGAGAGCCTGTAGAGGAAGGTATAATTGGATAAAGACCACCGTGACATGGGGATTTAATCTGAATTCTCTTCGTGACGTGACCCATGATAAAAAGGAAAAAAGGGTGAAACTCAAGATAAACATTGTTGTCTAGGGTAAGTTTTAAACAAATAAAAGACTTTTATTGGTAGTTGGAACATGAAGAATATTGTTAAATGAAAGGGAAGTACAAGGGTATGCAAAATTTAATGAGCAACATGTGTAATTGTCATACCATTTCTATTAGCTGTTGTGAACTTGATCATGAACTTTAGAGTTGTCACGAGTCATCAACTTGTTGAGCTCGCTGGTGACATGATTACTCATTGTGTCGGTATCAATGTACCATTGTTCCCACACCGTATGAAACAATGTGAGCGCCCTTGTGTCCAGAACTCGAATCATCATCATTGTTATCAAAATGTCGCCACCAACATTCATTTGCCGGATGACCATAGTTTTTGCAAATTTGGCATGTGGCGTCTTGGCACAGTGAGATTATACGACCACACATCCTACTTATTGTGCATTACCACCTTGATATTGTCCATCATGATGACCGGATGGACGGCCTTGTTGATCTCCACGGTTTCGGCCATCACCACCCTATGGATTTTGGCACGGATGGTAGTAGGGGTGATGACCACCAGGGTGCGCAATATTGGCAGAGGACTGAAAATACGACATTCCTTGACCGGTTTTAGAAAGCATATGTTGACGGCAGGCATACGTCGTGAGTTGGACACATAGATCAGGAAGAGTGGTAGTTGGAACATTGTTAATTTAAGTGACAAGGGTGTTATATTCTCCATCGAGACCATTGAGGATATACTGCTTGAGCTCTTCATCGTCAACGATCCGACCAGCCACAGCAAGTTCAGAAGAGAAACCTTTCATCTTGGCGATTAATTGTGCATCAGGCATGTCGAGTTTTTTGGTGTTGACAAAGTGCACCACGAAGCATGGAGGACTCGAGTCTTGGACTGTGATGTGTGCATCGCTTCAATAGTGGCCCATACATCAGCAGAAGTTTGGAGCCCGAGAACTTGGGAAAGCACTTCTGGCGTCATGGAAGTAAGAAGATAATGCATGACCTATTGATCGTATGTAAGCCAATCACCATATGCAGGGTGGAGGGCGCCTTCCACGTAGTGTCGGGAGCGCTTGTGCTTTACATAGGAGATAATTTTTCTGGAGAGTTTCTTCGAGGGGAGACCTGAGGGCTACTGTCGGCGAAGAAGCGGAGAAGGAAGATGCCATGGGGAGGGAGGGAAGGTTTTTGTGGAATCGACGATCGTAATCGACAATTGGATTTCGTCGTTTGTTTGGTGGGGAATCGCCGATCGTAACCGACGAGGTCGGTGGGGGATCACCGATCTTAACCGGAGATGACGTTTTGTGGTTTTGAGAATTAGACCAGAATAGATATCGGTGAAAGAGGAAGTCTAGTACCATGTCGGTGGTGTACTATACCATCCGTTCTATTCGCAAACGAAAAACAAAATACCCCTACGGGTGGTGTACTATACCATCTATTCTGTTCGCTCCCCCCTGGCCTAACCCTCCCCCCAGGCGGCGGCGCTGCGCTGCCCCTAGGGTCTCCCCTGCCCCCCCTCCTCGAGGCCCCTCCCACATCACGCTCCCCTCCGCTGCCGCCGAAGCAGTCGCCGGCCAAAGGCTACGCGGCGTGGCAGCGGCGGAGCGTCTGCTGGTTGCGGCCAGGGGTGGGAGGCGGTGCCCTACTCTCCTCTGATCCGTGGTGGCGCGTGGTGTTGGTGGCCTGAGACCACAGGTGGCGGTGACGTGCATCGGCGACGAAGGAAGCGGCGCCATCGCGGCATCTGGGAAGCGGCCTCGGGCATGGCTGCGGCAACTTCCTCCTCTGGAGGTGGTTGGCCACGTTGGGATCTGGTGTGGAGGATCTTGGGATCTCACACCGATCTCCGGTGGTGGATTTCTAGTCGGCGTCGAGTATGGAGGGGACATGGCAGCCGGTGAAAACCGAGCCTTGACTCTGATCTTGGCGGACGATGGCGGCGTCACTCGATGTCGCTACCTTGTTGGAGGCATCGTCTTCGCTGGTGTTGTCACTTTACTCGAGTTGTTCTAGGGGAACCCCAGATCTGGGTCTCCCGGATCGGATGATGGCGGCGCTTGGCGTCGGTTCCCCTCTTGAGGGCATCGTTTTTGGAATCAGATGTCGGCTAATGGCGGCGCTTGGCGTCGTTTCCCCTCTTGAGGGCATCGTTTTTTAAATCAGACGTCGGCTACAGGTCATGGCCACTCCTGCTGCTCCGGGGGAAACCCTCATCTGGTTATCCGGATCAGGCAATGGCGACGCTTTGGTGTCATATTCTCTCAGGGAGCTTTGGTTGTGGTGCAGCGCTGGATGGCAGAGGCTGGTGGTGGAGCGGCTTCATCTTGCACGGAGGCTCTAGTGGAGATGTCAAGTCATACCTAACCGCCAGGTGCTACGCTCAGTCATGCCTAGTGCTATAGGTGCTACAAACAACAGATCTTCTGGAGGTCTCTAGCTGCGGCGGTTGGCGAGACTCGGCGGCATGACGCCGAGAGGTCTCGGTGACGATCGCACATGCTTGTTGATGGAAGTGCGCAGGGCGGTGGTGCCATCTAGCGTCATGGCGACGTCGATGGCAGGCCTTGCAAGATTTTTGCATCGATCTCTCCTAAAGATGGGTTGGCGGAAGACGGCGGCAGCAGGAGATTCAGCGTGCACGATGGTGTGCGCTACGGATCAGCTGGGCCGGTTTGTGCTCCTGACCCGCCGTGGGGCGGTTTTCGGGATCTCCGGTATGTTGACGATGTGTTGGTGTTGCGGTTAGAGTGTTCTGACATGGTCACCCTTCATCAAGTTGTTTTTTGAGGGGTGGTTTCGATTAATCTTTGTATTCTTTTTATAAGATTTCGTTGAATAATAAATAAAGTAGACTATGCGCATCTTTTTGATGCAGAGACCGAGGGTAATACCTCCATTAAAAAAAAACCCTGCCATCATGGTTGACAGATAAGAATCTGTGATCTCCACAACGTGTGGACAGCCGATTTTTGCCGAGCCACTGCCCGCTATATGCCAAGCTGTTTTGCTTGTTGGTTGGAGTAGTTCCCGTTGTGCACGTGAAAGGGACATCTGACTCTGAAAATGATGATGTGAAGGGAATAATTGATGAATGGGAGATAATCGTACGTGCCCCAGATGGAGCCTTTGGCGGACGAGGCTATGCCCATTGAGCTCAGTCTCCTAGAGAAAGGTCAGCATTGGCAGAGCCGAGCCCTCGATGGGTCCATCTCTAGCTCATGTCCTCCGATGCGTCGGCCGGCCATGGAAAGCAACCCAAGGGCAGGTCGTCGCCTCACACGGTGCGTAATTTGACACCGAGTGGCGTCGGCGTGGCCCCGCATGTATAGGAGTTATCATCCGGCCGGCGGAACATATGCGGCCGGGCCGCGACGTGTGTCATGTGCGACAAAAATTGCCGTGTGGCCGCGGCGAGAGACCAAGCGCCGGAAGGAATCGGGGTTTATCGCCATTCGCCCGGGTCCCGAGACGAGTCGCGGTCTCGATGTAAGATTCCTCGCGTGTATCCCCGTTTTCTCACGGTAAATCAGAATCTCCGTTTCAAAAAAAAAAACCAGTAAATCAGGATCTGGCTGGCAATTAGGGGGCGAACGAGGTTTTTTTGTTAGGCTTATTTCTTTTTTTCCCCTAAATTTAATCGATCTACTCTATTCCCTCTGTTCAGATTTGTCAAGCTTCACATGTATCCACACACAAAAATACGTTTTGAATAAATTAAATCTAGACAAATTCAACTCATTTATTTTAGGACAGAGGAAGTATTAATAATCATCAACATCGCTAGATGTAATAAGATTACAAAAAGTTCCTTGGAGCACCTAGCAACGACTACAAATACTAGCACGAGCCATAGTTGGACCACCGTTCACGCTCCTTCATCACCGGAACCAGCCAAAAACTTGTCGTAGTAGAGTTTATAATAAGTCACAAAAGCTCCTATTTAGGTTTTTTGTCTTAATTAGATACTCTCTCCGTTCTAAAATATAAGACGGATAAGGATTAGTGAAAAGTCAAATCTTACTAACTTTGACCAAATATTTATAAAAAATATCTACATCTACTATTGAGTGAACACATTACGAAAATATACTTTATGGTGAATCTATTATGTTGTTTCAATATTGTAAATGTTCATATTTTATGGATAATCTTGGTCAAACTTAAAAAATATTGACTTTTGATTAATCCTTAGGCAACTTATATTTTAGGACAAAGAGAGTATTATTGTATGACGATATAAGTGAAAAAAAACAAAATTAAAACATGTATTTATATGTTTTTTTTTTACCTATAACCAAAAGTCAAAATTAAGCCTAACCAAACTTCCGAGGCTCGTGCCCCGTGTTAGTCCGTCGGGCCAAAGATTGACATGTGTGGACATACATTTGCCAGGTTGGCCGCGAACTGAACCAGTGGTTGGTCATGCACGCCTTACTAAAGATCTAAAATGGATTTGACCTACTTTCTCCGCTCACTAATATAAGACCTTTTAAATATTTAAAAGTGGACTAGATGTACTTTGATATAAGTAAACCTACACACTAAAACATATCTATATTCATGTGTTTTCAAAAATAGCTAGAATATTTACATTACTTAATGGAGGGAGTACCATATTTCATACACGGAGGACCTACTCACCGTTCCATATTCTGGGGAGGAAGTGAAGAAGGTTGTTTTTCAAATGGAACACAACAAAGTCCTGGCCCCGATGGCTTCCCGGCTGAGTTCTATCAGAATTTCTAGGATGTCGTTAAGCCAGATCTTATAGAGTTGTTTAGTACTCTTTATATTGGACAACTAGAATTGTTTCGTTTGAATTTTGGTAAGATAATTTTACTACCTAAGATTAACGAGGTAGAAAGGATCCAACAATACAAGGTAATTTGTCTACTTAATGTTAGTTTTAAAATTTTCACTAAAGTAGCAACAATCAGACTTAATTCTATGGCTGATCATGTGGTTCGTCCATCTCAGATTGCTTTCATGCAAGGTAGTAACATCCTAGATGTGGTGGCCATCTTACATGAAACAATCCATGAACTACATAGAAAAAAGTTGAATGTGGTTGTTTTGAAAATTGACTTTGAGAAAGCCTGTGACAAAGTCAAATGGTGTTTCCTTCAACAGACTCTTAGAATGCAAGGCTTTTCCGTTGAAAGGTGTGCCTTAGTTCACAACTTTGTGTCTGCAATTGACCCATTATCACCAATGTTATCTAATATAGCAGTCGATATGTTAGCTATCATGATTGAGTGTGCAAAGGCCGATGGCCAAATTGAAGGTGTGATCCCTCATCTGGTTGATGGAGGTATGTCATCCTTCAATATGCTTACGATGTAATTCTTTTTATGGAACATGACATCAAAAAGCAACAAATCTAAAATTAATCCTTTTAATTTTCGAACAATTATCGAGTCTAAAAATTAATTTTCATAGGAGCAAGTTGTTTTGTTTCGATGAGGCTCAAGAGGAGGCCAACCTGTATGATGAACTATTTGGTTGTAGTCAAGGCCACATCCCTATTAGGTATTTGGACATTGCGATATATTATCAGAGACTTACAAATGCTGAATGAAAACTTGTTGAAGAAAGATTCCGACTAAGATAAAGCATGTGGAAAGGAAAACTATTATCCTTGGAGGGTAGACCGATTCTCATAAATTCAGTCCTAAGCAATAAGGTATTGTATATGATATCCTTCTTCCAACTTCCAAAAGGGGTCTTAAAACGTTTGGATTATTTCTAATCAAGATTATTTTAGCAAGGGGATAATAAGAATAAGAAATATTGACTAGCTAAGTGGAGTGGAGTTTGCCGACCCAAAGACCATGAGCTTAGTATTCAGGATCTTGAAATTAAGAATATAGCCCTACTTGGTAAATGGATCTTCATGTTGTTAACTAAAGATGGGTTATGGCAAACTCTCCCTAAACAAAAATATGTTGGATCGAAAGCTTTATCCTGGGTTCTATGGAAGCCTAGTGACTCGCATTTGTAGGCCGGCCTAATGGCGACGAAGAAGCATTTCTTCCGCTTTGGATCATTCTCAATTAAGGATGGATTTGAGATTTGTTTCTAGGAAGATAAGTGACTAGGCAATACTACTCTTCGTGAACAACATCTAGCACTGTACAATATTGTTTGTCATAAAGGTGATACAATCGCCAAATGGATGGAGTCATCTCCACCGAATGTGATGTTCAGAAGATATTTATTTGGACCTAGACTTACTTCTTGGAATGTCTTGCTTCAGCGCTTGACATTTGTCCATTTAGTGTCTGGGAATGATGAATTTAAATAGAACTTACATAAGAATGAATAATTCTCAGTTGCTCTCATGTATAATGCACTGGTTCACCCAGTCATACCAGTCGATAATAATAGGAAAAACTAGAGGATGAAGATACCATAAAAAAACAAAAAAATTGCATGATATCTTCGTCGGGGGGTGATCATAACTAAAGATGATCTTATTAGGCATAATTAGCATGCTGATAAGAAATATGTCTTTTGTTATCATGATGAGAGAATCAAATATTTTTTTCCAATGCCAATTAGCTTGTTCTATATGATCAGTCATCCAAGTAGCTCCATACTTGTATCCTCTGAGTAGTGTTGCCAATATTTTTAGGAACCGGCTACATGGCATTGATCACAAGTACATAATTCTTCTTAGGGTGGGAGCTATTGTCATATTTGGTTGCTATAGATATGTAGAAATAATAAAGTGTTTAGTGGAAAATTGTCTTCTCTCTTGCAGGTTATCTACTGGTGTACAAGTTTTTTTCTTCCATACAACCCCCATAAAATAGGGGTCGGGTTCCACTATCAGTCGATAACGGAAGAAAACCACAGACCACATCACATCAGGTTCAAGCTCCTGGGAGCCACCATACAGCAAACTACAACCAGATACGACAATACCAAGATGTTCAGGCCCCAGAAACAAGAAAGCAAGGAGGGGAGACGCAAGATCACCGCCAAAGTGGGGCTAGTGTTTTTAAGACCAGAACTAACACAACACTATCAGGACCAAGGAGAAAGTACACCAACACCGGGATCACTTTTGTGGCGAAAAGCCATCACCCCTCAATCTTTCCACACCCTGCAGATGGGAAGAGAAACCCTCAATCTTCCTCCTGTTCATCAGATGGAGACATGGGTCGCTTGCGGCTGATGGATGGAAATCCCAGGAGAGGCACTCTGGCTCTGTCCATGGCTTCCACGTCCGCCAACGCATTCCTCTGCAGCATCTCTGCTCCCTCCCTCAGCATCTCCCCTTCTTCAGCATCATGAAGACCCGCCCAATGTTTCATAAAACACAAGCATACATCACTAAATCAACCGGGGACTTAATCAACTTGTGTTCAAAACATGCTCTGTTCCTAAGCTTCTAGATTTCCCAACAAATAGCCGCCACAGCTGTGATTTGAATATTGTGACTCACAGCCAAGAAGTTAAGGATCCATCAAAAATATTGTGAAAAGGACCCAAGTTTAGTATCAGCACCCACGGATCTCGCCACCACACTCCAAACATATCTAGCAGCAGGACAAGAGAAAAAAGGTGGCCAATCGACTCCTCTTGGTCACAGAACCTACAAAGTGTGTCACCAGTCCACCTTCTCCTCTTCATGTTATCTTTGGATGGGATTGCATTATGCCAAATGAGCCATAACCAAATCTTAATTTCCAGAGGAATTTTTGCTTTCCACACGTGTTTAAAGCTCCTATCTATCCCCTCATTCGCCAGATGGTTATACATTGACCTGACACTGAACACCCATTTTTTTGTCCACAACCACCTAGGCCTATCGACTTCTTCAGACAGAGAGATATCATCCAACAACACCTGCATCCCCATGTATTGTTCCCGATTATCCCTTTCAACCATCTTCTGAAAGAACATTGACAATTCCTTCCAGCCATCTCAACAATAGTTATATTCTGCTGTCGACATATATCAAAAAGTTCAGGAAATTTACTTTTCAAAGGCATATCCAAACACCATGCATCCCGCAGAAATCTGTTCGCAAACCGTTTCCAACCACCATCCTCCTCCCAGCCATATAAATTTCCTTAACTTTCAGCAAATCAGACCAATAGGCAGAGTCACTTTGTTTATGCTTAATTGGAAAAATCCCCCCACTGCCTAGGTATTTTTCCTTACAAACATTTGCCAAGGACATTTCTCAAACTCCAATCTCCACCACCACTTGCACAGAAGGCTGATATTAAAAACTCTAATGTTTTTTATACCCAGACGCCCTTTCTTTTTTGGTTTGCAAATATATTTCCACTTAACAAGCTGATATTTCTTCTTTCCTGCTTTACCATAACAGAAAAAAGATCTAATATGTTTCTCAACTTCTTCCACATTTGTCTTATGTAAAAGGAACATAGACATATGTGCCACACTGGACACACAAGAAGTAATCTTGATGTATCTGCCACCCACAGAAAGGGAACCTCCCATCCATCTTTTTACCCATTTTTTCTCCAATGAATCTCATCTCAGATACAGAGCATTTCCTGCCACACACGCGGGGGGGGGGGGGGGGGGGCTAGATACTTGATAGGCCATGCTCTTGTCTGACAATTAAAAAGAGTAGCATACATCTCCTGTTTTGCATCATCTTCGAGAACCATCATCAATTCACTTTTTTCAAAATTAATCTTGAGCCTAGACATTGCCTCAAACAAGTATAATAACAGCTTCAAATTCCTCGCACCCTCCATATCATCTTTAATGAACAGAATAGTGTCATTAGCATACTGCAAAATGGCTATCCCTTTCACAAACAGGTTATCAGCAAGCCTTGTGAACAAATCATCTGCCTATGCATTCAACACCATCTTGGCCAAATAGTCCCCTGGCATATTGAACAGAAAGGAGAAAAAGGATCACCCTGCCTCACCCCTTTAAAACTTCCAAAATATGGCCGCACCTCACCATTAATTTTCACACTGAGGATCCCCTGGGTAACAACACTTTTCAGCCAAATCAGCCAAACATCACTCAACCCTTTTTGTTTACAGCAATGAAATAAGAATTCCCATTTAACCTTATCATATGCTTTTTAAAGTCCAATTTCAGAATCACCCTTGTTGTTTCTAAAATTTAGCCTCCTTCAAAATCTCATGTAACAAAGTGACCCCATCAGCTATGTATCTCCCTTTGATGGAAGCTGTCTGACAAGTTTCAATCAGTTTATGCATCACAGGTTCAGCTCTAACTATCAAAACTTTTGTAAAAATCTTGAAAATCACCTGCAGCAAACATATAGGTCTGATTTTTTGTATAATGTCAACATCCTCACTTTTTGGCAACAAAGTGATGACCCCCATAATTGATACTGGCAAGATCAATTTTATGAGAATGAAAATCCTCAAAAACAGCCATAATATCATGTTTGATAGTTTGCCAGCAGAATTGATAGAATTCTACAGGTAAACCATCAGGCCCAGTAGCTTTATTCTTCTCCATCTGCTCAATCACATCTTTAATTTCCTCCTCTGAAAAAGGTCTCCCCATGCTCTCTCTATCCATATCATTGAGCTTTTCTCCATCAGTCCAATTGTCATCTGACAACCTAATAGCAAAACCATCTGCAAGCCCAAACAACTTTTTGTAATACTCAGTGGCATGCCTTAGGAGATCATAGGTCCTTTGAATTTGTCCTTCCCCACTCTGCATAGAGAAAAACATTTTTTTCTCCTAACTCCATTTGCCACCCTATGAAAATATTCAGTATTGCTATCACCTTTCAAAAGCCAATTATCTCTTGATCTCTGCTGCCAATATTGTTCTTCTTTCTCATATATTTCTAACAGTTCCCGCTGAACTTAAGCTTTTCTTATCTGTTGCTCTTTACTGAGCAAAATGAGTTCCTCAATATCTTCTAGCTTCTGCAACTCTTCATCCAATTGTTTTCTGATTTTTTTCTCTTGGCCCCTGGTATGAGCTCTCCACCCTTTCAAATCATTGCTGACACTTTTAAGTTTTTTCTGCAGCCTATCCAAACTATTTTTGCTTCTAATAGGTTTATTCCAAACCTTCTTAACCCTTTCTAGAAACTGAGCATTCCCCAGCCAACTTTTTTCAAATCTAAACTCTTTTTTCTCTCCTGCTTTCCCTTCCATAGTATCTAGAATTAAAGGACTATGATCAGAAATTTCTCTAGTCAACTTATGCACTGTCGTCAAGGGAAACAAGTTTTCCCATTTTTGACAAACAAGAATCCTATCCAGTTTCTCTAGGGTAGGAATAGCTTGATTATTAGACCAAGCATATTGCCCACCTGACATCTGTAATTCTCTCATACCATAGGTATTAATTATGGAATTGAACATGTGACTCCATGTGCTTAGGACATGGTTTTTATTTCTATCAGAAACAAATCTCATAATATTAAAATCACCTCCCAGCAGTAATGGAAGGGTTTGGTCCCTGCACACATCTGCCAATTCAATCAAAAATTCCTCCTTATGTTCCTCCTGTGCAGCCCCATAAATCACCACCAAATGCCAATAGACCTACTTGTTAATATCGTAGACTTTCATCTTAACATGGAATTTCCCTACCAAAGATTCACATTTGTCAAACCTAGAGAAGGCAACCAGCTTGTTAATATCGTAGACCTGCTTATTAATATCGTAGGCTCCCCAGGATACCACCATATTTCCCCACAGAAGGCAACCAGCTCCAGGAAAATTGATCCTAAAAAACCCATCAGAATATTTCGTTTTCATCGTTTCCTGTAAACCAACAAAATCCAAGTGTTCCCTCCAAATCAGATTGGTCAGATAAGAACTCATACCTTTCTTACCCACACCTCTACAGTTCACAATGGCACCTATCATGATATTTTTTCCTTTCCCTTGTTCCAGTTACAACACCACTCATAGGGTGATAGTTGTTAACCTTCACAACATCTACCTTTAATTTATCCTATCCTTTTTTCACATTGCCAACTGACTTTCTCTTTTTTTATTTTTCCTAGAAATCACAGGAGTAAACTCTACATCCTCTTCCTCACCATCTCTCCACTCAAGGTATTCCACCTGCTCCCTCTGATCAGCAACTTCATTAACATCATATTTTTTCTTATCAGCTAGCTTATGTCTAGCAATCTCTAAATCTTTCAAAGAATTAATAAACTCAAAATTTAAAGATGAATGTTCCACTCCCATTTCTAAATCCCTACTAATAATGTCCTCATCATCCAGCACAGCAAAGGAATTAAAGAAAGACAAGTTAGTACCTGATAATTCTCTCTATGAAGCTTGAGCCATGGAGCTCTCATTCATGTTTGAAGACCCACCTTGATTGGCCAGCCTCTCACTCATTCTAATTGAAGGATCAACAACATCCACCTCAGCATTTTCAACATTTCTCCCATGAGTCTCCTGCTGTGAACCCTGAATCTCCTGGGTCAAAAGTTCAGGCTATGAAGATCCCACCTGCATCACCAACTGCTCATGTTCCTGCTCCAGCTCCACCCTGGCAAGTGGCACCTGAATAGTGGGTGGATTATTCTTCTCATCAGCTCCACTTTCAGCAGATGAAGCAGTATTATCTTCAGATCCTTCATCCCTACTTTCACTATCTTCCTCTGCACCCCCTTGCTCCTCCTCAATATGCTCCAACAAGTGACCATACATTCTTTTATGTTCATAATACTTATCACTGCTCTTGTTCTGCAACAGATCTTGCACAAAATCTTGGAAAGTTTGTCCTCCCCCAGCAGGGTCATCAGGGTTAACCACTACCCCTATCTCCTAAGGAGCTTGAGCCTGAGCAACCTCCAAATGCACTTCACCCATCCCCTGATCCTGAATTTGGACACCCACATCCCTTTGTTGTCTGTTGTTATCAGCACCCTCCTCCACCAGCTGAATGGGGATGTTGCCAACTGTCTCATTGCTGTCTCTGATCACAATTCCCCCTGCAGAATTACCTCTAGGCCAGACTTGAGCCACCCTAGCACCAAAGGACATATCTCCTGTATTTGCAAAATTCTCCTCTTCCTCTCTGGGGCCTTTTCCTTTTTCCCAATCAGCACATTGTGGGAGATCCTTGTTAACCTGGCATGCTCTGACAGTCTCCCCAGTTGCAGTAGCATTTACACCTGCACCAGTTTCATCTCTCTCAACATTAGTCATTGTGAGTACAGGTCTGCTGCTATCCACAGGAGCATTACGGTTGGACTGAGTATTCTCCCACCCACATCAATAGAGATAGGAATAGATGGCACTGCATCAGGAGCAAAAATCTCCCTGGTATATTTGAATTCATAAATACCACCTTTCATCTCTCCCCTCCTTGTGTTGGGCACCAGAGTAACATCCAGACATGCTACCTTCACCCTTACATATGCCAGGTTTCTAAGGCTATTCCTGTCCAACCCTAGAGGCTTGCCTATCAGAGAGGCAACATAGAAAACAGTCGATTTCTCCCTATATTTCATAGGGATGCCTACTATCCTGAACCAAGCTTCCTCCATCCATTTCACTGGTTCCAAATCCCTAGACCACTTTGACAATTCAATCACTGTATCAGGAATTGTTTTCATAAACACTTTACCAAAATGGAAGTCATTAATAGATTTCGCAGAGGGAAACCTCATTAGGAATTCCACATCATTGATAGGTCTAGCATTAAACCTCCATCCAGAGCCAACTGAATCCGCCCAAGCTTGAAATTCCTCCACAAGATCCCTCCCAGTAACATCCCCTCTGACAACAGTAATATGAGCTAAATTCAGATTATCCATAGACTGAATAGAAGATTCAGTCACTGGAATCGAATGGAAACCCTGGTCAAAATCAGTACTCCCAAAGAACAAAGGCACATATTCCCATGGTTTCCTATCTTGACAGACCAAAATATTATGATTCTTCCCACAATTTTCACACTCTTGTTCATCAGTCACAGCTAGATTCATCACAGGAAAATTGCTAACATCCACAACCACTTGCTGATTCATAGGCACACTGACCACCGATGCAGGTACAAGAGGACCCCACCAATGTCGTGGCCACAGCCGCAGATTGACTAACCAAAGGTGCAGCGGAAGGGAAAATACCTGCAACAGATGGTGTGCTTATAGGAATCAAACTAGGCACACTGACATACGGGTTGATATGTACTGGAGGAACTGTACCAGGTGCTGTTGATCTACTCACAGTAGCAGAAGCAGGCATAGGATTTCTGACCACAGGCGGATGTTCAACAGTGCGTGCGAACACAGGAGCAGGACGACGAGATGATGTATCAGCAGAGTCACCTGTTCTCCCCATGAAGGATGAATCTGACGCTGTGGATTGCGAGTCTCTGTGCATCTCCGGTCGATGGCTCCATCTACTGCAATTTCTAGCTTGTTCATCATCCCTGCGACGAGCTTCAACCAGAGCCTTTTCCCTTGCCAGATCTTCTCGCCGCTGGGCATCAGCCCGTGCCTCCCTTGTCGCTTCATCACGTCTGCGGTTTTCAGCCCTTGCCTCGTCTTCCATCCGCCTCCGCTCATCTTCCAGGCGATCCTCTTCCCAGCGACGTTCCTCCTCCCCGCATTGCTCCTGCTCCCTGATCCACCCCCATCCCGGCGACGCGTATCTGGAAGACATTTGTCACCTAACTGACGACCTGCATTGTCGTCAAATCTCGATATGTTCGCGTAGGGAACAGGTCGATTTTGACGACGTTGTGGAGATCTCCTCGGACCCTGATAGCGGCAGTCCATCGCCGGCGGTTGATCTGCTACCACTTGCGCAAAGGATCTACTATCCCCAGATCTGGTGGCTCTCCACACGATTGGAACCGCAACGCGGGGAAGCAAGGGCGACGACGAAGTGGGAGGATGGACGAAAACTACTCTGCCAACTCACCCCAATCTAGGGTTAATGGATATCTCTGAACCGTCCGCCGATCTGGATTCCCCCCTCGATCTCTGATTCACCGCCACAAACGTACCCCCTCGATCTGGATTCCCTATTGTTTGGCCCTCGCACAGGGGCGGTCCACCGCCAGATGTACCATGCCGCACACAACCGCCGACCACAATCGTCCGACACGCTCGCGCATAGGGCGGCGCGCCGGCGCGATCGTGTCGGTGCCCCCGCACATCTCTCCGTGGGCCGACCAAAACGTGCCATGCACCACACCTCACGCGGTCACCGTACGTGACAGTCGAGTCAACCTGGATCGGATCTGTGAGTCGTTGCCCACCCTCATCAAACAACGAGATATTGTTCACGCCAACCACCTTGATCGAACCCAATCTACTGGAGCTAGGGCACCTGTATCCGCGCACCAGAATATCACCTGCCGCCGATCAGTCTCCGCCGGAGAGATCGAGTCAACCGCCGTGAGGATCACCGGCGAAGCCGTGGGAGCCGTGGGAGCCGTCGTATGTATCCTTGGTTGCTTGAAATGATACGCTTCCATGCGGGTTGGTCTTTCATGCATCGTGTCGAGTTTTATGACCTTTTTTCGGATGTGCGTATGTGAATGAAGGATACGGGTAGGGACTTATTTTTCTGGCATGGATGACAGCATAATCCGCGGATCGGTCCTCCATCAGCCTAGGCGTTTTTACACTTTCTCATGCTGAGTTAATTCGCCCGTTTTATTTTCGTTACTTGACTTTGGACCTGGATCGGCTGTGTGCATCCTAGTTATGCAGAGGTTGAGTGTAATGTTTAAAACTTTTTAAGTAATAAAATCACCCTTTATCGCGCAAAATATCGCTCAAAATAAGATATGGGTTGACAATGAACCGCAAACAAAATGGACTGGTTGTTCATTGCAGCTGATCGATCAATTTAGGCAACTAGTCCATTTTTTGCCTGATCAAGAGTACCGCACGAAACAAATTCATTGACTATAAATAAACTCCTAATTCATTGACTAATCAAATTTGGATAAGTATGCATTATCAGACTTCTTGGACGGCCATTTATTCCTTTGTCCGGAAGACTGGAAGTCCCTTGCATTTAGTATGAAATAATTTTGCTAGTAGGAATCTACAGTAAGCGATCCACCACATTTATAACATGTCTTCAACATTTTGGTTTAATTAGGAAGAAACACACAAAACCTAGACTGTAAAATTGTCCATGATGCTATCACCTAGAGTGTAAAAGTTGTCCTGATGCTACAGGCCGGGTGAAGCTATTTTCGACCCCCTAGCCAGATCACTGCATTGTTACATCGTAGCCCAGCGAAAACACGAGGAGGTACGCGACGTAGACGGTTCACCAACCAACAATGGACAAAGCAGAGAGGGAGCTGTTAACGTCCAATTAGATTACGATTACGAGAGGGATCGAGATATCTAGCCGGAGAACGTCCCGCCGAGTCGCCGCACCTACACCGGCTACGTGCTTGATCTAACGAAGATAAGATCGGGAGATTTTGTCCACCCGTTGTACAGTAGCTTTAGCGTCCTCTCACGGAAAACAATGGCCGTCGCCCGTCAATAGTACATTACTGACATGGACCCGACGTGTTGTCTGGGGTCATCGTCATGTACTTTGATTGTAACGAAACATGCGGAATATATACGTGTCGGGTCACGGGTACTCATGATCTCAATTTTCAAACCGTCTGAAATATTCCCTCCAAAGCAAATTTACCGTTCTTAGATTTCTCTTGATTCGGATGTATCTAGTCATATTTTATGCTAGATGTCCAAATCTATAAGTTTCAAAAAGCATGTTAAAGGAAGAACACACGTGCATAGCATATACTACACACGACAGGCACCTAATGACCGAGGGAAGGGATAGAGCCAGCAGTGGACGCAATAATATTTGGAAGTCTAGGCAAAATCTAAATTCATAATCTTAGAGAGCTATTTTTTATCAAATAGCCATAGAAATAGGCTGTGCTGGCCGGCTGAAAGCCCGGCAATTTCCAGGGCAACAAGGACGGTAGGTCCACCGCTGGCTAGAGCACACATCACCAGGCTGCTTGTTGGGCCAGGTCCCTCCACATGAAGGTGTGTTGGCAGCCCAACACCAGCCCGTGAAGTCCAACACATTTCAACCGTTGATCGATGATCGTATCCAACGGTTGAGGTGCTCCTTGGAAGAGGAGTAGAAAAGAAACCCTAGCCACCCTTGGTGGCTGTGTGTGTGAGTGACTCAATCAGTGAGTGTGAGAGCTGAGCAAACAAGCCATCGTGACTGCTGTGAGAGGGTGAGAGAACACACAAGAACACCACAACCTAATGAGAAGAGAGGAAGAAGAAGAGAGGTGATTTCTGTCCAGATTTCTGAGATCTGACCGGTCTGTCTTTAAGCTTGTTTGGAGGCTCCAAGGTGCTTGGATTGACTCCAAACTTGGTGAGCTCGTTTCTTACTTTGAGTACTTCGATCTGGTTAGCTGGTTTGAGGTCTGGGTCAGTGTAGTTTCAGATTTAGAAGCGGTTTATTCAGTTCGGACTGCTGCAGTTTTAGCACAGAGCAATTTTGGTAGACGAACAGTTTGGGCAGGCAAACAGTGTCCGATTGACCTGAAATTTGGTGTGTATATTGGGTACTTGTATGTTAGCTTGTCTACCAGGTTTGGTGCTGATTGGATCTGCGGTTTAAGAGCAGTTTGCTGATTACCAAAGGGGACAAAAACTGAGATACTCTGTTTTGCTGTAATCTTTCTCTCAAGTGGTTGTTGTTTTTGTTGCCGGTTGGCAACATGCTGAGTGTGTTGTATATCTCTAGATGTTTTAGAGAAGACTCTGTACCCAGGTTGCTCATAGTGAAGCTCGCGTGGACCAGTTGGTCCGCACCCGTGGTTTTTTCCTCCTCACCTTGAGGAGGTTTTTCCATGTAAATCCTTGTGTCACATGTGCATGTGCTCGTTGTTTTATTTCTGCTGCATATCTGTTGATTGAAACTATCCTCGAAGGTTCACCACAGGCAGGAGCGGGGAGGTTGTGTGTCTCCTCTTCCTCACCCCAACAAAGTGGTATCAGAGCCGAGGTTCAGTATTGTATTTAGTTTCAGAGCAAGGTTTGTTTTAGACTGATTGCATTTTCTTGTGGTGAAAGATGGAAGTGAATACCAACAAAATGATTTCTCTAAATGGTACAAATTATCAATCTTGGAAGTGCAAGATGAAGGACTTGTTATATGTGAAGGATTATTGGATGTCAGTGTTCTCCACTGAGATGCCCAGTGATATGAAAGAAGATTAGTGGGAGATACTTCATCTCCAAGTTTGTGTGTTTATCCGACAATGGGTGGATGACAATGTTTTGAACCATATCATTGAAGAGACACGTGCACGTACCTTATGGCAGAAATTGGAGGAGCTGTATGCCCGCAAAGAAGGTACCAACAAGATGTTCTTGATCAAGAAATTGATGCGTTTGAGGTACAAGGAGGGCACTCCAATTACAGATCATGTAAATGAATTTCAAGGCATTATAAATCAGCTATCTTCAATGGGAATTACATTTGAAGATGAAGTGAGAGCCTTGCTGCTACTTGGCTCATTACCAGACACTTGGAAGACCTTTAAGGTCATCGTATGCAATTCCGCACCTAATGGAGTTATCACTTGGAACTTTGTGAAGACCAAGTTACTAAATGAAGAGTCCAGAAAAAATACTGATAAGGACGGTTCTTCCTCACATTCTGAAATGTTAGTGACAGAGTCACGGGGGAGAAGCAAGAGTAAAGGTCCGAGTAAGGGAGGAGAAAGAAGTAGAAGCAAATTAAGAGGCAAAGACAAGTATGCTGGTGCTATATGCCATCACTACCGTGAGAAGGGCCACATCAAGTGGCATTGTGAACAATGGAAGAAAGACAAAAAAAGTTCAGAAACAAACCGACAGTGATAGTGACAGTGAGGGAGGCCGGATTGCTGCGGTAGAGGAGATCATGTTTCTCATGCATGAAGAACATGATGGCAGCAGTGTTTCCACCATTGAGGAGAGGATCACTGTAGTTTCTGATGATACCATTAGCCTTGCAGATGGTGATGAGATGACTTGGATTCCGGACAGCGGTGCTACCATACATGCTAAATCTCGAAGAGAGCTCTTCACCAACTACACAACATGTGATTTTGGTGTTGTGAAGATGGGAAATAATGATAGAGCAAAAATCATTGGAAGAGGAGATGTGCACTTGGAGACTGAAAATGGTATGACACTAGTCCTCAAGTCGGTGAGGCACGTTGAGGCCCTTCGGCTCAACATTATCTCAGTTGGATTGCTTGATAGAGATGGGTACTTGAGCAGATTTGGAAATACACAGTACAAGCTCACCAAAGGAAATCTGATTGTTGCAAAAGGTAACATGATTTCAGTTTTGTATCATGTTCATGCTAAGCTTTCTGCTGCTTGTGTTAATGCGTTGTAGAAAGAGGATGCGTGTGCCTTATGGCACAATAGGCTTGGACACATGAGTTAGAAGGGGATGACGGTGCTAGTGAAGAAAAAATTATTGAAAGGTGTGAAAGGTGTTCACATCAAGAAATGTTCAGATTGTGTAGCTAGGAAGCAACACAGAGTTGCATTCAAGAGTCAACCTCCTCACAAGAAGCCCGAGGTGCTGGACTTGATTCCGATGTTTGCAAAATGTCGGTGAGGTCAATGGGTGGAGCAAAGTACTTTGTCACATTTATTGATGACTTTTCCAGGAAGGTTTGGGTCTATGTTTTGAAGAACAAACATCAAATACTAAGTATGTTTAAGCAATTCCAAGTCTCAGTTGAGAGAGAAACTGAGAAGAAGATCAAGTGCATTCGCACTGATAATGGGGGAGAGTATATTGGCCCATTTGATGCCTATTGCAAGGAGCAGGGAATTAGGCATCAATTTACTCCTTTGAAGACACCACAGCTGAATGGTCTTGCTGAGAGGATGAACAGGACAATTGTTGAGAGAGTTAGATGCTTGCTATCAAGTGCAAAGATGCCTAAACATTATTTGGGTGAGGCTTTGTCGACTGCAGTTTATCTTATTAATCTCTCACCGAGTTATCCATTGTAGGGAGATGTTCCAAACAGGGTCTTCTATGACAAGGACGTCTCGTATGAGCACCTGAAGGTTTTTGGGCGCAAGGCCTTTGTTCATATCCCTCAAGATGAAAGGTCAAAGCTTGATTCAAAGACACGACAATGTATATTTCTTGGCTATGGAGGTGATCAGTTCGGCTATAAGTTGTATGATCCAATAGCAAGAAAGGTTGTGAGAAGCCGTGATGTTGTGTTTGTTGAAGACCAAACAATTGAGGATATTGTGAAGACAAAGGTGCATGCTTCGGTGCAAGTTCCGGTGCATGTTCCTCCTCGAAATCAGCAGCAAGACAGATCTGATTCTGACCCAGTTCCTGCAGATTTAGCTGAAGAAGAAGCTGAAGATGATGATGCAGAAGATGTGCAAGGTGATGCACATAGTGGTACATGTGTGGAAGCTCCCCAGTAGCAAGAGTATGATGCTGAAGAAGATGATCATGATCAGCAAGCACCTGAACCAGATAGTCCACCAGCTGCTCCACTCAGACGGTCCCGCTGAGGCCGTGTTCCTTCCACCAGGTTCGATTCAGACCAATATGTGGTGTTATTGTCTGATGGTTCAGAACCTGAGTGCTTTCAAGATGCGATGAAAGATGAGAACAAAAAGGAGCGGAATAAGGCTATGCAAGAAGAGATGGATTCCTTGCATAAGAATCATACTTATGAGTTGGTGAAGTTGCCCAAGGGCAAGAAAGTTCTAAAGAACAAGTGGGTCTACAGAATCAAGGAAGAAGAGCACATGTCACATCCAAGGTATAAAGCCAGGCTAGTTGTAAAAGTATTCAGCCAGAGAAAAGGTATTGACTTTGATGAAATATTTTCTCCGGTGGTGAAGATGACATCAATCCGTATGATCCTTGGCATGGCAGCAAGTCTCAACTTGGAGGTGGAGCAAATGGATGTGAAGACAGCTTTCCTTCATGGAGAGTTGGAGGAAGAAATCTACATGGAGCAGCCTGAGGGGTTTCTTGTTAAAGGCAAAGAAGATTATGTGTGAAAATTGAAGAAAGTCTCTATGGCTTGAAACAAGCACCGAGACAATGGTACATGAAGTTTGAATCTGTCATGGGGGAGCAAGGCTACAAGAGGTGTAGCTCAGACCATTGTGTATTTATCCAGAGGTTCTCAGGTTATGATTTTATCATGTTATTGCTCTATGTTGATGATATCTTGATTGTTGGTAAGAATGTCTCTAGGATTGCTAGACTAAAGAAAGAGTTGAGCAAAAGTTTTGCCATGAAAGACTTGGGTCCAACAAAGTGTATTCTCGGCATGAGAATTGAGAGAGACAGAAAATCCAACAAGTTGTACTTGTCTCAAGAGAAATATATTGAGAAGGTACTTCGCAAGTTCAAGATGGACAAGGCAAAGGAAGTGAGTTGTCCACTTGCAGCTCATTTCAAGTTGAGTAAAAAGTAATGTCCCTCCACTGAAGAGATGGAAAAGGAAATGCAAAAGGTTCCTTATGCTTCAGCTATTGGGAGTTTGATGTATGATATGGTGTGCACACGACCTGACATTGCTCAAGCGGTTAGTACTGTGAACAGATTTATGTCCAATCCAGGAAAACCACATTGGGAAGCCGTGAAGTGGATTTTGAGGTATCTCCGGGGCAGCACTAATATGAAGCTTTGCTTTGGTGGTAGTGAGCCCAAGCTGATTGCATATTCAGATTCAGACTTGGTTGGAGATGTCGATGGAAGGGAGTCTACTTCAAGTTATTTGATTACCCATTCAGGGGAGTAGTGGCATGGCAAAGCAGGTTGCAAAAGTGTGTGGCACTGAACACAACTGAGGGTGACTTCATCATAGTAACTGAGGCGAGCAAGGAGCTATTGTGGCTAAAACGTTTGGCTTGTGAGCTTGGTTTTGAGCAAGACAAGTATGTGATGTTTTGTGATAACCAAAGTGCCATTCACCTGAGTAAGAATGCAAGTTTTCATTCAAGGTCGAAGCATATTGATGTGCGCTATCATTGGATTCGAGATGTGCTGAATTCCAAGCAAATGCAAATTGAGAAGGTGCACACAGATGACAATGGGGCTGATATGTTGACCAAGGTGGTGACAAGAGGAAAGTTCGAGGTATGCCATCGGCTCGCCGACATGACTGCCGGTTGGCAGTGAGACCCTCCATGATGTCGGGAGGGGGAGTTTGTTGGGCCAGGTCCCTCCACATGGAGATGTGTTGGCAGCCCAACATCAGCTCGTGAAGTCCAACACGTTTCAACCGTTGATCGATATTCGTATCCAACGACTGAGGTGCTCCTTGGGAGAGGAGTAGAAAAGAAAACCCTAGCCACCCTTGGTGGCTGTGTGTGTGTGAGTGACTCAATCAGTGAGTGTGAGAGCTGAGCAAGCAAGCCATCGTGGCGGCTGTGAGAGGGTGAGAGAACACACAAGAACACCACAACCTAGTGAGAAGAGAGGAAGAAGAAGGAGAGGTGATTTCTGTCCAGATTTCTGAGATCTGACCGGTCTGTCTTCAAGCTGGTGTTTGGAGGCTCAAAGGTGATTGGATTGACTCCAAACTTGGTGAGCTTGTTCCTTGCTTTGAATACTTCGATCTGGTTAGCTGGTTTGAGGTCTAGGTCAGTGTAGCTTCAGATTTGGAAGCGGATTATTCAGTTCGGACTGCTGTAGTTTCAGCACAGAGCAGTTTTGGTAGACGAACAGTTTGGACAGGCAAATGGTGCCGATTGACCTGAAATTTGGTGTGTATGTTGGGTATTCGTATGTCAGCTTGTCTAACAGGTTTAGTGCTGATTGGATCTGCGGTTTAAGAGCAGTTTGATGATTACCGAAGAGGACAGCAACTGAGATACTCTGCTTTGCTGTAATTTTTCTCTCAAGTGGTTGTTGTTGTTGTTGCCGGTTGGCAACGTGCTGAGTGTGTTGTATATCTCTAGATGTTCTAGAGAAGACTCTTTATCTAGGTTGCTCATAGTGAAGCTCGCGTGGACCGGTTAGTCCGCACCCGTGGTTTTTTCCTCCTCACCTTTAGGAGGTTTTTCCACGTAAATCCTTGTGTCACATGTGCATGTGCTCGTTATTTTATTTCCGCTGCATATCTGTTGATTGAAACTATCCTCGAAAGTTCACCGCAGGCAGGAGCGGGGAGGTTGTGTGTCTCCTCTCCCTCACCCCAACACTGCTAGTAGAAGAGGGGGAACAAAAAAATACGATTTCGACGGATAGTTAGTGTTTTTAACTTGTTATTATTTTTTTCTAAAAAAAATCATTATTATTTTTAGGGCAGTGTAGTCAATGCAATGAAGAAAAAAATAGAGGGAGAACAAAAAGAAGAGGAGAGAAAAACAAAACGAAGGGATTTGCTCACAGGCTAGCGGTCTGAGCTTTCTTCATGGGCCTCCTTCAGCCTGCGCGGGCGCGATCCATGCTTTGGAATGAGCGGTGGTTTGGTCCGAGTAGGTTCGGACTACAATGGGGCCCATCATAGACCGCTTTTGGTCGGGCCGCGCGGGAGGAAAACACCAGCACCACAGTTGCGCGGCTGCGGTATGCCGGTACCGTGCCAGCGCGCCGGAAATATCAACGGCCGAAGCCGAGAGAGATATCCACTGGCCACTGGCCAGAGGCCACTGCCAATCTCCTCACTGACTGCCCGCCAGCGACCAGTCCCGCTCTCGTCCACGACCTCCACGACCATGATCATAACCACCGCCGCATTCCCCTTCGTCTCCTCCTTCCACCGCCCGCGCCTCAGGCCCTGCCATCGCCGCGCCGTGCTTCTCCCGGTCCGGTCGGCCGCATCCTCCTCGTCTTCGTGGGAGGAGCGCGAGGAAGCGCGGTGGTTCCGCGAGGAGCAGCGATGGCTGCGGGAGGAGCAGCGGTGGCTCCGCGAGGAGTCGCGCTGGCGCGCCGAGCGCGAGGCCCTCCTCTCCGAGATCACGGCGCTCCACCTGCGCCTTCGCGCGCTCGAGCCGCTCCCGGACGCCAAGCCAGTGCCTCCGCCCCCGCCCCCTCCCGCACCAAAGCCCAAGCCCCCTGCGGGAGTTGCCCCTCCACCTCCACCACCCGCTGCACGCGTTGCTCCGCCTCTGCCTCCACCCAAGCCCGCGGCGCGCGTGCCTCCGCCGCCGCCGCCGCCGCCAGTGGTCGAGGTGAGGAAAGAGGTGGTTCTGGTCGAGGAGAAGCCGAAGCCGAAGGAGGGGTCCAGCATCGTCAAGAAGAGGGCGCTGCGGGTAGGGAGCGAAGGGGAGGAAGTGCGCGCGATGCAGGTGAGCCTCGTCGCCCACCTCTCGTTTTGGCTAGGATTCGCCATGCATGACCTCTCTGTTTGGGCCCAAAGTGACAACGGGTACCTGGGACTGGGAGCCCATATCTGCGAACCAAGTTCGTTTGCAATGCTCTGTTTCCACCAAAGTTATTTTCTACTGTAGCTAGCTACTCACTGCAACATCTGCAATCAGCTGATGCTCAACAATGTCAAGAAACTGGCTGCAGTGAATTACTGACTCATGTTTGCGAGCCATAACTTAGTACTCTACTTGAGTCGTTAGCATTTCATGGCACTTCCACATTTTCTATCAGAACAATTGGCAGTATAAACCCATAAGCTGCACTGCACATCATGTAGGAAGCCCTGGAGAAGCTTGGTTTCTACTCGGGCGAAGAAGACACGGAGTTCTCCAGCTTTTCAACAGGCACAGAGCGAGCCGTGAAGACTTGGCAGGTCGACACGCGACACCACATCATTCATTCCTTGATCAAATGGGCGCGTGTTGTTCCATTACTCCTGTTTAACTGTCCCAAGTCAGTATAAACGGTGTATACTTCCTGCTGCAGGCATCGATCGGGACTGCTGAGGATGGACTGATGACATCGGAGCTACTCGAGAGGTTATTTACAGGACATGTTGGGGAGGATATGAGGAAAGTAAGTTTAGCTACTGGCATTTTACTCCCCAATAACAACATTGTAGATGTGATATGAGTTACTCAAGTCACTTTGCAAATAGACACTTCAAGCAACAAGCAGTATTTCAGTACCGTGGTCATGGGACATTGACACAAGATGTATGTATCCGAGAGAGATTATATACTCCATTTTGTTGCAGGAAGGCATAAACGGAGCAGTTGTTCCAGCTGTACCAGAAACTGCAGAGATTCACCCAACCGTGGTCAAAGAAGACTTCAACAAACATAGAGTGTACCTTCTTGGTGAAAACAGGTGGGAAGATCCATCCAGGCTGACCAATAGGAACAAGCCAACCAGTGGTGCTACTACTGCTTCAACAAAGCAGTGCATCACCTGTCGAGGCGAAGGCCGCCTCATGTGCCTAGGTACTGAAGTCACTGCTTCCTGCACTTATATATGTATATGTACTTTTTGAGCTGCTAGTATCCTCTAAGATCTTCAAAACCATGGTACATTTATCAGCAGGTTAGATTTTTGTGCGCATAACTTTTCTTTCACAAGTGGCAAGCAGATGAAGCTAATCAGGGGAATTGGCGTTCTAGCTAGATAGAATTTACTGGATTTTTTCTAGTGCATCTCAGCCTCCAAAGATCTATAAGTCACTGCCATTGGCTTGACCTATCTATTACTAGTGTCAACCTTCGGCAATGCAATATAAATGATCCGCAGAACTTAATCTCCCATGTTGCGACTATTGATATGATCCTCCTTCCTTCCTGCAGAATGTGATGGAACAGGTGAGCCCAACATTGAACCACAGGTAAGCTAGAGTTCGGGTTGCAGAAATGCACCACATTACTAATTAAACCTTCTTATTTGTTCTCTAACATGTGTTTAATTCTAATGCAGTTCTTGGAGTGGGTTGGCGAAGATACAAAGTGCGCTTACTGTGAAGGCCTTGGCTACACTATATGTGATGCTTGTGAAGGGAATAAAGCAGTGAAAACTTGAGCAAAAGACTTATGAGCAACACTCAGCCTTGTCTGCGAACATCTATAGCAGTTTATATAGATGGTAGCTAACTATTCCAGTTTCACTGGAATACTTTTTGAATGTATATTCACATTGTCGGTGTTACTAACTTGTCAAATTGTCATCCCTACAGAAAATAGATGCATAGAGAGTAGGCAATACTTTTCATTATGTACAATAAGAGAAGAAAAATAATGAAGGAAGCAATTGTTCTGTAAACTGGCAAGCTCTTAATATTTTGAAATATGGCACTTAGCAGATTGTAACTCTTCTTTCATTAGCATAAGTGCATCAAAACGTACGTCCTTTGCTCCCAGCCAAAGGATGAACATTGCTTGCAAAGTATGACCAATAATGAGAAAATACTGGGGACATTGCTTGCGAATTTGGTGATACGAGATAGAACATATCAAACATATTTATGGAGTTAATCGAGCTACTATTAATATCAAAAATAAACTCTGCCTTTTTGTCACTCGTTGGACTATAATAGGTAAAGTTAAAAAAATATTGTTACTGACTTCAAAACAGAGCATGGACAAGTTGGGACAAAGGCAATACCATAATTGAACAGAGAATGAACAGGGAAATACCTCTTCCAGATAAGAAATAGCAGGCCTACTATTACCAGATCATTTACTAATCCAAATGTTTTCCCCTTTCAGCCACACTTCGCAAGCTATCCTAATGAATCTATTAGATTCTAAATTCTTATACCAAAGTACAAGACAACATCGTGAAAAAGAATCAAGAAATGTACCTGTACAAACTAGAAATGCTCAAGGCGTTTATTTACTTCAAATATATTCCCGTCAGTGAAACATTTCTCCTGATCCCATCACATGCTTCAATCTCCATTGCAACAAAGAGGTGCATACCATGCCATGCTCAATAATCGTGCCAGCTCTGAGGTTTGGCTAAAATGTTGAGAAATATATAACTGGCGTGATAACGCCTCTGACAAAGTGACAATGGTTATGAAGAGACTGTAAAACTGACAAGACAAAGTCCGAGAACTTTACTGAAATACCATTTAGATGAACAAATTATATCATACATGAATGTAATACCAGCATTTACAGAATATCATGTGCATGAATGTAATACCAATAATGTACAGAAGCTATGCCGTCACATGTACGAATTTGAAACAACTTAAGAAGATATCGCTTGTCAATGTGAGGACAGAAACAAGGCATTCTCACGCGATACATAAAGCATCGAAATTTGAAACTGGGCTTCTGTCAAATCGGGATGAAGTATTTGCTCTCCAGGCGTACCTCCTCCACCCCATTTTCCCACTGAAGTTTCTTCCACCAATCAAATGAACCACATATTTGCTTTAATTTCCCATACTTGTGCATGCTTCTGAGCGGGATGCTTCTCAGATTTGGGCAGTCTTCCACCCGAAGGGTCTCAAGACATGGGAATGCTCTTGCTTTACAAATACTCCTCAGCTTCTTAAGTTCCGTCAATACAATCAATCTCAACTTTAAGAAGTCACTGTACCCTGCATAATGCCACTCATTCCGTGAAGTTTCTAGCATAGCATGGTCTTCTTGTTTATCTGAAGCATGATCCTGCATTTTCATTTGTGTTTTTACTCCATATTGCCCCTCATATTCCTCATCTTCAACAATTTCGATCATCGCATCACAATTAGATATGGCAAGCCTTTCAAGCAGTTGAAGTCTTCGGACCCATGTGATGTTCAGCAACTTTGGGCAGTGTGAAATGTTCAATTTGCGTATGTACTGAAAATTATGGGGCATTGGTGCGACAATGACATTTTCCAACGAGGGAAGAACAGAGAGGGTCAGGAACTGCAGGTGTGAAGTTGTAAGCTCAGCATCAGCAACCACTATATTTAGGTCATAGCATGATTCAACAGACAGCTCCTCAAGGTGCTCCATGTGGTTGAGGTCAGAGATCATGATTGATTGCATCTCTGCACAATACTTTAAGTTTAAGCGATGTGTTGACTTTGCCAAAGGACGAGGCATGTTCAATTTCTTTAGCACATCCTCTGAATAAATAGTGATTCCGAGGAACAAAAGATCCCTCAGGGAATCCAGATTCAGGTCATCGACATCACGTATCCCATAGTGGCTGCGGAAGAGGTTGAGCACTCTCAACTTGTGCAACTTTGAGCAGTTGTTCAGGGTATCTTCAAGTGCAATTGTCACACTCAGATCCAAATGCCTCAACTCTTTCAGTAACCATAGGCGCTCAGGTAATCTCATAATGTGTGTGTGAGACAAATTCAGATGCTCCAGTGCAACCAATGTATCACATTCTGGAAGTGACGTTATTGCAGTATGAGAAAGATCGAGCACTTTCAAGGACGACATAGTTCTGAAAAATCCATAGCTCATCTTGTTCAAATTTGGGTTGTTCTGGATCAACAATGTGGTGACAGTTTTGCACTTGGGCGAGAAAGACAGCTCGGTGATGTTATTGGACATGATGGAGATCCTTGTAGCTTCTTTCCATTCTCCAGCTGATGGAGCATTATCCAAGGCCATCCCAGGTTGAACAAGAAACTTTGCATCTGACTTGTTAACCAACCAAAGTCCCAGATGCCTGATTATGTGGTGCATTTTTACCTTGGATGACAATGAGCCACTGGCCTGCAACAAGCAGGCTGAAATAAGACTGCGAATTATCTGATAACCCTTTTCACGATCATTTAATAGAAAACCTTCAGCTAACCAATATTCAACAAGTTGCTCTTTACTAATTGATCCATACTCTGGAAACAGAGTGCAGTATAGGAAACACCGTTGTTGAGTGGGTGTGAGCCTGTCAAAGCTGAATTTTAACCGACCAAACATTTCATCGACACCCTCAATATTGTGCATGTTGGTAGCAATTGCATCTGCAGCAGATTTCCACTCACTCTCTTCCAAACCTGCCACAGCAGTCCCAATGACATTGAGTGCAAGTGGTAAACCTCCACAACTTTGGGCTATTGCCATGGCATAATCTCTAATGACATTTTGGGAACCAAGCAATTCAACTGCTGCACTAGCCTCCTCGCTCAGCTTGCTCAAGAATAGTTCCCATGAAGCATCGTTACCCAAAATATGCATCTCAATCAAGCTTCTCTGTGCATTCATCTGGAAGCATATATCTTGGTAACGTGATGTGAGGATCAGCTTGCTCTGGCTGTTGGTATCTGGAGTTGGGATGCCAACGTCCTCCAGTTGGAATTTCTTCCTTACATCATCAAGCAGGACTACAAACCTTTTCCTGGTCAGTGCCTTTACCAAGAATTTGGCCCGTTTGGCAATTGGCTCTGCCTCATTCCATGGCAAGTTGAGCCGTTCAGAGATAGTCTGTTGTATCTCCTCTATGTTCAGCGTCTCTGAATTGGATACTTCAATGAAGATAACAACCTGGCACAAGCAAGTTAATGAAAAATGGAAACATGAGATACAGTTTGAAGTAATTTAAAACTGTGCTTAAAAGTATAACCTGAAAAGTAGCAACGGCAAGATGGTAGTGGAGAAACATGTGCAGAAAAAGAGATGCAAGTATGTTTCAAAATAGAGGTAGATAAACAAATTAAAAATCTAATCCAGGTAGGCGTGTGCACTTTGACATGAGCTATGGAAATGCTGCAATTATATTATTTTTTACAAAAGTAGCTCGGGCGCTGTTCAACCAATATGGCTGGCGTCTTAGCAATAAGACTGGTGTCATTAGCCCTGTTGCGTGGTTGGTTGTCAATATCGCTCGTTTTATTATCGCCTTCTTGTATGGATTTAACTGAGCAATAAAGGATGGTTGTGTGCATCAACCAATTACAATTACAATATTAATTTATGCAGTTGCATTTTATACTTGTTTACTTGGTCTACTTAAAAGATGCTTAAAAAGAAAAATAACTCACACTATTTTGGATTGTGTAATTAAAAAACAAAGCAATTTCATATACAGTATTACATATCTATGTTTACATATGAAGTTGTCAA
Organism: Avena eriantha; assembly: GCA_910589775.1. Lineage (NCBI taxonomy): Eukaryota > Viridiplantae > Streptophyta > Magnoliopsida > Poales > Poaceae > Avena > Avena eriantha. The sequence continues at coordinate 491,604,478 of OU342740.1, forward strand.
ATTTTCATGCTGAACTAGTACTCCCTCCGTTTCAAAATATAAGATGTTTTAGCTTTGTGAAATGAGTGTATCTAGACCCTTTTAGTGTGTAGGTTCACTCCAAACCTAGATGAACCTACACGCTAAAAGGAGTCTAGATACACTCTATTCACAAAGCTAAAACATCTTATATTTTGAAACGGAGGGAGTACATGCTAACCGTAGTGACCATCTATGCATGTAAAATTCATGTCAAATCTCCATATGCCTAAGAATTTCAATATTACTTCAGACTTCAGCGCACTGTACCGATGTTCTGCCATGAAACTTTCATTGGTGCCGTTTCTCAAATGCATGGCAATGCAAAAAATTGTTGTTCTACATAAAATTTTCATTGAATGTGGTTCCAAATTCAAGCATGATCATTGAAAGAAACCCTATACTTACACTCTTAAATAGCAACACTAGCATGCAGATAAACATGTATTCTGAGGCATCAACTGCAGTAATCGAGAAAGCAACATACCTGATAGTCATGAACCTTGTTGTCAAGATAATTGTTGAAGACATGGAGGAGTGTCGTCTTACCAACACCTCCTTGGCCCCACACACCAATTATGTTGGAGTCACCCTTCTCAAACAGGTTGCGGAGCTTGCTCAGCATGGTCTCCAAACCAAACGTTTGAATTTGAGGCAAGGGATCAACAATCCTGGGCAGGGGCTTGAACCCAAACTTCTTGAACCGCCTCCCTTCCTCGATAAGTTTATTCACGTCATCCAGCGCCTCCACAACACGCCGACCAATCGATGTACGCCGGTGAGCATGGAGGGTGCACTGGGAGAGGCAAGGATACTTCATCAACTGACCATAGTCCTCGTCGATGTCCTCCAGCTGTAGCTCATCGACACGCCTCAGCCAGACCTGCACCTGAGGGTCGCAGACGTTCAGCTTGTCCATCTCTGCAGTGACCCGCCTTCTCACCGTCGTCTCGACAGCCTGCAGCAGCTCCTTGGCCTTGTCGAGATCGGCCCAGTTGGATTTGAGGCGAAGGAACGAGGCGACCTCTCGGGCCGCCGCATCGAGCATGCCCGTGCCATCGAGACATTCGCACAGGGGCTGCAGGCAAGAACCGGCCGCGCTGATCGCGTCCGTCATCGGGGACAACGAGGTTCAAGTAGCAGCCAGGTGGGATCTGGCATGGAAGATGCGAACAAGGGAGAATGTTCAAAAGCTTATATAGGAGAACGCAATGCAAAGCTGAGAAGCCAGCCAGACCCGGCTGCAAGGCGGGGATGTACGGAGAAGGCGGCGTGACGGTTCTGCCGACGGTGACTGGCATGCCCGGAGAATAAATCCACGCGCAGTTGGGTACTGGAAGCTAGGAAGAAGTCAATATTCGAGAAGGAAAACTTGTGGATGGCATACTCTTGTGAGGGTTCGAGCTGTAGCAGAATGCGGTGGGCAACGACCTGTCACCGCAATCCTGTTTCCAGGTCGTTTCCTGGGAAGCGGAACAACGGGCGCAAGCGAAGCAATGGCTGCTGCGCCCACAGCGAAGCTAATGATATGGAAGAGTCAATTGGTCGAACACGTTGCGTGCGACGACGAACCGGCGGGTGCGCGGCTAGGTAGGTTCCCTTGGTTTCTCGTTCTCCACGCGCAGGGTTCCAGAGCAACCGGTCCGTGTGGGAATTTAGCCGGCGGTGAAGCCGTATTTTTTCACATTGGAAACTGGTGGTTGGGCGCCGCATTTGCGCTGCGTCCAGTGGATAGAAATTTGGAGGTGGGGGATGATAGGCTGATAGCCGCCGTGCGGCGAACTACTAGCTTTTTTTTTTCTGGATAACGTGCGGCGAACTAGCTGGGAATGAGCGTTAAGTCAGCGGGTGGGCTCAGGGCGGAATATCCCTGCCAGGCCCTCCCGGCTCCCCTGTTCCTTGCTTTGCTTTCTTCGAAACCGGAGGGCGGAGGCGGCGAGAGCGAGACAGACGAAGCGCATAGCTGCGCAAGACCCACGCCGTCGTACCTCGCCGTGAGTGTGCGGTGCGAAGAGTCGTCTCTCCCGATGCCAGGTGATCTACTAGCCGAAATGTTGGACGTGCTTTTGCCCAGTTGCCCTTCCACGCGCGCATCCGAAGCAGCGAGGCATGTTGCCTGCTTGGCACACCGCTGCTCAATGCAAGCCCAACCGGTGACCTCACCGTGGTAAAATGGGGGCCTGGAGGATAGGAATAATCGAGGGTTGTGGTTCCTTGAAATGTTCTCATCGAGGATTTTCGTCTAACATAAGCGATCTCCACTGTGTCCGCAAGGTGCCCGACGAAATGCGCGAGCAACGCCTTATGTTCAGACCGGCAGGAAATCATCGATTGTACTCTTGATTGATTATAGGGTAAAATCTTGCACGGTTTGATCAGCTTACTTATGCATTACATTAGTCACCCCTTGAAGGTAGGATTAGCTTTGAGCCTTCAAGTTTGTGCTTAAAAGAATAGAGCGGAATCCGGAAACTGACATTTCGTTGCTTCTTTAGGAGGTGTTGCCTGGCAAATCAAGTAACTGCGGATGCACAGTTGAATCCCTTGCAGGCTACAGGGGTAACCATTGAAAAGAATCCACTCAGGTATGAGCTAACTGTACTTGTATTTGAGTGTAGGCATTTGAAAGATATGCTCTGTGAATACAAAAATGTGCACAACATATAGCTTCATACAGTTTTGTTGTATGTACAGAATACAGATAGGCTTGTATGAACGCCGCCTATTTATGGATCTGAACATATAAATGGAATACATAGATTGGTATTTACATCGTAAACATAATATAATACAGACAGGCTTGTACAAAAGCTTCTTAGTTTGAACATAAATGAAACTAAGGCATCCATAGATCGGTATTTACACAATAAACGTAATATATCAGTTTGTGTTGCATCATCATCTTGCAGTGAACAAATGCAGGTTAAACAGTGTCATACTTGTGCTAGTCTTTGTCTTGGAGGGGAATGAAATACTTGCTCTCCATTATGCCCTTGCCACTCCACTCTAGCCTTTCCCACCACTCATATGACCCACAAATCTGGCAATCATGTGTTTGATCCAATGGAATTGTTCTCAGATCCGGGCAGTCCTCCACCCTGATACTTTCAAGACAAGGAAAGTCTCTTGGGACGCATATCCTTCTCAGCTTCGGTAGGTCAGTCAGCACCAGTGATCTCAGCTTTGGGAAGTCTGCATGATGCTGGATGCCGTTGATCCGCCCACTCCTAGTCATATTCTGGAAATCTTTGGCATATTCTATCCGTGCATCATCTACAATACCATGTATCTCCTGTTCTTCAGAGAAACCATTTTCTCTCCTGCATTTCTGAATACTCTTGCTTTCCACCTCGTCGACTGTTTCTTGAACAATTTGCTCTAACTCATGGCAGTGACAGATGGAAAGTTTCTCAAATGATTCCAGCTTCAGAACCCACGTCACATGGTGCAACTTTTGGCAGTTGGAGATTGTAATTTCTAGGAGGTTCCGAAAGTGATGAGGCGAAGATCCAATCCGAATTGTTTGGAGGGATGGAAGTTCAGAAAGGGTGAGAACTTGCAGACGAGAAGCTTTTTGCTTGTCAGAGTCGGCAATAAGTTGTGCCAAGTCAGGGCAGGATTCAACATAGAGCTCCCCAAGTTGCACCATATGTGTGAAGTCGGATATTTGGATTGACTGCATTTGATTGCAGTGTTTGAGGCTAAGGTGCTGTGTCGACTTTGCTAGAGGATGAGTCTTGGTCAACTTCTTCAACACATCCTCTGCATAAATTGTGATACCAAGGGACTCGAGTTCCTTTAAGGAATCAATGTTCAGATCATTGACATCACGAATCCCATAGTTGCTTCTGAAGAGGTTTAGCACCCTTAGCTTGTGTAGCTTGGAACAATTGTCAAATGTGTCTTTAAGGGCCTTCGTAACACTCAAGTCTAGATGTGTTAGTTCTTTGAGCACCCAAAACTCTTCAGGAAGACTTTCAATGCATGTGTGGGACATATTGAGATACTTGAGCTTGGACAATGTTCTACAGAATGGAAGTGTTCTGATGCGGGTGTGTGAAAGATCAAGAACCCTTAAAGAAGGCATGGATTCGAAGAATTTTGGACAGAGCCTCTCCAAATTAGGATTATGCTGAACTAGCAAAGTTACAAGATTCTTGCACTCAGGTGAGATACAAAGGTCCTTCATGTTATTGAACATCAGCGATATCCTTCTAGGTGTTTGCCACTCTCTCTGTGATGGAGCCTCCTCCAAACTCATTCCAGCCTTCACAATGTTACTTTCCTGCCCTGCAAGGGAAATCCCCAGATGACGAATTATGTGGTGCATCTTAACCTCCAAGGAGTCAGACTTGCAATTTTCCAACAAGCATGCTGACAACAGGCTACGGATTATGCGATGGCCTTTCTTGGGGTCCTGAGGTATGAACCCCTCTGCCATCCAGTAATCCACAAGCTTATCTTTGCTGATTGTGCCATATTCTGGGAAAAGGGTGCAGTACAGGAAACACTGCTGCTGGGTTTTTGTCAACTTGTCGTAACTGTATTTCAATATATTGAACATTTCTGGGACTCCTTGCAAGTCCTTCATGTCATCCTTGGTCGCTTGCGCTGCCATGAACCAGTCCCTTGGTTCTGTTAGTCCTGCCACGGCCCTGCCTATCACCTGGAGTGCAAGTGGTAGACCACCACAGCTTTGGACAATTGCTTCAGCATTCTCTCGTACGACATTATTGGGGGCAGGAGACTCAATAGCCGCAACAGCATTAGTGCTCAAATTGCTTGTGAAGAGATCCCATGCTGACTCCTTCCCTAGGTACTCCATCTTGATCAAACTCTGGTGTGCTCCCATTTGATTGCAAACATGCTCAAAACGTGAGGTGAGAATCAACTTGCTTTTGCTCTCAGAATCTGGAGTGGGGATCCTGACTTCTTCTAATTGGAATATGCTCCAGACATCATCCAGCAAAATGATAAATTTCTTTGTGCCCAGCACTTTCGCCAAAAACCTGGCACGAATTTGCTCTGTGTCTCTGTCATCCCAAGGCAAACCAAGGCGGGCTGTAATCACACGCTGGATGGCTGCTATATTTAGTTTTTCAGAGTTGGACACCTCAATCATTATTACCACCTAGCAAAGTCAATTTGGACCAGTAGAACTATTAGGATCTAGTTAAACTGTATAAAAGAATAATAAGCTGTGGATCTCAATGGAGTTAATCTTAGATTTTTGAACAAAAAATCAAGTGTGCCAATTCACCATTCTATAACTGGCAAACTTGAAACGAATTATTAAACTAACGGGTTACCTAGTGCCATGGATATACTCTTACTCATGTTTCACTTCGTGAAAGAATGCTCGATCATATTTTTTTTCTCGTCATTGGACAGATGCAAAAGCTGTCTTATTAAGAAATGTCTTAGGGATATGATAACATGTGCAAGGAAGATTCTCTGCTTGTGTTGATTCAAATCTGTCAGAGCAAGGCAGAGGGTCTGTCCTCTATTTAATTGATATTTACTTCAGAAATATGCGTGTACAAGGTGCAGCTGGACAAGGTAGGAAGCATATCGATTAAACCCCCCCGGACAGGATCAGTACTTAAATGCGTACGTTAACTTTTGTTACTATGTTCATTTAAGTTTCTCCGTAGAAGCATATAATCATTCTCATATAAGTGTCCATATATGCAAGTTAACTAATTCCTCCTAGAGTTTCGCACCTGATAATCGCTGCCATGTTCTTTGAGCTCATTGTTGAAGGTATTGAGGAGTGTCGTCTTCCCTACCCCTCCTGGACCCCAAACTCCAATGATGCCCACATTACTGCTGTCGAAAAATTCCCGGAGATCCTTCAGCACTGGCATGATGCCAAAGGCTTCTATCCTTCGCCGCTTCTCGACCATGTCCGGCAAAGGCGTGGACCCAAATACCTTAAATTGTTTCCCTTCCTCAATTAGCTCACCAAGATCCTCTAGAGTCTTGAGAACACGCTTGCCAAGACGATACCGTTTTCGAAGGATTAGAGAATAATTGCAGAAGCAAGAGTATTGCATGAGTTGATCACACTCTCGGTCAATATCATCAACTAAGACGGGGACTCCATCGACCCTTCTCAGCCATAATTGGACTAGGGGATGATGTTAGTCGCTGAATTCTAACTCTCATCGAGGGAGAGGATGACACAAGGAGTTGGGGCAATTTTCTGGTTTCTATTTCTCACACAAACTCACACAAATGCCATACCAACCTGAGGGGTTGGGAATACATACTTATAGGCTGCTAACCAGCCAAGAATATGCTAGATGCTAGTCTAAGATGCTAGTCTAAAGGCAGCAGTCAAGGATGCTCTATCTAACAACCAGTCCTTGATGCTCTATCTCTAACTGCTAGTCCTTGACACAAGGACCATGTGTGCTGTCCCACAAAGACCATAGGACAGAGACTTATCCATCATTCTCCCCCTAAGTCTTGTGCGTCGTCTTGTGGGAAGGCTGGACCATCCCAATCCTGGAGCAGAGTCCGACGAACGCGATCCGCCCAAGAGGCTTGGTGAGCAGATCTGCAAGCTGATCCTTGGTGTTGATGTAGCTCACCGTGATGCTCCCGTCATCCAAACAGCTTCGGATGAAGTGGTACCTCACCCGGATGTGTTTGCTCCGCTCGTGGAACACGGGGTTCCTCGCCAGGGCCAGAGCGGACTTGCTGTCCACCCTGAGCTCCACCGCTCTAGTGTCTCGACCGAGGAGATCACCAAGCAGTCGAGCGAGCCAGAGCGCCTGAGTGGAAGCGGTGGAGGCCGCTATGTACTCGGCCTCGCAGCTAGACATGGCCACCACCTGCTGCTTGACTGACTGCCAGCTCACAAGGCACTTGCCGAGGAAGAAGAGGATCCCGCTTGTGCTCTTGCTGGTGTCGATGTCGCCGGCGTGGTCGCTGTCGCTGTACCCGACGAAGTGTGCCGCCCTAGGGCACCTAGGGTAGTAGAGACCGTGGTCGAGAGTCCCCGCAATGTAGCGGACGATCCTCTTCACGGCCTGCTGGTGCTCCGTCGTCGGTCGCTGCATGAACCGACTAACGTAGCCGACGGAGAATGCCAAGTCCGGCCGTGTGTGGGCGAGGTAGCGAAGGCTCCCCACAAGACGCCGGTACTGCGTAGCGTCCACCTCCTCCGTCGTGCTGTCGCGGCTGAGCTTCAGCCTCTCCTCCATCGGAGTGAGGGCTGGGTTGCAGTCGGTGAGCCCAGCTAGCTCAACGATGCGCTTGGCGTAGGCGGTCTGTCGAAGCGTGATCCCGGAGTCGTCCTGGTGCACCTCGATTCCCAGGTAGAAGGAGAGGGGCCCCAAGTCACTCATCTGGAAGGTGGCCTTCATCTCTTCCTTGAACGCCGCCACCTCCGCATCCTTGGTGCCGGTGATCACCAAGTCATCGACGTAGACGCCCACTAGCAGGGCATTTCCTCCATTGCCCCGCCGGTAGACGGCTGCCTCGTGCGGGCTTTGCTCGAAGCCCATCCCCTTTAGCGTGGAATCCAACTTGGCATTCCACGCCCTCGGTGCCTGCCGTAAGCCGTAAAGAGCCTTGCGCAGGCGGAGCACCTTGCCCTCCTTGCCGGGGATCGCAAATCCCGGCGGCTGGTGCACGTAGACCTCCTCCTTCAAGTCACCGTTAAGGAACGCCGACTTGACATCCATGTGATGGACACGCCAGCCCTCCTGGGCAGCCAGCGCAAGGAGGAGTCGCACGGACTCCATCCGTGCCACGGGAGCGAAGGCGTCGTCGAAGTCGACCCCCTCCTGCTGCACGAAACCTCGTGCCACCAAACGAGCCTTGTGCTTGACGATGGCGCCAGCTTCATCCCTCTTTAGCTTGAACACCCACTTAAGGGTGATCGCGCGGTGACCATGAGGGAGGTCAGCAAGCTCCCAGGTGCGGTTCTGCTCAACCGCATCCATCTCCAGCTGCATCGCGGCGCGCCATGCCGCGTCTCTCTCGGCCTCTGCAAAAGACCGAGGCTCGCCTTCATCACACGCAAGGTGCAACTGCGCCTCCAGGTCGTGTGGCACCAGTCCCGGCACCGGCTGGTCGCCGAGAAGGTTCTCCATCGTGCGGTACCGCAGCGGCTCGCCGTCGTAGTACGCGTCGATGCGCTCCTCGTCGTGAGGGAGCGGGGAAGCGAACTCCACCGGGCTGTGCTCGACGTGAGCTGGTGGTGGAGTAGACGTCCCCGGAGGGGTGGCTGTCGGTGCTGGAGCACGAGGCGTCGCCGGCTGTGCTGGAGTCGACGAAGGACTCGTCGCAGCTGAAGTCGTGGTCGGAGAGCGTGGTGCTGCCGGGGTCGATGAAGACTCGGGGGCTGAGGTAGGCATGCTGGGCGAAGAAGAGCTACCTACTTCCCCAGCTCCCTCGAAGTGGACGTGCTCGACAATGAAGTCGTCATACGTCGGAGTCGAGTCGTCATCCACCACCTTGTCCCACGCCCATCCTCGCCCTTCGTTGAACACAATGTCTCGCGCTGTGCGCACACGCTGTGTCTTCGGGTCGAGGATGCGGTAGGCCTTCGAGCCCTCCGCGTAGCCGATGAACACTCCCGGAATGCTCCTGTCGTCGAGCTTGCCGATGTGGCCAAGCTCCTTGGCGAACGCGAGGCAGCCGAAGACCCGCAAGTGGGAGACCGCCGGCTTGCGCCCATGCCAAGCCTCGTACGGCGTCCTGCCGTCGAGCGCCTTGGTGGGCGAGCGGTTGAGGATGTAGACGGCCGTCACCACTGCCTCTCCCCAGAAGACAGCCGGCATCCCTCTCTGCTTGAGGAGGGACCGGGCCATCCCCACAACCATCTGGTTGCGCCGCTCGACGACGCCGTTCTGCTGTGGACTGTACGGCGCGGAGTGGTGACGCTGAATGCCCTCATCAGCGCAGTACGACGCGAATTCAGCCGTTGTGAATTCGCCGCCGTTGTCGGTGCGCAGCACGCGCAGCTTGCGACCGCACTCCACCTCTGCAACAGCCTGCACGCGCCTGATGGCGTCCGCAGCCTCTCCCTTGCTGCCGAGGACCATCACCCACATGTAGCGGGAGAGGTCGTCGACGAGCAGCAAGAAGTAGCGTCGTCCTCCCGGTGTGGCCGGTGTCACCGGGCCACACAAGTCCCCGTGCACGAGCTCGAGCCTCTCCTTGGCTCGGAAGCTCGCCCTCTGGGGAAAAGGGGTCCGCCTATGCTTCGTCATCACACAGACGTCGCAGAACTGCTCCACATGGTCAAGGCACGGTAGGCCTCGCACCATCTCCATGGTACTGAGCCGCTTCAGAGCCTCGAAGTGAAGGTGCCCGAAGCGCTCGTGCCACTGCCACGCCTCGTCGTCCCGACGGGCGGCGAGACAGAGGGGTTGTGCCACCTGCACGTTGAGGACGTAGAGTCGATTCGCACCTCTAGTTACCTTGGCAAGAAGGCGACCATTACGATCCCAGATGCGTAGGATCCCATGCTTGATCAGCACGCTCGAGCCGTTCTCATCCAGCTGTCCCAAGCTGATGATGGAGTTCCTCAACGCGGGAATGTAGTAGACACTGGTGAGCAGCCGGTGCTCTCCAGTCTTGGCGGTGAAGATGATGGAGCCGACGCCCTTAATCTCCACGGCGGAGGCATCCCCAAACTTGACGGAGCCTCGCACGCTGGGGTCGAGCTCGGCGAAGAACTCCCGTCGACCAGTCATGTGATGGGTAGCGCCAGTGTCTAGGCACCACCCGTCAGTCCTGTCGCCGCCGGAGCCATCGCCGAGGAGGGCGTGTGCCTTTGGCTCGTCAAGGTGGAGGAGAGCCGCCGCGGCTGGTGCTGCTGGAGTTAGCTCGATGCTTGCATGTGCCATGAACAGAGCCGGCTCCTCCTCCGCCCGTGCGAAGTTGGCCTGGCCGCGTCGTGGCTGTCGACAGTCCTTGGCCCAATGGCCAAGCTGGCCGCAGTTGCGGCAGCTGTCGTCTCGTGCCGGCTTCTGCTTGCCGGCGGCGCCGCCCTGGGCGTCTTTGCGCGCCTTGCGAGGCTTGCCACGCTTGCGGCCGCCTGTCGTGGAAGAAGGCTCCCCCTTCTTCCTATCACCTTGGCAGGCATCCCACTGCTCCCGAGTGAGAAGTAGCTTCCCGCCAGTGGTGATGGACCCTGACTGAGGCTGTGGCTCGTCAGAGTCGACGACCTTGAGGCGACCTATCGCCTCCTCGATCGACATCGTGGAGAGGTCCAGCAGAGACTCGATCGAGCGAGCCATCTGCCTGTACTTCTCGGGAACGCAGCGAAAAAGCTTCTCGACAGCTTTCTCCTCGTTGTAGGTGTCCTCGCCGAACTGCACCATCTTCTGCAACAGAGTGTTGAGACGGAGAGCAAAGTCATCAACGTCCTCACCTGGCTTGAAGGCCAGGTTCTCCCACTCCTTGCGAAGTACTTGCAGTGTGGACTTGCGGGCGCGGTCGCTGCCTATGCGTGCCGCAGCGATGGCGTCCCAAGCCTCCTTGGCAGTCCGCTTGTTGGAAAGCGAGAACTGCATCTCGGGCGGGACTGCAGCGAGGAGGGCGTCCAGCGCCCGTCGATCTTCATGGTGATCGACGTTGGCATCCTGGACTGCCTCCCACATGTGCCGCACTTGGAGCCGGACCTTCATGACCGCGGCCCACTCGACGTAGTTGGTTTTGGTGAGGGTAGGCCACCCAACACCGGGACCAACGTCCCTGACCACAGTCCGGACCTCATGGAGGCCGCGGTCTTGGTCGTTTCGGCCGCCGTCGCCGCACGCGCCTCCTCCGGGAGCGCCACCGTCGTACGTGCCTCCTCCGGGAGCGCCACCGCCGTGCGTGCCTCCTCCGGGAGCGCCACCGCCGTGCGCTTGGGCATGCTCGGCGGCCCACCGCGCTGTCCGCTCGCCGGCTGCGTCGTGGTTTCCGTCGACGCTGCCGTCGCCTGAAACGGAGCCGTTGATGCTGCCGCGCAGAGCCTGGACCTCCGCCGCTGCCTCACGTGCTGCATCCTCCGCTGCTGCTGCTTCCACTTCCGCTCTGGCTGCTGCCAGCCTCGACGCCCTTGCTGCCGCCGTGGCGGTTGCTGCCGCCACTCGCTCGCGCTCCTCTGCCGCGGCGAGCTCGGCCTCCTGCCGACGCCGCGTGCTCGAGGTTACCGAGTGCTGAGAGTGGCTTGCGGACATGGCTCGCCACTGGGGAGCTGCTGGGTGGAGAGGGGGCTGCAACCGACGAGCTGCTGCTCGTCTGCACAGAGAGAGAGGAGTGAGCAGAGGCAGCCGGAGCTGCTGCTACTGCCGGGGAAGGAGATGAGCAGGAGATGCTCAGGCTACAAACTAACTTGGCTCTGATACCACTTGTTAGTCGCTGAATTCTAACTCTCATCGAGGGAGAGGATGACACAAGGAGTTGGGGCAATTTTCTGGTTTCTATTTCTCACACAAACTCACACAAATGCCATACCAACCTGAGGGGTTGGGGATATATACTTATAGGCTGCTAACCAGCCAAGAATATGCTAGATGCTAGTCTAAGATGCTAGTCTAAAGGCAGCAGTCAAGGATGCTTTATCTAACAACCAGTCCTTGATGCTCTATCTCTAACTGCTAGTCCTTGACACAAGGACCATGTGTGCTGTCCCACAAAGACCATAGGACAGAGACTTATCCATCAGATGACACTTGTTGAGCTGGTTGGTCTCGCGGGTAACTTGTTCTTGAACCACCTTCTCAAAAGCTTGGAGGTATTCATTGGCTTTAGTAAGGGCTCTCCAGTTGTGCTTGATGCAAAAGAAAGAAGAGAACTGTCTTGCAGTAGCTGCTGGTGCTCCTGTGTTGTTGATGAAGCCACATACAGGTTGTAGAGCTGCAGAAATCATGCTAGGATCAGGCATGGTGGCGTTGCTGAAGGAATTATGTGGATATTAGGATATGGCTCAATAGTTCAAGCAACTGGAGAAAACAAGATGATATGCAGCATAATCTAAAACTTGCGTCGCTTGCAAAAGAGGAGCACTCTGTACAAGAAAACTGGAGACTTGCCTTTTTTGTACTGGTGGACAAGAAGACCCTCTGGTGCAGCTCCCTGCAATTTGTGGATCGGACCAGACTACCGAGCACACGGGCTTTCATGGAAGGCGCACGATGGACACTTTGTCAACTAATTGCAGCTGTAAGGTATAAAGTCACTGTTGTTAATTGCATTATTTGGAGACAAGCATTAAACTCTGCCAGAATATCAATACCTTAGGTGAACAGAAGATGATAATTTTCTCATTAGACAGAAAAGTTCTGTACACGCATCGTCCATGCTGCTTGATTAAAAAGGTAGCGCTTGAGATAGATGTGGACAATATTTCGTTTTTTCCGACACTAAACATCAAAGTATAAAACACTATTTTGTATCGGATGGTATATGCTCGCGTTGATTCCTCAATTCCTCTAGTCAGATACTTTGGCTTAGCATTCCTATTCGCCTGCTAAGATTGCAAGACAACAAGTATTACCAAAAAATAATCACCCCCCTTAATTTATCAGTTGGTACTATTCCTAGTCCTAGCTGACTAGATGAATATGCTTAGTGAGCAAGTTACTCGTTTTTTCTGTTCTTTATTATAGGCACAGTACTCAAATTTAACTTGCCTAGAACAGTATTAGGAAATAAGAGCTACATCTATAAGGAATTGGTTTCTTACACACTAGTGACAGCTGTCGATAACTCGCGCCATAGTTGAACATTCTACCATACTCTTATGCTCCTCTAATTGTATCCTAGCTAGGGGTTAAAAACATATCAGGAGGCGTGTGTTGTGCAGTAATGAGGTCCATACGAAAGTTCAAAAACTACCTGCCAGCAGATGATAATAGAGACTGTAGATTTGGATACAGATCATGTGGTTTATCCATTGGTAGATGTATCTTTGGTTAGTATCTTCAAGAAGGTTTGTGCAAAGTATCATCTGATTCAGATGCACATAATCTCATCTGATTGGTAGATGTATCTTTGGTTAGTATCTTCAAGAAGGTTTGTGCAAAGTATCATCTGATTCAGATGCACATAATCTCATCTGATTGGTAGATGTATCTTTGGTTAGTATCTTCAAGAAGGTTTGTGCAAAGTATCATCTGATTCAGATGCACATAATCTCATCTGATTGGTAGATGTATCTTTGGTTAGTATCTTCAAGAAGGTTTGTGCAAAGTATCATCTGATTCAGATGCACATAATCTCATCTGATTGGTAGATGTATCTTTGGTTAGTATCTTCAAGAAGGTTTGTGCAAAGTATCATCTGATTCAGATGCACATAATCTCATCTGATTGGTAGATGTATCTTTGGTTAGTATCTTCAAGAAGGTTTGTGCAAAGTATCATCTGATTCAGATGCACATAATCTCATCTGATTGGTAGATGTATCTTTGGTTAGTATCTTCAAGAAGGTTTGTGCAAAGTATCATCTGATTCAGATGCACATAATCTCATCTGATTCAGATCATGTTGAGCTTGAGCGTCGGATATTTTCCCCGGAGGCCAAGCGGTTGAACATTATGAGGTGGATGATGTTACATTCGCTGTACGGCAACTAATCAGCGGGGCAGTGTCAAAGTGGCAGAGCAATCGGGTTTCAGGGTTGAATATTAGAGATGTTGAGGTAGCCATGGCGAAGAGGGAGCAGGGACGCGCTCGCAGTGACGAGAGGATGGTGAGGGAGCAAGATGGCGCCTAGGAGTGACGATAGGAGGATGACGAGAAATATGATGTAACCGTTTTTGATAATTACCTAGGTGTCGATGGAGTAAGAAAACATATGCAACTACTAGTAGATAGATGGAGTAAGAAAACATATGCAACTACTAGTAGATAGTTGGACCTTAGCTATGCGTACGTGTATCTCAGGATGCAAAGTCGGAGGGACTACATGTACAGCCTATTGCACCTACACGACGCGTGGTAATAAAAGCAATTAACGCATATATTTCCCTGGGACGAAGAGTTTGGGTCGGACTCTCTGTTTTGAGCTGTTTTTACCCTTTATTTAAATTCGCACACGTAGCAGATCGGCAATCTGCAGCATGGAGACGAAACCCCAAGGTCTCGGGGGCATGGCCTTCTTCGTGATTGGACTTGGTACAGTTTTCCCCTTCTTCGTTCGCAAGAAAATTGTTTCTCTATTATTATCATCATCTTGTTCCATGTTGCCTGCTCCCTGCTGCAAGTTTTTCGTCTAAACACTTGCAAATTATACAGTTGTTGGCGGGTTCGCGCTTTCCTTCTTTGCCCAGTTTGGCAATCCTTGGCACAATGTCTACTCCGTCGAGCTCACCGGCATCGACGGCCTCGGCGACCCTGCCGGGCTGAGCGCGCTGGCGTTCAACGTGACCCTGCACGTGACAAACCTGTGCTTGCTGGTGGGGGAGAACCGCTTCAGCCACGGGCAGGTGGTGCTGTCCTACGGCGGCGTCACGGTAGGGGAAGCGCGCGTGCCGGGCTTCAGCGCCGGCGCGTGGAGCACGGCGGAGGTGAAGGTGGTGGCGCGGGGCGGCCGGGCGGGCATGGTGCAGATGCCAGGCGGTCTGGTGCGGAGGCGCGTGGAGGCCGACCTGCGCTGGGACTCTGCGGAGTTTGACGTGGAAGCCAAGCTGTTCCGCGACGGCCTCGAGAGCGGCCCCGTCGTGCTGTGGTGCAGAGTTGGATCGCAGCTGCCGCAGCAGCCGTCGCTATGCCAGGCCTTCACTGATTTTAAGCCCTTCGCGGGTTCACCGTTCTAGGATTTAGCTGGGTCTGATGTCTACTCTGGACATGTGCAACGTTCTATGGACATGCTGGTAGCATCTTTTTGTGTTGCTCAAGGAAAATGTCATACTAGATAAAATCTTCAGTGAATTGTTTGAAAGGTAAGCTAACAAGTTATCTGAAATTATAACAGTTGGAACAAGTATATAACACAAAACCGCAACCCAAACATCATTAAGGGTGCATGTGTGCGCTCCGGTTGTTGTGAGCAGCGGATCATCGCACATCCGACTCTCACCCTACACATATCTTGGCATGAAAAATCCCGACAACACCAACATGTGGGACTGTCCGCGACATGTGAGAGTGCGTTTCAAATTTTCAGGAGTCGCATCGCTTTGACTTCCCAATTTCACTAAATCTCTCGCGGATGAATTTCCCACCTCCCTCTCTCCGCTAAGAGGCCTTGTTTACTAGTAAGAGTGTAATTTCATCACCAATCCCCTCCGATACTCTTCCATCCTAATCCACTAGTACGGTGGAGTGTGTTTAATCTACGTGAAAATGAGGGTGTTTGTGTGGGATATCTTGTGATTATCCCAACTAAAAACTAGCTTGATAATCTAACAATTGAAGATTCAGGATCCAAGCTAATCCTCTGTAGATACAATCGAATATAGACAAATCTAACTCAACTAATTAGGGTCAGAGAGAATACTAAATATTATCTAAATACATTCAAATTTTATAAATTTTCGACATCTAATTTGGGACGGAGAGAGTAGTACTTTGAAGCTGAGTTCAAGTCAATTTCACTTGAGTTCTGCCCACTGTGATATAATTGCATATGGCGTTTGAAAAGAAGGCTTCACTTCTTTCTACGGTGCAATTTGAATATTCATCGTACCAATATGCAACACTTGCGCTTTCGGAGTTGAACGTGCAACACCGTCGCTTCGATCTTCTATGACATCCGTGTCGACAACACTTGTTCTTTATTTTCTCGGTGTTTGGCAGGTTTTCCCTCAGTTTCAAAATATAGTATACTTATTATATTTTGAAACGGAGAGTATATTATACTACTTTTTCTGTTTCAAAATAAGTGACTTGGGTTTGTCTAGATCCGTATGTATCTATATACTAAAACATATTAGATACATATAAATCTGGACAAATAAACCCACGTCATTTATTTTAGGACGGAGGGAGCAGTACTTATTGAGCGATGAATTAATATTCCTAGGCGGTGCCGCATCATACTCGCTCCTTTAAAAGAAACTGTACTCGGTTTCGCTTGACGTCGTGCAAACTTTTTCGTGGGATTTGATCGTGGGGCTGGAAACAACCTGGATTCACCAGATATTTTGCCCCTCAAAAATAGTTGGAGATGCACTCCCGTCAATATCATAATGTCAAGGCCGCGCACGTATATCTATGTAAACTTCCGAAACAATCGCTCTTCTAGAAGATTTCTTCGGTATCCCGTCTCCGCCATGAAGCCAGACCTGGAAGCAGGGGCAGCGCCCCACGCTCCCACCGATCCGAGGAAGGAGGAAGTCCTTCGCCTCGTCGTGATATCAGCCTTGATACTAGCCGGGTTCATCGCCGAGGTGGTGCTCGTTTTACTTTTCCCCGTTCCCGACCGACACCAGATCTCCGTCGACCTCGCCGGCTTCGACGGGCTCGACGGTGCCACGACACCGCCGCCGCCCGTCGTCTCCCCGACGTTCAACCTCACGCTCCACGGCGTCAGCAGGAGCCGGAGCTCAGAGTCGTGCGAGTTCTACAACGAGCGCGCGACGGTGGCCGTCTCCTACGCGGGGTCGGTGCTCGCGTGGGGCCGCGTGGCCGAGTTCTGCGTCGCCGAGGCCGCGCGGAAGCACGTGAGGATGGTGGCGCTCGGCGCCGGGGTGGGGCTGTCCGACGAGCTGCGCGGCCGCACGGCGTCGGAGTGGCGGTCGCGGTCCGCGGAGGTGGACGTGGACATCGTGCTGGACTCGTACGTGGACGACTGGAAGAGGTTCCTGTCGTGCCGGGTGAAACTGGATGATGAGCCGTCGTCGCGGCAACCGTCGCCCTGCAAGGTGCTTGTGTCGGACCAATGGTGAATCAGAAACATCGACTAATTTATTACTCCCTCCGTTTTAAATATACGTTTTTAGCTTTGCGAAGTTAATATATCTAGACCTTTTTAGTCCATAGGTTTCTAAAGATTTACTTCGACTCTGCATACTAAAAAAAATCTGGATACAGAGCTAAAAAATCTTATGTTTTAAAAGGGAGGGAGTAATTAAAAGCTTGCCGATGGTAATTTTCGATGGAAAGTTCGGTGAATTTTTTGAAAGCTAAGCTAACAAATTATCTGAAATTATAACAACTGAAACAAGTATAACACAAAACTACAACCCAAACGTCAATAAGGGTGCATGTTGTGAGCAGCGGATCATCGACCGTCCAACTCTCACCCCATACGTATCTTGGCATTAAAAATCCCGACAACACCGACATGTGGGACTTTCCGCGGCATATGAGAGAGTGCGTTTCAAATTTTCAGGAGTCAGGTCGCTTTGACTTCCTAATTTTACCAAGTCTCCCGCGGATGAATTTCCCACCCCTCTCTCTCTCCGCTCAGAGGCCTTGTTTACTAGGAGTATAATTTTATCCCCAACAGGATTGAGGTTTGAAGGAGATTTTGTGAAACCGTTTCTTTTGCCCAATCCCATCAAACCCTCAGATACTCTTCCATCCTAATCCACTAGTATGGTGGAGTGTGTTTAATCTACGTGAAAATGAGGATGTTTGTGTAGGATATCTTGGGATTATCCTATCTGAAAACCAGCTTGATAATCTAACATTTAGAGATTGAGGATCCAAGATAGTCCTCTGTGCAATCCCTTTGAGTACACTTCAACCTGAGAAATTTCCCTATGTTAGCTTTGTGCCAACAAGTGGTGCACCTCACTCTGGCCTATGTTTGGGTGTGGCGCGTAGATAACTGGGCAGGAGCAGAGACACGGTGTGGATCTGTGATCTCGTGTTCGATTGCTGGAGAGTGGTAAGTAGAGTACACTTCAACCTGAGAAATTTCCCCAAGTTCCTTTGAGTACACTCAACCTGAGAAATTTCCCTATGTTAGCTTTGTGCCAACAAGTGGTGCACCTCACTCTGGCCTATGTTTGGGTGTGGCGCGTAGATAATTGGGTAGGAGCAGAGACACGGTGTGGATCTGTGATCTCGTGTTCGATTGCTGGAGAGTGGTAAGTAGATGGGAGGCGAGGATATTCATGCATACATGATGGAAGGCGCCGCGAGAGGTGACCACTGACCAACATCGTGAGGAGGGGCACGCCATGACGGGGCAGAAGGTGAGATCCCAGAGCCCAAATTGCATTTTGGTAGTACCGAGGAGGGGAATGGGTGCACGTTGCCTCCTCACCAGGAAGACAATCCCCGACGCTTAGGCGCGGGTAGCATGTCGTTTGTGCCCGTAGGTTCCCTCACACCATTCTTTTGGGATTGGTAGGTAGATGGAGGTGTAAGGGAGGGGGCCAAAAAATCGTAGCCCAAAACCTGGCGAGCACCTTCTGGCATGTTCATCCTCACACTAGCGTGCATTTTTCTCGTGTACTAAATCGGGGTTTAGGGTTATGTATGCTAAGGGCATCTCTGACCGATCCCATAAAACTGGTTAGAGGAGTAAAAATCTGGAGGTGCTGCACCTAACCGATCCCCAAAACTATTAGAGGAAATTACTCATCGGAGGAGTAAACCAAGCGACCGACGCCGCTCGACCGGCCACACCCATTCCCTCCTGCGTCGGCGCCGATGACCGCCATACCTAGCCGCCCCCATCCCGATCCTTGCGCCGCCCTTCGGCCCACCTCTCCCTTGCGACGGGGTGAGCTCGTTTTCGTCGGCCGTGATGGCTACAAGTGCACAGATCAATTGTAGCTAGTTTCAAAATAAGAGTATCGTACCCACAGAGAGTTATTTGGTTAAGATCTTTATGCCCCTCGTCACTTTCCACCAAAGGATACTTGTAAGCTGCCTTTGATCTCAAGTAAGGGTGTTTGAAAGGTTTTTGGTTGTGTGCAGAAATGTAATTAAAACAGGTAAAAGAAAGCAAGTAACAATGTTGTGTGAAAACATGGTTGAACTCAATAGGGCTAAAACGTTCTCAGGAATATAGGATACACCACTAGCATGATATTATTATTATTATTATTATTATTATTAATTAAGATAACATACTTCTTGTGTCATTGAAATGGATTGTATGGGCACCTAGAGGAGGGGTGAATAGGTGCTACTTCAAATTTTAATGCCTTTTCAATTTTAGGCTTAGCACAAAGGGTAAATTCTCTAGATAAACTATTAGGTGGAATTTCCCTATATGCAAACCTATCTACTAGCGAGTAAAGAGCGAGTGGAAGAGGAACGGGTAAACCGTAGTGAAGCACGCGGAGACACAGGATTTGTTTGACCGCAGTTCCTTCCTTGTTAAGGGAAGTACGTCTGCGTTGGAGGGGTGGGCGGTACTAAGACCACCACGCCACAATAGGCCTCACCCTGTTCTCCGATGGATCCCGCCACCAAAGGCCTGATCCACCTTTCCACTATAGGGACCCTTCAAGGCGGGTATCGGCGCCTTTACACAACTAGTGGGGCACAACTCCACAATCAACTTGGAGGCTCCCAAAATGACAACAAGCTGCCACAAGAACAATGTTATCAAATACAACGAACAAGATCTAGATATTGACAAGAATACTAGATCAGGGATTTCTCCAAATGAATGGAGAGGAGTTGATGCGCTTGATTCGTGATGACGATGATGATCCTCTCCTCCTTCAATTCCCCCAAAGATCAAAGCCTTCAGGTCGTTGAAGTGGGAGATCGAGAATGGGAGCTCTTGCACAATGACTGGACAATTTCAAATGAATCAAGAGGTCTGAACGTTGGGGAAGAAGGGGTACTTATACCCCCTTCCAAAACCAGCCGTTGGAGACTTTGGGGGCCAGATTATCCGGCCCAAGTAAGGGCCGGATTATCCGGCCTGGGGAAAACTCCGCCCCAGACTCGGAATATCCGGCAGATAGTCCGCCCCCCTATCAGAGCGTCGTGCCGAGCTTGCCCTTGATCATCTTCTGGGGGCCGGATTATCCGGTACCATGTGAAGGCCGGATTATCCGGCCCGGGGAGTAAAAACCGCCCCAGTTCGGATTTCCGGGAGAAAATCCGACCGGACTCCGAGCGACGTGCCTTGGCATGCTTTGCTCAAACTCTGGGGGCCGGATTATCCGGCCCATGCGACAGCCGGATTATCCGGCCTAGGGAAGAAAAACCGCCTCAGTTCGGATTTTTGGGAGAAAATCCGACCAGACTCCGAGCGACGCGCCTTGGCTTCCTTTGAGCATTGAGGTAGGCCGGATTATCTAGCCCTTGGTGGGGCGGATACTCAAAGCTTCCTGCACACTTAGCGCACATGAATAATATCCACAGTATTGTTATCTAACACGCAAAACACAGGAAAACATGAAATGTTCTTTCAATCTCTCGCTTTTTGGTGTTAGATGACAATACTAGGATTTGCAGGAAAGGATCACAAGACAACCATCAATAAACATGGAAGAGACTCCCCCTCAATGTGTGCATATTAGAAATTTGCATTTGAATACAAATGCACACAAATAGGTGAATCTATTCCATAGACATATGAGCAATAAAATCATACCACCGAGGTGAAGAGAGGCATCCTTGAAATGGCCTCAATAATCATCGTGATAACCAATATAAGCGCCTTCCTTGATAAAGATTTCCAGCATAATAGGATATGAATAGATGAATCCATAAGCATAATCCATGAGATAAATCCAGACAACCACTGACATAGAGTCTCAAACAAACCATAAATCAAAAATTTAAAGTTCAACGCTAAATGGGCATAAGCGAGAAAACGATGAGCAGAAAAATGCAAGTGCTTATGCCCGACCCATGCAAATCCTCGAAGATCCTAATAGAACTACTTCTCCCCCTTTGGCATCGAGACACCAAAAAGGAAGACGAGCGATGCTAGCGCCCCAAGGGATCACTCGAAGTCCTCATCGTCGTCCTCGTCCTCGTCTTCATTCTCGTCCTCGGCCTACACTTGGGCCGGATTATCCGGCCTCCACTCTGAATTTCTGTTGAACACAGATTCAGGCCCGCGCGTCCCCAAACAACACCCCCACAAGGTGTACAAGGGACTTGAGTGCAAGAATAGATGGCTTATGGGTAGGGAAAGGCCTAGGATTAAGAGAACCAAACTGACATGGTACTAGACACTCAAAATTGCAAGATCAAAATCAAATAAGAGCCAAGATTGAGTGTGATTCCCATAAGAACATGAGAGAGCAAAAACAACCAAAAAGATCCAAAACAAAACAATTCTCCTCAAGGGAGAGGGCGGTGGCCGAAGCCACCTTGTTGGAGTATGGTGTGACACCGCGAAGATATATCTTGGGTTCACGACCAATACTCATTAATAAGCTTACATATCACACAATGATATTAAGAGAAATGATTTATCTTGCTCTTGGCATTATGGGGGGAGGGTTATCCCAATGAATTAGGACCACACTCCCCCTATATCCATGCCCACACCTAGACCAAATAGGACTGAGATGTATGAGTGAGTGCATGGGTAATCAAGACAAACTCCTAGAATCAATGATATTTAGCTCATTCCTCAAGTAGAAGAATCTTGCTTCATCAAGTGGCTTCGTAAAAATGTCCGCAAGTTGGTTCTTCGTGCTCACAAAAGATAGATCAATATCGCCTCGAGCAACATGGTCTCGAATAAAATGATTCCGAATCTCAATATGCTTTGTCCTTGTGTGCTGTACCAGATCGTACGCAATTTTGATTGCACTTTCATTATCACATAAAAGAGGCACTTTGTCACAATTGACACCATATTCCTTTAAAGTTTGCCTCATCCACAATAACTGAGTGCAAGCGCTGGCAACAGTAACATATTCAGCTTCGGCAGTGGAGAGAGATATACAATTCTGCTTTTTAGATGACCAACACACAAGAGATCTTCCCAAGAATTGGCAAGCTCCAGAAGTGGACTTCCGATCATCCTTATCACCAGCCCAATCTGAATCAATATAACCACATAGAGAGAAATTGGAGCCCTTGGGATACCAGAGACCAAAGTTAGGGGAATGAACCAAATATCAAAAGATCCTCTTGACCGCCACTAAGTGGCTTTCTTTAGGAGCTGCTTGATATACCCCCACACTCCACACAATATCGGGTCTAGATGCGCAGAGGTAAAGAAGAGAGCCGATCATGGACCGGTATACCTTTTGGTCCACATATTTACCATGTGGGTTAAGTTCAAGATGACATTTTGTTTGCATCGGAGTGGCGACACCATTAAGATCCGTCATCTTGAATCTCTTGAGCATGTCTTGGATGTACTTTGCTTGATTGATGAAGGTTCCTTCTCTAAGTTGCTTGATCTTGAATCCAAGAAAGAACTGCAATTCCCCCATCATAGACATCTCAAATCTGTTAGTCATAAGCTTTGAAAATTCATCATTAAAAGCTTTATTAGTAGAACCAAAGATGATATCGTCTACATATAGTTGGCATATGAAGAGCTCCCCCTTAACCTTCTTAGTAAAAAGAGTGGGATCGATTTTCCCAACTTCGAAGCCACGGTCTAGCAAAAGCTCTTTAAGGTGCTCATACCACGCACGTGGGGCTTGTTTAAGGCCATAGAGTGCCTTATTGAGTTTGTAGACATGGTTCGGGAAGTTAGGATCCTCAAAGCCCGGGGGTTGCTTTACATATACCAACTCATGTAGAGGACCATTAAGGAAAGCACTCTTGACGTCCATTTGCTACAATTTAAAATTGTTATGGGCAGCATAAGAAAGGAGGATACAGATGGACTCAAGGGGAGCCACTAGAGCATAGGTCTCTCCGAAGTCAATGCCCTCAACTTGAGAGTAGCCTTGTGCTACAAGTCTTGCCTTGTTCCTCACAACAATGTCATTCTCATCTTGCTTGTTTTTAAATATCCATTTGGTGCCGATAACATTGCGGCAATCTTTGAGTTTCGCCACGAGTTTCTAGACCTTGTTGCGCTCGAAATTATTCAATTCTTCATGCATAGCAACAACCCAGTCCAGATCTTCAAGAGCTTCAAAGACCTTCTTGGGTTCCACCATTGAGATGTGAGCTTGATGCTCACCAAAACTGGCCAATTCCCTTCTTGTAGAAAACCTTCGTCGAAGATCACCAACAACCTTGTCGACGGTGTGACCCCTTAGCTCAAGGTTCTGATCAGCCCGAGCCTTGCGACGAAGTTCAATAAGTTTGTTGTCTCTTGGTGGAGTAGTTTCATCACTTGAATGTTCATTGGAATCATTTGCTCGACCTTGACCAGAATCTGGGAGAACAGTAGTAGATGGTGATGAAGCGTGCCCTTGAGATGAGTCAGCAGCCATAACAGGAGACTGCTGAACAATAGGTGAGTCAGGGCCAGCTAATCCAGCCGATGGAGTGGCCGGATAATCCGGCCTGGGAGTATTTGTAGCAGTTTCATCAGGCTGCCTGGGGCTTGCTTGAACTGGTGAGGGGCCGGAAAATCCGGGGCTGGCCGGAAAATCCGGCCTAGAGCTTGCATCGATATCTTCAGCACCAGGAGCAATATGGTCATCAGGAGCGAGGTGGCCGGATAATCCGGTGTCCATCGGATAATCCGGCCTGGAGCTTTCTGGAACATCTTGACCTTCAGCAGTTGATGGAGATGGTGTAGAAGTTGCTCCCGTGGTTGGAACACGCTGCGAATGTGTAGATAAGGGCTCTACATGAGTTGAGCATTGTCCTTCCCGATCTGCCACAAGGGGTTCCTCAATGGGGCGTAAAAATACGACGCCCATTCTTCTTATGGAATCTTGGGGTATTTCAACATCTGCATCACAACACCAACTTGTTCCGCACGGGAACCGTTATTTTCCTCGAATACCACACTACAAGATTCTACAACAGTTCCAGAGAGCTTATTGTAGACTCTATAAGTGTGGGATTCGGCACCATAACCAATAAAAATACCTTCTAGAGCCTTAGATTCAAACTTAGATAAACGAACTCCCTTGATGAGAAATAAACACTTACACCCGAATACCCGAAAGTATGAGATGTTTGGCTTGTTACTGGTAAGTATTTCATACGGAGTCTTGTCCAAGATCTTATGGAGGTATAACCGATTGGATGAGTGACAAGCGGTAGAGATTGCTTCAGCCTAGAAGTTATATGGAGACTTGAATTCGGCTAGCATTGATCTTGCCATATCCATAGAGTCTGATTCTTCCTCTCGGCTACGCCATTTTGTTGAGGGGTGTACACAGCGGAATATTGATGTCTTATCCCCTCTTCACTTAGGAACTCATTTAAGGTGTAGTTCTTGAACTCAAAGCCGTTGTCACTTCTTATAGCCAATATAGGGACGTGGTGTTGACGTTCAACCTCGTTGGCGAAGTCGATGACAGTTTGTTGAGTTTCACTCTTCAACTTCAAGAAATAAACCCAAGTGTATCTTGAGTAATCATCAACAATCACTAGACAATACTTCTTCCCACCGAGGCTTGCATGAGATGGAGGTCCGAAGATGTCCACATGAAGGAGCTCTAAGATCCTTTTTGACGAGATAATAGTCTTCCTTCGATGAGGAGAGTCATGCATTTTCCCTTCAACACACACCCTGCAAACACGATCTTTGTCAAAGGACACATTTTATTTTAGTCCAAGGATGTGGCCACCCTTGTGGAGACTTTGCAAAGTTCTCATATTGACGTGGGCTAGTCGGCGATGCCATAGCCAACTCGCGTCAGCCTTTCCGAAAAGACACATTGGGCCTGTAGTGGTTTTCCCCCGAAAAGTCCACCACGTATACGTCATTTTCGACATATCCCACAAAAGCGACTTTTAGAGACTTGCTCCACAAGAGTACCACCAAATCAGCATCAATATAAACTACAAAGCCCATCTTACCAAGGGCCCGAACTAAAAGTAAGTTGTACCCGAGGGTCTCAACAAGCATGACGTCCACGAGAGAGATATCGTGAGCCACCACAACTTTGCCGAGACCCAATACCTCGGATTTTGACTTGTCACCATAGGAGACGGTTATATGATCATGATTTGGCCGCATCTCCGTGATGATCTCCTTGCTTCCGATCATATGACTCGTGCAACCGCTATCGAGTACCCATTTAGAACCACCGGAAGCATAGCCCTGCAAGAAAGTTACTTCTTGGTTTTAGGTACCCATTTTTCAATGGGTCCTCTCATGTTTGTGACAAGGGTCTTGGGGACCCAAATAGACCAAGGAATGTAACAATCATAAGGGCCTACATAACTAGCATAAACATCACCATAATAATCGCAATATAATTCAAAGTTAGGATTGTTAGCCCCTACAAAACCATTACAATTAGTCTTGTCATTGGTAGTGTTACTAGTCTTTGATTGAGCAGTCTTGCTCTTCTTCTTGTTTTTCTTGCTCTTTGTCTTGGGAATGTAACCAAGACCTTCTTTTCTACTGTTTGTCCTTTGCTTGCTCAGTATCTCATCAATAACCTCTTTAACTTTGTGTTGAGAACCTCTTGCAAGATCTTCTTTTCCATAAGATGATGTGGAGGTACTTGGCACATCATACTGTTTCAATTGAGTTTGGAGCTGGTCATGAGACTCATTTAAAGTAGAACGATCACTCTTCAATGTCTTGTGAGCACTTTCAAGATTATCAAACTTCTCCAAAAGTCTAGCATGAACAGCCCCAAATTCAATCTTTTCTTTCTTTAGTTTCTTTTCCTTGGCAAGTGCATGGTCATGTTCTTTGATGGGCTGAGCCACAACTTCTTCATGTGACTCCTCAATGGATTCGAGTCTCTCTTCCAAAGATACTCGAGCTTCCTCTTCTTCTTCCAAGGCATTCTTCAAAGAAGCTATCTCCAAGGCATCTTCTCTTTCAATTGTGCCCTTTTCTTCAAGAAGATCTTCGGCTTGAGAAAGTTGACTCATAAGAGCATCAAAATGGAGTTTGTGCTCCCCTTGTAGGTTAGTGAAAAAGGTGCCCAAAGCAATAACTTCTTCTTTCATTTTAAGACTGTCATGATCATCCATATCCAAAATTATGTTAGTCTTAGGAAATGAAGAGCTAGAACTTGATACCTCGGACCCTCTTGCCATTAGGCAAGTAGCGTTGTTGTTGATGACGTTCTTGTTTGGCGAGTCGGAGAGAGATGATGGAGTCGATGTGGTGGCTATAGCAGCCACCTCACGAGAACTATCTTCATCCTCTTCATCTTCACTTGTAGAGGAGTATTCTTCTTGTGCCACTAAGACAATCTTGGGTTGCTTCTTGTAGGGGCCATTCTTCTTAATAAAT
This sequence comes from Avena eriantha, assembly GCA_910589775.1. NCBI lineage: Eukaryota > Viridiplantae > Streptophyta > Magnoliopsida > Poales > Poaceae > Avena > Avena eriantha. The sequence goes on from OU342740.1 coordinate 491,630,674, forward strand.
GGCTTCTTCTTAGGTGCTTTGGATTTTTCTTTAAGAATGAGCCTGCCACCATTGTCTTCTCTGTTTTGATACGGACACTCGGCTACAAAGTGCATCCTATCTCCACAGTTGTAGCAAGTTCTCAGTTTTGGGCCACTTTCGCTTCTTCCACTTGACCCGTTCTTGCGCTCGAGTTCCGACTTGGCCTTGGAAGGATCCTTCCAAAAGTTCCTTGCATAAAATGCCATGTACTCACCATGAGCACGTTTGACTTCATCGGGGCAGTCCATGGAGGCCCCATCAAACGCTCTTTCATCCTCCTCTTGCTCAACAACATTGGCTTTTAGAGCAACATTGACACCCTTTTGCATTCCAATGGCCCGAGCACGGGCATCTTCAGCATTCTTTGCCGCCACTTTGAATGACGCAATTTTTTGCATGACCTCATTGGATGTCATTTGATGGTAGTTATGTCTACCTTGCAGGCTCTTCAAGCCCGTTGGCTCGAAAGGCATTAAGGCACTCACATATTTCCTTTTTATCCACGCATCATCAATGTGAGTGGCTCCATGCTTTCTAAATGTTGTTGCGATGCCCTTGAGTCTTCTATACATGTCTTCATGGTTTTCACCATCCAACATGTAGAATCCCTCAGCTTCATTGCTAAGGGCATCATACCTATTCCTTCTCATGCTTTCATTCCCAACAAATAGATCAGTAAGGGCATCCCAAGCTTCTTTAGCTGTGTTGAGATGTTCAATGTGTGGCATGTCCTTGGGACCCACACCGAGCTGTATCATGTGGAGAGCAGTGGCATTCAATTGGCTGTCCATGACTTCTCTTCTTGTCAGGTTGGTTTGATCTCCAATATGAAGACCCTCTTCAATAATCCTCCAAAGTTCAATAGAGGAGCTGCAAACATGAGACTTCATTAAGAATTGCCATTGATTGAAAGAGGATGAAGTGAGCTTGGGTGGATCACCCCTATTGTTTATATGAGGATGAGGGATAGGTGGGTCGGGGGAATATACGTGACGAACCTCACTATATTCCTCCTTACCACTTCCCTTCTTGGAGGTGGAACCATTAAGTTTTTCACCCTCCGCGTCATCATCCTTGGATCCGGTGTTAGCCTTTTCCTTAGATGATGGTGTGGCTGCCTCAGAGGAGGATGGAGATGTGGCTATGGATGATGTGAGGCGAGCAATAATTTTATTCATCTCCTCCATCTTGGCCTCAAAGGATTTCAACAAGGTTGTTTCCAACGTCTTGAGGTCATCCATTGTGACCTTATCCATAGCCTCATTCCCATCACTCTTGGTACCCATACTACTCTTAGGCGGTTAAGTCCGAATTAAGAGCCAGGGTTCTGATACCAATTGAAATGGATCATATGGGCACCTAGAGGGGGGAGGGGTGAATAGGTGCTACTTCAAATTTTAATGCTTTTTCAATTTTAGGCTTAGCACAAAGGGTAAATTCTCTATATAAACTATTAGGTGGAATTTCCCTATATGTAAACCTATCTACTAGCGAGTAAAGAGAGAGTGGAAGAGGAACGGGTAAACCATAGTGAAGCACGCGGAGACACAAGATTTGTTTGACCGCAGTTCCTTCCTTGTTAAGGGAAGTACGTCTGTGTTGGAGGGGTGGGCGGTACTAAGACCACCACGCCCCAATAGGCCTCACCCTGTTCTCCGATGGATCCCGCCACCAAAGGCCTGATCCACCTTTCCACTATAGGGACCCTTCGAGGCGGGTACCGGCGCCTTTACACAACTAGTGGGGCACAACTCCAGAATCAACTTGGAGGCTCCCGAAATGACAACAAGCTGCCACAAGAACAATGTTATCAAATACAACGAACAAGATCTAGATATTGACAAGAATACTAGATCAGGGATTTCTCCAAATGAATGGAGAGGAGTTGATGCGCTTGATTCGTGATGACGATGATGATCCTCTCCTCCTTCAATTCCCCCAAAGATCAAAGCCTTCGGGTGGTTGAAGTGGGCAACTGAGAATGGGAGCTCTTGCACAATGTCTGGACAATTTCGAATGAATCAAGAGGTCTGAACGTTGGGGAAGAAGGGGTACTTATACCCCCTTCCAAAACCAGCCGTTGGAGACTTTGGGGGCCGGATTATTCGGCCCAAGTAAGGGCCGGATTATCCTGCCTGGGGAAAACTCCGCCCCAGACTCAGAATATCCGGCAGATAGTCCGCCCCTATCAGAGCGTCGTGCCAAGATTGCCCTTGATCATCTTCTGGGGGCCGGATTATCCGGTCCCATGTGAAGGCCGGATTATCTGGCCCGGGGAGGAAAAACCGCCCTAGTTCGGATTTTCCGGGAGAAAATCCGACCGGACTCCGAGCGACGTGCCTTGGCATGCTTTGCTCAAAATCTAGGGGCTGGATTATCCGGCCCATGCGACAGCCGGATTATCCGGCCTGGGGAAGAAAAACCGTCCCAGTTCAGATTTTCTGGAAGAAAATCCGACCAGACTCCGAGCGACGCGCCTTGGCTTCCTTTGAGCAATGAGGTAGGCCGGATTATCCGGCCCTTGGTGGGGCGGATAATCCGCCCCCCTCAAAGCTTCCTACACACTTAGCGCACATGAATAATCTCCACAATATTGTTATCTAACACGTAAAACACAGGAAAACATGAAATGTTCTTTCAGTCATGATATGTGTGGAGAGAGCTCCATAATAAGATGTTCACTACAAGGCTCGTAGGAAGGCACTTTGTTAAGTCAAGAGTGATGTCACCTCTAAATAACCACCACGATGTCTGAGAGCAATCACCCATACAAACCACCACAATTTAGGGTTTCCCCGTGGATATCATAATTATCTTAGGGAGTCCCTCTTTATCCTCCTTTGACCGTGTAGGTTGGTAGCCGGCGCCAATTGTCACGAAGCTATTCCGGGCACGCTCCCAAACACACCCAAAGGATTTCTCCCTCCCTTTAGTCTCGAGGGAAAATTATATGTGGCCGACTACACATACCATCTAAAGAGAGATATCAAACGAAAATAATAAATCTATCATAGACCGGCCAGTCATACGGATACAAGAATAGATCATATTTATTGCAAGTTCATAATTGTACTAGGTTTTCTCCATATCCCCAAAATAAAGGCACTACTCACACATAGAAGCAATCAACGAGATCATCATAATCAAATGGATGGATAAAAGTATGAGGATAAATCTAGTACAAACCATAATTGAATATGGAATTACAACAAGATCTAATAGATGAGAGATGGGGATGATGATGTTTATGAAGATGCAGCGGTTGATGATGAAGGGGATGATGCGATGTTCTCCAACGATCCGTGAAGCAGAAGGGATTTTGAAGGAGATATGCCCTAGAGGCAAATAATAAATAGGTTTTTATTCTCATATCTCTATTAGTTTATAATAGTTTCATATTGTGCTATAACTGTACCAAGTAGAAACATTGGTACAGGTGTGGTATAAAACAAACAAGTCCCTAGTAGCTGATGGCTCAATGCACGGCACCCAGAAAAATGCTTGATGGCGGTGTTGATGTAGAGCTCGGTTGGAACCCCAAGAGGAAGGTATGATGAGCACAGCAGCAAGTTTCCCTCAGTTATGAAACCAAGGTTTAATCGAACCAGTAGGAGCAAGGAAACACCCCAAAGGTGTTACTAGCTGAGCTTTGGCAGGGCGCACTACCGGTGCTAGTAGCAACGTGTAGACCTGCACAACACAACCACAGAACTTTGTCCCCAACTTGCGATGATGTTGTCAATCTCACCGTGTTTTGCGGAAAACAAAGGATTAAACGTATCGAATGGAAAGAAGTAAAAGTTTGCAGAAAGTAAACACAAAGCAGTAAACAGTTGTAGATTGTATGTAAAGTAAAAGGACCGGGATCCATAGTTCACTAGAGGTGGCTCTCCTTAGATAGATAACATGCTGGGTGAACAAATTACAGCGGGGCAATTGACAAACACCGAGAAAGCAATACATGCATATACTAATCATCTTGACTCCTTTGAGACTTGATTGGGCATTACAACATAATACATAGACCGCCATCCAACTGCATCTATGACTAATAATCCACCTTCAGGTTATCATCCGAACCCCCTCCAGCATTAAGTTGCAAGCAATAGATTATTGCTTTACGAACTGCGTGTAAAGTAAACAATACAATTGTTCTATGAACAAAGGATCGTTGTTTTCTCCCTAGTAGCAATAGCACATCTAGTACCTTAGAGATTTCTGTCACTTCCCTAGATTACCAGAGGCATGAACCCACTATCGAGCATAAATACTAACTCTTGGAGTTGCTAGCATCTACTTGGCCAAGATAGCTACTAACAACGGAAAGCATGCAAGATCTCAAATAACAAAGACATGATAGAATCAATAATCAATCTGAAATAGCATCTCAATATCCATCGGATCCCCGCAAACACAACATGTATGAATTACAAATAGATGATCTTGATCATGAACGGAGCTCACTAGATCTAAACATGAAAGCACAAAGGAGGAGAAACCAGCCATCTAGCTACTACATGGATCCGTAGTCCAAGGATGAACTACTCACGCATCACACCAGAGGCTTGCATGGTGATGAAGAAGGCCTCCAGGGTGAATTCCCCTCTTCGGCAGAGTGCCGGGAAGAGATTCAGATCCCCCCGATCTAGGGATGGAGATGACAACGGCTACAGACTCTTTCGTGGATTTTTGATCGGGTACTTAGGGTTTTCGTCTCGAAGGCAACTTATAGGCGGAAGGAGAGGCTGAGGGGGTGCTGGGGTCGGCCAGACCACCCCGTGGCGCGGGCCAGGCCTGGCTACGCGGCCAGGTGGTGTGGCCGGCCCCTGGCCCCTCTCCGTCTCGTATTCTGGCACTTGATCCCTTCCGGAAAAATAGGCACTTTGGCTTTTGTCCCGTCCAATTCCAAGAATATTCATTTTCTGACTTTCCTGGAACCAAAAACAGCAGAAAACAGGCAACTAGCACTGTGTCTCTTGTTAATAGGTTAGCCCAAGAAATCATAATAAATGTAATCCAAAGTTGGAACAAAACAGAAGAAAGTGGATAAAACTAAGCATGGAACATCAAAAATTATAGATACATCCCCAAGCTTAACTCCTGCTCGTCCTCGAGTAGGTAAGTGATAAAAAGAAAATAATTTTTGAGGTGACATGCACCATCAAAGACTTGATCAAAGTATTCGCAAAACATCAAAGCTGGGATCAAAGTACTTCAATCATAACATGAAAGACAATGTTCTAGCAATAAGCAAAGAAACTATGATGCAACATGAAAAGGCACAAACAAAAGATTCATGAATAACAATGCTTTGCAAGACGTTTGTTTGTTTCACATAAAGAGAACATAGCATACTAGTATTCAGCTTGTCCTTCAATAGAGTAGCAAATATAAAAGCATAGGACACCTTCAAAGTTCATAAGAGTGACTAGATACAATAGTTTCAAACAAGCAATAACAAGTTATGCATCAATCAAATAGTCTTGGGACAATGCACATAGAACTAAGAATGGCCACTATGCTCTCAAAGTAGTGCATAAAGATAGAAAGTGGAGACTCAATATAATAGTGGAAGAAAGGCCTTTTGTAAAAAGGAAGTAGGGATTCAAGTCTCATAAAGAGCTTCCAAAAGTTATGATACTTAAAGCTTTCAGCTCTCATTGCCCCTATCATAAGCATCTTGAAGGTGATTAAGGTTAAAGTGACACAACTAAGAGGATATGCTTGACAAGTTATAAACCGAAATCTCATGCCCCTTACTTACGAAGACCGATCCTCATGCTACTCAACTTCAGTCACGAGTAAGCTCTTGTCATTGTAAGTATATGTGTATCATTAAGAAGCGCCAACGGGGTACCCCTTGCACATGATACGGGAGCTTTCCCATAACCAAAATGACAAGGCAAGTAGACAATGAGCATCTCAGCGATCTTTTTATTTGCTATTTGCATAGGTTTTTATTGAGGATGCTTCATAGAGTGCTCACTATGGTGATGCTGCAAGTTTCCACCATGATTAGGCATGGCTTAGGCTAGCGGCCTAGGCGTTTCTCTAACACATATACAAACTCCATGATCTTACAAGTTCTACTTTTATTTCACACCACTGGGATCTGTAAGCAAAAGAACATAATATCAACGGGGTACAAAGTACAAGTGCAATGTTGAAAGCGTTCCCCATGAAAAATGGTTATGCTAATTTCAACTTATAAAGCGCAAGCATATACACAACAAATAAGGACCCAATGGTTCAAGTTTATTAGATGCAATAAAGTAAAGTGTGCCATCAAGTTCGTGAGAGCTTTAATCACTAGTTTTCTCATAACAAGTGGAAGGTAAACAAAAACATGAATGTACTTGGAATAGCATAAGCTAGTAGGTAGGTATGGTGGACTCTTTGGAAAAACTTGGTTTATGGAGTTGGATGCATGAGTGGAACTCATACTTGGTTGTGGAGGCTAGCAAAAGACTGGGAGCGACAAACTAAGAGAGCAATAATGGCCATAATCATGAAGAGCGACAAAACATCATTGATAAAAGCATAAAGTGATACTACAAGTTCAAAACTAAAGGATCATGAAGGCTATGGTGACTTGAGAGAGTCATAACATGGTGTGAGCATGCGCCAAGTCAACCCAAATAAAGCATCAAAGGAGAATACCACTATACTATGCTTTAATATGCTAAAACAACGCATGATTCATCTAAGGCACATTAAGCAATCTCAATTGTTTATAACAAGTCATGCTACATCAAAGAATACTAAGCATAAAGCCAAAACAATATCAAGCATGGCATGACAAAGCATAGGCCACAGTAAAAAACGAGCTCTTTTTACCACATAAGCATGAACTTTCCTACTCTTTTCCAAACCAAACCAAACTAATTGTAAACCAAAGTGCGAAAGAGGGGGTCCAACCAACTTATTCAGAAAACTAAACAAACCAAGCAAACTAAAAACCAAAACAAAAATGAAAAAGAAGACGCTCCAAGAGAAACACAACTGTGCACGAAACAATAAAAATGAAGCGTTTGGAAGAAACCTGGAATTTTTATTGATGAAGAAGGGGATGCCTTGGGCATCCCCAAGCTTTGACGCTTGTACTTCTTGGATATTTCTTGGGGTGACATGCGTGGCATCCCCAAGCTTGAGCTTTAGTCCATCCTTCATCTCATTACTCATTCCTTCCATACACCTGAAAATTTTCCTTCATACAAAACTTCACGCAATCTCATTAGCAACATTAGTGCACTTAAGATAAATAACTCTCAAGGTTCAGTTCTAACACCAAATAAACTTCCATTAGAACACTAGCTACTGTAGAACTTCCCTCAAAAATCTCAATTTCCAAAAGGAACTCAAGAAGGAACTAACAAGAAGCAAATGCAGAAAATGGCAGAAATCTGTCAAAACAGACCAGCAGGTAAAGACGAATTTTTTCGAAGACCTTATGTTGCTCAAATCAAAAAGTGTTGAACTAACTAAAGTTATAGAACAACCTGGGGCAGAAGAATAAAAAATTACAGCTCATTCCTACGTACAGAGCTCTCTCAGGAATTTTTACGGTGAAGCACAGAAATCTGTTTTGGAACAGCAACTTTCCCAATCATTACTTCACTCTCATTAGAGGTTACTCTTGGCACAAAAAGCAAATAAAAAGGACAAGGAGAGGTTATTACAGAGGTAATTACTTCCAAGACTCATCTAAAACTCTTGGGTTATCTCGCAACAAGTACTTTTATTTAACGCCTTTAAGTTAGGCATAAGAAGCAAAGAAAGAATCAAGTGTTCTCGAATGAAGAAGCATTAAGACCAAATTTTGTTTTCATAGAAGAAGCAAAATAAATCTTTTCTCTCTTTTTAGGGAAGTGTTCTATACCTTTCTTGAGTGGGAGTTGATATTTAATGGTGCCTTCTTTCATATCAATGATGGCACCAATAGTTCTAGGAAAAGGTCTTCCCAAAGTAATAGGATAAGAAGCATTGTATTCAACATCCAAGACATAGAAATCAATGGGGACATAGGAATCGTTAACCATAATAATAAAATCATTAAGACTCCCCATGAGTTTCTTTTTAGCATTAGCATCAAGTGGGACATTCAAATAACAATCTTCAAGAGGAGGCAAATCAAGCATATCATAAATCCTTCTAGGCATAATAGAAACACTACTATCAAGATCACACAAAGCTTTGAAATCAAAGTCATTCACTTTCATATTAATGATGGGTTCCCAACCATCTTCTTGTTTTATAGGAATAGAAGCTTTATGTTTCATCTTTTCTTCTTTAATCTTTACGAGAGCATCAGTAATGTGTTTTGTAAAAGCCATGTTCATAGCACTAGCATTAGGACTTTTAGCAAGATTTTGTAGGAACTTAATAACTTCAGAGATGTTGCAACCATCAAGATCAAAATCAACTTTATCATCTAAAGTAGTAGAACTATTACTAGCCTCAACACTAGTGGTGGTAATAGTAGAAACACTAATGTTTCTAGCAATTTCATCTTCTCTTTCCTACTTAGCATGTAATTCAGCTAATAGTCTAACATTTTCATCAATTCTTACTTGTATGGTATTAGTAGCTGCAAAGGGTTTGTCATTAGTTTCAGGTTTAGCAACCATTTTATTCAAAGAAGATTGAGCTTCAGCCAAAGATGCTATATTTCTTTCAGCATTAGAGAGTTTCAATTGTAAACTAGGAATTTCTCTATTTAGACTCTCAAGTTGATGGGTAATGTTCTTCAAAATGATAGATTGCTCCTCCATTGTTTTAGTAAATAATCTATTTTGCTCATATTGCATTTGCATAAAGTTTTTAGTGGCTCTTTCAACTTCCAAAATTCTACCTTCACTAGGTAATTCAGATTTACCATTGTTGGGAGGATATGGCTTATAATTGTTGTTACCAAAATTGTTCCTATAAGCATTATTACCATAAGCATTGTTGCCAAAGTTGTTATTTGTTATGAAGTTCACATCACTTCTTGAGCAACCAAAGAGGCTAAAGGAACATTATTTGGATCAATATGGGCTTTCCCATTAACAAGCATAGACATAATAATATCAATCTTATCACTCAAGGAGGAGGTTTCCTCAACAGAATTTACCTTCTTACCTTGTGGAGCTCTCTTAGTATGCCATTCAGAATAATTAACCATCATATTATCCAATAGTTTTGTTGCAGCACCCAAAGTGATGGTCATAAATGTACCTCCAGCAGCTGAATCCAATAGGTTCCTTGAAGAATAGTTCAATCCTGCATAAAAAGTTTGGATGATCATCCAAGCAGTCAGTCCATGAGTGGGACAATTCTTAACCAAAGATTTCATTCTTTCCCAAGCTTGAGCAACATGCTCATTATCAAGTTGTTTAAACTTCATTATTTCACTTCTCATGGATATAATCTTAGCAGGAGGATAGTATTTTCCAATAAAAGCATCTTTGCACTTAGTCCAAGAATCAATACTATTCCTAGTCAAGGAATTCAACCATTCTTTAGCTTTTCCTCTCAAAGAGAAAGGAAACAATTTCAGTTTAATAATATCACCATCTATATCCTTATGCTTTTGCATCTCACAAAGTTCAACAAAGTTATTTAGATGGGAAGCAGCATCTTCATTACCAATACCAGAAAATTGTTCTCTCATAACAAGATTGAGCAAAGCAGGTTTTATCTCAAAGAAAGTATTTTCAGCCATAGGTGGAGCAATAGGAGTGCTCATAAAATCATTGTTGTTGGTGCTAGTGAAGTCACACAACTTAGTGTTTTCAAGAGTAGTCATGTTTTTGGGTTTTCAAATAAGAAAGCAAAACAAGTAAAACTAATTTTTTTGTGTTTTTTGAAGAACAAAACAGGCAAACAAAGCAAAAAGAAACTAAGCAAAACAAAAACAACAAAGTAAAGAGATTGGTTATGAGGGACTCCCCTTATGAAGATGTCCTTAACTCCCCGGCAAAGGTGCCAGAAAATCACTTCTAGCCCGAGGTTGACGTGGGAGCTTCTTCTTGTTCTTCAGTCCCCGGCAACGGCGCCAGAAAATCGCTTGATGGCTCAATGCACGGCGACCAGAAAAATGCTTGATGGCGGTGTTGATGTAGAGCTCGTTGGGAACCCCAAGAGGAAGGCATGATGAGCACAGCAGCAAGTTTCCCTCAGTTATGAAACCAAGGTTTAATCGAACCAGTAGGAGCAAGGAAACACCCCAAAGGTGTTACTAGCTGAGCTTTGGCAGGGCGCACTACCGGTGCTAGTAGCAACGTGGAGACCTGCACAACACAACCACAGAACTTTGTCCCCAACTTGCGATGAGGTTGTCAATCTCACCGTGTTTTGCGGAAAACAAAGGATTAAACCTATCGAATGGAAAGAAGTAAAAGTTTGCAGAAAGTAAACACAAAGCAGTAAACAATTGTAGATTGTATGTAAAGTAAAAGGACCGGGATCCATAGTTCACTAGAGGTGGCTCTCCTTAGATAGATAACATGCTGGGTGAACAAATTACAGCAGGGCAATTGACAAACACCGAGAAAGCAATACATGCATATACTAATCATCTTGACTCCTTTGAGACTTGATTGGGCATTACAACATAATACATAGACCGCCATCCAACTGCATCTATGACTAATAATCCACCTTCAGGTTATCATCCGAACCCCCTCCAGCATTAAGTTGCAAGCAAAAGATTATTGCTTTACGAACTACGTGTAAAGTAAAAAATACAATTGTTCTATGAACAAAGGATCGTTGTTTTCTCCCTAGTAGCAACAACACATCTAGTACCTTAGAGATTTCTGTCACTTCCCCAGATTACCAGAGGCATGAACCTACTATCGAGCATAAATACTAACTCGTGGAGTTGCTAGCATCTACTTGGCCAAGATAGCTACTAACAACGGAAAGCATGCAAGATCTCAAATAATAAAGACATGATAGAATCAATAATCAATCTGAAATAGCATCTCAATATCCATCGGATCCCTGCAAACACAACATGTATGAATTACAAATAGATGATCTTGATCATGAACGGAGCTCACAAGATCTAAACATGAAAGCACAAAGGAGGAGAAACCAGCCATCTAGCTACTACATGGTTCCGTAGTCCAAGGATGAACTACTCACGCATCACACCGGAGGCTTGCATGGTGATGAAGAAGGCCTCCAGGGTGAATTCCCCTCTCCGGCAGGGTGCCGGGAAGATCTTCAGATCCCCCCGATCTAGGGATGGAGATGACGGCGGCTACAGACTCTTTCGTGGATTTTTGATCGGGTACTTAGGGTTTTTGTCCCGAAGGCAACTTATAGGCGGAAGGAGAGGCCGAGGGGGTGCTGGGGTCGGCCAGACCACCCCCTGGCGCAGGACAGGCCTGGCCGCGCGGCCAGGTGGTGTGGCCGGCCCCTGGACCCTGTCCGTCTCGTATTCTGGCACTTGATCCCTTCCGGGAAAATAGGCACTTTGGCTTTTGTCCCGTCCAATTCCGAGAATATTCATTTTCTGACTTTCCTGGAACCAAAAACAGCAGAAAACAGGCAGCTGGCACTATGGCTCTTGTTAATAGGTTAGTCCAAGAAATCATAATAAAAGTACTCCAAAGTTGGAACAAAACACAAGAAAGTGGATAAAACTAAGCATGGAACATCAAAAATTATAGATACATTTGCAATGTATCACTAGCCTCTATTCATACTAGTTCGTTGGTCATGAGGATGATCTCGGTTTCAAGATCAGGGACATTTATGCCAATTGACAAGGAGGTCATATCATTGGAGAATGATGTGATGGACATTCCTCGAAGGATTGCGACACGATCAAGTCATATAGTTCATTGTTGCAACATCTAAAATCTAGAATCATTTTCCTTAGACCGCGAGTTTATATTACTCACGGTTTCCCGAGGTTGCTTTGAATGCATTAGACGTCATCTGGTAATACGATGGCAATAATGGTGTATGTTGGGTATACCAAAGGAATAGTAGATGACATGTGACCACAAGACTAGGATTTGTTCACCCACATGACGGGTAAAGATACATACGGCCAGCTTGGTGAGATTACATACATAAATGTTGCAATATGTGACTCGGTCACGGGGATGTAATATCACGGTTACAAGTAAAACAGAACTTGTTGTTAACGAGATTGAACAAGGTATGTGATACCAATGATTGGATCTCGGACAAGTCATATCAAGAAACAAAAGGAAATTGGATGCTACATTTACCGGTTCAAACAATATTGTCATTAGGAATGCATAGGGGTCACATGGGCATCCTTGGTCCCTCTGTTTATCATTGATATAGATCATGTCTAGTGCATTCCCAAGCCGTGAGGGAATACACTTAAGGGAACTATGAGAGCGATCATTCGTAAGACGGAATCACAGTAGAGAAAGAGAAAGCTAGAATTGTTCCGCGAAGAGATCTGAAGTTGTTCGGAGAAGGAATAAAGGAAAAAGACAGGAAAAGTGTTTTCGAATAAATGGGAATTAAAATATACATTTATTATATGTTAATTATGAATTAATATATTCTAAATAATATTTAGATTAAGATTTATAAAAGCAACTTTCATATTAGGCCAAATCCTCGGAGGGAAAAGGCCTAAGAGAAAACTGCAGAAAAAACAAAAGAAAAACAGGTCACGCGGGCGATATTTAATAACCACCGCGCAGGGCAGAGGGTAGCCACCGGCCGCCGCCACGGGACAGCTCAACCCTAGCCCAACTCGGGCACTCAGGGGAGCTGGCGGGCAGGCTGATCGAGCGGGCAAACTGCCTGGGCCACGCCATGCCTCAAGGCCCACCCGAGCCACAGGGGGCAAGCGGTGGCCACATCGGGCCGTCGCGCCGAGGCCGGCCCAGGCGGGGCGAGGCCGCACGGGAGCAAGGAGGGCACACGGGTGGGCCACGGCCAAAGTCCCACACGGGCCAACGCTGGTTAGGCCACAGCGCTCAGGGTGTTGTTTGCTTTTTGCCTCTTGGACTGGTTCTTAGCCCACCCGGCTGGCACGAATTTCCTGCCTATTTTCTTTAATTGATTAGTCCCACATGGCTAACCTAATGGGGAGGGCACACCCCCTCCACCTATATAAAGGGGTGCCCATGGGTGGGATTAAACACACCAATATACAATTTGAGAAGTCTTTTAGTTGACTTTCTCCCTTCCTCTCTCTATACCTTGTGACCATGGCCCCAAGTCTGGGTTGTGCGAACAAGGCACACCTAAAGCACGCCGTTGCGCTACAGGGATTCCTAGCTAGATATCAACTTCCGCACTCCCGGCGGGATTGGGGAGATGGAGGTCTCATCGTACACCGGGTGTGTATGAAGACACGAGGTGCAACAGTTGGGGTGCTTAAATGTCGTGAGCCGGAGCTGCTGCACGATGAAGAAGGAGCAAGGGGTGACCTGCGAGGAGCTTCACGACCTTGAGGTCGGCTACGAGTACGACTACATCAACCACGTTCCCCTCGGAATGTTAACCGCGTATGGTCTATAAGGGTATATATTGTCTACGCATCGCCCGTTACCGCATTACTACATAGATAGATCCTAGGCAGTTTTGGGCGTTCCAACGTAGGAAAATTATTGTTTTCTACTGTGGATCCCCTTCAGTGGTATCAGAGCCGATCTATGCGTAGGAGTGTTGTACGGCTAGTACGCACAAGTTTTGTGCGGGCATTGATCCCTTAGTTGTTACCCTCTAACGTGTACTTGTTTATATCGTGGTATTGTTTGATGAAGCGGCCCAGACCGACCTTACACGTATTCATACGCGAGACTGGTTCCACACTCAACATACGGCTTGTACCGTATAAGTGGCTAGTGGGCGTCTGTCTCTCATTCAATAGTTGATATAGCATTTACAATGGAGGACCCCAAAAGGGGTGTAGCAGAGACAACTGTTGGATCCATGTTGTGGTTGGAAAGTTCGTAGTTTAGAAACGGTTCTATTACGAAAACCCTAACAACCACGTAAAACTTGCAATAGATAAAGTATAGGCGTCTAACTTTATTTTGCAGGAGGGCATGTGATTTGATATGGTATTGGTCATTGCGAAGGTAAAGTAGTTTACTTTTCTGTTACTAAGTAGTATAGTAATAGCCATCGTTCCGATGGACGACCTGGTGGTGGCGTCGTGGACTTGGCGTCAAACCAAGGGCAAGATGGAGATCATGCTGAAGCGCTCGATGGAGATCAATGCGCAAGAAGAAGGACCATATCATATCACAATATACATATGATGTTGATACCTATTTTACATCTTATTATGTGCTAGTATTAGATACTCAATGGTAGCAAATAAGATAATCCCTATTTAATCCCAATGATCGTGTTCTCCTTGTGTGTGCACCACCAAGAAAGTTCATCGTTATCAAGCCGGCCATGATAATTGGGGGCTAGACATATCTACATTCGCATACAGTGGGTGGAAGCCATGTTGCACATCTAATACACACAAGTTAGATTTGGCGAGCCTAGCATGTACAGACATGGCCTTGGAACACAAGAGATAAAAAGATCGAGCATGAGTCACATGGATGATGTGATTGGCATTCGGGAATGTCTACCTTTGAGGCTGCACTGATGGCCGTGATGATCGGGGAGGTGCAGAGGATTGGGATCATGTGATCACTAAAATCGTCCAGGGGATGACGATTTTGGTGGGAGATCAATTATAAATTGAACTCTTATTAGGAACTTAGTCTACATGTCTGTTTGCAAATATCTTAGTAGATCATGGCCTATCCCAGTGAGGTCATTTGTGACCATGGGAATTTATTGCTTGATGTGGAACTTAGCAAAAGGGTCCAACTTCATAGATTAATATCCACGTTTGAGGGATATCCTCGTAAAAGGTGATCTTGTCTTCTTGATACAATAACCATTAGGAGACAATTCGATGACTCTGTAATGTTTGTGTTTTCTCCATAATCATCCAATAAGCCATTCTCCATAAATGGAGAATTTGGCTACATTTTGTATCATGCAAAATCTGGCACATAAAGTATGAGCCGTTGGATGAGTTTTCCTCCATCATGGATGAAAAGAGAATGTTTGGAAAACCACTTAGCGATCTTGCATTAGAGTTGAGAACTCTTAGAAGGGCTTGATTGCAATGGAGGTCATGGATGAAAAGGCATATGTTAGATATACAAAGTTATAAGTGTAATTCTTGCAAAAAGTCGTTGTAGTTTGCAAAGTATTTGATACTTGTCCTGCTTTGTGAAAACAGGATGATCTGCTTGAGAATTGCTGTATTTGAGGCAACGTGACTTGATGACGGTAAGCAAAACAGTTCATGGCCGACATCACCTCTTTCCTCAAAGTTTATCATTTGGATTAGTGGACTTGAATATAATTTTATAATCCTTGTTTGTGTGTCTTGCTTTTGGAGAGACGATTATGCATATGAACAAGTTACAAGCCAGTTTGTACTATTCTTATGAACAATACCGATATGGTCACATTACGATTATAAATGAGTTATTCTCATCGCTATGTTAATGATAATAGTTTAAGCATTTATAAAGGATTAGAATGCTAAAAGATATCCAAAGTTCAATTATGATATGACACTATAGTTTAAGTCATTTTGGTTATTGCATGTTTTTCATTCTAAATGAAGATCGAGGTCCTAGATGCTTAATCTGGAGACATTGCAAAACCATGCCCCGTTGGACAGAATGACTAAAACTCCGCATTCTGGTAAAATAGTGATATGCGAAGAAATGTGGAATCTTATACATAGTGATGTATCGTATTTTCAACAAGTAGTGGAAATCATTAGTTTATTGTGGACTTAAGTGAATAAGCGTATGTACTTAATGAAACATAAGTTTGAAATGATTTGAATTGTTCAAATGATTTCACAACAAAGGAGGATATTGAATTAACAAGTCTCTTCAATTTGATCAACATGACTAAAGTATTTAAGTTAAGTTTAGCATAAAAGGGACTTGTGAAAGATGTTTCACAAATTGTGATAAGTGGACAATTTGAAAGTATATTGAAATGTCTAAACATCATAATAATTTTGTATTAAATACATATGATCTAATATTATCTCTTATCGGGGTTATAGTTGTCGTTTAGAGTTAGAGATCAAAATAAGTAAACACTCATTTGAAATACAAAGGAACATCTAAAGATTCGTAGAAAAAACACCATAAGTGTTATGGCAAGTTCGAGTTTCTGGAGATTTCGACAAGTCAAAGTCGTGGCGAACAAACAAGTCTTTGTAGAGCATTCTTAGGAAGCTATGAATGGATCTTCCATAAAGGGGAAAAACCTATTGTTGTCCAAAGTTGACGTGTCTTGATGAAGATATAGGTGGAATAAAGTAAAAGATCAAACAAGGTAATTGACCTTGCCTCCGGATTGTTGAGTGGCGCAGCGGAATTTGTTTCGTGAAACCGAACTCTACAAATAGAGGAGAAACTAATGATAATGATCATAAAGTTTTAGCAAATACTTTTACTAAAGAAATTAGGATTCAACTATATATTCTACAAGTTTGTGGATTATATTGTTGATTCACTTGTCATGTTTTGAACAAGACATACCGACGAAATACAAAGAAGCCATATGGACCTAAGTATGAGAAATGAATGGTCATTGAAATCTCGTTAGTGGACTTCTCGATTTGATGGTGATCAAAGAATTTTGGAGTGTCCAAGATTATCGAGAGGACCTAGATTTGAGTCGGAGCAAATCAGCTTAGCTAAAGCATAATATGTAGCTGACATATTTTGAGTGGGAGCTAAGTCAAATCCCTGGATCTCAAATATGGATGCAATATTTGAGTGGGGGCGTGAAATCATTCTAGGATATGTGGACGGCATATATGAATGATGTGATTGGTGTTAATAACATTTAAGTAGATAAATAAGGATGAAGTTGAAGTTATTAAAAAATAAATCTATCGAGATAGATTGGTGAGTTTAATAAAAAATCAAATGTCGAATGCTTCCTGGACTTGATTCTGAAAGATGTTCAGAATGTCCTAAGCAAGATTCTGAAATAGCTCAGAATGAAACGAGGTAAGAAAGAAGTTCTTACTGTATGAAGCATTGAGTTAGTATTGCAACTATGGTTGAAATAAAGAAAGAGATGTGTTGCATCTCCTATGCCTCAGTCATAGGTTCTTCCATACAACCATGTTGTATACTCGACGTAATGTGACCCCAGGTTCTGGTTGGAAGGACTAGCTCTTAACTGTAAGAACATGTCTTGAAGTGATTCCTGAGTTGATCACTGAACCAGAATTAAGTTTGTACCTAAATGGCAAGAAGCAAAGTAAGTGGCATAGTTGCATTTCATGAAGTAGGATCTACATAGATATAGAAGTATAAAGGCTCCATCAGATATGATGTATAATTTTATGGCAGGGCTAGTTCACTTTTAACGTAGAGTGATGTGTCCCAGGGCACAATGCCCATGAGAAAGCCCTCGAGGTTGATCTAAAGTCACTATAGGATCCTGGAATCCGGCCTCGTTCTACTGCCATAACTGCAGTTTATACACAAAGGATAGCAAAGTGTGTCTCGAAGTTTAGATGACAACAGTGAAAATAACCGTCATTGTAAACACTAGAAACAAAGTCTCACTTTGTTGCTAAACAAATGCTTTGACCCATTATAGAATAATGGTGTGAATGTCAAAATTAGGAATACATTAACGATTTGCAAAAGACATAATGATCTGGTAAAACAGAACATGGACATGACATTTCCCGTGAGCATGCATAATCAATAAACGCATATGTTATATGGTTTATATGAGTAAAATGCAAGCTAGGTTACTTGTACTCTAGTGCAAGTGGGAGACTGAAGGAGATATGTCCTAGAGGCAAATAATAAATAGGTTTTTATTCTCATATCTCAATTAGTTTATAATAGTTTCATATTGTGCTATAACTGTACCAAGTAGAAACATTGGTGCATGTGTGGTATGAAACAAACAAGTCCCTAGTAGCCTCTATTCATACTAGTTCGTTGGCCATGAGGATGATCTAGGTTTCAAGATCATGAGGCGATGAGGTCATATTATTGGAGAATGATGTGATAGACATTCCTCCAAGGGTTGTGACACGATCAAGTCATATAGTTCATTGTTGCAACAACTAAAATCTAGAGTCATTTTCCTTAGACTGTGAGTTCATATTACTCACTGTTTCCTGAGGCTGCTTCGACTGCATTAGATGTCATCTGGTAATACGGTGGCAATAATGGTGTATGTTGGGTATTCTAAAGGAACAGTAGATAACATGTGACCACAAGACCGAGATTTGTTCACCCACATGATGGGTAAAGATACATACGGCCGGCTTGGTGAGATTACATCCATAAATGTTGCAACATGTGACTTGGTCATGGGGATGTAATATCACGGTAACAAGTAAGACAGAACTTCTTGTTTACGAGATTGAACAAAGTATGTGATACCAATGATCGGATCTTAGACAAGTCGTATCAAGAAACAAAAGGAAATTGGATGCTACTGATACGTCCAAAACGTATCTACTTTCCCGAACACTTTTGCTATTGTTTCTCCTCTATACTTGTGTGATTTGGATGCAACTAATGCGAACTGACGCTGCTTTTAGCAGAATTGCCTTGGTGTCTACTTTTTGTGCAGAAAATCAACTATCAGGAAAAATCCCAGAAAATATGCCAAAAATCCTATTTCACCCGAAGACTCCAGGAGCGAGAATATGAGACGGAGAAGAGCCTTGGGGTGGCCACACCACCTGGTGGCGCGGGCCAGGCTAGGCCGCGCCAAGGGGTGGTGTGGGCCCCCCAGGCACCCCCTCGGCCTCTCTCTTTGCCTATAAGGAGCCTTCTGACCTAAAAACTAAGGGGGTTCGACGTTTTTCCAGAAGGAGTTCCGCTTTGCCGCCATCACTAGATTCCACAAAACAGCACCAAAAACTCCGTTCTGGCACGCTGCCGGGACCGATAATTGGAGGAGATCATCGCCATCATCATCACCATTGCTTCTCCATCGACCATCCATGTTTCCCCCATCTATGAGTGAGTAATCCCCCGCTGTAGGCTATGGGGATGGTAGGGATTGGATGAGATCGTTCATGTAATGGCATCAGATTGTTAGGGCATGGTGCCTAGTATCTTTTATTAGTGCTTTATGACTTTGTTGCGACTTGTTGTGCTTAATGCTTGTCACTAGGGCCCGAGTGCAATGATTTCAGATCTGAACTTATTATTGATTCATTATGATAGTATTGTTTTGGGTCTTATCTGCAAGTTGTATACACACGTCGTTGTCCGGAACCTATGGCCCCAAAGTGACAGAAATCGAGATAACCGAAAGGGAAAGGCTTTGATGTGAGGATCACATGTGTTCACGGAGTGTTAATGCTTTGCTCCGGTGCTCTATTAAAAGGAGCACCTTAATTGCCAGTAGTTCCCTAGAGGCCCCGCTACAAACGGGCTGGCAGGACAAAAGATGTTGTGCAAGTTCTCATTGCGAGCACGTATGACTATATATGGAACACATGCCTAGGATTGTCTAGTACTTGGGTGATTTATCTTATTTATCTACAATTGCCCTATGTTTTGATTGCTATGTGAATTGTCTTGTCCATGCAATGCCCGTCCATCCATCCCTATGCCTACCGCACTCGAATCCCACTGTTTACTGCTTTTGTTACTACTGTCTTTGCTTTACTACTGCTGTTACTTTGCTATTCCTACTACAAAACGGTTCCTACTGATAAACTGCTGTGAACAAGATTGTTTCCAGGTGCAGCTGAATTGACAACTCAGTTGTTAAGGCTGATAAATATTCTTTGGCTCCCCTTGTGTCGAATCAATAAATTGGGTTTCACTTCCCTCGAAAATACTTCGATACACCCCCTATACTTGTGGGTCATCAAGACTATTTTCTGGCGCCGTTGCCGGGGAGCATAGCTTTATTTATCAAGTTCACTTGGATTCTCTATTGTTCGCCACTATCCATCCATCATGGGTAAGTCTCGTGATGGCAAGGTTCCTATTTTACCATCCACTACAATAAGAGGTATGGTTCTAAACACCTCTGCTGCTCTTGATTCACCATCTGTTATAAGTAAGCTTGTTACACCACCACATACACATGCTACACACAGTGCTACTACTGCTGAATCTGAAACTTCTGATGCTTATGATGTTGCTTCTACTGTGTTTGATAAGCGTGGTTCATTAGGTCCTTTCCTAGATGCTACGATTGCTAGAACTATAGCTGGAAATACCGAAACTCCTAATGAAGACACTACCACACCTGTTAGCTCACCTGAGACTAGTGAGAGTTATGATATTGAGGAAGATTATGTTGAGATGACCGATGAGTTTATTAAAGAATGTAAGAACACCCATGATAGGAGCGCTGCTAAGAGTCTCCTTGAGAGGCATACTATTAGACCCAAATTATCTCCTGCTGCTAAGTTTGTTGCTTCTCCCATAAACATTATAGATGAAGATTATGATTTATCTCTCGATCTATATTACATAGCTATTGTCGAGAAAGAGCCTTTTTGTGGGACTAAGAATGAAAGTGCGGTAGCACATATGAATGAACTTTCTACCATGAGTGGCTTGTTTTCTGATGATATTAAGATGCGTACTTACTTTGTTGCTAAGATTTTTCCCTTTTCACTGAAAGGAGAAGCTAAAACTTGGTTTGGTAATTTACCTCCTGGATCTATTGATAGCCCTGAGTGCTTGATTAGTACTTTCCTGCAGAAATATTTTCCTCCTAGTGCTAGACATGCTGTTTTGCAGGAACTTTTTGATTTTAAACTGGGAGAAAAAGAGGTATTGCCCGAATCTTGGGCAAGGTTTTGTGCTTTGATTCATGCACAGGCTGGAAGTCCACTACCTAAGAATGAACTACTTGATATATTTTATAATGGACTAACTGAAGAATCTAGGACATACCTAGATAGTTGTGTTGATTGTGTTTTCAGGAATAGGACTCCCAAGGAAGCTAAGGAATTAATGGCTAAAATAAGCAAGAATTATGAAGATTGGACTCCTCCTAAACAAGTTACACCTGAAGTAATTGTACCTGAACCAGCTATTCTGGCGCCTATTCCAACATCAAAGAAGAGGGGAGTTATTGAATTAAATGATGAAGTGATGAAGGAAGCTAAGAAATGTCTTAAGGAGAAGGGAATTAAAGCTGCAGATATCAAGAATTTACCTCCTATAGAAGAATTATGTAAGCCTATTTCCTACTCACCCACTATTGAGGTACACTCTCTCCAACACTTTGATGAAGGTGATATCCCTTACTTGAAACCTCCTGATCAATGCTTAGAAGAATTTGATATTTTTATTGTTAAGCAAGATAACTTTAATAAAAGGGTGCAAAATCATCTAATGGAAAACACTAGAGCTATTGTTGAGTTGAAAGATATTGTGGAAAGAACCTCTAATGATGTTAAAATGATTGTTAAACACTTTCAAATGGTTCAAACTCAAATAGATCAACTCGTTAAAGTGCAAAACGACTTGCTAGTTAATGTTGCTAAAGAAAAACATGCTTATGAAATTAGAACCAGAAGTGGAGCTGCTACCCAGGATCCTCTATATCTTGAGGGGCATCCCAAAAGAATTGAGCAGGATTCTCAACAAGCTAAAAATAGTGGTTCTACTCGTAAGAAAAGGAAAAATAAACATAAAACTATTGTAGAATCCTCTGAACCTGCTATAGATCCTAATAGTATATCTATCTCTGATGCTGAAACTGAAAGTGGTAATGAAGAAAATGAAGTTCCTAATGAAGAAAAAGTTGAAGAAGAACCTGAAAACCACACTAAGACTACTAAATACACTAAAGAAGATTTTATTGCTAAGAAACATGGTAGTGAAAGAGAACCTTGGGTCCAAAAACCTATGCCTTTCCCTGATAAGAAACATGAGTCAAAGGAAGATGAACACTATAATAAGTTTTGTGAGTGGATGAAGCCTTTATTCTTGCAAATTACTTTGACTGATGCTATTAAATTGCCTCATTACTCAAAGTATATGAAGGACATTGTCTCGAATAAAAGGAAGATCCCTAATGAAGAAATCTCTACTTTGCTTGCTAATTATTCTTTCAATGGTAAGGTTCCTAAGAAGCTTGGAGACCCAGGGATTCCAACTATCCCTTGCTCTATTAAGAACAGTTATGTTAGAACTGCTTTGTGTGATTTGGGAGCTGGAGTTAGTGTTATGCCTTTCTCTCTCTATAAGAGGCTTCCGCTTGAAAAATTGATACCAACTGATATATCTTTGCAAATGGCTGACAAGTCTACCACTATTCCTATGGGTATATGTGAGGATGTACCTGTTCAGGTGGCTCATAATTGCTTGATATTAACTGATTTTGTTGTGCTTGAAATGCCTGAAGATGATAATATGTCTATTATTCTTGGGAGACCTTTTCTTAATACTGCAGGAGCTGTTATTAATTGTAATCAAGGAAAGGTGACCTTCAATGTTAATGACAAGGAACATACTGTCTATTTCCCCAAGAAGATTGAAATGACTTATGGTTTAAATTAAATTGAACATGTTGAAGGCATTCAAGTTGGAGAAATATATTGTCCCATACCAAAAGAAAAATTTGAAACTATTATGATTGGGACCATTGCTATCAAGGTTGAGGTAACATAATCATTAGTGGAGTACAAAGTTTTGTCTCATATGCAATTGTTTTGGTAGCAACACTTGATCAACCTTGCTAACAAAAGGATTCCATTGAACAAAACAATGTTTTCATTATGATTGTCTCGGTTTAGTTCTATCCTTTGCATTTTAGTTTTTGCTTTCGTTTAGTTTTCTTTGTGTTGTTAGTTGCTTGCATGCTAGAACTTCTGTAGTTCTAGCCTTGTTTTGTCCTTGCATCATGTTTCCAAAATAAAAAAAATCTGTCTGTCAGAAAAATCATTCTTCTATTTCTGAAAAAAGCCCAAAAATAAAGTGTCTCGAAAAATTCCAGAAAATTCATATTAAATTTTTACGTGAAAAAAGGGGCAGAGGAGTACCTGTTAGGTACCAGGGGGCCCACCAGGCAGGCACACCATGTGGTGGCGCGGCTAGCCCTAGGTGGCGCCATGCCCTAGTGTGGGCCACCCCTGGCCCCCTACTACTTCTCTCACCTGCTACTTTCTTCTCTCTCCCGAGTAAGCTCCAGTTCATAGCTCAAAATCGCGTTCTTTCTATGATTGCTCTCGATTTCTTCGATCTCCTTGCTCAGCAAATCTTTCTTGCTGAAATTTGGAGCATTTGTTCCCTGGTATGTGACTCCTCCCCTTGTCCAAGTAGATTTGTGATTAGTGGATTATATGTTGAGTATTTTGCTACTGTAGGTGACTGGTTATGAGAGCTTGTAAGCTTGTTTGATGCTTAGAGATATAGTTTTGATGCATGTTTAGGCCTCTTGCAAGTCCCTATGAGTAGAATTCTTTATTATATTTACTTTGCAATCACTTGTTTAATAGGTGTTTAAATTTCAGAATACCAAGCATGAACAACCGCACTTTTGGAGAGATATTTGAGAGTGATGCACCTAGGAGGTCGAGGCCCTCAAGAACAGCCTCTCAAGCTAGGCCATCATACAATGAAGACCTCATTGCAACACGCATTGGCAGTGAAAGGGATGATGGGGATGCTCACCCATCCTCTTTTCCTTGTTTTACTTTCTTGCAAGCTGCAGGTATTCTTGGTGATTTCTTGCTACTGATTGAGAGGGTTGGTTTGACCTCTTATATGCAAGATGAGAGTGCACAATACGCTATGCTCACCAAAACTTTTGTTGAGAGCTTCTCATTTTCTAACACATCCTATCATTCCACTGTCTCTTTTAAAATCTATGATATGCCCTTCACCATGCCTTTTGAGAGATTTTGCAGTATTTTAGGTGTGCGTATGACAGGGGCCGTAAAGAAAATTCAAGGGCGACCCGCTGATTTTTTGGAGCTTTACCGAGGGGTGACCAATGATGATGACCGTGTGGCGCAGCGCGGAAAGATAAGAAATGTCCAACTCCCTGCTCTTAGATACTTTGCTTACTATCTTGCCACTAGTGTATTGGGTAGGGAAAACACTAGTAATATCTCCAACTATCACTTAGCTTTCCTTGCTGCTACGCTCAACAATGATACTCGGTACAATCTTGGCTCGCTTATTGCTCACCGCCTAGCTGCTAGGGGGCCTATCTATGGGGGCATCATTGCCTCGTGTGTAGTCGATGCTTTAGATATTTCGGTGGCTCCTGATGATGTTATGCTAGCACCATAGAGGCTCGACCTTGTGGCCATGAAAACTCATCACTTTGTCACTGCTACCTCTGATTTGAACAATGTAGTATATAGGATGCTTTTCACTGACGGGGATGAAAGGGAGATCCTTTTGCCACAGCCTGCTTTGTTTAGTGTTGACAAGAGACCGTGGTCGTGCTCCAAGGAGGAGGTGGACGAGCAGCTTCGCTTGTTGGGTTTCCACGAGCAGCACCAGGAGGATATGCCCTCCTATGATTACTCCGCACATTACGGAGGGGCGTACTCAGGCTCGCACCAGGACGAGGGTACCTCCTCGTCGTACCCCGGTGACACTTCGTCCTGGCCAGCTTGGGATTGATACCCACTTAGGCCAAAAGCCTAAGCTTGGGGGAGGTACGCCAACACCGCACTCATCTCCATATCACGTTGCGTCGGTACTTTGTATATTCATGTTTTCGTTCTCTTTTTAGTTTTCGTTCTTCTTTGATTTTGCTTTCTAAAAACACAAAAAGACCAAAAATATTTCTGTTGTTTCTCTTTGGTTTGCTTCTTCTTTTTGCCTTGGTTTGCTTTTACCTTTTCGCTTTGTTTGAACTATTCGAAAAACCCAAAAAGATTTTGCTTTGCTTGTTTTTCTCTTTTGGTTCTTGTTTAAAAATCGAAAACACCAAAAATATTCGTCGTTCTTCTTTGGTTTTTGCGAGTTTGCTTTAGGGTTCGGCAGTTCTCAGTGGATTATTGGTTTCATATTATTATTCAAACCGCACAAGTGAAGAGCAATAATGAGGATTAATGACAACTTGAGGCGTGGTAAGAGGCTGGTAACGAACTCTATTTGTCTTCATTTTTGTACATATACTCATCATTGTGAGCTTGCTTAGTCCGTTCATGTAGAGTGTATGTTTTCTTTGGATGCTTAGTAGTTCTTGCTTTCTTGTGATTAGCTCCAGCTTGCTAATAGTTTGTAGCATGTCTCATGAATGTTTGCTTGCATTACTCTATTCATTAATTGGTATGACACCGTGGTATCCTCCTCTGAATGTTTCATTTGATTGACTTGGCACATGCTCATGCATGCACATGACTGTAATAATCAGTTAAGCCTTGATGAATTATTTTGCCTTGAGGATCTTGAATCATTTTCATGCCATGAGTAGTCTTGTTTTGTTGCAAGCATGATAATGACAGCTATTGCTCTCTCATTTTTCGCTCCCTTACTATTGCTAGCCTTCACTTCCACTGGGTGTTTTACTCAAGTTTCCAACTCCCTAAACCAAATTTTCCAAAGTGTCCACCATACCTACCTATTAGCATCATTTGCTACTTCCGTGCATATTCAATGTGCCTTGTTTTCTTCCGAATAAAATGTTTGCTTGTTATGGGAAAATTAGTTAGTAAAGTTCTCACGAACTTGATGGCACACTTTATTTTCCGCACTTAATAAACCTGAACCATTGTGAACTCTCCATGAAATTTATATGCTTGCAAATTATAGGCTAGGGATTAGCAGAACCGTGCTGTCACGGGGAACACTTTCAACACTTGTAAATATATACCCAGTTGATACCTTGCTCTTTTGTTTGCGGATGTCGTCGGTGTGAAATAAAAGGGGAGCCTGTAAGTCCATGGAGTTATGTATGTGTGCTAGAGAAACGCCTGGGTCGCTGGTCTAATCCATGCTGACATGGTGGAAACCTGCAGCATAACTATAATGATATCTATGAAGCATTCTTCTTATAAAAAAATAAGAGTTATAGCTATTGAGAAAAAGAAAAAAAGATTTATGAAAAGAGGAAAGAGATAAAAAAGCACCATTTTCCCATGGTAAATAAGAAGATTGCTGAGATACTCATTGTCTGCTTGCCCTGTCATTTTGATATGGGGATTCTTCCGTATCATCGGGCAAGGGGTACCCTGTTGGCGGTTCTCAATGATACGCACATAGTTACGATGACAAGAACTTACCGGTAACTAAAGTTGAGTAGCATGAGGAGCGGCCCTCGTACTCAAGGGACTTGGGATTTCCAGTTTATAGTCTGTCAAGCATATAACTCAGATTGGACCTCACTTTCACCTTAACCACATTAAAGATGCCTATGATAGGGGCAATGAGAGCTCAAAGCTAACAAGTACCATACTTTCAGCATTTGGAAGCTTTTCAAATTTCTCAAAACCTTTTTCTTCTACTTGTTGAGTCTCCACATATTCTTTGAGCACCTTCTTGAGAGCATAGTTGCCATTCTTTGTGTTTGTCCCATTACTTGATTATTAGTGTTATGACTTTGATGCTTGTATCTTTGATATCTTTACTTCTAGTCATCACTTGAACTTCAGAGGTGCCTTGGCATTCATAATCAAAGGCAAGCGAGATACCACTCTATCATACCTTTCTATGAGCATTGTAATGTTGCTTATGTTCGTGCTTTATGCTACTTATTATTCTTGAGTTGGAATCTCTTCATAGCTTGCAATGACTATTAAGTAGACTCAGTTGCATACTCTTTATTATGAATTGTCTAAGTAGTTGATCACATTGCTGAGAATATTTATTTCATATGAAGCAAATGTGTTCGTGAAAGTTCTTTTATTGCACTCAGTTTTCAACTGAATTGCTTGAGGACAAGCAATAAGCTAAGCTTGGGGGGAGTTGATACGTCCAAAACGAACCTACTTTCCCAAACACTTTTGCTATTGTTTCTCCTCTATACTTGTGTGATTTGGATGCAACTAATGCGAACTGACGCTGTTTTCAGTAGAATTGCCTTGGTGTCTACTTTTTGTGCAGAAAATCAACTATCAGGAAAATCCCGGAAAATATGCCAAAAATCCTATTTCACCCGAAGACTCCAGGAGCCAGAATACGAGACGGAGAAGAGCCCTGGGGTGGCCACACCACCTGGTGGCGCGGGCCAGGCCAGGCCGCGCTAGGGGGTGGTGTGGGCCCCCCAGGCACCCCCTCGGCCTCTCTCTTCGCCTATAAGGAGCCTTCTGACCTAAAAACTAAGGGGGTTCGATGTTTTTCCAGAAGGAGTTCCACTCCGCTGCCATCACCAGATTCCACAAAACAGCACCAGAAACTTCGTTCTGGCACCCTGCCAGGACAGGGAATTGGAGGAGATCATCGCCATCATCATCACCATCGCTTCTCCATCGACCATCCATGTTTCCCCCATCTATGAGTGAGTAATCCCCCGCTGTAGGCTATGGGGATGGTAGGGATTGGATGAGATCGTTCATGTAATGGCATCAAATTGTTAGGGCATGGTGCCTAGTATCTTTTATTAGTGCTTTATGACTTTGTTGCAACTTGTTGTGCTTAATGCTTGTCACTAGGGCCCGAGTGCCATGATTTCAGATCTGAACTTATTATTGATTCATTATGATAGTATTGTTTTGGGTCTTATCTGCAAGTTCTATACACACATCGCTGTCCGGAACCTATGGCCCCGAAGTGACAGAAATCAGGATAACCGGAAGGGAAACGCTTTGATGTGAGGATCACATGTGTTCACGGAGTGTTAATGCTTTGCTCCAGTGCTCTATTACAAGGAGCACCTTAATTGCGAGTAGTTCCCTAGAGGCCCCGCTGCAAACGGGCTGGCAGGACAAAAGATGTTGTGCAAGTTCTCATTGCGAGCACGTATGACTATATATGGAACACATGCCTAGGATTGTCTAGTACTTGGGTGCTTATCTTATTTATCTGCAATTGCCCTATGTTCTGATTGCTATGTGAATTGTCTTGTCCATGCAACACCCGTCCATCCATCCCTATGCCTACCGCACTTGAATCTCACTGTTTACTTCTTTTGTTACAACTGTCTTTGCTTTACTACTACTGTTACTTTGCTATTCCTACTACAAAACGGTTGCTACTGATAAACTGCTGTGAGCAAGATTGTTTCCAGGTGCAGCTGAATTGATAACTCAGTTGTTAAGGCTGATAAATATTCTTTGGCTCCCCTTGTGTCAAATCAATAAATTGGATTTCACTTCCCTCGAAAATACTACGATATGCCCCCTATACTTGTGGGTCATCAGCTACATTTACCGGTTCAAACCGGTAAATACATTGTCATCAGGAATGCATAGGGGTCACATGGGCATCCCTGGTCCCTCTGTTGATCACTGATATAGATCATGTCTAGAGCATTCCCGAGCCGTGAGGGGAAACACTTAAGGGTACAATGAGAGCGATCATTCGTAAGACGGAATCACAGTAGAGAAAGAGAAAGAGAAAGCTGGAATTGTTCCCCGGAGAGATCCGAAGTTGTTCGGAGAAGGAGTAAAGGAAAAAGACGAGAAAAGTGTTTTCAGATAAATGGGAATTTAAATATATATTTATTATATGTTAATTATGAATTAATATATTCTAAATAATATTTAGATTAAGATTTAGAAAAGCAACTTTCATATTAGGCCAAATCCCCGGAGGGAAAAGGCCTAAGAGAAAAACTTCAAAAAAAGCAAAAGAAAAACAGCCCATGCGAGGGGTATTTAATAACCGCCACGCAGGGCAGAGGGTAGCCACCGGCCGCAGCCATGGGACAGCTCAACCCTGGCCCAACTCGGGCGCTCAGGGGAGCTGGCGGGCAAGCTGACCGAGCGAGCGAGCTGGCTGGGCCGCGCCAGGCCTTAATGCCCACCCGGACCACATGGGGCAGACGGTGGCCACACCGGGCCATCGCTCCGAGGCCGGCCCAGGCGGGGCGAGGCCGTACGGGAGCCAGGCGGGCACGCGTATGGGCCGCGGCCAAAGGCCCACCCGGGCCGACGCTGGTCAGGCCGCAACATTCCAGCTGTTGTTTGCTTTTTGCCTCTTGGGATGGTGCTTAGCCCATCCGGCTGGCAGAAAATTCCTTCCTATTTCCTTTAATTGATTAGTCCCACATGGCTAACCTAATGGGAAGGGCACACCCCCTCTGCCTATATAAAAGGGTTCTCATGGGCGGGATTAAACACACTATATACAATTTGAGGAGTATTTTAGTTGACTTTCTCCCTCCCTCTCTCTGTACCTTGTGACCATGGCCCCAAGTCTGGGTTGTGCGATCGAGGCACACCTGCAGCACATCGTTGCGCTGCAGGGATTCCTAGATGAATATCAACTTCCGCACTCCCAGCGGGATCAGGGAGACGGATGTCTCATCGTACACCGGATGTGTACGAAGACACGAGGCGCAACACTTGGGGCGCTTAAATGTCATGAGTCGGAGCTACCGCATGATGAAGAAGGAGCAAGGGGTGACTTGCGAGGAGCTTCGCGACCTTGAGGTCGGCTACGAGTATGACTACATCAACCATGTTCCCCTCGGAACGTTAACCGTGTACGGTCTACAAGGGTATGTATTCTCTACGCATCAGCCATTACCGTATTACTACATAGACAGATCCTAGGCAGTTTTGCGTGTTCGAACATAGGAAAATTATTGTTTTCTGCTGCAGATCCCCTTCAGATTTTCCCTCCGCCAAGTTCCTCCTTCAAATCCCTTTCAGATGTGGTTTTTTGTGGTTTCTGGCGGCTGTGAATGTCGAATCTCCCTGCCGTCTTCGCCAGGAGAAAGTATTTGACAAGGCGGACGTGATGTCACGTGGTATGGGTGGACGATATGGGAGGGCACCACCCGTACCATTGGTCGTTATCGTGGCTGATACTTTGTAAACGTATCTATAATTTTTGATGTTCCATGCTTGTTTTATATCTACTTTCTTATGTTTTGTCCACACTTTGGAGTATTTTTACACATTTTCTGAAACTAACCTATTAATAAGATGCCACAGTGCCAGTTGCCTGTTTTCTGCTGTTTTTGGTTTCAGAAAATCTAGTAAGGAAATATTCTCCGAATTGGACCGGAGAAAAGCCAAAGTCAATATTTTACCTGAAGCAACAAGGAGTCCGGAGGGGAGACGAAGTAGTGCACTAGGGCGGCCACACCTGGTGGCGACGCGGCCTAGGGGGCGCACCACCAGGGGGTGAGGGCCCCATGGTGCTCCACTAACGTTGCCCTTTCGCCTATAAAAGCCTCCCAGGACGAAAACCCTAAGAACCCGATCAAAATTCCACAAAAGAGTCTGTAGCTGCCGCCATCTCCATCCCTAGATCGGGAGGGATCTGAAGCTGGATCACCCTAGAGGCGTTCTTCATCACCATGACTGCCTCCGGTGTGATGCGTGAGTAGTTCATCCCTGGACTACGGGTCCATGTAGTAGCTAGATGGTTGGTTCTCCTCCTTTGTGTTACTATGTTTACATCTTGTAAGCTCCATTCATGATCAAGATCATCTATTTGTAATCTTACATGTTGTGTTTGCGGGGATTCGATGGATATTGAGATGCTATTTCAGATTGATTATTGATTCTATCATGTCTATGTTATTTGTGATCTTGCATGCTTTCCGTTGTTAGTAGCTATCTTGGCCAATTAGATGCTATCAACTCCAAGAGGGAGTATTTATTCTCGATAGTGGGTCCATGCCTCTAGTAATCTAGGGAAGTGACAGAAATCTCTAAGGTACTAGATGTGATGTTGCTACTAGGGAGAAAACAGCAATCCTTTGTCCATGGGGCAATCATATTGTTTACTTTACACACTTTGCTTAATGCAATTATCTATTGCTTGCAACTTAATATTGGAGGGGGTTCGGATGATAACCTGAAGGTGGATTATTAGTCATAGATGCAGTTGGATTATGGTCTATGTATAATGTTATAATCCCCAATCAAATCTCATAGGAGTCAAGATGATTAGTATATGCATGTATGCTTTCTCGGTGTCTGTCAATTGCCCCGCTGTAATTTGTTCACCCAACATGTCATCTATCTTAAGGAGAATCACCACTAGTGAACTATGGACCCCGGTCCTTTCTTTTACTATAAATCTACAACCTGCTATTTACTGTTTTCTGTTTACTTTCTGCAAGCAATTACTATCTTCCACACAATACGTTTAATCATTTGTTTTCAGCAAAACCGGTGAGATTGACAACCTCACTGTAAGTTGGGGGCAAAGTTCTGTGGTTGTGTTGTGCAGGATTCCAAGTTGGAAACAACACCTTGGAGGTGTTTCCTTGCTCCTACTGGTTCGATAACCTTGGTTTCATAACTGAGGGAAAACTTGCTGATGTGTTCATCATACCTTCCTCTTGGGGTTCCCCAACGAGCTCGATATATTTTGAGCCATCAGCGGCAGATGCTTTCCTCTCATTTGGTATTCTCCCAAGTGCGAAGGTAAATCAATAAAATGAATTTTATCACTTAAAAATATCATATTATAACATAATATGACAGTTCCAATTGATATGTTCATAATAGACATAGTAGTTTGGGATCTTGTTGTAACACGGACCAAAAAGGTGCGCGCAAACACAGCGAAATACCAAAATTCATATTATATTTATGTAAAAACAAAAGGTAAATATGCTTCAGTTTTGGACTCATCAACTCCCCAAAGCTAGACTCTTGCTCATCCCTGAGCAAGATTGTGGCTTATGGACAAGATCATCATGTTCATGAGGCATAAGTCGTTACAATAAATGAGGCAGAAATTGAAACATGAATACAACATCATATGTAAAGTTACTTTGGGGGTATTATCATACCCTTACACATCACATGACTTAGAGGCTTCCACACCCTTTTTAGTATCAATGAAGTTATAAGAAGCTTTCAGTGATTCAACATATCATATAATCATAAATTTAGACTATTGAGAACTTGATTTCAGTAATGGCAATTCATGATCATTTTTTTCTTTCTGTCTTTTTCTTGGGCTCTTTTGATAGTTGTTCTTTTATTTCTCCTCTCTTCTCCTTTTCTTTTTCTCTTCTTTCTCTTACTCCCCCTTTTTTTAGTACAACCACTTGATCATGCTCACTACCTATATGGATTTTTAGAACTTGTGACTATAATATGCTCCCAAAATATTCTTCTCATAATTTAATCAATACTTTTATTGGTGTGGAAGTCCCTAAAATCATGACAGTTGTTCAAGTATCATGACACTCAACCTAGTTCAATCATCTAATATAATAATCATGAATCAAAATATAACTTCAAATATCATAAAGTCTTGAAACTTAACGGATATAAATCTTCTCTTGATCAAAAGGGAGCTTGAAGTTGATACAACTAATGCAAATTCTGAAATTAAAACCTAACATGTGTGCTAGAAAGTAAACATGCTAAAACTGTAAGATAGATTACAAGGTTCTCACAGATCAACCCAAACTTGGAATCAAGCTAGGTCGATCAAATAATCCCTTGCAAGTATTCAATACCATGGCGTCCTTCATGGTGAGGAGGTTTTGTTGGAGACCGCCATGCAAAGCTTCTTATTTGTCTCTTCTAGGGAAGATATGCGACGAAGACACTTCTGCAGATCCAAACGCAAAAGGAACATCCCATTAGAGACTTTTCTCATCACGTCATTCAGTTCCTTCTTGCCTTCGAGATCCAAGAGGTGCTTGCGTATGATCTCCCTGTGGAGGAGTTCTTCTTTCCGGTACTTCCCTATCTTGTGAAGACGATGTTCGGTGTCTGGAACATGCGTGCCGACGGGCACGTCCAAAAGGTTGAACCCCCAATCCTCTTGTGGCTTCATTCTCATGCGCGCGTTCATGGTGATCTTCTTTGTTGTTGAAGTATGAGTCGTAGTCTCCTGATAAGTTCCTGCATCGGGATGGTTAGATTTCTTACGCTTGGGTCAGGAGTACTTGACGGCGCTGAACTTGGGTGACTCCATGCACACCTTCCCATGAGGCTTCTTGGCTTCTTCCTCATCTTCAGGCTTCACAATAGCCAGGTAATTCGGCTACTTCCATCCCCTCTTTGTTTTCTTCATGAAGGTATCGAATTCCTCCCCCTCCTCATCATCAGAGTCATAGGAGTACCGCTTGTTCTTCGGGCTTAGGCCTTTAGCTTCACGATCATCAGCTTCAATGGAGGGTGTCTAGAAACTATCCCACGAAGGATCCATGAGGTTTAGAGGTTTTCGTTTTCCTAGAACTAGGTAGCTTATCAAGTAGATTAGATCTATTGATATAAGAGGGAGGAAGACCTCTAGGGAGGCTTATTAGGAGTCAGAGGCAGGGGAAATTCATACTAGAAGGAAAATGTTCGGCCAAGAAAAGAATCTCAACAAATATGGAAAGAAATGATGATCGTCATGACCACTTGGTGGGCGGACGCCCGTACGGCACGCCCGTACCAGGTTGTTTCCAAAAATCCAACGGAAATAAGTCGGTAAATAGTCAACCGACAAAGTGGTACGAGCAGGCTCCGCCCATACTACCCGTCTGTACTTACTTTTACTAACTTCGGTTTTTTACTAGATCAAAAGAATAAATAGAATGAATAGGGAAACGCAGCATTGGTAACGACCACCCATACTATGTGGGCGTACCGATATGTGAAAAGTGTGTCAAAGGTTACTGTCTCCTTAACAGACAGTGGTACCGCCCACCCATACCGACCTCGCAAGACCGGTAGTGAACTCAAAAAAAGAAAGGAATACAGATATGCAAAAGGGAATGGTAGAAAATCATCTAGAACAAAGAAGTTTTCAAGATTTCAAATGTCATGCTCATCGAGAGGGAATGAGTTTAGTTGGGTACCTTCTCCTTCTTTTAATTATTGGATCAACTTTTTATGTTTCCCTTTAAACAAGGTTGGTTGCAGAAAACCCCCAAAGCCATTGCAAAGAGAAATCGAAAATTTCCTTTTAGGAATTGTAGTTCCTGAGGGTATGCAAATGGATGACACTACCTCAGGTAGATCAACCTCCTCAGTGTCCATGGATGCCTCCTCCTTCTCTTCCTTCCTTTGGAGAATCTACATATCAAATTCTCGCAAAAGTAGAGTCCAATAGATCATTCTTGGCTTAACTTCAATCCTTCCAAGAATCTCTTTTAAGCCAACATGGGCAGTATGCACTCTTAGTTTAGAGTCAATAATATAAGATCTAAACTTGTCAGAGGATAAGACCATAGTGAAAAATCTTTTTCTGCCATAGGGTGATTCTTTTGGGCCCTGTTTAGGGTGCGACTAGTATGATGAATGATATTAAGATCATCACCATCATACTAGCAAATAATTGCTCCCACAGATTCATGGCTAGCCTCACAGAATAGATCAATTTTTTTCTTCCAATTAGGTGGTTTTATAATGGGAGCTTCAAGAAGGGCTTTTTTTAATATATTGAAAGCAGTGAAACACTTTTCATCAAAATTAAAAACAACATCCTTTTGAAGAAGGTTAGTTAAAGGTCTAGCGGTTTTAAAAAAGTTCTTAATGAACCTTCTATAAAATCCAGCATGGTCTAAGAAACTCCTTGTACCTTTTATATCTCGAGGAGGTGGAAGCCTTTCTATTGCATCAATCTTTGCTTTATCAACTTCTATACCCTTACTTGAGATTTTGTGACCAAGCACTATACCTTCTTAAACCATAAAATGACATTTTCCTAGTTCAAGGCTAAGTTAGTGTCTTCACATCTGTGCAAAACTTTATGAAGGTTATAGAGACAATGATTAAAGGAAGTTCCATAGACAGAGAAGTCATCCATGAATACTTCCATAATACATTCAACATAATCGGAAAATATAGTAGTCATACACCTTTGAAAGGTAGCAGGGGCATTGTAAATACCAAAAGGCATCCAGTGATAGGCGTATAAACCGTAAGGAAAAATAAAGTTTGTTTTAAGTTGGTCATCGGGGTGAACAACAATTTGAGAAAAACCGGAATAGCCGTCTAAGTAGCAAAAATGAGAGTGCATAGCTAGCCTTTCTAAAGTTTGATCTATAAACGACAAAGGATAATGATCATTTCTATTTTCCTTATTAAGTTTTCTATAGTCAATACACATCATGTGACCAACAACGGTTCTAGTAGGTATAATATCATTATGTTCATTTTCAACAACAGTAAATCCACCTTTCTTAGGAACACAATGAACATGACTTACCCATTCACTTTCTTCCACATGAAAGATGATCCCTGCATCTAACAAACATATTGTTTCCTTCCTTACCTCTTCTTTCATGTGAGGTTTGAGTCGCCTCTGAGAGTCTACGATTAGTTGGGCTCCTTCTTCCATAAATATTCTATGGGTGGCTATCGAGGGACTAATCCCCTTCAAGTCACTCATCGAATACCTAAGAGCATTCCGATGCATCCGGAAAACCATCATTAAATTTTCCTCATCTTTCTCTGCAAGGTTAGAACTTATAATAATAGGGAAATTATTAGTTTCATCAAGAAACCTATATTTTAACTCCTTGGTAAAGTTTTGAGAGTAGGAGGTGGAGGTGCCTCGTCTCCTTTTCTTATAGGTTCTTCATATTTTCGATTTATCTCGGGGTCCACCTCAGGTGTGGAGTCAAGATAATCGTCCATGTCCAATTTTTCTATGTCTTGAAAAATGTTATTATTGTTGACCAAACTTCTTGATAAATCATCATCAGGGGTCTCAATGACTACTGAAGCTAAATTAACAATATTACTGATACATTGCAAATGTATCTATAATTTTTGATGTTCCATGCTTAGTTTTATCCACTTTCTTGTGTTTTGTTCCAACTTTGGAGTACTTTTCATATGATTTCTTGGACTAACCTATTAACAAGAGCCATAGTGCCATCTGCCTGTTTTCTGCTGTTTTTGGTTCCAGGAAAGTCAGAAAATGAATATTCTCGGAATTGGACGGGACCAAAGCCAAAGCGCCTATTTTTCCAGAAGGGATCAAGTGCTAGAATACGAGACGGAGAGGGGCCAGGGACCGGCCACACCACCTGGCCGCGCGACCAGGCCTGGCCCGCGCCAGGGGGTGGTCTGGCCGACCCCAGCACCCCCTCGGCCTCTCCTTCCACCTATAAGTTGCCTTCGGGACGAAAACCCTAGGTACCCGATAAAAAATCCACAAAAGAGTCTGTAGCCACCGTCGTCTCTGTCCCTAGGGGGATCTGAAGCTCTTCCCGGCACCCTGCCGGAGAGGGGAATTCACCCTGGAGGCCTTCTTCATCACCATGCAAGCCTCCGGTGTGATGCGTGAGTAGTTCATCCTTGGACTACGGATCCATGTAGTAGCTAGATGGTTGGTTTCTCCTCCTTTGTGCTTTCATGTTTAGATCTTGTGAGCTCCGTTCATGATCAAGATCATCTATTTGTAATTCATACATGTTGTGTTTGCGGGGATCCGATGGATATTGAGATGCTATTTCAGATTGATTATTGATTCTATCATGTCTTTGTTATTTGAGATCTTGCATGCTTTCCGTTGTTAGTAGCTATCTTGGCCAAGTAGATGCTAGCAACTCCAAGAGTTAGTATTTATGCTCGATAGTGGGTTCATGCCTCTGGTAATCTGGGGAAGTGACAGAAATCTCTAAGGTACTAGATGTGCTATTGCTACTAGGGAGAAAACAACGATCTTTTGTTCATAGAGCAATTGTATTGTTTACTTTACACACAGTTCGTAAAGCAATAATCTGTTGCTTGCTACTTAATACTGGAGGGGGTTCGGATGATAACCTAAAGGTGGATTATTAGCCATAGATGCAGTTGGATGGCGGTCTATGTATAATGTTGTAATGCCCAATCAAGTCTCAAAGGAGTCAAGATGATTAGTATATGCATGTATTGCTTTCTCGGTGTTTGTCAATTGCCCCGCTGTAATTTGTTCACCCAGCATGTTATTTATCTAAGGAGAGTCACCTCTAGTGAACTATGGATCCCAGTCCTTTTACTTTACATACAATCTACAACTGTTTACTGCTTTGTGTTTACTTTCTGCAAACTTTTACTTCTTTCCATTCGATACGTTTAATCCTTTGTTTTTCGTAAAACACGGTGAGATTGACAACCTCATCGCAAGTTGGGGACAAAGTTCCGTGGTTGTGTTGTGTAGGTCTCCACATTGCTACTAGCACCGGCAGTGCACCTTGCCAAACCTCAGCTAGTAACACCTTTGAGGTGTTTCCTTGCTCCTACTGGTTCGATTAAACCTTGGTTTCATAACTGAGGGAAACTTGCTGCTATGCTCATCATACCTTCCTCTTGGGGTTCCCAACGAGCTCTACATCAACACCGCCATCAAGCATTTTTCTGGGCGCCGTGCATTGAGCCATCAATTACTTTCCTCTTCTTGCTCATACTCATAATTGTCTAAATCTTCGATAGCAGGCTTATGGTCAAATTTAGAGAAGTGAAAGTTCATTTTCTCTTCACCAAAATTGAGAGATACAATTTGTCTCTTGCAATCAATGTTTGCTTCTGCGGTATTTAAGAAGGTTCTTCCAAAAATAATAGGACAATAAACATCAGTAGGCATATCAATAAGCACAAAATCAATGGGATATTTATATGGTCCAACATAGATTGGAACATCTCTAATTATTCCCACAGGAACTTTGAGTGTCTTATATGCAAGCATTATAGTCATGTCAGTATCCTCTAATTCAGCTGGGGTTCGTTCTTTTTGGATTTTCAAATAAAACTTAAAATGGATTATGTTAATAGTTGTTCCGGTGCCGCATAGGCCATAATAAGAAGTTCCACCGAAAGTACAAGGAAGAATAGGTTTACCAACTTATTTAGCTTTTACCTTTCCTTCAATGAACTGTGAAGCTTCGATATCAAGCTCTATCACATTGTAATGTGCAAACATGGTTAAGATATCCTCCTTTGTTGGTTCCCCAGTCTCCTGTATACTTACTTCTTTAGTTTTTCTAGTCTGTGCCTCCTCTTCTAGCGTCTTGAGGAATAGCCTTTTCTCTTCTCGTTGATCTTCGAGCTGTTGGGCCCTCATATGTTTTCTCACCATCCTTGGAAAAGTAAGGGGTTCAACATATGGGGGTATTTCCCCTAATGGCTCGACATGAGCTATAGTTATTGGATCATCTTCTTCAGTTGGCTCGGGTAGAGGAATACAATGGAGCCAATCTTTCTTAGGAGCCTCAATGTGTTCTGTAAAAGGCTGAAGGATTTGTAAAATAATATCATCATCAAGTTGAAGTTCATCTGTAGTTTTTTTACTTTACCAGATTCTTTATAAGCATTGAGACAGTCATATTCAATTTCTATACCTCCTTCGCCACCTAAATCAAATCCCCATGTTTCTCTATTACGATGAATTTGTTCTAGAAGTTCCCAAGCTTTAGTTATAGTTAACTCCATAAAGGAGCCTCCGGAATTTGTGTCAAGCTCATGTTTAATTTATTGATTAAGTCCCCTATAGAAAATATGTAAAACATACCATTCAGGCAAATCATGATGGGGACATTTATTAAGAAGGGACTTATACATTTTCAAGGTCCTTACCAAGTCTTCACCTGGGTGGTTCTTGAAGTTCGTGACTGCCCCTCTTGCTTCAGTAGTTTTTACCTTAAGAAAGAATCAAAATACAAATTCTCCTTTAATTTTTTCCCAGGTATCTATTTTCTCTGCAGGGAAAATTCTATACCAAGCTAAAGGGTGTTTGAAAGGTTTTTGGTTGTGTGTAGAAAAGTAATTAAAACAAGTAAAAGAAAGCAAGTAACATTGTTGTGTGAAAACGTGGTTGAACTCAACAGGGCTAAAACGTTCTCAAGGATGTAGGATACACCACTAGCATGATATTATTATTAATTAAGATAACATACTTCTTGTGTCATGATATGTGTGGAGAGAGCTCCATGATGAGGTTCGTTGCATGGGAAACAAAAAATTCTTACGGTTGCAACCACCAAGATCATATCTAGGAGATACATTTAACGGTTTCAGATGGACTCACACTCGAAGACCGTAACGTATAACATTCCCGCAAACAAACGTCGCTTTTGTAGAGTATACTCGACCATCCTCAAGGACACGATGAAAGTGCCAAACGTGCAACACCTCCGTAATTGGTCACACGTACGATGTGCTGACAACTCCCGAACCCTCGCTCTAGTTGGGCAGCGGAAGTAGTGTATCCCCGGGAACTCCAACATCGCTACGCCATGGTAGAGATGGTGGAGGGGAATATCTCGAGCATGACTTCGCCTAAGCACCTTTTCTAGTGGCAATGGACAAGGCTAGCAAGAGGGAGAAGATGCCAACCAAAGGGCATATGAGAGGAGTGGGCAAGTGTCTGAGAGGGAGGAGGTCTCCACATCCTTTTATAGGGGAGAGGGGCAAGCCCTCCTCCTTGGCCAGCGCCATGGGGTGCCCCTCCCCTCCTCTCATTCATGTGGGTGGACACTCCATTCACACATAATTCAATCTCCACTTTCTCCATTTATTCTCCACTCAAAAAAAGCACTTTAATTCTCTTGTTTTAATGCAACTCAATTTAATGAACACTTAATTTAATGAGTACTTCATTTAATTAACACATTAAGATTTTATTTCCTTGCTTTGTTTTGATACCTCGAAACCATTTAGGCAGATTCGACAAAACAAATTCATGCGATGTCCATTATCTTCTCCGGTGTTCCCTATCCACTCAAATGCGTTGACTACCCTTAAGTGTGTCTCCCTACGGGTCATTGATGGCTCTGAAATATAGCCATCTAACATCCACATTTAAACTGGATATTAGTCATATTTATGATAAAAATATCTCTCTAAACCCTGCCACTAATGCTAATATTCAGAGGGGTATGCAATCCTTTGTTCTTGTATTTTTCCTCTGTAGATAATGTCGTTTAAAGGGGGAATCACTACATTAAAGTCAAATATACGATATTTCTTTCGACCAGAAGAAACCAGGAGCCATCCAATGAAGGCAGACGCCATAACGACCAACTATACGACCGGAGCAAAAATTCCGACAGTATAGCTCCGACCGTATAGTTGGCACATCCACCGTTAGGTGAAATAGAACAAGTTTTGTGAAGAGACTCCTATATAAAGAAGCCTCAGGCGACGGGAAAACATATCTCGCTCCGCCCCGAAGAAGCCAGACTCCGCCAAAAAACCGCCTCAGATCTCCAAACCCTTCTCCATCTCCATAGCCATACTCCACCACTTGTAATAGTAGATCTCTTCTCCGATGGACGACATTGTAAGACTATTGCTGTCAATCTTTTGATTTTCATTACAATGTTTGTGATTATTGATATCATCTCTATGTGTGAGTAATTCTCATTGGGCTAAGGGCTTCGGCCTAGCCATGTAGCAATTGTGCATGTGAATTATCATAGATGGGATCGTGTATTAGTTTGTATGACATGATGATTATTGTATCCTCTCTTGCCTCAATCCAAGGACTTTTCAGGTGCCCAAGACCCCGAGGGTTGAGCCAGGTATAGGGAGTATGAGTGATGACTGATCTGCAGGTTGGGAACCCCAGTGACAGAAGGGGTAGTACGGCTATATGTGAGGGATTTGCTTGCGATTAACGGTGACATCATGATGCATATCATTAGTTCTATTTCTTATATGGATGATACTAGTAGGTTATTGCTATAAGTGGTTGCGGAGGCAATAGAAATTATGGATGCACTGCCCACATATAATTTATCTTGCTCTAACAAGTACACGCATGCTTTATTTCTATCTTTTATTTCCATCAGATGTTTTGCACAGCTACAGGTGAAACCGAACGCCCTAGGCCCTCTCTCTCCATCATCAACAACAACCAAAAGACGCAAACTACTGGTCCGGTGAAAACACAAAAGGGATTCCAAAACTCCTGAAGGTCCGTTAAAGTAACTTCACTATGCATTCTCTTCCTAAGGATTCGATAACCTAGGTCTACTAGGGAAAAGAAGCTAGACTACATCCGTAATCCGAATCGAAGGTATCAACCCTTTTTCTAGCATCGTTGCCGGGGAAGCAATAGCTACCCTGGTAAGGTTATTAGGAATCTTGCTAGTTTTAATTTTGTTAGTTTACTTTCAGTCTTTATTTGATAAACCAAAAAAATTAGTTAGTCTTTAAATTCTTGTTTTTACAGTTAT
Source organism: Avena eriantha (assembly GCA_910589775.1). NCBI lineage: Eukaryota > Viridiplantae > Streptophyta > Magnoliopsida > Poales > Poaceae > Avena > Avena eriantha. Next base: position 491,671,891 of record OU342740.1, read on the forward strand.
AATTCTTTATCTAAGAAAACCCAAAAACATAGGAAGTATGGCTAAAAAGAAGCTTGGGGAGTTTGCTACTCCCAATAATGATTATTGTCGTACTCCTATTACTCATCTAGCAATTGCTGCTGATGATTATGAAATTAAGCCCCATTACTTAAGTTTGGTTCAACAGAATCAATTTGGAGGCTCTACTGTTGAAGACGCAGGTATGCACTTAAATACTTTCACTGAAATATGTGATATGATGCGTATAAAAGATGTTGACCCAGATGCGGTCAAATTACGTCTATTTCCTTTGTCTCTAAGAGGAAGAGCTAAAGAATGGTTGTTATCTTTGCCTAAAAATACTATTACATCATGGGTGGGATGTACTTCTTTATTTATGACTAAAATTTTCCCACATGCAAAGACTATGCAACTTCGATCTAATATTACTGGCTTTAGACAGGAAGAGCGTGAGCCACTAGCACTTGCATGGGAGCGGATGAAAGAATGCCTAAGAAACTATCCTAATCATGGGATGAAAGATTGGTTAATCCTCCATTTATTTTACAATGCTCTTAATCATGTATCTAAGTCTATGCTTGATATTGCAGCTGGAGGAACATTTATGGGTAAACATATTATCGAAGCAAATCAGCTGCTAGACAATATGCAAGATAACCATGCCCAATGGCATGTGGAAAGATCAAACACGAAGAAGGTGAACTCTGTCTCACCACAAGAGAACGAAGATCTCAATGCTAAACTAGATGAGCTCATACTAGCCGTAAAAGGTAAGGAAACTTAGGTAAGAGCCACCCCTGAAACAAATATTGAAGAGATAGACTTCGTAGCTCGTAATGATTATAATCCTGCTTGGAAGAAGAGTTACAATCCTAACTTTCATAAACACTATGCTAGTCATGTAGGAAATTCTAATAATAATATGGGAAATAGTAATGGTAGTCTCCAAGAAACACTAAAGTCTTTCATAGACTCATAAAACAAACAAAATAATATTCTAGTTAAAATCACAAAGAACCATGATCCTATGCTTGGTAAACTATCTAACCAAGTTGTTAGTTTGAGAAATGATTTATATGCCCTTCAAGATAGAACAAGGATCGTTGAGGCACAGCTAGGTAAGATAACCGAGAGTCAAACTCTCATTCTAGCTAAGTTTGCAGGTAAAGCTAAGCCCAATCCTGTTGAGGAACTCAAAATGATGAGGATCCAAAGGGAGGAGCCTAAAGAACTTGATTATAGTAATGCCCCTTCACCAAGCTACACCATCGAAGATCTCTTAAAAAGGATCACCGTCAAAATTTCGGTAAGTGAAGGTAATGATGAAGCCATGTATCAACACTTTGTTGATCAAGTTGCAATTAAGGTTCACGAGCTTGAAGAAGAATACAAGAAAATTGCTGAAAAGTTACCTATTAAACTTGATGACATACTTGAGCCTAGTAATAAGATAAAGATTGGAACCAATGAGATAGCTACACTTTGTGATCTAGGTTCAAGCATCTCAATAATTCAAAAGAGTTTTTTTAACAAGTTAAATCTTGGCTCCTTTGAAATTACTGAGTTAAAATTGCATATAGCAGATTCTACCTACAAACAAGCTGTAGGGATTAAGGAGAACACTTTAGTTTACATCAAAAGTTGTCCTGCTCTAATTGATTTCGTTATTGTTGACATGCCTAAAGATACAGTTGCTCATATAATTCTAGGTCGTCCTTTTTTAAGAACTATTAAGGCTTTGATTAATCTGCATGAAGGGAACGTGAAGCTGCAATTGCCTTCGCGGGATCCTTTTGTTATTCATTTTCCTGGAAAAAGAAAGCCAAGCATGACGAGAAGGAGGCCATCACTTTGAAGGCCAATTACTTTGGAGTGAGTATTCCACCCATCCGGCCCAAGTAAGTATCATCAAGGTCAAGCTATTGACCATAAAAGAGCGCTCCATGGGAGGCAATCCATGTGAAATAAAGGTTTGAGTTAAGTTCTTAGTTTTTGTTTAATAAAGAGTTCTAGAAAACTCCATTCGAGGAGAAGAAATTTGGTAGTACTAAAAATTCTGCTTTATTCATCCTATTGTTGGTCGACAATATTTACTGTCAATTTTCTGTCAAAAACAAGGTATAACACTAAGTTACAGGAAAAGAAATAGTTTACGAAGAAATAGAAATTTATTGATGCACACAGAGAGTTTAATGACCAACTATACGGCGGGAATAAAAATTCCGGTCATATAGTTCCGGTCGTATAGTTATCTTTGCCATCGAAATTTTTTCTGCAATATGTACTGAGAGTTTAACGACCAACTATCTGGCGGGAATAAAAGTTCCAGCCGTATAGTTCCGGTCGTATAAATATCAATGCTTCCGTACAATTTCTTCTCATATATACTGAGAGTCGAATGACCAACTATACGGTGGGAATAAAAATTCCGGTTGTATAGTTCCGGTCGTATTAGGGACATTAAAACTGGCTCAAGAGGAAGCAATCTTACGAACTAGACATTTTCGTCTATTGGATTGCTTTGTCTGGTTGTTCTCTGCTGTCAGATTACTATGAGATCCCGTATTGGGCCAGCTGTCCCTGGGGACGCTACTCCGGACATCAAATCAGCTCAATACGGTTAACTAGAGCCCAAAATAGCACCAAAGCCCACATATTTGACCTACTGGACCGACCTGACTCCGCATCAACGCCGCCCGTCCGAAACGCGGGCTACCACACCACATCCGCCAACGCGACCCTCCACTGGCTCGGCAACTCCCCACGATGCCGTCGCCTCTCCCACGATGTTGCCGCCGCTGGTCTCCGCCACGCGATGGCACTGTCTCCGATTGCCGCATAGACGCTCCATCCGTGCAGGCGCGATCTCCCCTCATATGGGCGGTCCTGCAGCTCGACGAGAGGAGGGTAACGTACATGCTGCTGTGGAGATGAATGAGGTATCCTGCTCGACGCCTCCTCCTCACTCTTGCTCTCTTTGCACTCTCTCGCCACACAATCCGAACCCTAACACCGCCACCCTCCAGCTCTCAGCCATGTGGCATCATCCTCGGTCGACTCTGTCCTTCATGATGGAGTGGTGCCCCCGTCGTTGCCTAGCCAAAGCCATCCTGTGATGGTGAAGTGCGGAGGAGCATGACGAATGCCTCGACCAGCCTGTTTATGATTCTATCCTCGCCTCGAATTATAATTGATTTGTGTTCATACAATCCACATCTTGTACAGGTAGCCAAAACGCACCAACAACGATGCTCGTGTGTGTGGGACAAAATGGTAGCGATGGAGCTGCAGATGAAACCAGAAGTCAGAAGGTCGGGATTGACTTCCTCCAGGAGCTGCTATACACCTTGAGTCCATCGCAATTGATATCCCATTATCCCACACTCCCAGGCCAGGGTTGCATCTCTATTTCTCAATTTGTGGTGTGTACATGGTACAATGGGAAAACACACCGTTTTGGAGTATGACGTATGAGAGATGCATGCACGGTGTTCCTGCCATAGGAGCCTAAAGTCCAGATTTAAGAATTTGAGTTATGGTTTCAGTATTTCAACTCTGACCACTCTATGGTAAAACTATCTGCTCCTGTTTACAATGTTCCAGATGTGTTATGTGGCTATTAAAGTAACACTAATTTTGGTTTGCTTTCCATATGCTTACTCTTCAAAATGCTCGGTGAGATGGATTGCTAATTTCATATTACCTGAACAATATTATATTGTGAGGTTAGTTACGGGTATTAGTGCATGACAGATCATGTGACCAAGTTGCCATATATTGATTATGTTGAATTGATTGAAATAGCACATTATATTAGTTTCCTAATTATCATTTCCATGAGACATGGTGATTGTTTTCGGTATGGTTATCAACTTGGTATTCCAATGGCACATGGGATTGTAAGAAAATTTTAATTTACAAGTTTCTTGATGTACATCAGGAGGTCGCTGATGGATTGGTGATAGGTTATAACTTATGTTCCAATATTTGTATTTTCATCCTATGCATGTTGTTATCTATTCTATATGATATTCATTTTTGATCAGGAGCTCTCATTTTTGTATGAACCTCAGGGGGTAATGAGGTGCTGATTGGTCGACATTTTGGACCTTATTTGACCAGATTACTTTTCCATGTTGGTTATACTTTGTACAGTCTCTTCACTTATCAAATTGAGTTGTGAGCCTGCAATTTTCTTACATATAGATTTCAGTCAGGTTGCTTTCTAAAAAACAAACGAACAAAAACTCAAGATATAATTACTACAAAACTACACAACTGATTGTATTGCTTATTCCATTTCCTTTTTAATGCAACGCACAAGAAATGGCTTGATGCATCCGTTTCGTCTAAAGGAAACTTACGAGTATGACATGTCCTCATTTTCTATATGAATTTGAATTTGGATGCACCATTTGTTTTTATATGACTTGCATATCATAGGAATGGTTGGCTTACAAGTTACTTAGAACATTCATGCAAAAAAATTACATTGTCATATAATAGACAAAAGTATTTCACTGCTAAAAATCTCAGGCATGGCAGGTTGAAGTGGAATCTACGAGGGAGAAGCATGTTGAAGATGGTGAACAATGCTCATATCCATTCCCAACTTGTGAAATTTCGACATGTGACAACATTATAATGGTAACATTCTTGTGGGAAAAGCTTAGCAAACTTTTTATGAATTCTTGCTTTTAACCGAGTATGGAAGAAGTCTGCAGATGATAATCGTGTTTTGTATATGTGAACCATTTATTTATATTTATAACAGTCGGTTTACTTTTAAACTTATCTTGTGATGCTGTTGGTTTGAGTTGATCATCAAACTTTTAAACCTGAAAATCGGCCAGCCCTGACCTTGCAAATCCTTGATTAATATGTACCACCTACTACTACATTACAAACTGATTTATTGCTGGCAAATACCGAGCTTCTTCTTTGTCAGTTTAAGCATGTATATGGTGATACAAAATGGATGTGTGACAACGTGTTTTTGTGGTAAGACAAAGGTTCAAACTGAACCATAAATCTGGATGCAACTGTAGCTCACGGGCTCAAGGAGCACTTCGGTCAACACTTTAAAAAATGTAAGTATCCAATTATATTTCCATCCACCCCTAACAATCTACTTTAATAATTGACGGGTGCGGCAACGTGCGCCTACATGATCTAGTAGATACCTATGCCTTTCCAAGTTATCTTTCGCAGGGATAGACAGTTTAACGACCAACTATACGGCCGGAACATCTTGTTTCGTCCGGATAGTTGCGTCTGTATAGATACGCCGCTAGGAGGAAGACCTAATATTTTGACAGAACGCTAACTAAACGGCCGGAACGCATGTTCTGACCGTATAGCTGTGCCCGTATAGCTGCGTCCGACCACAAAATCGCACGAGAAGGTACTCCCAACTCCAAAACTTCTCTAAAAAAAACTCCAAAACTTCAATCATTTTACTTTTTTCTACCTCCAAACTCTCTCAAAACCTCAAGGGATCTTCATATCTACTCAATTTTGTTCAATTTCCTCGCATACAAGTGATCTACGGTATGTTTATCCTCCGATCCTCCAATTATTTTTTGCAAATTCATCTTCGATCTATTATTATTATCAATCTAGGGTGAGACCTACTATGAACTTATTGATACGTTGCTAACGTATCTATAATTTTTGATATTCCATGCTAGTTTTATATCTACTTTCTTATGTTTTATCCACACTTTGGAGTATTTTTATACACTTTCTTGGACTAACCTATTAAGAAGATGTCATAGTGCCAGCAGGGTCGTCTCCAGAAATTAGGGCCCCGTGAGCGAAACTGAAAGCAGGGTCCTGATTTTTAAGAAGAAAATAGACTTTTTAGCACTACGTTGACATTCCTAAATTCATGATTCTTTTTTGTTTCGTAAACCAAAAAAGTAATATTAATGAATTAAAATAATCTAGTCCAATTGCATATGAATGATCAATGAGTAATTTATAATTTATAATTATCACACAAATTTTAGCTAGTGTCTGCAAGATGACGACAATACCTTGACAAACTGCATTGGTAATATAAGCATACCTTGATATGTGATCAGTGATTTCAGCCCAGCCGTAACACAGAGACATTGCCGAACGGCAAAACGGGGGGAAAAGCATGATCTGGATGAACGCCAAACATAAACGGACGAACAGTGATGGGAGGAGTGGAGGACTTGATTTTTTATCAGCAGATCGGGGCGTCGCCGGCGTCACGCACGTCGCGGTGCTCGTATGCTCCCAATTCTATCTCTGTTTGGCTGTTCAGCTGCTGCAAAGCGGATGCAATCTAGGGCCTTTTATTCTCGCACGAGGCCAATTGTGGAAGGAATTAGAATCGGCGTGAATCATGCAGGGGATGTAGCAGGCTGCTGGGATGGGTAGGGAACTAGGGATATGGCCTCATCACCTCATGGCCGCTAGAGATCAGGCGGCAGGAAGTGCAACCCGAAAAACATATTAGGATCACAAATAAGAAAATTGGGTTATAGATTTGGGGGCTCTCAAAAATTGGTGGCCCTATTCGGTCGAGCACCTCGCTCATGGCCATCGACGGCCCTGAGTGTCAGTTGCCTGTTTTCTGTTGTTTTCAATTCTAGGAAAGTCAAAAAATGAATATTCTCGGAATTGGACGGGACAAAAGCCAAAGTTAATATTTTACCGGAAGACTCATGGAGCCAGAAGACGAGACGGAGGGAGGCCACAGGGTGGCCACACCACCCCTCGGCGCGGGCTAGCCATGGTCGCGCCACCAGGTGGTGTAGCCCCCCGGGCCGCCCACCGACCTTGCCTCTTCACCCTTAAGATGCCTCCCGATGCAAAAACCCTAAATCATCCAGCCTCCAGCCACGAAAAGTTCCGTAGCGCCGCCGCCACCGAAGGGGAGATTCGGGAGACAGAAAGTCTCTGTTCCGACACCCTGCCGGGACGGGGAAGTGCCCCCGGAGCCATCTCCATCGATCTCCACCGCCATCTTCATCGCCATTGCTGACTCCCATGATGATGAGGGAATAGTTCTCTCTCGAGGCTAAGGGTTCTACCGGTAGTTATGTGTTCATCTCTCTCTATGCATGATCATAGTGTGATCATGAGCTTTGTAATCAAGTAGATCTACCTTGCTACTCAAGTGCTTTAATAGATCTCTGCTCTCCCCATGTGTGTGAAAGTGACAGCGTGCACACCATGGTGGCACTTAGGCTAGAGATTACAAATACTTGTTATGAGTTATATTTGGAGTTGGATGTTTCTATGAAATTGTGGTGTTTGTTGGAACCATCTATAGCTCAAGGTGACAGTGTGGGGTTATCTAGATGGGAAAAGCGATCTTTGAGGTGTTCTGTTATAGCCCTACCATGGATTAGAGTGACCAACCGGAGAGTAGTTCAGAGTAGTATCATAAAGATAAGATATTTATATGAGAGTGTTCACTAGTGAAAGTATGATCCCTAGGCCTTGTTTATAAGCATTTAAACACCGTTTGCAACTAGATCTGTTACATGTTTGCTTGCTTCCATCTTTATTTCAGTTTTCCTTTAGTCTCTTCCACGCCATCAAGCTATTTTATGGCACCGTTACCACTTATAATTATCCATACCACTTGTATTTCACTATCTCTTCGCCTAACTAGTGCACCTATACACATGACAAGTGTATTGGGTGTGTTGGGGACACAAGAGACTTCTTATATCTTGATTGCAGGGTTGCTTGAGAGGGGGTACCTTTGACCACTTCCTCCCTAAGTTCGATAAACCTTGGGTGATCCACTTAAGGGAAAACTTGCTGCTGTTCTACAAACCTCTGCACCTGGAGGCCCAACAACTGTCTACAAGAATAGAAGTGCGTAGACATCAAGCTATTTTCTGGCACCGTTGCCGGGGAGGTAAGGTAAAAGGTACTCACATCCTCCGGTGTGAGTGCTCGAAGTTATTTTCTTTAGATTCTGTAATTTTTTCTTTTTGTTTCCTGTTTTCACTAGTTAGGCTTAATGGAAAACAACAACAAAATTAGAGAGCTTTTTAGTATTTTTCGTAATGTAGAACATGAATTGTCTAAAAAGAAAATTAAAAAACCCATGGAACTTTCTTTGCATGCTAATAACAATGTTATTAGCATGAATCTTTTGAACACCTTGGTTACTAATGCTATGGAAACGTCTAAGCTTGGGGAAGTTAGTTTTTATGAAAATGATCTTTGTAATTCCCCAGCTTTAAAGAAGAAAATTTGCTCTGATGATACTTTATCTCCCATATGTGGTAATTCTAATGATACTTGTGATATTTTAAATCCACATACTGAAAGCATCTCTTTTAAAATACCTATAAAAATTGTTGAACGTGTTATGAACAACTGTTATTTGGGAGATGGAACTGTCCATCCTGGTGATCATTTACTCTTTATACACGAATTATGAGAGTTGTTCAACTGTGCAGGTATTTCAATGAACCAAGTTAAGAGGAAGCTATTCCCTTTTTCACTCAAGGGCAAAGCAAGGGAGTGGTATGAGTTACTAGATGATCCTCATCATTTGGAGTGGAAGGAACTTGAATCTCTCTTTTACTCTAAATTTTATCCTCCTCATGAAATTCATAAAGATAGGAATTACATTTATAATTTTCATCCACATGATGGAGAAAGTATTGCCCAAGCATGGGGGAGACTGAAGTCACTAATGCTCAAATGTCACATTCATGAGCTCTCTCCAGTAATATTGTTATTAATAATTTATATGCAAGGCTTTCAGGACATTATAAGGACTATCTAGATACTTGTTTAGAGGGATCCTTCACAAGTAAGCATGTCAAAGCTAAGTGGGATCTTCTTGATACAATTCAAAGTAATACCGAAGATTGGGATAACAACAAAGGTAAAGAACCAGGTATAAACTATGAGTATGATTGCATTAAGTCTTTCGCTGAAACTACTGATTTTCAAGAGCTTAGTGCCAAATATGGTCTTGATCCTCAAATTCTTATTGATTGTTTTAGATCCTTTGCTTCTCATATTAATGATCCTAAAGAAAAATGGGGCATGTATCATGATCCTTTTAAAGACACTTGCATTGAAAATGAAATTGTTATTAATGATAGCATAAACATTCTCAAACCTCTAAAAGTATTATTTCTTATAAGCATGTTAATTTTTATGGAATACATAGACCTTGTGAGAATAATCAAATTGAAGAAGAATATTGTATCACCCACAGGAATGAAAAAACTCGAACGTGGTATAGGGCTCTAAATGATCTTGGTAAAAAAGTTTGTGCCTTCTATCCTTTTATTTGTGAACTTTGCTTTGAAGTGGGTCATTTCAATTCTCAATGCTCAGGCCATAATAATAGCCCTTCTAATCCAATGAGTACTGCAAGTTTGTATTGTGATGACATGATCACTCCTAATCAGCATGATGAACTTACATTATTTTTGGGGTGTGAAGAGTTATCAAGAAAAACTTCTTTGGTAGATATGAGTAAATTTGGTATGAATAGCGTCCTGCATGGTTGTCATCTTTATTGTGTTGATAATTGCCACACAAATACTTACATATAAATATTATAAAAGATGAGATTTTACCAAAATATGACAGGACTAATATGTGTTTTGATCTTATTAATGAAAAGAAGGAATCCTCCAAAGTTTCTTCTATTGTCTCTAACAATAAACCAGGGTATATGAAGAAGCTTCCTTTCAAGCCTCTCCCTCCTAAAGAGAAGAAGAAAAAGAAGAAAAGGAGGAGTAAAAGGAGAGAGGAAATGGTATTTTCCCCTAAGCATGTTGCTCCTATTATTGTTTTTGATGAGTCTGAACTTGATGATGTTCCTATGCCTAGTACCTATAGTAGTGATCATGATTGGGAAAAACACACTACTTTTGATATTGAAAATCTCTTCGGTACCAATTCTAAAAATGATGATATTAATAATTGTTGTACTATTAGTGTTATCCATGTTCCTTCCAATGATGATATGTTTACAAATGAACACACTTTTGAAGATAACTATTCTATTTCTTGTGATGATACTATACCTCCAATATATGATGATTGCAATGATGAATATGATATTTTCAGTCCACCTACTATTGAGGAGGAAATTAATTATGATTAAAATATGCCTCATATATTTGATGATTATGGTGATGAAAATAATAATGATAGCTATTTTGTTGAATTTGCTCCCACTACAATTAATAAGAATGACGATGTTTATGTGGGGAGTATTAATTCTTTTATGCATGTGGCTCATGATAAGAATGTTTCTTGTGATAGTTATATTGTTACTTTTATTCATGATGCTACTGAAAGTTATTATGAGAGACGGAAACATGGTTTTATGTGTCTCAACAATATTAAGTTTCCCCTCTTTATGTTGAAAGTCTTGAAGTTGCACTTGTTTTGCATTCCTATGCTTGTTGCTTTGTGCTTTCATGACTTGTTTCTTTACAAGATTTCTATGCATAGGAAGTGGGCTAGACTTAAGTGTGCTTTCAATTTGCTTCTTGATGCTCTCTTTTACTTCAATTCATATTTCTTATGTGAGCATCTTCTCAAACTATCATGCCTAACTTAAAGGCGTTAAAGAAAAGTACTTATTGGGAGATAACCCAAAAGTTTTAGATGAGTCTTGGAAGTTATTACCTCTGTAATAACCGCTCCTTATCCTTTTTATTTGCTTTTTGTGCCAAGAGTAACCTCTAATGAGAGAGAAGTAATGCTTAGGAAAGTTGTTGCCCCGAAACAGATTTGTGTGCTTCACTTTAAACATTTGTGTAAAATCTCCGTCCGTCGATTTGAGGCGTGAATTTTTGTGCTTCTACCCCATGTTGTTATCTAACTTTCGTTAGCTCAACACTTTTCGATTTGAGCAACAGAAGGTCTTCGAAAAATTGGTTTTTACTTGCTGGTCTGTTTTGACAGATTTCTGCCATTATTTGCATTTGCCTATTAATCTCTTTCTCTTTGAGTTCTCTTTGATCATTTGAGATTTTTGAGGGAAGTGCTTTTGTCCCGTCCAATTCCGAGAATATTCATTTTTTGACTTTCCTGGAACCAAAACAGCAGAAAACAGGCAGCTGGCACTTTGGCTCTTGTTAATAGGTTAGTCCAAGAAATCATATGAAAAGTACTCCAAAGTGTGGACAAAACACAAGAAAGTGGATAAAACCAAGCACGGAGCATCAAAAATTATAGATACACTTGCAATGTATCAACATCCCCAAGCTTAACACCTGCTCATCCTTGAGTAGGTAAGTGATGAAAAGAATAGAATAATTTTTGAGGTGACATGCACCATCAAAGACTTGATCAAACTATAGTAAAACATTCAAAGCTGGGATCATAGTACTTCAATCATAGCACGAAAGACAAAGTTCTAGCAATAAGCAAAGAAACTATGATGCAACAAGAAAAGGCACAAACAAAAGATTCATGAATAACAATGCCTTGCAAGACGTTTGTTTGTTTCACATAAAGAAAACATAGCATAGTGGCATTCAGCTTGTCCCTCATAGAGTAGCAAACATAAATGCATAGGACACCTTTGATGTTTACAAGAGTGACTATATACAAATAGTTTAAAACAAGCAATATCAAGGTATGCATCAATCAACAAGTCTTGGGACAATGCACATAGAACTAAGAATGGCCACTATGCTCTCAAGAAAGTGCTCATAGAATGTGTGGAGACCCAACAAGGAAATGAACAGGTTTTGAAAAGTTTGAAAGGCTTCCAAATACTGAAAGTATGGTACTCGTTAGCTTTGAGCTCTCATTGCCCCTATCATAAGCATCTTTAATGTGGTTAAGGTGAAAGTGAGGTCCAATCCGAGTTATATGCTTGACAGACTATAAACTGAAAATCCCAAGTCCCTTGAGTATGAGGGCCGCTCCTCATGCTACTCAACTTTAGTTACCGGTAAGTTCTTGTCATCGTAAGTATGTGCGTATCATTGAGAACCACCAACGGGGTATCCCTTGCCCGATGATACGGAAGAATCCCCATATCAAAATGACAAGGCAAACAGACAATGAGTATCTGAGCAATCTTCTTATTTACCATGGGAAAATGGTGCTTTTTTTCTCTCTTTCCTCTTTTCATAAATCTCTCTTTTTTTTCTTTTTCTCTATAGCTATATTTCTCTTTTTTTTATAAGAAGAATGCTTCATAGATATCATTATGGTTACGCTGCAGGTTTCCACCATGTCAGCATGGATTAGACTAGCGGCCCAGGCGTTTCTCTAACACGCATACATAACTCCATGGACTTACAAGCTCCCCTTTTATTTCACACCGACGACATCCGCAAACAAAAGAGCAAGGTATCAACTGGGTATATATTTACAAGTGTTGAAAGCGTTCCCTGTGACAGCACGGTTCTGCTAATCCCTAGCCTATAATTAGCAAGCATATAAATTTCATGGAGTGTTCACAATGGTTCAGGTTTATTAAGTGCGGGAAATAAAGTGTGCCATCAAGTTCGTGAGAGCTTTACTAACTAACTTTCTCAAAACAAGCAAACATTTTATTCGGAAGAAAACAAGGCATATTGAATATGCACGGAAGTAGCAAATGATGCTAATAGGTAGGTATGGTGGACACTTTGGCAATATTTGGTTTAGGGAGTTGGAAACTTGAGTAAAACATACTCAGTGAAAGTGAAGGCTAGCAATAGTAAGGGAGCGACAAACGAGAGAGCAATAATGGCCATAATCATGCAGAGCGACAAAACATCATTGATCAAAGCATAAAGTGATACTACAAGTTGAAAACTAAAGGATCATAAAGGCTTATGGTGACTTGGGATAGTCATAACATGGTGTGAACATGTGCCAAGTCAACCCAAATAAAGCATCAAAGGAGAATACCATTATACTATGCTTTAATATGCTAAAACAACGCATGATTCATCCAAGGCACATTAAGCAATCTCAATTGTTTATAGCAAGGCATGCTACAACAAAGAATACTAAGCATAAAGCCAAAACAATATCAAGCATGTCATGACAGAGCATAGGCCACAGTCAAAAACAAGCTCTCTTTACCACTTAAGCATGAGCTCTCCTACTCTTTTCCAAACCAAACCAAACTATTTGAACACCAATGTGTGAAAGAGGGGGTCCAACCAATTTATTCAGCAAACTAAGAAAACCACGCAAACTAAAAACCAAAACAAAATCAAAAAAGAAGACGCTCCAAGAACAACACAACTGTGCATGAAACAATAAAAATGAAGTGGTTGAAGAAACCTGAGATTTTTATTGATGAAGAAGGGGATGCCTTGGGCATCCCCAAGCTTTGACGTTTGTACTTCTTGGATATTTCTTGGGGTGACATGCGTGGCATCCCCAAGCTTGAGCTTTAGTCCATCCTTCATCTCATTACTCATTCCTTCCATACACCTAAAAATTTTCCTTCATACAAAACTTCACACAATCTTTATTAGCAACATTAGTGCACTCAAGATAATAAGTCTTTAGGTTCAGTTCTAACACCAATAAACTTCCATTAGAACACTATCTACTATATCACTTCCCTCAAAAAGATCAATTCCTCAAAATAACTCAAAAAGGAACCAACACTAAGCAAATGCAGAAAATGGCAGAAATCTGTCAAAACAGACCAGCAGGTAAAGACGAATTTTTTCAAAGACCTTCTGTTGCTCAAATAAAAAAGTGTTGAACTGAAAGTTATATAACAACCTAGGGCAGAAGCACAAAAATTCACGCCTCAAAAAGACATACAGAGATTTTACACGAATTTTTACGGTGAAGCACAGAAATCTGTTTCGGGACAGCAACTTTCCCAATCATTACTTTTCTCTCATTAGAGGTTACTCTTGGCACAAAATGCAAATAAAAAGGATAAGGAGCGGTTATTACAAAGGTAATAACTTCCAAGACTCATCTAAAACTTTTGGATTATCTCCCAATAAGTACTTCTCTTTAACGCCTTTAAGTTAGGCATAAGCAAAAACTAAAAATGGATAGAATAGAAGTAAGCGGAGATAATCATGGTGAAAACATTGTTTTGTTTAATGAAATCCTTTCGTTAACAAGGTTGATCAGGTCTTGTTACCAAAACAATTTCATATGAGACAAAACTTTGTATTCCACTAATGATTATGTTACCTCAACCTTGATAGCAATGGTCCCAATCATAATAGTTTCAAATTTTTCTCTTGGTATGGGACAATATATCTCTCCAACTTGAATGCCCTCAACATGTTCAATTGAATTCAAACCATAAGTCCTTTCAATCTTCTTGGGGAAATAGATAGTATGTTCCTTGTCATTGACATTGAAGGTCACCTTCCCTTGTTTACAATTAATAACAGCTCCTGTAGTATTAAGAAAAGGTCTCCCAAGAATAATAGACATATTATCATCTTCAGGCATAAAAGTTTGAGAAGATGCTCTCATAAGAAATATGAGTTGAAGTAAAAGAGAGAATCAAGAAGCAAACCCAAAACACATTTAAGTCTAAGCCACTTCCTATGCATAGGAATCGTGTATGCAAATAAATTTGCAAAGAACAAAGTGACATGCATAGGAAGATAAAACAAAGTAACTTCAAAACTTTCAGCACATAGAGAGGTGTTTCAATACCATGAAAACTTCTACCACCATATTTTCCTCTCTCATAATAATTTTCAGTAGCCTCATGAATAAACTCAACAATATAACTATCACATAAAGCATGCTTTTCATGATCCACAAGCACTAGAGCCTTATTATAAACATCTTCAAAAGAATCCTCAGGAACATGGCATTCATCCTCCTTTAGTAAGCATGGAGGACAATCAAATAATGTAAGGGATAAAGAGTTACTCTCATTAGAAGGTAGGCATGGGTAGCTAATCCATTCTTCCTCCTTTTGTTCATCACTCTCCTCCTCTTTTTCATCTAATGAGATTTTAGGTTCATCAATTTCTTCTTCCATAGGATCCTGCAAGGCATTAGTCTCTTCCATTTGTGGAGAGCATCTATTAAAATATTCAAGGATATAGCCATTTTCATCCTTGTAATTATCAAAGCAAAATTTAAGTATACCATAAACCTCATACTTATAAGGTGAATCATCAATATTTTCAAGCAAACTAGCAAGTTCAAAAGCACCCTTCCAAGCAATAAATTCTTCAATTTGTTCCGCATCATAAAAGTCATAAATTCCTTTAGCATAAGAAGATGTGGTATCATTATCATTATACTCACATTGAAAAAGGAGGTGTTTATACCTTTTTCTGCAACGAGATTCATCACAGCAATAAGTAACATTATAAGTAGAGCACACGTTTCTAGCAATGGTATACAATCTATCAATTTGTTCCCATAAGTGTTTCCCTTTTTGTGACAAGCGGTGTTCCTTATAATAATATTTTTGATCTTCCGTGAACCCACCTTGCCAATAAGCTTCAGTTTCAAAGAAACCAACCATTGACAACAAGCATGATAAAGCAAGACAATAACAGAGCAACGAAAATAACAACTAGAGTAGGAACCAATTCTTTTTGTATTTTTGATAAAGAAACAAGTAAACGAGGAGAAAATAAACTTAGCTTGAACAATAGTGAATCCAAGTGAACTTGATAAATAAAGCTATCCTCCCCGGCAATGGTGCCAGAAAATAGTCTTGATGACCCACAAGTATAGGGTGTGTATCGCAGTATTTTCGAGGGAAGTGAAACCCAATTTATTGATTCGACACAAGGGGAGCCAAAGAATATTTATAAGCCTTAACAAATGAGTTGTCAATTCAGCTGCACCTGGAAACAATCTTGCTCACAGCAGTTTATCAGTAGCAACAGTTTTGTAGTAGGAATAGCAGAGTAGCAGCAGTAGTAAAGCAAAGACAGTAGTAACAAAAGCAGTAAACAGTGGGATTCGAGTGCGGTAGGCATAGGGATGGATGGACGGGCGTTGCATGGACAAGACAATTCACATGGCAATCAGAACATAGGGCAATTGCAGATAAATAAGATAAAGCATCCAAGTACTAGACAATCCTAGGCATGTGTTCCATATATAGTCATAAGTGCTCGCAATGAGAACTTGCACAACATCTTTTATCCTGCCAGCCCGTTTGCAGCGGGGCCTCTAGGAAACTACTGGCAATTAAGGTGCTCCTTTTAATAGAGCACCGGAGCAAAGCATTAACACTCCGTGAACACATGTGATCCTCACATCAAAGCCATTCCCTTCCGGTTATCCCGATTTCTGTCACTTCGGGGCCATAGGTTCCGGACAACGACGTGTGTATACAACTTGTAGATAAGACCAAAAACAATACTATCATAATGAATCAATAACATGTTCAGATCTGAAATCATGGCACTCGGGCTCTAGTGACAAGCATTAAGCACAACAAGTCGCAACAAAGTCATAAAGCACTAATAAAAGATACTAGGCACCATGCCCTAACAATATGATGCCATTACATGAACGATCTCATCCAATCCCTACCATCCCCATAGCCTACAGTGGGGGATTACTCACTCATAGATGGGGGAAACATGGATGGTCGATGGAGAAGCGATGGTGGTGATGATGATGGCGATGATCTCCTCCAATTCCCCGTCCCGGCAGGGTGCTAAAACTGAGTTTCTGGTGCTGTTTCGTGGAATCTGGTGGTGGCAGCGGAGCGGAACTCCTTCTAGAAAAATTTCGAACCCCCCAAAGTTTCTAGGTCAGAAGGCTTCTTATAGGCGAAGAGGGAGACCGAGGGAGTGCCTAGGGCCACCACACCATGCCCTGGCGCGGCCAGGCCCAACCCGCGCCTGGGGGTGGTGTGGCCAGGCCCTAGCCCTCCTCCGTATCGTATTCCGGCTCCGTGAGTCTTCTGGAAAAATAGGCACTTTGGCTTTAGTCCCGTCCAATTCCGAGAATATTCATTTTCTGACTTTCTTGGAACCAAAAACAGCAGAAAACAGGCAGCTGTCACTGTGGCTCTTGTTAATAGGTTAGTCCAAGAAATCATATGAAAAGTACTCCAAAGTGTGGACAAAACACAAGAAAGTGGATAAAACCAAGCATTGAGCATCAAAAATTATAGATACATTTGCAATGTATCACTCCCCCAAGCTTGGAACAAACCAAGGGGATGCCAAACCTGATGATGAATTACTCCTTCGGTGGTGGTGGTGGTATCCTCTCATTATCATCCGACTTCCAAGGTAAGGGCTCCCCATCAACAAAGGACATCGTGGTTTCCAGCATCCTGGAACTTGCAGCAACACTTATGCGTTTAAACCTAACCTCATACTCACAATTTTGATTTTGAACGTCATAGAGTTGTGCTTGCAGTTCATTGGTTGTTTGGCGGAGTGAGAGGACTTCATCCTTGAGTTCAGCAGTCTCCTTTTGGTGCTCGGCGATGAGTTCGGAACAAATCTTATGGATGATATCCACTTCGCGCTCCGCCATCTTCTTGTACCTAAAGACTTCTTGCTTTAGTGCTTCCATCCTTTCCTCCAGACTTCCTTCACCTTTAGGGCCTCAAACCTCTTTTATCCGGAGCTCCCCATCTTCAAGCAATAACTCCTTGGGATGAATCTTCAACTCTCTCATGTATGGGTTGATGATATCCTCTAAAGAATCTTCCTTGGCTGATCTAGAGGAAGACATTGAGGCTCCAAATCTGGGGCTCCACCTGTCAGAAATAGATCAAAACGAAAACACAACGAAAACACAATATACGAACCTCAGGAGATCCGAGGGATTATATATTACGAAGTTTCGTGACAAAAGGAAAGTACTAGGAGAAAACGATCCGGAGGCGGAGTCCAGAGTGGCCACACCACCTGGTGGCGTGGCCTGGGGTGGGCATGCACCACAGGGTGGTGTGAGCCACCCTGGCTCCGTTTCCGTCCCTTTCTCACTTTGTAACTTCCCTTATTGACTGAAAACTCCAAAAAAATATAATTGAATATTATTTTCGCGGAACTTTTCTTACTAGAATTGTTACCTATTTGAAAACGGACTCTGTAGGTCTCTGGATTTGGTCCTTGATAAATTTTTTCGGAGTTATAACTTGAAAGGCATCAACATCTTCATTATAAGAATCCCCAGCAATATAGTGTTTGAGTCGCTGCCCATTCACTACTTGTGTAGTATTATCTTTTAAAGAAGAAATTTTTATTGCTCCTGAATGGTATACTTCTTCAATAATGAAAGGTCCTTCCCATTTTGACAGTAGCTTTCCTGCAAAAAAATCTGAGACGAGACCTATACAATAGAACTTTCTCACCAACATGAAATTCCCTCTTAAGTATTCACTTGTCATGCCATCTTTTAACTTTTTCCTTAAAGAGCCTAGCATTTTCATAGGCTTCACTCCTCCATTCATCTAAAGAACTTAAGTCAAATAATATTTTCTCACTAGCGAGCTTACAATCTCTATTTAGTTCTTTAACTGCCTAGTAAGCTTTATGTTCTAATTCTAAAGGTAGGTGACAAGCTTTCCCATAAACCATTTTATAAGGGGACATCCCCATAGGATTTTTGTAGGCAGTTCTATAAGCCCATAAAGCATCATTCAACTTTTTAGCCCAGTTTTCTGGATCTATTAACAGTCTTTTGTAAGATGGATTTAATTTCTCTATTTGATAACTCTACTTGCCCGCTAGTTTGGGGGTGATAGGCTGAAGCAATTCTATGATTAACATCATATTTAACAAGGGTCTTTCTAAAACCACCATGAATGAAATGAGAACCCCCATCAGTCATGAGATACCTAGGCACTCCAAACCTAGGAAAGATAATATCTTTAAGCATTTTTAGAGAGGTTTCCCCGTCAGCACTCTTCGTAGGAATGGCTTCTACCCACTTAGTAACATAATCAACGACAACAAGAATATGAGTATAACCTTTTGAGGGAGGGAAAGGACCCATAAAGTCAAATCCCCAGCAATCAAAGGGTTCAATAACTAGAGAGTAGTTCATAGGCATTTCATTGCGTATATAAATATTACCAACACGCTGACATTCATCACAAGATAAAACAAATTTTCTTGCATCTTTAAAAAGGGTAGGCCAGTAGAAAACTGATTGTAGCACCTTTTGTGCAGTTCTATCTCCTGCATGATGTCCTCCGTAAGCACTACCATGACATTTACGCAATATCTCCTTTTGTTCATATTCTGGAACACATCTTCGCATAATACCATCCACTCCTTCTTTGTATAAGTGTGGGTCATCCCAAAAATAATGCCTCAAATCATAGAAGAACTTCCTTCTTTGCTGAGCTGTAAAAGTTGGAGGCAAATACTTGGGGACAATAAAGTTAGCATAATCAGCGTACCAAGGGCTCCCTCACGAGCTTACCCCTACTACAGCTAATTGCTCATTTGGGAAACTATCATTAACAGGCATAGGGTCAAAAGAGATGTTTTCCAATCGAGATAAATTATCAGCTACAGGGTTTTCAACACCTTTCCTATCTACTATATGTAGATCAAACTCTTGTAAAAGCAGCACCCATCTAATAAGCCTATGCTTAGCGTCCTTTTTTGTCATAAGGTATTTAATAGTAGCATGATCAGTATGAATGGTGACTTTTGAGTCTACAATATAGGGTCTAAACTTATCACAAGCAAAAACAACAGCTAGAAATTCCTTTTCAGTAGTAGCATAATTCCTTTGAGCAGCGTCTAAAGTCTTACTAGCATAATGAATAACGTTTAATTTTTTATCAATTCGTTGCCCAAGGACAACACCTACAGCAAAATCACTAGCATCACACATTATTTCAAAGGGTAAACTCCAATCAGGTGGTTGAACAATAGGGGCTGTAGTTAAAGCCTTTTTAAGAGTTTCAAAAGCTCCCTTACAATCATCATCAAAAACGAAGGGTACATCTTTTTGAAGAAGATTAGTGAGGGGTTTTGAAATCCTAGAAAAGTCTTTAATAAACCTTCTATAGAAACCAGCATGACCAAGGATACTACAAATACCTTTGATGTCTCTTGGGCATGGCATCTTCTCAATGGCCTCAACCTTAGCTCTATCAACTTCTATGCCTCTTTCAGAAACTTTATGCCCAAGGACAATCCCTTCATTAACCATGAAGTGACATTTCTCCCAATTAAGAACAAGATTAGTTTATTCACATCTCTGCAAAACTTTATCAAGGTTGTGCAAACAATTATCAAAAGAAGTACCATAGACATAAAATTCATCCATGAACACTTCTACAATTTCCTCACAAAACCATGAAAGATAGCAGACATGCACCTTTGAAAAGTAACAGGAGCATTACATAAACCAAAAGGCATACGTCTGTAAGCATAAGTTCCGTAAGGGCAAGTAAAAGTAGTTTTTTCTTGATCTTGTTGTTTAACAGCAATTTGAGAGAAACCAGAATAACCATCAAGAAAAAAATGGGTCTTTTTAGACAACCTTTCCAACATTTGATCAATAAAAGGAAGCGGGTAGTGATCTTTCTTAGTAACTTTATTGACTTTTCTAAAATCAATGCACATCCTATAGCCTACTACTATTCTTTGAGGAATAATTAGGAACAACGATAATACCTCCTTTTTTAGGAACACAATCAACAGGACTAACCCATTCACTATCAGCAATAGGGTAAATAATACTAGCATCAATGAGTTTCAATACCTCATTTCTTACCACTTCCTTCATCTTAGGATTTAAACGTCGTTGGTGCTCTACTACTGGCTTTGCATCTAGTTCTATGTTGATAGAATGCTGACATATAATAGGTGAAATCCCTTTTAAATCATCCAGAGTATAGCCCATATCTCCTCGGTGTTTCTTTAAAACCTCTAATAACCTTTCTTCTTCCTTTCCTGAAAGTTTAGAGCTAATAATAACAGGATATATCTTTTTATCATCAATATAAGCATATTTTGGATCATCAGGGAGAGGTTTTAGATCGAAGACCGGATCCTTTTTAGGCAGCAACATGGTACCCAAGTCTTCTACAGGCAAGTTATGCTTAAGCATCTTAGGCTGATCACGAAGAATCTTGTCAATCTCATTCCTTTCTTCCATGAAGATTTCACTTTCATGATCTTCCATAAATTGCTGCAAAGAATTGTTAGGAGCAAGAGAAATAGAAGCAAGTTGTTCAACTCTAAAATCTCATTATGGGTTTCCTCTTCACAAGGTTCTTTAGCGAATTTCGAGAAATTGAACTCATAAGATTCCCCATCAAACTTAGTCAATATTTTCTCCCTTTTGCAATCTATAATAGCTCCACAAGTACTCAAGAAAGGTCTACCAAATATAATAGGATAAGTTTTACTAGCAGCTGAACCAAGTACTAGAAAATCAGTAGGGTACTTAATCTTACCACAAAGAACTTCCACGTCTCGTACAATACCAATTGGAGAGATGGTCTCTCTATTAGCAAGGTGAATAACCACATAAATCTCTTCCAATTCACAGGGACTGATTTCATGCATAATTTCTCTGTAGAGCTCATAAGGAATAGCACTAGAACTTGCACCAATATCACATAAACCATAATAGTAATGATCACCAATTCTAACAGAAAGCATAGGGACACTAGTTTTTTTAGTTCTATTAGGATGTGAAACAATGTTAGAAGCATCCTCACAAAATACTATGTGTCCATCTTCTACGCTTTTAGTGACAAGGTCTTTCACAATTGCCACCACAGGTTCAACGTTTATTTGTTCATCAGGTTTTACAGTTCTCTTTTCACTTTTGGTGATTACATTAGTTATCATAGGATGATCCTTTACCTTATCTGGGAAGGGAATCTTCTCAATATAAGGTTCAGGTAAGATGGGATCAATAGTGCAATACTCAGCACTCCCAACAGGAACACAGTCAACACTATCTTTATAAGGTTCATGGTACTTGTTCCATCCCCTTTTTGGAATTTCAATATAAGAAGCAAAAGCCCTAAAGCAATTCGTAATAACTTGTAAATCAAGACCATAAGCATTTTTGATATTTTGAAAGTCATCAGTTCCCATAAAAGATTCAATGCATTCATAATCATAATTTATACCTGACTTTCTACCTTTGTCATTCTCCCATGCTTCAGCATTATCTTGAATACGGTCCAGAAGATCCCATTTAGCTTCTTCTTCCATGCGAGTGAATGATCCAGCACAACAAGCATCCAAAAAATCCTTGTCATGTAGAGGGAGCCTTGCATAAAAGTTATTGATAATAATATTGTTGGGGAGCTCATGAATGGGACATTTGAGCATAAGTAACTTCAATCTCCCCCAAGCTTGAGCTGTACTCTCTCCATCAAGAGGCCAAAAGTTGTATATTTAATTCTGATCTTTATGAATCTCACTAGGAGGATAAAACTTTGAATAAAAGAGAGGCACTATTTCCTCCCATTCCAGAGCTTGACCATTCTTCAGCAGCTTATACCATTCCTCAGCTCTTCCTTTCAGCGACAATGAGAATAACTTCTTCTTAACTTGATCTGTAGTAATACCTGCACACTTGAACAACCCGCATAATTCGTGTATAAAGAGCAAATGATCACCGGGATGGACAGCTCCATCCCCAACATAATAGTTATCCATAGCACGATCAATAATTCTTGTAGATATTTTGAAAGCATCATTCTCACCAGGCAGTGGCTTATTTACTACCTTAGAAGTGGTAGTAGCATTGCTAAATAAGAAACTCAGCAAATTATCCATAACAAAAATAAAGCAACTAACAGAAATAAACAATACTCATAGTTGAAGTTTCCTTTACCAGTTCCACTCTCCAATAGCGCTTCACTCCCTGGCAACGGCGCCAGAAAATAGTCTTGATGACCCACAAGTATAGGGGGTGTATCGCAGTATTTTCGATAAGTAAGAGTGTCGAACCCAACGAGGAGCAGAAGGTGCTAGCTAGTGGTATGGATCAGGAATTCTCTGCAAATACTTAGCAAATGGATTTTCAGGGTTTTTTGATATAGCAAGTAAACGAAGTACGAGTAAATAAAAGACAGTAGGAATAAATGCAGCAAGTGGCCCAATCCTTTATTCAGCAAAGGACAAGCCGGTTGTATTACTTAAGATGACCAAATGTTCTCGAGGACACATGGGAAGATTGTCAAGTGCTTTCGCTTCATATAGTTAATTAATCTTCTTTAGCTTGCTAAGTGTTGTGTGAGTGAACCTGTGCTAATGTACCGACCTTCCTAGGACTAATACATACTTGTGATTATACCCCTTGCAAACATCCGTAAGTACAAGAAAGTAATTAAGGTAGAAACCTAACCACAGCTTTAAACTCTAAGACCCTTACGTCCCTTGTGCAATGGTTTCGTAATGGGGGTTAAGGTTTCTGTCACTCCGGCAACCCCTACGATTAGTAGCCAAATACACAATGCATTCCCCTAGGCCCGTATATGTGAAGTATCATGTAGTCGACGTTCACACGACACCACTAGAAGAAGTACACCACAACTTAAATATCAAACTATTGAATCTTTCTCAACACAATTCCACTACTAACAACATGACTTCTCCCATGTCCTCAAGAACAAAACGAACTACTCACAAGACATCATACGGATCATGATCAGAGATGGAATAATGATGTATGACAATCTGAACATGAACAATAATTCAATGGTTCACTCAATAGCATCAACTACAAAGAGTAATCAACATCGGGAAAGTTTCCCCTTTGAACTATGCAAGATTCAACCCAATTGTTACAGCAATATGGAGATGGTGATGAGGGTGCTGATGGGGATGATGGTGGTGATGATGATGATACCAATGAATTCAAGTTTGATGATGGTGTTGATGGCGACGATCTCCCCTCTCCGGGAAGGAATTCCCCCAGGAGAAATCTGTCTGCCGGAGAGATCTTTCTCTCTAGGTGTTTTCCGCCCCGCAGAGGCGGCGGAATCTTTCTATGGTTGCTTGATGACCCACAAGTATAGGGGGTGTATCGCAGTATTTTCGATAAGTAAGAGTGTCGAACCCAACGAGGAGCAGAAGGTGCTGGCTAGTGGTATGGATCAGGAATTCTCTACAAATACTTAGCAAACGGATTTTTAGGGGTTTTCGATAAAGCAAGTAAACAAAGTACGAGTAAATAAAAGCCAGTAGGAATAAATGCAGAAAGTGGCCCAATCCTTTATGCAGCAAAGGACAAGCCGGTTGTATTACTTAAGATGACCAAACGTTCTCGAGGACACATGGGAAGACTGTCAAGTGCTTTCGCTTCATATAGTTGATTAATCTTCTCTAGCTTGCTAAGTGTTCTGTGGGTGAACCTGTGCTAATGTACCGCCCCATCCAAGACTAATACATACTTGTGATTATACCCCTTGCAAACATCCGTAAGTACAAGAAAGTAATTAAGGTAGAAACCTAACCACATATTTAAACTCTAAGACCCTTACGTCCCTTGTGCAATGGTTTCCTAACGGGGGTTCAGGTTTCTGTCACTCCGGCAACCCCTACGATTAGTAGCCAAATACACAATGCATTCCCCTAGGCACATATAGGTGAAGTGTCATGTAGTCGATGTTCACATGACACCACTAGAAGAAGTACACCACAACTTAAATAACAATCTATTGAATCTTTCTCAACACAACTCCACTACTAACAACAAGACTTCGCCCATGTCCTCAAGAACAAAACGAACTACTCACAGGACATCATATGGATCATGATCAAAGATGGAATAATGATGTATAACAATCTGAACATAAACAATAATTCAATGGTTCACTGAATAGCATCAACTACAAAGAGTAATCAACACCGGGAAAGTTTCCCCTATGAACTATGCAAGATTCAACACAATTATTACAGCAATATGGAGATGGTGATGAGGGTGCTGATGGTGATGATGGTGGTGGTGATGATGATACCGATGAAGTCCAGCTTGATGGTGGTGTTGATGGCGACGATCTTCCCTCTCCGGGAAGGAATTCCCCCGGCAGAAATCTGTCTGCTGGAGAGATCTTTCTCTCTCGGTGTTTTCCGCCCCGCAGAGGCAGCGGAATTTTTCTGTGGTCACTCCCCGAGTCTTAGGGTTTCGGGAGGATGATATACGCTAGAGAGGAGAGGCTGGAGTGGGCCAGGGTGTCCACACCACCTCCTGGCGCGGCCTAGGGCTGCCCGCGCCAGGGGGTGGTGTGGGCCCCCTGTGCATCTCCACTCCGTCTTCTGGCATCCTTAGTCTTATGGAAAAATAGGATTTTCCATATATTTTCCCGGATTTTCTGATCTTCACGAATTTTGCTCCAAACAACACCTTTTCCATCAGAATCTTGACTGCAGGGTCCATGCTCCAAAAGTCATCAACCATGCAAAAACTGATGAAATAACATAAGTATCACCTCTCAATACGAAATATATCAATGAATAATAGTGAATTAAGACATATAATAGTGATGCAAAATGGACGTATCAACTCCCCCCAAGCTTAGACTTCGCTTTTCCTCAAGCGAAACTGAGCTCAATGAACATGGCCTCAGGTTTATGCAGTGAAGAGTCGATAAAATAATACGGACAATAAGCATCACATTCATCAAAAGCATAGATCATAACAGAAGACAACTCACTATTATATAACTAAACTTGTAATAAGTAAAGGAAACACAATAAAGATACATAAAGTGAATCATAATTGGTAATGGCAAACTTAGCTCTTGGTCGAAGAATAGTTGATAATTTGCTGGAGTTCACAAATAGTTGGTTTTTCAATGATAGCTTTCAAAGTAGTAAACATAAAAATAAGAGCAATGTGCAAAGCAAGGAACATAAGACATGATTGCATAAATCATCATATGAATGAATGAAATACATCAACTCAAAATACTTGCTGAGGAAGAAGTGAGTAGGTTTACTGACTCAACTACAAAGTAAAAGAAGGGCCCTTCAAAAAGGGAAGCAGGGATTGCAAGTCTCATAA
The DNA here is from genome assembly GCA_910589775.1 of Avena eriantha. NCBI lineage: Eukaryota > Viridiplantae > Streptophyta > Magnoliopsida > Poales > Poaceae > Avena > Avena eriantha. Next base: position 491,697,796 of record OU342740.1, read on the forward strand.
AGAGCTCCCAAAAATTATGATACTTACTAGCTTTCAGCTCTCATTGCCCCTATCATAGGCATCTTTAGGTGATTAAGGTTAAAGTGATCAAATATGAGGATATGCATTGACAAGTTGTAAGTTGAGAATCTCATGTCCCTTGAATACGAGGGCCGCTCCTCATGCCACTCAAGTTTAGTCACCGGTAAGTTCTTGTCATTGTAAGCATATGTGTATCATTGAGAACCGCCAACGGGGTACCCCTTGCCCGATGATACGGAAGAATCCCCATATCAAAATGACAAGGCAAGCAGACAACAAGTATCTCAGAAATCTTCTTATTTACCATGGGAATATGGTGCTTTTTTCTCTCTTTCCTCTTTTCATAATATCTCTTTTTTTCTTTTCTCTTTTTCTCAATCTCTATCTCTTTTTTATAAGAAGAATGCTTCATAGATACTCGTTATGGTTACGCTGCAGGTTTCCACCATGTCAGCATGGATTAGACCAGCGGCCCAGGCGTTTCTCTAACACACATGCATAACTCCATGGACTTACAAGATTCCCTTTCATTTCACACCGACGACATCCATAAACAAAAGAACATGATATCAACTAGGTACGAAGTACCAGTGCAATGTTGAAAGTGTTCCCCATGACAGCATGGTTCTGCTAATCCGCAACTTACAAAGCGCAAGCATATACGCAACATAGGTGAGCACAATGGTTCAAGTTTATTAAGTGCAAGGAAGTAAAGTGTGCCATCAAGTTCGTGAGAGCTTTAATCACTAATTTTCACATAACAAGTTTAATTTGGAAGGTAGACAAAACAAGAATTTACTTGGAATAGCAATAATGCTACTACGTAGGTATGGTGGACACAAATGGCAAAGGTTTTGGTTTAAAGGAGTGGATGCACGGGAAGAATTCCCTCTCAGTACAGATTTTTGGCTAGCAAGGCTGGGTAGCAAGTATAAGAGTTGAAGGAAACAAACATACATACAAGCGATAAAGACAAACATGCAATCTTCCTTGGAAGCACAAAAGATCTTAACTAGAGAATACTAGACTTATGAGCAAATCAAGAAAGAAAGATGATGAAATTATTTTTCTCTAGAGTACTTCTATCTTTTCTTTCAACTCTCAAAAATAGTGTGCTACTGACCGAGCTAGGTTTGCCAAAACCAACTAAATTAACTCGATAATCCCAAAGTGATACCAATACTAACAACACGATCAATCATACAACCACGAATTGAAAACTAATATAAGCTATGTAAAAAGAGTGAATGATAGAACTTCTCATTAATATTCCATAACAGCAACTCACACCAAGGGATACATATCTAACGAGAGAGGGGACACTTCCATAATGCAAACCATACTACATAATAACTCCTCTATTTATGATATGACTCTACTAAAAAGGTAAAAAGATAGAAGATAGCGATGTGATACCGCGGCACTCCCCCAAGCTTGGAACAAACCAAGGGGATGCCAAACCTGATGACGAATTACTCCTTTGGTGGTGGTGGTATCCTCTCGATGAGCTCTCTGATCAATTTCCCCAAGTCCTCAATCTCGAAGGTGAGATTACGAATCAGCTGTGAGTTTTGCTCAATGCGGCTCATGATCATGCCGTGTTGAGAATTCCAGCTCTTGCTATTCTTTCCCCACTCTTCCTCCTTGAATTCTTCTTTTCCTGCATGGTTATGGATAAAGGTATGGAAGGGATTCTTGGTGTGTGGAGGAAGTGACCGTGGAGCCAAACTGTGACGGGGAGGTTTCCCCCCAGTCTGCATTCGTGCCGTCCTTCTAAACCTGGCAGGTTTCGTCACCACTCCAATGCTTGCAATGGTAGTGTCGGCGTGCGGAAGTTGTCCTTGCTCCTCTTCACCTTCACTCTTGATCTCCTTCTCCTTCCCGGGGTCTTGGAGGTCTTCCTCCATAGGTTCCTTCCCATTATCCTTGGCGGGCACCATGGTGCTTCTAAGCTTTCCAAGAGTATGTCTTGGCAGAAACAGATCGAAACAAAAACACGACGATAACATGATATACAAACCTCGGGGGATCCGGGGGGTTATATATTACGAAGCTTCATAACAAAAGGAAGGTACTGGGAGAAAACGAGTCGGAGGCGGAGTCTGAGGTGGCCTCACCACCTGGTGGCGCGACCAGGGGTGGGCCCGTGCCACAGGTTGGTGTGGGACACCCTGGCTCCGTTTCCGTCCCTTTTTCGTTTCTTAATTTCCCTTATTGACTGAAAACTGCAAAAATATAGTTGGATTGTATTTTCACGGAACTTTTCTTACCAGAACTATTACCTATGTGAAAACAGACTCTACAGGTCTCCAAATTTGGTCCTAGTAGATTCTTCCAGAGTCACCACTTGAATAACATCAGTATCTTCATATTCGTACACTTATTTCTTGAATCATAAAACCCTTCTCTCCCTTATTACACCATTATCTCCACTTCCTAGAAATTTCTTTCACACAAAACTTCACACGGTTCTCATTAGCAACATTAGTATAAGTGAAGTGATAAAACCTTTTGAGTTAAACTTCAACTGAAAACCGTCAAAACATAAGCTACTGTAGCAACTCCTTCCGAAAACCCAAAAAGAATTCAAAAAGGAAATCGAATAAAGAAGCAAATGCAAGAGTGGCTAAATCTGTCAAAACAGACCAGCAGGTAAAGATCATTTTTTTTCAAAAATCTTCTGTTGCTCAAATCAAAAAGTGCAAAACTAACGAAAGTTAAATAACAACCTGGGTCAGAAGCACAAAAAATTACAGTTCAATCCAACATACATAGATCTCTCACGAATTTTTATGGTGAAGCACAAAAATCTGTTTCGGGACAGCAACTTCCCCAAATCTTACTTCTCTCTCATTAGAGGTTGATCTTGACACAAAAACCAAACAAAACGGATAAGGAGCAGTTATTACCTGAATTAATAACTTTCAAGACTCAAAGAAACAAAAACAAACTAAAAGCAAAAACAAATTGGGTTGTCTCCCAAAAAGCTCTTTCTTTATAGCCATTAAGATGGGCATGATAATTTTGAAGAAGCTCTCAGAGGGATATGAATTGAAGTGAAAGAGAGCATTAAGAAGAAAAAACACACACATTTAAGTCTAACCCACTTCCTATGCAAGGGAATTTTGTAAACAAACAAGTTGTTGAAACCAGAGGCAACTTGCATAAGAAGGCAAAAGATGTGCAACATAAAAAAATTCAGCATAAAACGAGGAAACTTGATATTAATGAGATACATAAAAACACTTTTCTCGCTCTCATAGTAACTGTCAGTATCATGCATAAACTTAACAATATAGCTAGCACAAGGACCATCATAGCAATGATCACTTATTCTAACAGAAAACACAGGAATTCTAGCTCTCATAACACTACTTTGCAAATCCATATTAGAGGTACCCTTACAAAGGATAGTGTGTCCCTCTTTTTCATACTTAGTGACAAAGTCTTTCACACTTGCTATTATAGGTTCATCAACCATTTGTTTATCAGGTTCAACAACTTTATTTGTACTTTCATTAACCATACTAGCTATCATAGAATGTTCCTTTACCTTAACTGGAAAAGACATTTTCTCAATATAAGGTTTAGGTAAAACATGATTAGCAGTATAAACTTTAGTATTTCTTGCAGGAACACACTTAGCAATATCTTTATAAGATTCATGATACTTATTCCACTTCTTTTTAGGCACTTCAATGTAAGAAGCAAAAGCCTTAAAATAAGAAGCAATAGTTTGAGAATCTAGACCATAAGCATTTTTAATATTTTGAAAGTCATCGGTTCCCATAAAAGATTCAATGCATTCATAATCATAATTTATACCTGACTTTCTACCTTTGTCATTCTCCCAAGCTTCAGCATTATCTTGAATATGGTCTAGAAGATCCCATTTAGCTTCTTCTTCCATGCGAGTTAATGATCCAGCACAAGAAGCATCCAATAAATCCTTATCATGTAGAGGGAGCCTTGCATAAAAGTTGTTGATAATAATATTGTTGGGGAGCTCATGAATGGTAACTTCAATATCCCCCAAGCTTGAGCTGTACTCTCTCCATCAAGAGGACAAAAGTTGTATATTTGATTCCGGTCTTTATGAATCTCACTAGGAGGATAAAACTTTGAATAGAAGAGAGGCACTATTTCCTCCCATTCTAGAGCTTGACCATTCTTCAGTAGCTTATACCATTCCTCAGCTCTTCCTTTTAGTGATAATGAGAATAACTTCTTCTTAACTTGATCTGTAGTAATACCTGCACACTTGAACAACCCGCATAATTCGTGTATAAAGAGCAAATGATCACCAAGATGGACAGTTCCATCCCCAACATAGTAGTTATCCATAACACGATCAATAATTCTTGTAGGTATTTTGAAAACATCATTCTCGGTAGGTGGTGGCTTATCTACTACCTTAGCAGTGGTAGTAGCATTACCAAATAAGAAACTCAGCGAATTATCCATAATAAAAATAAAGCAACTAGCAGAAGTAAACAATACTCACAGTAGAAGTTTCCTTTACCAGTTCCACTTTCCAATAGCGCTTCACTCCCCGGCAACGGCGCCAGAAAATAGTCTTGATGACCCACAAGTATAGGGGGTGTATCGCAGTATTTTCGATAAGTAAGAGTGTCGAACCCAACGAGGACCAGAAGGTGCTGGCTAGTGGTATGGATCAGGAATTCTCTACAAATACTTAGCAAACGGATTTTAGGGGTTTTCGATAAAGCAAGTAAACAAAGTACGAGTAAATAAAAGACAGTAGGAATAAATGCAGCAAGTGGCCCAATCCTTTATGCAGCAAAGGACAAGCCGGTTGTATTACTTAAGATGACCAAACGTTCTCGAGGACACATGGGAAGACTGTCAAGTGCTTTCGCTTCATATAGTTGATTAATCTTCTCTAGCTTGCTAAGTGTTGTGTGGGTGAACCTGTGCTAATGTACCGCCCCATCCAAGACTAATACATACTTGTGATTATACCCCTTGCAAACATCCGTAAGTACAAGAAAGTAATTAAGGTAGAAACCTAACCACAGCTTTAAACTCTAAGACCCTTACGTCCCTTGTGCAATGGTTTCCTAACGGGGTTCAGGTTTCTGTCACTCCGGCAACCCCTATGATTAGTAGCCAAATACACAATGCATTTCCCTAGACCCATATAGGTGAAGTGTCATGTAGTCGACATTCACATGACACCACTAGAAGAAGTACACCACAACTTAAATAACAATCTATTGAATCTTTCTCAACACAACTCCACTACTAACAACAAGACTTCTCCCATGTCCTCAAGAACAAAACGAACTACTCACAAGACATCATATGGATCATGATCAGAGATGGAATAATGATGTATAACAATCTGAACATAAACAATAATTCAATGGTTCACTGAATAGCATCAACTACAAAGAGTAATCAACACCGGGAAAGTTTCCCCTATGAACTATGCAAGATTCAACACAATTGTTACAGCAATATGGAGATGGTGATGAGGGTGCTGATGGTGATGATGGTGGTGATGATGGTGATGATGATCCCGATGAAGTCCAGCTTGATGGTGGTGTTGATGGTGACAATCTCCCCTCTTCGGGAAGGAATTCCCCCGGCAGAAATCTGTCTGCCGGGGAGATCTTTCTCTCTCGGTGTTTTCCGCCCCGCAGAGGCAGCGGAATCTTTCTATGGTCGCTCCCCGAGTCTTAGGGTTTCGGGAGGATGATATACGCCAGAGGGGAGAGGCTGGAGTGGGCCAAGGTGGCCACACCACCTCCTGGCGCGTCCTAGGGCTGCCCGCGCCAAGGGGTGGTGTGGGCCCCCTGTGGATCTCCACTCTGTCTTCTGGCATCCTTAGTCTTATGGAAAAATAGGATTTTCCATATATTTTCCCGGATTTTCTGATCTTCGCGAATTTTGCCTCCAAACATCACCTTTTCCATCAGAATCCTGACTGCAGCGGTCCATGCTCCAAAAGTCACCAACCATGCAAAAACAGATGAAATAACATAAGTATCACCTCTCAATACGAAATATATCAATGAATAATAGTGAATTAAGACATAGAATAGTGATGTAAAATGGACATATCATCGCTCTCCGAGTCTTAGGGTTTCAGGAGGAATATATACGCCAGAGGGGAGTGCCAGGGGTGGACCAGGGCAGCCACACCACCTGGTGGTGTAGCCTAGGCTGGCCCGCGCTAGGGGGTGGTGTGGGCCCCCTGTGGTCCATCTCCAGCCCCCCTTCTGGCTTCCTTCGTCTTCTAGAAAAAAAGGATTTTCCGTATATTTTCCCAGATTTTCTGATCTTCGTAAATTTTGCCTCCAACAACACCTTTTCCATCAGAATCCTGACTGCAGCGGTCCATGCTCCAAAAGTCATCAACCATGCAAAAACAGATGAAATAACATAAGTATCACCTCTCAATACGAAATATATCAATGAAGAATAGTGAATTATGACATAGAATAGTGATGAAAAATGGACGTATCAAGGGTTAACCTCATATTCTTGTTCACTTCTCCTCGGGAATTCCTTAATGAATCCTCTATTAAACTTCCCGAGGTATTTAGTTGCATCAAGCTGATTCATCAGCCCGATTGCGGTAATGGTGTTTACTTGAAACTAGTAAAAAACTTTAGTAAAACAATTAATAGAATTAGCAACTAAGACCAAAGATCAAAAGCGCTTAGCTCCCCAGCAACAACGCTAGAAAATATCCTGATGACTGCAAGTGCACAAATCAATTATAGCTAATTTTGAAATAAGAGTATCGAACCCACATAGAGCTATTTGGTTAAGGTCTTTTATGCCCCTCGTCACTATCTACCAAAGGATACTTGTAAGTTGCCTTTTATCTCATGTAATGGGTGTTTGAATGGTTTTGTTTTTATGTGCAAGAAAGTAATGAAAGCAATTAAAATAAACAAGTAACAAGAGCGTTGGGACTGGTGTTGGAACTCAATAAGGCTTAAATGTTCTCGGGGATGTAGGATACACCACTAGCATATGAAAATTACTCATGATTAGGATAATCTATGTATTTTGTCATGATATGTGTGGAGAGATCTCCATTATAACATGTTCACCAACACATCTCGCGAGCAAGCCACTTCTACGAGTCATGTGATGAGGTCATCTCTAAATAACCACTGTGATGCCGGTGACAAAATCACTTCTACAGACCACCACAGTTAAGGGTTTCTCCATGGTTATCGTTATGAGTTTAGTGAATCTCCCTTAATCCCCCTTTGACCGTGTAAGTTATAAGCTAATGCTTGTAGTCACAAAGTAGCACCGGGAATAATCCCATACATGTCCAAAGGGTAGTTCCCTCTCTCTAGTCCCGAATGCAGATGCTATGTGGTCGATTTCACATATCGTCTAGAGAGATCTAACACAATATCATAAACCAATAGATCAAAGACCAAAATTATAAATCATCTTTATTTCATTTCATAAAAATGCTAGGGTTTTTCCATCTCCCAAGAACAAAGGGAGCTACTCACACATGGAGGAAACCAATAATGTCATCATATTCATATGGATGGATGGAAAGTGCAAAGGTAAAATCAAGTGCAAACCACAATTGTATTGGAATTTCAACAAGATCTAATGCATGAGAGAGGGGAATGATGGTGTTGATGAAGATGCAATGGTTGATGATGAAAGGGATGATGTGATGTCCTCCGATGATCCATGTAGAAGCAGGGATTTGCCTTTCTCAAAGTTCCTCCTCCAGATCCCTTCCTGGTATGGAGTTTCGAGGCTGGAGGTGTCTATGAATGTCGGATCTTAGATTCGTCTTTGCGTGGTGAGAGTATTTGATGAGTAGGACGTCCTAGAAGGTGGTACAGACAAACTGTATGAGCGGGCTTCGCCCGTACCGCAGATCGTTAAACTTCTAGAAGTTCTCCTCGCATCCTCTCTTCTCCCAGGTGCATGGAAAAACATTTAAATGACATTTATCACTTAGAAATATCATATTATTATATAACATGATAGACTTAATTGATATATTCACAAAAGACTTAATAAATCGAGATCCTACTGAAACAAGGGAAAATGGTGTGCACGAGCATAGTTAAATACTAAAATCCTAACTCTACTTATGAAAAACATAAGATAAAAATGCTTCAAAAATGGATACATCATTCACCTCTACCACTCCTACGGGTTCCTCCACCTTACATGACAAATTCATACGGCTACAAAGAGGTTGGTGCATCCATGGTCAAAGGCAGAGCTCACCGATTTTGGGGGAACTCTCGATGTTGAGAACTCATTTGTGATTTTCGGCAAGCGCATTTTCTTTTCTTGTGTACCCACAAGCACTGTTCAAAAAATCGTCCGATATGCCGATTAATCGGCTGATTTATCGCTTATCACTGGGTGACCGATAAGCCGATTAATCAATTTATCGCCCGATAAATCGGCCCATAGACCCAAAAATCGCTAATTTTGGGCTGATCGAGAAGTTAACGATAAACGATATCCTCAACATTGCCACAAGTAAATTGTTGAAATGGTTTGTCCATGCATTGCTATAAAGATATATCGTCAATGTTGGTGAAATATCGAGATGGCTCCTATAGCGGGTAGGCATTTTTAATACTATTACAAATCTGACTTGAAAGAAAATTAAAGTAACATTTATTTTTCAAGCACAAAACCTAAATAAGGTAGGCTCAACAAAGTGCACCAAAAATAACTAGAGCTAAGCAAGATAGCACAAGATAAATTTCAAAAGTGATAAACAAGATATAAATACGTTAAGCTTGTATCATAAGGAAATATGATCTCTAAGCTCCCTAGAATTCGTGGCGCTCAGGCTTCCAGGTGTTGTACGATCGTGGTCAATGGAACACAATTTTAAAGGCGGTTAACTGGATAGACTCTAGGGCAGTTTGATGGGTGCCGACGACCAGATCCAATGGGCACGATTTACCTCTCCCCACCCAAGCGTCGTCTACCTCCTCCAGATCCCCTCTCGCTGTCAGCGCCCTACCACACGCCTCCGCTGCGGCCGGCGACACCGGCTGCCCCACCGACCAACTCCTCCACTACGATCCCCTATGCTCCACTAGTGAGTCCCCAATGTTGTTGTTGCCCTTTCTCTGGATCAGCAAACCTTGACAGGGGGTAGGGCTTTCTAGCAAGAGGACGGATCGCCCTTGGTTGCTCCACCCGATGGCCACTTGAATGAGGAAGGTAGAAGGGGTGGAGAAGAGGTAGTGGAGAATTCTCACCTGGAGAGGGAGGCCGAATGAGGCAGGGTGGTGCCTGTGGGAGAAACAAGGAGGTTTTCTCAAACCACGCTATGGCGGCAGCCATTTCCTTGTGGTGAAGGCAGTGGTGAGGGACCTACCCAAGCCCTAGGATAGAAGGAGAAGATCATGTTAGTGAGAACTCTTTCTCTCTTCTACCCTCTCAATTTGCTTACATTCCCAGTTTAATTATGCTTCCAATTGAGGCAATCATGATACACTATGAGGTGTTGACCTGTGAAGATTTGTGTGATGATGGCCACTCATAATAATGCACAACTGGCTCCTTAGTTTCTTGGTACCTAAACATAGCAATTTGTTTTGCAGCTTCTTGGTACAGTAATTTTAGAGAAAGATTTAATATGACTTGACACTTCATAGTACCATGTTTGAAATGATCTGGATGGTAAATTAATCACCTATCAGTTTTGTGGTGCATTAGGATTCAAACTGATGTCCAATTGTGTGGAACTATAATTTCATGAGGTTTGATTACTGAAGGTGGACAGGTCCTCAATATTTTTCTCCATTGGTTAATCGCGTAGATTGTACACTCTATGTATGCTATGAAATACGGTGATAAACATCCAGAGTTCTTCCTGGTCCTGATGTGGTACCAGGAACATTTTCTTGGTTTCTTTACCCTTGCATAAATGTTTGGAATCATCGGAAGCATTGTTGAGCTTCCAAACAATGAGGGATGCTATTTGTAACTTCAGTAAACTCAATGCCAAAAGGACATTCCAGTCGGTGCATAGAGGACCTAAGTAAATCTTACATATATGCGTCTAAATGTATAAACAGTAGCAACGAGGATACATATTTGGGATCATTGGGAGAGCCCAACTCGATTGCCAGGAAGTCGGTTATTTTTCTGAAAGCATGTATTTTTGGAAGGCAATTATCTAAACTATACACACGTGTGCTTGACTCAATCTCAATGACTGGCTGCTTCAAATACTACATTGGTGGAAAATTCTGTTGAAAGGTTGGTCAATTCAATCTGACCCAACTTAAGCCAGTTTGTGAGAAACGAATCAATTAATTCAAGTGGGTTCATTTGTTTAGTTGTAGAAAAAATATATCTAACAAACAATGTGCCAATGGCAGAAGATTTCAAGTTCGTCCTGGTTGTTTGTCTTCTTTCGCATATATACATCATGTGTAAATCTGTATTAGCAATTGGTTGGCCTCATGACTCCAGATTTAGCAGTAGAAGCAACTGAATTAGGGCGGAATTCATTCATTCTATGTTGCAGAAAGGAATGGACCAATGCAGCCAATATTATTGTGGAAGGGTAATTTGCTTGGATAGTTGGAAGTCTAGGCTCCCTGTTGTATGTTACTCTGCAAGCCATTCCAAGAAACCTCTCTACTTTTGCTATGCTTGTTTAGATCCTTCATGTCATGTATTTGCAAAGACTCGGTGACCTTAATAGGCATATCATTGCATTTGATTTTTTGCTTGAAGATGATACACAACAGTTTTATATATAGAGGTTAGAGGAAACACCAACTTATTGAAGGAGTCTTGATGTCTTGAGGCTGCTGAGCTAACCGTTTTTTTAATGAACTATATGATAATATTATCTAGGATAAAGTGGCAATTTTTAGTGTTATGAGATTAAGCTCTTCTTGGTAAGTATATCTCTTTAGATGAAGAATCTTTCCATGTATCAAATTGGCAGTTTCTGTGTGAAAACATTACTATTTGGAGTTTTGGTGCATCTAAGAAAGCCTCGAAGAGCATATTTCTAATCTGATAAAGTTTTCTTTTGTTCAAAAGAGGACATGCAAAGATGAAGAGAACAGTAGTAGTCAATATTACAGAGAATTATCTTTGCAAAATATTTAGTTGGAGCTCCTTAATACTATAATTTATGATCGAAGCTTCACATCATCCCAATCTTTTAATCCAAAGAAATATTTTATTCAACAATTTACTGTCCATGCTTTGATTTCATGATCATGGTATGTTTGTTTCATAGTTTAAATTTTTGGTAAATTATTATGTTTTCTCTTTCATACTTACTTTGCCTAATTTGGAATATAATTACCACTTTGTAGGTGCTATTGTAGAATTCGGCAGCAACTGTTTTCCATGCTATGAAGAATTCGGTATCTTGTTTTGTCACTAGAGCTGATGAAGATGCCTCATTGGATATCTCACCTAATTTAGTGTACATATTAAATAAACTGAATGACAATAGGTTGGTTGGTGGTAACATCCGGCTTCATATGGGTAGATAAATACCAGATGTGTGAAAAATTACACAACTTCTTTAGCACAATTAAAATACTACTTGAGATCCGACAATCGTGGTTTGGGAAGATGTCCTTATATTTCTAATAGGTCTTCTTGTTTTTGTTTTCACTCGCATTGGTTAAGTTTCAAGGATCTCTCTTCCGTAAGTTTTGTACCAGTTCAATGTAATATTCACTGTAAAGGATCCTTGTTCAGTTAGTTGTTTATCAAGCCAACGTAATATGTCAACAGTGAACATTTGGAATTTTCCTTGCAGCTATTTGCTAAGGTTGGGTTTCATATCTAGCCTATCCCAGATTCCTTAGGACAAAAGGCTTATATATTTATAGTTTTAGTTATTTGCCAAGATTTCTCTTCGTACAGGTGAAAACATCAGGGTTGCACATGCAATGCTTTTCCAACTTGATTGGAGTAAATAGATGCAAGTGTCATTCCGTAGCTAAGTTGTACCTGTGAGCATTTGTGACAGCTTATCAGTTTTTGAAGGTTTTCTTCTGCTCAGATAGTATGAAAAAGAACAATTTGTCACTTTTTGAGATATGTAACGAACATATGTTCTTTAGTTTCTTCATGGCAGAATGTATTAACATGGAAGCTATCAAATTTCCTTGGAAAGTATTTTAAAACAACTCTTTAATTGTGTTTACGTTTGAGTTGCTACATTGAATTGATACACTTAGTTGCACCATGTCACATTTAATATGTAAGGATCAATACAATCTTGATTAGTTAGCGACTTAGCGCACGGTCTTATACCGTTGTAACGGCAGCAAACAAAGTGTTATTATCTTGCTTCTGCTATATCTAGAACTTGCCTTATCTTTCAGTTTTATATACAACTTAGCTGAAGTCGGGAGATCAGAGTTAAATGCCCCTCAACTTTTTAAATGCACCAGATAAATGTATGGCTACTACTTCTATCGTACTCTTCGGACGTATCATAACGATGTCTTGATGCCTCGGTGAGGCGTCAGCACTCGAGCTGTTCCGGAAAACAAAAAAGGCGCCCGAAAACCACAGAACTAAATTGCATACCCAAAGCACATACCACAGGAAAGGAAAACGCACATAGAAAAACGGCGCAACAAAGCACGCAGGGCCCGTCTAGTAGAGATAACCGAAGCATGCAGAGACGAAGATGTATTCCGATGTTCTCTTACTCGTAAGCAAAGTAATCACTGTTGAAGATGTGCAGGTTACCGTGAAGGACCCACGGACATCACGAACGTGCACCTTCTTCTCCAAGCCCCCTCACGAAGATAAGGGATCTTTCCTTATGACTAGATTTTCCTTCACTCCGGAGATGGCAAGCTCCACAACCACTTCACAAATCCCACGAAGGAGAAAATTCGGGCCTTTTCACAATCTTCCACGAAGAGGTCACTACGACATCAACCACCAATCCAACTAAGAGGTCACCCTCCAAGAGGAACAAGTTCACGACCTCTCACTCGAATGAATTGTAATAGAGAGCTCGAAAGTTATGCAAGAATGCAAAGCAATAACATCAAGCGTGCTCAAATCCTCCACTCTCAAATCTCACCAAAGTAACAAGTGTTAGAGAGAGAAAACAATGGTTGAAATCAAGCAATGACTCCAAGATCTGGATTAAATGGGTTTCCCTCATTTAAATGAGGAATTGATTGATGGAGATTATATATCTAGATATTTTATTTTAAAGCTCTCAAAAATATGCAAGAATTATAGAAGAGATGAGAGAGAAAACAAGCTCAAAAGGATAGTGGTAAAAACATGCTCAGCAACGCTAACACTATTTTTGAATGTAGTAATTGGGGCTTGGAATTGCCCTTTTGGAAACAGCCTAGCCGAAATCGGTAGTTTGGATGGCCTATGAACCGTTCTTGGAAAGGGCCACCCATTTCCACACCGGCCCGCTCCCCGTGTTATTTTTCGTCGCCTGTTTCCAAGCGAGAGAGCTCAGAAAGATGGAGCTGCGCCTCGACCGATGTCGACACCCGACGACTACAGGACGGTGACGACAATGGCTCAGTTTAGTCCTACCCGGTGTCTCCTCTTCCTCACCCTGCTCGTCCAACCTTCCACACGTCTATCGTCCTCCTCAGAAATAAATGATCCACCAATTCTTCATCCTCCAAAGCCCATACACTTCTAGCCATTGAACACTCCAACAAAGAGTGTCTCCAAGAATCAGCAGCCACTAGTGGAAAACATGCATTTAGTCCCGGTTTGTAAGGGCCTTTAGTCCCGATTTGCCAACGGGACTACGAAAGCGGGACTAAAGGTCACCCCCTTTAGTGGACTAAAGGTCCTCACGAAGCTGCGTCAAGCGAGCGGGACCTTTAGTCCCGATTCGTATTACGAACCGGGACAAAAAGATGTTTTTTCAAAAAAAAATCCAATTTTTTTTTCAAGTTTTTTTTGAACTTTTGAATTATCTGACTCGTTAATCTCTCACATCTCTCATTTTGAACACTAACTATACTTAATCTTAGGTTAAATTACACTTATGGTTAAACTTTCCGGTCGGTCACCCATCCTAGCACTACTCCACCCCCAGCACGCTTAACTTTCTCATTTCATCTCTCCCACCTCGCACAAAGGACCCTTATATCTTGTTGTCAGGACTAGTATATTAATCCTATTAACTCATATCAATATGTCAACCGTCTTTATTTTTTAAAATTACGAACAACTATTTAAGTAAATAATAATAATATTTTATTCATATGAAAATAAAAAACTAATTAAATTAATATTTTATTCATTTTTTGCCATTTATTCATTTAATATGACATAAATAATATCTTCAAATCTGTAAATCGAAATTCGACAAATAATATATCCATTTTTATCAAAAAATATGAGGAATTCAAATATGACATAAAAAATTACTAAATTTTTTTAATTTTTGAAATAACTTTTTTTCTTTTCGAATTTTAAGAATCTAAAAGAATCCAAAATGGCCTAAAGCTGTTGAAATCAAAGAGGAAATTGTTTTCTGCATGTTTTGATAGGTTGTACGTTTTTTTCTGACATCGTATGCAAAAGTTATGGTCATTTAAGATTTTTTTTGTCCATTTTTTTTAGTCCCGATTGGTCATACGAACCGGGACTAAAGGGGTCGGCACCAGCCACAACCTGCCGCCACCCCTTTAGTCCCAGTTTGTATCTCTAATCGGGACTAAAGGTCCCATTTGACCCGAGACTAAAGATTGTTTCGTTCGAACCGGGACTAATGTGAGCATTTGTCCCGGGATAACCATAACTAGGACTAATGCTCTAAACTGAGATGGACGAAAGACTCATTTTCTACTAGTGAGCCCCACAAAGAGTACATCTCAGATGTCGTTGATATATTACGGTGGTGCAACATATTTTTACTACCTCCATCTCAAAGTTTAAGACTTATATATTTTTAAAAAGTCAAGCTATTTGACCAATTTTTTAGAAAAAACTATAGTATTAATATTATAGATAGCATGTGAAACTATGTTCATGATGTATCAAACGGTGTGAATTTTATATTGTAAATATTAATATTTTCTCTAAAATTTGGTTTAACTTTATATAGGTTAACTTTTGAAAAATATATAAGCCTTAGGTTTTTGGGACGTAGGGAGTATATTCTTTGGGTTTGAGATATTGGGTTCAGGCGTTCAGCCTGGCTTTGAGCCCGCCGTGAGGAAGTTTTTTTTCGAGGCAAAGTATTCCTGAGAAGTGACGGCGCAGTAGCTCGGTGACCCGGCTTTAGATCCGGACCATTGTCGGCCCAAAGCCCTTTCCGCCTATACACATTTCGGCCATCTCCTTCGCAATTCTACTTTCTACACGCGGATTCTGCCACCATCGCCGCCCCTTCTCCCCTCCGCCACCGCGAGCCCGAAACACGCCCACCTGCCGCCCCTAACTTCCTCCCAGTGGACCACGCGCGACGCGGACCCTCCCGCTCCCGGCCTCTCCCCCGCCGAGCGCCTTCCCGTTCCAAACCCCAAACCACGAGCCGTCGCCTAGGGTTGTTCCATGGCCGCCGCCGCCGCCGCCGCCGCCTAGGCCGGCCTAGGAGCTTGCCTCTTGCCTCCGCCAACTATTGGGGTGCGCCGCCGTCTGCCATTCTTCGCCTGCTCCGTGCGACGCGACCATCGCGCGAGACTCGCGTTACTAGGCTCGCGGTTCCGTTCGCTCTCGCCGCTGGATCCAGGCTGGGTCTGCACTCATCCTTCCGCCCTAAGGAAGCAGCTGAGGTACGTGGTTCACGCCAAGCAAGTCGATGCTCTAATTCTGCCCCCATCGTACTATGTAGAGTCCGTGACTCAAAGGTTGTGTTCTACTCTCTGATTGATTCAAGTAAAATCCATGTACGCTGGTCCATTGATCATCGTCGTCTCTAATCACGGCCAAATTATGATGGAATCCTATTTCAACCTGCAAATAACCTTAAACCTAACCTTGACGCTTATATTGGGGCTTTTTTTTTGTTCGGTTCCAACTATTCCTTTTTCCCAACCAAACCATGCACGTTAGGATTAGGGTCTATTTAACTGAATTTAGTCGCCAGGAGGAATAAATACGACTACAATATCATCTGCCTCCTGAGCTAATTATGATGAGCTTGATATAATTTTGCATGTCTTGCATCTTTAAAGAAAATGCCAAAGATAAATGAAGAAATTGGCTGCACTACATTCAAAGCCATACATTGGTTGCAGAACATCGTCTGGTAGTCTCTGAAGCAAACTACCAATAAACTGAAGTGTGTTCTCAGATTAAAACTGTATCAGGTGGGTTCACCTCTATGCACAAACATGATAAAAAGGAACCATAGGTAATGAAGTCATACTGCTGCTAATAGCAATTATGGAATAGGTCTATGATTCATCTCAGCAAACCTACTAACAGGATACTCACATCACACATGCACTTGTACAACATTACTTCGTTAGTCGCATGGAAAAAAGTAATACAAGGTCTCAGATGTATTAGGAAACAGGGAACTTAATATTTAGATTTTTGCAATTGGAACGACTATAATGAAATGAAAAAAACATTTCCAAAATTCCCCTATCTGAACACCCCAAATGAATTTACCCTACAAAACCCATCTTCCCTTTCACCAATGGAAGATGGCTAGGGGCCTTGCACGCAAGGAGCGGGAACAATGAGAAATATGGGTAAAAAAGGCAAACAAAGAGAAAAACAGGCAAAAGCACCCACGGTTTTTATTTGGGGGTGAATCCTGATCTACTTTTTGGACTTCGTAGGGTTCAACCTGGGAGCAACAAGGTGACGTCCATGGGTGTGGGTAGGGATGAGGGGGGGGGGGGGGGGGGGGACTCCCGTCCAGCGCTACTGCAGCGCTTCCTCGTCGGTTGCGTGGCACACGGCCAAGGATGGCGGCCTCCTGCAGGCTGCAGCTCCTGCTGTACCTGCTCCTCCAGGCTCCCACGTCTCGCCTTCGCCAGCCATCGCCTCGTAACGGAAGAGGGAAAGAAAGCTGGAGAGTCGGGTGGGGAGGGGCTGTGTGCTGTGATGGTGGATTGGTGGCGGTGTGAGGAGGCGAAGGCGCTCACGCTCGAACCAGAGGCGGCTGCCAACAAAACAGGAGGCGGTGGGCAGAGTCTAGGCTGGGTCGGGGCATTTGTGTGAGATTGGATTAGTCAAAGGAGAAGCCACGGCTAGGTAGGCCCACGCACGAGACCGACAGGCAGCAAAAAAACACAACGGCAGGTGGGGCCAACTAGAGTGCGACGCCCCAAGCAACCATAGGCCTTCAAAACCATGGAGCTTAGAGCTCTTTGGAGATTGTGCTAGGAATTGGCTGCCAGTAGTTTGTCCTCTTCCTGATTTCCCATGTGATTATGAGATTTGATAAAATAACAAGTAAAGCATACTTTACTATTTTGCTCTTCGAATGAGCCCCCCATTTTAGTGTTAAATACAAGTATAAACATTACTACTTATACAAAGAGTTACAAGAATTATTAGTTTTTTTCAAGAAGCACATCACGATAGCTCTTGTAGAACACATGTAATTAAGACTAGAGTACAGTGATGGTTGCTGCTTTTTTTGGAGCAATATATTGTTGTTTTAAGAATTTGACATGTAGCTTATGGTTACTCCTGTGGGTCAGTGTCCCTGCGATGCAAGCATTTCTGGCTTCAGTACTGAAGTTTGTGTATTTTAGCATGATATAAGAATTTTTTTTGTTTCATTTGTTTCCAGGATTTCATCTCTAACTCATGGTTTGCTCTTTTGTTGTTAGGATCGTTGGTGACAAAAGGCTTCATTCTTGACATTTTTGTTCTATCGCCGCCTTATCTCGTGATCTACGACTAAATTCCTCGCAGAATTGCATATCATATTATTGGGAAGGCAGTCGATCATAATCTTCAAACTTAGGTTTTTAAGGTATGTAAATTTGACCATTACCTTTTATAGATATATTATAGTCTTTTATTGACTTTTGTGTTTTTACTGTGAAGGCTGGAATATTATTGAGCATTTTAAGCTCAGTTATTTGAATCAAGGTCAATGTGCGATGAGCATGGAACTCTTTTTGTCATGCTTTTTGATATATTGAGCATGTCATCAATGTTATTTGGTGTCAAGTGTATTCACGAATTATTCAAATGTCGTGAATGGAACTTGTGCTGCCAGTTGACAAATTCTCAAATATATTTTCACGACTACTTGTGGAAGGAATTAAGAGCTTTAGATCACCATGATGGAAAACCGTTATGGGCGATTCTCACTCTGACAAATTTCAAGTTCTTTTTTGAAATTTGATAGACATATCCAATATCTGAAGGAGTTTGAATCGGAAATGAGGACAGAGTATTATGCTTGTAATTTATTTCTTCTTTAGATATTTCTTTCGAATGTAAATGTATTTTCCTTATTATATGAATCATAAAGAATATGGTACGTAATGTGCATATGTTTTCTTACTATATTAGTGTAAATGTATGTTTGATACGGTTATGAAAATAAATCAAATTCTACTAAACATGATGCATCATTGGTTCACAATATTTCAAAAACGTAGGAATGAAGTGTCATGTTATTTGGGCACACCATAGGAAAAACTAAGGAGCTTTTCTGAAGGATTAGTCGTATTCCTTAGTTGTTATGGAAATAAAGGAATTTTCCATGAAGTTGGACCTAGTGGAAAAATCCTATGGCTCTTTCAATCCTACAGACCAAACAAGCACCATCGGAATAGTTTTTAAGAAATAGGATCCTCCTAATTACTATAAATTTCTTTGAACCAATGACGCCCTGGAAGTTCAAAATGATCTGAAAAGGGTTTGGTGTATTGTTAACGGGAAAACTGGTAACGTTAAGATTGCCATCAGCTATGTAGAGTGATCGGGCTCGGATCCTATAACCTTATGGGTTTACAAACATGTTGACCTAGAATAAGCTTGAGCATGTACTCTAGTATATAGTTATACTCCTTCCACTTCAGAAAACAAGATCTCGGACATGCGCACTGTCCTTACATAAAATTATGAAAATTATATCCGATACAAATCACATTTCCATTTTAAATACCTAAAACTTACCACTAGATGAAGTCGGCTTCCCTTAGTGCCTAGATACATATTTTTATTTACAAAGGAGTTGTATAGACTATAATTAAGCTTGAACTTGGTATCACGAGACTCAAAACTATATAAATAGCATGTTACGAATACATATTATTATTTTCAACTTGGATCTTGTTGGCAAGATTTCAAATCTTGTGCCATTTTGCCCATCCACCAGATTGTAAGAAATCCCCTAAAAGAATCAGGTGAAAAGGGAAAACAGTCACTAGACTTTGTTTTGTCACAGATAACATGGGATAATGTTGAATTTCGAACTTTGAAGTTGCTGGCTTGCTAATAGTGTGCAGTGGTTATTTAAGGCGTGTCATACTCTTACCCTGTTTTAGGAAGATACCAGTAAGTAAATAGTTCAGGGAATGTACTACTACTACTGTTCTCTGTGTGGTCGATGTGAGATGTCCCCCATGTAATACAGTTGCCACTGGCCATGTTAAATGTTACTGTGCTCAAATCGCTCATAGCGTATTTGCGTTTATGTACTGTCATTAATGTTCGCTCATGCATTTTGATGCATATTGTATGCTTATTGGTGTTGTAATTAATACGTTATGTGTCTCAAACAACATGTTAATAGTTGACGTGCTCAGATTATTAGTATCACATTCTCATATTGGGTTTAAGCATAGATATTATATTCTCCGAGGGTGTAAAACTAATTAAACGTTCGTGGTATTATGGCTTTCGTGCTTTCTTGTTGTCAGCGTTGATAGGGCCCGTGGCAGTTTTTTTCTTATTTTTGCGGTATTGCGAAGCTAAGAAGATGGTGTTTACGTTCCTCGGTATGAGATATCTTCTTCCTAAAGTTTTGATTGTTATTATTGTTGTTTGTACCACATTTGGATGTTTACTGTTTTGGGTCTACTTCTATTATTTACAGGCTTTATTTGCGTGTGCTGGCTGCTTGCTTCTCCGGGGTATAAGTTAATTATTGTAGTGCATCTCAACAATATAGAATGAGATCAATCATCTTATTAACTACCTGAGCTTTACTGGATGTATTTATGGCAGTTGGAGAGTCTTTGCAATCAAAAGGCGTAATGAGAATGGGGTTCGAACACAGGTCAATGGTTGGCTAGTGACCTGGTTCGTTCTATCCCTGTTGGCCGCAGTCTTTTGGATATGGCAATACACAGGTACCTGTAAGAGCAACAAACTGCTGCAAGATAAAAATAAGGTCGTTTGCCCGTGGCGTGACGCAGACGCGTACATGTTTATTGTGTTAGCAGCTGCCATCGGCTCTAATCTCCTTTGGCTGACGTATCTTTGCTTTATCGACCTGAAAAAGGTGTGTACCATTGCATACAACTGTTGATCATTTAACCGTCGAGTGGCAATTCATAGGCTTATTCCGTGCAGATCCTGCTTCACGTAGGGATGGGTGCCGCTGGGGCATGCGTATTGGTCACAATCTTGACCTTCCAGTATAGCTTCTCTGATTGTTGGGGCTGGTTGCGGTTGGCTGGCCGGATAGCTTCTGGCTTGGGAGCCGCCGCCACACTCTGTAGGGCCATGTCAATTGTAAGTTACTTTCTCAAATTAGTTCATATACTTTCCGTTCCAAGTGTTTATTTTACTTCAATAAAATTACTTCCTTCATATCTGACTAATTACATTGTTATTTATATGGACTGGAGTAGCATGCATCATAGTAGCAAGGTTCCATTCCATTTATGTGGAAGTACAAGAATGTTATACATGCAACATTGTCTTCTTTATACTATATTCCTTATACACATAATGAGATACCATATATTCTTTTTGGATTTGGCATTTTCCTATGAATTGAAACATCCCAAAGCAATAAATAAGCCAATTGAAAAAGGTAGTGTAGTCTCTAGCATATTTTCCATGGTGGGTCAAGCGAAAAAAATATATCCCAGAATAGCATTTATTGAAAAACAGAGGCAGTATATTTTATGAACTTACTTATGAGAGTAAAAAGATAATGTAATTTGTTTCTGCTTCTTATTATCTTTGACAGGAGCATCAAGAGTTCTCCTTGTTTGCCTTGTCCGTAGCCTTGGCTGCTGTGCTTCCTGAGTTGATGTGGATCCTCAATGAAGTATGCGTGGAGCAATATACAGAACTCGGCAAGAAATGTGGACTATTTGATGTTTTCTTCAACAAGAACTTGTACTGGAAGGTTAAATTTGTTAGCCACGTGTAGCACATAATCAGTGTTGGCTCCAGGACATAGTGAATATTTGTCTCTCACTCTCTTATGAAGTTGATTCACTTGTCTTGCTACAGTTATCATGGACGTTGAATAGCCTTATTCGGTTGCCGGAGCTCATCAGACTTATCAGGCAGATTGATGCTCAGAGGAGAAGGCAGTGGCGTCATCACATATCTACTCGAGCGAGAAGATTCTTCGGAAGGGACGTGCAAGGTTAAAGCTACTTGAGGAAAGAACATGAGAGCTCAGTGTGAATTGTGAAGAGTCTTTGATCTAACCTGTGGAGCAGGATCTGTTTATCTGTATACATAGCCTGTGGAGAACTGCACGCACTAAGCTCACCCTGCAATTAGCCATCTGGCCGGCCTGTGGAATATTACCTAGATACTAGAACTAGTGCACTTGCAAGTTGCAACCCAACCTTGGTGGAACACCAGCTTGTTATCCAACCACCTGCAGATCTCTGGCATGCGCACCATGGCGCGCTTCTTCCCTGGGCTGTCGGTCTTCCGCCAGCGCCTTCACCTCCACCCTGCTCATTGCACGGACCTGTGCACAGCGGCGACATCTGAGATTCTCCCATGGCATCGACGGGACGGCCGTCGCCACCGGAAGACCCTGTTTTTCTTCCTCAAAGTAGTAGTACAATATATGTTCTGCTGGATATTGTGGCCTCGAGAAGGTTCTTGCGTGTCTGCCCTTCGCGGTCGCTGTGAAGATATATAGTAATGGTATAATGGGATCAAATCTATCTTCAGAGCTCCTACAGATTTAAAGGGACTCAAAAACAGAGTCGCATTCAAATTATTGTTCTCTGATCTACGTCTAGGCAAGCCTTTCCTACTATGGATAGGAGAAGTATACTCCATGTACGTTTCCCAGTTAACTCGGTGTCCTGGTTTACCTGGACTGCATATGTCCTGCCTTGCTAAAAACAACAGCGAAGAAATAGAGACAGACACGAAACGAAATCTTAATCCACAGCCTGCGACACAACTCACCACCGCCATCATGGAAGAAAAGCTCCTCGCCGATACCAGCGACAAGCACCTCCTGCCGCGCCGCGACAAGCCCACGAAGGATGCCGGTGCTTGTAATTTCTGCACCGCGCTGCTCGTCGTGTTCACTGTTTGGCTTCTCTACACCTTTTTAACCATCGATCTCTCCACTCCCCGGGAACCAGAGGTATCGGTCACCTTGGACAGAGCTTCCGGACTCGACTCCCGCGTCCCTCGGGAGTTCAACCTCACCCTGAGCATCGACAACGCCGGCGTCGCCTACGAGGAGTGCGTGGGCGGCGAAGCGGTCGTTCTCTACAGCGGCGTCCCGCTCGCCACCGGCGTCGTGCAGGAGCTCTGCGTGCCGTCCAACGGTACCGGGCAGGTGGCCGTCTTCGCGGCCAGCGGAGGCGTCGGCCTGCCGACGGAGCTGGCCGAGCTGATGGCCGATGAGAAGCGCGGCGGAGGCACGGTGCAGCTGGAGGTTCGCGTCGTCTCGGACTCGCTCAAGTACAGGTTCTTCAGGTGCGCCGCGAGCCTTCACGGCGGAGCGGCAGACCCGCAGCCCCCTTGCAAGCGCCTGGTACTGAGGGATGAATCCGACGGCCTTGGAATGCTGATCGTGTTCTAGAGGAGATTTTCTTTCTGTTATTATCGGTGGCGGATAGAGGTACCTACTAGGGTTATGCTGCTTGTGCAGTGGACATCCTTCTTGTAATCATGTCAGTTTCGTTCATCGCCGTATCTTCATTGGAACCTTAATTCCTACTACCTCCGGTTCAAAATTAAACTCAAGTTAATTTGAAACGGAGTGAATTAAGAAACAGTAAAACTGAACCTCCTAGGCTTACCCACAGCGATTTGAGACTCTGAACCGTACGATCGAGCTGTTTAACGTGCTAGATCATCCACTCGTCGTACGGAATGTGGCCAGTTAATTTTCAATGCATCGGAACTCCCGGAGACCTGCCAATGTAATAGGGCCGCTACTCCCGAAACGGACCTGGGAGTTAATTGGAAACGGGGTGAACACTAATGAGAATCACATGAGACTGGATTTTATATAGAAAAGTATTTTAAAATCTCATAATAATCAAATTTTAATGGTCACCGGGGATTTAATACCCATTTGAATATATATTTCATCAATTTGTTTATGAGGCTTCGCAGCATCTGCAAGATAGGTTTAAAAAAATGAAAGAGACTCCGAGCGAGTTATACTTTTGAGGAGTACCTAACGCAACAACGCCATCAAAGGGCAAAAGATAGCCAAGATTGCGCCAAGACACATACCTCACCAAACCGCAACTGAGACTACCACTGGGATCGAGGGGACAAAAACCAATCTGAACAGTAACTTAAAATCTCAAAAGAATCTGAAAATAATACTACACATACTATGTGAACCATGTATCATGTACGCAAAAATATTCGTTAATACCCCTTTATCTATGGGCTACAAAAAAGTACAAGTATGTGAACAATGCAAAAATATCCATAACTATGTCTGTTTTGTGTAGCTTGCAACCACCATATTTTTAATACAATTTTTTGAAAAATCTTGGCTCCATTTAGCGACCCTGGTACCAAGATAGTTGCTCCCACACTATGATAGTCATCGCGGTCCTGTTTGGAACGCGGGGCTTAGAATGTAGGAATAGAAAAAAGGAGGACTCGGAATGTAGGAATAGGAAAAAAGACAGGAAACTAGTTGTCATCTATCTTGGATTCCTACATGAATGAACCAAGACCGTATAAAAACTTCAAAACTTCCATTTAGATATCACTCGGAGAAACGATTTCCGTAGACATGAAGAGAAAAAATGCATTAGGTAGAACTTCGTTTCGGTTTTCTTCGGAATTCCTATGGAGTGGTCAATTTCCATAGGAATTTCACAAGAGAATGTAGGATAACAATTTTGTTGTTCCAAAAGTCAAAGGAATATTCCTATAGGAATGTTGTCCTTCAAAACTTCTATGTTTTTCATTTGTTCCAAGTGGAGCCCAAGAATCCACTATTATATGATGCCCCACATGTCATGAGTTGTAAAAAAAATTAAAAGAACTCGTGAATGCTTTAAGAGGACTAGACCTGAGAGTCTCCTACTAAGGTGAAGAAGCAAGACTCTACGAGACCATGCACCGACTCGGGGCTATCTCCAGAAATTCAGGGCGCCG
The DNA here is from genome assembly GCA_910589775.1 of Avena eriantha. Taxonomy (NCBI): domain Eukaryota; kingdom Viridiplantae; phylum Streptophyta; class Magnoliopsida; order Poales; family Poaceae; genus Avena; species Avena eriantha. Next base: position 491,722,291 of record OU342740.1, read on the forward strand.
TGCGAATCTCTAAACATGTCCAAACTTACGTAACCAAAAAAAAGGTAGTAACAATGTGTAGTGTAATGTACTTCGTATATCGTTATAATAAGATAGTTAATGATTTACTTGTTGCTTGAACATATATACTTTTTTTTATTTTTACTACTAATTAATCATGATCACTTTAGAAACATTTTTTTAGTGTTCTTTCAAACAAACTCTACAATCATATGTCGCTCTTAATACCTGTGCATTGAGTCTTCCGGTTTCATTATAAAACGCAAGTAGGACTTTTTTTTTTGACAAGAAGGACTTCAATTGCTTCAGTTTAGATGACCAAAGTCATGTATTTTACAACCTGATTTATACTAGCCCTTGAGTGCTTGCAGGTACACAAAAGATGAACTGATATACTTGCACACAAAAGATGGAAAGGACAAACTAATTGATGCACTTGTGTACAGTACTCACAATCGTAGTCGACGGAGAAAAAAAAAGCTTAAATTAAACAGGGCTTCTAGCTGGATTTGTTAACTTATGGCTAGAACGCACCTGATGCCTCATGTCGCTGGCCGCTGTATGCTTGGCTTCGCGCGCTGCCGTACGTGCAGTGTGGCGCGGCGTGCGAGCCTGGCCTACTCGCTCCTGCACCGGCCGGCGGCGCGTAAGGCGTCGAGTGAGATCGCCGATCCGGAAACATAGCGACAGGATGTGAAACGACGCCAACAAAAGCAAAGCAATTACGCCGACTGCGTCCAGGCCCGAAACTAGTCTGCGGTTCCTCAGAAAAAATGTAAGGCAAGGTTAAATAGCTCAATGTCTCGAAGGCCGTCTATGGGCACGTGCGAGCTGTATGATTGGCCAAAAAAAAAAATACCTTGCCTTACATTTTTTTCCCGGGTAACCTTGCATTACTTGCAGGGCAGGTGTGGCTTATTCTTCAGGAAGCAACTCTTTGACTGCCAGGATGCTCAAAGCGATGTACTACTTTCTAGAGAACGATTTGTTGATAGCTAAGTTAGGGTCACACTCGTCCCAGATTTGGTGGCCGATATTGGAGGGCCCTGATGCCATGAGGTTGGTATTATCAAACGGATTGGAGATGGCAAGACCACTTATGCGTGGCAGGATAATTTGGTTGCCCCGCGACGAGAGAGGCTTATGCCTACTGCACCTCGGAAACGGGGTGTCAAGTAGGATCCCATTAAAGTCCCACCTCTAAATTATTTTAAGATTTCTAGTATAAATTTTTGATAAAATTTTATACTACAAAATTTGAAATGAACTAGAAGTGGGATCTAGGTGGGATTCCACTTTGACACCCTACTACTCAGAAAAAAGGGGTGCCCTAGCTAGTGAGCGATTATATTGACAACACTTCTACAACTTTGAACTTGGCAAAGCTTGGGGAGTTCTTTCTTACTATGGATGTAGAGGCGATCAAGAGTATTCCCTTCTATACAAGGATTCAAGGAGGGAGGGAACATATAGGGATGCACAAAGGAGAGATGACCGTTAGGGAAGAGGGAGGCGATTCCATAGGCGACTGCAGGGCTCGGCTAGATCTCGCCGCCGGTGATGATCCGATCCTCACTAGGGGTCGTTTCTGGCCCTTGTCGTCACCGGACAGTGACGATGACTCACCGGCAGAGCTGCTCTCGCTGTCATCGACTGTAATTTGTGCATCCTTGGAATATCTATGTCGTTCGCCGACACAGGATGTTTCTAGGGATCGACACGAATCTAGTTCAAGGATGGCCAAGAGGTTACAACGTCGGAAGATGTAAAGGATGTGTCCAATGACATTGGCGAGTCGTCGGCATCGGAGGTGAGTTCTAACTTATGTGTTCTGGATCGTAGGGGAGTTAGGCAGGGAAGCGAACATGGATCCAAAATTCGGCATTCTCGACGTCCAGTGTTGGAGCCATCGATGGTGCCATTGGAACTGGAAGGCCGTTAGGGAAGAGGGAGGCGATTCCATAGATGACTGCAGGGCTCGGCTAGATCTCGCCGCCGGTGATGATCCGATCCTCACTAGTGAGTCGATCAATCATGTGACAAGTGCATGTCCTTTATTGCAATCATGTGACAAGTGCATGTCCTTTATTGCAAGCTCCTAAGCCATCTATTTCCATGTATGGTCACCGGCAGAGGAGCCTTTATATATGTTGCCGGAGGTGTGGGTGCATGGGTCGGGGATTCCTTCTAATGTGTGAGGAGATTTACTAACTATCCAGATTGGTTGTGTTAACCATACTCTAATACTCCGTACCGGATACCATGGAGATTTTTATCAGAAGAGGTTTCTTTAAATTGGATTTTGAGGTTGAAAAGGTGGTGGTCACGGAAGATGAGAGTATGTTGGATGTTACTGACAGGAAAAAAGATGATGAGGAAGATGGGAATTAAGAGAAGGGTACTGACATGGAGTTGGATAGTATGTCAAATAAATCCAAAGTAAAACTGACAATCACAGTGCTTCAAAAACAGGGGGAAACAACGGAGGAGTTAAGATAAATGGTAATCAGTTGGGTGGCTCAACCACAATTAAATTTGGTGATAATGATTGTCCAATAAAGAATAAAGATATGAGCCGTGATCTCGAAATAGGCTTTCGCCTTGCTTTATAAATAAAGCCACACAGCCAAACAAATATAAAGTGACAAGGAGTTCCTCTTACAAGAAGATCAAAAATAAACTACAATGAAGCCTAAGAAGCATCTAGATTGCCACTCAAGACGACGGGACTAAGAAGGCCGAAGCTCCACGACAACGCCTCCAAGAAGGTAACGACGCCACAAGCGCCGCCGCCGTCGAGACCAAGCGGGTCTATGGTTTTCACCCGGAGCTCCAATGGGGTGAGAGTAGCCTCAACAACGCCCCCAAAAGGGTCACGACACCCATAGGTGCCGCCGTTGTTGGTGCTGAAGCGCTAGGCTTTCGCCTGGAAAAACTCTCGTCACATCCGGCATCTCAGAAACCACCAATCCTCGAGCCGAGCTTCCAAACGTGATCTGGACGCTACCACCACCAGGAGCTCCCGATGCCCACTCCTTGCCACCCCCATGGTCCAAAGAGATGAGCCATCACCACCGCAACGTCGCCCTGCCGTCGAGACGCCAGCGCAATCCACCTTCTGGGGCTGCCGCCCCGGCATCCAAGACCTCGCACAAACCACGTGGCAGAGAACACCACGACACCTCCCTAGGAACAAGCGTACTAGGATAGTCCAGCCAAACATTCCAAGGTAGATCGGAATGACGAGCCCTGTAGGTCAACTCCGCAGCTCGGGGTGAGCTGCCAGGCGGTCACCGGATCTAGGCCCAGCGGCCCGGATCCAGCACCTCAATACACCAGGACCAAGGGGTGGGCTCCAAGATTTACCCAGAGCCCCTAAAACTGTTGGATAGCAGGGCCCGCCCAGCCATAATCAGGCCAGTATGGGCCCAAATCTGGGCCGATGGTAAGGGCGTCACCGTCCTAGCCAGCTACGCCTGGTACTGTCTGGCCCGTTCTGGTCTGTCCCTGCACCACCAGTTCGGAGAGAAGGGCCCGTGGAATCTTCCAACCACCGCCACCGCTTGAGATCTACGAGTCGGGGCAAGCTCGGGTCCCTGCCACCTCTGGATGCAGGGAGCGGCCCCCGGCGCTGCTCGCCGGCCGTCGCTGATACGTCCATTTCGCATCACTATTCTATATCATAATTTACTATTATTCATTGATATATTTCATATTAAGAGATGATACTGATGTTATTTCATCTGTTTTTTGCATGCTTGATGAATTTTGGAGGATGGACCACTGTAGTCAGGATTCTGATGGAAAATATGCTGTTTGGAGGCGAAATTCGTGAAGATCGGAAAATCCAGGAAAATACATGGAAAATCCTATTTTTTCAGAAGACGAAGGATGCCGGAAGGGGGAGCGGAGTTGGGCCACAGGGGCCCACACCACCCCCTGGTGCGGGCCACCCCTGGCCGCGCCACCAGGTGGTGTGGCCACCCTGGCCCACTCCTGGCTCTCCCCTTTGGCGTATATTATCCCCACGAAACCCTAAGACTTGGGGGGACCACAGAAAGATTCCACCACCTCTGCGGGGCGGAAAACTGCAGAGAGAGAAAGAGCTCTCCGGCAGGCAGAAATCTGCCGGGGAAATTCCTTCTCGGAGAGGGGAGATCGTCGCCATCAACACCACCATCAAGCTAGACTTCATCGGGATCATCATCATCTCCACCAGCACCATCATCATCACTCCATACCGTTGTAACAATTGGGTTGAATCTTCCATAGTTCTTAGGGGAAACTTTCCGGTGTTGATTACTTGTTGTAGTTGATGCTATTGAGTGGAACCATCGAATTATCGTTTATGTTCAGATTGTTACTTATTATTATATCATCTCTGATCTTGATCCATATGATGTATTGTGAGTAGTTCATTTAGTTCTTGAGGACATGGGAGAAGTCATGTTGTTAGTAGTGGAATTGTGTTGAGAAAGATTCAATAGTTTGTTACTTAAATTGTGGTGTTATTCTTCTGGTGGTGTCATGTGAACATCGACTACATGACACTTCACCTTTATGGGCCTAGGGGAATGCATTGTGTATTTGACTACTAATCGTAGGGGTTGCCGGAGAGACAGAAACCTGAACCCCCGTTAGGAAACCTTTTCACAAGGGGTGTTAGGATCTCAGAGTTTAAAGCTGTGGTTAGGTTTCTATCTTAATTACTTTCTTGTACTTGCGGATGCTTGCAAGGGGTATAATCACAAGTATGTATTAGTCCTAGGAAGGTTGGTACATTAGCACAGGTTCACCCACACAATACTTATCAAACTAAAGAAGATTAATCAACTATATGAAGCGAAAGCATTTGACGATATTCCCATGTGTCCTCGAGAACATTTGGTCATCTTAAATAATACAACCGGCTTGTCCTTTGCTAAAGAAAGGATTGAGCCACTTGCTGCATCTTTTATTATTGTCTTTTATTTACTCGCACTTTATTTATCTGCATTATCAAAAACCCCTAAAAGTCCGTTTGCCAAGTATTTACAGAGAATACCTGCTCAAAGCCACTCGTCAACACCTTCTGCTCCTCGTTGTGTTCGACACTCTTACTTATCGAAAATACTGCGATACACCCCCTATACTTGTGGGTCATCAAGACTATTTTCTGGCGCCGTTGCCGGGGAGTGAAGCGCTATTGGAGAGTGGAACTGGTAAAGGAAACTTCTACGGTGAGTATTGTTTATTTCTGTTAGTTACTTTATTCTCAATATGGATAATTCACTTAGTTTCTTATTTCGTAATGCTACTACCACTTCTAAGGTAGTAGATGAACCACCACCTGCTGAGAATGATACTTTTAAAATACCTACCAGAAGTATTGATCGTGTTATGGTTAACTACTATTTTGGAGATGGAACTGTCCATCCGGGTGATCATTTGCTCTTTATACACGAATTATGAGGATTGTTCAAGTGTGCAGGTATTACAACAGATCAAGTCAAGAAGAAGTTATTCTCATTATCACTGAAAGGAAGAGCTGAGGAATGGTATAAGCTACTGAAGAATGGTCAATCTCTTGAATGGGAGGAAATAGTACCTCTCTTTTATTCAAAGGTTTATCCTCCTAGTGAGATTCATAAAGATCGGAATCAAATATACAACTTTTGGCCTCTTGATAGAGAAAATACAGCTCAAGCTTGGGGGAGATTGAAGTTACTAAGGCTCAAATGTCCTATTCATGAGCTCCCCAATAATATTATTATCAATAACTTTTATGCAAGGCTTTCTCTTCATGATAAGGATCTATTGGATGCTTCTTGTGCTGGATCATTTACACGCATGGAAGAAGGAGCTAAATGGGATCTTCTAGACCGTATCCAAGACAATGCTAAAGCATGGGAGAATGATATAGGAAGAAAGTCAGGTATAAATTATGATTATGAATGCATTGAATCTTTTATGGGAAGTGATGACTTTCAAAATATTCGAAATGCTTATGGTCTAGACTCTCAAGCTATTGCAAGTTATTTTAAAGCTTTTGCTTCTTATATTGAAATTCCTAAAAAGAAGTGGAATAAGTATCATGCACCTTATAAAGATAATGTTAATGGTGTTCCTGTAAGAAATACTGAAGTTTATACTGCTAATCATGTTTTACCCGAACCTTACATTGAGAAAATGCCTTTCCCAGTTAAGATAAAGGAACATTCTATGATAGCTAGTATGGTTAATGAAAGTACAAATAAAGCTGTTGAACCTGATGAACAAGTGGATGATGAACCTATAATAGCAAATGTGAAAGACTTTGTCACTAAATATGTAGAAGATGAACACACTATCCTTTGTAAGGATACTTCTAATATTGTTTCACAAAGTAGTGTTATGAGAGCTAGTGTCCCTGTGTTTTCTGTTAGGATAAGTGATCATTGCTACAATGGTTCTTATGATAGTTATTCCGTTAAATTTCTGCATGATACTGAAAGTTATTATAAGAGAGGGAAAAGTGTTCTTATGCATCTCAATCATATTAAGTTTCCTCGCTTTATGCTGAAAGCCTTTATGTTACATTTGTTTTGCCTTCCTATGCTAGCAGCCTCTGGTTTCAACAATTTGTTTGTTTACAAAATTCCCTTGCATAGGAAGTGGGTTAGACTTAAACATGTGTATTTCTTCTTCTTGATGCTCTCTTTTACTTCAATTCATATTCTTATGTGAGCATCATTAAATTATGATTGCCCATCTTAATGGCTATAAAGAAAGAGCTTTTTGGGAGACAACCGAATATATTTTTTCTTTTAGTTTGTTTTTGTTTATTTGATTTTTGGAATTTATTACTGCGGTGATAACCTCTCCTTGTCCTTTTTGTTTGGTTTTTGTGTCAAGATCAACCTCTAACGAGAGAGAAGTAATATTTGGGAAAGTTGCTATCCCGAAACAGATTTTTGTGCTTCGCTATAAAAATTCATGAAAAATCTCCGTACGTCGGATTGAGCTGTAATTTTTTGTGCTTCTGCCCCAGGTTATTATTTAACTTTCATTCGTTTTGCACTTTTTTCTTTGAGCAATAGAAGATTTTCGAAAAAATGATCTTTACCTGCTGGTTTGTTTTGACAGATTTTTGCCACTCTTGCATTTGCCTCTTAAATCGATTTCCTTTTTGAATTCTTTTTGGGTTTTCGGAAGGAGTTGCTATAGTAGCTTATGTTTTGATGGATTTCAGTTGAAATTGAACTTAAAAGGTTTATTACCTCGCATGCACTAATGCTGCTAATGAGAATTGTGTGAAAGAAATTTCTAGGTTATAGGAGAAAATGGTGTAATAAGATGGTGAATGGTTAATTGACTCAAATAATATGTGTATAAAGATGAAGATATTGATGTTATTCAAGCGGTGATTCTGGAAGAATTTATTCGATACCAAGTTCAGAGACCTGCAGAGTCCGCTTTCGAATAGGTAACAGTTCTGGTAAGAAAAGGTCCGCGAAAAATCTGTCAAGTTATATGTTTGCAGTTTTTATCCAACAAGGAAAGCAACGAAGTGAAAGAGGGATGGAAACAGAGCCAGGGTGGATCACACCAACCCGTGGCGTGGCCCCCCTGGCCGCCCCACCAGGGGGTGTGGCCACCCCGGAGTCCGTCTCCGACCCGTTTTCTCCCAGTACCTTCCTTTTGTTGTTAAACTTCGTAATATATAATCCCCTGGATCCCTCGAGGTTCCTATATCGTGTTATCGTCGTGTTTTTGTCTCGATCTATTCTGTTCAGATGTCGTTCCAGGATTCGTCTTCAAAGGGGTATGAACTGCAATGCCGTTGCGAGCTCCATCGCAATCTTGAGCAGAAGACTCTCGTGGGACGGGTGAAACAAGAAAGGATCGCAACTAGGTGCGAAGACATGGATCGGAACATCATGGAGGAAGTAAAGGACATGTCAGTGGGCATGAAAGGGCCGATATCTCCAACTCTAGACTTCAGTTCCTGCCCTACAGCAGTGGAAGCTCTACGTGTCGTTGTATTGGGAACGACAGTACCTGAAGAGGTTAGATAGAGGTGTGGGGACTAGCAGGGAAGCTATCGACAGCGTCCGCAGGCGGGATTGGATACAAGCGAGCGTAGCGGGACGCAAGAAGTACCCAGGTTCGGGGCCCTCTTGGTGAGGTAAAGCCCCTACTCCTGCCGGATCTGACTATGTGGAATACTCGAACTAGAGGTGCTCCTCGAGCTGTATACGCCAGCTACTGCCTTAAATGCTGTAAGACCAACCCTTTCTACTGAGGCCTTGCCTATCCTTATATAGGCAGAGAGGCAAAGGTCTCACTGGCTCGTCCGACTGGCGGGCCCCACATGCGGGTCCCAGTCGGCTAGTCATCTGCAGTGTCCAGTATGGCTTGTCTTGTTGTAGTACGAGCGGTATGGCTGTCGTAGGCACAGTGGACGCCGTGCGAGCGTGTCGTCAGCACCGGCCACTGTTCCTGCGTCATCCACGCAAAGTCTTCGGTATGGCCGGGTAGTTGCCAGTCTTGTCACCGTGCAGGGCGTACCGTGCACTGATACACACGTCGCCCTGCCCCATTGATTGAGTCCGGCTATGTCGCCGTATCCGGCTGCCTCTTGCTGATCCGGCTACCGGGGGATAGCCGGCCTGTCTTGCCCTGTCCGGCTGCATCTGGTCAGCCGGACGCGATCCGACTGTCCTGTTTGTTATTCGGTTGGGGTACCTGGGGATCATCCCCCTGACACTAGCCCCCGAGCGCGTGTGGATTCCGCCCTTAGGCGAAATGTGCGCGCGCTTCCTCTTGCTTTTGAATTTGTGTCCGGCCGAGCTTGGCGATTGCGCTACCCGTGACGTCAGTGCTGACGCCGGCCACGCGCGCACGCGCCATCATTACTCTGCGGCGGGCAGCGTAACGTCTCGTCGCACGTTGCCTCGAGAAACTGTTGTCCGGTGCTTCGGTTCTCACTCCAGGATCTTCTGCGCATCCTGCTCTGGCACACAGGATCTAGGCGGCGGTTGGGGTGTGGGTTGCCCGGATGCACGCCACGTGCCCCGTAGACAGTTGCCCTTCTGGTTCTTTAAAGGGACGCCGCGGGGGAGGCAATTTCTTTCCTTCGCTCCCCCGCTGCAGTTTCCTTCTCTCTCGTTGCTTCCGCTCCTGCGCCCTTGCCCTTTGCGCTGCCCGCTCGCCGTCGTCGATGCTACGGGCCACCGTCAATATTCGTCGCCGCTCCCCCTCGTCAACCAGAAATGGCCGCCGACCGCGGGGCCTGGTGCGGCTCCGCCGTCACCGAGGACCAAATCGCGAAGTACCGTGCCACCCGCGTCCTCCCGCCGGCGGAGGAGGTGGCGGTGCGGCTGGTGCTGGCCGGGGAGGTGTCGCCGCATCCGGCGGAGGGAGAGCGCATCATCTTCCTTTCGCACTTGGCACGCGGGTTCGCCCTTCCGGTGAACCCGTTCCTCTTGACCTTCCTTGCTTTCTTCGATCTTCGCCTCCACCACCTCGGCGCCAACGCAATCGGAACGCTTGGCGCACTTCGTGGCTTTCTGCGAGAGCTACCTCGGGATCCAGCCGGATCTCGGGCTCTTCTGCCGGCTCTTCCGAGTCCGGCCGCAGGTGCAATTCACCCAGGGGCTACTAGTCGTCTGCGGCGGCGCCTCCATCTACTCCCGCTCGCAGACCGGCTACCCCAAATTCCTTCTTCACGATACAGTACGACTGTGGCAGCAGTCGTACTTCTACGTGAAAAACCTCACCAACGTCGACCGGATCAACCTGTCGGCCTTCCAGGACGTCGAGTCTAGCCGGCAGAACTGGGACTTTTAGTTCCACGGTGACAAGGCGGAGACGGATGAGCTGCTGAAGCGCATGCGCTCGCTCGTCCACTGCGGGCTGACCAGCCTGGACGTCACTCTCAGCTGGATGTCCCGGCTGATGATGCCGTTGCAGCAGCGAGCACACAAGATGTGCTACTACTCCGGTTGGCTGGACCCGACCCGGCTGTCGCGCCGCGATCCCCGCTACCACAACCTGAAGGAGTGGGTGTGGACGATCACCAAGGAACGGCTGCCGGAGAACTGGAAGTTCAGCCTGGCGCCCTATACTCGGGAGAACCGTGCGCCCCGGGTAAGCTCTTCTAACCGGATGCTCTTTTGGTGTTTCTTGTACTTGTTCTTTGTTTTCGTCTGGCTGATCTCTTGTATTCGGCAGATGTTCCCTTGCATCATCCGCGAGGAGGGCGCGGCGGCCCTCAAGGAATTCACGATCGACCTGCCCGAGCCGCGCGCTCGGCGGTCCGGCGAGGAATCGGATGGGGACGGCGACGCCTTCCCTAGTCGGAATGACCAGCCGGCCACCGACCCGCACGCGGAGGTGCACGAGGGGGAGGCTGCGCCGACCACGGAGCCGGCGACGCGCTCCGCGACGGACGGGGAAGCGGGTGGGAGTGGCTCCAACCGTTCTGGCTCCCGCCGCCCTACGACGGAGGAGCCGGCTCCCAAGAGGAGCTGGTCCGGCGCTTTGCCGCCAAGCCGTCTCGGCCGGAAGAAAGGGCCGCCTCCGGTTGTGCCGGGGTATGTTCCTTTCCCCCCTTTTTCTTTCGGCTCTTTCTGTCTGCTTGCCCTTCTTCTTCTTTTTCTGACTTTGTTTTGTTTTGCTCTTGTCTTCTCCTCTTTCTCTTTAGCACACTGGTTTCCTTCAGAGCCGCGAGCCCGGCACGCGCGCCAGCCGGGTCGCCACCCCATGCCCCGACTGCGCCGACCAGCGCCCCTCCTTCTTCTGAGGCGCAGCCTTCGCCTCCCCCTCGGGCCGAGCCGACCGCCTCCGCCCAGCCGGAAGTTCCCCAGCCGGAAGCGGGGTCCTCCCAGCTGGAAGGCTCCACCGCGGGCGCGCGGGGGGCTGCCGGCAAGGAGCTCGTCGTCGTTGGCGACGACAACTCCGACGAGGAGCCTGGGAAGGAATGGCAGACGGCGGTGGTCGCAGCGAAGGAGTCCTTGGCCATCAATGCCGTGGACGACGACAGTTCTTCCGCCGCCTCGCTGTCGGACCTTGCCGCCACGCTCGAGCTGGCGGTGAAGGAGATCCGGCTGCTGGAGGCCACAACCGGCGGGAACCGGTCGTTGGAGCAGAAGCTTGCTGCCGCCAACGGGACCTCCCAGAGTGAGTTTGCTTCACCCATCTTGCCCTTTTTTTTGGTACTGATAGCCGGTCTTGTTGCAGACATCCTCGTGTGCGCTCAGCGCGAGATCGATTGCTTGAAGAAAGCGAACGACCGGCTAAGCAAGTCCAATTCTACTCTGCGGCTGCAGAACAAGGATTGGCACGCGCGGGTGGACGGTCTGGAGGCCACCATCAAGGAGCACGACGCCTCGCTCGCTAGCCGGACCGAAGCCTTCTCCCTTCTCGAGGCCCAGAACAAGGACCAAGAGAAGGAGATCAAACGGTTAGCGATCAAGGAGAAGGCGCTGGTGGAGGAGCTGATGCAGGTCGGCCACACTGACAAGGGTGAGTCCTTTTCCCGTCCTCATTTCCTTCTGGATCCGGTAGCCGGATCTGACTTCTCTCTTCTGACAGCTTTTTACCCCGGCATAGACCTGCTGGCCTACAACTGACTGCAGGAGAACTGGCCGGGAGCGCAGCCGACGGCCCAGGAGCTCGTCGTTCTTCTTGGCGAGGAAGCTGCCAGGCTTCGCCAGGCGGCACGGGACGTCTTCTCCTTCGTGTGGCCAAAGGCTCCGGTTCCGGAGACGATGGCGCAGTTAGCTGCGAAGGTGGGGGAGGTGTCGGCTGCGGTGGACCGGCTACGAGACTTGGCGGCGCAGGCCGGAGCAGAGATGGCCTTGGCCCTCATGATCTCTTGGTACAAGGACGCCCGCGCCGAGAAGATCGATGGTGGCTTCCGTGCCGGAGCCGATCTTGCGGCCATCTGCCAGGCCCATCTGGAGCTCCGCGGATCCGCCATCAAGATCACCGATTACGTGGATCCCGACGAGGTGCTCATCGACTCGGAGTCCGTCGGTACTCCTGATGTGGAGGTCCCGATGCCGCCGCCTGCCAGCGCCGGAACCGGATCGAGCTCCGCGCCTCCTCCGTCGCCCGAAGCCTCTGCCGGCCAAGAACTCCCCCACGGCAAGGGTCCTGCTGCTTAGATATCACCCCGGGATGCCGGGTGTATTTGTCTTGTGCCACATACTTATGAACCTTGTCTGTTTGTGCCGGCTGTCTTTGACGCCGGGTAACTTATGGGAGCTTCGTCTCTCTTTTGTTTGTTAATATTGACCTTGCTTGGATTTCATTCAACTTATGCGCTTCGAATTTTCTTTCCATACTTCGTCGGTTAACTTTATCCGGCTTACTTTGCCCGGCTACACACTTTTAGTCGGGGGATCGGACCTCCAGTGGGTGCGCGCGATTCCCAGTAGCTGGCATAGCCAGGTGCTTTGAATCTTTATTCTTTCCCCATTCTTCTATCTTTATCCGACTAGACTCATCTCAGTCGGTTGCTTTTGCTGGTTGAACGCCTTCAGCCGGGGGAACTAACATTCCAGTGGGGGCGCGTGAGCGCACCCACTGGGTGTAGCCCCCAAAATTCAGAGTAGCTGGCGTAGCCAGGTGCTTCGGATCTTCCTTGTCTTCTCTTGCTCCTGCCCTTGCCCTCACCTGGGCTCCGATCGGCCGGCTAAACGCCTTTAGCCGGTCGGGAACCACAAGATTCCGCTGGGGGCGCGCGAGCGCACCCAGTGGGTGTAGCCCCCGAGATTCGGAGCGCTTGATGAAGGCAAGGACTTCGAATCTTCTTTCCTTCTCCTGAATTCCGACTCTAGGTAGTCGGACAAAATGTACATACGCATACACACATGTCCACATAGGTAAGTAGGTTAGTCTGCTAAATTGTAGCCGGAAAACGGCTTGTTTTTTCGAAAACTGGCTTGTCCCTTTCTAGACACTTAGTCGCTTTCCCGTGCGCTCTGCTGTTTTCGCTGCGTCCTTGCCGGGCAGCCGGGTTGCGGTCTGCAGCCGGAATCGAAGGGAGCTGACAGTACATTGCACACGGTACTAATGGCTTAGCAGCTGGATTGGTTCGAGCTAGTTGCAGGGCTGGGACACCCGATCTGTCGCGTCTCCTCCCCGTTTTCATGTGGGATGCCTCGGGCTTTTGCTCTTGCTAGCCGGGTTGCGGTCTGTAGCTGAGACGAAGAGTGGGCCTCTGACATCATCGCACAGTACTCAGTCGGTTTGTTGACTTAGCAGGCCGGGCCAGCCGGTGAGCCCCCGGGTAGGGGTTGTCGGAGCCAGAAAGTCATAACCGGAAAACGGATGCATACACGTTTCTAGCAAGGAGCCCCCGAGATTCTTGTGGGGGTCCGCATTTTTATTCATAGGGTTTTCGGGATACATACACTGCCTGGCGACTAGGTGTAAAACGGGCGCAGCAGGGCCGCGTTCCAGGGGCGCTCGGTTTCCTCGTCCGATTTGTCCATCTTGTTCTTGCGTGGCTGCTGCGCGTCGATGAGGTAGTAGGAGTCGTTGGGCAGCGCCCGGCTGATGATGAAGGGGCCCTCCTAGGGTGGCGATAGCTTGTGCATGCCCTTCGTGTCTTGCACCAGCCGGAGGACTAGGTCGCCCTCGCGGAATGCGAATGGGCGGATCCGGCTTGAATGGTAGCGACGTAGTCGCTGCTGGTACAGGGCTGATCTGGACAAGGCCAGCTCGCGGGCCTCCTCCAGGAGGTCCACTCCATCCTCCCGCGCCTCCTGGTTGGCTTTTTCGTTGTAGAGGAGCTTGCGAGGGGAGTCGAACTCGATGTCGGCGGAGAGGACGGCTTCTGATCCGTAGACCAGGAAGAATGGCGTGTAGCCGGTTGACCTATTCGGCGTGGTGCGGAGGCTCCACAGCACAGCCGGAAGTTCTTCGATCCAACATCTGGGTGAAAACTCCAACGGCTCGATGAGACGTGGCTTGATGCCGGCTAGCACCAAGCCGTTTGCTCTTTCGACTTGCCCGTTGGATTGCGGGTGCGCGACGGAGGCGAGGTCCAGTCGGATGCCCTTGTTGCTGCAGAACCAGGCGAAGGCCCCCTTGGCGAAGTTCGTGCCGTTGTCGGTGATGATGCTGTTGGGGTAGCCAAAACGGTTGATGATGTCGGTGAAGAAGGTGACAACCGTCGCCCCGTCCAGCTTCCGGATAGGCTTGGCCTCGATCCACTTCGTGAACTTGTCCACCGCCACCAGCAGGTGGGTCATGCCTGCGCGGGCTCGCTTGAAGGGACCGACCATGTCAAGGCCCCAAACCGCGAAAGGCCAGGTGATCGGTATGGTCTTGAGTACCGAAGTTGGCATGTGCCTGAGCGGACCAGCTGCTCGGCGTCCTCGAGGGCGGTGGGCCAATAGAAACCATGGCAGAATGCCTTAGCGACTATCGCCCTTGACGAAGCGTGGTGCCCGCACTCGCCCTGGTGGATATCTTTGAGTAGCCGGTAGCATGTGTCCGCATCAACACATCTTTGGAAGATACCGGATACACTGCACTTGTATAGCTCACCGTTTATGATGGTGTATGTGTGCGCGCGGCGCCGGATTTGCCTGGCCTCCACCTCGTCGCCCAGAAGTTCTCCATCGGCGATGTAGCTCATGAGGGGCTGTGCCCAGGATGGCACTTCCCGGATGACGAGGATGCTCTTGTACTCCGGTTGACGGGTGTTGCGGGGTCGTCCGGGTGGCGTACCCGGAACGGCAGCCCCCGAGCCGCTAGGCGAGCCGGCAGCCCCCGGGTCTTGCGAGTCGGAAGGCGCTGCCTGGCCGGAATTGGTGCGGGTCTTCTTCTTTGGTGGTTCTGCCAGCTCCGCCCTCGCCGTTCTGTCAGCCGGAACGGTTCCTACCCAGACGATGGAGTCCGATTCTGGCGACGGGTTGATGGATGGCTTGCGCAGGTGCTCCAAGGAGACCCCTGGTGGGATGGCCTGCCTGGATCTTGGAGAGCCCATCGGCTGCCTCGTTGTTGACGCGGGGGATGTGGTGACATTCGCACCCGTCGAAGGAGGCGCTGAGCTTCTGGATGTGGAACCGGTAGAGAGCCATGTTTGTGTCTCTGGCGTCCCATTCTCCGGATACCTGCTACACCACCAAATCCGAATCGCCGAAGCATAGGATCCGGCTGACACCGATCTCCTTGGCCAACCGGAGCCCGTGCGCCAGTGCCTCGTATTCGGCTACGTTGTTGAAGGCCTTGAAGTGGATCTGCAGTACGTACTCCAGCCGGTCTCCTTTGGGCGAGGTAAGCACGATGCCGGCTCCCAAGCCCCCGAGCATCTTCGATCTGTCGAAGTGCATCCACCAATGGTCCGAATCCGGAACCGGTGGGAGGTACTGGGTCTCGGCCCAGTCGACTAGGAAGTCTGCCAACGCCTGCGACTTGATCGTGAGCCGGGGCTCATACTGGATGGAGTAGGCGGCAAGCTCGATGGCCCACTTGGCGACCCGGCCGGTGGCGTCCTTGTTGCCGATGATTTCCGAAAGGGGTGCAGTGCACACGACCTTGATCGGGTGCTCCTGGAAGTAGTGCTTGAGCTTCTTGCACGCCAGGTACATGCCGTAGCACATCTTCTTGTAGTGGGGGTAGTTCTGCTTGGAGAGGGAGAGAACCTCGCTGAGGTAGTAGACGGGTCTCTGAACCGGCTGAGCCTTGCCTTCCTCAGGGCGCTCCACCACCAGGACGACGATGACGACCCGGCTGATGGCTGCTATATAGAGCAACATTGGTTCCTTACTAGCCGGCGTGGCTAGAACCAGCGCTGTGGATAGCATGCGCTTGAGGTCGTGAAATGCGGCGTCGGCTTGCGAAGTCCAGGAGAACTTGTCCGTCTTCTTCATCAGCTGGTACAACAGGAGTTCCTCTCCCCCAGCCAGCTGACGAAGCGACTGAGGGAAGCCAGGCATCCGGTGAAGTTTTGGACTCCAAGCAGGTTCCTGGGCGGCTGCATCCTCTCGATGGCTGCGATCTTCTCCGGATTCACCTCGATGCCTCGCTGTGAAACGAGGAAACCGAGTAGCTGGCCCGACGGTACTCTAAAGATGCACTTCTCTGGGTTCAGCTTCATCTGGTACTGGCGGAGGTTGCCAAATGTTTCTCCTAGGTCTTCGAGGAGGGTGCACTTCTCCTTGGTCTTGATGACCACGTCATCCACGTAAGCGTGCATGTTTCGGCCTATGTGTGAGTGCAAGCATTTCTGCATACATCGCTGATAGGTGGCGCCTGCATTCTTTAGGCCAAAAGGCATGGTTACATAGCAGAAAGCCCCATAGGGGGTGATAAATGATGTCTTAATCTGATCAGCCGGGTTTAGCCGGATCTGATTGTACCCGGAATAACAATCTAAAAAAGACAACAAATCACAGCCGACCGTGGAATCGATGACTTGATCGATACGGGGCAAGGCAAAGGGGTCTTTCGGGCACGCCTTGTTCAGGCTGGTGTAGTCGATACACATGCGCCAGGTCTTGTTCTTCTTCAGCACCAGGACTGGGTTCGCCAGCCAGTCCGGGTGGTACACTTCAATGATGAACCCAGCTGCAAGGAGCCGGGTGATCTCGTCACCGATTATCTTTCTCTTCTCCTCTGCGAACCGGCGCAGAGGGTGCTTGACCGGCTTGCATCCAGACGCACGTGAAGTGAGTGCTCGGCGAACTCCCTCGGCACACCGGCATGTCCTTGGGGGACCACGCGAAGATGTCCCGATTCTCACGGAGGAAGTCGACGAGCGCGCCTTCCTATTTGTTGTCCAAGCCGGCACCAATGGTGACGAACTTAGTCGGATCAGAGGGGTCGAGCAGGATCCTCTTCATCTCCTTTGCCGGCTGGGCCATGGCCACATTGCGCATGATCACGCGCTTCTCCTCGGCTATGATGAGGGCCTCTGCCAGTTTGAAACCGGCTGAAGCGCACTCCATCGATCGCCTGAAGCAGCCGGCGAAGGTGATCACGCCGTGGGGTCCCGGCCTCTTCGTCTTGAGGTAGGCGTAGTGGGGGATGGCCATGAACTTGGCGAGGGTGGGGCGCCCGAAGAGAGCGTGGTAGGAGCTCGTCAAATTTACCACCTCGAACCAGATTGGTTCGTGGCGGAAGTTCTCCTCGGTCCCGAAGATGACGTCCAGCTGGATTTTCCCCAGCGGGGCGCAGGCTGGCCCCGACAGTACGCCGTGGAACATCGTGGTAGTCAGGCGCAAGTCGCTTTCGTGAATGCCCAGCTTCTCCAGTGAGGACTGGTAGAGGAGGTTGAGGTTGCTGCCTCCGTCGATGAGGTCGTGCGAGAATCGGCAAGTGCGCGCATTGGAGACGATGAGGGGGTCGAGCACCATGGCGTAGCCCCCAGGAATCGGTAGATGCTCAGGCTGATCCGCCCGGCTCCAGGTGATGGGGGTTTCCGACCAGTTCAGGTATTGGGGGACCGGAGAGGCGATGGTATTGACCTCCTTGGAGCGTCGCCTGCGGCTATGCTTGTCGTCCTGCTCCGTCTCGAAGATGTGGTAGGCGGCGTGCGGCTGGGGGTAGCTGTTGTTGTTTCCACCGTTGCCGCCGTTACCATCATTGCCGGCTCCCCTAGCCGGTGGTGGTCCACCCGGTGGGGGAGGCGGGGGACGAGGCTGGTTGCCCTGGTCCTTTAGCTGGCGGGTCCAGCTGCAGTTCCGGGTGGTGTGCGTAGCCGGTTTGAAGGGACCGCTATGCCACTTGCACGAGCCATTGAACATCTGGTCGAAGGTGAGCCATGGCTTCTGCCTCCTTGTCTCATTAGCCAGCGCGTCGGGCGCGCCCTCCACAACGTTGACCTGCCGCGCATGGTAGCGAGGCTTTTGCTGTGCGGCCTGGCGGTCCCCATGGAACCGGTTGTCGTTGCCGTGGCGTCTGGAGGATCTGGCTTCTCCAGTCGGATTGCTGGGCCGGTCGCGAGCCGGCTCTATGGGAGCCAGACGTCCGTCCGCGTTTACTCGGAGGGGCTTCTTCATGGCGGCATCCGCCGTGGCGTACCGGTCCGCAACCGTCATGAGCTCCACCATGGTTTTCGGCTCGTCACACAGTAGCCGGTGGCGAAGCATGGTGCCCTCTCGGCAACCCTCGATGAAGAAACTGATGGCTTGGCTCTCCAGGATGCCCTTGTAGGTGTTGCGCAGCTCCGTCCACTTGGAGAGGTATTTGCGGTCGGTCTCGTGGTCGCCCTGGACGCACAAGGCCAGGTCGCGCGGGCGCCCTGGGCGCTTGTACGTGTCGTTGAAGTTGCAGACGAACACCTTCTCGAAGTCAGGCCAGGCGTTGATGCTGTTGGGCGCGAGGCTATTGAGCCATGTCCTCGCCGACCCGGTTAGCATGAGGGGGACGTAGCGCACGGCTATGCGCTTGTTCCCGTGGGCGATGCCGACTGCCGTAGCGTAATCGGTAAGCCAGTCTTCTGGTTTCATGCTGTTGTCGTACTTGGGGATGTCCCTGGGCAGGGAGAATTTATCCGGAAACGGCTCATTCCGGATGCGGGGTCCGAAACAAATCGGACCGGTAGAATCTTCCTCCTCCGTGACGCGCGCTTGAGCGAGGAGCTCGATGCGGTCGCGGGCATCCGGACAATCCGGGTTGGGCGCTCCCACCCGGCCCGAGAGACAGGAACCGGCTGGTCTGGGTGCTCCGGCTGGCGGAGGGGGAGGTGGCGGGTTGCTGTTCACCGTCTGCTCCTGGCGCGGCTGGCCCCTGTTGCTAGAGCTGCGACACCTACTGTGGGCCCTGGGCAGCTGAGGGGAGGACGCCTGCTGGGTGTCACGCGGTGCGCCCTTGCTGTTGGCAGGTAGCCTGCTCCCCCTGGAGTAGCTAAGGTCTTCCTGCATCTGCCGATTGGCGCCAGCCTGCTCGTCCGCGACGCGGAGGAGCTCCTGCACGCGAGCGTGCTGGCGGGCTCGCTCCTCGCCCTCCAGGCTAGGTAGTTCCTCTGCCGCGACTCGCGCGCCGCACAAGTTCTTGATGGGCGTGCTGTAGGTGGGCCGTGTGAGGGCAGGTGCGGGATCCGGTTCCCCGTCCTTTTCCAACCTACCGCCCCGACGCCGTACCTGGCCACGGCGGCTCGGCTTCGCGGTAGCCGGAGTGAGGCCGTGCGCGCGGTCGTACTCGCGCCGGGTGATCTCGAGCTGCTTGCGGGCTGCCGCTAGCTCCATGGCCTCATGGAGGAGGATCTGTCTCTCCATGCTGAAGTTGGCCTCCGCCTCCTCCGGGTTATCCCCGAGGTTAACCGGCGTCAGGAGCCGATCAATGGCATCCTCCACCGGGTTCCGGGGCTGCGGGGGAGCGGAAGTTCCGACCTCGTCCGCGCCTCGCTCCTGCGGCTGGCGGGGATGGGAGCTGGAACCGGCCATCATGACCTCTACGCCGCGAGGCGCGGCGGAGGCGCTACCGCCTGAGCACGGCAGCTCTGCGACAGAGATGATTTCCCTAGGGAAACGCTCCGGGACGGTGGCGACATAAACGGGGAGGTCGCCGAATAGCAGGACGGTGCCGTTCACCGGGAAGGAGGTTCCGGCGAAGCAGGAAGCGTTGTCGATGACGCAGTCAAACTTGCCGAGCATGAGCACCAGGCCTAAGGCGACGCGCTCACCGGCCGAAGTGCAGGGTCCCGTGCGGAACGTGACTCCGGTCGAAGCCAGCGCCAACTGTCGTTGTATTGGGAACGGCAGTACCTGAAGAGGTTAGATAGAGGTGTGGGGACTAGCAGGGAAGCTATCGACGGAGTCCGCAGGCGGGATTGGATACAAGCGAGCGTAGCGGGATGCAAGAAGTACCCAGGTTCGGGGCCCTCTTGGTGAGGTAAAGCCCCTACTCCTGCCGGATCTGACTATGTGGAATACTCGAACTACAAGTGCTCCTCGAGCTGTATACGCCAGCTACTGCCTTAAATGCTGTAAGACCAACCCTTTCTACTGAGGCCTTGCCTCTCCTTATATAGGCAGAGAGGCAAAGGTCTCACTGGCTCGTCCGACTAGCGGGCCCCACAGGCGGGTCCCAGTCGGCTAGCCATCTGCAGTGTCCAGTATGGCTTGTCTTGTCAGAGTACGAGCGGTATGGCTGTCGTAGGCACAGTGGACGCCATGCGAGCGTGTCGTCAGCACCGGCCACTGTTCCTGCGTCACCCACGCAAAGTCTTTGGTATGGCCGGGTAGTTGCCAGTCTTGTCACCGTGCAGGGCGTACCGTGCACTGATACACACGTCGCCCTGTCCCATTGATTGAGTCTGGCTATGTCGCCGTATCCGGCTGCCTCTTGCTGATCCGGCTACCGGGGGATAGCCGGCCTGTCTTGCCCTGTCCGGCTGCATCTGGTCAGCCGGACGCGATCCGACTGTCATGTTTCTTATTCGGTTGGGGTACCTGGGGATCACCCCCCTGACACTACGAGTAACTCATGAGTTCTGCGATAAGTACCAAGTCCTGAGGAGGAAGGTGGATATGCTTCAAGAGGAGAATAACAGGCTTCGCAAGATGCTAGAAGATTTCCTCGCGCTGATCGAGAGAACACCACCACCACCAAAGGAGTAATTCATCATCGGGTTTTGGCATCCCCTTGGTTTGTTCCAAGCTTGGGGGAGTGCCACGGTATCATATCACTATCTTCTAATCCCTCCATTCCTTAATATAAGGTGTATAGTTTTCTTGCGCAAATATTAGCACACATGCTGGGAGGGCAAATTTCATTGCTTTTGGACGTGAATACCCCAGGTAATTGACGTGACATAGGGGGAACATACGAAATCTGGGTATCCTCTCTCTCCTAGTCAGATTAATTGACTCCTAAATAAGAGGAACAAATCCCAAAATTCTCTACACACCTTATATTATGGAATTTTTCACAAAAAACTATACACCTTGTTTTAAGAACGGAGGGAGTATCTTTTTACCTTTTCAGTAGAGTCATATCATGAATAGAGAAGTTATCACGTAGGATGGTTGCATTATGGAAGTGTCCCCCCTCTCGTTAAGAAAGGAGAAAAGTACTTTTAAGAAATATAATTTCATCATATTTCTTTCTTGATTTGCTCATAAGCTTAGTATTCTCTAGTTAAGATCTTTTGTCCTTCCAAGGAAGATTCCATGTTTTTTTTATCACATGTATGTTTGTTTGTTTCCTTCAATTCTTATACTTGCTACCCAGCCTTGCTAGCCTAAAACTTGTACTGAGAGGGAATGCTTCTCGTGCATCCAATCTTTAAACCAAAACCTATGCCATTTGTGTCCACCACACCTACCTATTAGCATTATTGCTATTCCAAGTAAATTCGTGTTTTTATCTACCTTCTGAATTAAACTTGTTATGTGAAAATTAGTGATTAAAGCTCTCACGAACTTGATGGCACACTTTAATTTCTTGCACTAAATAAACTTGAACCATTGTGCCCATCTATGTTGCGTATATGCTTGCGCTTTATAAGTTGTGAGTTAGCAGAACCATGTTACCATGGGGAATGCTTTCAACATTGCACTTATTTAGTTGATATCATGATTCTTTTGCTTATGGATCCGGCGGTGTGAAATAAAAGGGGAGCTTGTAAGATCATGGAGTTTGTACATGTGTTAGAGAAACGCCTAGGCCGCTAATCTAAGCCATGCCTAATCATGGTGGAAACTTGCAGCAAAACTATAATGAGCAATCTGTGAAGCATCCTTAATAAAAACCTATGCAAATAGCAAATAAAAAGATCGTTGAGATGCTCATTGTCTGCTTGCCTTGTAATTTTAATAAGGGAATGCTTCTGTATCATCGGGCAAGGGGTACCCTGTTGGCGGTTCTCTATGATACATATGTATGTACAATGACAAGAACTTACTCGTGACTAAAGTTGAGTAGCATGAGGTCTGGTACTCGTAAGCACGGGGCATGAGATTTTCAATTTATAACTTGTCAATCATATCCTCATATTTGTTCACTTTAACCTTAATCACCTGAAGATGCTTATGATAGGGGCAATGAGAGCTGAAAGCTAATAATTACCATAATTTTTGGAAGCTCTTTATGAAACTTGAAATCCCTGCTTCCTTCTGCTAAGGGCTTATCTTTTTACTTTCTAGTTGAGTCAGTAAACCTATTCCTTTCTATCTCAGCAAGTATTTTGAGTTGTTGTGTTTCATTCATTCATATGATGATTTATTCAATCATGTTTCTTATGTTCCTTGTTTTGCACATTGCTCTTATCTTAGTGATTATTACTTTTAAAGTTATCATTGAAAACCCGTTATGTTTGAACTCCTGCAAATTGTTAACTATCCCTTGACCAAGAGCAAAGTTTGCCATTACCAATTATGATTTACTTTGTGTATCTTTATTGTGTTTCCTCTACTTATTGGAAGTTAAGATGTATAATAGTGAAGTTGTCTTCAATTATGATTTATGTATTGATGAATGTGATGCTTCTTGTCCGTATTATTTTATCGACTCTTCACTCCATAAACCTGAGGTCATGTTTATTGAGCTCAGTTTTCGCTTGGGGACAAGCGAAGTCTAAGCATGGGGGAGTTGATACGTCCATTTTGCATCACTATTCTATATCATATTTTACTGTTATTCATTGATATATTTCATATTAAGAGATGATACTTATGTTATTTCATCTGTTTTTGCATGGTTGATGACTTTTGGAGGATGGACCGCTGCAGTCAGGATTCTGATGGAAAAGGCGATGTTTGGAGGCGAAATTTACGAAGATCAGAAAATCCGGGAAAATACATGGAAAATCCTATTTTTCCAGAAGATGAAGGATGCCAAAAGGGGGAGGGGAGTTGGGCCACATGGGGGCTACACCACCCCCTAGCGCGAGCCACCCTGGTCGCGCCACCAGGTGGTGTGGCCACCCTAGCCCACTCCTGGCTCTCCCCTTTGGCGTATATTATCCTCACGAAACCCTAAGACTTAGGAGGGACCATAGAAAGATTCCGCCGCCTCTGCGTGGCGGAAAACTGCAAAAAGAGAAAGAGCTCTCTGGCAGGCATAAATCTGCCTAGGAAATTCCTTCCCGGAGAAGGGAGATCGTCGCCATCAACACCACCATCAAGCTAGACTTCATCGAGATCATCATCATCATCTCCATCATCATCTCCACCAGCACCATCATCACAACTCCATACCGCTGTAACAATTTGGTTGAATCTTGCATAGTTCTTAGGGGAAACTTTCCCGGTGTTAATTACTTGTTGTAGTTGATGCTATTGAGTGGAACCATTGAATTATCGTTTATGTTTAGATTGTTACTTATTATTATATCATCTCTGATCTTGATCTATATGATGTCTTGTGAGTAGTTCGTTTAGTCCTTGAGGACATGGGATAAGTCATGTTGTTAGTAGTGGAATTGTGTTGAGAAAGATTCAATAGTTTGTTACTTAAGTTGTGGCGTTATTCTTCTAGTGGTGTCTTGTGAACGTCGACTACATGACACTTCACCTTTATGGGACTCGGGGAATGTTGTGTATTTGGCTACTAATCGTAGGGGTTGTCGGAGTGACAGAAACCTGAACCCCCGTTAGGAAATCTTTGCACAAGGGATGTTAGGATCTCAGAGTTTAAAGTTGTGGTTAGGTTTCTATCTTAATTACATTCTTGTACTTGCGGATGCTTGCAAGGGGTATAATCACAAGTATGTATTAGTCCTTGGAAGGTTGGTACATTAGCATAGGTTCACCCACACAACACTTATCAAACTAAAGAAGATTAATCAACTATATGAAGCGAAAGCACTTGACGATATTCCCATGTGTCCTCGAGAACATTTGGTCATCTTAAGTAATACAACAGGCTTGTCCTTTGCTAAAGAAAGGATTGGGCCACTTGCTGCATCTTTTATTATTGTTTTTTATTTACTCGCACTTTATTTATCTGCATTATCAAAAACCCCTAAAAATCCATTTGCTAAGTATTTACAGAGAATTCCTGCTCAAAGCCACTCGTCAACACCTTCTGCTCCTTGTTGGGTTCGACACTCTTACTTATCGAAAATACCGCGATACACCTCCTATACTTGTGGGTCATCAAGACTATTTTCTGGCGCCGTTGCCGGGGAGTGAAGCGCTATTGGAGAGTGGAACTGGTAAAGGAAACTTCTACTGTGAGTATTGTTTATTTTTGTTAGTTACTTTATTCTCAATATGGATAATTCACTTAGTTTCTTATTTCGTAATGCTACTACCACTTCTAAGGTAGTAGATGAACCACCACCTGCTGAGAATGATACTTTTAAAATACCTACCAGAATTATTGATCGTGTTATCGATAACTACTATTTTGGAGATGGAACTATCCTCCGGGTGATCATTTGCTCTTTATACATGAATTATGCGGGCTGTTCAAGTCAACAGGTATTACAACATATCAAGTCAAGAAGAAGTTATTCTCATTATCACTGAAAGGAAGAGTTGAGGAATGGTATAAGCTGCTGAAGAATGGTCAATCTCTTGAATGGGAGGAAATAGTACCTCTCTTTTATTCAAAGGTTTATCCTCCTAGTGAGATTCATAAAGATCGGAATCAAATATACAAATTTTGGCCTCTTGATGGAGAAAGTACAGCTCAAGCTTGGGGAGATTGAAGTTACTAATGCTCAAATGTCCTATTCATGAGCCCCCCAATAATTTTATTATCAATAACTTTTATGCAAGGCTTTCTCTTCATGATAAGGATCTATTGGATGCTTCTTGTGCTGGATCATTTACACGCATGGAATAAGGAGCTAAATGGGACCTTCTAGACCATATCCAAGACAATTTTGAAGCATGGGAGAATGATAAAGGAAGAAAGTCAGGCATAAATTATGATTATGAATGCATTGAATCTTTTATGGGAACTGATGACTTTCAAAATATTAGAAATGCTTATGGTCTAGACTCTCAAGCTATTGCAAGTTATTTTAAAGCTTTTGCTTCTTATATTGAAATTCCTAAAAAGAAGTGGAATAAGTATCATGCACCTTTGATACGTCCATTTTGCATCAATATTCTATATCATAATTTACTATTATTCATTGATATATTTCATATTAAGAGATGATACTTATGTTATTTCATTTGTTTTTGCATGGTTGATGACTTTTGGAGCATGGACCACTGTAGTCAGGATTCTGATGGAAAAGATGCTGTTTAGAGGCAAAATTCGCGAAGATCAGAAAATCCTGGAAAATACATGGAAAATCCTATTTTTCCAGAAGACGAAGGAAGCCAGAAGGGGAAGCAGAGATGGGCCACAGGGGGCCCACACCACCCCCTGGCACGGGCCACCCTAAAACGCGCCACCAGGTGGTGTGGCCGCCCTGGTCCACCTCTGGCTCTCCCCTCTGGCGTATATTAACCTCCCAAAACCCTAAGACTCGGGGAGCGACCACAGAAAGATTCCATCGCCTCTATGGGGCGGAAAACACCAAGAGAGAAAGATCTCTCCGGCAGATAGAATTCTGCCAGGGGAATTCCTTCCCGGAGAGGGGGGATGGTCACCATCAACACCACCATCAAGATGGACTTCATCGGGATCATCATCATCATCATCACCACCATCATCTCCACCAGAACCATCATCATCACCTCCATACCGCTGTAACAATTGCGTTGAATCTTGCATAGTTCTTAGGGGAAACTTTCCCGGTGTTGATTACTCCTTGTAGTTGATGCTATTGAGTGAACCATTGAATTATCGGTTATGTTCAGATTGTTACACATCATTATTTCATCTCTGATCATGATCCATATGATGTCTTGTGAGTAGTTCGTTTTGTTCTTGAGGTCATGGGAGAAGTCATGTTGTTAGTAGTGGAATTGTGTTGAGAAAGATTCAATGGTTTGATATTTAAGTTGTGGTGTACTTCTTCTAGTGGTGTCATGTGAACATCGACTACATGACACTTCACCTATATGGGCCTAGGGGAATGCATTGTGTATTTGGCTACTAATCGTAGGGGTTGCCGGAGTGACAGAAACCTGAACCCACGTTAGGAAACCATTGCACAAGGAACGTCAGGGTCTTAGAGTTTAAAGCTATGGTTAGGTTTATACCTTAATTACTTTCTAGTACTTGCGGATGCTTGCAAGGGGTATAATCACAAGTATGTATTAGTCCTAGGAAGGTCGGTACATTAGCACAGGTTCACCCACACAACACTTAGTAAACTAAAGAAGATTAATCAACTATGTGAAGCGAAATCACTTGACGATATTCCCATGTGTCCTCGAGAACATTTGGTCATCTTAAGTAATACAACCGGCTTGTCCTTTGGTAAAGAAAGGATTGGGCCACTTGCTGCATTTATTCTTATTGTCTTTTATTTACTCATACTTTATTTACCTGCATTATCAAAAACCCCTAAAAATCCATTTACTAAGTATTTATAGAGAATTCCTGCTCCAAGCCACTAGCCAGCACCTTCTGCTCCTCGTTTGGTTCGACACTCTTACTTATCGAAAATGTTGCGATACACCCCCTATACTTGTGGGTCATCAATACTATTTTCTGGCGCCGTTGCCGGGGACTGAAGCGCTATTGGAGAGTGGAACTGGTAAAGGAAACTTCTACTGTTAGTATTGTTTACTTCTGTTAGTTGCTTTAATTTCATTATGGATAATTTGCTGAGTTTCTTATTTTGTAATGCTACTACCACTGCTAAGGTAGTAGATGAACCACCACCTGCTGAGAATGATACTTTTAAAATACCTACAAGAATTATTGATCGTGTTATTGATAACTATTATGTTGGAGATGGAACGGTCCATCCCGGTGATCATTTGCTCTTTATACACGAATTATGTTGGTTGTTCAAGTGTGCAGGTATAACTACAGATCAAGTTAAGAAGAAGTTATTCTCATTATCACTGAAAGGAAGAGTTGAGGACTGGTATAAGCTACTGAAGAATGGTCAAGCTCTTGAATGGGAGGAAATAGTACCTCTCTTTTATTCAAAGTTTTATCCTCCTAGTGAGATTCATAAAGATCGGAATCAAATATACAACTTTTGGCCACTTGATGGAGAGAGTACTGCTCAAGCTTGGGGGAGATTGAAGTTACTAATGCTCAAATGTCCCATTCATGAGCTCCCCAACAATATTATTATCAATAATTTTTATGCAAGGCTTTCTCTTCATGATAAGGATTTATTGGATGCTTCTTGTGCTGGATCATTCACTCGCATGGAAGAAGAAGCTAAATGGGATCTTCTAGACCGTATTCAAGACAATGCTGAAGCATGGGACAATGTCAAAGGAAAAAGTCAGGTATAAATTATGATTATGAATGCATTGAATCTTTTATGGGAACTGATGACTTTCAAAATATTAAAAACACTTATGGTCTTGATTCTCAAGCTATTGCAACTTATTTTAAGGCTTTTTCTTCCTATATTGAAGTTCCTAAAAAGAAGTGGAATAAGTATCATGAACCATATAAAGATGTTTCTAAGTGTGTTCCTGCAAGAAATACTGAAGTTTATACTGCTAATCATGTTTTACCTGAACCTTACATTGAGAAAATCCCTTTCCCAGTTAAGATAAAGGGACATTCTATGATAGCTAGTATGGTTAATGAAAGTACAAGTAAAGCTGTTGAACCTGATAAACAAATTGATGATGAACCTATAATAGCAAATGTGAAAGATTTTGTCACTAATTATGAAGAAGATGGACACACTATCCTCTATAAGGATATCCCTAATATTGTTTCACAAAGTAGTGTTATGAGAGTTAGTGCCCCTGTGATTTCTGTTAGGATAAGTGATCATTGTGATAACGGTTCTTCTGATAGTTATATTATTAAGTTTATGCATGATACTAAAAGCTATTATGAGAGAGGGAAGACTGTTCTTATGCATCTCAATAATATCAAGTTTCCTCGTTTTATGCTGAAAGTTTTTATGTTGCACTTGTTTTGTCTTCCTATGCTTGTAGCCTCTGGTTTCAGCAACTTGTTTGTTTACAAAATTCCCTTGCATAGGAAGTGGGTTAGACTTAAACATGCGTATTTTTGCTTCTTAATGCTCTCTTTCGCTTCAATTCATATTCTTATGTGAGCATCATTGAAATTATCATGCCCATCTTAATGGCTATAAAGAAAGAGCTTTTTGGGAGACAACCCAATTTATTTGTGTTTTCAGTTGTTTTTGTTTCTTTGAGTCTTGGAAGTTATTACTTCGGTAATAACCTCTCCTTATCCTTTTTGTTTGGTTTTTGCATCAAGATCACGAGAAGTAAGATTTGGGGAAGTTGCTGTCCCGAAACAGATTTTTGTGTTTCACCATAAAATTTTGTGAGAGATCTGTGTATGTCGGATTGAGCTGTAAATTTTTGTGCTTCTGCCCCATGTTGTTATTTAACTTTAGTTAGTTTTGCACTTTTTGATTTGAGCAACAGAAGATGTTCAAAAAAATTGATCTTTACCTGCTGGTCTGTTTTGACAGATTTTGCCACTCTTTCATTTGCTTCTTTAATCAATTTCCTTTTTGAATTGTTTTTGGGTTTTCAGAAGGAGTTGCTACAGTAGCTTATGTTTTGATGGATTTCAGTTGAATTTGGACTGAAAAAGGTTTATTACCTCCCTTACACTAATGTTGCTAATGAGAATTGTGTGAAGTTTTGTGTGAAAGAAATTTTCAGGTTAGTGGAGAAAATGGTGCAATAAGAAAGTGAAAAGTTTCATGACTCAAGCAATAAGTGTATGAAGATGAAGATATTGATATTATTCAAGTGGTGCCTCCAGAAGAATCTACTAAATGCCAACTTCAGAGACCTGCAGAGTCCGTTTTCGAATAGGTAACAGTTCTGGTAAGAAAAGTTCCGCAAAAATTCTGTCCAATTATATTTTTGCAGTTTTTATCCAAAAAGGAAAGCTATGAAGCGAAGGAGGGACGGAAATGGAGCCAGGGTGGCTCACACCACCCCCAGCAAGGAAAGCTATGAAGCGAAGGTGGTGTGGCCACCTCGGCCTCCGTCTCCGACCCGTTTTCTCCTAGTACCTTCCTTTTGCTGTAAAACTTTGTAATATATAATCCCCCATATCCCCCGAGGTTCGTATATCGTGTTCTCGTCGTGTTTTCGTTTCGATCTGTTTCTGCCAGGAACTATTCTTGAAAGTTAGAAGCACGATGGTGTCTGCCAAGGATAAGGGAAAGGAGCCTATGGAGGAAGATCCCCAAGACCCCGGACAGGAGGAGGAGGTCAAGAGTGAAGATGAAGAGGAGGCAAAGCAAGGCCAACATCCGCACATCGACACTACCATTGCAAGCATTGGAGTGTTGACAAAACCTGCCAGGGTCAGAAGGACTGCACGGATGTCAACTAGAGGGAAACCTCCGCGTCACTGTTTGGCGCCACGGTCACTTCCTCCATGCACCAAGAATCCTTTCCATACCCTTATCCATGAGCATCAATACCAGAATATGCCCAAGGGGAAATTACCCTCCAATTGGGATTTTCCTCGTTCTAGCCATGCAAGAAAAGAAGACTTCAAGGAGGAAGAGTGCAGAAAGAATCGCAAGATCTGGAATTCTCAACCCGACATGATCATGAGACGCATTGAGCAAAACTCACAGCTGATTCATAATCTCACCTTCGATATTGAGGACTTGGGGAAACTAATCAAAGAACTCATCGAGAGAACACCACCACCACCGAAGGAGTAATTCATCATCAGATTTGGCATCCCCTTGGTTTGTTCCAAGCTTGGGGGAGTGCCGCGGTATCATATCACTATCTTTTATCTTTTACCTTTTTAGTAGAGTCATATCATGAATAGAGAAGTTATCATGTAGGATGGTTTGCATTATGGAAGTGTCCCCCCTATCGTTAGATATCTATGTATCCCTTGGTGTGAGTTGCCGTTATGGAATATTAATGAGAAGTTCTAGCATTTACTCTTTTGCATATCTTATATTAGTTTTCAATTCATGGTTATATGATTGATCTTGTCGTTAGTATTGGTATCACTTTGGTGTCATTGAGTTAATTTAGTTGGTTTTGGCAAACCTGGCTCGGTCAGTAGCAACACTATTTTGAGCATTGAATGAAAAAGATAAAAGTACTCTAAAGAAATATAATTTCATCATCTTTCTTTCTTGATTTGCTCATAAGTTTAGTATTCTCTAGTTAAGGTCTTTTGTTCTTCCAAGGAAGATTGCATGTTTTTTTATCACTTGTATGTTTGTTTGTTTCCTTCAACTCTTATGCTTGCTACCCAGCCTTGCTAGCCAAAAACCTATACTGAGAGGGAATGCTTCTCGTGCATCCAATCCTTAAACCAAAACCTATGCCATTTATGTCCACCATACCTACCTATTAGCATTATTGCTATTCCAAGTAAATTCATGTTTTTATCTACCTTCTGAATTAAACTTGTTATGTGAAAATTAGTGATTAAAGCTCTCACGAACTTGATGGCACACTTTAATTTCTTGCACTAAATAAACTTGAACCATTGTGCCCATCTATGTTGCGTATATGCTTGCACTTTGTAAGTTGTGAATTAGCAGAACTATGATGTCATGGGGAACGCTTTCAACATTTCACTAGTACTTTGTACCTAGTTGATATCATGTTCTATTGTCTATGGATGTCGTCGGTGTGAAACAAAAGGGGAGCTTGTAAGTCCATGGAGTTATGTATGTGTGTTAGAGAAATGCCTGGGCCGCCGGTCTAATCCATGTTGTCATGGTAGAAACCTGCAGCGTAACCATAATGAGCATCTATGAAGCATTCTTCTTATAAAAAAGAGAGAGATTGAGAAAAAGAAAAAAAAAGGAAGAGATGAGAAAAGAGGAAATAGAGAAAAAAGCACCATATTCCCATGGTAAATAAGAAGATTGATGGGATGCTTGTTGTCTGCTTGCCTTGTCATTTTGATATGGGGATTCTTCCATATCATCGGGCAAGGGGTACCCCGTTGGCGGTTCTCTATGATACACATGTACTTACTATGACAAGAACTTACCGGTGACTAAACTTGAGTAGCATGAGGAGCGGCCCTCGTATTCAAGGGACATGAGATTTTCAACTTACAACTTGTCAATCATATCCTCATATTTGATCACTTTAACCTTAATCACCTAAAGATGCCTATGATAGGGGCAATGAGAGCTGAAAGCTAATAAGTACCATACTTTTTGGAAGCTCTTTATGAAACTTGAAATCCCTGCTTCCCTCTGCGAAGGGCCTTTCTTTTTACTTTTTAGTTGAGTCAGTAAACCTATTCCCTTCTACCTCAGCAAGCATTTTGAGTTGTTGTGTTTCATTCATTCATATGATGATTTATTCAATCATGTTTCTTATGTTCCTTGTTTTGCACTTTGATCGTATCTTAATGTCTACTACTTTGAAAGCTATCATTGAAAATCAGTTATTTGTGAACTCCAGCAAATTGTCAACTATTCTTCGACCAAGAGCTAAGTTTACCATTACCAATTGTTATTTACTTTATGTATCTTTATTGTGTTTCCTTTACTTATTGCAAGTTAAGTTATATAATAGTGAGTTGTCTTCTTTTATGACTTATGTATTGATGAATGTGATGCTTCTTGTCTGTATTCTTTTATCGACTCTTCACTCCATAAACCTGAGGTCATGGTTATTGAGCTCAGTTTTCGCTTGGGGACAAGCGAAGTCTAAGCTTGGGGGGAGTTGAGATGTCCATTTTGCATCACTATTCTATATCATAATTTACTGTTATTCATTGATATATTTCATATTAAGAGATGATACTTATGTTATTTCATCTATTTTTGCATGGTTGATGGCTTTTGGAGCATAGACCGCTGCAGTCAGGATTCTAATGGAATAGGTGTTGTTTGGAGGCAAAATTCGTGAAGATCAGAAAATCCGGGAAAATACATGGAAAATCCTATTTTTTCAGAAGACGAAGGAAGCCAGAAGGGGAAGCGGAGATGGGCCACAGGGGGCCCACACCACCCCCTGGCACGGGCCACCCTAGGCCGCGCCACCAGGTGGTGTGGCCGCCTTGGTCCACCCCTGGCTTAGTGTAGTGGATTTGGTTCATGTAATCACCAAAAAGGCACGAGGGATGTCATTTTTGAGTGGGAGTTCATTAGTAATTTGGATTAATTGAACTCAATCTATCATAAACTTAGTCTAAATAAACTTTACAAATTCTGTTGTAGATGGCACCACCTGCTTTTAATTTCAATGTGTTCATGGAGAAAGAGAAACTTGCTATGAATGGTAGCAACTTCACCAACTGGGCTATGAATTTGAGGATTCTCCTCACTTCTGCACAAAAGCAATATGTGCTAGATGCGCCGCTAGGCCCTCCACCAGCTCCTGATGCCCCTGACGAGGAAAAGAATGTCTATGTGACTCGTCGGGAGGACCACAACTTAGTTCATTGCGGCATATTGTATGGGCTAGAGCCAAAACTTCGAAAGCGTTTCGAAAATGGCAATGCCTTTGATACCATGGGAGAATTGAAAATGATTTTCGATACCCATGCTGCCGTAGAGAGTTATAATGCTACTGAAAAGTTCTTTAGTTGCATGATGGAGGAGAACAACTCCGTTAATGAGCATGTACTCAAAATGTCTAGGTACGCCGATAAGCTTGTGTCCTTGGGAATAACGATTCCCATTGACTTAGGCAAACATCGTGTTCTCCAATCTCTGCCACCTAGCTACAAGAGCTTTGTGATGAACTATAATATGCAGGGCATGAAGAAGTCTCTTCCCGAGCTTCTGTCAATGCTTAAGACTGCAGAAGTGGGGATTAGGAAAGAACATCAAGTGTTGATGATCAATAGGACCACCGGTTTCAAGAAGGACAAGAAAGGAAAGCACAAGGGAAAGAAGGGTGGCAAATCTGTTGCCGCGACTGAAAAGAAACCCCGAGCTGGCCCTAAGTCCGATACCGAGTGCTACTTGATGGGTTCGTAGCATGGAAAACAAAAAATTTCTACCGCAAGAACGAACAAAACCCAGATCTAATCTAGATAAAAGCCAAGATCTAATCTATTAGACATGTGCAACGAGATAGATCTGTACTAACCCTTGTAGATCCGAAAGCCTTGTGCGAGATCGGAT
The DNA here is from genome assembly GCA_910589775.1 of Avena eriantha. Classification (NCBI taxonomy): domain Eukaryota; kingdom Viridiplantae; phylum Streptophyta; class Magnoliopsida; order Poales; family Poaceae; genus Avena; species Avena eriantha. The sequence continues at coordinate 491,755,334 of OU342740.1, forward strand.
CTCGTGGTTGATGTAGACGATCACTTGCCGATCTCAAGATCGAGTAGACGATCCTTCTGGCACTGCGTTCCGGCAGTGCTTCCGCAATCGGTCAGACATGCGGAGTCGATGCAGACCTTCCTCTCCCCGTTCCAGCGAGCAGCGGAGGTAGTAGATCTCTCCACGGAATCCCAGCAACACGACGGCGTGGTGGTGGTGGTGGAATAGAGAATTCTACAGGGCTTCGCCTAAGCCAGAGCAGAGCGAAGGAGGAGGAGAGAGGCGGCTAGGGCAAGGAGTGGAGGGCAAGGGGGTGGCGCCTCCACCCCTCTATTTATAGAGGGAGGGGTGGCGCCTACGGTTCCCACCCCTAGGGCCAGCTCTAGGGCCAGCGCACAAGGGGGGGCTTGGGGGGAGTTTCCTTCCCCCCCCCCCAAGTTTCCCCTTTTCCTTTCTTGGTTTTCAAGTAAACTCCACATAACTTTCTAGAACCTTCCGGAACATTCCGAAACCTTCTAGAATCCCCATATAAACACTCCGGAACATTTACGAACCTAGAAAATGATCTCCATTATATGAATCTTATTCTCCGGACAATTCCGGATCTCCTCGTGATGTCTCAGATCCAATCCGAGACTCCGAACAACATTCGGTCTCCAACGCACATTCTTTATCTACCTAAACAGCATCGAACCTTAAGTGTGTCACCCTACGGTTCGTGAATATGCAGACATGATGGAGACACCTCTCTGATCAATAACCATCAGCGGGATCTGGAGATCCATAACGGCTCCCACATACTCAATGATGACTTTGTGATCGATAGAACCATCAACATATGAAACCAATTCCCTTTGTCACGCGATACTCTACTTATCCGAGGTTTGATTGTCGGTATCTCCATACCTAGTTCTACCTCGTTACTGATAAGTACTCTTTACTCGTTCCATGATATGTCATCCCTTGTGACCTAGTCACATGCTTGCCAGCTAAATGGATGACATTACACCGAGAGGGCCCAGAGCATATCTATCCATCATATGGATGGACAAATCCCAATCTTGGTCCATGCGCTTCAACACATACTTTCAGAATACCCAATGACACCTTTATAACCACCCAGTTACGAAGTGGTGTTTAATGTCATCAAAATACCCATCCGGTGATGGTGATTAACATAACCTCATGGTCAAAGGATTAGGTTACTATGCATTTGAAAACTTGTAGCAACACGAACTTAATGACTTGATCTTATGCTACACTTACTATGGGTGTGTGTCCATCACATCATTCTCCTAATGATATAACCTTGTTATTAATGACATCCAATGTCCATGACCAGGAAACCATGATCATCTATTAATCAATAAGCTAGTTCAACAAGAGGCTTACTAGGGACTCTTTTATGTTTACAAAACACACATGTATTAGTGTTTCCTTATAATACAATTATAGCATGGGATGTAAACATTCATCATAAACACAAAGATATAATAATAACCACTTTTATTATTGCCTCTTGGGCATATCTCCAGTAGTCTCCCACTTGCAATAGAGTCAATAATCTAGATTACATGGTAATATACCTAACACCCATGGCGTTCTGGTGTTGGTCATGCTTTGCTCTAGGGAGAGGTTTAGTCAACGAATCTGCCACATTCAGATCAGTGTGTACTTTGCAAATCTTTATGTCACCATCTTGGACATACTCGCGAATAGCATGGAAACATAGCTTGATGTGCTTCAGCTTGCTATGTGACCTTGGCTCCTGTGCATTAGCTATGGCACCTGTGTTGTCACAATAGATGGCCATCGGGTCCAACACACTAGGAACCATGCCAAGTTCACTAATGAACTCCTTCATCCATATGGCTTCTTGTGCAGCCTCCAAAGCAGTTATGTATTCTGATTCAGTTGAAGATTTCGCCACAACGCTTTGCTTGGCACTCCTCCAGCTTACTACAACACCATTCAAAATAAATACGTATCCAGACTGTGATTTCGAGTCATCTGGATCGGTGTTCCAACTAGCATCAGTGTAACTATTTACAACAAGCTGTTCATCACCTCCATAAGAAAGAACCATATCCTTAGTCCTGTTTAGGTACTTTAGGATATTCTTGACCGCTGTCTAGTGCTCCATTCCAGGATCACTTTGATATCTGCTAGTCAAACTAACAGCATGTGCTATATCCGGTCTGGTACACAGCATGGCATACATGATAGAACCTATGGCCGAGGCATAGGGAATGTTACTCATTTTCTCTCTATCTTCTGCCGTAGCTGGACTTTGAGTCTTACTCAAGGTCCTACCTGGCAACATGGGTAAGAACCCTTTCTTGATCTCTTCCATTCTAAACTTCTTTAGAACTTTGTCCAAGTATATACTTTGTGAAAGCGTTATTAGGCGTCTTGATCTATCTCTATAAATCTTGATGCCTAGAATATATGCCGCTTCGCCAAGATCCTTCATTGAAAAACTATTATTCAAATAGGCTTTGACACTATTAATAAGTTCTATATCATTCCCAATCAACAATATGTCATCTACATATAGTACTAGGAATGCTATAGAGCTCCCACTCACTTTTTTGTAAATACAAGCTTCTCCATAAGTTTGTATAAATCCAAATTTTTTGATTACTTTATCAAAACGTTGATTCCAACTCCGGGATGCTTGCTTCAGTCCATAAATGGAGCGCTGAAGTTTGCATACCTTGTTAGCATCTTTAGGATCGACAAAACCCTTGGGTTGTACCATATACAACTCTTCCTCAATGTCTCCATTAAGGAACGCCGTTTTGACATCCATCTGCCAAATCTCATAATCGAAATATGCAGCAATTGCTAACAAAATCCTCATAGACATTAGCTTCGCTACTGTTGAGAATGTCTCATCGTAGTCAACTCCTTGAATTTGTCGGAACCCTTTCGCGACAAGTCGAGATTTATAGACGGTAACATTACCATCAGCATCTGTTTTTCTTTTGAAAATCCATTTGTTCTCGACAGCCTTACGGCCATCCGGTAAGTCCACCAAAGTCCACACTTAGTTTTCGTACATGGATCCCATTTCGGATTTCATGGCTTCTAGCCATTTGTCAGAATCTGGGCTCACCATAGCTTCTTCATATGTCGCAGGGTCATCAATGTTGTCCACCAACATGACGTTCAAGGCAGGGTCATACCAACCAGGAGTGGTACGAACCCTCATTGACCTGCGAGGTTCAGCAGCAACTTTGTTCGAAGTTTCATGATCACCATCATTAGCTTCATCTCCAATTGGTGCAGGTGGCACAAGAACATCTTCCGGTGCTGTGCTACTCTCAATTCCGAGAGAAGGTTCAATAACCTCGTCGAGTTCTACTTTCCTTCTAGTCACTTCCTTCGAGAGAAACTCCTTCTCAAGAAAGGATCCATTCTTGGCAACGAAAACTTTGCCTTCGGATCTATGATAGAAGGTATACCCAATTGTTTCTTTAGGGTATCCTATGAAGACGCATTTCTCCGCTTTGGGTTCAAGCTTATCAGGTTGCAACTTCTTTACATATGCCTCGCAACCCCAAACTTTAAGGAACGACAACTTAGGTTTCTTTCCAAACCACAATTCGTATAGTGTCGTTTCAACGGATTTAGATGGTGCCCTATTTAAAGTGAATGCGGCTGTCTCTAATGCATAGCCCCAAAACGATAGCAGTAAATCTATAAGAGACATCATAGACCGAACCATATCTAAGAGAGTTCGATTACGACGTTCGGACACACCATTACGCTGTGGTGTTCCCGGCGGTGTCAGTTGCGAAAGTATTCCACATTTCTTTTAATGCATGCCAAACTCATAACTTAGATATTCACCTCCGCGGTCAGAACGCAGAAACTTAATCTTCTTGTTACGATGATTTTCCACTTCACTTTGAAATTCCTTAAACTTCTCGAAAGTTTCGGACTTATGTTTCATAAAGTAGACATACCCATATCTACTTAAGTAATCCGTGAAAGTGAGAACATAACGATATCCACCACGCGATGCTACACTCATTGAGACGCACACATCGGTATGTATTATTTCCAATAAGTCTGTAGCTCGCTCCATTATTCCAGAGAATGGAGTCTTAGTCATTTTTCCCATTAGACATGCTTCGCATCTTTCAAGTGATTCAAAATAAAGTGATTCAAGAAGTCCATCAGAATGGAGTTTCTTCATACGCTTCACTCCAATGTGACCAAGACGATAGTGCCACATGTATGTAGAATTATCATTCAATTTTATTCGTTTAGCATCTATGTTGTGAACATGTGTATCACTACTATCGAGATTCAGTAAGAATAAACCATTCATCTCAGGTGCATTACCATAAAAGATATTACTCATATAAATCGAACAACCTTTATTCTCGGACTTAAAAGAGTAACCGTCTCGCAATAAACAAGATCCATATATAATGTTCATGCTTAACGCAGGCACCAAATAACAATTATTCAAATTTAAAACTAATCCCGATGGTAGATGTAGAGGGAGCATGCCGACAGCGATCACATCAACCTTGGAGCCATTTACAACGTGCATCGTCACCTCGTCTCTCGCCAGTCTTTGCTTATTCCACAGCTCCTGTTTCGAGTTACAAATATGAGCAACCGAACCAGTATCAAATACCTAGGCACTACTACGATTACTAGTAAGATACACATCAATAACATGTATATCGAATATACCTTTCTTCTTGATGTTGGCGTTCTTCAGATCCGCCAGGTACTTGGGGCAGTAATGCTTCAAGTGACCAGCACCCTTGCAGTAGAAGCATTCAGTTTCAGGCTTAGGACCAGCCTTGGGCTTCTTAGCAGGTGCGCCAGCTTTCTTGCCATCCTTCTTGAAGTTGCCCTTGTTCTTAGGCTTTCCCTGTTTCTTGAAATTGGTTGTCTTATTGACCATCAACACTTGGTGCTCCTTCTTGATCTCCACTTCAGCAGTTTTTAGCATGGACGATAGTTCATGCAACGTCTTGTTCATGTAGTGCATATTGTAGTTCATCACAAAGTTCTTATAACTCGGTGGCAGTGATTGGAGGATACGGTGAATCCCTAACTCATTAGGAATCATTATCCCCAACTCTTGGAACTTGTTTGCGTGCCCAGACATGGTGAGCACGTGCTCGCTAACGGAGCTACCCTCTTCCATCTTACAGTTAAAGAAATTTTCGGAGGCCTCACAGCTCTCCACGGCCGCATGAGTCTCAAAAATCAGCCTGAGCTCTTTGATGATATCAAACGGGTCGTGGTGCTCAAAGCGCTTCTGAATCTCCATTTCTAAACCGTATAGGATGGCACACTGGACTGTGGAGTAGTGATTTTTCCGAGTGGCGTAAACATTCTTTACGTCATCGGTGGCATCTTCTGCAAGTGCGTCACCTACCGGTGCTTCGAGCACATAGGTCAACTGACCAGCCCTGAAGACAATCTTCAGTCCACGGAACCAGTCCGTGAAGTTGCTTCCATTGTTCTTAAGCTTTTCTTTCTCTAGGAACGCATTGAAATTGATGGAGAGGTTCACCATAATCTACAACAAATTTGCAAGTAGTTTTAGACTAAGTTTATGATAAATTGAGTTCAATCTAAACTCTTTAAATTAACTAGGTGAACTCCCACTCAAAACAACATCCCTCATGTTGTCTTAGTGATTACACGAACCAAATCCACGACACCAAGTCCGATCTTCACGAGAGAAGATGTAGTTTCATCGGTGAACAATCTTCATGTTCATCATATCATTTATATGACTCATGCTCTACCTTTCGGTATTCCGTGTTTCGAGACCATGTATGTACATGCTAGGCTCGGCAAGATTAACCTTAGTTTCCGCATGTGCAAATCTGGTTTGCACCCGTTGTATGCACACGTAGAATCTATCACATCCGATCATCACGAGATGCTTCGAAACGACGAGTCTTAGCAATGGTGCCAACTAAGGACGAACACTTTATTACTTGATATTTAGTGAGAGGGATCATCTTATAATGCTACCGTCGCGATCTAAGCAATACAAGATGCATAAAGGATTAACATCACAGGCAATTCATAATTAGTGCGATATGATATGGCCCTTTCTTCTTATGCCTTTGATCTCCATCTCCAAAGCATGGACATGATCTCCATCATCACCACCATTGCGTCAAGGTCAGTGGCACTGCTTCATGGTGGTCCATCATCGCTAGCAACTATTACAACTACTTGGAATAAAGCTATTACAAGATGAATAGACACGCAGGTCTTAACAGAATTAAAGACAACCATTAGGCTCCTGCCGGTTGCCATATTACAACAAGGATCATTGCATACATCAAATATAATCACAATCACATGATGGCCATATCACATCACAAAACTCCTACAAAAACAAGTTAGACGCCTCTAATTTTCTTTGCATGTTTTATGTGGTTTGGGGCTTTCGAATAAGAACGGATCTTACCTACGAAACTGAACCACAACGTTGATACAAGTTCTATCAAGTGCAAAGTGTAAATTGGATCTATACTATGGTGAGAGAGACAAACACCCGCAAAGCCACTTGTGTAAAGCAAGTTACACGTCAAGCGTGGAGCAAGTCTCATGTGCGATGACATGTAAAGTTAGCCCGAGCCGCTTCATCCCACCATACCGCAAGATGCAAAGTACACAAAGCAAAAGACAGCACGAGCACCAACGCCCACAAAACCATTGTGTTCTACTCGTGCAACAGATCTACGCATAGACACGGCTCTGATACCACTTATGGGTTCGTAGCATGGAAAACAAAAAAATTCTACCGCAAGAACGAACAAAACCCAGATCTAATCTAGATAAAAACCAAGATCTAATCTATTAGACATGTGGAACGAGATAGATCTGTACTAACCCTTGTAGATCCGAAAGCCTTGTGCGAGATCGGATCTCGTGGTTGATGTAGACGACACTTGCCGATCTCAAGATCGAGTAGACGATCCTTCCGGTGCCGCGTTCCGACAGCGCTTCCGCAACACACGTGCGGAGTCGATGCAGACCTTCCTCTCCCCGTTCCAGCAAGCAGCGGAGCTAGTAGATCTCTCCACGGAATCCAAGCAGCACGACGGCGTGGTGGTGGTGGTGGAGTAGAGAATTCTGCAGGGCTTCGCCTAAGCCAGAGCAGAGCGAAGGAGGAGGAGAGAGGCGGCTAGGGCAAGGAGTGGAGGGCAAGGGGGTGGCGCCTCCACCCCTCTATTTATAGAGGGAGGGGTGGCGCCTACGGTTCCCACCCCTAGGGCCAGCTCTAGGGCCAGCGCACAAGGGGGGCTTGGGGGGAGTTTCCTTCCCCCCCAAGTTTCCCCTTTTCCTTTCTTGGTTTTCAAGTAAACTCCACATAACTTTCTAGAACCTTCCGGAACATTCCGAAACCTTCTAGAATCCCCATATAAACACTCCGAAACATTTCCGAACCTAGAAAATGATCTCCATTATATGAATCTTATTCTCCGGATAATTCTAGATCTCCTCGTGATGTCTCAGATCCAATCCGAGACTCCGAACAACATTAGGTCTCCAACGCACATTCTTTATCTACCTAAACAGCATCGAACCTTAAGTTTGTCACCCTACGGTTCGTGAATATGCAGACATGATGGAGACACCTCTCCGATCAATAACCATCAGCGGGATCTGGAGATCCATAACGGCTCCCATACACTCAACGATGACTTCGTGGTCGATAGAACCATCAACATATGAAACAAATTCCCTTTGTCACGTGATACTCTACTTATCCGAGGTTAGATCGTCGGTATCTCCATACCTAGTTCTACCTCGTTACTGATAAGTACTCTTTACTCGTTCCATGATATGTCATCCCTTGTGACCTAGTCACATGCTTACAAATAATGGATGACATTACACCGAGAGGGCCCAGAGCATATCTATCCATCATATGGATGGACAAATCCCAATCTTGGTCCATGCGCTTCAACACATACTTTCAGAATACCCAATGACACCTTTATAACCACCCAGTTACGAAGTGGTGTTTAATGTCATCAAAGTACCCATCCGGTGATGGTGATTAACATAACCTCATGGTCAAAGGATTAGGTTACTATGCATTTGAAAACTTGTAGCAACACAAACTTAATGACTTGATCTTATGCTACACTTACTATGGGTGTGTGTCCATCACATCATTCTCCTAATGATATAACCTTGTTATTAATGACATCCAATGTCCATGACCAGGAAACCATGATCATCTATTAATCAACAAGCTAGTTCAACAAGAGGCTTACTAGGGACTCTTTTATGTTTACAAAACACACATGTATTAGTGTTTCCTTATAATACAATTATAGCATGGGATGTAAACATTCATCATAAACACAAAGATATAATAATTATCACTTTTATTATTGCATCTTGGGCATATCTCCAACACTACTATTGCAAGGGGACTGGCCATTGGAAGCGCAACTGCCCCAAGTATTTGGCAGACAAGAAGTCCGGCAAGGCAAACAAAGGTATATATGATATACATGTTATTGATGTGTACTTGACTAGTACTCGCAGTAGCACCTAGGTATTTGATACGGGATTGGTTGCTAATATATGTAACTCGATTCAGGGGCTACGGAACAAGCGACAACTAGCAAGGGATGATGTCACAATGTGGGTCGGCAATGGATCAGGAGTTGATGTGATCGCCGTCGGAACGCTGCCTCTCCATATGCCATCGGGATTAGTTATAAACCTGAATAATTGTTATTTGGTGCCTGCACTTAGTGTCATCGGTTTGAGGACAAGTACGCCATGAGGGGGTCCTCGAGGCGTGCGGGAGAGAGGGGTGTGAGACGTACGGTGTTCTGGGACGGTGAGCACACAAGTTTACCTAGGTTCGAATCCGCCGGCTTTGGACGGACCCTACTCCTGATAGCAATCCAGTAATACGGCAGAGCCGGAATATGGGTTACAAAGGTTTCGCCTGTGCGAGTGGAGATTGTAGACTATTGGTTATTGCCCTAAAGGCTCTCCCTAGGACGGCTTATATAGATATCCGGCCTAGGGTTTACAGGAGAGATCAATCCGGCTACGACTAAGAGTTGGTTACAGAGTACATTTTGAACTACAAGTAATATTATGGGCCTAAGTCGGTAAGTGTTCTGGGCCTTCCCGTAGTCGGATTGGACTCCGTCTTCTCTCCCTAACTGGGCCGCCCGTGAAGCAAAGCTCTAACCCGAAGTGGGCCACCCTGGTCAGTGAGGATCTGTGAGGATACCCGGAAAGTATATCCCCAACAGTAGCCCCCGGAGGCCTCCAAGATCCAAAGTCAGATTTTATCATCGTCTAGCTTGATTTTTGGCTTGCAGAATCTTGAAGGGTTCCTGAAACTTCACAACAAAAAATACGATCCGGGTCTTAAAAGTAAGTCGGACCTTTCAATTAGTTATTCAGATTTTCTAGCTCGCTTTAAAACTAAGCCGGAACTTGGTCCCTAACGCCACCTGACACAAGCATGGTCCAGTCACGTCATCTGACAGACCTTCCGTTAGCACGACCGTTGGTGGGTCCGTAGTTCGCGGAACCGAGGCGTCGTTTCAATGCGTGCGTGGAGATCGAGGCGACGCAATCATCGCGCGGGCCCTTCCCAGTTCTTTCCACGACGCGTGGCAGTTACACTGTAGCGTTTGCACGAATCTTGGCGCTGGTAGGTGGATATAAGGGGTTTAGATTTCTTCTTCTCCTCTTCACCAGTCCTTCGCCGTTCGTGTCCTCCCAATCCTCCAGCGCGCCCAGAGCCTTTTCGTCCTCCTCCCACAGAGCTCCTAGCGCCACCACTTTAAGGTCACCCTTTTCCATCGGAGAGAAAAATGGCTTCATCTTCTTCTTCCTCTCTGGCGGCGGCGGCGGCGGAAGTGGCTGCGGAGAAAGAGAGCTTCCGGGGAATCTGGATCCCCTGCGCCCTCGACGACGACGGCCTCAAAAATGTAAAGAAGGGGGGCTTCTCGCCGCCGGCGACTGGCGGAGCAGTTTCGGTGAAACCGTCCCCAATCCACGCGAGGGCGAGCACGTCCACTTCGGCACCCATCTGGACCGAGGTTTGTCCTTTCCTCCCTCGGACTTCTTCTCCGAGGTGATTGACCACTATGGAGTTCAACTCCATAATATTCCTCCCAATTCTCTTCTAGAGATGAGCGCATATGCCACGCTTTGCGAGGGCTTTCTCGGCATTAGGCCGAGTTTGCTTCTTTTCCGGTACTATTTCCATGTCCGGAGAAATTCCATTACTGCCGGTGTTCCTTATATCACCGGTACTATTAGTTTTTCTGTTAGACGAGACCGGGCATATCCCAAATTTTTTGCCAGTGACTCGGTCAAACAATGGCCAGCCACTTTTTTCTATCATAGGGATATTCCGGCTCCCGGCAAAGCTACTGCTTTGCTGGCTTTTGTCGACGGAGCCGCCACGGCCCAGCCTTCCTGGGACGAGGCTGCTCCGGCTCTCACCGACGATCTGATCCTCGCTAAGAGGCGGATCGAATATCTTATCAAGCACAAGGGTCTGAGAGGATCTGACTTAGTCCAGTGCTGGGTCGCACGTCGGATCCAGCCACTTCAGTACCATGGGGATAGACTGATGCACTCCATCACGTCTTCCAAAAAAGATTCTCTCCGCATCAGCCCCAAAGCCTACACCAGCCAAGGTTACATAAGCCAGATCAAATGGCTGATCAAGGAGCGGATTGAGAGGAAAATTCCAGAGATTTCTCTGGACATGCACACGGCGGAAACCCCGTGGTAGCGGCAAGCTTCCATCAGTACACCTTTTACTTGTTTCAATCTTTTAAATCATACACTGCAATACTGATATGTTTTCTTGTTTTCAGCTTGCTGATCTCCCCGAGTCGGAGCTTGCTCCACTCGAAGGATATCCTCCTGAGTTTTCTCAGGATACTGAAGTGGTCCCATTGGCGGACCTTGCGCTCAAGAAGCGCAAAGCTCCGACAGTGGCTGTTGGCACAAAGGAGGTGCCTGTTGTGAAGAGGTAACTTTCATTCACAATTTCCGCCTTTGTACCTTTCTCAAATTTCTTTCTGAGATGTAACATTTCCGACATTACTACATTCTCAGAGCAAAGCCTCTCATCAAGGGTAAGGGGAAGGGGATTCCTGCAAAGCCCCTGCGACAGACAAATCTTACCATAGCTTCCCCTGCCATGGCTCCTTCGACTCCTGCCCCTCAACCTTCTGCAACACCGGTGATTACTCCTTCTCCGGTTGTTGCAGAAGATCCGGCTCCTCCAACGGCGCCTGTGATCCTTGGATCAGACACTGACGTCACCGTGGGTCCGTCAGCTCAAGATAAGGGTGAACCCTCTTCGGGTAATGATCCCTTGGCTGAAGTCTTCGCCGACAACCTCCTCAGCAACCCCGGACTTGCCAAATTTGGCTTATCCTGGAAATCTGCAGAGGAGATCCAGCGGCTGGCCAGGCAAGTCCTGGACAAAAGCCATCTATCTCCCAAAGAGGAAGCGCAAGAAGCAGAGGACGTCAAGTTCTCTAACCTTCTCCCCCAAGTCCGCCTTCACGACGAGAGGATCAGGACTGGCGAGCTTCCAACAACCCCAGTAATTCCTCTTACTCTCGCCGAGAAGGTGGCAGCTGAGGTGAACGCGGGGTTAGACAAACTCACCCACGAGCAATATGTAAGTCGGAATTCCAACTCTTGTTTTTTACCTTATGTTATATCATATCCTCTCACCCCCAAGGATGAAGTAGGATATAGAAATCGGGGTTTATGCTTTCATTAGGATGCCAAAGAACGAACTAGTGTAGCCCCCAAGGCTCGTGCTGATATTTAGCAAAAACTATTAGCCCGAGTCTTAAGTAGCTTTCTAACTTTGGGTATTATGACTTACAGAAAGTGTATTCCTATAACCAGGAATTGTTAAAAAATGTCTCTGATAAGCGGAGAGAAATCAAAGCTCTCTGGCTTAAAAATGCTGAGCTCAAGTTATCCAAGGATGAAGCCGAAGGTAACATTTTGAGATTCAAAGCTTGTCTTTTACTTTTTTTCAATGTCGATTTTTTCTGAACTGTTGTTCTTTTTGACTTACAGCGTTGGTGAAACAATCCATCGCTATGATTGAAGAGGCCGAGAACCTCAAAACCTTAGTGGTGGAGAACAAGGGAATTCTCCAAGAGCTGGATAAGCTCAAGGCGGATCATGAAAGGAGCATAGCTCAAGTCCTCGAGTCCTCCTCCATGGCCACTGAAGAGCGCGATCTCAAGATTGCCGCTCAAGATAAGGTTATCTCGGACCTCAAAAATGAGGTTGGCAGAGAGAAGGATATCTCCCAGGCGCTCCGGGCTGAACTCCAGAGTCTTCAGGAGGAGAAATCCAAGATTGACGACGTCATTCTTGGTATGTTCCATCTATCTGACTTTTCATTTCTTCGACTTTCATCAATGTCAGATTTTCATTGACTTGTTTTGTGTATAGGTCCTCTGAACTTGATGGACTCCTCCTCGTCCGAACCCCGCACTCACCGGCTTACCCAAGTCGGTGATCTTATTCATGACTACCGCCAGTCCCTTGAGGACATTGCCGAATCTCTCAGGATTCCGGACATGCCAAGCATGTCGGACTTCTAGGTGTGGGAGAAGGCCAAGGAGATGTCGCAGCTTGTTCAGGACTAGAACATGTCCTATGCGCGGACCGCTGCGTAGAACGCTCTCACCATGGTCATGAGCCACCATGGAAACATGGAGATATGGCAAGTGAACAGAGGGTACTGCAAAGTGGACGAAGACGGCCAGGAGAAAGACCTTCAAGCCATCATGCACTCCTGCGCTGGATATGGGTGTCACGTAGCTGATCTGACCAGCTACAAGACACCCTTATTCACCCACGTGGATACTCCGCCACCTCCTCCAAAAGACGCCGAAGAAGTTTCCGACGATGAACGGACCACCTCGGATCCGGACACTCTAAACGATGGTAGGGCTATAACAACACTCCTCAAAGTAAGTATTTCCCATCTAGAAAACCCCAAGTTGTCACCTTGAGTACTAGATGAGTCCAACAAACACCACAATTTCATAAAGATATCCAACTCCAAATATAACTCATAACAAGTATTTGAAATCTCTAGCCTAAGTGCCACCATGGTGTGCACGCTGTCACTTTCACACACATGGGGAGAGCAGAGATCTATTAAAGCACTTGAGTAGAAAGGTAGATCTATAGATTACAAGCTCATGATCTCAATAAGATCATGCATAGAGAGAGAGATGAACACATAGCTACCGGTAGAACCCTTAGCCTCGAGAGAGAACTACTCCCTCCTCATCATGGGAATCAGCAATGGTGATGGAGATGGTGGTGGAGATCGATGGAGATGGCTCCGGGGGCACTTCCCGTCCCGGCAGGGTGTCAGAACCGAAACTTTCTGTCCCCCGAATCTCCCCTTCGGTGGTGGCGGCGCTGCGGAACTTTTCGTGGATTTCTGATTGACGACTTAGGGTTTTGGTATCGGGAGGCTCTTATAGGCGAAGGAGGCAAGGTCTGTGGCCGGCCAGGGGGCCCACACCATGCCCTCGCGTGGCTTGAGTGGACTCGTGCCATGGGGTGGTGTGGCCACCCTGTGGCCCCTCTCCGACTCTCCTTCTGGCTCCGTGAGTCTTTCGCTAAAATAGGAACTTTGGCCTTTGTCCCATCCAATTCCGAGAATATTCATTTTCTGACTTCCTGGAACCAAAAACAGCAGAAAACAGGCAACTGGCACTCTGGCATCTTGTTAATAGGTTAGTCCAAGAAATCATATGAAAAGTACTCCAAAGTTGGAACAAAACACAAGAAAGTAGATAAAACCAAGCATGGAACATCAAAAATTATAGATACATTTGCAATGTATCAACATCCCCAAGCTTAACTCCTGCTCGTCCTCGAGTAGGTAAGTGATAAAAAGAAAGAATAATTTTTGAGGTGACATGCACCATCAAAGACTTGATCAAAGTAGTTATAAAACATTCAAAGCTGGGATCATAGTACTTCAATCATAACATGAAAGACACAGTTCTAGCAATAAGACAAAGAAAATATGATGCAACATGAAAAGGCACAAACAAAAGATTCATGAATAACAATGCTTTGCAAGACGTTAGTTTGTTTCACATAAAGAAAACATAGCATAATAGCATTCAGCTTGTCCCTCATAGAGTAGCAAATATAAATGCATAGGACACCTTCAAAGTTCATAAGAGTGACTAGATACAAATAGTTTAAAACAAGCAATATCAAGATATGCATCAATCAACTAGTCTTGGGACAATGCACATAGAACTAAGAATGGCCACTATGCTCTCAAAGTAGGTGCATAAAGGTAGAAGGTGGAGACTCAATATATGGTGGAAGAAAGGCCTTTATAAAAGGAAGTAGGGATTCAAGTCTCATAAAGAGCTTCAAAAAATTATGGTACTTATTAGCTTTCAGCTCTCATTGCCCCTATCATAAGCATCTTTAAGGTGATTAAGGTTAAAGTGACACAACTAAGAGGATATGCTTGACAAGTTATAAACCGAAATCTCATGCCCCTTACTTACGAAGACATATCCTCATGTTACTGAACTTCAGTCACGAGTAAACTCTTGTCATTGTAAGTACATGTGTATCATTAAGAACCGCCAACGGGGTACCCCTTGCACATGATACAGGAGCTTTCCCATAATCAAAATGACAAGGGAAGCAAACAATGAACATTTCAGCGATCTTTTTATTTGCTATTTGCATAGGTTTTTATTGAGGATGCTTCATAGAGTGCTCATTATGGTGATGTTGCAAGTTTCCACCATGATTAGGCATGGCTTAGGCTAGCGGCCCAGTTGTTTCTCTAACACACATACAAACTCCATGATCTTACAAGTTCCACTTTTATTTCACACCGCCGGGATCCGTAAGCAAAAGAACATGACATCAACGGGGTACAAAGTACAAGTGCAATGTTGAAAGTGTTCCCCATGAAACATGGTTCTGCTAATTTCAACTTATAAAGCGCAAGCATATACGCAACAAAAAAGGACCCAGTGGTTCAAGTTTATTAGATGCAAAAAAATAAAGTGTGTCATCAAGTTCGTGAGAGCTTTAATCACTAGTTTTCTCATAGCAGGTTTAATTTAGAAGGTAAACAAAAGCATGAATGTACTTGGAATAGCATAATCTAGTAGGTAGGTATGGTGGACTCTTTGGAATAACTTGGTTTAGGGAGTTGGATGCATGAGTGGAACTCATACTTGGTTGTCGAGGCTAGCAAAAGACTGGAAGCGACAAACTAAGAGAGCAGTAATGGCCATAATCATGCAGAGCGATAAAACATCATTGATCAAAGCATAAAGTGATACTACAAGTTGAAAACTAAAGGATCATAAAGGCTTATGGTGACTTGATAAAGTCATAACATGGTGTGAGCATGCGCCAAGTCAACCCAAATAAAGCATCAAAGGAGAATACCACTATACTATGCTTTAATATGCTAAAACAACGCATGATTCATCCAAGGCACATTAAGCAATCTCAATTGTTTATAACAAGTCATGCTACAGAAAATAATACTAAGCATAAAGCCAAAACAATATCAAGCATGGCATGACAAAGCATAGGCCACAGTCAAAAACAAGCTCTTTTTACCACATAAGCATGAACTTTCCTACTCGTTTCCAAACCAAAAAAAACTATTTGCAAACCAATGTATGAAAAAGGGGGTCCAACCAATTTATTAAGCAAACTAAGCAAACCAAGAAAACGAAAAACCAAAACAAAAACGAAAAAGAAGACGCTCCAAGAACAACACAATTGTGCATGAAACAATAAAAATAAAGCGTTTGGAAGAAACCTGAGATTTTATTGATGAAGAGGGGGATGCCTTGGGCATCCCCAAGCTTTGATGCTTATACTTCTTGAATATTTCTTGGGGTGACACGCGTGGCATCCCCAAGCTTGAGGTTTAGTCCATCTTTCATCTCATTACTCATTCCTTCCATACACCTGAAAATTTTCCTTCATACAAAACTTCACACAATTTTTATTAGCAACATTAGTACACTCAAAATAATAAGTCTTTAGGTTCACTTATAACACCAAATAAACTTCCATTAAAACACTAGCTAATGTAGCACTTTCCTCAAAAAGCTCAATTCCCCAAAAGAACTCAAAAAGGAACCAACAAGAAGCAAATGCAGAAAATGGCAGAAATCTGTCAAAACAGACCAGCAGGTAAAGACAAATTTTTTCGAAGACCTTCTGTTGCTCAAATCAAAAAGTGTTGAACTAACTAAAGTGAGATAACAACCTGGGGCAGAAGCACAAAACTTCACGCCTCAAAAAGACGTTCAGAGATTTTACACCAATTTTTACGGTGAAGCACAGAAATCTGTTTCGGGACAGCAACTTTCCCAATCATTACTTCTCTCTCATTAGATGTTACTCTTGGCACAAAAAGCAAATAAAAAGGATAAGGAGCGGTTATTACAGAGGTAATAACTTCCAAGACTCATCTAAAACTTTTGGCTTATCTCCCAGTAAGTACTTTTCTTTAACGCCTTTAAGTTAGGCATGATAGTTTGAGAAGATGCTCTCATAAGAAATATGAATTGAAGTAAAAGAGACTATCAAGAAGCAAATTTAAAGCACATTTGAGTCTAACCCACTTCCTATGCATAGGAATATTGTAAATAAAACAAGTCATGAAAGCACAAAGCAACAAGCATAGGAAAGCAAAACAAGTACAACTTCAAAAGTTTCAACATAAAGAGAGGAAACTTAATATTGTTGAGACACATAAAACCATGTTTCCCTCTCTCATAATAACTTTCAGTAGCATCATGAATAAAATTAATAATATAACTATCACATAAAACATTCTTATCATGAGCCACATGCATATAATCATTATTACTCTCCACATAAGCATAGTTATTCTTATTAATTATAGTGGGAGCAAATTCAACAAAATAGCTATCATTATTATTCTCATCACCATAATCATCAAATATAGGAGGCATATTGTAGTCATAATTAATTGCCTCCTCAATGGTAAGTGGACTGAAAATATCATATTCATCATTATAATCATCATATATTGGAGGCATAGTATCATCAAAGTAAATTTTCTCCTCCATGCTTGGGGGACTAAAAATATCGTTCTCATCAAAACCAGTTTCCCCAAGCTTAGCCTTTTCCATAGCATTAGCAATAATGGTGTCCAAAGAATTCATACTGACAACATTGCTATTAGCATGCAAATAAAGTTCCATGTGTTTTTTAATTTTCTCTTCAAACACTTCATGTCCTAACTCAAGATAAATACTATAAAGCTCTCTAATTTTGTTGTTGTTTTCCATTAAGCCTAACTAGTGAAAACAAGAAACAAAAAGATAAAATTGCAGAATCTAAAGGAAATAATTTTGAGCACTCACACCGAAGAATGTGAGTACCTTTTACCTTACCTCCCCGGCAACGGCGTCAGAAAATAGCTTGATGTCTACGCACTTCTATTCTTGTAGACAGTTGTTGGGCCTCCAAGTGCAGAGGTTTGTCGAACAGCAGCAAGTTTTTCCTTAAGTGGATCACCCAAGGTTTATCGAACTCAGGGAGGAAGTGTTCAAAGGTATCCCCTCTCAAGTAACCCTGCACTCAAGATACAAGAAGTCTCTTGTGTCCCCAACACACCCAATACACTTGTCAGGTGTATAGGTGCACTAGTTCGGCGAAGAGATAGTGAAATACAAGTGGTATGGATATAAGATAACGGTGCTAGAAAATACTTTGATGGCGTGGAAGAGACTAAAGGCAAACTTAAATAAAGATGGAAGCAAGCAAACATGTAACAGATCTAGTAGCAAACGGTGTTTCAATGCTTAGAAACAAGGCCTAGGGATCATACTTTCGCTAGTGAACACTCTCATATAAATATCTTCTCTTTATGATACTACTCTTAAATACTCTCCAGTTGGACACTCTAATCGATGGTAGGGCTATAACAACACTCCTCAAAGTAAGTATTTCCCATCTAGAAAACCCCAAGCTGTCACCTTGAGTACTAGATGAGTCCAACAAACACCACAATTTCATAAAGATATCCAACTCCAAATATAACTCATAACAAGTATTTGAAATCTCTAGCCTAAGTGCCACCATGGTGTGCACGCTGTCACTTTCACACATATGGGGAGAGCAGAGATCTATTAAAGCACTTGAGTAGAAAGGTAGATCTATAGATTACAAGCTCATGATCTCAATAAGATCATGCATAGAGAGAGAGATGAACACATAGCTACCGGTAGAACCCTTGGCCTCGAGAGAGAACTACTCCCTCCTCATCATGGGAATCAGCAATGGTGATGGAGATGGTGGTGGAGATCGATGGAGATGGCTCCGGGGGCACTTCCCGTCCCGGCAGGGTGTCGGAACAGACACTTTCTGTCCCCCGAATCTCCCCTTCGGTGGTGGCAGCGCTGCGGAACTTTTCGTGGATTTCTGATTGACGACTTAGGGTTTTGGTATCGGGAGGCTCTTATAGGCGAAGGAGGCAAGGTCTGTGGCCGGCCAGGGGGCCCACACCATGCCCTGGCGCAGCTTGAGTGGACCCGTGCCATGGGGTGGTGTGGCCACCCTGTGGCCCCTCTCCGACTCTCCTTCTGGCTCCGTGAGTCTTTCGGTAAAACAGGAACTTTGGCTTTTGTCCCATCCAATTTCAAGAATATTCATTTTCTGACTTCCTGGAACCAAAAACAGCAGAAAACAGGCAACTGGCACCGTGGCATCTTGTTAATAGGTTAGTCTAAGAAATCATATGAAAAGTACTCCAAAGTTGGAACAAAACACAAGAAAGTAGATAAAACGAAGCATGGAACATCAAAAATTATAGATACATTTGCAATGTATTAGAGTCTCAATCATGTCTGCATTATTCGCGAACCATATGGTGACACACTTAAGAGTTACCGAACACCATTTTGGAGCACATATGTTTCAGATGAAAGAATTGCAAAGCGCAGGAATTGTTTCGATAGAAACCGGAAATTGTTTCGGGTGAAATTGCAGAAAGTGGTTCTGCATGTGATATTGAAATATTGCAAGGGGCTATATGTGAATGTTTGTTAATTAAAGTAATTAACAAAATTCTGAATAAATTTAATAAATGAGTTTTATTAAATGAGAGAGCATTAAACTTGGAGAATTTTAATGCATTTAAAGTGGAGACTTTAAAAGGGAATGTGAAGAGGCATTTTAATGTGGAGGGGTTACCACCACATGAATGGGGGAGGTGAGGGGTCACCCCCCATGCGCCGGCCATGGAGAGGAGGGGCACCCCCCCCCCTCCTATAAAAGGCCACCCATTCCCTCCTTCATCCTCACACCTCCTTGTGAAGGATCTCTCTCCCCCTCTAGAATTATTCCCCTATGGTCTCGGATTAGCGAGATACATGTTCCCAGTGGCATTTCGTCTGGAAGGAGTTGTTGCTTCCGCTGGATCGCTGGAGCGAGGAGGTGGAGGTTGTCCGGTGGCTTGAACGTGTGTGCGAGTGCGGATGCGCTGCTGAGTTGCGGCGCTCGGACTTCCTCATGATCTTGAGATTGGCAAGTGTACGACTACATCAACCACGAGTTCCTACTCGTTAACAAAACTCGTTATCTTCGAGGGTAAGTTCTCGTTGGATGTATATCCACCCATTGCTTTGTACCTAGTAGATAGATCTTGGCGTGTAGTTCTCATCGTAGGAATTTTTTTGTTTTCTATGCTGCGGACCCAACAGCGGATGCTTGCAAGGGGTATAATCACAAGTATGTATTAGTCCTAGGAAGGTCGGTACATTAGCACAGGTTCACCCACACAACACTTAGTAAACTAAAGAAGATTAATCAACTATATGAAGCGAAAGCACTTGACGATATTTCCATGTGTCCTAGAGAACGTTTGGTCATCTTAAGTAATACAACCGGCTTGTCCTTTGGTAAAGAAAGGATTGGACCACTTGATGCATTTATTCTTATTGTCTTTTATTTACTCGTACTTTATTTACCTGCATTATCAAAAACCCCTAAAAATCCGTTTCCTAAGTATTTACAAAGAATTCCTGCTCCAAGCCACTAGCCAGCACCTTCTGCTCCTCGTTGGGTTCGACACTCTTACTTATCGAAAATGCTGCTATACACCCCCTATACTTGTGGGTCATCAACCTTATAAAGATATTGTTAATGGTGTTCCTGCAAGAAATACTGAAGTTTATACTGCTAATCATGTTTTACCCGAACCTTACATTGAGAAAATGCCTTTCCCAGTTAAGATAAAGGAACATTCTATGATAGCTAGGATGGTTAATAAAAGTACAAATAAAGCTGTTGAACCTGATGAACAAGTGGATGATGAACCTATAATAGCAAATGTGAAAGACTTTGTCACTAAATATGTAGAATATGGACACACTATCCTCTGTAAGGATACTTCTAATATTGTTTCACAAAGTAGTGTTATGAGAGCTAGTGTCTCTGTGTTTTCTGTTAGGATAAGTGGACATTGCTACAATGGTTCTTGTGATAGTTATACCGTTAAATTTATGTATGATACTGAAAGTTATTATGAGAGAGGAAAAAGTGTTCTTATGCATCTCAATCATATTAAGTTTCCTCGCTTTATGATGAAAGCCTTTATGTTACATTTGTTTTGCCTTCCTATGCTAGCAGCCTCTAGTTTCAATAATTTGTTTGTTTACAAAATTACTTTGCATAGGAAGTGGGTTAGACTTAAACATGTGTATTTTTTTCTTCTTGATTCTCTCTTTTACTTCAATTCATATTTTTATGTGAGCATCATTAAATTATCATTACCCATCTTAATGGCAATAAAGAAAGAGCTTTTTAGGAGACAACCCAATATATTTTTGCTTTCAGTTTGTTTTTGTTTATTTGAGTTTTGGAAGTTATTACTGCGGTGATAACCTCTCCTTATCCTTTTGTTTGGTTTTTGTGTCAAGATCAACCTCTAACGAGAGAGAAGTAATATTTGGGAAAGTTGTTGTCCCAAAACAGATTTTTGTGCTTCGCTGTAAAAATTCGTGAAACATCTCTGTACGTTGTATTGAGCTGTAATTTTTTGTGATTCTGCCCCAGGTTATTATTTAACTTTCGTTAGTTTTGCACTTTTTGATTTGAGCATCAAAAGATTTTCTAAAAAATTGATCTTTACCTGCTGGTCTCTTTTGACAGATTTTTGCCACTCTTGCATTTGCCTCTTAAATCGATTTCCTTTTTGAATTCTTTTTGGGTTTTCGGAAGTAGCTGCTACAGTAGCTTATGTTTTGATGGATTTCATTTGAAATTGAAGTTAAAAGGTTTATTACCTCGCATGCACTAATGCTACTAATGAGAATTGTGTGAAGTTTTGTGTGAAAGAAATTTCTAGGTTATAGGAGAAAATGGTGTAATAAGATGGTGAATGGTTAATTGACACAAACAATATGTGTATAAAGATGAAGATATTGGTGTTATTCAAGTAGTGATTCTGGAAGAATTTATTCGATGCCAAGTTCAGAGATCTCTAGAGTCCGCTTTCGAATAGGTAACAGTTCTGGTAAGAAAAGGTCCGCGAAAAATCTGTCAAGTTATATTTTTGCAGTTTTTATCCAACAAGGAAAGAAACAAAGCAAAAGAGGGACGGAAACAGAGCATGGGTGGCTCACACCACCCGTGGCGCGGGCCCCCCTGGCCGCACCACCAGGGGGTGTGGCCACCCCGGAGTCCGTCTTCGACCCATTTTCTCCTAGTACCTTCCTTTTGTTGTTAAACTTTGTAATATATAATCTCCCGGATCTCCCGAGGTTCGTATATCGCGTTCTCGTCGTGTTAGTGTCTCGATCTATTCTGTTTAGAGCTGCAACGCCATCGCGAGCTCCATCACAATCTTGAGCAGGAGACTCTCGTGGGACGGGTGAAACAAGAAAGGATCGCAACTAGGTGCGAATACATGGATCGGAACGTCATGGAGGAAGTAAAGGACATGTCAACGGGCATGAAAGGGCTGATACCTCCAACTCTAGACTTCAGTTCCTGCCCTACAGCAGTGGAAGCTCTACGAGTAACTGATGAGTTCTACGACAAGTACCGAGTCCTGAGGAGGAAGGTGGATATGCTTCAAGAGGAGAATAACAGGCTTCGCAAGATGCTGGAAGATTTCCTCGCGCCGATCGAGAGAACACCACCACCACCAAAGGAGTAATTCATCATCAGGTTTTGGCATCCCCTTGGTTTGTTCCAAGCTTGGGGGAGTGTCGCGGTATCATATCACTATCTTCTATATTTTTACCTTTTTAGTAGAGTCATATCATGAATAGAGAAGTTATCATGTAGGATGGTTTTCATTATGGAAGTGTCCCCCCTCTCGTTAGATATCTATGTATATCTTGGTGTGAGTTGCCGTTATGGAATATTAATGATAAGTTCTATCATTCACTCTTTTGCATATCTTATATTAGTTTTCAATTTCGGTTATATTATTGATCTTGTTAGTATTGGTATCACTTTGGGATCATTGAGTAAATTTAGTTGGTTTTGGCAAACCTGGCAGGTCAGTAGCAACACTATTTGAGAATTGAATGAAAAGTAGAAAAGTACTTTTAAGAAATATAATTTCATCATCTTTCTTTCTTGATTTGCTCATAAGCTTAGTATTATCTAGTTAAGATCTTTTGTGCTTCCAAGGAAGATTGCATGTTTGTTTTTATCACCTGTATGTTTATTTGTTTCCTTCAATTCTTATACTTGCTACCCAGCCTTGCTAGCCTAAAACTTGTACTGAGAGGGAATGCTTCTCGTGCATCCAATCTTTAAACCAAAACATATGCCATTTGTGTCCACCATACCTACCTATTAGCATTATTGCTATTCCAAGTAAATTCATGTTTTTATCTACCTTTCAAATTAAACTTGTTATGTGAAAATTAGTGATTAAAGCTCTCACGAACTTTATGGCACACTTTACTTTCCTGCATTTAATAAACTTGAACCATTGTGCCCATCTATGTTGCGTATATGCTTGCGCTTTATAAGTTGTGAGTTAGCAGAACCATGTTACCATGGGGATTGCTTTCAACATTGCACTTATTTAGTTGATATCATGATTCTTTTGCTTATGGATCCCGACGCGTGAAATAAAAGGGGAGCTTGTAAGCTCATAGAGTTTGTATATGTGTTAGAGAAACGCCGGGGCCGCTAGTCTAAGACATGCCTAATTATGGTGGAAACTTACAGCATAACCATAATGAGAAATATGTGAAGCATCCTTAATAAAAACCTATGCAAATAGCAAATAAAAAGATCGCTGAGATGCTCATTGTCTGCTTGCCTTGTAATTTTAATAAGGGAATGCTTCTGTATCATCGGGCAAGGGGTACCCTGTTGGCGGTTCTCTATGATACATATGTATTTACAATGACAAGAACTTACTCGTTACTAAAGTTGAGTAGCATGAGGTCTGGTACTCGGAAGCATGGGGCATGAGATTTTCAACTTATAACTTGTCAATCATATCCTCATATTTTTTCACTTTAACCTTAATCACCTGAAGATGCTTATGATAGGGGCAATGAGAGCTGAAAGCTAATAAGTACCATAATTTTTGGAAGCTCTTTATGAAACTTGAAATCCCTGCTTCCCTCTGCTAAGGGCTTATCTTTTTACTTTCTAGTTGAGTCAGTAAACCTATTCCTTTCTATCTCAGCAAGTATTTTGCGTTGTTGTGTTTCATTCATTCATATGATGATTTATTCAATCATGTTTCTTATGTTCCTTGTTTTGCACATTGCTCTTATCTTAGTGATTATTACTTTAAAAGCTATCATTGAAAACCCATTATGTTTGAACTCATGCAAATTGTTAACTATCCCTTGACCAAGAGCAAAGTTTCCCATTACCAATTATGATTTACTTTGTGTATCTTTATTGTGTTTCCTCTACTTATTGCAAGTTAAGATGTATAATAGTGAAGTTGTCTTCTATTATGATTTATGTATTGATGAATGTGATGCTTCTTGTCCGTATTATTTTATCGACTCTTCACTATATAAACCTGAGGTCATGTTTATTAAGCTCAGTTTTCGCTTGGAGACAAGCAAAGTCTAAGCTTGGGGCGAGTTGATACGTCCATTTTGCATCACTATTCTATATCATAATTTACTGTTATTCATTGATATATTTCATATTAAGAGATGATACTTATGTTATTTAATCTGTTTCTGCATGGTTGATGACTTTTGGAGGATGGACCGTTGCAGTCAGGATTCTGATGGAAAAGACGCTGTTTGGAGGCAAAATTCATGAAGATCAGAAAATCCGGGAAAATAAATGGAAAATCCTATTTTTCCAGAAGATGAAGGATGCCAGAAGGGGGAGCGGAGTTGGGCCACAGGGGGCCCACACCACCCCCTGGCGTGGGCCACCCCTGGTCGCGCCACCAGGTGGTGTGGCCACCCTGGACTACTCCTGGCTCTCCCCTTTGGCATATATTATCCCCACGAAACCCTAAGACTCGGGAGGGACCACAAAAAGATTTCGCCGCCTCTGCGGGGCGGAAAACTGCAGAGAGAGAAAGAGCTCTCCGGCAGGCAGAAATCTGCCGGGGAAATTCCTTCCCGAAGAGGGGAGATCGTCGCCATCAACACCACCATCAAGCTAGACTTCATCGGGATCATCGTCATCATCATCTCCGTCATCATCTCCACCAGCACCATCATCACCACTCCATACCGCTGTAACAATTTGGTTGAATCTTGCATAGTTCTTAGGGGAAACTTTCCCGATGTTGATTACTTGTTGTAGTTGATGCTATTGAGTGGAACCATCGAATTATCGTTTATGTTCATATTGTTACTTATTATTATATCATCTCTGATCTTGATCCATATGATGTCTTGTGAGTAGTTCGTTTAGTTCTTGAGGACATGGGAGAAGTCATGTTGTTAGTAGTGGAATTGTGTTGAGAAAGATTCAATAGTTTGTTACTTAAATTGTGGTGTTATTCTTCTAGTGGTGTCATGTGAACATCGACTACATGACACTTCACCTTTATGGGCCTAGGGGAATGCATTGTGTATTTGACTACTAATCGTAGGGGTTGCCGAAGAGACAGAAACCTGAACCCCCGTTAGGAAACCTTTTCACAAGGGGTGTTAGGATCTCAGAGTTTAAAGCTGTGGTTAGTTTTCTATCTTAATTACTTTCTTGTACGTGCGGATGCTTGCAAGGGGTATAATCACAAGTATGTATTAGTCCTAGAAAGGTCGGTACATTAGCACAGGTTCACCCACACAATACTTATCAAACTAAAGAAGATTAATCAACTATATGAAGCGAAAGCATTTGAAGATATTCCCATATGTCCTCGAGAACGTTTGGTCATCTTAAGTAATACAATCGGCTTGTCCTTTTCTAAAGAAAAGATTGAGTCACTTGCTGCATCTTTTATGTGCTCGCACTTTATTTATCTGTATTATCAAAAACCCCTAAAAATCCGTTTGCTAAGTATTGACAGAGAATCCTGCTCGAAGCAACTCGTCAACACCTTCTGCTCCTCGTTGGGTTCGATACTCTTACTTATCGAAAATATTGCGATACACCCCCTATACTTGTGGGTCATCAGTCGCTACGCCTGGCCTCGTCGACTCCCGCCGAAGTGCACCATGCGTCGAGGTTCACGTTGCCCCCGCCCTAGATCTCCTCGCGCCGGGTAAAGGAAAGCCGCCGTCGTCGGCTCCGCGCGGGCTTAGCCCGGGGGCACACGCCAACGGCGGATGGAGGGTGAGGTGTGCGGCGGGAGGGGTGGGAGGGTTTCTCCGCTTCGGTCGCCCACGAGGGAGCGACGCGAAGCCCCGTTTTCCCTGGGATGAGCCGTGATCTTACTATTACATGTGATCTAATTGATTTTAATGTGCATGAGCTTACTGTTTTTGATCCCAGTCGTTTGTAGTATAAGAATATGTACCAATTTTTGAAGTTTCATGAAGTATTTTAATGCCGACCGTTGATGGCACATGTGATCTAGTGCATGAGAAAGAAGCTGCATGGGAAATTTGGCGGTGTGGGCTCTGCCTTGGTCGCTGCGACTGCAGCTGCTAGCGAGATGGCTACGACCAATCAACAAGCAGAAGGGCACGTGCTGACGAGATGGAGTTTTCTGTGCATGCAGGTGTCGAGGTGTCGGAGCTGGCAGAAGGCGAGGCGTTGGTCGCACGTCACTACTACTTGCATGCCCGCTGATGAGCTTTCCACGATAGCTGCATCGAGTCCTCCAGAGCGCGAGCAGGGCGTGGCTGTGACTCGGAAGTTCGAGGACGTGATGAGCATCTGCCGACCGACGCGAGGATGAGACGGAGCGACACACAGTTGCTGATCACAAGCATATTACAAGCAACGATAATAACAAAGACTCTCCTATGAAGAAAAATAAACAAGGTATTGCGGTCGTTTTTCATTCCTCTGATGAGAGTGTTTAGCATAAAACCACCACTTTTCGCGTTAAATTTCGAAAAACCACCACTATTCGTTTGAATCGCAAAAAACCACCATTTTTCGTCTGATTTGTTGCAATGTGCGCTAAACAGGCAATTGACATCAGATCTGACAGGTTGGGCCACCTAGCAGACGGCGCTCGGACACGCCCGTCTGTTGCCGTTAACGGAGGGAAGTGGGACCCACCTGGCTCGGTCGGACAAAGAGGATAGGGTTCCCGATAGCTCGTGAGCCACCCGCATCTTGACCCCCTCCATGACATCGGCTACTCCCGGTGGCGGCGACGTCGGCGGCAGCGAGGACCCTTTCTTGGATGGCTGTGGCGACCCAAATGGAGGAAGCGGGTACGATTCATCGGGCGGTGGCGACGACCCCCTCCATCGGGCGGCAGCGGCTCTAGCGCGAGCTGTCGTGGCCTCGCCGGCGAAGACCAACCACCGTTGGGGGTCATCTCTGGGCGGCGTCGAGTAAGTTTCCTCTTTTCCTTCTCTGCAACCACATACATTAGTTGTTCCCTGTCTCTGAAATTTGATAGCCACACTGTCTCTGAAATTTGATAGCCATTAGTTCTAGCATGTTCCCTGTCTTTGAAATTTGATAGCCACACTTAATAGTTTGACCGTAGTAGTTTGACCGTAGTGTAAATTAGTTGGAATCTCAGATTGACTGTAGCTGAATTAACACTTGTTAACACCTGTTAGCTAGCTGAATTATTTTTTGTTTCAAAATTCAGTTTGGATGATGACATTTGGGATATAAGGTTTAATTTCCCTGGTGAAGACAATTTAGAGAGGACTTTGTGCTCCTCTGATGTTACTGTCATGAATCTTAGAGCTCTGATTCAAGAGCATGGTTATGATTACCAAGATGAAATTTACTATGTTAGAGAGAAGGGAAAAGGAGTTGAAGGAATGGAGGCAGTCAGCAACATGCAGAAGGTGAAGAAGATGATGGAATTATTTGAGCACAAGAAGGTGCTAGAGTTGACAATGATTAAGACAAATACAGCATTTCCTGTTGGATTAAACCAGGATCTGATGGAAGCTGAGCAGCAAAGCAATGATTCAGTGCTCTTCTCTGTTGACAATCATGGTGTGACTCATATCAGTGATAAGGAAGATGAAAGCATGTGCCCTGTTGCAATTGATTTCTCAGATGTGCTTTTTATTGGGACTCAACAAAGCTGCAACATGTACAAGGGGAAGAATCATGTGACTGAATTTGCATTACCAGTAGAAGTGCTTGATGATTCAGATGATGACTTTTTGTTTAAACCCTGTCAATTCAACCCTGAAGATCATAATAGAGGAGTAGCAGAGGAGCTAGAACTTATTCAGAAATTGAAGAGGCAAAGGAAAGAGATGGAAGAAGAAGATCCAGAAGATGTGATGATTAAGGACATGCTTAGGCAACAGAAAAAGCAGAGAGCGGATCCTAATATGCACATTGAAGGTGACACAGAGGTGGAAGAGGTATTTACAGAAGATGGAGAGTCTGAAAGTGAACACGAAGA
Source organism: Avena eriantha (assembly GCA_910589775.1). Lineage (NCBI taxonomy): Eukaryota > Viridiplantae > Streptophyta > Magnoliopsida > Poales > Poaceae > Avena > Avena eriantha. The sequence goes on from OU342740.1 coordinate 491,783,370, forward strand.
ACATGAATTGGATTTTTTTGCCAGAGAAGGTCACATTATGAGCCAGACCCAACAATTCCAGAATTTTTTGTGCCATCAGATGATGAGGAGGTCTGTGATGATGAACTGGCCTCTAGTGATGATGATGGATATGTCAAGAAGTTCTGCTTGTCAACTGGACGTAAGAGAAAGCTTGTGAAGAGTAAGAAGAGGATTTGGTATGATGAGGTGAGGGAAAATGCACATGAGCAGTTTTCTCTGCAGCTGTGCTTCCAAGATGTTTATCAGTTTAGAAATGCTCTTAGGAATTTTCATGTAGCTCAGCTAAGGAACTTTGCATACCACAGAAACAATAAAGACAGAATTATTGCATGGTGTAGTGAAAAAGCAGCCTTTCTAGACACTGGTAGACCTGCCAAGGAATACAAAGGTTGTCCCTTTTTCATTTCAGCTTCTAATATTGCCCATGAGAAGACTTTCTGTATTAGAAAGTTCCAAAGCTTGCACACATGTATTCCTCATGGAGAGAAAACCAAGGTGACAATTGATTGGTTGGCTTTGCAGTCTGAGCAGGCAGTTAGAGTAGATCCTAACAGTTGTGTGGACACACTAATTGACAATGCAAAGCAGAAATTTGGAGTAGAGGTGCCAAGGAGCAAGGCCTATAGGGATACATCAAGGATGGCTAGCATTTCTTGCAGCAACTGCAAATTAGTTGGACATAGGTATACCACATGTCCATCATAGCTGAGGCCAGAATTACTTCTTAGAAAATCTGGGCACACAGTAAGTATTCTTTATCTGTATTTTTTGTTCTATACAAATGCACCAATTTCTTTATCTACAAGCATATTAACTTTACCTGCACAATTTCCTTTGCCCAGGCAAGCAAGGGTAACAACACTGATGATGCATCCAGTTCTAGAACTACTGCACCACCACCACCACCACATACAAGGCCTGCCCATGCTACATCACCTTTTTCTGCACCTGGAAGGGCAACATCATCTGCATCAGCAGCTCCTGGAAGGGCAACATCATCTGCATCACCTTTTTCTGCACCCAGAAGGGTTGCAGCCTCAGGGAGCACTCTAGCATCAGGTGTGGAGCCAAGGACAAGTTCTAGGGCACCAAAACCAACAAGCAGGATGAGGGACTACCTAAATGCAGGGAAGCACAGCAGATACAAAAAGTGTATTTGATGTTTGTGCATGCTACTATGTTTATGTAAGACTTTGATGTTGTGTCTATCAAACAATGCCACTTTGTTGTTAGATTATGATGTTGTTCTTGTAATACTCTGTTTAAGTCTGCTCTTGTAAAACTATGATGTTGCTCCTGTAAAACTTTGATGTTGCTCTTGTTAGACAATATTTATGTGTTGCTCTTGTCAGACAATAATAGATAGGGTTGTCGAGACCCTGGGGTCTCGACAACATTGACATGCTACTTATAAAACAACAACACACAACTCATTTAACACAAATAGTTCTTACACTAGTTCCATCAACACACAAAGCACAAGTTCTCACCCAAAGGAGTTCTTACACAATGGTCTTAAACAAATAGTTCATACAATACTTCATAATGGATAAACTAACATTACACAAACACAATTACTCCTCACAAATGTCTTTAATCTTCTTCACCTTCTCCTTTAGAGCTAAACTTGCTTGAAAGAGGTCATATAACAGGTATTCAACCTTCTTTTTTTCTTCCTTCAGAATAGTCTTTTCAGCTTCACTCTTCTCACTCTTGCCCTTCATGACATCAGCCTGTGTTCTTAGTAGGTTCTTCAGTTCTTCCACAGCTTTCTTCAGGACCTCCACTTCATTCTTTAGAGCTGCTGCATAGTTTCTGGCCTCAACTAGCTGCCTATCAGTTTCTTTGGCAGCCTCTGTTTCTTCCTGATATTTATTGTAATTGGCCTCAAGCACCTTCCTCTCTGATGCATCCATGAACTTCTTGACATCATCCAATAAAGTGTTGTGCTTCTTCTCTATCTTCTGTTTCTTATCAGACAATTTCTTAACCAAAAGGCAATTCTCATAATTGTCATTGATTCTGCCAGTATGGGCTTCTTCATACATACCCCAAAGTTTGGTCAATGCATTCTTTAGAGTATCTGGCCACTCTTCATGATCTATCCATGCTTGAAATCCACAGTTCATGACTTGCTAAAATGCATAAAAATAAACATGAACTAAGTCATTGAACAGAAGCAGTACAGTACACTAAGCAGTAAACATTTTTATTCAGTTAATGAAAAGAAACAATGTGATCATGTATGACTATTGTTTCAGTTAAGGGAGCACTGCAATTTCTTTTATTAAGTTAAGGAAGTAGTACACTACACTAAACAGTAAAAAATAAAGCACTGCAATTACTGAACTTTTCTGCTAATCACTCCTAATATCAGTTTGTGCCATGCTAACCTTACTTACACAATATCAGATGGAGTCAAGCTTGTAGATTAGGTAGAACTTACATTGCCAATCTGACACATGTAGAACCTACGTCCTGTGTTCGTCCCTTCGAAAGCAACACATTTCTGCGGCACCAAACTGTGGCCGCGGCACACCTCTTGGCACCCCTCCGCAATCCCTTGAAACTCTGGGTCCACGCATGTATCAGGGGCGTAGTCTATGTCGACAAAGTCCTAATCCAATGATAAATGTAAAAGAAATCGGCTTCAATCTAGGTAAATCGAGGCGAATCCCAAATTTTGAATCAAACCCTAACCCTAGGATTTGGGGAACTTACATCTAGCACAGAAGGGCCAAAAGATTCGCTGTCGTTCCAGCTCGGCATGGCCGCGGTGGCTGTCGGAGTACGCTGGTGGCCCAGCCGCAATGGCGGAGCGGCGGCGTCGGCGCTACGGCGGCTCCTGCGACGGCGGATCCTGAGCTGAACGGTGCGGTCGGGTGTGGTTGTGGCTATCGGGAACCCTATCCTCTTTGTCCGACCGAGCCAGGTGGGTCCCACTTCCCTCCGTTAACGGCAACAGACGGGCGTGTCCGAGCGCCGTCTGCTGGGTGGGCCCAACCTGTCAGATCTGGTGTCAATTTCCTGCTTAGCGCACATTGCAACAAATCAGATGAAAAGTGGTGGTTTTTTGCGATTCAAACGAATAGTGGTGGTTTTTCGAAATTTAACGGAAAAGTGGTGGTTTTATGCTAAACACTCCTCTGATGACGATGGACTGAGATCTCCGTTGGTAACTAATAGAGTTTTTTCAGGTCTGAAAATGGGATCAGTACACGTGAGTGAGGATAAACCGAATGAAATGGGGACAATTAAAACGAAGGAAAATAATGAGGTTGGGATGGAAACGGAAGATGTGAAGCCTACTGATTGTATGCTCCCTTTTAACCACACTTTTTCTGAGCCATTAAGAACAGATGTTGTTCCGATTTTTTTTTATTTTTCTTTTTGAGGGAAAGAGAGAGTTTTATTATATCGGAATGTCACAGTTTACAGAGTCGGCTAAGACAAAATCATTGAAAATTTTGTTGTGGTTTCTTCAGATATGGCGTACATGCGCACGCTAAGCTGAACCCCATTAAGGAGGAGGTCATAGCTTTTGGGGGTATTTCTGAATCCTCGAAACAGGCGGGGGCATTTCTGAATCAGGGGCGACTAATGTGAGGATTAGTACACGTTTTCAAAGCCAACCAGATGCTGACGCTATGCAAATGGAGAAGGCTATGAGAAATGTACATGACCGCAATGCATACGCTGATACAGGTAAATTATCACAACCTACTCATTCTTTTTTATCTCTTGATGATAATGAAATTCTGGCGAGAGCAAATAAGATCGGTGTTTCGTTTGGGGGGGGGGGGGGGGGGGGGGGGGGGGGGTACACATAAGCAAGCATTAGAAAATGTACAACAAATTAAGGGGTTCGAGAGGAGACTAGAACGTTGGTTACGTTACAGAAATATATTGCCGATTCAATTGAAGGGGATATTGGCCCCTCCAATTTGATCGTTTCAAAATACTCCAACCTATGTGAGGATTTAATTGATGATGAGATGGTCTTGGATGATAAATTGAATCATCCAATACTGGATGGTCATAAAAAAAACTCGTCAGAGAAAAGCTTATGATGTCTCAAACGTGCGGAGAATCATGAGGAACAGGATAAAAAACCTTCTCTTAATGCAGAATTTAAAAGGGATGGCAGTGAGGGTTTTCGAGACCCACGGAAACATTTATTTGTCAAAGAATCTATTAGGGAACATCGCTTAGATTTTATTGCCTTATTGGAGATAGGAACATCTAACTTTGCAGTGCCTTTTTTGAAGCAGGTTGCGGTTGGTTGTGATTTTAATTGGATTTGTTTGCCGCCACATGGTAGGTCTTCGGCATACTTGTGGGTATTAACACAGATACTCTCCAGGTTCTCATGGTGACTAATGGAGATTATTGTGTTAAGTTGCATATTAAATGTGAGGATGGTTTTTAGTGGGTTTTAATTGTATTTATTATTGATATTATTATTATCTCGTATATTGTTACTTAGTAATCAAACTCCATGTATAATAATCTCTGTTTAATAATATTTTATAATGAAATCTTTGGAATTTCTAATTCCAACATATCTGGAATTCAATTTATCAATTAGAATATTAAATACATTAGTTAACAATCTAGTCTAAACTTCTAATTAACTTTAAATTTCAAATGAATTTCTTTTCCCTCAAATAATAAGAATAAGCAGAGGTCATGTCGAAATCTATCGCACTTGTCCTGACTTTACTTGTCGGAACAAGAGAGATCTCGATCCAGCTGCACCATTTAGTTATTCCCGAATTTTCTCATACATGAATGCAATGCACAAGCATATGTCCTCTCTATTTCTAGCCTCAAATTCTGAGGTGTTACAACCCGCAACCTAAGCTGCAAAGGGAAACCCCCCAAAAGACCAAGACTGGGTCAACATTTTGGTATTCCCCATAGAGTCATCGCCACATCCTCTTCTGGTGCCACCCTCAGGGTACATCAACTATCTAGGATATTGACGTGTCCACCAATCCTAACAAAGGAGAAGTCCCCATGAACCGGCCTCCAACTTACCTCTCCAAGACGGAGGAACGGAGAAGCCATTGTCCCCCAACTTGGAATAGCCAAGCGGAGCTTAGGTTTGCACTCGGAAAAACTAGTCATCGTGTGTAAAAGAGAAAATAGCGTTCCACAATGACCCTAGGGTAAGGTCATCCAAAGATGTCGCTATTGCTTGGCCGACCAGAGTCAAAGTAAGGCTTTAGTATCGAGGTGCTACTCTCTCGTCGAGCCAAATTACTGATATCTTCATACACCTTTTTTATGAAAGAAACGCATGTATATGATGGTGCCTTTCGGTCATCGGAGGAGAGGGGTGGCGGTGGCGTGGTCATACGCGATCACCATGGGAGCTTCTTGGCAGGAGCTTATCATTTTTTTTCCATGTCGCTGATGCTGAGGGTGCTGAGCTCATGGCATGTCTACGTGGTATTCTGGTGGCTAAGGAGGTGCAGGTTACGAACCTCGTCCCGGGGACGGACAGTGTCGAGGTTGCGGCAAAACTCAGGAGGAAGGAGAAGGACAGGGTCTGTTTATGGACCTCTGATTAGTGAGTTAAAGGCTCTCCTTGATGTCAAAGAAATTTCGGTGCGATCGGTGCGGCGTTCGGCTAGCACAATGGCGAAAGAGAGCTGCGATAATAATTTGTGTAAGGTGTGGTTTCGGGTTCCACCCGATTATATTAAGCGTAGGATTCTTCTGGACTTGGGTTTGATTGAATAAAATCACAGCAAATTTATCTAAAAAAAATACTACTGTATCAAAACACCGAACCTTCCATCTAGAATTACCATCGGCAAGCTCTTAATTAATAATCGGTCGATGTTCAGATTCACCATTGGTCCGACACAAGCACCTTGCAGGGCGACGGTTGCCGCGACGGTTGCTCGTCATCCAGTTTCACCCGGCACGACAGGAACCTCTTCCAGTCGTCCAAGTACGAGTCCAGTACGATGTCCACGTCCACCTCCGCGGACCGCGACCGCCTCTCCGACGCCATGCGGCCGCGCAGCTCGTCGGACAGCTCCACCCCGGCGCCGAGCGCGACCATCCTCACGTGCTTACGCGCGCCCTCCGCGACGCAGAACTCAGCCACGCGGCCCCACGCGAGCACCGCCCCCGCGTAGGAGACGGCCACCGTCCCGCGCTCGTTGTAGAACTCGCACGACTCGGAGCTCCGGCTGCTGCTGACGCCGTGGAGCGTGAGGTTGAACGTCGGGGAGACGACGGGCGGCGGCGGTGTCGTCGCGCCGTCGAGCCCGTCGAAGCCGGCGAGGTCGACGGAGAAAGTGGGGACGAAGATCTGGAGTCGGTCGGGATCGGGGAAAAGTAAAACGATCACCACCACGGCGATGAACCAGGCTAGTATCGAGGCTGATATCATGACGAGGCGAACGGTTTCTTCCTTCCTCGGAGCGGTGGGAACGCGGGGCGATGCCCCTGCTTCCAGGTCCGGCTTCATGGCGGAGACGCGAGACAGAAGAAATCTTCTACTCCGTAGAGGGATTTGTCCCGGATACGTGCGCGGCCTTGGCACTATATTGACAGGGGTTGGTGGAGTGCATCTCCAACTATATTTGAGGTGTCCATCTTATTTACCCCTCCGCTCTCAAATTAAATGTTTGAATTTTTTTAATTTTGAACGTACCTAGACGTTGATTCATCCAAATTTAGGCAAACTTGCGATATCTTTAAAAAAAGAGGAAACAAGACCTTCTATCCCGATTTAATGAGACCTTGTTTAATACATGCCGGTTATCACAAGTTTTTTTTATCAAACTAATACGTCGACGGGTGAAAACAAATTTGTTTACAGGTCCAAAGATAAAATAGTTGTTTAGGTCATCGAGGGTTGACGGGGAGACATGCAATTTTTTGAAGCACAGATACTCATCCGATTCACTGTGGGCATATTTGTCTAACTGACAAGTCTGAAGGAATCGATGTTGGACTTACTGGATCATTAGCCATTCGTGCGACAATTGATCACTTGTGGAGATCTATAAAGGACGTGTTTGGTAGTCCGCATCAAATTTGGAGCCCCGTGGAGCATGTCCCCGCGAAAACAGCGTTTGGGTCATGTTCTCCACTTCGTTTGATTGCCTCTCCGATCTTTTTTTGGCTCGGAGGAAATATGTGTGTCGACTGTTTGGTTGGCTGCTTTGCAGCCCATTGAGGAAAGCCAAAAACAGTGTGCCGATGTTTGGTTCTATCCAAAATAGCGGCTACCTCTTCTCACAAGTGGTGAGGTTATCAGCTAAAATAAAAACTCGAATCAATAGCACACATTTCATACTACTACCATAATCATTAGTACCTTAGCATCATATTTAGGACAATAGCATGTTAACAGATCATCCACATGACACATACTTATAAAGTTCACCCCGTCAGCAACTAAAAACGATCACTCTCAGTCAATGTCTTCGTGGATCCTCCTAGTGGCATCACCGTGGTCTAGACACTCTGTCGCCACCTCACAGCATGAGTAGTTGAAGATGACCACGTGGTACTCCTTATCATTGAGCTTCTTGAAGGTGAGGAAATAGTCGGCTTGTATATTGCGAGCAATTGCAATAGCTGGCCAACCCTGATCGAGGATGGCTTTGCCATCGACCTCCTTTGCCTTGATTTCCTAGTTGTAGCTAGTGTGAGTCCTAAGGATCATCTTCAGGGGAGCGAGCCCAAGAAATCCCCGAAGCTATTAGGGATTTGCAGCATCCCTAACCCAGATGCAAAGAGCACCTTCATAAAGTGGGTAGGGATGCACTCTTCGATGAAATGGCCTACATTGGCTAGCCTTTCTCTTGGCCTTTTCTTGGATCCCTCTCCCTTAGCTACTACCTTGACAGGTACGCCAAGCTGCATAGCCTAAAAAAACAATGGTTAGCAGTGCAATAGAAAGATTATCAGAACAACAAGAAAACACATTTGGTAGAGTTGGTGCTACCGGAACCAGAGGAAATGAACAACCAATTGGTTCTACACACCTTCTAGTCCAATAACATCAGTCATCACATGCTCATACAAGAGTGAACAACCAATGTTCATATACCATGCCTCGTGCAACAAGCACATAATGTAAAGAGATGGTTCCATAGTACCAATAGCAATGCAGATTCAATGTTCTTGTACACATCATAAGGTAGTATAGGATCATCCCCTACATCGTTGGAGTGCCTCATTCTAATCATTGGCAAGATAGAACACAAAAGGAATTTCCCACATACAAATAGCGCACTCAATGCAAATAGATGGGTCTACAAGAGAAATGCATAATGAAGATTGCTTGTACAGTCCACACGGTATGATAGGATCATCCCTTGTACCAATATATTTAAGGTGATACCGATTATAATCAGCACTGAAAACAAATTTGTGGCCTTAGTAACAAAGGAGCATTCCGAGGGATGGTGCGAGTGAACCAAGGAGCATGGAGAAATTTAGATGTTGTACCTGTCCCTAGGTTCGGCTGCACCATCCCGATAATACCGGTTTAATCATTGGCCCTTGCAAGAAAATAAACAATGAAATCGAATGCCACATAAGCAATGTGTGTGAAGACCAATCATAGTTGGCAAGAAACCAATCGGTGCTCTTTCACACACATCAAGCATAATCATCGCCTATAAGCACAACAATGACAACCAAAATTGAAGGCCCCATATGATAACATGGCACACTGTAGTAATGGTAGCGAAAACCAATATGGTTGTGCATGACACGTATTAAATGTAGATTATTACATGGACATAAATAGTGATCAATGGCCAAAGGAAAAACACTAATTGCACAACGAATCTTAAAAGTTTCATCATTGACCATACTAAGAATAGTAACAGTACCACTAATGTGAGTTCCTTGGCAATCATAACGAGTGAAATCGAAGCAACAGACAAGAGGAAGCCAACAATTCATAATAAAATGCCCTAAATCTTATCGCAATCGTACTTATCTAAACCCTAGGTAAGGTTTAGAGTAGCTACCACCATTGATGATCGGTCGAGGGAGAAGTCGAGGTGGTGTTGCACGGAGACATTGACGATGACGTCAGGTCGAGGTCGCCGTCTAGATCTTCCTCGTTGCGCCGTCACAAAGGATGGGCCAATGATAATGAACCCACCAATGCGATGTGACACTAGAAGTGGGTGGTGCGGCGATTTATGGCACATGTATGTGCTTTAATCAGCGGGGCGAGCCACAACATGAAGCCAGCCAGGCCTGAAATTGAGGTTTAGCTCTACCTATCACCCACAATCACATGGCCCATTTTCGCTAAATTCTGATTTGTCGAGGATAAGATCCCTGATAATCCTGATAATGTGGCTCCAACAAGAGCCGCTCGAGGAGAGCCCACTTGAGCACCAGTTTCTTCGCCCCGGGGCTGGCTGGACCTCATGTAAGAGCATCTCTAGCGAGGCCAGTAAACCGCCTGGAACTGTGAAATTCCGGCGAGTTTACAGGCCCACATCACTTTGGACGCTCTAGCGAGGCCTATATATGCGGTCCAGCCCGAACTCGCTTTACCGTGGCCTGTTAAACTTTCTGTGCGGCCGGTATATATACGGAAGTCACATCCACCCTAGCGTCGCCGCCATGAGACGCAACTCCGTCGGCCGATTCCGAGCGCATCCGCCACCAGATCCACGCGATGTGGAGGCATAGCAGTAGCTTCTCGCTGGGGGCGCCGTTCTAGAGGAGGGGGAGGGGCAACGACGACGAGGCCCACCACGACTTCGTCCGCTCGGAGGCTGCCAAGAAGCGCGCGGCCCTAAAATGGACTAACCGTGATCTATTGTCGCCGCCGTCACTATGCACGTACATGCCGGCCGGCTTCATCTCCACGAGGGCGCAGGCTGCCGGTGAGTTCTCTTCTCGCGGTGACTGCTCCTCGCGCATCCCCGTGCCTCCATCCTACGACAGCGAGGACGAACGGAGCTCGTCGTGCCCTATGCGTGCGCGCGTGCTCGCCGCGGCAGACTACGTGCCCGAGGCGGACTACGTGCCCGCGGCAGACTACGTGCCCGCGGCAGACTACGTGCCCGAGTGCCTAGCGACAGAGATGTTGCTCTGCTAGTCGGAGCTAGAGCCCGAGGCGGCGATCCTCTTCAAGCAGGCCTACGTGCGCTGGGCGATCGCGCTCGTCGAGACGCGGTTGGCGAGGGAGCGGGATCGTGCCACCGGGCCGATCGTCAAGCTCGAGACGGTGAACATGGACATCTCCGACAACTAGTCGGAGCCGGCCCAACGTCGCCGCAAGCTACAGCTCCGGCCGTCGCTCGAGCTCATTTTTGGTCTAGCTTGCGGCGATGTCCCCGTATATAGGTTAATTTAGATGTAGTTAGTGGCGCAGCTTTTAGATGGCTGCTAGTATGTATAATTAAACGAATCATGCAAAATCCTCTCCGCTGTTCTTCGATGAATTTTGCCGCGAGCGCAAATATTCGAATGTGCAGTTCGTATTACAGTTTTCATTCTGAGTCGTGTCAAGTTGGACACATATTCGTGTTTTCAAGAGACTATACCCCGGTTTTATAGTTTGCCCTTTTACAGTGCTCGCTAGATATGCTCTAAGAGCATCTCTAATAGAGCCCGTAAACAGCCGAAAACCGAATAATAACCGCTAGTTTAGGGATTCGGTTCAAAAAGCGGCGCATATCAGTGACCGTATACTAGTCAAAATCGAAAAAAGATTTCAGGTCGAGACCGAAACCCCAACTCGGCATGTATTTGTAGGGGTCGAACGAGCGAACCGAACGAAACCCTTAGTTTGCGCGCGACGGAAAGTTCACCTCCTCCCAACTGCCTCTGCCGCCACTGATCCACCGTCCTTTGCGCCGCGATCGCCCGATCTCGCCGGCATGAGTCTCGAATCGACCCCGCCGACCGCCGAAGCTAGCTCGCGGGCCTCGCCACCCTCTTTCGTGGCCGCCGGAGCTCCCGCCGCCCCACCACCCCCCGCGACCCCCGCCGACATCGTGAGCTTAGTCGCGTCCACGAGCTTCCTCAAGTGGCGGCGCGCGAGAACGCACGTGGTCCCGTAAGCTGGTGTTGCGGTCACCTATGCTGTCCCGACTGTTGCCAAAGGGGCCGCCACAGCCAAGCCGACAGCGCCGAAGACATCCCGCGCCAAATCAAAGACTTTGGCACCGAAGAGGGCGAAGTTGAAGACCACGATGAGCCGTGGCGGCCCGACCCCGCTCCCATCCCCATCGCCGCTGGCGGTTGCCAACGCGAACGACACTGAGGACGTGCTCGACGATGGGTCAACAAGGTAAAAATAAAATTTCAACTCCAAATCGGAACAATGACAAGCCCGAGGAAAACAAGAAGGCCAAAAAGAGGCTGAAGCTTGAGGGGGAGGCAGCATTGTTGAGGGACAAATTTGATCAAATGATGAAGTCGAAGGAGATGATAGCGGCGAAGACTTTGGAGACAAAGCTCATCATCATCAAGAAGAAGAAAGAGGTGAGTCTTGCAAAGGTGAAGCCAGCCGAGAGGAAGCAAGGAACAAGGCCAAGTTGGAGGAGATGAGGATCAATGTGAAGAAAGCCACATCAATAAAGCAACTATTGGCCGAAGAGAGGGAGATCATGATGATGAACACAAAGGACATGATTGAGCAACAAATGGAGTGGTAGAAGGAGACCTCGGCGGAGATCATGGAGAGACGAAGACTAGCTCGTGAAGGGGCAAGTGATGGTGCATCAGGTACGCATGGAGGTGGTGGCGATGATGGTGACGGCGGTCCTACCTCCGTTTGATGCAGGTGGTGAGAGGAGATGGTGAGGAGATTCAACAACTTCTTGCTATGAACTATAGACGATTTGCTATGATTGTATCATGCCAATTTGATGGAAAACTATGAACTATGCATCACGTGTTTGACTTTGGTAGTTTCATATGCCAATCCTGTGAAAAAACCTGCCTTTGTGAATCCACCATGCGCGGGTTCAATTCCCGTCGTTCGCCCATCGCATTATTGTAAATTCAAAAAATGCAATTTTCCATATTTCTAATTACTTATTTACTTACGTCGACGAATAAAACTATCGCTATATTTTTTCTTTTCGTAGTTCCTAGTTCTTTTTTCAAGGCGCAGGGTAACCCCAAGGGATTGTGGGTTTTTTTCTACCAATGAGGGCTTTCCCTTCACGGCCCCCGATGGTCCACACGGTTCATAACTACTCCTCTTACTACGGGTCGTTTGCCTAGCCAACACTTAGATCCGGCTCCACCCAAATTTTTTTGGTTCATCCCAACATACATGTTCAGAAGCTGCTGTCGCTGAATAGAATCCATAAACCAAAACTGTAATTTCTCGACCCTTAAACACGAGATCTGTGAACCGAACTCCCGTTTTTCGGTTCGGCTGTTTGCAGGCTCTGTGAGAGATGCAACCCAGAGAGTTCGCTCTGAAATACCTTCAGTGTCAGGAAAAAAAAACTAAACTGGTGGTTTAGATGAATATATGGCCAAAACAGGATTCTGGAGCTACTACTGTTCTAACCTTATATCTAAGGGCCACGCTTTCAACCCACACAAAAGATGCCTATAAAGCAGTAAACTGAAAAGCAAACAGACAAGGCACAGCATGCTGTAGTAAGATAGCATACCAGAATACAATCTCAGATTCTGGCAAAATCTCAAACACTGGTTGTTTAATACTAACATCTCATCAAGACAGCAATAACAGTTACGAGTAATCCACACAATATTTCAGGATTTGGGACATCAAAACAGATCAAAACCTCAACAGGTTCTCACACTAATGGATCTAAGCAGCAGCAACCTCCTTCTTAAGCTTCGCAAGCTCTTGCCTGATAGCTCCTCCCCTCTGTTCAAACAGTGATTGTAATATTAGTTGAGTGCACAACAGTCACGTACAATTCAGTAGTACCATAGCTGACAATCTTACCTTGATCTTGGCCAGCATGACCTTGAACCTGTCAAAGTCATTGAGGGATGCCCTCCTCTTCTGGACAATCAGCTTCTTGCCCCAAGAGCTGTTCTCCCACTTGTTCTTCACATCTGCAAACAGATACAGTTCGTTTTAACAGCGTCCATTGACAGAATGCGTAGATTTGAAGAATATGGTTGAAGGAATGGTTCATTACCAGCTTCCTCCAGTGCCTTGATCAAAGTGGACTTCTTAGGGATGCGCTTGATGTCGATCTTGATGTCGGTCAGCGAGAGCCTCTTGAAGTTCATCTGGCATCGGACCATGTCAGGTGCATCCACAAGTGCCTGTTATCATATAAAAGCAAATATATTAAACACTTACAAGACAAGAACAAAAGCAATTATGGAGAAAAATCAGATCCAGAGACCTTTTTCTCTAGCCACTCAAGTAATATTTAACAACTATAGAAAGAAGATACGGCATATGGATCAGCATTGAGAAAGTGGCAGTGAAGCAAAAACTATCCAAAACACTAATTAGTTATTAAGCACCATGAACTAAGATCATGTATTAAAAAAATATTAACCAATGTCACAACAAGCAAAGGATGTTGATAAATACTGCATCAGTATGTCAAAGTGCAAAGCATTGTTGGCTGGATACGCTAATAAACACTTCAGCGGTAGAAGAACAGAGCAATGGAGTATCAAGTGAAAATAATCTAACCTAAGAAGGAATCAGCAACCAGAGTAGAACATATAAAGTAAAATGCAGGAGATACCCATACACATCAAACAAGAAATGAAACGATGAATGCAACAAATACAGTAGTTTCTTCAGAAGGAAGACACCAATGTCCCGTAGTGAATTCGTATACAGATATTAAAGCACTAGCATGCTGCAAGTCTGGCTGTGCGGTTTCAGTAGGAATAAGAAATCTAAGGCATGCACACAAGGCACATACTACGCTGAAACTCATCATGTGACCAAACAAGAGCAGGTCCAGCTAAATGCGTTGCTAAGGTAGATACAGTGATACATATTTAAGATCATTCAAATACAAGAGTTAACACAAATCAGTGAAGAGTGACTATTGATCAACTAATACTGACTTGCTAAGTGAGCTTCGAATGGCAATAAAAGTCACCCAACATAATAAATTTCGTCAAAAGTTTAACAGTTGCTAGTCATGTATCCAAGCCAACATAAGAAGTTCTGGAAGTCTAGCCATACCAAAGATATTAAATACAAAGCACACAAGATTTACCAGCTAAATGATACTAGCAACAAATATCAACAATTTCGCATCAAGGCTGCTATGCTATCGGTGCAGTTACGACCTTACTCAACCTAACAGAAGCCTTCTCGGCAGAGATCTTGACAGCTACAATCCACAGTCTCGGCGCACGGACAAAGAAAGGTCACAAAACTAAGGCGCGATCGAGCATTATACACACGTATCGACTCCTCAAGCTTAACCAGATCGCGATTGACCGGAGGGGGTGGGGAAGGAGATCAAACTCACCCTGTTCTGGTCGACGACGTCGACGATGACGACCAGGCGGCCGTAGTCCTTCCCGTAGTTCACAAGGGCCACCCGCCCGATCTCCACAAACCTCTTGAACGGCTGCAAAAGCACATCAACAAGGTACTTAACGTCATTACCGGACACCGGCAAGGCGAAGGAGAGAAGAAGAGCATATCGGAGTTAGGGGATCGACGTTTGTCCCTACCATTTTGCGGCGGTGCAGACGACGGCAGCGGCGGCGGCTGAGAAGCGGGAGCGAGCGACTTGGGGAGAGGAGGGCGGCTAGACAGGGGAGGGTTTAGATATGACAGATCTATATAGCCAAGGCGGGGGGTTCCACATGAGCCGAAGGATCTCGGGGTCGGGGCTTCTGGTCGTCCGATCTAGGTTACACTTGTTGCAGATGCTTCTGGGGGTTATGGTTTGGGCTTTTGAACTGCCTGGGGATTTTGGGCTTCTTTGTGTGGACTCTGTTGGGAACGGCTTTAGGTTGGAACCAACTATATGGGCTAGATTTGCCGATTCATGTTGGACCGAGAACCACAAATGTTGAGGTACAGGCCTGCGAGACTTGGAAAATCTGCATATTTTTGTGTTTTTCAATAGAAATCCATGTTAACACTTTTATGGTATCAGTAGCTCATAATTTAGCTAAGATTAGTTTTCTTGGTAAAAGTTCTAGTAATTGGGTCGATGAGCCCCTAGCTTCTTGCTGAACACTATCATAAACAATGTAACTGTGGTTTGAAGAGCTGTAAGTTTTAGATGCACTCTTTTTCCTTATCAGGGTACCTAAGAGGACTAGAAGGTTTTAATGTGGTGGCTTGCATGCTTAATATATGATGGTTAAATTTTAAAAACAAGATCTACTAGTTGAATACCCGTGCGTTGCCACGGAAAAACAAAATATGAAGAAAGATGGTTTATTTTGTTGGATGTTGCAAGCAGGGCGACATATAGTTTTCGAGTATCTCATTCTATACGCTGCAATTTTTATACCTCTTACTAAAATTCCAAGGACCAACAACATGTGTTATTGTCTATCTTCCCCTTTTCACCTGCTTATTGCGCACAATCTAGCGATTTTCCACCGAGAAGTGCAACAGAGCATGGAATGGGAACCAACGAGAAAAATATATAGTGTCTCTCTTTCATATACACACAATAATTTTTAAAATAAAATATTATATAAGTACCGCATACAAAATAAAACTATATTAACAATCTCGTACAACCCGTCACATGTCTCTTTTTAAAGCACACAATCTAACGATTTTCCACCAAAAAGTGCAACATGACATGGAAGGCCAACCATCATAGATATATAGTGTCACTTTTTTGTTAACTGATAATTTTCTGGGTACAACCGTTTGTTATAAAAGTTATAAAAACCTTACTTTGTCTACCGTAAGTGGCATTCAAAGGTATCTGCTCGTTTTGTAGGGTAGCCATACAGTGTTATGCACAAGTACCATGGCCTAGCGCTCAACCTTGCCTTAATTCACGCCCACAACGACATGTATAAAAAAAGGTGTTGTGAGATGAAAATAGTTATAGAGAAAAATATGGTCGTGTTTGGAGTTTTGAGTAGGAGTAGGAGTAAAAAAAAATGAAATGATGTCGGCAGTGCATGTGAGCTGAGAGTGCCGAATTTTCTATTAGAAAAGGAAGCGTTAAATCCATCAGCAATTTGTGGAGCAAAAGCAGTTTGGTCATTGTACAACGAGAATGTGAATTTATGGTCGCCGAATACACGTCGGAGCTTCATACACGATCAATGCTCGGCGTATTGCTGTATTGGCTAGAGTACAGCTGAGTAGGACCCTACTGCCAGGCTGTGTTGTTTGCAAAAAAAAGACCCTCAAGAAAAACACAGTAGCAGCCCACCCTATTCTTGTCTTCTCTTCATTCTCCCTGGTTCCTTCTCAACCGACGAGCGCCACTAGCGGTCTTCCTACTCCGGCACGCCCTCCCCCAACCTTCACAGGTTATTCCCGTCTGCCTCTCCAACTCCGCAGGACCCCCCCACCTTCCCTGCCCCATGAGCTGCCTCTCCAGCCACAACCATGGCCACATGTCAGAGCTCCTCTTCTTCTGCTCCTATACCACTCGCCCTCGCAGGTATCTCTTACTCTGATGCGCCCTAGTAGTAGCCACCGAAGGTCGCGGTCGTGCTCCTAGTGCAAAAAGGCCCCACAAGTAAAACACAACAACAGCCGACTCCATTCTCGTATTCTCCTTGCTCTCCCTGATTCCTTCTCAGCCGACGAGCACCGGTGGCGGTCTCCCTGCCCGGCATGCCCTCCCCAACCTCCAAAGGTTGTTCCCGTCTGCCTGTCCAACTCCACATGACCCTCCCCTACCTCCCCTCCGCGAGCTGCTGCTCCGGCCACAACCATCGCCACCTGCCCGAGCTCCTCTTCTTTTGCTCCTACACCACTCGCCCTCGTAGGTATCTCTTGCTCCGGCGCGCCCTAGCAGTATCCACCGGCGGGCGCGGTTGTGCTCCTGGTGGACCTCCTGTTGGGTGACGACACGCGCTTGGCCTTTGTAGGGTGCACGCGATGTGGCTCGTGCGGAGCGCATGTTCATCAATCGAGGGCTCTCTTTGCCTCCACCCCAAGACATGGCTGTCAGGCCGCGCTGTTTGGCAAAAGGCCCCTCAAGTAAAACAAAGCAGCAGCCCACCCCATTCTCATATTCCCCTCGTTCTCCCTGATTCCTTCTCAACCGACAAGTGCCGCTAGTGTTCTCACTGGTCTGTCACGCCCATCCCTAACCTCTAGATGTTATTCCCATCTACCTCTCCAACTCCTCAGGACAGGTATCTCTTTCTCTAGGGTGCCCTACAGGTAGCCATCGACGGTCACAGTCGTGCTCCTGGTGTAAAAGGCCCCTCAAGTAAAACACAACAACAACCCACCCCATTCTCATCTTCCTCTCTCTCTCACCGATTCGCTCTCAACTGACAAGTGTCGTAGGCGGTCTCCCTGCTCCAGCACACCCTCCCCAACCTCCAGAGGTTGTTTTTGTTTTCCTCTCCAACTCCACAAGCCCCTCCGATACCTCCCCTGCGCCACGAGCTGCTGCTCCGGCCACAACCATGGCCACCTGCCCGAGCTCCTCTTCTTTTACTCCTGCACCACTCGCCATCATAGGTCTCTCTTACTCTGATGCGCCCTAGTAGTAGCCACCGACGATCACGGTCGTGCTCCTGGTGCAAAAAGGCCCCACAAGTAAAACACAACTGCATACGACCCCATTCTCGTCTTCCCCTCACTCTCCCTGATTCCTTCTCAACCGACGAGCACCACCGGCGGTCTCCCTGCCCCGGCATGCCCTTCGCAACCTCTAAGGGTTGTTCCCGTCTGCCTCTCCAACTCCGCAGGACCCTCCCTACCTCCCCTCCGCGAGATGCTTCTCCGGCTACAACCATCGCCACCTGCCCGAGCTCCTCTTCTTTTACTCCTATATCGCTCGCCCTCGTAAGGATCTCTTGCTCTGGTGCGCCCTAGCAGCAGACATCGGCTGTCACGGTTGTGCTCCTGGTGGACCTCCTGTTGGGTGACGGCACGCGCTTGGCCTTTGTAGGGTTCTCGCGACGTGGCTCGTGTAGAGCACACGTTCGTGAATCGAGGGCTCTCCCTGCCTCCGCCCCAAGACATGGCCGCCAGGACGCGCTGTTTGGCAAAATGCCCCTCAAGTAAAACAAAGCAGCAACCCACGCCATTCTCATCTTCCCCTCGTTCTCCCTGATTCCTTCTCAACCGACAAGAGCCGCTAGTGTTCTCACTGCTTTGTCACGCCCATCCCCATCCTCTAGATGTTATTCCCATCCGCCTCTCCAACTCCTCAAGATAGATATCCCTTTCTCCAGGGTGCCCTAGAAGTAACCATCGACGGTCGCGATCGTGCTCCTTGTGCAAAAGGCCTCTCAAGTAAAACACAACAGCAACCCACCTCATTCTCATCTTCCCCTTGCTCGCCCCGATTCGCTCTCAACTGATAAGTGCCATAGGCAGTCTTCCTGCTTTGGCACACCCTTCCCAACCTCCAGAGGTTGTTTTCGTCCACCTCTCCAACTCCACATGACCCTCCGCTACCTTTCATGTGCCACGAGCTACTGCTCCGTCCACAACCATGGCCACCTGCCCGATCTCCTCTTCTTTTGCTCCTGCACCACTCGCCCCCGTAGGGATCTCTTGCTCCTGCAAGCCTAGCAGCAACCACCAGTGGTCACGGTCGTGCTCTTGGTGGACCTCCTGCTAGGCGACGACACACGCTTGGCCTCGGCAGGGTGACCACAACGTTGCTCGTGTGGAGCGCATAGTCGTCAAGCGGGGGCTCTCCATGCCTCTGCCCCAAGCAATGGTTAGGGCTTTTGTCGTCGGTTTGAGGACAAGTACGCCATGAGGGGGTCCTCGAGGCGTGCGGGAGAGAGGGGTATGAGACGTACGGTGTTCCGGGACGGTGAGTACATAAGTTTACCCAGGTTCGAATCCGCCAGCTTTGGATGGACCCTACTCCTGCTAGCAATCTAGTAATACGGCAGAGCCGGAATATGGGTTACAAGGGTTTCGCCTGTGCGAGTTGAGATTGTAGACTATTGAGGTGTCTGGTGTTGCCCTAAAGGCTCTCCCTAGGACGGCTTATATAGATATTCGGCCTAGGGTTTACAGGAGAGATCAATCCGGCTACGACTAAGAGTTGGTTATAGAGTACATCTTGAACTACAAGTAACATTATGGGCCTAAGTCGGTGAGTCTTTTGGGCCTTCCCGTAGTCGGATTGGACTCCGTCTTCTCTCCCTAACTGGGCCGCCCGTGAAGCAAAGCTCTAACCTGAAGTGGGCCACCCTGGTCAGTGAGGATCTGTGAGGATACCCGGAAAGTATATCCCCAACAGTAGCCCCCGGAGGCCTCCAAGATCCAAAGTCGGATTTTATTATCGTCTAGCTTGATCTTCGGCTTGCAGAATCTTGAAGGGTTCCTGAAACTTCATAACAAAAAATACGATCCGAGTCTTAAAAGTAAGTCGGACCTTTCAATTAGTTACTCGGATTTTCCAGCTCGCTTTTAAACTAAACCGGAACTTGGTCTCTAACGCCACCTGACACAAGCATGGTCAAGTCACATCATCTGACAGACGTTCCGTCAGCACGACCGTTGGTGGGTCCACGGTTCGCGGAACCGAGGTGCCGTTTCAATGCGTGCGTGGAGATCAAGGCGACGCAATCATTGCGCGGGCCCTTCCCAGTTCTTTCCACGATGCGTGGCAATTACACTGTAGCGTTTGCACGAATCTTGGCGCAGGTAGGTGGATATAAGGGGTTTAGATTCCTTCTTCTCCTCTCCACCAGTCCTTCGCCGTTTCTTTCTTCCCAATCCTCCAGCGTGCCCAGAGCCTTTTCGTCCTCCTCCCACAGAGCTTCTAGCGCTGCCACTTTAAGGTCACCTTTTCCACCGGAGAGAAAAATGGCTTCATCCTCTTCTTCTTCTCTGGCGGCGGCGGCGGCGGAAGCAGCTGCGGAGAAAGAGAGCTTCCGAGGAATCTGGATCCCCTGCGCCCTCGATGACGACGGCCTCAAAAACATGGAGAAGGAGGGGCTTCTTGCCGCCGGCAACTGGTGGAGCGGTTCCGGCGAAACCGTCCACAATCCGCGCGAGGGCGAACGCGTCCACTTCGGCACCCATCTGGACCGAGGTTTGTCCTTTCCTCCCTCGGAGTTCTTCTCCGAGGTGATTGGCCACTATGGAGTTCAACTCCATAATCTTCCTCCCAATTCTCTTCTAGAGATGAGCGCATATGCCGCGCTTTGCGAGGGCTTTCTCGGCATTAGGCCAAGTTTGCTTCTTTTCCGATATTATTTCCATGTCCGGAGAAATTCCATTACTGCCGGTGTTCCTTATATCACCGGTACCATTAGTTTTTCTGTTAGACGAGACCGGGTATATCCCAAAATTTCTGCCAGTGACTCGGTCAAACAATGGCCAGCCACTTTTTTCTATCATAGGGATATTCCGGCTCCCGGCAAAGCTACTGCTTTGTCGGCTTTTATCGACGGAGCCGCCACAGCCTAGCCTTCCTGGGATGAGGCCGCTCCGGCTCTCACCGACAATCTGATCCTCGCTAAGAGGCGGATCGAATATCTTATCAAGCACAAGGGTCTGAAAGGATCCGACTTAGTCTAGTGCTGGGTCGCACGTCGGATCCAGCCACTTCAGTACCACGGGGATAGACTGATGCACTCCATCACGTCTTCCAAAAAAGACTCTCTCCGCATCAGCCCCAAAGCCTACACCATCCAAGGTTACATAAGCCAGATCAAGTGGCTGATCAAGGAGCGGATCGAGAGGAAAATTCCGAAGATTTCTCTGGATATGCACACGGCAGAAAACCCCGTGGTAGCAGTAAGCTTCCATCAGTACACCTTTTACGTATTTCAATCTTTAAGTTATATACTGCAATGCTGATATGTTTTCTTGTTTTCAGCTTGCTGATCTCCCCAAGTCGGAGCTTGCTCCACTCGAAGGATATCCTCCTGAGTTTTCTCAGGAGACTGAAGTGGTCCCATTGCCGGACCTTGCGCTCAAGAAGCGCAAAGCTCCGACAGTGGTTGTTGGCACAAAGGAAGTGCCCGTTGTGAAGAGGTAACTTTCATTCACAAATTCCGCCTTTGTACCTTTCTCGAATTCCTTTCTAAGATGTAATGTTTCCGACTTTACTACATTCTCAAAGCAAAGCCTCTCATCAAGGGTAAGGGGAAGGGGATTCCTGCGAAGCCCCTGCGATAGACAAAGCTTACCATAGCTTCCCCTGCCACGGCTCCTCCAACTCCTACCCCTCAACCTTCTTTAACACCGGCGATTATTCCGTCTCCGGTTGTTGCAGAAGATCCGGCTCCTCCAACAACGCCTGTGATCCTTGGATCGCACACTGACGTCACCGTGGGTGCGTCAGCTCAAGATAAGGGTGAACCCTCTTCGGGTAATGATCCCTCGGCTGAAGTCTTCGCCCACAACCTCCTCAGCAACCCTGGACTTGCCAAGTTTGGCTTATCCCGGAAATCCGCAGAGGAGATCCAGCGGCTGGCCAGGCAAGTCCTGGACAAAAGCCATCTTTCCCCCGAAGAGGAAGTGCAAGAAGCAGAGGACGTCAAGTTCTCTGACCTTCTCGCCCAAGTCTGCCTTCGCGACGAGAGGATTAGGACGGGCGAGCTTCCAACAGCCCCAGTAATTCCTCTTACTCTCGCCGAGAAGGTGGCAACTGAGGTGAACGCGGGATTAGACAAACTCACCCGCGAACAATATGTAAGTCGGAATTCCAACTCTTGTTTTTTACCTTATGTTATATCATATCCTCTAGCCCCCAAGCATGAAGTAGGATATAGAAATCCGGGTTTATGCTTTTATTAGGATGCCAAAGAACGAACTAGTGTAGCCCCCAAGGCTCGTGCTGATATTTAGCAAAAAATATTAGCCCGAGTCTTAAGTAGCTTTCTGACTTTGGGTATTCTGACTTACAGAAAGTATGTTCCTATAACCAGGAATTGTTAAAAAATGTCTGTGATAAGCGGAGAGAGATCAAAGCTCTCCGGCTTAAAAATGCTGAGCTCAAGGTAGCCAAGGATGAAGCTGAAGGTAAACATTTCGAGATTCAAACCTTGTCTTTTGCGTTTTTCAATGTCAAATTTTTCTGAACTGTTGTTCTTTTTGACTTATAGTGTTGGTGAAACAAGCCATCGCTATGATTGAAGAGGCTGAGAACCTCAAAACCTTAGTGGTGGAGAACAAGGGACTTCGCCAAGAGCTGGATAAGCTCAAGGCGGATCATGAAAGAAGCATAGCTCAAGTCCTCGAGTCCTCCTCCATGGCCACTAAAGAGCGCGATCTCAAGATTGCCGCTCAAGATAAGGTTATCTCGGACCTCAAGAATGAGGTTGGCAGAGAAAAGGATATCTCCCAGGTGCTCCGGGCTAAACTCCAGAGTCTCCGGGAGGAGAAAGCCAAGATTGACGACGTCATTCTTAGTATGTTCCATCTATCTGACTTATCATTTCTTCGACTTTCATCAATGTCGGATTTTCGTTGACTTGTTTTGTGTATAGGTCCTCTGAACTTGACGGACTCCTCCTCGTCCGAGCCCCGCACTCACCGGCTTACCCAAGTCGGTGATCTTCTTCATGACTACCGCCAGTCCCTTGAGGACATTGGCGAGTCTCTCAGGATTCCGGACATGCCAAGCATGTCGGACTTCTAGGTGCGGGAGAAGGCCAAGGAGATGCCGCAGCTCGTTCGGGACTGGAACATGTCCTATGCGCGGACTGCTGCGCAGAACGCTCTCACCATGGTCATGAGCCACCATGGAAACATGGAAATATGGCAAGTGACCAGAGGGTACTGCAAGGTAGACAAAGACGGCCAAGAGCAAGACCTTCAAGCCATCATGCACTCCTGCGCCGAATATGGGTGCCACGTAGCTGACCTGACCAGCTACGAGGTGCCCTTCTTCACCCGCGTGGATACTCCGCTACCTCCTCCAGAAGACGCCGAAGAAGTTTCCGATGATGAACGGACCACCTCGGATCCGGACATCTCGGCACGATATCAAGGCGGAGTAGCCAGCGATCCGACAGTTCCTTCATCTCCTCCTGCGTCATAGATCAGAAAACTATGTATTATTCTGGAAAGACATGATGCGTTTTTTGTAAATATTAAGTACTATGACTTTTGCTAGTGCTAAGTTTTTTATCTATTCAGCACTTTTGTCTTAAATTTTTTGCGTGCCTGAAATGTTTGCATAAGCACTTGGAATTTTCCGCCTCTACTTATCGTTTATCTGGCTTTCTGTCTCGTCCCTTTCGTGAGCCAGCTAAACCTTTAGCCGGAAACTTTGCCGAGCAACGGAGCTCAATTGCTAAACCAGTTTAAACTCGGAAACAAAGCCGGCTTCCAGTACCAACAATTCACTACTCGGAAGATACCCGCATCCAGCAATCAGACAAATAACCCAAGTAAAGACTAGAATTTGTTAGAGTTATACCCGAAGGTAGCAGTTTTAGAATCGAAAATCTAAACCAGAACGGACATGAGCATAAAGTACTTTCAAGCATTCTGGGATCTTCGACTATGACATGATCATTAGGAAATAAGATGGTAAAAACTTCTCAGGAAAACTTTGAGGTAACCAAAACTTTTATTTCTCACAGAACATGTACATATGTATGATTACAAAGAAAGATAAAACTAAGAATAAAAGGGACGTAGCTGAGCAATATTCGACGGTCTGTCTAATTCATCCGGATTTGTACTGCCTCCAGCTCTCTTTCTCTTCTTAGTAGCAGGTCTTTCTTTGACTGGCCTCATGTTAGTTAAGTAGTATGACCCATTGTGCGATACTCGACTAACTAAAAAGGGCCCTTCCCATATTGGGGAAAGTTTGTGTTTTCTTTGTTGCACAAGCCGGAGAACCAAATCACCTTTATTGAAAGATCTAGTTCGGACTCTCTGGCTATGATACTTGCGTAACTTCTGCTGATAGGCTGTAGATCTCATTTCAGCAACGACGCGAACTTTTTTGACTAAGTCGAGATCATTTTGTCGAGAAATCTCGGCATCCTCTTCGATATACGCGGCCACTCTAGGAAAAGTATGAATCAAATCACTAGGAAGAACTGCTTCTGCGCCATAGACCAAGAAGAAAGGTGTATATCCTTTGACCTATTCGGAGTTGTTCGCAAACTCCAAATTACAGAGGATAGTTCCTCTGCCCAAGCCCCCGCAGCACGTCTAAGTGGTACTTCGAGTCTTGGTTTCAAGCCTTGTAGAATTAAACCATTTGCTCTTTCGACTTGTCCGTTAGCCTGTGGATGTGTGACTGACGCAATGTCAAGCCAGATATTTTGCTCATCGCAGAATTCAGCCAACTCTCCCATGGAAAAGTTACTCCCGTTGTCCATGATAATGCTATGCGGATAACCATACCGGATTATAACATCCTCGACAAATCTTTTGGCTGTTTCTCTATCACAACTAGTGATAGGTTTAGCCTCGATCCATTTCGTGAATTTATCCACCATCACTAAGAGGTGAGTAAATCTACTTGGAGCTTGTTTAAAAGGTCCTACCATATCAAGCCCCTAGACCGCAAAAGGCCATGTTATAGGTATTGTTCGCAGCTGGTCAGCCAGAACATGAGCTTGCTTGGCGTACTTTTGGCATCCTTTGCATGTCTTGACTAATCGTTTGGCATCTGCCTGAGCTGTAAGCCAGAAAAAACCATGTCGAAAAGCTTTTGCCACTAAAGATTTGGCTGCAGCGTGGTGACCACACTCGCCTTTGTGGATTTCTCTTAAGATTTCCACTCCTTCTTCCGGAGATACACAATGCTGAAAAACCCCAGAAACACTCCGTTTATGGAGCTCACCTTTAACAATAGTATAGCCTTTTGTTCGTTAGATAATCTGCCGGCTCAGCACCTCGTCTTCGGGTAATTTGTCATCTACCAAGTAATCAAGGTAGGGTTGAGTCCATCTGGGAATTACAGCCAGAACTGCTATTAAAGGTGAGTCGACTAACCCCAGCAATACAACCAGTTAATCTTTGTACGTCCTTCAGGCGAGTTGGCCTGGAAATATTGAGAATAGCCTTGATCTTGTCACGGTTCACCTGTATGCCTCGCTGAGACACGATAAAACCTAACAATTTTCCGGCTGGTATTCCAAAGAAGCATTTCTTCGGGTTAAGCATGATGTTGTATTTTCGTAAATTGGCGAACGTCTCCTCTAAGTCGGAAATCAATGTTTCCTTCTTTTTGGACATGACCGCGATATCATCCACGTATGCATGTACATTGCGTCCGAGTTGATCATGGAGGCAACGCTGCATCGTGCGCTGGTACGTAGCTCTTGTATTTTTCAGCCCAAAGGGCATGTAACATAACAGAAGGTTCCGAAAGGGGTTATGAATGAAGTCTTGATTTTGTCAGATTCTTTCATCCGGATTTGGTGATAACCGGAATATACGTCGAGAAAACAGAGGAGTTCTGAGCCTGCCGTAGAATCGATAACTTGATCAATTCTAGGCAGAGCAAACGGATCTTTTGGACAAGCCTTGTTCAAGGCAGTATAATCAACACACATCCTTAAATCAGTGGTTCCCTTTTTAGGGACCATTACAGGGTTGGCCGAGCAATCAGTATGGATGACCTCTTCTATGAATCCGGCTAACTTGAGCCGCGCTAGTTCCTTAGCTATTGCCTTACGCTTTTCATCACCAAACCGTCGTAAGGACTATTTGACGGGTTTAGCATTCGGGTTTACATTTAGAGAGTGCTCGGCAAGTTCCCTAGGTACTTCGGTCATGTCAGATGGCTGCCATGCGAAGATATCTTGATTTGCTCGGAAGAACTTGACGAGCGTGCTTTCCTATGCGCTACTTAGGCCTGCGCCTATCTGAGTCACCTTGGAGGGGTCATCATCCTTCAACGGCGTCGTCTTCGTCTCTTCTGATGCCTTGAACTCCGGATTTGGCTTTGTCACCTCCTTCTTCGTCGCGGGCATCTCGGACGGATCTATGCTCTTCTTGATCTCCTGGTACTCCTGGGCGTGCAGCACGGCTTCGGCAAATGCGGCATTTCCATCCTCGCACTCTCGCGCTTTCTTCGGGTCTCCCCTGATGGTGATCACGCCGTTGGGACCTAGAATTTTCATCATATTGTAAATGTAACACGGACGAGCCATAAAAGCCCAGTAAGCCAGACGTCCAAATATAGCGTGGTATGCGCTCTTGAACAGGACCACTTCGAAGGAAAGTGCCTCCGTTCGATAATTTTTTGGTGTTCCAAAAGTAACATCCAAAGTGATCTTTCCCAGGGAATTAGCTTGTCTTCCTGGGACAAGTCTGTGAAAAATCACAGAGCTATGGTTAAGCTGTGTTTCCGAGATCTTCATCTGGCGTAGCATTTCTACATAGAGAATATTGATGCTGCTACCACCATCCATGAGGGTCTTGGAGAAACCATAACCGTCAATAAGTGGATTGACGATTAAGGCGTATTTTCCTCGCCTGTGTAGTTTAGGCGGATGATCAGCGCGGTCAAACGTTATTGCCACTTCCGACCAGTCCAGATACTGAGGGACAGCCGGAATTGTTGCGTTGAGCTCGTGGAGAACTGCTTTCTTGACCTTTGCTGGTTGAGATCCGAGGAAGGTGATGTAAGTGTCCTTCTTGGTAGGAAAAGATTTCTTCCCTTCCGACTTGGGATTTGAAGCGTCGGCTTCCTCCATGTCAGAATCTTCCTTGGTCTCTTTGTCTTTTTCGGGATTTTTCTTTCCCTTCTTCCGCTTAGCTTTGTAGCCCACGGTATCATCTCTCTTGATGTCGTCGTTAAAACGACATTCAGCATTGGTGTGGGACGAGCCCCCATTGGCGTCCAAGTGATGCACACATGGGTTATTGGCGATGTTGGCCCAAGTGTAGGTTTTGCCTGGTTGTTGCTCTCCTCTACCTTGGACCCTTGATGTCCCATGGCCACGCCCGCGGCCTCCGCCACGTCCTCTTCGTCCTCTAGACCCGGAAACAGTAGTGACTACTGCCGTCTCCGCGTTGGGTTTTTCTTCCGAGGTGTTTTTGCGCTTCTGAGCCTGTTGCTTTGTCTTTGCTGACTGAGGCACGGCCAGGACGTTGAGTAATCCCTCTGCGTCGTCGTCAGCATCTGCATACTTGCTCGCTGTTTCTATCATCTCTCCCATATCAGTAACCTGGTCACACTTCAAGTGATGGCGCAGTAAACCAATTGGGAGACCTGCAATGAAAGCTTCAATCGCAGTTTGATCATTTACTCCCTCGCAGGAGTTCTTGGTGTCAATCCATCGTCCGAGATAATCTCGGCAAGTTTCTCCGGCTTTCTGGGTGCAACACTGTAGGTCTCCAACCGTACAGGGCCTCCGATATGTGCCTTCGAAATTCCGAAAGAACGCACTTTGTAAGTCATACCAGTTGTGGATGGTGTTCGCCAGAAGTTCATTGAGCCATGATCGTGCCGTCTTCCGCAACATAAGTGGGAGATATCGGGTTGCGACCAGACTATGTTCGCCTTTGGCGATGCAGCAAGCTTGGAAGAAGTCCTGTAACCAGGTGTCTGGCCGAGCAATGCCGTCGTAGGCTTGAATATGTCTTGAGATAGCAAATCCTTCCGGGAATTTTGTAGCTCTGATGCGTGGTCCGAAGCACTTTGGGCCCACGTACACGTCATCGTTTTCGTAGCGCCGAGCCTCTATGTTGGAGTTGATCCTGTGCCTTGCGTCGTTCGGGGATAGGGATCGTCCCGAATATCGGCTGTGGCTGCGGTGCCTTGGAGTCGGACTTCGGCTTCTGCCACCACCTCCTCCGCCATGTCGTCCTCCTTGACCTCCTTGGGGGCCGTTGTGATAACTGTGCTGTGGAGAGGGTGGTGCATCTGGGTTGTTTCCGGCTGATCGCCGGCCTCCGTCCGGAGCGTCATTATTCCAGTTCCGGGGAGGTTCTTGACTATGACGGGCCCCCTGCCGATTTGTGCCAGCGTGGTTTCCGTCGTTCCTTCGTCCATCGTTCCCACCATGGTCAGGCTCAGCCGGACGGTTTTCATGTCTAGGAGGTGGCATTTTCTGATGATCCTCTTCCCGACGTTTCTCTTTATCTTCTCCTTTTTGGGAAGGATTCCTCGGAATCAGTGCAGCGATCGCGTATTTTTCGGCTGCTGAAGCGACGTTGCTCCAGTTATGTGTAGTTCTGCGGTGCTATCCTGATGATCTGGTTCTTGAATAATTGTCTTCCCTGCGTTCGGGGTGACGATGCTACGCCCGTTCGTAGTGAGATCTTACATCAGCCCATGCCGGATCTGTGCGACATTGGTCGGAATCCGAGACCAGCTTTTGACTTCCTGACAGGGCGACCTTTTGCTGTTCTAGTCCCTTATTGAGTAGCTTGATACCCAAACGTATCTCCTCTGGTCCTGGATTAGCCGATAGAATTTCGCAAGCTGCCACGGTATTTTGCATCGGTGTTGGGTAAACCAATCTCCATTGCTGTCCCTCCGTGGCTTTCCCATCTCATCTCCAAAAAGGACGACACGGACACGTGGGAATTGGTTGTCATCTATGTGACACTTCCGTGAGATGTAGACGAGACATATACTCCTTGTTTGACATGCGCTTCTTCTCCACCTCGATGTTTTTGGCTTCATCAAGGAGTTGTTGACGACGCGCTTCTAGGGCTTGGGCCCTTTCGTCCAACTCATCTGCAGTAAGTTCTGCAGCTGTAGGGATAGGTGTGGTTAATGCGGCATCGATGAGTTTACGCGCACCTTCAGTGATCACGTGTCCATCCACCGATGATTCTTTTTTCGGCTCGTCTGGGATGAGTGCTCCATCCGAGTCTTCCTTGTATTCCTCGGCAATCACCTCCTCTGTCAAAGGGTCTTTTGCCGAGGTCTTGTTCTTCTTCTTTGCCTTCTTGGCAGCGCCGATAGCAAAGACGGCTTTGGGTCCGTTTCCCAGAGTTAAGCTCTGATCGGTACTTTCGGACATCTGGAGTTCGGGATTGTCTCCGACTTCCATATCATCCTGCGCTTTGGGAGAGTGTTCCCCGGATCCTTCGTCCATGGCTTCTCCATCTTCTGCAGCTTTGGAGTTGTACTCCTCGTCATATTCTTCGGAGAACTTTTGGAAATATGCCGACGTCATGGACTCATCCGAGGATGCGGGAATGTCGGCGTTTGTACCAATTGCCTCCAGCACCGAGTCGGTGTTTTCTTCAGCATCGGCAGAGCCGAATCCGGATCCAACATATCCGACGAAGTGCGATGCGTGCCTCCTGAGGTACCTGCGGCTTTCGCGATCAGCCATATCAAAACTTTTAATGGTTTCGAGGATTGCTTCTGCGCTAGCGCCTTGTAGTATCATACATCTTAGTGTGTACCTGAGGAAAGGCCTGTTTGTCCCGACATCGTCACAGTCGGAATCAGTGTAGCTGATGTGCTCCTCCTGGATTTTGACTTCCACGAGTGGGTCGATCTGGGATCCGGCTTCTCCAGGGAGATCCACTCCAGATTCGACTTGGACCGTGAGGTCTTCTTCAAGCTCGGATTTCTCCACCATCTCCGCAACTGGTGCGGGCTGGGTGGGATTAGGGTTTTCTGAGATCCGGAACTCTGCCGCCTCCGCGGACAAAGGGGACCCATAAGATTCTTCTGCCTCTATCATCACCACTGGGTGGGTTGGGCAGGTTCAGCGAATCCGATGTAAACATCGATCTCGCCAAAAGACATGATAGTATAGGCAGTCATGGCCTCCCTAGCCGGAATCCAAGTCTCATCGAGAACGATGAGAGGGACATCGCTGGCGTAGAGGATGCGACCGACGGCGATGGTCTCGCCGATTCCGATTCTTGCAGATTCCGCTCGGAACGCAGATCCGAAGCTCACATGCCCCACGGTGGGCGCCAACTGTCGTCGGTTTGAGGACAAGTACGCCATGAGAGGGTCCTCGAGGCGTTCGGGAGAGAGGGGTATGAGACGTACGGTGTTCCGGGACGGTGAGTACACAAGTTTACCCAGGTTCGTATCCGCCGGCTTTGGACGGACCCTACTCCTGCTAGCAATCCAGTAATACGGCAGAGCCGGAATATGGGTTACAAGGGTTTCGCCTGTGCGAGTTGAGATTGTAGACTATTGAGGTGTCTGGTGTTGCCCTAAAGGCTCTCCCTAGGACGACTTATATAGATATCCGGCCTAGGGTTTACAGGAGAGATCAATCCGGCTACGACTAAGAGTTGGTTACAGAGTACATTTTGAACTACAAGTAACATTATGGGCCTAAGTCGGTGAGTCTTCTGGGCCTTCCCGTAGTCGGATTGGACTCTGTCTTCTCTCCCTAACTGGGCCGCCCATGAAGCAAAGCTCTAACCCGAAGTGGGCCACCCTGGTCAGTGAGGATCTGTGAGGATACCCGGAAAGTATATCCCCAACAGCTTTGTCTTCCTCCGATCCTTCATGGCGGCGTTGGGACACAGTGGGCCGGAGCAGGGGTGGAGCCATGGTAGCACGGTGAGTTGTGTTGTCGATCAAGCTCAGGCGGGGATAGGGTTAGACATGGGGGCTGATGACCCACAAGTATAGGGGGTGTATATAGTATTTTCGAGGGAAGTGAAACCCAATTTATTGATTCGACACAAGGGGAGCCAAAGAATATTTATAAGCCTTAACAATTGAGTTGTCAATTTAGCTGTACCTGGAAACAATCTTGCTCACAATAGTTTATTAGTAGCAACAGTTTTGTAGTAGGAATAGTAAAGTAACATCAGTAGTAAAGGTAAAGACAGTAGTAACAATAGCAGCAAACAGTAGGATTCAAGCACGGTAGGCATAGGGATGGATGAACGGGCATTGCATGGACAAGACAATTCACGCAGCAATCAGAACATAGGGCAATTGCAGATAAATAAGATAAAGCATCCAAGTACTAGATAATCATAGGCATGTGTTCCATATATAGTCATACGTGCTCGCAATGAGAACTTGCACAACATCTTTTGTCCTGCTAGCCCGTTTGCAGCGGGGACTCAAGGGAACTATTGGCAATTAAGGTGCTACTTTTAATAGAGCACCGGAGCAAAGCATTAACACTCCGTGAACACATGTGATCCTCACATCAAAGCCATTCCCTCCGGTTATCCCGATTTATTTCACTTCGGGGCCATTGGTTCTAGACAACAAAGTGTGTATACAACTTGCAGGTAAGACCATAAACAATACTATCATAATGAATCAATAACATGTTCAGATCTGAAATCATGGCACTCGGGCCCTAGTGACAAGCATTAAGCATAACAAGTCGCAACAAAGTCAAAGAGCACTAATAGTAGATACTAGGCACCATGCCCTAACAATCTGATGCCATTACAATGAACGACCTCATCCAATCCCTACCATCCCCATATCCTACAGCAGGGGATTACTCACTCATAGATGGGGGAGACATGGATGGTCGATGGAGAAGCGATGGTGATGATGATGGCGATGATCTCCTCCAATTCCCCATCCCGGCAGGGTGCCAGAACGGAGTTTCTGGTTCCGAATCGCGGAATCTGGTGGTGGCGGCACAACGAAACTCTTTCTGGAAAAACGTCGACCCTCCCCTGGGTTTTTAGGTCAGAAGGTAACTTATAGGCGAAGAGGAAGACCGAGGGTGTGTGTGGGGCGGCCAGACCACCCCCTGGCATGGCCAGGCCTAGCCCACGTGGCCAGGTGGTGTGGCCTGGGCCCAACCCCACTTCGTCTCGTATTCTGGCCTGAAATAGGATTTTTGGCATATTTTCCGGGATTTTTCCTGATAGTTGATTTTCTGCACAAAAACTAGACACCAGGGTAATTCTGCTGAAAACAGCGTCATTCCGTGTTAGTTGCATCCAAATCACACAAGTTTAGAGGAGAAACAATAGCAACAGTGTTCAGGAAAGTAGATACATTTTGGACATATCAACTCCCCCCAAGCTTAGCTTATTGCTTGTCCTCAAGTAATTCAGTTGAAAACTGAGTGCGATAAAAGAAACTTTTACGAACACATTAGCTTCATATGATGTATATATTCTCAGTATGTGATCAACTATTTAGACAATTCATAATAAGGAGTATGCAACTAAGTTTACTTAATAGGCATTGCAAGCTATGAAGAGATTCCAACTCAAAAAATAATAAGTAGCATGAAACATAAATATAAGCAACATTACAATGCTCATAACAAGGTATGATAGAGTGGTATCTCGCTTGCCTTTTTATTGTGAATGCCAAGGCACCTCTGAAGTTCAGGTGAAGACTAGAAGTAAATATATCAAAGATACAAGCATCAAAATCATAACACAAATAATCAAGTTTTGAGACAAGCACATTATACTAAGAATGACAACTATGCTCTCAAGAAAGTGCTCATAGAATAGGTGGTGACTCAACAAGGAAATGAAAAAGGTTTTGAATAGTTTGAAAGGCTTCCAAATGCTGAAAGTATGGTACTCATTAGATTTGTGCTCTCATTGCCCCTATCATAAGCATCTTTAAAGTGGTTAAGGTTAAAGTGACACAACCAAGAGGATATGTGAAGGAAATATGCCCTGAGAGGCAATAATAAAGTTGTTATTATGTATTCCTTATATATGATAGATGTTTATTTTGCATGCTAGAATTGTATTGATCGGAAACATCAATACATGTGTGTTTAATAAACAAAAAGGGTTCCTAGTTATGCCTCTCTTATAGACTAGCTTGTTGATTAACAAGATGATCAAGGTTTCCTGATCATAGACATTGGATGTTGTTAATAACAAGGTCACATCATTTGTGAAATGATGTGATGAACATTCATCCGAAGTATAGCATTACGATCAAGTCATTATGTTTATATTGCTATAACATCATACAAAGTAATCTTTATCCTTAGACCATGAGATCATGTTAATTGCTAACACCTGAAGAGTATCTTGATAACATCAAACGTCACACCGTAACAGGGTGACTATAAAGATGGGTTCAGTACTACGAAGGTGTTATGTTGAGGCTCATGGATCAAAAGTGGAATTTGTCAATCTCGATGACGGATAGATATACTCTGGGCCCTCTCGGTGATATCACATTGAGATAGCTTCCAAGCAAGTGATCTGATCACTAGAATGTTATATCATGGGAACGAGAAAAGAGTGCATGTCGGTAATGATATCAAACTAGGTATTTGGATACCGATGATCGAATCTCGGACATGTATTATATCATGAGACAAAGGGATTAAATTACAAGCATTATAGGTTCTCACGATCACAGAAGTCATCGTTGAATATGCAGGAGTCAGTATGGATCTCCAGGTCCCGCTTCTGACTATTGATCTGAGAGGAGTCTCAATCATGTCTGCATTATTCGCGAACCGTAGGGTGACACACTTAAGAGTTACCGGACACCATTTTGGAGCACATATGTTTCAGACGAAAGAATTGCAAAGCGCAGGAATTGTTTCGATAGAAACCGGAAATTGTTTCAGGTGAAATTGCAGAAAGTGGTTCCGCATGTGATATTGAAATATTGCAAGGGGTTATATGTGAATTTTTGTTAATTAAAGTAATTAACAAAATTCTGAATAAATTTAATAAAAGAGTTTTATTAAATGAGAGAGCATTAAACTTGGAGAATTTTAATGCATTTAAAGTAGGGACTTTAAAAGGGAATGCGAAGAGGCATTTTAATGTGAAGGGGTTACCACCACATGAATCGGGGAGGTGAGGGGTCACCCCCCCATGCGGCGGCCATGGAGAGGAGGGGCACCCCCTTCCTCCTATAAAAGGCCCCCTCCTCCTCCTTCTTTCACACACCTCCTTGTGAAGGATCTCTCTCCCCCTCTAGAATTATTCCCCCATGGTCTCGGATTAGCGAGATACATGTTCCCGGTGGCATTTCGTATGGAAGGAGTTGCTGCTTCCGCTGGATCGCTGGAGCGAGGAGGTGGAGGTTGTCTGGTGGCTTGAACGTGTGTGAGAGTACGGATGTGCTGCTGAGTTGCGGCGCTTGGACTTCCTCACGATCTTGAGATCGGCAAGTGTATGACTACATCAACCACGAGTTCCTACTCGTTAACAAAACTCGTTGTCTTCGAGGGTAAGTTCTCATTGGATGTATGTCCACCCGTTGCTTTGTACCTAGTAGATAGATCTTGGCGTGTAGTTCTCATCGTAGGAATTTTTTTGTTTTCTATGCTGCGGACCCAACAGTGGTATCAGAGCCTGATCTATGCGTAGGTGCTTTGCATGGGTAGTACACATATGTTTATATGTGGGCGATGATGATCATGTTATTGCATCTTCTATGTATTTTGACTATTGGTGGCATAGTGGGATGAAGCGGCCCGGACCAACCTTACATGTCATCGTACCTGAGACCGGTTCCACGACTGACATGCAACTTGTTTTGCATAAGTGGCTAGCGGGTGTCTGTCTCTCCTACTATAGTCAATATCTGATTTACAACGAGTTGGTAATAACTTGGTTATCCTCGTTGTGGTTCATGTTCGTAGGTGAGAATGGTTCTATCTCCGAAAGCCCTAAGCCACGTAAAACTTGCAATTGATAAATTAGAGGCGTCTAGTTTAGATCGTTGTTGGGCTAGTGTATTGATATGGTATTGTTGTAAGTAGATGTATGATAGATACTCTTACAACACATTCAACGTGTAAGTTCCATAGACCTTGGCCTTACACACAAAGGAATGATAGAGATTATACCACGATGCAAATGATAGAGATCAAATGCATGGACCATATCATCTCACTTTAGACATTAGATGTTAGCATCTTATACTGCTAGTTTGGCACTTTTGGTAGCATTGTAAGATGATCCCTCATTTAGATATCAAGATAAAATGTGCTCTTCCTTGATTATGCACCGTTCTATGGATCGTGTTTCGAGACATCACATGATGATCGGGTGTACTCGACTCTACACTTTCATAAAACGGGTGTAAGACAGTTTTACACGCGCGAGTACTAAGGTTCTTACTTGGCGAGCCTAGCATGTACAGACATGGCCTCGGAACACGGATCAAAAGGTTAAGCATGAGTCATATGGTTGATATGATGCCCATATAGATGCTCTCCTTTGAAGCTACACCGACTCACGTGATGATCGGACTTGGTGTAGTGGATTTGGTTCATGTAATCACCAAAAGGACACGAGGGATGTCATTTTTGAGTGGGAGTTCATTAGTAATTTGGATTAGTTGAACTCAATCTATCATAAACTTAGTCTAAATAAACTTTACAAATTCTGTTGTGGATGGCACCACCTGCTTTTAATTTCAATGTGTTCATGGAGAAAGAGAAACTTGTTGCAAATGGTAGCAACTTCACCAACTGGGCTATGAATTTGAGGATTCTCCTCACTGCAGCACAAAAGCAATATGTGCTAGATGCGTGTAACACCCTCAAATCGGCCCTATGCAAGTTTTAGCGATTCCCGCCAAACCCGCCAAACCCGCATAGAAACGATTCAAGGACGCCCACCAGACACTTTCGTGCGGGTGGAAAACGAAGTAATACCATTACACATCAGTCCTCGATGGGACCCACAGACAGATTTATATACATCAACAACTCCATGAGTCAAGAATACAGATATACAATACAAAATCCAAATCACCTTGAAACAATAGAGCGTCTGACTACGGACAAGATGCAAACGGGGCTAAGAGCCCTGAAGTATAACCAATGGCGTCCATAACCCTGCCCAGGCCAAGCCGGAAGGGTAACCCTGCTAAAGACGGCGATCTCAAACCTGCTAAAACAAAAGGGGTGCCGACAAAGGGCAAAGGAAAAAGAGGAGCATCAGTACTGAGGCCAGTACACGGCGAGGCTAGAATTCGGCGGCTCTCGCCTACATAGGTATGGTGGGCTGAAGCGGCAGCGCAGCGGCACTAAACAACCTATAGAGACTCGGTAAAACTGGCGGCTATTAGAGAGGGATACGAAAGACCTATTCGGATCCCACCTAAGACTACACCAAACATACCCATCCTGGTATTTCCCCCTCGAGACCAAACGAGGAAGTCAGACCGAGGAACTAACACGGTTGGCAATTTTACTCAGTCCGTTTTAGGTGTAGCACTTACTATTCAGATATAGATAGCATGAGTCGTCCCGATAGCATAAGTAGTGGGCAGTTTTAGTTAACATTCAGTTG
Organism: Avena eriantha; assembly: GCA_910589775.1. Taxonomy (NCBI): domain Eukaryota; kingdom Viridiplantae; phylum Streptophyta; class Magnoliopsida; order Poales; family Poaceae; genus Avena; species Avena eriantha. The sequence continues at coordinate 491,819,593 of OU342740.1, forward strand.
TAGTTGGAACATTTACTAGTCAGATATAATTGTCTTGAGGAATCCCAAAACCCAACAGTTGTTAGCACTTTTATCACATTCCATTGGAGTTGTAATACTTACTAGGCAGGTATAACAAAACAATCCAGGTCCACCAGTGGTTGGCATTTTTAATATCAATTCCCTTATAGTGAAGCTGATTACTAGTCAGATATATTAAGTCAAATTTATAGCACTACTTTAGTTATGCTTGTCTATGATCGAGATACTGTGCTCCAAGTCGTCCATAACCGCGGACACGGCTTTCAGAAAGTTTTACCCTGTAGGGGTGCACAAATAGCAACACACACTCGATCAACCTCGGAAAAACCAACTCAAAACCCAACGAGGCATTCACGACAAAGCGATCACAGGATTCATAAATATTTCAGGGGGCCACCCCACTAAGCTACCCGCAACGAAGTTGGCCGGCTCCGGAACGGACCCAGGGTTTGCGACGACGGCTGTAAACGACTGGGAACCCGAAAGTGTGACTGGGCTTGTCGATACCGTGAAAACGTGGCGCGATCCAAAACAGTACAGGTGCTCCACGCACAATCTTAAATAAAGCAGTAACATGGCATAGGTATAGGATAGTAATAAAGCCCCAAACTACTTGTGGCCCCAAGAAATAGAAATGAATCAAGCTCTGGCTCAGGGGGGTCCATAAGGCCTCCCGGATGTGGATAGTGCGAATAGTCAAGGAACAGGTATCAAGTACTCGGGGTCCTACGGGACACAAGTGAGCGTGGAAGAACCAAATAACATCTATTGCCCACCGATGCCTCTGCATTATTTATATCTAGCAATTTAATAGTTGTAATTAAAGACATGACCATCTCCACCAATAAACATCTCCACCGATAAACATCTGCCAGCGTTCCAACAATTGTGGTACTTAACAACACGAGATCACACCTGAGCAAGCATCTACGACTCGCAAGGCCAGCTATCTACCAAACACAGGTAATAGGAGGTGTCCAAGGCAATATAGAGGCTGCACGGGATATAATTGGGGTGCGGAAACTAAAGCATCACGACACGGATAGCAATAGATCAACAGGAGGAAATAAAGACTATAAATGCAAAATAGGTAGAAGGGGGAGAGATGCTCGCCTGGGAAACACTGCCGGAGATTCATATCCGGAGAACTTGTCGATACTCGCATCCACTCATCGGTCTAATCCGCGAAGACGCAAACACTAGAAGAAACACCGGATGCAATATTTAATACTACGGCAGAAGAATCGGCATGTTTATGATGTGATGCAGGACATGGCACAGATGCGGTGCAACTAGACAGTATTAAGCGGAACCAGGGTCCCGACAATTAATTACACGGTTCAAGTTATTTGACTACCCCACAATTTAAATGTTGAATTAACAAGGCGAATCATGGCATCGGTTCGCTAGGCAATTTAAATGGAGTCCGGAATAAGACAAAGATATCCCGCATAAACACTCCATAGTTAATCATGCGGTGAATCGGCATATTGCCCCCAACCCACTGAATATGTATGCGATCATGAATGATTTAATGCAGCAAGTTGGTATCATATATTATAAAAATAGGAGAATGGATCAGGGGCACACATTAGGGGGGGGGGGGGTTCGGATCCGAGGTTCGACGAGGATAGGTCTCGCATCCGGGAAGAAGGACTTGGTTCGGCGTCGAGGCGCATCGGGTTCGCTCTGGTCGATGTCGATCTTGTCGTCGATGGCGAACTTGAGTAGATCGGGTACCGGGGGTCTTCAGATTCGTGACGAAGATCTTGTCGCACGGGTCGTGGCGTTCGGGGTGAAGAACTTGGCGTCCTCGAGGAGGTACTTGGCGTATCCGTGTCGACGACCTTGGGAGTTTTGGCTCCAATTGTCGATGTCGGACTCGGGTATCGGCGCTGGTTTTGTCGAGGTGCCTCGGTGGTACTTAGGGTCCCTCGATTCCGCGACGGAGATCTTGTCGGACTGCGAAGAGCTAGAGTTCCGGGGTTCTTGACTTGGCAGGCAGAAGGCAACATAGCCGTAACAGCATCACATAACAGTACAACATCGGGAAGAGCACACAATCATGTGACACCACGGGTACATTGCTACCTGCAGCTATTGATAAGAATCTTCTCTGCAAAACAAAAACAACTCCCGAAGACAGAGCGCGCACGCAAGGTTGTGAAGGAGCTCGGCCGCGGCGATGGGGTCTTGGACGGAGACGGACAGCGAGCACGCGGAGTCGCCGAGGCGAGGGAGGACGCGGCAGCGGCGCTCGGGGTCGCGCCTAGAAGACCACGGGAAGACGAGGACGAGCGGGGCCTGGTGGCTCGGTGCTGCGGAGGATGACCCACAGGGAAGCGGGGTCGCCGGGTCGAGTGGACGGCGGCGTGACTCAGGCGGCGGTCAACGACGGGGCTCCCGCAGTGGTGGTCGGAAGGCGACGGCCGGGAAAACGCCAACGGCGAGCATGGACGCCGGCCGACGTCGGGGTGGACCGGAAGTAGGGGCCGCTGCGGAGACGGCGACGACGAGAGGTCGCCGGAAACGGGGCCGAAGGGGAGGGCGGCGTCGCCGGCAAGGTCGGATCAGGGGATGGCGGCGCAGGCGCGACTCCCGTCGATGGAGGCGCGTACGACGGCGGCTCTGCGGCGATGCGCGGAGATCGGAGCGGCGGGGACCACGAGGACCGAGCGGCGGCGGAGAGGCGGGGCCGGGCTCCGGCCAGAGAGGCGCGGCGACGCGTCGGGGTAGGTGGAGGAGCGGCGGAGATGGGAGGGAAGGTGGCCCGGTGGCGGCCGGCGGTTGCCGAGGCGGAGGAGAGCAGGGGCGGGGCCTGCGCGCGGTGGCGGCGGGGTTCATAGGCGGGGAGGAGGGCGCGGGCCGAGCGAGCATTGCGGGCAGAGGATCGGTCACGCGGGGACGAGGACGGTAGGAGAAGGGGACGATGGCGACGGCGATGGGGCGCTCGGGGTAGGTGGGGGTTGCGGGGATTACGGCCAAGCGGTGGGCCGGTTAGGACGCAGGGTAGGTGGGGCAGGGTGTGCATCGAGCGGAGAGAGGGATTAGGCAGGCGCGGGCGTACGCGGGGTGGAAAACGTGGTGGGGCCCGCATGAGGTGGCAAGCGGGGCTGGTGCGGTGTGGAGCAGGCATGCTGCGTGCGATGCGCAGCTGCTGCCGTGCTGCGTGCAGGCGGTGGTAGCGGCGGCGGTAGGCTAGGGTTAGGGATGGAAGAAGGCAACTAGGTTATTATCTAGTCCAAAGTAGACTAGATGGGTCTAGTTTGGGCCGGGTTGCAGGCTGCTGGTTTTCCGGATTTTTGGCCTGGCAGGCTGGCGGCCTCCCCAGGTTTTATAAAACTGTTTATTTTATTTTTGATGAATATGTAAATAGTTTCTAGATAAAAGATCCGGATAAGTCCGGGGTTTTACATTTGAAATATAGAGGGGTATTTAGAGAACAAAATAGGCTTTTAGAAAATAGTTTTAGGCAAATAATATGCATGATGATGACGATGTTCAAATGCAATGAGGCATGATGACATGAGCATGCGGTCATGATGATGTAATGCACAAAAACAACGCGATTTTCTAGTAGTGGTTTTTGCGGGGCGCCACAATGCGCCGCTAGGCCCCCCACCAGCTGCTGATGCCCCTAACGAGGAAAAGAATGTCTATGTGACTCGTCAGGAGGACCACAACTTAGTTCATTGCGGCATACTGTATGGGCTAGAGCTAGAACTTCGAAAGCATTTCGAAAATGGCAATGCTTTTGATACCATGGGAGAATTGAAAATGATTTTCGATACCCATGCTGCTGTAGAGAGTTATAATGCTACTGAAAAGTTCTTTAGCTGCATGATGGAGGAGAACAACTCCGTTAGTGAGCATGTACTCAAAATGTCTGGGTACGCCGATAAACTTGTGTCCTTAGGAATAACGATTCCCATTGACTTAGGCATACATCGTGTTCTCCAATCTCTGCCACCTAGCTACAAGAGCTTCGTGATGAACTATAACATGCAGGGCATGAAAATGTCTCTTCCTGAGCTTCTGTCAATGCTTAAGACTGCAGAAGTGGAGATTGGGATCCTGGGTAGCATCACCACTTCTAGTTCTAATTTCATAAGCATATTTTTCTTTAGCAGCATTAACTAGCAAGTCTTTTTGCACTTTAATAAGTTGATCTATTTGAGTTTGAACCATTTAAAAATGTTTAACAAGCATTTTAACATCATTAGAGGTTCTTTCCACAATATCCTTCAACTCAACAATAGCTCTAGAGTTTTCCGTTAGATGATTTTGCACCCTTTTATTAAAATTATCTTGCTTAACAATGAAAATATCGAATTCTTCTAAGCATTGATCCGGAGGTTTAGAGTAAGGAATATCACCTTCATCAAAGTGTTGGAGAGAGTGTACCTCACTAGTGGATGAATGGGGAATTGGCTTACATAATTCTTCTATAGGAGGTAAATTCTTGACATCTGCAGCTTTCATTCCCTTCTCCTTAAGACATTTCTTAGCTTCCTTCATCACTTCATCATTCAATTCAATAACTCCCCTCTTCCTAGATGATGGTATAGGCGCTGGTATAGCTGGTTAAGGTATAATTATTTCAGGTATAGCTGGTTCAAGAGGAGTCCAATCTTCATAGTTCTTGCTTATTTTAGCCATTAATTTCTCAGCTTCCTTGGGAGTCATATTCCTGAAAACACAATCAGCACAACTATCCAGGTATGTCCTAGATTCTTCAGTTAGGCCATTATAAAATATATCAAGAAGCTCATTCTTAGGTAATGGACATCCAGCCTGTGCATGAATCAAAGCACAAAACCTTGCCCAAGATTCAGGCAATATCTCTTTTTCTCCCTATTTAAAATCAAAAAGTTCCTGCAAAATAGCATGTCTAGCACTAGGAGGAAAATATTTCTGCAGGAAAGTACTAATCAAGCAATCCGGGCTATTAATAGATCTAGGAGGCAAATTATTAAACCAAGTTTTAGCTTCTCCTTTTAGTGAAAAAGGGAAAATTTTAGCAACAAAGTAGGTGCGCATCTTGATATCATCAGAAAATAAACCACTCATGGTGGAAAGCTCAGTCATATGTGCTACCACACTCTCATTCTTAGTCCCACAAAAAGGTTCTTTCTCAATAATAGTTATGTCAGATAAATCAAGAGAAAAATCATAATCCTTATCTTTAATGTTTATGGGAGAAGCAGCAAACTTAGCATTAGGAGACAGTTTGTGTTTTATAGTACGCTTCTCAAGGAGACTCTTAATAGCACTCCTATCATGGGTGTTTTGACATTCTTTAATAAATTCATTGGTCATCTCTATATAACCGTCTTCAATATCATAACTCTCTTTAGACTCAGGTGAACTGACAGGTGTAGTAGTGTCTTCATTAGGAGTTTCAGTATTTCTAGCTATAGTTCTAGCAATCGTAGCATCTAGGAAAGGACCTAATGAACCACTTTTATCAAGAACAGTAGAAGCAACATCATATGTATCAGAAGTTTCAGATTCAGCAGTAGTAGAAGTGTGTGTAGCATGTGTATGTGGTGGTGTAAGGAGCTTACTCATAACAGATGGTGAATCAAGAGCAACAGAAGTGTTCAGAACCGTACATCTTCCTGTAGTGGATGGTAAAATAGGAACCTTGCCATCACGAGACTTACCCATGATGGATGGATGGCAGCGAACAATAGTGATTTCAAGTGAACTTGATAAATAAAGCTATGCTCACCGACAACGGCGCCAGAAAATAGTCTTGATGACCCACAAGTATAGGGGGTGTATCGCAGTATTTTCAAGGGAAGTGAAACCCAATTTATTGATTCGACACAAGGGGAGCCAAAGAATATTTATAAGCCTTAACAACTAAGTTGTCAATTCAGCTGCACCTGGAAACAATCTTGCTCACAGCAGTTTATCAGTAGCAATAGTTTTGTAGTAGGAATAGTAAAGTAACATCAGTAGTAAAGGTAAAGACAGTAGTAACAATAGCAGCAAATAGTAGGATTCAAGCGCGGTAGGCATAGGGATGGATGGATGGGCGTTGCATAGACAATACAATTCATATAGAAATCAAGACATAGGGCATTTGCAGATAAATAAGATAAATCATCCAAGTACTAAATAATCATAGGGATGTGTTCCATATATAGTCATACGTGCTCGCAATGAGAACTTGCACAACATCTTTTGTCCTGCCAGCCCGTTTACAGCGGGGCCTCAAGGGAACTACTAGCAATTAATGTGCTCCTTTTAATAGAGCACCGGAGCAAAGCATTAACACTCTGTGAACACATGTGATCCTCACATCAAAGCCATTCCCTCTGGTTATCCCGATTTCTATCACTTCGGGGTCATTGGTTCTGGACAACAACGTGTGTATACAACTTGCAGGTAAGACCATAAACAATACTATCATAATGAATCAATAACATGTTCAGATCTGAAATTATGGCACTCGGGCCCTAGTGACAAGCATTAAGCATAACAAGTCGCAACATAGTCAAAAAGCACTAATAGTAGATACTAGACATCATGCCCTAACAATCCGATGCCATTACAATGAATGATCTCATCCAATCCCTACCATCCCCTTAGCCTACAGCGGGGGATTACTCACTCATAGATGGGGGAGACATGGATGGTCGATGGAGAAGCGATGGTGATGATGATGACGATGATCTCCTCCAATTCCCAGTCCCGGCAGGGTGCCAGAACGGAGTTTCTGGTTTCGAATCGCGGAATCTGGTGGTGGCAACGCAACGGAACTTTTTCTGAATAAACGTCGACCCCCCCTGAGTTTTTAGGTCAGAAGGCAACTTATAGGCGAAGAGGGAGACCGATGGGGTGTCTGGGGCGGCCAGACCACCCCCTGGCGCGGCCAGGCCTAGCCCGCGCGACCAAGTGGTGTGGCCTGGGCCCAGCCCCACTCCGTCTCGTATTCTGGCTCCGTGAGTCTTCTGGCGAAATAGGATTTTTGGCATATCTCCGAGATTTTTCCTGATAGTTGATTTTCTGCACAAAAACTAGACACCAGGGTAATTCTGCTGAAAACAGCGTCAGTCCTTAGTTGCATCCAAATCACACAAGTTTAGAGGAGAAACAATAGCAAAAATGTTCGGAAAAGTAGATACGTTTTGGAGGTATCAGGGGCACAAGCAGGTGTAGAGCGGCGTCAAGAAATAGGGGAACTTGAGGAGGAGGTTGACGCAGAGCCCCGCTGGAGTGCGGCGGCACCGTGGACAGAAGGCATCAGCCGGGTTGGCGGCAGCGGCACGAGCACATCACCAAGAAGGGATCGCTCAAGAGAACCAGAGATGTGGAAGACAGTTTTGCAAAAAAAAAAACCTCATGTAGCTGGGTATTCTTATCTCCTTTTTAAGTTACCTAGCAATGGGTCCCACAACTTGGCAAGTCAGAAAAACAATGATACGCCGCGGCAGTGACAGTGTGTGAAGCTCTGATCTGTATTTAGTGACTATAAATTTGTATTGCCGTTGTTAATAACCTTACTGATTTTGCCTGATAAGGACTACACATGGATTTGACTAAAAAAGGAATTGATGAATCAAGCTGGCGCGATCGTCCCGTGTCGTTATTTTGTATGCCTTATTTTTCGTGTCGTTATTTTGAATGCCTGATTTTGCATTAGCGGCATCGCGATAGTGACCAATCTTTCCGTGAACCAATTCCAAGCTTTTCTAGACTCTTCATAACATCAAAACTCTAGAAACTGTACTGCATGCCGAACTGTTCCTTGATGAGCTGTGTGCAATGTAAATGAAGATCATGCAGAGATCAGCAAACTTGTGTTGTCAAAAGAACAAAGGGCATATGCCGTCCTGGTATAAACTATACATTTGATATAATTAAGGGAATAGACATCTAGTATAGTCCTACAAGGAAGGTAATATTTTCGTGGATAACACACCTATACCTCGTAGCACCACGTAGGAGATTGACCCTGCAAGCGCGGCTGCTTTTCTAGGAGTTGCCACGATGGATGGTATAGCTAGCCTCGCCCAGACAATTTGACATCGGCGGCAGTAGAGATTTCATTCAGTCGTCTGCCCGTGGTCAACAAAGTTAAACTCGCCTGAGATTTAGTAACAAACTGTTCGTGAGATAACTAACGCCAACAAGAAGATGCACGGTCAGAGAAGACGTCTAGAGATATTTTGGGGAGGATTAGCCCAATAGTGGGACCAAGAGATAGGAGATTAGATATATAAGCGGAGTACCGGACGTTACAGACTTATGGAAAAATATAGAAGCAGTTCGTTCTTTTTTTTAGGTGTTGGTTATTTCGGGGTGGCTATTTATGTGTAATATTAGTGAAGTGTGACACCGTGTGACACCATCGTTTTGCTTTTAATAGTAAAGATTTTCTGGATGCTGGCTCTTCTGTAATTAATATTTATCCTTTATTATTCACCCAAGCAATGGTTTGTTCGGATCTACTAGAAAAAAGACATTTTGAAAATTAGTTTTTTGAGCTTCTCCACACTACAATCAACTCGTTCGGAGGGCATCTCCACCGGTTCGACCCAACCAGCCCAGACGTGTCCGAACTTGTTCGCGCAGATGCGCGTGACATGCGCGGCGTCGCAGCGGCACGACCCATCCGTCCCGACGCGCCCGGCTCGACCCATTCGTGCACCTACATTGCGTGACCACTGGGTCGGCCCGGACACGGGCTGGCCTAGGGCGCCCCCCCCCCCCCCGTGCTAGTGGCCCACCCGCCAGCGAGAGACGCAACAGCGGCGCCGATTCAGATGCAACGATGACACCGATTCAGACGCAAACGCCAGTCTGACCGGCGGCACCGATTCAGACGCAAACGTGACAGCCTTCGCCATCAATGTCGACGGGCGCGTCAGCCTGTGACTGACGGAACGCCACCTGAGTTCCCGCGCCGGCATTGAAGGGCGAAGGCGCGAGAAACTCCGCGTGTGCTCTACTTAAACAGGCCCTCATCGGCGCCACAATCCCCTCCCATCGTGACCTCCCTCTTTGGCGCAGCCATGGCGAGACCCACTCTGAACTACTACAAGGCGTCCATGTTCGCCCACCATGGCATCCTCGCTCCACCATGCGCAACGATCCCGGAAGGCTTCGAGCTCAGCCACTACGGGTCCCGGTGGCGCCGGTTCTGCGCGGTGCCAAGTTGGGACGTCGAATCAAGGAGCGTCAGCTCGAACTCCCGGAGTGGAAAAGGGCCATGCCCCGGTATGCGGCTTCGAGCTCCTATTGGGCGAGATTATTCAAGCTGGAACGTCAGGCGGCGCTTTCCATCTGTCACGAACACCTCCGCGAGGTCCACCCCGACGACCGCAACCACGAAGGGAGGGTGCAATTCTGGGCGGTTCTGGGACGCACCATCTCCTCCGCCATCAATGATGCACTCCACGCAGACTTCTTGATGGAGGCTAACCGCGCCGGAATCATCGAGATTTCCGACAGCGGCAGCGAGGACACCGACGACGGCGCGGCCGAGGAAGACGGGGTGGAGGAGGACGTGCAGCCACGAAAGATGGCGACGAAGAGGACAACGGAAGCGAGATCGTCGATTAGGGTTTCATTTAGTATTCCGCTAGATTTAATTTGTAGCTTTCGTGTTTCAAATTTATGCACCGATGTTGTTCTTGTTCACACACCAAATTGTGTGCCGTCTCAAAATTATCTATCGACGAGGACAACGGATATTTGGGTCGCGCCGCTGGGCACGGATGTCCGGACAGGCCGGACTGCGGCCCCAAAGTGACCGCGGGCCGACTCAAACGGACAGAAACATACCGTTTCGGTCACGCGTTTAGATCGGCCCGGTGGAGATGCCGTGAGTCCTCCTCCCACGGCCGAGTACCTTCCCGTGTGTCACCTGTTATGTATAGTGAGGGTGCCCTATTGGGACGGCTAAGGTGGTTTTATTAGTACCACCGTTTGTTCATAAACTGAAGCATTTCTAGCAATTCAAATTGAACTAGTCCTTTCGATCCATAATACTATGTCGTTCATTTTATACTAAACTAGTATAAACTTTGTATCGATGAGCAGACAATTATTATGGATTGGGGAAGTACTGAAAATGCTTACATTTCGGAACGGAGGGAGTGTGTTTTATAGATCTGAATATTAAGAAGTGAAATATTCTTTCAACCAAGCATCCATATTACAATCCGTTTTCACGACTACGTTAAGTGGTTGTTTGGTTACCACGTTTTTAGAGAACTGGTTTAACGGAAACCAATTTTCTCCCGAGTTCAAGGAAAACATTGTTTGGATAGTCCAACTAATCCGTGGATTAGAAAAACTAGTTTCCTCTACACCCGCAATTCCGTGTTTTGGGAAAAACGACTACTAGTTGTTTTTCCAAAAACTCGATTTCCTAGAACAACAACGAAGACTGCTCTTCGTTCTCGACCGGCAGCGGCGGCCACTCCCGCTGAAAGAGCGCGTCAAGGAAGGGTCGGCGAGGGAGGTGGACGGGAACAACAGCCATGTCCCCAAGCAATCCGGACTACCTACCTCCATCTCTTTCTTGTCGCCGGCGGGGCAGTCGCGGCTGTGATGGAGGAGTTGTCGTCGGTGGCGAGGCCGGAAACGGTGGAGATGGAGGCTAGAGGTGATGTCAAGGGCGCCACCGGGCTTCACGCTGAGGGACTCGACGTGGGCGTCGAGGGCGAATGACCACACAGTTGAACTGGAACAATCACGTCCGGGCGCTCGGCCTCCTTGGTAAGGGGTTGACCGATTGGGAGAGAAGTCCTTTGATCTGGTCAGCGGTGGCGGGCCATCGGGACACAAGACGCAGAGGTGGAGCAGCTCGAACCGCTGCGTTGCGTCAGCGACCTCATACTCCATGGTCGGACTGCGTGGCGTCAGCGATGAGCGACCTCGTCGGACTCCATGGTCACGATGTTAGCCTATTTAGATCGCTAGGCGTCGATCTAGAGAGAATGGGGGTTAGAGGAACATACCGTCGGCCTTCGAGGTTGACGACGAGCTCGTCATTGGAGCTCGACGGAGTGGTGGCGGCGGTGAGATGGGTGATTCTCGCCGCTGCAGCGCAATGCCAGATCGGGAGGCCTAGGGTTTTTTGTTGTGCGGTGGGCGAGTCGGCAGACGAACCTTGGGGTTCGTGCCTCCGGAACCCACCTCTTTATATGCGCTGCGCGACGGGGGACCACTAACGATGATAACGTTGGACGCCCCCGATCAGGGCGCGAGACCGAGTCGGTCGTCCGTTGGGACGACCGTGGAGATCAATCTAACACACGACTCGCCAGGCGGAGGGAAAGGAAGAGGTCGAGGAAGTGCCGGCGCGCGACGGTGACACCGGCCGACGTGTGCGAGGCGCGGCACCCCGGCCAATTGCAGAGCGCCGGGCGCTGCTAGCACGTGATGTGTTCGATAGCCGCCTTGTCGACATCGAGATGCCTGGCGGCCGCCGTGGCAGGCAGACGCTGCGCTCATCGGACTGGAGCTCCGGCAGCAACCACGGTTTTTGTGGGAGTGTCTACCAGCTTGGAGAAGTTCTGTAGCAGGATCATCAGCCGCGCGAACCCCTATGCAAATTCCAAAACGCTCAAAATTGTTGGCTGTGTAAGGAGTCCAAACAGAGTATTAGGTAATCCAGCTTTAACAAAACGAGAGCTTAAAACTGGTTCTCCTAAAATTCCTCTTAAAACACGTTTAGGTAAAACTTGTAACAAATGCTCGTTATCCAAACAAGTCCTAAGTTTCTCGTGTTGAACTATTCAAAATTTGGTCTTAATTATGTTTCAATGATTCTTTTCTTTTTCAAGGACCAAATTGCAGCATTTGTACACTCTTCGCTCCGGTATACATACTACCATAACTAAACTACTTTTTTTAGTATTATGCATCTCTTGCTTTTCTCCTAATATCTTTTGGTGTATTCGTGTGTGCACTAACTTTGTAGTGTGTTTGGATGACATGCCTTTGTCTTGCTACTTGTACATGTTTTGCACTTAATTGGGTTGCACTGTGTTAGGATATTCCACCTTTTCTCTTGTCTTGTCCTAAGTGCATGTTTTGCATTTTCTTAGAGCATTGCGGTTGTGCTTTGTCATGCCCTAAATTGCATGTTTTTCAAGTGAACTAGGTTGCACAATGCTTTAGGGCACCATGGATCACACATTTGTTGTTCACTAATAGCAGTCTCATATTCATTACTGCGGCGCTAACCAGTGTAACACGACTGAACGAATTTTTGTGCATCTACAATGAGGCATCGGGGAAGCTGGTAAATAGGGAGAAAATCTCCATCTTTTTTATTCCTTGCACGACAGATGTCCAGAGATCAACTGTGAAGAATGAGCTGGATATCAAAGTTGAAGCCTTCAGCAAGAAATATCTGGGTCTGTTGACGGTTGTTGGTCGTCTCACTAGCAGCGAGTTTGAATATCTTGGAGAAGGTATGAGGAGTAGTATGAATGGTTGTGCAAAAATGCTCTCATATCCATGAAAAGAGGTCTGGATTAAATCAGTGGTACAAACCAAACTGACATATTGCATGAGTGTTTTCCAGCTATCCAAAGGCAGTGCAAGAAATTCTCTTCTATGACGGCCAAGTTTTGGTGGAGAGGGAATTTGGACGAGAGATCCATGCATTTGCTCTCTTGGGACAAGATGTCTATAGCAAAAGGAAGAGGAGGAAAGGGCTTTCGATATTTTCACATGTTTAATCTTGCTCTTTTAGGGAAACAAGGTTGGAGATTAATGGCGTCGCCTGACTTGTTGTGTGCTCAAGTCTTGCGAAGCAGATACTTCCATGATAAGCATTTCATGTTAGTGACAGTGCCCAAAACCGCATCTCATATGTGGTGGGCTATTATTGCAGGCAGATAAGCGTTACAAATTGGGATTATTAAGAGGATTGGTTGAGGTAGCTCGTTGTCGATTTGGCAAGATAGTTGGATGCTAGGAGTTCACCGTATGAGACTACAAAGGAGGAAGGATGATGGAGCGGCCGAGATGGTCAACAATCTAATTAGCTCTGAAACCCATTCGTGGAATTTGGAGGCTCTAGAGGATAATTTATTCCCTGTTGTTGTTGAGATTATAACACATATTCCGCTTAGGAGTTTTCAAGGGTAAGATTGGACGGCATGGCCCCTTGAAAAGTCAGGAGTGCACTTGGTTCGGTCTACATACCGAGCTATAGTGGCTAAACACCTGATCGGGGATGAGGCCTCATCTGATGAGAATGCAGAGGTCTAGAAGAAGCTATGGAAGCTTGTTGTGTTACCCATGATGCGCGCCTTTTGGTGGAGAGTTTTACGTGTAATTTTGCCTGACTACTCAACTCTCACTCAGTGACATGTCAAAGAAATTGCCACTTACAGGATTTGCAGAGCAGCTCCAGAAACTTTGATGCATGCACTAATAGAGTGTTTTGGTTGGCAGGAAATGATGTGTTTCATCTACAATTACCCCGGCTCCATCGGTAGATGTGGACATCTGATATCTTGTGTGAATGATGGTTCTCACCTAAGGAACAAGCATAATTGATATCAGTGATGGCAGTCATTTGGGATTCCAGAAACGGGTATCTACTGGACAAGTGCGTGGATACCATTGAGCATGATCCGTTTAAGATTGTTCAACCAAATCAGGCAGCAACAGACTACCAGTAAAACTTGTCAACACATGGAAATCCCTGGAGGGAGTTTTGGTGAAAATCAACTCGGCTGGGGCAATTTGTGCGGTGGAAGGTAGAGCTGGAAGTGGCGGGGTGGCTCGAGATGCTACGATATTCATAGGATCTTGATCAAAGGTTCATATTGGCACCTAGGACCCATTCATTGTAGAAATGTTGGCGTTTCATGACGCGGTAATTTTTGCATGTGCACGAGGGTTTCAAGAAGTCGTGTTCGAAATACTATCAGGAGCTAGTGATGTGTTGGAGAGCTTGGGCTCGTGAGAGGACAGTGGTAGCGCCTTATTAGATGAAATAAACTCTTTAAGTTTCATGTTCAGAAGTTTTCTTTGAACTTTGTAGGTAGATTGGACAACATACTGGCTTATGTATGTGCAAGGTTGGCTAGTGCTGATAATGTAACACATGAGTGGCTTGGGTTTACTGATGTCTACAAATGCACAGATCAATTGTAGCTAGTTTTAAAATAAGAGTATCGAACCTATAAAGACCTATTTGGTTGAGGATACTTGGAAGTTTTTATGCCCCTCGTCACTATCTACCAAAGGCTACTTGGAAGTTGCCTTTGATCTCAAGTAAAGGGTCTTTGAAAGGTTTTATGTATGTGTGCAAGAAAGTAATGAAAGCAAGTAAGAAAAGCATTGGAATTGGTGTTGGCAGTCAATAAGTCTTAAATGTTCTTGGGGATATAGGATACACCACTAGCATATGAGAATTATTCATGATTAGGATAACTTATGTTTTTCTCATGATATGTGTGGAGGGAGCTCCATAATAAGATGTTCACCAACACGTCTCATGAGTAAGCCACTTCTACGAGTCATGTGATGAGGTCATCTCTAACCATTGCGATGTCTGCGAGCAAATCACTTCTACATACCACCACAATTAAGGGTTTCCCCATGGATATAATTATGAGCTTAGTGAATCTCCCTTAATCCCCCTTTGACCGTCTAGGTTATAAGCCAATGCTTGCGGTCACAAATTAGCATAGGACATACTCCCATACACGCCCAAAGGGTAGTACCCTCTCTCTAGGCCTGAAGGCAAATACTATGTGGTCAACTTCACATATAATCTAGAGAGAGAGAGAGATCTAACATAATATCATAAATCAATAGATCAAAGACCAAAGTTATAGATCATCTTTATTTTATTTCATAATAATTATAGGGTTGCTCCATTTCCCCAAGAACAAAGGGAACTACTCACACATGGAAGCAATCAACAACATCATCATATTCATATGAATGTATTGAAAGTGAAAAAGTAAAATCAAGTGCAACCACAATTGAGTTGGAATTACAACAAGATCTAATGAATGAGAGAGGGGAATGGTTGTGTTGATGGAGATGCAGCGGTTGATGATGAAGGGGATGATGTGTTGTCCTCTAATGATCCGTGTATCAGCAAGGATTTTCCCTTCTCCAAGTTCCTCCTCCAGATCCTTTCCTGGTGTGGTTTTTCGAGGCTGGAGGTGTCTGTGAATATTAGATCCCATATCTTTTTTCGTGTGGTGAGAGTATTTGACGAGGCAGACGTCCTGTAAGGTGGTACAGGTGGACGGTACGGGAGGGCTTCGCCCATACCGATAGTCGTTAAACCTTCAATAACTTCTCCTCGCATCCTCTCTTCTCCCATTTGCGTGAAAAATCATTTAAATAACATTTATCAATTAGAAATATCATATTATTATATAACATGATAGTCCCAATTGATATATTCATAAAATACTTGATAAATTGGGATCCTGCCGAAACAAGGGAAAAATATGCGCGCAAACACAGTAAAATACCAAAATCCTACTCTACTTATGCAAAAACAAGATAAAAATGCTTTAAAAATAGACTCATCATTTACCTAGATTTTTAGTTGACAACATTGTTGCTGATTGTAACCATGAATGCTTGATTTAATAAAGGTCAAAGTTATCCAGAAAAAGGTAGCACAATGCTTCAATGTACTCCAATTTTGTCTTACCCCTAGTTCATGTTTTCCACTACCGTATGTTGCCTTTAATTGTCGCCTTTTATCTTTGTTTTTAGTTTTCCAATTTTATTTTTGCTAGAAACACAAACTAAAACCACGCAAGAAAGAGAAAACCACACAAAAAGAAAGAAAATGAAGATGGGGATGCTTCAATGCGGCACGTGGTTCCAACCCCTTCTCTCTCGCCCGTGGAAATGCACCGGACTTTAGATGTGTTGTCTCGCATTACACCAATGTACTACCCATTTTCTGCTTCTTCTTTTTTGGCTGTGTAGATGTGTGGTATGAGATACGGTGCCTTTGTGTATGCAAAATTGGAAAGAAAAGGTGTTAGTGTGTTCATCTCCCATGGTTTGGTTTCCTTACAAAAGCTCTTTCTCTCTTCAAAACATATGCAATTCAAACCCGAGGACATCTGCCTGGAAATACAACCATTTGGTTCTTGGGTTCTAAATAAGCGGGAATATATGAAATATTTTGAAAAAGTATCTTATGTCATGTTGAATATTATGAAGAAGGGAAACACATGGGTATACAAGTCGTCATGTTATATCGAATGAATAAGTGTTTGACATAGTTTTGATAGAGAGACGGGATAAAAATCCCATTGGGGTTTCCCTAAATTGAATATTTTCTTTAGAATCACATACACTAATGCATATCATAAACTCAATGATTTTAATTTTACAACTCATACAAGCTCTATAATACAAAAGGTAAAGTGACATTCCTCTGAATGCAACAGATTCATATCATACGACGATGTTTCGAGGAATGTATCAAGTGCAACTATATGATATTGCCCCCCCCGCCCCCACGCACAACACTGACTGAAAATGTCAATCGTAAGTGAAAACCTTTGATTTACCTTACCATCGTCATAACTTTCTTATCTATTTGTATATGCTATTAGAAAGATACATCCAACGCGCAAAACCTTCTGTCTTAATGAGTGCACGGAGAACAAATCAATCTATCATGTAACATTTTTTTATATTTGGTTCACATCTTATAAAAAGAGTGAATTCCACTTTTTACCCCCTAAGATCAAATTTGTGACTCCTTTTACCCAATTTAACAAAATTTCCTAAAAAATACCCCATTTAACATATTTTGTTCCAATTTACCCTTTTTTACAGTTTACCCTGTCCTGACTAGTGGGTCCTACTCTTACTCTGATGTGACGTTGCTAGAACAAACGCACGTGTAGTTGTCAATTGTACATCTATCTTAAATCCACTGTGCCCCCCAATTGAGGTCACCGATGACACGTTCTTAGCCCCTATCCTCTCCCTCCCCCTAACCGAGGTGGTCGGTCGCCAGCACAGCGAGTAGCAAGGACCTCCCCCACAGCCTTAGGCAGCAGAGGGTGCTTGTTGGCCCAAATATATCGAGCTCGTTGGGGAACCCCAAGAGAAAGGTATGATGAGCACATCAGCAAGTTTTCCCTCGGCACGAAACCAAGGTTATCAATCCAGTAAGAGCAAGGAAACACCCCAAAGGTGTAGCTACCCGAGCCTTGGCAGGGCGCACTACCGGTGCCAGCATCAACGTGGATACCTACACAACACAACCAAAGAACTCTGTCCCCAACTTGCGATGAAGTTGTCAATCTCACCGATTTTGCTGCAAACAAAGGATTAAATATATCAAATGGAAGAAAGTAATAGTTTGCAGAAAGTAAACTCAAAGCAGTAAACAGTTGATTGTAGATTGATGATAAAAGAAAGGACCAGGGTCCATAGATCACTAGAGGTGGCTCTCCTTAAGATAGATAACATGTTGGGTGAACAAATTACAGCGGGACAATTGACAAACATCGAGAAAGCATACAAGCATATACTACTCATCTTGACTCCTTTGAGATTCGATTGGGCATTACAACATTATACATAGACCGCCATCCAACTGCATCTATGACTAATAATCCACCTTCAGGTTATCATCCGAACCCCCTCCAGTATTAAGTTGCAAGCAATGGATAATTGCATTATGAATTGCGTGTAAAGTAAACAATACGATTGTGGATTGTTGTTTTCTCCCTAGTAGCAACAGCACATCTAGTAGCTTAGATATTTTTATCACTTCCCTAGATTACCAGAGGCATGAACCCACTATCGAGCATAAATACTAACTCTTGGAGTTGCTAGCATCTACTTGGCCAATATAGCTACTAACAACGGAAAGCATGCAAGATCACAAATAACAAAGACATGATGGAGGAGATCCAGGCCACCATCGCGGCGATGCTGGATCCCGAGCTCGCCGAAGACCCCGGCAACCTCGTGTACTGGGAGCAGTTCTCCGCCGAGCAGAGGACCTAGGAGCTCGCCGCCCATGAAGGTCCGCCCGACACGCCGCTGAAGCGCAACAATGCGGCGGGGTGTCGTCGCTGGTGGAGTGCGCTGGGACGGACACTCAACACCGTCCTAGAGCACATTCACGCCGGCAACCGCCCGCGGCTGGGCTTCCCACGCTCGCCGGTCCCCGGGGCGAGGGAGAGGCGTGCCCCTCCGGCGAACTGGCTGCCCAAGAGGATGGATAGCTGGAGTTCGCCGGGCTCGTCCACCGCTGCCTCGACCTCGCGCTCGTCCTCGTCGGCCTCACGATCATCAGGCGAGGCGCTGCGCACCGTGAAGCGGGAGGCCTCGCTGCCGATGCACTCGTCGCCGAGGACCAGGGTGCGGGGCATCATCATCAACAAAGCGTGGAGCTCGCCGCCCACTGGCCATCTTTGCGTGCGCTAGCCGAAGCCGGAGCCATCGGAATGGGCGTTCCCCGCCGATGAGGACGCCTTCGCCATAAGGATGGAGGAAATAATTTTGCGGCCCAAAAGTTGAGACGCCAAGGTAAAGAGGCACTCAAGTTGCTTGTAATCGGCCGCGTTGCCCACTGTTGGCGTGCCAAATACTCAAAGGGCCTTTTTCGGCACGAATTCAACTTAACGTCTGAATACAAAATATCTAACGCCCGTCAAGTTGGGCCCCCTATCAGTTTTCGCTGTTATGTCGCTGCCGTCGTAGAGGCGTCGTTGCCACCATGTAATCCCTCCGTTCCAAGGCTTAAGGCCTATAATTGTGTTGAAAACTCAAGGCGCTTGCCACCTTGCAGTGCTGGTGACTGTATCTCGTTCTTCTTCCCCGGAGCGGCATTTGTGGTCACAGCCATGGCATGGAGCTAGGACGCCATTCCCATCGGTGGTTCCGGGACGTGGACGGAATGACTCAACACCGCTCTCCTCCCTATCCTGAATCCCATCGTCTTCTCCACTTCTTCTTCTACCTCTGGGATTTTCATTGATGGAATCACAAGCCCACTTCGCAAGATCGCAAGGCTAGAGGATTTCTCTCAAAAAAGGCTACAGGATATGCAACAAATGGGTATGCGCAAATAAATTGACTAGTAGGATTTGACACGTGAAGACTAATGACGCTGAGCACAT
This sequence comes from Avena eriantha, assembly GCA_910589775.1. Lineage (NCBI taxonomy): Eukaryota > Viridiplantae > Streptophyta > Magnoliopsida > Poales > Poaceae > Avena > Avena eriantha. The sequence goes on from OU342740.1 coordinate 491,838,729, forward strand.
GAGCTAAGGTGACGCCGTGGACAGTGGCGGAGCCAAGGAGGGGGGGGGGGGGGGGGTGAGCAGGGGCTAGACCCCCCCTAATGCATCGCCCCCTCAATGTCTAGCTATAGGTTGTATACTTGTATATATTACGTGCGGTTAATGTCTGGAGATAAACACACAATTAATACTGGCCCATGTTTAATTTATTCAATTTTAGTCCAACGAACAAAACCCACTAGTCCATGAATTTATCGAGTGACCTTGTTTTCTAGGATCAGAGCTTCAGAAGTTTCTGTATCTGGCGATATAGTATGTCGATGGGAATTAGTAGGTCGACCTACGATCGGTAAACTGTACGTCCCGGATTTACCTCCTAGGGCACTACGTGCCTCCGCTCGCCGCCTCGATACACCATAAACGCAAGATTAGAGAAGAATAGGGTCTGGCGCTAACCGCTTTGGCTCTGCACCTTGACTGGTCTATAATCTGTGATTCCGTATGTCTATACTTAAGGTATGGTGTGTATGAATATTAGCTTCCAATTTGTACATGCTACTAGCTAGCTTCGTTTTGGTTGGAATGAGTAGAAATATATATCAATTTTTACACTACCATAGAGTTGAAACATAAAGCAAGAGAAGAATCGAAAGTACAAAAAAAATTCCGAAAAAGTTGTGTTTCAAAAAATGAAGAGAAAGACATAAAATAGAATAGACACCAACGATTTGTCACATTGTCTTTTTCTATTGATACTATGTAAGACAAATCACCCCACCTATTTTTTCTCTCTATATCATTATGTGGTTGTCATCCTCCTCGCCACCCTAATGTCAAATCCTGACTCCGCCCCTGGCGGTGGATAGGACAACACGACTGATAGCTTGTATTGACGTGACAACACAGGACGCATATATCTTTGTTATTACTATTTTTAATCCTTGTTTACTCAGAAGCTGGAACAGCTGCCACCACGCGTCTCTCCATTGGACTTCCGTCCTTATTGTTAACCACTACCTCAGAAACACATTGACAGTTCCACTATTCCTCTGTCTCACAGAAACCACTCTTCTTCTTCCTGTCCTCTGTCTTCTGCTTCCCCCACCGTGTTCTTTCCATCTTCTCCTTGCCGCCATGGAAGGTCACACTCTAGAGACAAGCTTCATTGCCCATGGCAATAAGAATATAGAAGTCGTCTACACCAACGAGGAGGAGACAGTGGTGCGAGTCCTGAGGATGTACGATGATTGGCTTGAGAAAGACGAGGACAAGTTCATGAGATTGGACCTCAAGTACATCCCGGAGGACCCATATTTCAAGAATGAACTCGCCGTCGTTCAATTGGCCATGAGGAAACACGTCCTTATCTAGCACTTCTCCTGGTTTGTAGATCCGATCTCTGTAGTTAACCGCTTTTAGGGTTTTTTCCTCTTGTTCTTTATCCATTTTCTCATCTTGCCACTACCGAATTTTATTAGGACCAAATAAATCATGACAAGCCAATGTTGAGAGTCTTGATCTTGCATTTACTAAACTTTTGTAGCTTAATATTATATTCAGTTGATGATCTTGCATTGATAAAACATTTGTAGTTACAAATTTTGGTCACGCATTTTATAATGATAAACTACATACTTTCAGGACTAACAAGAAGAGTCTGGCGCTGCGCCAATTCCTTATAGAAAAAAGGAATTGTTTTCTACATTGTCGACAAAATAAGTGATTTTATAAAATTTCGTTATGAGGGAATTACAATTCCTGCGCACAAGTGGATCGATATTCAGAGTCTTGTCAAGATCATAGGGGGCTCGAATAAGGATGGAATGGCTACACTCACAACTATAATCCTCAACAAGTCGTACGACAAAATGAAGATAGATTTCCCTATGGATAGGCACGATTTCTGGGAGGAGAGGCCGCTGTCTGAGATAAACCTGAAGTATGCAACCATAAATGCTTACGTGACCTACCAGCTGTACATTAAGATCCATTTCTTTCTACGTTTCCTCATGGTTTGCCCCAGTTGCAAGAGGGAAGACGTGCTTAGGGGATCCCTTTGTACCAAATGCAGTATAGCTAAGCGTGATGATGCATATGCAGAGAAAATGGCTGCATCTGAAGCAGCGGACAGAGAGGTTGTAGCTGAAGCAACAAATAGAGAGGCAACATCTTCCAGCGGCAACAACCAGGCCTGTGATGCACTGCTCAATGTGCCGCAAGATGCTGAAGTTATGGAAGCCAAGTCAAGTTCCAGGTGGGATGAACTTGCATTTGGTACGTCGTGGAAGGCCAATAAGGAAAGCAACATATGAGATGATTGCAGTTGGTCTCCTAGGGACGATGGCAAGCGCCTTAAGTGGTTTGATGAGAAGTGAATTAAATTTTACTTCTTTGTGTTTGTTTTTGTATGTGTCCGGTAGCTTGTCAAGATGGCTAGCACCTCAAGTGGTTTGAAGAGAAGTGAATTAAATTTTACTTCTTTGTGTTATGTTTCTGTATGTGTTTGGTAGCTTGTCAAGATGGCAGCTCGTTAACTGGCATTTTGAAAGAGTACATTTTTCCTCTCTCGCTAACAGTTATGTTTCTTTTTGCCCAATTTGGTAGCAAACCTAGAGCAGCAAATCACACAAGGCAGAATACATACATTCAGAAAACAGAACAAATGTAGATATAGTTGTGCGGAGCTAAATATGATATAGCGATAGAAAGTAGGTTGCTTAACGGCATTCAATACATTTGCTGCTCAGCCGCCATCACACACAATATACAAAAACAAAAGAAGCTGCTTAGCAGCAGTAGCAGACACGTTCAACCCTCCTTGCCCGTGCCTCTACCTCCTCCCTCTGGTGCTTCGTACACTTCTTGTTGTCCAGTCCCTTGATCTTGGGGGGGGGGGGGGGAGGGGGGCTTAGCCTTGATCGGAGGCATACGACCCTCTTCGATGGCCACCCGCTGGAGGTTGCGGAGTTGAATGTTGAGTGCCTGGTGTTCAGCGATGTAGGCGTTGATGTTCACGGTATGGCCGACTTTGGGGGTGCCGGAGCTCGAGCCCTCTGCATGCATCACGACGCAGTTGAAGTCGGTGTCGGCGAGTCTCGTCCTGTAGAAGGGGCAACTATAGACGCCGCTAGCGAAGAAGGTGTCGTACTGGCCGGCCTAGAGCCTCCTCAGCACCTGACGAGTCTTGGTGCGCCTAGACTCGTTATCGTTGCAGATGTCGTTGCCGTAAACCTATTGGGAAAAAGGAGGATTAGATGATGTAATAAGATCGAGCAACCAAAATGCGAACAATCAAACCCTAATAAACCAAGATCTAACATCCAACGATGGGAACGGGAGAAGAACCAGGAAAGGGGAGCAAACCATAGTTAGCTCCGACCATGGGTCATTGATGCCGGTGTTGTAGGGGTTCACCGGAGCGATGTACTCCTCTAGATCATAGGGCTCCTAGAAGAGCTGGATCTGCCCATGACAAGCGGGGGCCTCCTCGTCGGCGGGTGGCTCCTCGCTGGCGGATACGTTGGAAGAAGGGACAGGGGCTAGGACGGGGATGGCGGCTGCTTTCAACGCCTAGATGGGAACCCTAAGAGGAAGGTATGATGAGCACAATAGCAAGTTTTCCCACAGTTATGAAACCAAGGTTATCGAACCGGTAGGAGCAAGGAAACAACTCCAAGGTGTTGCTAACAACTTGGAATCCTGCACAAATTAACCACAAAACTTTGCCCCAACTTACTGTGAGGTTGTCATTCTCACTGGTTTTGCTAAAAACAAAGGATTAAACATATAGTGTGGAAGACAGTAATTTCTTGCAGAAAGTAAACAGTAAACGGTAAACAGTAGATGGTATATCAATGGTAAAAGAATGGACTGGGGTCCATAGTACACTAGAGGCGTTTTTCCTTAAGATAAATAGCATGTTGGGTGAACAAATTATAGCGGGACAATTAACAGATTTGAGAAAGCATAACAATGCATATACTAGACTTCTTGACTCCTATGAGATTTGATTGGGCATTATAACATAATACATAGACCGTAATCCAACTACATCTATGACTAATAATCCCCCTTCCGATTATTGTCTGAACCCCTTTTAGTATTAAGTTGCTGTTGGAGATATGCCCAAGAGGCAATAATAAAAGTGATTATTATTATATCTTTGTGTTTATGATGAATGTTTGCATCACATGCTATAATTGTATTATTAGGAAACACTAATACTTGTGTGTTTTGTAAACATAAGAGAGTCCCTAGTAAGCCTCTTGTTAAACTAGCTTGTTGATTAATTGATGATCATGGTTTCCTGATCATGGACATTAGGATGTGATTGATAACAAGGTTATATCATTAGGAGAATGATGTGATGGACACACACCCATAGTAAGCGTAGCATAAGATCAAGTCATTAAGTTCGTATTGCTGTAAGCTTTCAAATACATAGTAACCTATTCCTTCGACCATGAGGTTATGTTAATCACCATCACCAGATGGATACTTTGATGACATCAAACGCCGCTTCGTAACTGGGTGGTTATAAAAGTGTCATTGGGTATTCTGAAAGTATGTGTTGAAGCGCATGAACCAAGATTGGGATTTGTCCATCCATATGACGGATAGATATGCTCTGGGCCCTCTCGGTGGAATGTCATCTAGTTAGCTTGCAAGCATGTGACTGGGTCACAAGAGATGACATATCACGGAACGAGTAAGGAGTACTTCTCAGTAACGAGGTAGAACTAGGTATGGAGATACCGACGATCAAACCTCGGATAAGTATAGTATCACAAGACAAAGGGAATTAGTTTCGTATGTAAGTGGTTCAATCGATCGCAAAGTCATCGTTGAGTATGTGGGAGCCATTATGGATCTCCAGGTCCCGCTGATGGTTATTGATAGGAGATGTGTCTCTATAATGTCTACATATTCACAAACCGTAGGGTGACACACTTAAGGTTCGAAGTTGTTTTAAGTAGATATGGAATATGCGTTGGAGACCGAATGCTGTTCGGAGTCTCGGATTGGATTCGGGACATCACGAGGAGATCCGGAATGGTCCGGAGAATAAGATTCATATATAGGGGATCATTTTCTGAGTTAGGAAATGTTCCGGAGTGTTTGTATGAGGATTCTAGAAGGTTTCGGAATGTTTCGGAAGGTTCTAGAAGATATCTTGGAGTTTGCTTGAAAATCAAGATAGGGATCAAGGAGTCCTGGTGGGTCAAGACTAGGAGTCGTGGGGGAGGAGGACTCCTCCCCCCACCTCCCAATCCGCCGGCCTAGAGAGGAGGGGAGTCCTACAAGGACTCCCCCTCCCCAGGCGCCCTCCCTTCTTTAAATAGAGGGGCAGGGGCGCCCCCTCCTCCCTGGCTCCCATAACACCCAATCTCTGCCGCCTCTCTCCTCCACCTTCTTCTGCACAGGCATAGGCGAAGCCCTGCAGAATTCTCTACTCCACCACCACCACCACGCCATCGTGCTGCTGGGATTCCGTGGAGAAGATCTACTACCTCCGCTGCTCGCTGGAACGGGGAGAGGAAGGTCTGCTTCGACTCCGCACGTGTGACCGACTGCGGAAGCGCTGCCGAAACGCGGCGCCGGAAGGATCGTCCACTTGACCGACTGCGGAAGCGCTGCCGAAACGCGGCGCCGGAAGGATCGTCCACTTGACCGACTGCGGAAGCGCTGCTGGAACGCGACGCCGGAAGGATCGTCCACACGATCTTGAGATCGGCAAGTGATCGACTACATCAACCACGAGATCTAATCTCGTTAACGCTTTCGGATCTACGAGGGTTAGTTCCTATCTATCTCGTTGCTCATGTCTAGTAGATTAGATCTTGGATTTTATCTAGATTAGATCTAGGTTTTGTTCGTTCTTGCGGTAGATTTTTTTTGTTTTCCATGCTACGAACCCATCAGTTGCAAGCAACAGATAATTGCATTAAGCAAAGTGTGTAAAGTAAACAATTCAATTGCCCCATGGATAAAGGATTGTTGTTTTCTCCCTAGTAGTAACAACACATCTACAATCTTAGAGATTTCTGTCACTTCCCCAGATTACTAGAGGCATGAACCCACTATCGAGCATAAATACTCCCTCTTGGAGTTGCAAGCATCTACTTGGCCAAGATAGTTACTAACAACGGAGAGCATGCAAGATCACAAATAACATAGACATGATAGAATAAATAATCAATCTGACATAGTATCTCAATATCCATCGGATCCCCGCAAACACAACATATAGGATTACAAATAGATGATCTTGATCATGAACGGAGCTCACAAGATCTAAACATGATAGCACAAAGGAGGAGAACCAACCATCTAACTACTATATGGACCCATAGTCCAAGGGTGAACTAATTACGCATCACACCGTAGGCAGGCATGGTGATGAAGAAGGCCTCTAGGATGACCTCTCCCCTCCGACAGGTTGCCAGGAAGAGCTTCGGATCCCCCGATCTAGGGATGGAGATGGTGGCGGCTACATACTCTTTCGTGGATTTCTGATCGGGTGCTTACGGTTTTCTGCTTCGGGGTGCTTTTATAGGCAAACAGGCAAGGTCGGTGGCGGCCCGAGGGGCCCACACCAAGTGGCAGTGCACCCAGGGGGGCCGCACCACCCTAGGGTGTGGCCGCCTCGTGGCCCCTCTTCGGCTGCCCTCCGGACTTCGTGTTCCTTGTGGTAAAATATTGGCTTTGGCTTTTGTCCCATCCAATTCCGAGAATATTTTCTTACTAGCTTTTCTGAAACCAAAACAACAGAAAACAGGCAACTAGCACTATGGCATCTTGTTAATAGGTTAGTTCCAGCAAATGTATAAAAATACCTCAAAGTGTGAACGAAACATAAGAAAGTTGATATAAAACAAGCATGGAGCATCAAAAATTATAGATACGTTTACGACGTATCAAGCATCCCCAAGCTTAACTCCTACTTGTCCTCGAGTAGATAAGTGATAAAAATATTTTTTTTTAAGGTGACATGCACTATCACAATCTTGATCAAGGTATTTATAAAGCATTGATAGCTAGCATCAAAGTACTCTAAACATGAACATGAAAGATAGACTTCTAACAATAAGACATAGCAACTATGGTGTAACATGAAAATGTACAAACAAAAGATCATGAATAACAATGCATTAAAAGACGTTTGTTTGTTTCACATATAGAAAACATAATAAGAGTGGTATTCAGCTTGTCCCTCATGGTATATCAAAACATAAATGCATATGACACCTTCAAAGTTCATAAGGGTGACTAGATACAAATAATTTAAGAACAAGCAATATCAAAGTTATAAATCAATCAACAAGTTTGGGGACAATGCACATTAAACTAAGAATGACCACTCTGCTCTCTCAATTGGTGCATAAAGATAGAAGTGTTGGGTCCGCATCATAGAAAACAAAAAATTTCCTATGATGAGAACTATACGCCAAGATCTATCTACTAGATACAGAGCAACGGGTGGACATACATCCATGGAGAACTTACCCTCGAAGACAACGAGTTTTGTTAACGAGTAGGAACTCGTGGTTGATGTAGTCGTACACTTGCCGATCTCAAGATCGTGTGGAAGTCCGACAGGTCCAGCAGCTCCAGCACCATCAGGTCCAGCACCATCAAGTCCAGCACCGCAAAGTAGGGGTACATCCATGATCGCACACACGTTCGGTCCACCGAACAACCTCCGCCTCCTCGCTCCAGCGATGCAGCGGAAGCAGCAACTCCTTTCCAGATAAAGCCACCAGGAATATGTATCTCGCTAATCCGAGACCATGGGGAATAACTAGAGGGAGAAGAGAACCTTCACGAGGAGGTGGTGCAAGATGAGAGGAGGGAGTGGGAGGCCTTTTATAGGGAGAGGGGGGGAAGCCCCTCACCATGGCCGGCGGCCAAGGGAGGTGCCCCCACCTCTTCCACATTCATGTGGGTGGAGCTCCCACTCACATAATTAGCCACCTACACAAAATTCCACTCACCTCCATTAAATTTCCACCAAATTTAATGCAAGTTCTCATTAAATAAAACACTTTTATTTATTTTATTCAGAATTTTGTCAATTACATTAGTTAACAAACATTCACATAAAACCCCCTGCAACATTTCAATATCACATGCAGAACCAGTTTCTGCAATTTCACCCGAAACGATTCCGGTTTCCATCGAAATGATTCCAGCGCTTTCTTAAATCTTTATCTGAAACATATTTGCTCCAAATGGTGTCGGTATCCCTTAAGTGTGTCACCCTACGGTTCGTGAATAATGTAGACATGATCGAGACCCCTCTCCGATCAATAATCAGCAGCGGGACTTGGAGATCCGTACTGACTCCCACATATTCAACGATGACTCTTGTGATCGTGTGAACCTTTAACGTCATAACTAAATCCCTTTGTCTCGCAATATATTACATGTCCGAGATTCGATCATCGGTATCCAAATACCTAGTTTGGTCTCGTTACCGACATGCACTCTTTTCTCGTTCCCGTGATATAACATTCTAGTGATCACATCACTTGCTTGCAAGCTATTTCAATGTGATATCACCGAGAGGGCCCAGAGTATATCTATCCGTCATCGGGATGGACAAATCCCACTCTTGATCCATGAGCCTCAACATAACACCTTCGTAGCACTGAACCCACCTTTATAGTCACCCTATTACGGTGTGACGTTTGATGTTATCAAGATACTCTTCCGGTGTTAGCAATTAACATGATCTCATGGTCTAAGGACTAAGATTACTTTGTATGATGTTATAGCAATATAAACATAATGACTCTGATCGTAATGCTATACTTCGCATGAATGTTCATCACATCATTCCACCAATGTTGTGACCTCGTTATTAACGACATCCAATGTCCATGATCAGGAAACCTTGATCATCTTGTTAATCAACGAGCTAGTTTATAAGAGAGGCATAACTAGGAACTTTCCTTTTGTTTATTAAACACACATGTATTAACGTTTCCAAATTAATACAATTATAGCATGCAAAATAAACATTTATCATAAACAAGGAATAAGATAATAACCACTTTATTATTGCCTCTCGGGCATATTCCCTTCAGTCTCCCACTTGCACTAGAGTCAATAATCTAGTTTGAAAAACTTTGCGTATTGAACACCTATGGCTTTCTGGTGTTGCATATACGCGATTGCTAGTGGTTAACATAATCTCCGTCTCTGACAGTTTCAGTTCCGTGTGTATTTGCATGTCTTTGCGCCTCTACGCATCACTCATTCTCAAATGAGATGGCATTGTATAAATTTGGTCCTTTGGTAGACCTTTAGTTCGTTCGGGTTAAAATATGTTGATACTATTGTCACACAATATATCTTCATAGTATTAGCCCACTTTGAACCACACCTAGTTTGATAACAAACTACTTAACACAAATGCCCTCCTATGCTGCTACTATAGCAGTCATATACTTAGCCTTTTGTTGTAGTATCCGTCACAATGTCTCAATTTTGGAACTCATCCAAATCCATCATGGAACATCCTTTCCATTACATTATGCCACCCATAGTCTAAATTGAAATAAATTTAATTTGTATCTTGTGACAAAACTAGTATCAATGTAACACTTTACAATGAACTACCTTTAACTATTTGTCACTTATACATTATATATCCTTAGTTCTTCCCAAAACTCATAAGAATATCTTTACTATTGTCCAATGATCATCTTATGAATCATTCTGGTATATGCTCATAACATTTAGAGCATAGGAAATTATGGATATATACATATCATGGTATAATCGATCAAAATCTTCATGTGATTTTACTCACCAAGTGTTGAAACACTTGAATTTTGATACAATCCTTTCCATGCAGCAAGAACCTTTCTTGTTGTTTCCATATTGAACCCTTTCAATATCTCATATATGTATGTCTGGCACAACCATATTAGCGCCTTAATCTATCCATATAGATATTGATGCCTAATATTCTGGGTTTGCCCAAGTCTTTCATCGAAATCTTATTTTAATGAAATCCTTAACTTGTGTCAATTCAAGATACATCATTTCCAATCAACAATATGTCCTATACATAATGTATTAGAAATATGTCTCAGCGCTCTCACTTAATTTCTTGCAAATGCAAGCATCTTCATCATCTTCGATGAATTTAAACTCTTTTAATAGTTTCATCATGGTGAAGATTCCAACTCCGCTATGCTTACTTCAACTATTGAAGTTTACATGCCCTTTTAGCACCCTTTGAATTAACAAAACCCTTCGGACCATGTCATGTACATGTCCTAGGTTACCGTTCTATTAGAAGAACCTTGTTTTGTTTATTCAACTACCATATACCAAATTATATGTAGTGGTTGCTACATTAATCTGTCAAGACTATATATCGCTATGAAAGATCAAATCTTGTCATAGTCAACTTCTTGAACATTGTCGTAAACTTCTTTCCGACATGTCGACTATTTCATAGATGTTAAACATCCATGTCTTATTTCTTTATAGATCCAAACACGACCGATAGGCTTCACGCCTTTTCGGAGGGTCTTCCAAGTTCAGAAACTTGATTTCTCGTGTATGGATACTATCATGGATTCTATGACTTCTAGTCATTTTATGGAGTCAGGGCCCATCATCACTTCTTTGCATGCAGTCGGTTCATCATTGTCAAAACAATAACGACTTCTGTTTCAAATCTTACTATTTGATTCTTACTGACCCACATGGTTCAATAAGAACTCTAATCTCCAAGATTACACCCTTTGTAATCATGGGAGCCATGAGCATTGTGGCCGCCACCGGGACACTTTTCGGCGCTGTGCTACTCAGCACATATAGCTAAGGTTCAACAAACTTATCAAAGTTCTATTGTCCTCCCACATAACTTTTCACGAAAAATTCCTTCTCAAGAAACTTGACGTTTCAAGCGACAAACTCTTTTGTCCTCGGTGTTATGGAGGAATTCCTAACAAATTCTTTGGGATAACCTACAAAGACGTGCTTATCCGACTTTGGTTGTAAACATTCTACTTATGCATAGCATACCAAAATTTAAGAAAAGACAATTCGGGTTTTATCCCAAACAATAACTCATATGGTGTTATTTCAACGGATCACGATGGTGCTCTTTTCAGTGTAAAAGCGGCAATCTATAAAGCTTTAATCTTTAAAACATAATGGCAGTTTTATAAATGACACCTTTGATCTTACCATGTCAAACAAGGTTTGATTTGATCTTTCGAACATACCATACTCCTGTGGTTTATCGGGAAATGCAAATTCATGGAACAATTCCTGAAATCTTAGGTGTTTTGCTAAACCTGTAACTCAAATATCTTCCTTTATGATCAAATCATAAACTCTTCTATTTTATTGTTACAATGATTTTTCACTTCATCTTGAAAGTCTTTGAACAATTTTCAAATGTTTCATACTTCTTCCTTATTAAGTAAATATATAAATATATTCACTCAAATTTCCGGAGAAAGCATATGAAGCAAAAATATCCATCACATATGGCTACACATAATGGACTATATACATCAACATGCATAATATCCAATAAGTTAGTCATCCGTTCCTCTTTGGCCTATGGACAGAGTTTCCATTATCTTGAGGGAAGTTTCACAAGCATCAATTGATCAAAATCAAAAGACTCCAAAAATCCATCAAGATGGAGTTTCCTCATGTTTACTTTCCATTATAATTCAAACAGCGATGTCACTTCATAAGTGATCTTCCAATCATTTGTCTTACGACATTTTAGCAATAATATTTATGGATGTGATTTCTCCAATTAGACTTGTAAAAGTTCATCCATCCTTTATGGAATACAGTGATTATTTGAACAACCATTGTTCTCATAATACCGGAACAAAATAACAATTATTAAAACAAATCTTGAAGGCTAGGTTTGACGACAACGAAAAACACAATAACACTTTATTTGTTTTCGATGAACATCATCACTTATTCTTTTGCTAGTTACTTAGGCCGTTGCAGTTCATGAATTGTGTTGTTCTGTATGACACTTCACACCAACCAATTCGGTATCCAATACTGGTATCCAATACCTCATAACCACATTGTTTAACAAGCAAGGAATACAACCATAACATGTACATCTTCTATATACCTAAGTTGGACATCTCCAACCTTTTCTTTTCTGCCAAATATTTTATAGATTCTCTTTCAACAATTCCTTTTCTTTTAAAAGAATCTATCAACATCAATAGTGGTGTCATTCACATGACACATAGTACAAAGCGTATATAGTCAAATACTTAATACCTTTGGACTTGCACTTTGAAGTGGATCACCATCATCAAATGTTTGGTGTTCTTTCAAAAATCCGTTCTTTAGTAACCTATTAGTGTAGTAAACATTTTACTTACATCTTCTATTCATCCTTATCATGACAACTTTCATGATCAAGCTACTATAGCCTATAAGGAATAATCGTGAGTATAATGTTAGTTCCCAACACCTTTTTGGGAGATCCGGATGCCTAGCATCTCCATCCTTCACAAATTCTCATACAATATGAGAACATGTATTTTGCTAAATTATACTCTATCATAATGCAACCAAAAACATTGTTTCATATATCACAATATCTTCCACACATGATGGTTCCTGAAACAATTCTTTCAGCTCCTAGATAACCTTGATATTAAAACAATTTTTGAATATCAATAATCATGGAGGCAAACATGATACTTTAGATACTAACATTGGAATTCTTACTCTTTATTTAATACTACTTATTAAACTTCATGGAGTAAATAGAGTTTGCTGAAAGTTTGCAATAGGACTTATAAACTTTAAATTGACATTCAAAACAATACGATACCAGTTCGTAAAGTAAATATCCAGAATTCTATAGTTCTATTATCTCAAATAAAACTAAGTATAAGGTAGTGAACAGATGCCAATGACTACAACAAATTATGCAAATTCACTTTGATTTAGTTTATGACAAATAGAGTTCGACTAATCCAAATTAGAAATGAACTCCCACTCAAAAACGACATCCCTCGTGCCTTTTGGTGATTACATGAACCAAATCCACTACACCAAGTCCGATCATCACGTGAGTCGGTGTAGCTTCAAAGGAGAGCATCTATATGGGCATCATATCAACCATATGACTCATGCTTAAACTTTTGATCCGTGTTCCGAGGCCATGTCTGTACATGCTAGGCTCGCCAAGTAAGAACCTTAGTACTCGCGCGTGTAAAACTATCTTACACCCGTTTTATGAAAGTGTAGAGTCGAGTACACCCGATCACCATGTGATGTCTCGAAACACGATCCATAGAACGGTGCATAATCAAGGAAGAACACATTTTATCTTGATATCTAAATGAGGGATCATCTGACAATGCTACCAAAAGTGCCAAACTAGCAGTATAAGATGCTAACATCTAATGTGTAAAGTGAGATGATATGGTCCATGCATTTGATCTCTATCATTTGCATCGTGGTATAATCTCTATCATTCCTTTGTGTGTAAGGCCAAGGTCTATGGAACTTACACGTTGAATGTGTTGTAAGAGTATCTATCATACATCTACTTACAACAATACCATATCAATACACTAGCCCAACAACGATCTAAACTAGATGCCTCTAATTTATCAATTGCAAGTTTTACGTGGCTTAGGGCTTTCGGAGATAGAACCAATCTCACCTACGAACATGAACCACAACGAGGATAACCAAGTTATTACCAACTCGTTATAAATCAGATATTGACTATAGTAGGAGAGACAGACACCCGCTAGCCACTTATGCAAAACAAGTTGCATGTCAGTCGTGGAACCGGTCTCATGTACGATGACATGTAAGGTTGGTCCGGGCCGCTTCATCCCACTATGCCACCAATAGTCAAAATACATAGAAGATGCAATAACATGATCATCATCGCCCACATATAAACATATGTGTACTACCCGTGCAAAGCACCTATGCATAGATCAGGCTCTGATACCATTGTTGGGTCCGCAGCATAGAAAACAAAAAATTTCCTATGATGAGAACTATACGCCAAGATCTATCTACTAGATACAGAGCAACGGGTGGACATACATCCATGGAGAACTTCCTCGAAGACAACGAGTTTTGTTAACGAGTAGGAACTCAAGGTTGATATAGTCGTACGCTTGCCGATCTCAAGATCGTGTGGAAGTCCGACAGGTCCAGCAGCTCCAGCACCATCAGGTCCAGCACCATCAAGTCCAGCACCGCAAAGTAGCGGTACATCCGTGATCGCACACACGTTCGGTCCACCGAACAACCTCCGCCTCCTCGCTCCAGCGATGCAGCGGAAGCAGCAACTCCTTTCCAGATAAAGCCACCAGGAATATGTATCTCGCTAATCCGAGACCATGGGGAATAACTAGAGGGAGAAGAGAACCTTCACGAGGAGGTGGTGCGAGATGAGAGGAGGGAGTGGGGGCCTTTTATAGGGAGAGGGGGGGGGGGGGCAGCCCCTCACCATGGCCGGCGGCCAAGGGAGGTGCCCCCACCTCTTCCACATTCATGTGGGTGGAGCTCCCACTCACATAATTAGCCACCTACACAAAATTCCACTCACCTCCATTAAATTTCCACCAAATTTAATGCAAGTTCTCATTAAATAAAACACTTTTATTTATTTTATTCAGAATTTTGTCAATTACATTAATTAACAAACATTCACATAAAACCCCCTGCAACATTTCAATATCACATGCAGAACCAGTTTCTGCAATTTCACCCGAAACGATTCCGGTTTCCATCGAAATGATTCCAGCGCTTTCTTAAATCTTTATCTGAAACATATTTGCTCCAAATGGTGTCGGTATCCCTTAAGTGTGTCACCCTACGGTTCGTGAATAATGTAGACATGATCGAGACCCCTCTCCGATCAATAATCAGCAGCGGGACTTGGAGATCCGTACTGACTCCCACATATTCAACGATGACTCTTGTGATCGTGTGAACCTTTAACGTCATAACTAAATCCCTTGGTCTTGCAATATATTACATGTCCGAGATTCGATCATCGGTATCCAAATACCTAGTTTGGTCTCGTTACCGACATGCACTCTTTTCTCGTTCCCGTGATATAACATTCTAGTGATCACATCACTTGCTTGCAAGCTATTTCAATGTGATATCACCGAGAGGGCCCAGAGTATATCTATCCGTCATCGGGATGGACAAATCCCACTCTTGATCCATGAGCCTCAACATAACACCTTCGTAGCACTGAACCCACCTTTATAGTCACCCTATTACGGTGTGACGTTTGATGTTATCAAGATACTCTTCCGGTGTTAGCAATTAACATGATCTCATGGTCTAAGGACTAAGATTACTTTGTATGATGTTATAGCAATATAAACATAATGACTCTGATCGTAATGCTATACTTCGCATGAATGTTCATCACATCATTCCACCAATGTTGTGACCGCGTTATTAACGACATCCAATGTCCATGATCAGGAAACCTTGATCATCTTGTTAATCAACGAGCTAGTTTATAAGAGAGGCATAACTAGGAACTTTCCTTTTGTTTATTAAACACACATGTATTAACGTTTCCAAATTAATACAATTATAGCATGCAAAATAAACATTTATCATAAACAAGGAATAAGATAATAACCACTTTATTATTGCCTCTCGGGCATATTCCCTTCAAGAAGATGGAGACTCAACATACAAGTAAAAAGAAAGGCCCTTCACAGAGGGAAGCATGGATTTCAAGTTTCATAAAGAGCTTCCAAAAATTATGGTACTTATTAGCTTTCAGCTCTCATTGCCCCTATCATAAGAATCTTGAGGTGATTAAGGTTAAAGTGACACAAATATGAGGATATGCTTGATAAGTTATAAGTTAAAAATCTCATGCCCCTTGCTTATGAGTACCGAACCTCATGCTACTCAAATTTAGTCACAAGTAAGTTCTTGTCATTGTAAGTACATGTGTATCATGGAGAACTACCAATGGGGTACCCCTTGTCCCATGACACAAGAGCTATCCCATATCGAAATGACAAGGCAACAGACAATGAGCATCTTAGAGATGTTTTTATTTGCTATTTGCATAGGTTTTTATTGAGGATGCTTCACAGAATGCTCACTATGGTTATGCTGCAAGTTTCCACCATGATTAGGCATGGCTTAAGCTAGTCTCCCAGGCGTTTCTCTAACACACATACAAACTCCACGAGCTTACAAGCTCCCCATTTATTTCACACTGCCGGGATCCATAAACAAAAGAACATGATATCGACTAAATAATAAGTGCAATGTTGAAAGCGTTCCCCATGGTACATGGTTCTCCTAATTCACAACTTATAAAGTGCAAGAATATAAGCAACATAGATGGACACAATGGTTCAAGTTTATTAAGTGCAAGAAAATAAAGTGTGCCATCAAGTTTGTGAGAGCTTTAATCACTAATTTTCACATAACAAGTTTAATTTGGAAGGTAGATAAAAGCATGAATATACTTGGAATGGTGTAACACACCATGCATAGGAATTTATAGTGGACTCTTTGGAATAACTTGGTTTTCGTGGGGGTTGGATGCATGTGTGGAACTCACACTTGTTACAGGTGGAGGCTAGCAAAAGACCGGGAGCGACCAACTAAGAGAGCAATAATCGCCATAATCATGCAAAGCGAGAAAACATTATTAAATAAAGCATAAAGTGATATTACAAGTCAAAAACTAAATGATCATAGAGGCTAAGGTGACTGGTTCATAGTCTTAACATGGTGTAAGCATGTGCCAAGTCCACCCAAATAAAGCATCAAAGGAGAATACCACAATATTATGCTTTTGTATGCTGAAACAACGCATGATTCTTCCAAGGCACATTAAGCAATCTCAATTGTTTGGAACAAGTCATGCTACGGCAATAATCACTAAGAATAAAGTCAAAGCAACATCAAACATGACATGATAAAGTCTAGGCCATAGTCAAAACAAGCTCATTTTGTACCACTTATAAGCATGAAGCTTCCTACTCTTTTCCAACACCAATCAACTTATTTGAAACAATGTATGAATGCGGGGGTCCAACCAATTTATTTAAGAAAACCAAACAAAATAAAACTAAAAACAAAAACAAACACGCTCCAAGAACAACACAATTGTGCATGAAACAATAAAAATGAAGTGTTTTGGAATAAAACCTGAGATTTTTATTGATGAAGAAGGGGATGCCTTGGGCATCCCCAAGCTTTGACGCTTGTACATCTTGAATATTTCTTGGGGTGACACGGGTGGCATCCCCAAGCTTGAGCTTTTGTTCATTCTTCATCTCATCACATTATTCTTCCCTAAACTTGAAAATTTCCTCCATACAAAACTTCACACAATCTTTATTAGCAACATTAGTGTATTCAAGATAATAAGTCTTTGGGTTTAGTTTAAATACAAGTAAAACTTCCATTAAAACACAAGCTACTGTAGCAATTCCTTCTAAAAGCTCAAGTGATCAAAGAGAACTCAAAGAGAAAGAGATTAAGAGGCAAATGCAAATAATGGTAGAAATCTGTCAAAATAGACAAGCAGGTAAAAACCGATTTTTTTGAAGACCTTCTGTTGCTCAAATCGAACAGCGCTAAACAAATTAAAGTTAGATAATAACCTGGGTCATAAGCACAAAAAATCACAGCTCAATCCGACGTACATGGATTTTTCACGATTTTTTACAGTGAAGCACAAAAATCTGTTTCGGGACAACAACTTTCACAAGTCTTACTTCTCTCTCATTAGAGGTTATTCTTGGAACAAAAACCACACAAAAAGGATAAGGAGAGGTTATTACTGAGGCAATAAATCCAAGACTCAACAAAATAAAATCTTACTGAAAGTAAAAATAATTTGGGTTATCTCCCAATAGTGCTTTTCTTTAACGCCTTTCAGCTAGGCATAGGAGCAAGATTCGAGTATTTTCGAATGAAGAAGCATTAAGATCAAATTTTGTTTTAATAGGAGAGGCAAAAGTTATCTTCTCTCTCTTCCTAGGGAAGTGTTCTATACCTTTCTTGAGTGGGAATTGATATTTAATGGTGCCTTCCTTCATATCAATAATGGCACCAACAGTTCTAAGAAAAGGTCTGCCCAAAATAATAGGACAAGAAGCATTGCATTCAACACCCAAAACACAGAAATCAATGGGGACATAGGTATTGTTAACCATAATAAGAATATCATTAATACTCCCCATGAGTTTCTTTTTAGCATTATCATGAAGTTGGACATCTAAATAACAATCTTCCAGTGGTGGCAAATCAAGCACTTCATAAATCTTTCTAGGCATAATAGAGACACTAGTACCAAGATCACATAGAGCTTTGAGATCAAAATCATTCACTTTCATATTAATGATGGGTTCCCAACCATCTTCTAATTTCCTAGGAATAGAAGCTTTATGTTTCAATTTTTCTTCTTTAATTTTTATGAGAGCATCTGTAATGTGTTTTGTAAAAGCCATATTCATAGCACTAGCATTAGGACTTCTAGTAAGATTTTGTAGGAACATAATTATTTCAGAAATATTGCAACCATCAAGATCAAAATCAAAATTACCATCCAAGGTAGTAGAACTATTGTTTCCCATATTTCGAAGAATTTCAGTATTTTTATTGGAAAAAGTTCCATTGGTTCTAGGCATTGTTGCAAAAGGAATGGGGACTTCATGTGGTTTGCTAGCATCAACATTGGTGGTGGTAATAGTACAAATATTACTATTTCTAGCAATTTCATCTTCTCTTTCCCACTTAGCATGCAATTTAGCTAACAGTCTAACATTTTCATCAATTCTAACTTGTATGGCATTAGTAGCTGCAAAGGGGTTTCCATAGTTTTAGGTTTAGCAGCCATTTTATTAACCAAAGAGGATTGTGCTTTAGAGAATTATGAATTTTTTTTTCAGCATTCGGAAGTTTTTCCTCAACAGTTTTATTGAAAGAAGTTTGTTTAATAATAAAATCCTTAAGCATGACTTCAAGTTCAGAGAGTGCACTTCTATTGTTGTTGTAGAAATTTCCATAAGCATTACCATTATTGGGAGGATATGACCTATAATTATTACTACCAAAATTGCTCCTGTAGGCATTGTTGCTAAAATTATTATTTCTAACGAAGTTCACATCAACTTGCTCTTGAGCAACCAAAGAGGCTAAGGGAACATGATTTGGATCAATATGAGCTTTTCCATTAACTATCATATACATAATAACATCAATTTTATCACTCAAGGAGGAGGTTTCTTCAACAGAATTTACCTTCTTATGTTGTGGAGCTCTCTCAGTGTGCCATTCAGAATAGTTAACCATCATATTATCAAGGAGCTTTGTTGCAGCACCCAAAGTAATGGTCATAAAGGTGCCCCCAGCAGCAGAATCCAGCAAATTTCTTGAAGAATAATTTAGTCCTGCATAAAAAGTTTGGATAATCATCCAAGCAGTCAGTCCATGAGTGGGGCAATTCTTTACCAAATATTTCATTCTTTCCCAAGCTTGAGCAACATGTTCGTTATCAAATTGTTTAAATTTCATTATTTCACTTCTCATATATATAATCTTTGCAGGTGGATAGTATTTTCCAATGAAAGCATCTTTGCATTTAATCCAAGAATAAATACTATTTCTAGGTAGGGATAACAACCATTCTTTAGCTTTTCCTCTCAAAGAGAAAGGAACGGGTGGAGCAATATGTGTGCATACGAAATCATTGTTGTTTGTGCTAGTGAAGTCACACAACTTAGTGTTTTCAAGAGTAGTCATTTTTTGTAAGATTAAAGCAAGCCAACAGAAATAGAAACTTAAATAGGAGCTATTTTTTGGTGTGTTTGTGATAAAAGAAGCAAACCAGTACAGCTAATTTTTTTGTGTGTGTTTTTGATAAAAAGAAACAAGCAAAAAAATAAACTAAGCAAAACAAAAACAAAGTAAAGAGATTGGTTGCGAAGGACTCCCCTTGCAAGAATCTTCTTTCTCCCTGAAAAGTGACTAACAGGGAGGAAGAGATTGAAGATGTCCTTACCTCCCCGACAACGGTGCCAAAAAAAGTGCTTGATAGCTCAAAATGTAGAGCTCGTTGGGAACCCCAAGAGGAAGGTATGATGAGCACAATAGAAAGTTTTTGCTCAGTTATGAAACCAAGGTTATCGAATCAGTAGGAGCAAGGAAACAACTCCAAGGTGTTGCTAACAACTTGGAAGCCTGCACAACACAACCACAGAACTTTGCCCCAACTTACAGTGAGGTTGTCAATCTCATTTGTTTTGCTTAAAACAAAGGATTAAACATATAGTATGGAAGATAGTAATTGCTTGCAGAAAGTAAACAGTAAACGGTAAACAGTAGATAGTATATCAATGGTAAAAGAATGGACTGGGGTCCATAGTTCACTAGAGGTGTTTCTCCCTAAGATAAATAGCATGTGGGTTGAACAAATTACATCAGGGAAATTGACAGATTTGAGAAAGCATAACAATGCATATACTAGACATCTTGACTCCTATGAGATTTGATTGGGCATTACACCATAATACATAGACCGTAATCCAACTGCATCTATGATAAATAATCCACCTTCCGGTAATTGTCTAAACCCCTTTCAGTATTAAGTTGCAAGCAACAGATAATTACATTAAGCAAAGTGTGTAAAGTAAACAATACAATTTCCCCATGGACAAAGGATTGTTGTTTTCTCCCTAGTAGCAACAACACATCTACAACCTTAGAGATTTCTTCCACTTCCCCAGATTACTAGAGGCATGAACCTACTATCGAGTATAAATACTCCTTCTTGGAGTTGCAAGCATCTACTTGGCCAAGATAGTTACTAATAACGGAGAGCATGCAAGATCACAAATAACATAGACATGATTGAATAAATAATCAATCTAACACAGTATCTCAATATCCATCGGATCCCCACAAACACAACATATAGGATTACAAATAGATGATCTTGATCATGAACGAAGCTCACAAGATCTAAACATGATAGCACAAAGGAGGAGAACCAACCATCTAGCTACTATATGGATCCATAGTCCAAGGGTGAACTACTCACGCATCACACCAGAGGCAGACATGGTGATGAAGAAGGCCTCCAGGATGATCTCTCCCCTCCGGCAGGGTGCCGGGAAGAGCGTCGGATCCCCCAATCTAGGATTGAGATGGCGGCGGCTACAGACTCTTTCGTGGATTTCTGATTGGGTTGCTTAGGGTTTCTGCATCAGGGTGCTTTTATAGGCGAAGAGGCAAGGTCAGTGGCGGCCCGAGGGGCCCACACCATGTGGTGGCGCACCTGAGGGGCCGCGCCTCCCTAGGGTGTGGCTGCCTCGTGGCCCCTCTTCGGCTGCCCTCCGGACTCCATGTTCCTTCTAGTAAAATATTGAGTTTGGCTTTTGTCCTATCCAATTCCGAGAATATTTTCTTACTAGCTTTTCTGAAACACAAAACAACAGAAAACAGGCAACTGGCACTGTGGCATCTTGTTAATAGGTTAGTTCCAGAAAATGTATAAAAATACCTCAAAGTGTGAACAAAACATAAGAAAGTTGATATAAAAAAAGCATGGAGCATCAAAAATTATAGATATGTTTACGACGTATCAGGGGCTGAAACGGAGACGGGGGCCTCCTCACTGGCGGCCTTGGAGGTGACGATGATGGCCACCGCATCCTCCTTCGCCATCACCGACATAGTTAGGGTTTTCTCAGGAGTTTGAAGAAGGTGATGGGACAGTGGAGACGATTGCGTGAGGAGAGTGAGCGAGAATGAGAGTGGGTAGGCGGAGAGTGAGAGGGAGAGGGGCTCTATAATAAAGGTGAAGGGAAGGGATGTTTCATTGCACCAACATGCACCGTGTCATGTAGGCTACTACACCGTGCACCGCGACACGTGCATGGTACGTCACGTTATTTCCCTGGCCATGCATGGCAGTTCTATATTCAGCCCATGTAAAGGGCACAAACACAATTTCTAAGTACAAAGGTTGACGCGTCCATAAAATTGGGGATAATTAAAATGGGAAATGTAGAGGAGAAGGTAGGTGGTTGTACGGCGAGATTTGTGGGGTTGTGCTAGATCGGGCAGAGGGAGGTGTGGATGAGTGCGAGGGACTCGATGAAGGTGGAGACGTTAGGTCTCCTTGAGGGGCCCCTCTCCTCGAGACCCATTTCTCAGCTCTTTGGCCTCCGGCTGATGCGTGGAAGTTTCTTGCGATAGGGCCCAGTTGGAAGTGAGATTGAGAGCGCGCTGCGTAAAAATGGGATATGTCTTATTAAAATCAAGTGGCAATAAATTGTACCTACCCGTCGACGACCGTGCACTCGATGACCCCGTTGCCCTATGCATGTGTTGTGGCGTAGTAGTAGTAGGCTTTTCGGACATGATTAAACATGACATGACCACTCGACGACTTTTTACATAGATGGCTTCATGTTCCTTCTTGTAGAAGTCTCGCTGAGAGAGATGTATGTGTTGTCTCACGCTGTACTGTGAAGGGCACGACGTGTGCAATGATCCGCGTTGGATCACGAAGGATCAACGATTGGTGTGCATGATCCGCGTGACAGCTGTGTCAACCAATCAGGTCGTAGCAGCCAGAGTGAGCACATGTTTGGGCTTCTACGGGAGAGAGATGGCAAAACCAAGTAGTATCAAAAAACCAAGGGCAAAACTAAGTAGTATAAAAATGGAAAGTGAATACAATGAAATACATCTTGGCATACATCAATTTATGCCAAGATGGATTCACTAGAGTCATTGCATGTGTGTTCTTTTCATAAACCAGATGGATCCACTAGATGTCATTGCATTTGTGTTCTTTTCATAAACCACTTGGATGTGTGTGTATCAGTGTGCATCATTGTGGTTTTGGAAAATAACATGATGCCACTCCAGCATGTGGTGTCCAACCATGTCTAGGAATCCTAGCAGCATGCTGGAATTCAACTGTAGCATGCATTGTACCACCAATTTTAAAGATGCTGCATCACCATAATCATTGGATGATGTGTGTGTGTTAGTGTGCATCATTGTGGTTTTGGAAAAGAACACATGCAATGATGCCACTCCAGCATGCGGTGTCCAATCATGTCTAGGAACCCTAGCAACCTGCTAGGATTCAACTGCAGCATGCATTGTACCACCAGTTTGAAAGATGATGCATCACACACCCACTTGGATGTGTGTGTATCAGTGTGCATCATTCTAGTTTTGGAAAAGAACACATGCAATCATGCCACTCCAGCATGTGTGTTCTTTTCATAAACCACATGGATCCACTAGATGTCATTGCATGTGTGTTCTTTTCCTAAACCACATGGATCCACTAGATCTCGTTGCATGTGTGTTCTTTTCATAAACCACTTGGATCCACTCCAGTCATTGCATGTGTGTTCTTTTCCTAAACCACATGGATCCACTAGATGTCACTACATGTGTGTTCTTTTCATAAACCACATGGATCCACTAGAGTCATTGCATGTGTGTTCTTTTCCTAAACCACATGGATCCACTAGATGTCATTGCATGTGTGTTCTTTTCATAAACCACATAGATCCACTATAGTGATTGGATGTGTGTGTGTATCATTGTGCATCATTATGGTATTGGAAAAGAACACATCCAATCATGCTACTCCAGCATGTGGTGTGCAACCATGTATAGGAACCCTAGCAGCATGCTAGGATTCAACTGTAGCATGCATTGTACCACCAGTTTGAAAGATTCTGCATCACCACACCCACTTGGATGTGTGTGTATGAGTGTGCATCATTCTGGTATTGGAAAAGAACACATGCAATCATGCCACTCTAGCATGTGTGTTCTTTTCATAAACCACACGGATCCACTAGATGTCATTGCATGTGTGCTCTTTTCATAAACCACATGGATCCACTAGATGTCATTACATGCGTGTTCTTTTCATAAACCACATGGATCCACTATAGTCATTGCATGTGTGTTTTTTTCCTAAACCACATGGATCCACTAGATGTCATTGCATGTGTGTTCTTTTCATAAACCACATGGATCCACTACAGTCATTGGATATGTATGTGTATCAGTGTGCATCATTGTGCTTTTGGAAAATAACACATGCAATCATGCCACTCCAGCATGTGGTGTCAAACCATGTCCAGGAACCCTAGCAACATGCTGGGATTCAACTGCAGCATGCATTGTACCACCAGTTTGAAAGATGCTACATCACCACACCCACTTGGATGTGTGTGCGTATCAGTGTGCATCATTGTTGGTTTTGTAAAAGAACACATGCAATGACATCTAGTGTGTGTGCGTGGTGACCGTTAGATCGTAACCTTAGCCCCCAATGGTGGTCGTTAGATCGAGTCTTCTAGAAGGCACGCCCCCAGACACTTGTTCTGCATGATGATTGTTACAGATCGTTCGATCGGGGCGCTTGGACGATTGGGATGGTTCTTCATAAAAGAGATCCGAGAGTAGGCTATTCTGCGACATGATTGGCCACGCTTACTGTCCGCTTGCTCTGGACAAATTAGCAACACCGCATGCTCCCACTTGCTAGTGTCACGTGTTCCGCGTGCCCACCTGCGAGTGTCACATCCTCTTTACTTCTCTTCCTTCCCCTCGAAGCCACTTTCCCCACTTCTCTCCCCTCCTACCGTATCCGCAAGCCGACAACGCCTCCAACGATCTCTCCCACAGCCACCCCAGTCCCCCACCCCCCTTTCACCATGGGTTCAAGGGGAGACGGTGAAGAAACGCGTCGTGACGATAGTGATGGTGATTTCGATGTGAGTCATCTCATCTCTAACATTTGTGTCCATTTATCTATTTTGAGCTAGATCTACTCTGATTACTCATGCACGTATGATGTGTTAGGCCAACCAGATGCTGTACGACTCTGACTATCACGGTTTAGTGGAGGAAGATAGTCCTCCGCTTTGTGAACATGGATATGTGCCCGCTAAATTTGTAGCGTTCGAGGGACGAAGCGCAGGCAAGAGGTTTTTAGGGTGTCAAGGACATGGTACAATGTTGCCACGTAGAAGTTGTGGTGTTGTCAAATGGGTAGATCTAGAGTGGCCCAAATCGATGCAGAAAACGCTAGACTAACTATGGGATATGACTATTGAGATGAAAGAATCCATAGTCAGTTCAGTTCTTGAGAGTGCTAAGATGATGTTATTTGACCATGTAGACACAACCAAGCTTAACCGAGATCTCAGGAGGGTGCAAGACAAGGTTAGCAAAGTCGAGAAGGAGAGGGACGTAGTGTTGGGATGAAGGCTAAAGCAGAGAAAGAACTGACTCAAGCAAGGAATGAACTTCACCAGGCCAAAGTCCCGAAGTTCACAACTACTAGTATTGATAAGTGCATGAGGATAAATATAGAGAAACAATTGAAGTTGTATACGAAAGATGCTAAAAGGACGGAGCGGACGATTCAATCCTTACTCTCGCAGGAAGATGCGCATTGGGCTAAGATTAGGAAGATCAAAGAAATGTGTGATAACTAGTTCTATTTAGCTTGAGCTTCGTATTAAATTGTAATAGTAGTACTTGTTGACCTAGCGGTCTAAACTAGTTGTCTCAGAGTCCTGGGAGAAAAAAATGGTCGTCCGTTAATCTGTCTTAGCCCTCCATTACTTCCTTTTGTCTGATGATGGTGGTATTCTGACTTTGGTGGTTTGTTTAAACGTAATCTACATGGATTCTGCCGGATAAAATTGGCACAGCCACAATTTATAAAGTGGAAGCATGTACACCCTGTTACTGGAGATCGTGGAACCGTTGCTACGTGTTTTTAGATAGTAGTGGCACAATCACAATTTCATATTCAACTAGTCACTCGGTCGTTTCCAAACCTCACGTCGTGATATATTTTACTCCAAGAACATGGGTAGATTGTTTCGCCCGACAAGTTTCACACATGGAGCTCTAGAATTTAACCGACTTACATATATAGGTTTAAGTTTAACACATTATTATGCATCTTCATTGCCAGCAGCCTTTTTTCCCTGCCTAGGTGCCAAGCCTTCACGTTCACTGGCTTCTTCATTTCCTGCCTTCTTCCTCTTCCTCGGTGCCAACTTTCTTAGCTTCACGTACTCTACATCGCTGGAACAATCAACACCAGAATCGTGTCCAGCATCATCACTCCACTCGTTTTGATTTTCTTCCGGCAGCAAAATGACGGACACGGCAGTCATGTTTCTAACCTTGCGGCGCTTTCTGCCAAAGAAGCATGACTATTGCATAACTGCCTAATATATACAGAGTAAACAAAACAAAAATTACAATGTAGCACAAATATGTGAACCCCTAAAGACTTTTGCTTACCAGGATCAAGGGTTCGAGTGACCACCCTGTCCAGGAATAGTAGGGCGACTCTCAGTTGCAACAACTTTCACATCCAGTACATCATAATTCAGCATAAACATGCAAGTCGAAGCATACCTTTTTATCAACCGAATTAGCTGTCAGTCACACGTTAGAGGAACCATGATGCCTCGTTCATCCATGAAGCTGAACTTTGTAGTCTGCTTCGGCCCTATTTCAGCATGTTTACACAGAGCATCAACCATACTAGGGATAGTGCAGATCTGCGCATACGCTTCTTCCATCGTGAGATAATGGTGTCCATACCACTTATCCTTCACCCCTGCTGATTTAGAGTCATAGCCGAAGAGGGCTACCGTAACCAGGTAAGGGTGGTCTACGGAGATCTCACTTGACAGAAAACTATAGACAAAAATTATTTATCAGCATTGGGCTAGCAAACAATTATAGGTTCAATAGCTAGCTAGTAATTATAATTAGTGCTAATAGCAAAGAGAAGAGTATCTCACCCGCATGTAGCCAGAACTTCTTCTTTCTTGGTAGTAGGATCTGCCATCCTCCGTGCTGCTCAACTCGTCAGCGGCGGAGGTGGGCTAGAGCCTCGCAACGACGGCTATGGCATGCGGCATTGGAGCTCGGGATCAGCGAATGGGCGCAACAACTTGGTGCCGAAAGTCAAATGTCCGAGGGGATCGTTCTGCTTGGAGGATGGATTTTGACGCCGCCGGTGCTAGGGAAAGGAGGGAGTGGATTTGTGAAATTTGGTCAATGCACCAAGCCACTTAGTTCCTCGATTTGCCTAAGAGGTTCCCACATTGGCGCTCGTGTCATGGATAGTTATTGACATGTGGGTCCAGACCGTCCACTTCACGTGGCAGTTTAACGGAATCTTTGAATTTGGTAGGGGTAAGATGAGTTTGCCTCGAAATGACCCCTCTCGGTAGTTAGTAGTCCAACTTTACGAAACGCGAATTACAGGCAAGTCGGGCCCCGCGATACACTCGCCCAGGAACTCTGGGGCCGCAAACGAACAAGCCCATGAGGATGGCGATGGAGCAGTCGTTTTGGGACGTCCCGCCGATGCCGGAGCCACACACCCTCGCCTAGTCTCGCGCCGACTGGGAGCAGGAGGAGGCCGCCTGAATTCGGCGCCTCGAGGAGGAGGCCAAGCGCGGGGCCCCCGTTAGGCCTCTCCGCCGGCGTGCGCCGCTCATCGTCCTCGACGACGATGAAGCCGGCTCGTCGTTCCAGCCTTCGTGGTGTGGCGACCTCGGCCAGGGCAGCTCGCGCCCCCGCAGCCGCCGAGCGATGACGACGACGACAAGGCCGACCCCGACTACACGGTGTTCTACCGCAACTTCGGCATGTGAGCGGCGGCGGCATCGGCATCGGCACCGGTTTCGGCACCAACGTCGGTATATTAGTTTCCTTTACCGTTTTCTGTTTTTAACCTAATTTGGCCAAAATTCAGGTATATGTCCGAACTCGACGTTGTTTATTTAAAATCGTCTATATTCGCCCAAATTTCGCCGAGTTTTATCAAATTTCGACCAAACGTGGGAACTTGTCCCGGGAACGTGAGTGGAGAAATGCCTTTCCCAAGCCGAAAGTTACATCCGCCCGTCGCTAAATAGCGCTGGATTTCAGCCTGAAAATGGCCAACTCGAGTGGGGATGCTCTTAGGATATGGTGCAATTATCATGCCGCGTACATCATGTGCCGAGAGAGCCAATCTTTATGATCCTCCTTGAATTGGCCAGACAACCGACCAGAAGTGTGCTTAAAGGCATCCGGTGCGCCCCATATGTTTTGCAAGGAACTAGTGCCACAGTAGTAGTATTATCGTTTACCCTGCACACCTTCCTTGAGCACAACAATGCCTTTACCCAAGGTAATAGACACGAGGTGATTGCCTGGGCTAATTTGAGTAGGATTGTATCCAGCCGTGCACTATTCCTGGTGACAAATAAATCTCATAAATGTACCCTCTGGCGCACGACTCATGCACCAAAGAAGGAAGTGTCTCAACAAATCGCGCTGTATCCGCAGCCGTTAACACTTTCCTAATCGACAAATTGTACTATTATTACTTGCCAAAGTTTGCTGCAAGGCTGCGAATATATATATATATATATATATCGATCCCTCTCCCCGTCTAGCTGCGCTTTCCGAAGCACCCAGCCAAAGGCATCAACAAGCACTCGATCGGCAAGCGTGGGAGAGAGACTATATTTGTTTAAGTTTCGTGCCGGGCCAGGCGAGATCGATGGAGGGAGAGAAGAAGGTGGCCGCCATGGAGGAGGCGAAAGGGAACGAGACGGCGGCGGCGGATGTGAGCCTGAAGCAGCTGTCCAAGAAGCTCGATGACTTCGCCCAGGAGAGGGACTGGGAGAAGCACCATAGCCCAAGGAACCTTCTGCTTGCCATGGTTTGCATCCCTCTTTCTTCCTCTCTTCCCATCTTTCTCCTCTGTTCTTTCTATCTTGATCTTTCTCTGTGTTTTTTGTCAACAACGTAAATCTGCACGCAATCGGTAATCAGTGATTCTTAAGATTTTGTACTGATTTTTCCTATATCGTGCCAATTCAGAATTGTTCTGATTCGTATGAAAAGTCATCACAGGTTGCTCTGTTTTACTGTTTTAGTCACATTAGTCAGGTCAGGTGTCTATTGAGATTCCGGTTCCTTATAACAGAAAATCATTATTGAGGTGCACAGGAAGCTTCTACCTTTTTGGAACTCTTCAAGATTTCTGTTTCTAGTTGCGTCCCTTCCAAACTATTCTAGATTTCAGTTTCCAGCTACGTGAGTTCTGAGTTCACATCAGTAAACAGTGTGTGCATGTTTGATAGTCGACAATGTTTAACCGGATTTTGTATTTTTCTAGTACGTACATCAAATTCGGTACTAGTATTTTTTTTTATGTTGTTCTCCATCGTTACAATTTTCTTTGGATTCCGGCCAGAACTATGTGTGATGGCTACTGTTATAGGTCTCAAGGGTGCATTGCACTAACTAGTTTTCAGGCAGAATCTCTTCGTTTGTTTATTCGAAAAAATTTAGATAGTCAGCATTGATCTTGGAAAGTTGAAACAACACATGCGCATGATCTAACAGCGTCTCCATCGGTTTAAAGTATTGAACTAGGTTGTACTACCACTGGGCACAGGAAAGCTGCCCATGCTTCAATCTGAAGCCATCATAGTTTTGTTATCTCGTAGTAGCATCTTTCTTTAGTTATGTTGCGTGGATTAGATTATGGCACCCTAATGCGTTCTCTTTTTGACCAACCGTTCAATAAGACTACTCTTTTTTCATTAGATAATCGCTTCTAGATGCAACTTAATTAAGATTCTTGAGATCTATCCATTTTATTCTTTTCACATAACTAGTTGTCCGTGGACAGTGGACACCGCACTGTAGAATTCAGATTACATCTTGCTCAGGTTGTCAATCAGGTCAGATGTTTTGTATTTAGGACTTATAGCTGAAGTGTCATGTGGTCCGGGTGTATGTTCATGAGAGCTAACAGCAACAGCAACAGACAACTAACTTTGTGATCATAACTCGTGTCCAAAGGTACAGCTTTTGTGCGTTGCATCTTGCATGACACTTTGTGCAACTTACCACCTTACCCGCGTGGAACGAATCTCCCGCGTCACCGTCGGAACGACACAAAATTCCAGGGTTCGGCGTGTTTATACCGGTCTACCCTTCATACTAGGGATTGATCACTGATTCTCTCTGAGCTTCTCGCTGAATTTTCCGAAGCAGGAATGTGATTCAGTGCCCATGTTTTCTTATTTGGAAATAAAACATGCTCCCCTGTCCTTTTCGAAAAGATATAAATCTGGTCTTGAAGAACAAATCCTGCACTGTGCTGTGTTTTGAGTAGGGTTGCAAAGCGGCACCCGACCTGCCCCACTTCGTAGTTAAAATTATTTAGTCTAGTTCTAATTTTTTTCAGCAAAATTAGTCTGGTTTGAACTAAATTTTATTTTCACGGGCTTATGCGGGTTGCCGCTTGCAACCCTAGTTTTGAGGCAATGCACTGTAGTACTTGTAGTTCATCAGCCAGCAACGAGATGCTCTTAGTTATGCGCTTAGTAACCTAGATCCATGCTTTGATAACATCGGCATGGCAGATGCTATTTCAGAAAAATGCATGTGCCTCGTCTCGCCTAGGCAGGACGTGCGCAGCACTACTAGACATTTGCACGGCGCTGTAGGAACAGGCTTGGACCGGACCACAGAACGTGTCGCTTTGGTCAATTCGTCAGAACTTTGCACGTACGATCTTTTACAGTCATCCGATCCTTACCTGTCTGTAACTTTGTTCTTGGGCAGGTTGGCGAGGTCGGGGAGCTGTCGGAGCTGTTCATGTGGAAAGGGGAGGTCCAGAAGGGCTTGCCGGGCTGGGAGGAGACGGAGAAGGAGCACCTCGGCGAGGAGCTCTCCGACGTGCTGCTCTACCTCATCCGGCTCTCTGACATGTGCGGCGTCGACCTTGGCGACGCGGCACTGAAGAAGATCGTGAAGAACGCCGTCAAGTACCCTGCGCCATCAAAGGGCGCCTGATGAGCAACGCCTGATGTTATCTGCAGACTTATTCTCTCTACTTCATTGCGGTTTGAAAAGGTCAAGTTAGTTGGGGCCTTGTTGTTCGGCTGGATCATGCGTGATAGCTTTATGTAATACCTGAATGAACCGATGCCGAGATATTTTCTGTGATGAGAACTCCAATTTAAGGGCTATGCTATTGAGACGTACGTTTGTGAGTTAGATAGAGGGGACTGATGAAACAGTACAAGAACCCTGAATTTACTACGGAACAGTCTAGCATATGAGCATTTCAGACTTAGCTGCTGATTCTTGAAGGAGAAAGACAAAAGCATTAAAAAAAATATGGGCAACAACGACCAGTAAGCTTTAGAGACAAACTTATGCTCCCTCCGTCTGAAAATAAATATAAGATGTTTTAGTACCAATAAGCTTTAGATACATTGGCTTCACAACACTGCACCGAGATAAAAACATCAACACCTTATTTATAGGCATTAATGAGAGTCGGATCGTAAACTTATAGATGACATTTATGAGTGCAATTAGCCGAAATTGACGAATTTTATCAACACTGTGTATCTTGAAGATAAGGGAAGTTAAATGACTACATGTCTGTACCATCACTCACAAAAATCTTGGGTAATGCTATAAATAAGATCTATTAGTTCACAAAAATACTTGTAAAAGTAGATCGGAAAACCAACCGGTTCAGAGGACACCAGGTTATCTCTTAAAGAGTTAAACAACTGGGTGGTCTATCAAGTTGCCACCCATGAGCGCATTGGTCACTAACTGGCAAATGCAAACTATCGGTCATGAAGTTGTGTGGTTGTGCTCTGTTAGTCATTCCGTCACATCCATCGTAAAGTCGCTGATGTGGCTATCCTTTTTTGCAAATATCCCCTTAAAATTTAGTTTCTTCTAATTGCTAGGTCCCTTTCCCCTTAAACTGTCTAGACCAATCTTCGTTGGCCCTCCTGCCATTGCTCTCGCTAGTCCCATCCCTCTTTTGGGATAGTCGTCTCACCGGATAGCACTACGAAAGCTGGAATTGCCCCACAAGCTAAACTGTGCGGCAACTGAATTCTCCCGAGCATCTATGCTGCATTGTTGCTCCT
Source organism: Avena eriantha (assembly GCA_910589775.1). Classification (NCBI taxonomy): domain Eukaryota; kingdom Viridiplantae; phylum Streptophyta; class Magnoliopsida; order Poales; family Poaceae; genus Avena; species Avena eriantha. Next base: position 491,870,750 of record OU342740.1, read on the forward strand.
CTATTGCACATGTACGATTCTAGGAAGGTAGGAACAACTCAAGAGGTAATTAATCCTGCTTTGTTCTTTCCCATAGATAGGAAACACACCATGTTGATCTAGAAGATTCTAGGGTGATAGTTTCTGAAGAAGATCAATAATTTTACCATGCTCACAAGCGATACGTGTTGCCGGTGCATCCTAAGTGGATACGTGCGCGAGTAGAGCTCCTGGATTCCTTTGATCTTGCCGAACTCGACCGCGTCATAGAGGCAACCCTGCTGGCCATGATGATTGGCAGGTGGCTTCCATCGTGCGTACGTATTTGGTATATGTCTAGGAGAGAGTGGGGGTGAGAGGCTGACATGTGGATCCTGCGTCTATTTTGATGGCCCAACCATAGAATAGTGGAAAAATTACCTAGTAATTAGAGGAAATAACATTGTAAGGGGCATTTGAAAAAACATGTAGCCACGTCAGCGACTTAACAAGAAACATGATGGAGTGACTAACGGGGCACATCAACACAAGTTCGTGACTGATAGTTTGTATTTTCCCAGTAGGTGATCAATGCGCTCATGCGTGGCAACTTGATAGACCACACAGGTGTTTAACTCATTCAAAAAAGAAACGCCAAGAAAATGTTGTATTTATCCAAAACTCTCGAGGATGACTCCCAATTTGAAAGAGCATGGAGCCCCATTTATGGTTTGGTTATTAATGAAATCCCCATGAACTAGTATTTTCATTTAGCTACATTTGAAGGTTTTATTCATAGGTAATACTTGGATACGATATGTTGGTTTCACAGTAGAAATAATAAGAAAGTAGAAATAAAGTGATGTAATGAGTGATCTGAAAATGTTCACATGAGAGTTAAGTCTATGGCCAGTATGAAGAAGAATATGGATGAGCATTCTTGTTTACCTTCAAGACATGATTTATAATGAAGAGAGAAGAAATGATAGTAGGCATCTCTCCATGGGCTTGCATCAAAAGGAAGAGTTCATATAGACCATGAGAGGATGACATGAAGTGGTGATGGTCATCACAGTTGAGAAGTAGCAGTAGCGGTAGAGGTAGAAGTAGCAGTAGTAGTAGCGGTAGCGGTAGCGGTAGTAACACTAGTAGTTTGATGGTGAACTTATGAACTTGTGCTAACTATAAATGATGGGTTAAATCCCTGATCTTCCAGGGGAATGTGATGCCTTTGATGATGCTGCCTCTTGATCAGGGGCATTAGTGTGGATCCCTAATTGTTTAACCTGCTTACTAATATGGCTTGAACTACCTTAGTCTATGTTATGTGTGCTATGTGAGTCACGTATGGTGCTGTTCATCAGTGTGAGGGTAAGATCACCACATTCAAATCAGAATATATATTTCCAAATAACCAACACCCAACCAAACACTTGAAAGTTGTAGCAGCAGTGAAATAAAGCACATATGCATGCAAACAAACAGCAGACGAAATTGCACATAAACCCATTGTTAGCAAGCGAACGACATGCACAAACAGGCACGCCATTTCTCCATGCATGCAACGCTCAAAAAATAAAAAACATGCGAGGAACCAATCACGCCCTAGCCCCTAAGGACAACTCCAACGGCACCCCATTTCGTACACCGATTCTGTTTGAATCGGCCCGTTGTAGGTGGCCTGTTATAACACCCCTAGTTTATTAATCCACTAAATAGGGTTTGTTTGTTTGTGCATCATGAGCATAATGTAATTTTACTAAGACAAAATTTAAAAAACAACAAAGCAAAACCCTAAACCATATTTGCCCCTCTCTTGTAAATATATTCAAAATGTATTGAATATTTGAAAAATAAAAAACATACGGAGCCCTAATAGTCTTAAGGGCCCCAACATCGTTTTGATTTTTTTTACAAAACCTAGTATTTTTGAATTGTCAAAAACAGCTTTCAAATGGTTTTAGAAAAAAACAATGAAAAATAATTGGAAAATGTTTCCTACTAAGAAAAGGAGAGTCAGGAGCAAAGCAGGCCGCAACCCATTCCTCTCTCTCTCTCTCCCTTCCTCAAGATTTCCCGCGGCCCAGCAACCAACCCAAGCCAGCCCGAACAAACCCATACCACTTCAACGGTATTCCCTTTCCTTCTTCCTCTCGTAGAGGGAGAAGCAGCTTGGTGTCATGGTTGTAGCCCTCCGCGCACGTAGTGATTTGCATCGCCGCCATTTTCCGCGTGGAGGAGGATATGTATGTTTGTGTTGCCCTCTCTCCCCTGGTCTTCCCTCTCCCTCCTACGCATCTCTCTCGATTCCAATCGGAGCCCACACTACTAGGAAACGGCCTATAGATAGACAAGATGTTCAGTGGCGTATATGTCAAACTATGCGCCATAGGAAAACATCAGTGGCGCACCAGAAAGCATGCGCCACAGAAGATTGGAAGTTCTGTGGCGCATTATCCAGAACATGCGCCACAGAAGATTGGTGGGACCCGCCGGCCGGGGTGGGTTGATCCAAGTTCTGTGGCGCATTCTGAAATATGCGCCACAAAAGTTGCCTCTTCTGTGGCACATATTGCTTTATGCGCCACAGAACATGGAGGGGGGCCCCACCACGGAATCTAATTCACCCAAGTTCTGTGGCGCATGTTGGCATATGCGCCACAGATGTGTGTCACCTCTGTGGCGCATAAGTCCGCCATACGCCACAAAACTTGGAGGTGGGCCCCACACAGCAAATCTTATTCATCCACTTCTATGCCCTAGACCCTAGCCTAGCCTGGAACCTCGTCGGTGCCCCACCATTCTTTGCCTCGCCGAGCTCCGCAAAGCATGCTCGTGTCACTTCCGCATGCCGAGGACGCTTCCTTCCAACTGAATCGACGCGAACCAACCCCAATCGACGCCCATGTTATCTTCGTCCCCGATGTCGGTTGTGGTCCTCGCCGCCAATTCCGACCACCTGCGGCCTTGCTGAGATCACCATCGGTATCACGGTGAGCCCCTGGTGCTTAGTCACCCCTCCTCACTCTCCCTCTCACTCTATAGCATGCCCCCGATGTGCTCCACCGCCCGCCGCCACATACATGGTCGCCGGAGCTCCTTCGGTTGCCAATAATCAGCGGCACCACCATGTTCTAGTTCCCCTTACTACGCTGCGTCAAAGGCGCGTACCGCGTTGTCCTGTGAGCCTCATGTCGTCGTCCCCGTCGTTCATCTAGGAGGCCACCGCTGTTTGACATCATGCTAAAGTCACGGTCGTGCGGTTAGCCCGGTCAAACCCACTATGGGTCCCATCTACCCGCGTGGTAGCTGAGGTGGACCTAGTGCCCATTTGTCAGCCTCTGTGGCTAGGTTTACTGCGGTGTAATTGGTTTTCTAGTTTTTGTTTTAATTTCAGAAAATGTTTAAGTATTAGAAAATTCATAGAATATTATGTGTTTATCAAAAAAATATGTATAGTGTATCAAACTGATCAGAAAAATGAGATCTACACTTTAGCATGAAAATCATGCATTTCTAATAACTTCAACCAACAAGTTCATTAGAAGAAGAAAGTACTCCCTCATAGGTGTTCCGGGGTTTTCCAAGTATTATGGTTTAGACCCTTCAGACCCTGTTTAAAATGGGCAAGTATGTATCAGTGTTCCATTTAGTACTATTTAACTTGTCATATCATCATTCTTTCTTGATCATTATATCGATGCCATGTGTTGATTGTTTCCCTTTCTTTCCGATGATTTGGTTCTTCCCGATAGAATTCGAGATCGAAGATAGAGATCAACACCATTGGACATAGAAGATCAATACTTGACCAACTGTAATCAAGTCAAGGAGAAGGTGTCCGAAGATCTATTTATTGGGTATGAATATGCAAAGGCAAGCAAAGCCCCACCATTATACAATCCCATGTTTTCAAAGTATTTCAATTCTTGTCATGATGCATACGATTCTACTATGGTATTTTATCGATAGATAGAGTATCCCATCTATTGCATTACTCACTTTTGAAGTCTATATTACCTTCTCCACTGCTCCTAGCATAACTAGATTTGGCTTGTGTGCACTACTAGAACTGGTATGTGTGTCTGATGGCCCAAAATATATCGAGCTCGTTGGGGAACCCCAAGAGGAAGGTATGATGAGCACAGTAACAAGTATTCCCTTAGTTATGAAACCAAGGTTATCAATCCAGTAGGAGCAAGGAAACACCTCCAAGGTGTTGCTAGCTGGACTTTGGCTGGGCGCACTACCGGTGCCAGCAGCAACGTGGAAACCTACACAACACAACCACAGAACTCTGCCCCCAACTTACAGTGAGGTTGTCAAACTCACCAGTTTTGCTGAAAACAAAGGATTAAACGTATTGTGTGGAAGAAAGTAATAGTTTGCAGAAAGTAAACAGAAAGCAGTAAACAATTGATTGTAGATTGATAATAAAAGAAAGGACCGGGGTCCATAGTTCACTAGTGGTGGCTCTCCTTAAGTTAGATGACATGTTGGGTGAACAAATTACAGCGGAGAAATTGACAAACATCGAGAAAGCAATCATGCATATACTAAATATCTTGACTCCTTTGAGATTCGATTGGGCATTACAACATTATACATAGACCGTAATCCAACTGCATCTATGACTAATAATCCACCTTCAGGTTATCATTTGAACCCCCTCCATTATTAAGTTGCAAGCAACAGATAATTGCATTACGCATTACGTGTAAAGTAAACAATACGATTGTTCTATGAACAAAGGATTGATGTTTTCTCCGTAGTAGCAACAACACATCTAGTACCTTAGAGATTTCTGTCACTTCCCCAGATTACTAGAGGCATGAACCCACTATCGAGCATAAATACTAACTCTTGGAGTTACTAGCATCTACTTGGCCAATATAGCTACTAACAACGGAAAGCATGCAAGATCACAAATAACAAAGGCATGATAGAATCAATAATCAATCTGAAATAACATCTCAATATCCATCAGATCCCCGCAAACGCAACATGTAGGAATTACAAATAGATGATCTTGATCATGAACGGAGCTCACAAGATCTAAACATGATAGCACAAAGGAGAAGAACCAGCCATGTAGCTACTACATGGACCCGTAGTCTAGAGATGAACTACTCACGCATCACACCGGAGGCTTGCATGGTGATGAAGAAGGCCTCCAGTGTGAATTCTCCCCTCCAGCTGGGTGCCGGGAAGAGCTTCAGATCCCTCTCGATCTAGGGATGGAGATGACGGCGGCTACATACTCTTTTGTGGAATTTTGATCGGGTACTTAGGGTTTCTGTATCGGAGGCATCTTATAGGCGAAAGGGGAGGCCGAGGGTGTGCTTGAGGCGGCCATACCACCCCCTAGCGCGGGCCAGGCTAGGCCACGCGGCTAGGTGGTGTGGCGGACCCCTGGCCCCTCTCCGTCTCGTACTCTGGCTCCTTGTGTCCAAGAAAGTGTATAGAAAGTACTCCAAAGTATGGACACAACATAAGAAAGTAGATAAAACCAAGCATGGAACATCAAAAATTATGGATACGTTTGCAACGTATCAACATCCCCAAGCTTAACTCCTGCTCGTCCTCGAGTAGGTAAGTGATAAAAAGAAAGAATATTTTTGAGGTGACATGCACCATCATAAACTTGAGCAAAGTATCAGTAAAACATTGATAGCCGGGATCATACTACTTCAATCATAACATGAAAGATAAAGTTCTAACAATAAAACAAAGCAACTATCGTTGCAACATGAAAATGCACAAACCAAAGATTCATGAATAACAATGCTTTGCAAGACGTTTGTTTGTTTCACATAAAGAAAACATAGCATAGTGGCATTCAACTTGTCCCTCATAGAGTAGCAAATAGATGCATAGGACACCTTCAAAGTTCATAAGAGTGACTAGATACAAATAGTTTAAGAACAAGCAATATCAAAGTTATGCATCAATCAACAAGTCTTGGGACAATGCACAAAGAACTAAGAATGGCCACTATTCTCTCAAAGTAGGTGCATAAAGATAGAAGGTGGAGACTCCACATAAAAGTAAAAGAAAGGCCCTCATAGAAGGAAGTAGGGATTCAAGTTTCATAAAGAGCTTCTGAAAATTATGGTACTTATTAGCTTTTAGCTCTCATTGCCCGTATCATAAGCATCTTTAGGTGATTAAGGTTAAAGTGACACAACTAAGAGGATATGGTTGACAAGTTATAAGCCAAAGTCTCATGCCCCTTACTTACGAAGACCGAACCTCATGCTACTCAACTTTAGTCACAAGTAAGCTCTTGTCATTGTAAGTACATATGTATCATAGAGAACCGCCAACGGGGTACCCCTTGGACATGATACAGGAGCTATCCCATAATCAAAATGACAAGGCAAGCAGACAATGAGCATCGCAGCGATCTTTTTATTTGCTATTTGCATAGGTTTTTATTGAGGATGCTTCATAGAGTGCTCATTATGATTATGCTGCAAGTTTCCACCATGATTAGGCATGGCTTAGGCTAGTGGCCCAGGCGTTTCTCTAACACAAATACAAACTCCATGATCTTACAAGTTCCCATTTTATTTCACACCGCTGGGATCTATAAGCAAAATAACATGATATCAACGGGGTACAAAGTACAAGTGCAATGTTGAAAGCGTTCCCCATGATACATGGTTCTGCTAACTTCAACTTATAAAGCGCAAGCATATACACAACAAAGATGGACGCAATGGTTCAAGTTTATTAAATGCAAGAAAGCAAAGTGTGCCATCAAGTTCGTGAGAGATTTAATCACTAGTTTTCTCATAACAAGTTTAATTCGGAAGGTAGATAAAAACATGAATATACTTGGAATAGCAAATGCTAATCGGTAGGTATGGTGGACTCTTTGGAATAACTTGGTTTTAGGAGTTGGATGCATGAGTGGAACTCATACTTGGTTATGGAGGCTAGCAAAAGACTTGGAGCGACCAACTAAGAGAGCAATAATGGCCATAATCATGCAGAGCAACAAAACATCATTAATCAAAGCATAAAGTGATATTACAAGTCAAAAACTAAAGGATCATGAAGGCTATGGTGACTTGGGATAGACATAACATGGTGTGAGCATGTGCCAAGTCAACCCAAATAAAGCATCAAAGGAGAATACCACAATACTATGTTTTAATATGCTAAAACAATGCATGATTCTTCCAAGGAACATTAAGCAATCTCAAAAGTTTTATCATGTGTAACATCCCAGCATTAGAGCTTAGAAATAAGCTGAACACAGGTGTGTGCATTGCATTCATGCATAGAAAATACGGATAATTTTCACGCTTTTAAATAAAACTTGTCAAAGTGATTGACGCTTCTATTGACTTGGTGGAACTAAAGTAGATCATCAAGTTGACTGCGATAAGTTTCAATATGACCTTTTCTAAAACCTTATCTTTGGGTAATATAATTTGATCTAAGGGTAGATCAAATATAATAAAACTAAGTCACAACACACTACTAAATAAGGAGTAATAGATCTTCTAGAGATCATTACATGGTATTCCATACCACAACTCAAGGATGAATACTTAATATTATAAAGATGATATTAAGATATTACCTACCATAAACTCTGTATAGCAAGTTAAGCTTATAACTTAAGTAAAGAAACCCTATAACTAAATCTAGAAACACTTGTTTTCCATAGTTACTCCTACCATGGGTATCATGGTAGTTCATAGACATTGACTCTTATTACAAATTGAGTAGGAATGGAAGTCAAGCCAAGAACATCCATTACATACCCTTAGTGTCATGATAATAGGTGACATTCCTATTTAACCAAGTCCTAGTATCAATTGATCATCAATATTGAGTGATCAATTCTTGACCTAGAACTTATTAACTCATAGCCGTTGACCTATTGTGTTGACCTTTCAAATACCTTAAGTAAATTAATCTGAAGGAAGAACTAAATATGGTTGAGTGTACCATCATCAATGGAATGTGATCCTTAGTGGAGATCAAACCATTTGATGTTGGAGGAGTTAACTCACTCCTGAGTTAACTAGAAGCAGTATTTAAACCAGGAAGTAACTAGTGATCATGGAGCTATGAAAGCTATTAGTATTAGTACATCAAATAATAATCTTTTTAGGACAAGTGGATATAGACTTAGAATAAGCTTGCTTAGCAAGATAACTCTATAGAGAGACTAATACAAGTTTACTACTTAGTTGAGTATAGATCTTGATCAAACAATTAGAAGCCTAAGCTTTGTATGATCAAAGGATGGTGGTCATTGATACATTGCAAATGTATCTATAATTTTTGATGTTCCATGCTTGGTTTTATCCACTTTCTTGTGTTTTCCCACACTTTAGAGTACTTTTCATATGATTTCTTGGACTAACCTATTAAAAGGAGCCACAGTGCCAGTTACCTGTTTTCTGCTGTTTTTGGTTCCAGGAAAGTCAAAAAATGAATATTCTCAGAATTGGACGGGACAAAAGCCAAAGTGCCTATTTTTCCGGAAGTCATCAGATGCCAGAGTACGAGACGGAGAGGGGCCAGGGGGCCACCACACCACCTGGCCACGCGGCCCAGCCTGGCCCGCGCCAGGGGGTGGTCTGGCCGCCTCCGGCACCCCCTCGGCCTTCCCTTCCGCCTATAAGATGCCCTCGGGACGAAAACCCTAAGTACCCGATCAAAAAACCACGAAAGAGTATGTAGCCGCCGCCATCTCCATCCCTAGATCGGGACGGATCTGAAGCTCTTCCTGGCACCCTGTCGGAGAGGGGAATTCACCCTGGAGGCCTTCTTCATCACCATGCAAGCCTCCGGTGTGATGCGTGAGTAGTTCATCCTTGGACTACGGATCCATGTAGTAGCTAGATGGCTGGTTCTCCTCCTTTGTGCTTTCATGTTTAGATCTTGTGAGCTTCGTTCATGATCAAGATCATCTATTTGTTATTCTGCATGTTGTGTTTGCGGGGATCCGATGGATATTGAGATGTTATTTCAGATTGATTATTGATTCTATCATGTCTTTGTTATTTGTGATCTTGCATGCTTTCTGTTGTTAGTAGCTATCTTGGCCAAGTAGATGCTCGCAACTCCAAGAGTTAGTATTTATGCTCGATAGTGGGTTCATGCCTCTGGTAATCTGGGGAAGTGACAGAAATCTCTAAGGTACTAGATGTGCTGTTGCTACTAGTGTCGTCAGATTGATGACAAGTATGCCATGAGGGCGTCCTCGAGGCGTGCGGAAGAGAGGGGTGTGAGACGTACGGTGTTCCGGGACGGTGAGCACACAAGTTTACCCAGGTTGGAATCCGCCGGCTTTGGACGGACCCTACTCCTACTAGCAATCCAGTAATACGGTAGAGCCGGAATATGGGTTACAAGGTTTTTGCCTGTGCGAGTTGAGATTGTAGACTATTGAGGTGTTGCCCTAAAGGCCTTCCCTAGGAAGGCTTATATAGATATCCGGCCTAGGGTTTACATGAGAGATCTATCTAGCTATGACTAAGAGTCAGTTACAGAGTACATCTTGAACTACAAGTAACACTATGGGCCTAAGTCGGTAAGTCTTCTGGGCCTTCCCGTAGCCGGATTGGACTCCGTATTTTCTCCCTGACTGGGCCGCCCGTGAAGCAAAGCTCTAACCCGAAGTGGGCCACCCTGGTCAGTGAGGAATTGTGAGGATACCCGGAAAGTATATCCCCAACAGCAGCCCCCGGAGGCCTCCAAGATCCAAAGTCGGATTTATCATCGTCTAGCTTGATCTTCGGCTTGAAAAATCTTGAAGGGTTCCTGAAACTTCGCAACAAAAAATACGATCCGGGTCTTAAAAATAAGTCGGACCTATCAGCAGGTTACTCGGATTTTCCAGCTTGATTTCAAACTAAGCCGAAACTTGGTCTCTAACGCCACCTGACACCAGTCATGGTCAAGTCACGTCATCTGACAGACATCCTGTCAACACGACCGTTGGTGGGTCCATAGTTCGCGGAACCGAGGGGCCGTTTCAATGCGTACATGGAGATCGAGGCGACGTAATCATCGCGTAGGTCCTTCCCAATTCCTTCCACGACGCGTGGCGGCTATACAGTGTCATTTGCACGAATCTTGGCACGATTAGGTGGATATAAGGGGTGAGGATTCTCCTCCTCCTTTCTTCACCTGTTCCCTTGCCATTTCTATTCCTCCAAATCTCCCCCGCAGACAAAGCTCCTCTGCTTTCCCCAAAAACTCCCAACGCCGCCCATCTTAGGTCACCGGCGCACCGAAGAAATGGCTTCTTCATCCTCTTCCGGCTTGGCAGTGGCGGCGGCAACAGAGGTGTCGACGGAGAAGGAAATCTTTCGTGGGGTCTGGATCCCCTGCGTTCTTGATGATGAGAAGCTTCGCGGCGTGGAGACAGAAGGGCTCCTCCGCGCCGGCGACTGGCGAAGCGGCGCTGGGGAGACCGTCCCCAACCCGCGCGCCGACAAGCGGGTCCACTTCGGCACCCACCTCTATACAGGTTTGTCGTTTCGTCCCTCGGAATTCTTTTCCGAGGTGATAGATATAGTGTTCAACTCCACCATCTTCCTCCCAACTCTCTCCTAGAGATGAGCACCTATGCGGCTTTGTGTGAGGGGTACATCGGCATTAGTCCAAGCCTTACTCTTTTCCGGTACTACTTCCATGTCCGGAGAAATTCTATCACTGCCGGTGTTCCTTATATCACCGGTACCATTAGCTTTTCACTTAGACGTGAGCGCGCATATCCCAAGATTCTTGCCAGTGACTCGGTCAAACAATGGCCAGCCACCTTCTTCTATCACAAGGATATTCCGGCTCTCGGTAAAGCCACTACTTTGCCGGCTTTTATCGACGGAGCTGCCACAGCCCAACCATCTTGGGACGAGGCTCCTCCGGCTCTCACTGACGATCTGATCCTTGCTAAGAGGCGGATCAAATATCTGATCAAATACAAAGGACTGAAGGGATCCGACTTGGTCCAATGTTGGGTGTCACGTTGGATCCAACCCCTTCAGTACCACAGAGACCGACTGATGCACTCCATCACGTCGTCCAAGAAAGATTCCCTCCGCATCAGCCCCAGAGCCTATACCACACAAGGTTATATAAGCCAGATAAAATGGTTGATAAGGGAACGGATCGAGAGGAGGATCCTGGAGGTTTCTCTGGATATGCATACGGCGGAAAACCCCGTAGTGTCAGTAAGCTTCTAACAGTAAACCTTTTTATGTGTTTCAATCTTTAAGTTACATTGTAATACTGATATGTTTTCTTCTTTTCAGCTTGCTTACCTCCCCGAGTCGGAATTTGCTCCACTCGAAGGATATCCTCCAGAGTTTTCTCAGGAGGCAGAACTGGTCCCATTGCCAGACATTGCGCTTAAGAAGCGCAAGGCTCCGACAGTGGCTGTTGGCACAAAGGAGGTGCCCATCATGAAGAGGTAATTTTCAATCACAACTTCCGCCTTTGTACCTTACTCGAATTTTCTTCCGAGATGTAATGTTTTCGACTCTATTACATTCTCAGAGCTAAGCAGCCCATCAAGGGTAAGGGGAAGGGAACTTCTTCGAAGCCCCTGCGACAGGCGAAGCTTACCATAGCTTGTCCTGTCATGGCTCCTCCGACTCCTGCCCCCAATCTTCCGCAACACCGGTGATCACTCCTTCTCTAGCTGTCGCAGAAGATCCGGCTCCTTCAACAGAGGCTGCGATCCTTGAATCGCAAACTGACATCACCATGGGTGAGTCGGGTATAAATAAGGGTGAACCCTTTTCTGGCAATGATCCCTCGGCAAAAACCTTTGCCGAAAACCTTCTCAGCAATCCGGGACTTGCCAAGTTTGGCCTATCCCGGAAATCTGCTAAAGAGATCCAGCGGCTGGCCAGGCAGTGCCTAGAGAAAAGAAATCTATCTACCAAAGAAGAAGCGCCAGAAGCAGAGGACATCAAGCACTCTGACCTTCTCGAACAAGTGCATCTTCGCGATGAGAGGATAAGGGCCGGTGAGCTTCCGATGGCTCCAGTGACCCCTCTGACTCTCGCTGAGAAGGTTGATGTTGAAGTGAATGCGAGTTTGGATAAACTTACTCACGAACAATATGTAAGTCGGAATTCTAACTCCTGTTTTTCCTTTATTTCATATCATATCCTCTAGCCCCCAAGCATGAAGTAGGATAAATAATCCGGGTTTATGCTTCCTTAGGATGCCAAAGAACGAACTAGTGTAGCCCCCAAGGCTCGTGCTGATATTAACAAAAATATTAGCCCGAGTCTTTAGTAGCTTTCTGACTTTGGGTATTCTGACTTACAGAAAGTATATTCCTATAACCAGGATTTGTTGAAAAATGTTTGTGATAAGCGGAGAGAGATCAAAGCTCTCCGACTTAAGAATGCTGAGCTTAAAGTTGCCAAGGATGAGGCCGAAGGTAAACATTCCGAGACTCAAACCTTGTCTTTCATGTTTTTATAGTCGAATTTTTACTGAACTGTTGTTCTTTTTGCCTTACAGCGCTGGTGAAACAGTCCTGCGCTATGATTGAAGAGGCCGAGAACCTCAAAACTTTGGTGGTGGAGAACAAGGAACTCCGCCAAGAGCTAGATCAGCTCAAAGCGAATCATGAAAGAGCATTGCTCAAATTCTCTAGTCCTCCTCCATGGCCACTGACGAGCGTGATCGTAAGATTGCCGCTCTAGATCAGAAAATCTCGGACCTCAATAATGAGCTGTTCAGAGATAATGATCTTTCTGAGGCGCTCCCGGCTGAACTCCGGAGTCTTTGGGAAGAGAAGACCAAAGTTGACGATGTCATCTTCGGTATGTTCCATCTGTCTGGTTTGTCTATTTTCTTTTACTTCTTTCAATGTCGGATTTTCTTTAACTGTTTTTTGTCTATAGGTCCTCTGAACTTGACGGACTCCATCTCCGTTGAGCCCCGCACCCACCGACTTACCCAAGTCGGTGACCTGCTTCATGACTTCCGCCAATCCCTTGAGGACATTGGCGAAGCTCTCAAGATTCCGGATATGCATAGCATGTCGTATTTTTAGGTGCGGGACAAGGCAAAGGAGATGCTACAACTTGTCCAGGATTGGAACATGTCCTACGCGCGACCCGCCGCGCAGAACGCTCTCACCATGGTCATGAGCCACCATGGAAGCATGGAGATATGGCAAGTGACCAGAGGGTATTCTACAGTGGATGAAGACGGACAGGAGCAAGACATCAAGGCCATTATGGACTCCTGTGCCGGATATGGATGTCACGTGGCTGACCTGACCAGCTACGACACTCTGTTCTTCCATCGCGTGGACACTCCGCCTCCGCCTCCCGAGGAAGTAGCCGAAGTTTCCGATGATGACGGCACCGTTTCGGATGTGGACATCTCGGAACGATATCAAGGCGATGTCCCCAGCGAGCCGGCAGCTCCTTCCTCTCCTCCTGCATCATAGATTGCCAGAAACATTTGTATTATTCTGAGAAACATGATGGGTCTGTAAATATGTAGTACTATAATTTTTCTAGTGCTAAGCTTTTGATCTATTCAACACTTTTGGCTTTAAATTTTTTGCGTGCCTGAAATGTTTACATAAGCACTTGTATTTTTTCGCCTATACTTATCGTTTATCTGGCTTTCCGCCTCGTCCCTTTTGTGAGCCAGCTAAACCTTCTGCCCAGAAACTTTGCCGAGCAATGGAGCTCAATTGCTAAACCAATTTAAACTCAGAAACAAAGCCGGCTTCCAGTACCAACAATTCACTACTCGGAAAATACTCGCATCCAGCAATCAGACAAAGAACCAAAGTATAGACTAGAAACTTTAGAGTTATACTCGAAGGTAGCATTTTTAGAATCGGAAATCTAAACCAGAACAAACATGAGCATAAAGTACTTTCAAGCATTCTGGGATTTTTGACTATGACATGATCGTTCGGAAATAAGATGGTAAAAACTTCTCAAAAAAACTTGAGGCAACCAAAACTTTTATTTCTCACAGAACATGTACATATATATATGACTACAAAGAAGGATAAACTAAGAATAAAAGGGACGTAGCTGAGCAATATTCCATGGTCTGTCTAACTCATCCGGATTTGTACTGCCTCCAGCTCTCTTTCTCTTCTTAGTAGCAGGTCTTTCTTTGAGTGGCCTCATGTCAGTTAAGTAGTACGATCCATTGTGCAATACTCGACTAACTAAAAAGGGCCCTTCCCATACTGGGGAAAGTTTGTGCTTTCTTTGTTGCACAAGCCGGATAACCAAATTACCTTTATTGAAAGATATGTTTCAGACTCTCTGGCTATGATACTTGTGTAACTTCTGCTGATAGGCTATTGATCTCATTTCAGCAATGACGCGAACTTCTTCGACTAAGTCGAGATCATTTTGTCGAGAAACCTCGGCATCCTCTTCAATATACTGGCCACTCTAGGAGAAGTATGAATTAAATCACTAGGAAGAACTGCTTCTGCGCCATAGACCAAGAATAAAGGTGTGTATCCGGTTGACCTGTTTGGAGTTGTTCGTAAACTCCATATTACAGAGGGTAATTCCTCTACTCGAGCCCCGCAGCACGTCATAGTGGTGCTTCGAGTCTCGGTTTTAGGCCTTGTAGGATTAAACCATTTGCTCTTTCGACTTGTCCGTTAGCCTGTGTATGTGCGACTGACGCAATGTCAAGCCGGATATTTTGCTCGTTGTAGAATTCGGCCAATTCTCCCATAGAAAAGTTACTCCCATTGTCCGTGATAATGCTATGTGGATAACCATACCGGATTATAACATCCGCGACAAATCTTTTGGCTGTTGCTCCATCACAACTAGTGACAGGTTTAGCCTCAATCCATTTGGTGAATTTATCCACCATCACTAAGAGGTGAGTAAATCCACTTGGAGCTTGTTTAAATGGTCCTACCATATCAAGCCCCTAGGCCGTAAAAGGCCATGTTATAGGTATTGTTCGCAGCTGATTAGCCAGAACATGAGCTTGTTTGGCATACTTTTGGCAGCCTTTGCATGTCTTGACTAATCGTTCGGAATCTGCTTGAGCTATAAGCCAGAAAAAACCATGTCTAAAAGCTTTTGCCACTAAACATTTGGCTGCAGCGTGGTGACCACACTCGCCTTCGTGGATTTCTCTTAAGATTTCCACTGCTTCTTCCGGAGATACACAGCACTGAAAAACCCCAGAAACACTCCGCTTATAGAGCTCACCTTTAACTATAGTATAGGCTTTCGCTCGCCGGATGATCTGTCGGCTCAGAACCTCGTCTTCGGGTAATTTTCCATCTACCAGATAATCAAGGTAGGGTTGAGTCCAGCTAGGAATAACAGCCAGAACTGCTATTAGAGGTGATTCGGATTTGGTCGTATATTCCTCATCTACTCCCTTTATTGAGGGAACTTTGAGGTGCTCTAAAAAAAGCGCCATCCGGGACCTCTTTCCGTGTAGAGCCTATTCGAGATAGTGCATCTGCTTCCTCGTTTTCTGCTCGAGGGATGTGTTGAACCTCAAACCCTTCGAACGATTTAGATAGATCATCCACGACAGCTTTATATGCTGCCATGTTTTTATTTGCATTACAATTATCCGAAACTTGTTGAGCAACAAGATCCGAATCTCCATAACACATCAAACATCGGATGCCAATATCCTTAGCAATCTGGATTCCATGCAGCAATGCTTCATACTCGGCAATATTGTTTGTTTCTGTGAAGTGGATCTGCAACACGTATAGAAGTTTATCTCCTTAGGGTGATTTGAGCACCACGCCAGCCCCCGAGCCCCCTCGAGCCTTAGACCCATCAAAGTAGAGGGTACAAAATTCTGACTTAGGGAGGTTCATATTCTCCTTCGTCTCTGTCCAATCAATGACTAAGTCGACAAGGATTTGGGATTTGATTGTTGTCCGGGGTTTATACTCAGTATCGAAAGCTGAAATATTTATGCCCCATTTGGCGACGCGTCCTATGGCGTCACTGTTGTTGATTATATCTCTCATGGGAGTTGTGCTCACCACGGTAATTGGATGCTCCTGAAAATAGTGTTGTAACATACGAGATGCTAGAAAAACACCGTAAGCGAACTTTTGATAGTGCGGATACCGCTGTTTTGATTCTATCAGGACCTCACTGACAAAGTAAGTCGGACGCTGCAATAGGTGTTCCTGATTTTCCTTCAGTCTCTCCACCACCATTACGATACTAACGACTTTGTTTATCGCAGCAAGATAAAGCAACATCGGTTCCTGTGGTTCCGGCGCAGCAAGGATAGGAGCATATGAGAGTACTTTCTTCAGGTCTTGTAGTGTAGCTTCAGCTTCGTTGGTCCAGACAAAATCCTTGGTCTTTTTCAGGAGTTTGTATAATGGTGTGGCTCTTTCACCCAGCTGGCTTACAAATCGACTGACTGCAGCGATGCAACCAGTTAGTCTTTGTACGTCCTTTAGGTGAGTTGGCCTGGAAATATTGAGTATAGCCTTGATTTTGTCCCGGTTCACCTCTATGCCTCTTTGAGACAAGATGAAACCTAACAATTTTTCGGCTGGTATTCCAAAGAAGCATTTCTTCAGGTTAAGCATGATGTTGTATTTTCGTAGGTTGGCAAATGTTTCCTCCAAGTCGGAAATCAGCGTTTCCTTCTTTTTGGACATCACCGCAATATCATCCACGTATGCATGTACATTGCGTCCGAGTTGGTCGTGGAGGCAACGCTCCATCGTGCGCTGGTAGGTAGCTCCTACGTTCTTCAGGCCAAAGGGCATCGTAACAAAACAGAAGGTTCCGAAGGGGGTTATGAATGAAGTTTTTGACTTTGTCAGATTCCTTCATCTGGATTTGGTGATAACTGGAATATGCGTCGAGAAAACAGAGGAGTTCCGAGCCTGCCGTATAATCGATAACTTGATCAATCCTAGGCAGAGCAAACGAATCTTTTGGACAAGCCTTGTTCAAGGCAGTATAATCAACACACATCCTTAAATCAGTGGTGTCCTTTTTAGGGACCATTACAGGATTGGCCGACCACTCAGTGTGGATGACCTCTTCTATGAATCCGGCTAACTCGAGCCGTGCTAGTTCCTTAGCTATTGCCTTATGCTTTTCTTCACCAAAACATCGTAAGGACTGTTTGACGGGTTTAGCGTTTGGGTTTACATTTAGATAGTGCTCGGAAAGTTCCCTAGGTACTCCGGTCATGTTAGATGGCTGCCATGCGAAGATATCTTGATTTGCTTGGAGGAACTTGACGAGCGCGCTTTCCTATGCGCTATCTAGGCCTACGCCTATCTAGGTCACCTTGGAGGGCTCATCATCCTTCAACGGTGTCTTCTTCGTCTCTTCTGATGCCTTGAACTACAGATTTGGCTTTGACACCTCCTTCTTCGTTGCAGGCATCTCGGACGGATCTATGCTCTTCTTGATCTCCTGGTACTCCTGGGCGTGCAGCACGGCCTCAGCAAAGGTGGCATTTCCATCCTCGCACTCTTGTGCTTTCTTCGGGTCTCCCCTGATAGTGATTACGCCGTTGGGACCTGGAATTTTCATCATATTATAAATGTAACACGGACGAGCCATAAAGGCTAGAAAGCCAGACGTCCGAATATAGCGTGGTATGCGCTCTTGAACGGGACCACTTCGAAGGAAAGTGCCTCCGTCCGATAATTCCTTGGAGTTCCAAAGGTAACATCCAAAGTGATTTCTCCAAGGGAATTAGCTTGTCTTCCTGGAACAACCCCGTGAAAAATCACAGTGTTGTGATTCAGCTGGGTCTCCAAGATCTTCATCCGGCGTAGCGTTTCGACATAGAGAATATTGATACTGCTACCACCGTCCATGAGGGTCTTGGACAAACCATAACCGTCAATAAGTGGATTGACGATTAAGGTGTATTTTCCTCGCCTGTGCAACTTAGGCGGATGATCAGCGCGGTCAAATGTGATTGCCACTTCCGACCAGTCCAAAAATTGGGGGATAGCCGGAACTGTTGCATTGAGCTCATGTAGAACTGCTTTCTTAACCTTTGCTGGTTGAGATCCGAGGAAGGTGACAATAGTGTCTCTCTTGGTCAGAAATTTTTTCTTCCCTTCCGGCTTGGGATTTGAAGCATCAGCTTCCTCCATGTTGGAATCTTCCTTGGTCTCTTTATCTTTGTCGGGATTCTTCTTTCCCTTCTTCCGCTTAGCTTTGTAGCCCACGGTGTCATCTCTTTTGATGTCGTCATTGAAACGACATTCGGCGTTGGTGTGGGACGAGCCCCCATTGGCGTCTAAGTGATGCACACATGGGTTATTGGCAATGTCGGCCCAATAGTAGGTTTTGCCTGGTTGTTGGTCTCCTCTACCTTGGACTCTCGAAGTTCCATGGCCTCCGCCACGTCCTCCTCGTCCTGTAGACCCGGAAACAGTAGTGACCACTACCGTTTCCGCGTTGGGTTTCTCTTCCGAGGTATTTTTGCGCTTCTGAGCTTGTTGCTTTGGTTGTTTTGCCGACTGTGGCACAGCTAGGGCATTGAGTAATCCCTCTGCATCGTCGTCGACATCTGCATACTTGCTCGCTGTTTCTATCATCTCTCCCAAATCAGTGACTTTGTCACACTTCAACCGATGGCGCAGTAGACCAATTGGGAGACCTGCAATGAAAGCTTCAATCACAGTTTGATTGTTTACTCCCTCACATGAGTTCTTGGTGTCGATCCATCGTCCGAGGTAATCTCAGCAAGTTTCTTCGGCCTTCTGGGTTCAACGCTGTAGGTCTCCGACCGTACAGGGCCTCCGATATGTGCCTTCAAAATTCCGAAAGAACGCGCTTTGTATGTCATACCAGTTATGGATGGTGTTCTCTGGAAGTTCATTAAGCCATGATCGTGCCGTCTTCCGCAACATAAGTAGGAGATATCAGGTTGCGACCAGGTTGTTTCCGCCTTTGGCGATGCAGAAAGCTTGGAAGAAATCCTGTAGCCAGGTATCTGGCCGAGCAATGCCGCCGTAGGCTTGGATATGTCTCAAGATAGCAAATCCTTCCAGGAATCTTGTAGCTCTGATGCGTGGTCCGAAGCACTTTGGGCCCACGTAGATATCATCGTTTTCATAGCGGCGCGCTTCTATGTTGGAATTGATCCTGTGTCTTGCATCGTTCGAGGATAGAGATTGTCCCGAATGTTGGCTGTGGCTGCGGTGCCTTAGAGCCGGACTTCGGCTTCTGCCACCACCTCCTCCGCCACGTCGTCCTCCTTGTCCCCCTTGAGAGCCGTTGTGATGACTGCTTGGTGGAGAGGGTGGGGCAGCTGGATTGTTTCCGGTTGTTCACCGGCCTCCATCCGGAGCGTCATTATTCTGGTTTCGGGGAGGGTCTTCACTACGACGAGCCCCCTGCCAGCTTGTCCCGGCATGGTTTCCGTCGTTCCTTCATCCGTCGTTCCCACTACGGTGAGGCTCAGCCGGACGGCTTGCATGTCTAGGAGGTGGAATTTTTTGACGATCCTCCTCCCGACGTTTCTCTTTATCTTCTCCCCTTCGATCGTTCGACTCTCGTCGGGGAGGATTTCTCGGATACAGTGCAGCAATGGCCTCTTGTTTGGCCACTGGAGCGACGTTGCTCTAGTCACGCGTAGTTCTGTGATGCTATCCTGACGATCCGGTTCTCGAATAATTGTCTTCCCAGCGTTCAGGGTGATAATGCTGCTCCGGAACGCGCTGGGGTCTTACGTTAGCCCATGCCGGATCTGTGCGACATTGGTCGAAATCCGAGACCAGTTTTTGACTTCCGGAGATGGCGACCTTTTGCTGCTCCAGTCCCTTGTTGAGTAGTTTGATTCCCAACCGGATCTCCT
Source organism: Avena eriantha (assembly GCA_910589775.1). Classification (NCBI taxonomy): domain Eukaryota; kingdom Viridiplantae; phylum Streptophyta; class Magnoliopsida; order Poales; family Poaceae; genus Avena; species Avena eriantha. Next base: position 491,890,535 of record OU342740.1, read on the forward strand.
CCGGACCTGGATTAGCCGATAGAATTTCTCGGGCTTCCACGGTATTCTGTACTGGGGTTGGATATACCCAATCTCCTTTGCTATCTTTCCGAGGCTTCCCCATCTCTTCTCCAAAAAGGACGGCGTGAATCTGCGGGAATTGGTTGTCATTGGTATGATGCTTCCTGGTCTTCTGGTATTGCCTGGAGTTGTACTTCCCTGCAGATGATATGTGTTTCTTTTCCTCCTCAATGTTTTTGGCTTCATCGAGGAGTACTTGACGACGCTCTTCTAGGGCATGCGCCCTCTCGTCCAGTTCTTCCGCAGTAAGTTCTGCAGCTATAGGAATAGGTGTGGTTAATGCAGCATCGATGAGTTTACGTGCACCTTTAGTGATCACGTGTCCATCCACCGATTCTTCTTTTTTCAGCTCATCTGGGATAAGTGCTCCATCCGAGTCTTCCTCATATTCCTCGGAGATCACCTCCTCTATCAGAGGGTCTTTTGCTGGGGTCTTGTTCTTCTTCTTTGCCCTCTTGGCAGCGCCGGTAGCAAAGACGGCTTTGGGTCCGTTTCCCGGAGTCAAGCTCTGATCGGTACTTTCGGACATCTGGACCTCGGAATTATCTCCGACTTCCATGTTATCTTGCGCTTTGGGAGAGTATCCCCCGGATCCTTCATCCATGGCTTCTCCTTCCTCTATAGCTTTGGAGTTATACTCCTCTTCATATTCCGCGGAGAACTTTCGGAAATCCGCTGACGTCATTGATTCATTCGAGGATGCGGGTACGTCGGTGTTCGTTCCAATTGCCTCCAACACAGAGTCGGTGTTTTCTCCAGCATCGGCAGAGTCGGATCCGGATCCAACATATCCGACGAAGTGTGGCGCTTCCTCCTGAGGTACCTGTGGCTTTCGCGATCAGCCTCGTCAAAACTCCTGATGGTCTCGAGAATTGCATTTGCGCTTGCGCCTTGCATTATCATACGTTGTAGTGTGTACCTTATGAAGGGCTCGTCTATCCCGGCGTCATCAGAGCCGGAATCAGTGTCGTTGATATGCTCCTCCTGGATTTCGACTTCCGCGGGTGGGTCGATTTGGGATCCGGCTTCTCCAAGGAGATTCACTCCAGATTCGACTTGGACCACTAGGTATTCTTTAGGCTCGGATATCTCCACTATCTCCGCAACTGGTGCGGGCTGGGTGGGATTAGGGTTTTCTGAGATCCAGAACTCTGCCGCCTCCGCGGACAAAGGGCACCCAGAAGATTCTTCTGCCTCTATCATCACCGCTGGGGTGGGTGGGACAGGTTTAGCAAAACCAATGCAAACATCGATCTCGCCAAAAGACATGATGGTGTAGGCAGTCATAGCCTCCCTAGCCGGAATCCAGGTCTCGTCGAGAACGATGAGAGGGACGTCGCTGGTGTAGAGGATGCGACCGACGATGATAGTCTCGCCGATTCCGATTCTTGCAGATTCCGCTCGGAACGCAGATCCGAAGCTCACTTGCCCCACGGCGGGTGCCAACTGTTGTCGGATTGATGACAACTACGCCATGAGGGGGTCCTCGAGTGGTGCGGAAGAGAGGGGTGTGAGACGTACGGTGTTCCGGGACGGTGAGCACACAAGTTTACCCAGGTTAGAATCCGTCGGCTTTGGACGGACCCTACTCCTGCTAGCAATCCAGTAATACGACAGAGCCAGAATATGGGTTACAAGGGTTTCGCCTGTGCGAGTTGAGATTGTAGACTATTGAGGTGTTGCCCTAAAGGCTCTCCCTAGGACGACTTATATAGATATCCGACCTAGGGTTTACAGGAGAGATCTATCCGGCTACGACTAAGAGTCGAGTACATCTTGAACTACAAGTAACACTATGGGCCTAAGTCGGTAAGTCTTTTGGGCCTTCCCGTAGCCGGATTGGACTCCGTCTTTTCTCCTTGACTAGGTCGCCCGTGAAGCAAAGCTCTAACCCTAAGTGGGCCACCCTAGTCAGTGAGGAACTGTGAGGATACCCGGAAACTATATCCCCAACAACTAGGGAGAAAACAACAATCCTTTGTTCATAGAACAATCATATTATTTACTTTACACGCAGTTCGTAAAGGAATAATCTGTTGCTTGCAACTTAATACTGGAGGGGGTTCAGATGATAACCTAAAGGTGGATTATTAGTCATAGATGCAGTTGGATGGCGGTCTATGTATAATGTTTTAATGCCCAATCGAATCTCAAAGGAGTCAAGATGATTAGTATATGCATTGTAGGGGTTCCGCGCATAAAAACAATAATTTTTACTCTACGCCCCTGAACCCCTGAAGCTACCAGGACCTATCTATTAGTAATACAGTAATGGGAGGGGCTTTTCGCGAACTTACCCTTGAAGACCGAAAAGCGTTGGCAACGCTCAGGAGAGCGTGGTTGATGTAGACGAGCCAAAGCTGACCTCACGGTCGTGATGAAGTCCTTGCGCTCCTTCTGGCTCCAACGACTTGAGTGCCTCAAGTGCGACACCTCGCGGGGAGTTACACACGTCCGGTGCCTGACGATGACTCCCGCTTCCCCGATCCAGCAGTAGTTGTGGAAGTAGAGCTGCCGGATCCGAATCCCGCAGCACGACGGCGCTGCGCGGTGAAGATGTCTCTCGCTCGCACAGTCCAGACTTGGGACCACGGTCATGAGAGAGAGGGGGAGAGAGAAAATATCAATTGGAGGTCCTCCCAAAAGTGGGGAGACCTTTATTGATTATTCGGTGTATTTTTTCTAGGCCAAATACCCCACTATATATAGGGGGAGGGGAGGTACTACCTCCCCTCAAGTCCCAGGGTGGGACTAAAGGAGAGGAGGGGGAGGGGAGGCCGCCTGCCAGCCCCTAGTGGGCCCCACGCGGGGGGCTAGGCCCAGCCGGCCAGCCCCCTTTCCCCTTCTCCCTTTCTCCTTTCCCTAATGGGCCCTCTCCCTCCGGAAATTGGCCCATTAAGCCTTTTGACCTTTTAATTGATTTTCTATTTATTAAATAATTATGAATAAATGATTAAATCAATATTTAACATTCATTCACATATCATTTAATCTCCGTGGCCATGGAACACCTTCCATCTCCACTCCGGACATCCTCCGGACTTACCGAAACCCTTCCGATTTTCTCCCTTCTTTTCTTCGGTGATTCTACCGATCCTATAAACACTCTCTAAGCATCATCAAGACCTTAAGCGTGATACCCCATGGTTCGGGAACACTCTAGACATGGTCAGGACACTCCCGCACCAATGATCAACAGAGGGACCTGGATGGCCATGTGACCCCTATGTGTTCCACGAAGATCTTTCATCGTTTGAACCGGGACAGTCGTATCTTATTCCCTTTGTATCTCGATACTTGCATTGCCCGAGATCTGATCAATGACATCACCATGTCGTGTTCAATCTCGTTACTGAACAATGCTATTTGACTGTTCCGACAAGTGATATCCCCGTGATCTAATCACGCGCTGCGCAGCTATTGGATATAACTTCTCCGAGTGGGCCCTTGAGTATCTTCCCGTCACATGGACGGACAAATCCTGCTCTTGGCATATATTGCCTCTACGGTTTCCTCTGAGTACCTAAACACACCTTTATAACCACCATTTTACCAGATGGCGTTTGATGCTATCTAAGAACTCTCGGGAGACAGTGATTGATATAGCCTCACGGTCTAAGGAATAGTCTACGAGGATCCATTTCTAATCATTGTAACTTGAACTTCGTGACATGATCGAATCACGATGTTTAGGTTGGGTATTGGTTCATCATCTCATTCTCAGAATGAGATGACCTCATTTCCAACTGGCATAAATGCCACATGATCAAGAAACATGATCATCTGTTGACCAATGAACCAGTGACTAGAGTTTCACTAGGAACCCCTGGTTTGTTTGTATATCACACGTGTATTGATGTTTCCACTCAATACAGTTATAGCATGATAAAAAACTTAATCATAAACTATACGAAATATGATAATAGTCCTTACTACTATTTGTCTCTAGGGCATATTTCCAACAGTCTCCACTTGCACTAGAGTACAAATACACTAGCTGCATTTGTTCTTAATTATTGGTACCATATACCCGGTACCAAGAACATGCTTGCTCATGGAAGAGGTTGAGTCTTGGATCTGTACTTTATAGTCCAAGATACTTTGCAACTTACTAATGTAACTTTGATTCACATTAATATTCTATCATCACATGACAGCATCTGTGTGTATGCATCGTCGTTATGGCAGCAGAACGAGGCCTGATTCCAGGAGCCTACAGTGACGTTAGATCAACCTCGAGGGCTTTCTCATGGACACTGTGCCCTGGGACACATCATTCTACGTTAAAAGCGAATTAGCCCCGCCATAACATTATAGAACACTTTAGATGGTACCCTTATCTATTATTATAAATGTATTCAACGAAAAACTAGTGCACTCGGTGCAACTTTTGATGTTTTGTTCACCTCGCTTCCTATTTGACTTTAATTGGTATCTACAGGAGTTTCCAACATATTCCCTTATAACATAACTCTTTATGCTTTAAGATATGTCATCCTTTATGGATTAGGAAAATATATTCACAGTTCTCTACCAGACAATGCAGACAAACTTAGCTCAACGTTCTGCGATTCGAACTTAATCACTTTTAAACGTTCCTTATTTGGATTACATATTATGCTAAGTTATCATCATGGTTTACTAAGATAGAACCTATGTTTCAACATAGTGGATGATGATCATCCTTTTCTTCCTTTCAACCATTGATGTCAAACTTAATGCTATTCCTAATTCGAGTTATTAAGGACTAGTTCCTTAATTAGCTTCTATTCTAAAACAGCTTTCAGAATCCTTTAAGGAATACTACATAATATCATAATATTGTTATTATCAACTTCTACATCTTATAAATCCTCATTTATAAGTATTTGTGCTTTCATTCTTAACTTACTTAAGAATTACTCCTATAAGCTCCCACTCAAACTATGTTGCTAACATATTTGGGTATGAGTCAGTACTCTTACTCAAACTATGTTCCTACATATTTGAATTTGAGTCTTATATTGCTCCCACTTAAAAATATGTCAATCACATATTGTTTCAGGAAGACTTTCATAGCTCCCACTCAATTTTATGCAAATTGCATATCTCCTTACTGTTTTGAATAACTTAAAAATCTTTTGATCAAATATCAAACTTGGAGTTTTATTATGAGATACTAGTACTTTACTAGTTTTAAATCCACTAGACATTCAACGCACTTGAATCAAATTCATTTGAACTTGTTCAATACTTGACAAATTGTGCTTTTTTCATTCACCCCCTTTTTTCTACTATGGCTTTGTAGTCATTTGGGAAAATTCAAGTAACTCCTTTTACTGGTGAGATTCAGCAATGAATTGCTTTCTAATCTCAAGTGAATTTTGCTTTTAGGATTTCTCATAATTCTAGTTTACCATTATTTCCTTAGTAGTTCGTAGGTATGTCATATTTCAAAAATCATGACAAGTGGTTCACAAATGTCTCCATACAAGATATGGATTTACATTTTGAATCCTACTTCATGTAGTGAAAAACAATAGTGGAGGGGAAAACACAATGATCAAAATCATTGATTCTTTCCTTCCGCGAAGATAATCATTCAGGAACGCTGTCTGTCGCGCTTCTCAACACTCTGATGCAGGGTTTTGAATCCTCATCGTGTTTCACACTATTTCCCAGTTGCTCCATAATTGAGAAACTTCACTAGAGGTGAGCTTTCTCAAGAATGCACCAAAATCCCAGCAATACGAATCTTGCTTTCCTTTTGGTTTGAGCTATGGGTTTTGTATTCAAAGTTTCCAATGAATACTCTACAAGGACTTAAACGCTATTGTTTTGGTTATATCGAATAACCCCAAAACTTTCATGAATTCAAATGGTTTACCAATTCTAATTGAGTGCTAACTATTTCTAACTAATGGTCTCTACATCTACACTACACCGATTTATTTGGTGCCTTCTATTTAACCCCCCCTTTGATATCTAATATCACATTGTGATGCTTTGTATTTTGACGTTTCAAAATGCTTTGCATTTCACAATTTCTTTTATGCCATTCTTATAAAGTTGAATTTCATTACTATTGATCAAATCATAGCAATTAGATTCTCTTTTATATTTATACCCTTTGTTGATGAAATACTTTGATCAAATCAAATAGTTTCATATTCATGTTTCCTTTGGTAAACTGCTTTACACATTTAAACAATCATTTAATGATAATTACCATTGATGTTAAACTCTAATACATCAAATATGTATTTACTTTTAACAATTCTTTAAACACTTTGTATTCAAGTAATACACGGTGTTCAAGTTATTTCGCCGAACTTAGGCATGATTTATATGTGATAGGAAATCTAATGACTTTCACATATTATCACATAACTTTTGAATTTAAACAATGGTTTCATTCATTAATGAAATATCATTAAGTTGGGTATTTTTGAACAAGGCATTTTAATGTTTTACAAATGTTCATACATTATCAATTAGTTTCAAACAATAAGGATAATTCACACATAATCAAACAAGATATGAACACGAATAGAAATCATTCATAAAAGTAGAACAACTGATTGTTATAAACTCATATGAATAACTGTCTCACGAAGTGTGAGACAAACTAAAGAAGTTCAAATCTCTCGATTACATTAATCATCCTAAAACACAAACTAAATGATAAATGTCGAGGGAGAGTGTCGTCGGCCATCATCATCATGCTTGCCATCAACACGTAATGTCACCTCCTCTCCAGCAAGCACCTCTCATGCAGAAGGACCTATTTTCAGTAAAACAGAATAAGTATCAGATATACTTAACACTGCAAATGTGTTTGCAAGATTATAACATTTATAAAATTGTATATCAAATGTATACCTTTGTTGTTGACGACCTGAGTGACATCTGGTTCAACCAACACATTCCTGAGATGTGTCATGAACCGGTGGAACTCCATTTCCGTGTCGCCCCTCATTACGCAAGTCCTGACTTGTGCTTGGTAGCTTGGTGGCAGCGACCGCAGCACAACAGCATTTGCGAAAGAGCCTGTAATCTAGACATCCAAGAAGTATGCTGGCCTCATGTACACATCATGCATGTGCTCCAAGTGGTCCTCTAGTGATGAGTTCTCCTCCATCTTAATCGAGAGGAAGTCTCCCATCAGCTCATGCTCCCAAATGCGTGTCTGATCCACGAAATGTGTCCTAAGCTGTAGCATCACCGAACGAGGATTCACATCACCCACGAAAGGCCATAGCTCTTCCACCATTCCGAAACGCATCTCAACTGAAATATAGGAGGCCATCTCCCGATGGAGATAACGGTCTTTCCGCTCCTCTGGGGTCTCAAGGTCCGTGGACGGATCCAAATCCATCCCGTCGAGTATGTAGTCGACCATGTCGTTCTCGCTAAGGAGAACATGGAGACTGGCAACCCAAATGGAGAAGTTCGATCCATCTAATCTGAGCTTCTCTCCTTCTAACCATTTAATTGTCAACACGAAAGAGCCCATCTACATTTATAATTGCAAATGGAATTTTGACTAAGTTTATAATTAAATGAGTTAATAATAACTCCACTCAGAAACACCTATCCCCAGTGAGGGTTCCTAGTGATAACACGACCCCTATCAGCCACATCTCCCCGATCGTCACGACCATCAATATGGGTTCAAGGGTGGACACTAAACGTCGGTCACATCATTCATGCGACTCATGCTCGATCTTTCGACCATCCGCTTTCCGAGGCCACGCTTCTCTAGCGTGCTAGGCTCGCCAACTCAACCTTAGTGTATTCGCTGTGCAACATGGCTTACACCCACTGTATGTGAACGTAGATATGTATGACACCCAGGCCTGTCACCCTGGATCGCCTCATACCAAAGAACTTTCCATGTGGTGCACACTAAGGGGGAACACAATCGTTGGTAATTTTAACAGGGATCATCTTATTAGGATACCAACGAGTATCTCATACTAGCACACAATAAGACATACAAACAATAACATTGAATGTAAATGCTATGTGATATGGTCCTTCACGTCGTGATCTCCATCCGTCGTCACCGGGTTCCGGCGCCAGGGTTCCGGCGCCGTAGACACCAGGGTACCGGTGTCATTCCGCCGTGGTAGTTTGTCATTACTGTGACTATCTACTACTATGCAACAAAAGGTAATTACTTTACCTTTGCCACAACCATATCACAAAGAAACGCCCCCCTGCAAAACAAAGTTAGACGCCTCTACTTTATCTTTGCATGTTTTACGTGGCTGAATGGGCTTTCGCACAAGAACCGTTCTTACCTACGAACTTTCAGCACAACGCTAATCAAGTAGTTGTCTCTACTACACCCCTTTCGGGACCCTCCGTTGCAAATGGTATACCAACTAATGCGAGAGAGACATACACCCCCCTAAGCCACTTTATACGGTACAAGCCGTATGTCAAGCATGGACTGGTCTCGCGAATGAACGCGTAAAGTCGGTTGGGGGCCGCTTCATCAAGCATTACGGCGGTATACACAAGTACACGTGGGAGGGTAACAACTAAAATATCAACGCCCACACGCTACATCTCCTGTGTTCTACTCGTACTAGCATTACTACACATAGATCTAGCTCTGATACCACTGTAGGGGTTCCGCGCATAAAAACAATAATTTTTACTCTACGCCCCTGAACCCCTGAAGCTGCCAGGACCTATCTATTAGTAATACAGTAACGGGAGGGGCTTTTCGTGAACTTACCCTTGAAGACCGAAAAGCGTTGGCAACGCTCAGGAGAGCGTGGTTGATGTAGACGAGCCGAAGCCGACCTCAAGGTCGTGATGAAGTCCTTCTGCTTGTTCTGGCTCCAACGACTAGAGTGCCTCAAGTGTGACACCTCGCGGGGAGTTACACACGTCCGGTGCCTGACGATGACTCCCGCTTCCCTGATCCAGCAGCAGTTGCGGAAGTAGAGCTCCCGGATCCGAATCCCGTAGCGCGACGGCGCTCCGCGGTGAAGATGTCTCTCGCTCGTGTAGTCCAGACTTGGGACCACGGTCACGAGAGAGAGAGGGGGAGAGAGAAAATATCAATTGGAGGTCCTCCCAAAAGTGGGGAGACCTTTATTGATTATTCGGTGTATTTTTCTAGGCCAAATACCCCACTATATATAGGGGGAGGGGAGGTACTACCTCCCCTCAAGTCCCGGGGTGGGACTAAAGGAGAGGAGGGGGAGGGGAGGCCGCCGGCCAGCCCCTAGTGGGCCCCGCACGGGGGGGGGGGGGCTAGGCCCAGCCGGCAAGCCCCCTTTCCCCTTCTCCCTTTCTCCTTTCCCTAATGGGCCCTCTCCCTCCGGAAATTGGCCCATTAAGCCTTTCGACCTTTTAATTGATTTTCTCTTTATTAAATAATTATGAATAAATGATTAAATAAATATTTAATATTCATTCACATATCATTTAATCTCCGTGGCCATGGAACACCTTCCACCTCCACTCCAGACATCCTCCGGACTTACCGAAACCCTTCTGGTTTTCTCTCTTCTTTTCTTCGGTGATTCTACCGATCCTATAAACACTCTCTAAGCATCGTCAAGCCCTTAAGCGTGATACCCCACGGTTCGGGAACACACCAGACATGGTCGGGACACTCCCGCACCAATGATCAACAGAGGTACCTAGATGACCATGTGACCCCTGTGCGTTCCACGAAGATCTTTCGTCGTTTGAACCGAGACAGTCGTGTCTTATTCCCTTTGTCTCTCGAGAGAGAAATTGCCCGAGATCTAATCAATGACATCACCATGTTGTGTTCAATCTCGTTACTGAACAATGCTATTTGACTCGTTCCGACAAGTGATATCCCCATGATCTAATCACACGCTACGCAGCTATTGGATATAACTTCTCCGAGTGGGCCTTTGAGTATCTTCCCGTCACATGGACGGACAAATCCCGCTCTTGACATATATTGCCTCTAAGGTTTCCTCTGAGTACCTGAACACACCTTTATAACCACCGTTTTACCAGATGGCATTTGATGCTATCTAAGAACACTCGGGAGACAGTGATTGACATAGCCTCACGGTCTAAGGAATAGTCTACGAGGATCCATTTCTAATCATCGTAACTTGAACTTCATGACATGATCGAATCACGATGTTTAGGTTGGGTATTGGTTCATCATCTCATTCTCAGAATGAGATGAACTCATTTCCAACTGGCATAAATGCCACATGATCAGGAAACATGATCATCTGTTGACCAATGAACCAATGACTAGAGTTTCACTGGGAACCCCAAGTTTGTTTGTATATCACACGTGTATTGATGTTTCCACTCAATAAAGTTATAGCATGATATAAAACTTAATCATAAACTATATGAAATATGATAATAGTCCTTATTAGTATTTGTCTCTAGGGCATATTTCCAACATGCATGTATTGCTTTCTCGATGTTTGTCAATGGCCCCGCTATAATTTGTTCACTCAGCATGTTATCTATCTTAAGGAGAGCCACCTCTAGTGAACTATGGATCCCGGTCCTTTCTTTTACATAGAATCTACAAACTGTTTACTGTATTGTGTTTACTTTCTGCAAACTATTACTTCCTTCTATTCGATACGTTTAATCCTTTGATTTCAGCAAAACAACCTGAGATTGACAACCTCATCGCAAGTTGGGGACAAAGTTCTGTGGTTGTGTTGTGCAGGTCTCCATGTTGCTACTAGCACCGGTAGTGCGCCCTGCCAAGGCTCAGCTAGCAACACCTTTGGGGTGTTTCCTTGCTCTTACTGGTTCGATTAAACCTTGGTTTCATAACTGAGGGAAACTTGCTGATGTGCTCATCATACCTTCCTCTTGGGGTTCCCAACGAGCTCTACATCAACACGAGCCATCAAGCATTATTCTCAAGTAACTTGAGAATAGATGATTAGGTGTTGAAGAAGAGTTATGAATATACCAGGTTAGGCAATTCCTAGTAAGCTAAATCATCTAGCTTGATCATTAGAAGTCAAGCTAGAGTATGATGAAGTATTTGATGAGTTGTATGGAGTAGTTGGAGGCATAGTAGCTTAACCAAGTTAATATAAGGGCAACTTGTATTATGGGAGTAGTACCATACCTGTTCTAGGGGATTGATATCTGATACGTTGCAAATGTATCCATAATTTTTGATGTTCCATGCTTGGTTTTATCTACTTTCTTATGTTTTGTCCATACTTTGGAGTACTTTTCATATGATTTCTTGAACTAACCTATTAACAAGAGCCACAGTGCCAGCTGCCTGTTTTTTGCTATTTTTGGTTCCAGGAAAGTCAGAAAATGAATATTCTCGGAATTGGACGGGACAAAAGCCAAAGTCATTATTTTACCGGGGACACCTGGAGCCAGAATATGAGACGGAGAGGGGCTGGGGCCCAGCCACACCACCTGGCCGCGCGGGCTGGGCCTAGCCACGCCAGGGGGTGGTCTGGCCGCCCCAAACACCCCCTCGGTCTCTCTCTTCGCCTATAAGATGCCCTCTGACCTAAAAACTCAGGGGGGTTTCGACGTTTTTCCAGAAGGAGTTCCGCTCTGCCGCCACCACCAGATTCCACGAAACAGCACCAGAAACTCCGTTCTGGCACCCTGCCAGGATGGGGAATTGGAGGAGATCATCGCCACCATCGCTTCTCCATCGACCATCCATGTTTCCCCCATCTATGAGTGAGTAATCCCCCGCTGTACGCTATGGGGATGGTAGGGATTGGATGAGATCGTTCATGTAATGGCATCAGATTGTTAGGGCATGGTGCCTAGTATCTTTTATTAGTGCTTTATGACTTTGTTGCGACTTGTTATGCTTAATGCTTGTCACTAGGGCCCGAGTGCCATGATTTCAGATCTGAACATGTTATTGATTCATTATGATATTATTGTTTATGGTCTTATCTGCAAGTTGTATACACGCGTTGTTGTCCAGAACCAATGGCCCCGAAGTGACAGAAATCAGAATAACCGGAGGGAATGGCTTTGATGTGAGGATCACATGTGTTCACGGAGTGTTAATGCTTTGCTCTAGTGCTCTATTAAAAGGAGCACCTTAATTGCCAGTAGTTCCCTTGAGGCCCCGCTGCAAACGGGCTGGCTAGACAAAAGATGTTGTGCAAGTTCTCATTGTGAGCACGTATGACTATATATGGAACACATGCCTAGGATTATCTAGTACTGGGATGCTTTATCTTATTTATCAGCAATTGCCCTATGTTCTGATTGCTATGTGAATTGTCTTGTCCATGCAAGGCCCATCCATCCATCCCTATGCCTACCGCACTCGAATCCCACTGTTTACTGCTATTGTTACTGCTGTCTTTGCTTACTGATGTTGCTTTACTACTCCTATTACAAAACTGTTGCTACTGATAAACTGCTGTGAGCAAGATTGTTTCTAGGTGCAGCTGAATTGATAACTCAGTTGTTAAGGCTTATAAATATTCTTTGGCTCCCCTTGTGTCGAGTCAATAAATTGGATTTCTCTTCCCTCGAAAATACTGCGATACACCCCCTATAATTGTGGGTCATCAAGACTATTTTCTGGGGCCGTTGCCGGGGAGCATAGCTTTATTTATCAAGTCCACTTGGAATCACTATTGTTCAAGCTAAGTTTATTTTCTCCTTGTTTGCTTGTTTCTTTATCAAAAATACAAAAAAGGTAGTTCCTACTCTAGTTGTTATTTTCGTTGGTCTGTTATTGTCTTGCTTTATCATGCTTGTTGGCAATGGTTGGTTTCTTTGAAACTGAATCTTATTGGCAAGGTGGGTTCACGGAAGATCAAAAATATTATTATAAGGAACACCGCTTGTCACAAAAAGGGAAAATCTTATGGGAAAAAATAGATAAATTGTATACCATTGCAAGAAACGTGTGCTCTACTTATAATGTTACTTATTTCTTAGATAAATCTTGTTGCTATAAGAGGTATAAACACCTCCCTTTTCAATGTGAGTATAATGATAATGTTACCATATCTTCTGATGTTAAAGGAAATTATGACTTTTATGATGTGGAACAAATTGAAGAATTTATTGCTTGGAAGGGTGCATTTGAACTTGCTAGTTTGCTTGAAAATATTGATGATTCACCTTATAAATATGAGGTTTATCATATACTTAGATTTTGCTTTGATAATTACAAGGAAGAAAATGGCTCTATTCTTCAATATATTAATAGATGCTTTCCACAAATGGAAGAGACTAATGCCTTGCAGGATCCTATGGAAGAAGAAATTGATGAACCTGAAAGCTCATTAGATGAAAAAGAGGAGGAGGAGAGTGATGAACAAAAGGAGGAAGAATGGATTAGCTACCCATGCCTACCTTCTAATGAGAGTAACTCTTTATCCCTTACATTATTTGATTGTCCCCCATGCTTACCAAAGGAGGATGAATGTTATGCTCATGTTATTTGTGATAATCCTTTATTTGTGCCTAACTTCGAGATGCATGGTACAAAAGAGTTTTGCTTAGAAATTGTTTATGATAAAGCTCTAGACGATGGTCCTATATTGAATGATCATTCATCTTGTTATAGAATTGTTAAAAGTGGGTTTGAAGGTTTTAATCCCACTATTTTTTGAGCTTGATAAAAATTATGTTTTTGTACAACATGAAAAGCATGCTTTATGTGATAGTTATATTATTGAGTTTATTCATGAGGCTACTGAAAATTATTATGAGAGAGGAAAATATGGTTGTAGAAGTTTTCATGGTATTGAAACACCTCTCTATGTGCTGAAAGTTTTGAAGTTACTGTTGTTTTATCTTCGTATGCCTGTCACTTTGTTCTTTGCAAATTTATTTGCATACAAGATTCCTATGCATAGGAAGTTGGTTAGACTTAAATGTGTTTTGAATTTGCTTCTTGATACTCTCTTTTACTTCAGTTCATATTTCTTATGTGAGCATCCTCTCAAACTATCATGCCTAACTTAAAGGCGTTAAAGAAAAAGTACTTATTGGGAGATAACCCAAAAGTTTTAGATGAGTCTTGGAAGTTATTACTTCAGTAATAACCTCTCATTATCCTTTTTATTTGCCTTTTGTGCCAAGAGTAACCTCTAATGAGAGAGAAGTAATGATTGGGAAAGTTGCTGTCCAAAAACATATTTCTGTGCTTCACCGTAAACATTCATGTAAAATCTCTGTACGTCCTTTTGAGGCGTGAATTTTTGTGCTTCTGCCCTAGGTTGTTATCTAACTTCCGTTAGTTCAACACTTTTCGATTTGAGCAACAGAAGGTCTTATAAAAAATTCGTATTTACCTGTTGTTCCGTTTTGACAGATTTGTGCCTTTATTTGCATTGCTTCTTGTTGGTTCCCTTTTGAGTTCTTTTGAGGAATTGAGATTTTTGAGGGAAGTGCTACAGTAGCTTGTGATTTATTGGAAGTTTTATTGATGTTGGAACTGAACCCAAAGACTTATTATCTTGAGTGCACTACTATTGCTTATAAAGATTGTGTGAAGTTTTGTATGAAGGAAAAATTTCAGGTGTATGGAAGGAATGAGTAATGATATGAAGGATGGACTAAAGCTCAAGCTTGGGGATGCCACCCGTGTCACCCCAATAAATATTCAAGAGGTACAAGCGTTAATGCTTGGGGATGCCCAAGGCATCCCCTTCTTCATCAATAAAAATCCCAGGTTTCTTCCAAACACTTTATTTTTATTGTTTCATGCACAGTTGTGTTGTTCTTGGAGTGTATTCTTTTTCGTTTTCGTTTTGGTTTTTCGTTTGCTTTGTTTCCTTAGTTTGCTGAATAAATTGGTTGGACCCCCTCTTTCAGACATTGGTTTTCAAATAGTTTGGTTTGGTTTGGAAAAGAGTAGGAAAGTTCATGCTTAAGTGGTAAAGAGAGCTTGTTTTTGACTGTGACCTATGCTTTGTCATGCCATGCTTGATATTGTTTTGGCTTTATATTTAGTATTCTTTGCTGTAGCATGACTTGTTATAAACAATTGAGATTGTTTAATGTGCATTGGATGAATCATGCGTTGTTTTAGCATATTAAAGCATAGTATCGTGGTATTCTCCTTTGATGCTTTATTTGGGTTGACTTGGCACATGCTCACACCATGTTATGACTATCCCAAGTCACCATAAGCCTTTATGATCCTTTAGTTTTCAACTTGTAGTATCACTTTATGCTTTGATTAATGATGTTTTGTCACTATGCATGATTATGGCCATTATTGCTCTCTCGTTTGTCACTCCCTTTCTATTGCTAGCCTTCACTTGTGCTGAGTATAACCTTTACTCGTGCATCCAAATCCCCAAAACCAATATTGCCAAAAGTGTCCACCATACCTACCTATTAGCATCATTTGCTATTACGTGCATATTAAGTATGCCTTGTTTTCTTCCGAATAAAATGTTTGCTTGTTATGAGAAAGTTCGTTAGTAAAGCTCTCACGAACTTGATGGCACACTTTATTTTCTTGCACTTAAAAACCTGAACCATTGCGTCCTTCTTTGTTGCGTGTATGCTTGCGCTTTATAAGTTGAAGTTAGTAGAACCATGTATCATGGGGAATGCTTTCAACATTGCACTGGTACTTTGTACCTCGTTGATATCATGATTCTTTTGTTTATGGATCCCGGCAGTGTGAAATAAAAGTGGAACTTGTAATATCATGGAGTTTGTATGTGTGTTAGAGAAACGCCTGGGCCACTAGCCTAAGCCATGCCTAATCATGGTGAAAACTTGCAGCATAACTATAATGAGCATTCTATGAAGCATCCTCAATAAAAACCTATGCAAATAGCAAATAAAAAGATCGCTGAGATGCTCATTGTTTGCTTGCCTTGTCATTTTGATTATGGGATAGCTCCTGTATCATGTGCAAGGGGTACCCTGTTGGCGGTTCTCTGTGATACATATGTACTTACAATGACAAGAGCTTTCTTGTGACTGAAGTTGAGTAGCATGAGGTTCGGTCTTCATAAGTAAGGGGCATGAGACTTCGATTTATAACTTGTCAAGCATATCCTCTTAGTTGTGTCACTTTAACCTTAACAACTTGAAGATGCTTATGATAGGGGCAATGAGAGATCAAAGATAATGAGTACCATACTTTCAGCATTTGGAAGCCTTTCAAACTTTTTAAAACCTGTTCATTTCCTTGTTGATTCTCCGCACATTCTATCAGCACTTTCTTGAGAGCATAGTGGCCATTCTTAATTCTATGTGCATTGTCCCAAGACTTGTTGATTGATGCATAGCTTTGATATTGCTTGTTTTAAACTATTTGTATCTAGTCACTCTTATGAACTTTGAAGGTGTCCTATGCATTTATGTTTGCTACTCTATGAGGGAGAAGCTAAATACCACTATGCTATGTTTTCTTTATGTGAAACAAACAAACGTCTTGCAAAGCATTGTTATTCATGAATCTTTTGTTTGTTCCTTTTCATGTTGCAACATAGCTGCTTTGTCTTATTGTTAGAACTTTATCTTTCATGTTATGTTGAAAGTACTATGATCCCAGCTATCAATGTTTACAAAGACTTTGATCAAGTTTATGATGGTGCATGTCACCTCAAAAATTATTATTTCTTTTTATCACTTACCTACTCGAGGATGAGCAGGAGTTAAGCTTGGGGATGTTGATACGTTGCAAACGTATCCATAATTTTGGATGTTCCATGCTTGGTTTTATCTACTTTCTTATGTTTTGTCCACAGTTTGGAGTACTTTTCATATGATTTCTTGGACTAACCTATTAACAAGAGCCATAGTGCCAGCTGCCTGTTTTCTGCTATTTTTGGTTCCAGGAAAGTCAGAAAATGAATATTCTCGGAATTGGACGGGACAAAAGCCAAAGTCATTATTTTACCAGGGGACACCTGGAGCCAGAATACAAGTCGGAGAGGGGCTGGGGCCCAGCCACACCACCTGGCCACACGGGATGGGCCTGGCCGCGCCAGGGGGTGGTCTGGGCGCCCCAGACACCCCCTCGGTCTCCATCTTCGCCTATAAGATGCCCTCTGACCTAAAAACTCAGGGGGGGTTTCGACGTTTTTCCAGAAGGAGTTCCGCTCCACCGCCACCACCAGATTCCACGAAACAGCACCAGAAACTCCGTTCTGGCACCCCGCCGGGACGGGGAATTGGAGGAGATCATCGCCATCATTGCTTCTCCATCGACCATCCATGTTTCCCATCTATGAGTGAGTAATCCCCTGCTATAGGCTATGGGGATGGTAGGGATTGGATGAGATTGTTCATGTAATGGCATCAGATTGTTAGGGCATGGTGCCTAGTATCTTTTATTAGTGCTTTATGACTTTGTTGCGACTTGTTATGCTTAATGCTTGCCACTAGGGCCCGAGTGCCATGATTTCAGATCTGAACATGTTATTGATTCATTATGATAGTATTGTTTATGGTCTTATCTACAAGTTGTATACACGCGTTGTTGTCCGAAACCAATGGCCCCGAAGTGACAGAAATCGGAATAACCGGAGGGAATGGCTTTGATGTGAGGATCACATGTGTTCACAGAGTGTTAATGCTTTGCTCAGGTGCTCTATTAAAAGGAGCACCTTAATTTCTAGTAGTTCCCTTGAGGCCCCGCTGCAAACGGGCTGGCTGGACAAAAGATGTTGTGCAAGTTCTCATTGCGAGCACGTATGACTATATATGGAACACATGCCTAGGATTATCTAGTACTGGGATGCTTTATCTTATTTATCTGTAATTGCCCTATGTTCTGATTGCTATGTGAATTGTCTTGTCCATGCAACACCCGTCCATCCATCTCTATGCCTACCGCACTCGAATCCTACTGTTTGCTGCTATTGTTACTGCTGTCTTTACTTTACTACTGCTGTTACTTCACTATTCCTACTACAAACTATTGCTACTAATAAACTATTGTGAGCAAGATTGTTTCCAGGTGTATCTGAATTGACAACTCAGTTGTTAAGGCTTATAAATATTCTTTGGCTCCCCTTGTGTCGAATCAATAAATTGGGTTTCACTTCCCTTGAAAATACTGCGATACACCCCCTATACTTGTGGGTCATGAATATCCCATGTGATATGTAGAGGATTGTAATCTTGTAAGCCTTGGAAGTAGTTGCAAGATGAAGTTAAGGAAGTTAATAGATGGAGTTAGCACTAGCTACATTGATAGGTGCATCAATGGTAGTTAATTAAGAGGAGTTATGTACTAGGAATAAGAATGGAGTAATGTTGAAGTGGCATGACCATGTCATCATACGATGATGGATATGGTGGAGTCAGATGATTGTCTTATTCAGGAAGATGTGATCTTTGTGAATAAGATAAGAGATATATATATAGAGTATATTTAGGAAAGGAATTCCTTATCCAAAGATAACCTTGGTGAGGTATTGAGGTAAGGATTCTTTCGAAGCCTTAACCAAGATCATACCCAGCCATGATAAGACCCATGTCTACCTGTTTGTTCTAAACTCTTGAATAAAGAGGGTAGTTAAACCAATTCCTGTTTTTAGGCAGCCAATGGATAATATCTCTTAGTCAAATGAAATGTCTAAGAGATCAGGAAAATATTAGTTGTGAGTGTTTGAAAAGCCTTGTCCAGCTGATTGTCTTAAACCCTAATAGAAAACTAGAATGATAGAATTATCATGATCATATTACTAAGTAATTCAAATATCTTACTCTATGAGGAGATATCAAACTCACTCATAGATTTAGAAGCAGTATCCCTAAACCTTGATCCTTGTCCCTATCTATAATTGAATATGGGTTATTAAATCCTCTCAAAACCCACATACCTATATTTGATTAAACCTTAGTATTTCTCTACCAATGATTGATATTGATTCATCATTACCTAACCAAAAGTGCTTTGTGGTAATTCTAAGTTTTAAAAAAACAAGTAGAATTGGATTTGGCAAATCACCAAATATTGAGAACCATGAAACTTATATCATCCCATTAAAAACCACAAAGATTAATTCCTTATAATGAATTTAGATAAATCCTTTATCAAAATAAGTGGGAACAAGATTCTATATACATGGATACACATTTCAAACCAGTACCATTAAGATTGCCAAGTGAAATCAGAATCATCTTTGTGAAATCTTACTAAAAGAAACAAACCCTAAAACCCTAAATTATATCTACTTTATTTAATCCTTCATATAGTTATGAATATTTATTGTACAATAAGAAATGATGAGAAGAAGATCATACTTGATTTATACAATAATGTTCATGACCTACAAATTCTCTGCATATTTAAAACCCTGAAGTAATTCAAATTTAAAAAGGTTTTGTAAAAAAAGAGAAAATAGAAAATTCAATTGAAATAGAAAAGGAAAAATCCGCGCAGCAGTATTGGCCACGACCCAGGTCGTCTCTGCGTTAGCTGCCGCCCACGTGCGCCCTCCGGAATTTCTCGCTTGCTCTACATCGGCCCAGTACCGGCCCAACCCAACTTACCGTTTTGTCCGGCTAATCGTCGTCGTCTACCTCACGCAGCCACCGAAGCAGCTGCATGGCGCGAGCACCACCGCTCGCCGGCGTCGAGATCCACGCTGTCGTCGCTCGGGGAGGATAAGGAGGCCACGCCGACGCCCTCGCTCATCCTAATCCACTCCCTCTCGCACTCTCTCCCTCTCTTACCCTCTCCACTGAAAGAACTCGGAACCCTAGCTCGCTGGGGATCATCGTCCTCGCCGTCTCCGGTCACCTCTCATCGATTTGAGCGAACCGAGATGACCACCGTGGAGTCCTCGTTCGTTTGCCCTAGTCAGTGCAAGCCGGGGAGCTCTTAATCTTTCCAATTGATTTCTTCTTCCCAACGACCGACGGAGCTCCGCCGCAACCTCATCGTTGCCTCCGACCTCCTCCACCCAACTCGACCCCACCAACAGCATCAGGGTGAGCTCGCGGTGCTCATGCACCACTTTAATGTTTTCGTCTTGCCCTGGATCGATCTGCCACCATAGCTCGCCATCCGCCTCCACGGTAGCTAGCCTTCGTCGTCGCTCTGGTGACCATTTGCTAGCGGCGCTGTCACTGTTAGGTTCCTCGCGTCGCGCAGTTTCGAACCACCCCAACCGTGCTTGCCAAAACCTGCCAGATCCTTGCCGCCGTTCGCCGTCTGACCGTCTCTGGCGAAATGACGTCACCGTGGCATCAGCTCCGCGTCACCACCCTGCCACATCATTAGTTTGACTGGTCCACACCCATGTCGATACTATGGGGTCCGCAGCATAGAAAACAAAAAAATTCCTACGATGAGAACTACACGCCAAGATCTATCTACTAGGTACAGACCAACGGGTGGACATACATCCAATGAGAACTTACCCTCAAAGACATCGAGTTTTGTTATCGAGTAGGAACTCGTGGTTGATGTATTCGTACACTTGCCGATCTCAAGTTCGTGAGGAAGTCTGAGCGCCCCCAACTCAGTAGCGCATCCGCACTCGCACACACGTTCAAGCCACCGGACAACTCCACCTCCTCGCTCCAGCGATCCAACGGAATCAGCAACTCCTTCCAGACAAAATGCCACCGGGAACATGTATCTCGCTAGTCCGAGACCATGGGGGAATAATTCTAGAGGGGGAGAGAGATCCTTCACAAGGAGGTGTGAGGAAGAAGGAGGAAGAGGGGGCCTTTTATAGGAGGAGGGGGGTGCCCCTCCTCTCCATGGCCGGCACATGGGGGTGACTCCTCACCTCCCCCATTCATGTGGTGGTAACCCCTCCACATTAAAATGCCTCTTCACATTCCCCTTTAAAGTCCCTACTTTAAATGCATTAAAATTCTCCAAGTTTAATGCTCTCTCATTTAATAAAACTCTTTTATTAAATTTATTCAGAATTTTGTTAATTACTTTAATTAACAAACATTCACATATAATCCCTTGCAATATTTCAATATCACATGCAGAACCACTTTCTGCAATTTCACCCGAAACAATTTTCGGTTTCTATCGAAACGATTCCTGCGCTTTGCAATTCTTTTGTCTGAAACATATGTTCTCCAAAATGGTGTCTGGTAACTCTTAAGTGTGTCACCCTACAGTTCGCGAATAATGCAGACATGATTGAGACCCTTCTCCGATCAATAATCAGCAGCGGGACCTGGAGATCCGTACTGACTCCTACACATTCAACGATGACTTCTGTGATCATGAGAACCTTTAACGCTTGTAACTAAATCCCTTTGTCTCATGATATATTACATGTCCGAGATTCGATCATCGGTATCCAAATACCTAGTTTTATCTTGTTACCGACATGCACTCTTTTCTCGTTCCCGTGATATAACATTCTAGTGATCACATCACTTGCTTGCAAGCTACCTTAATGTGATATCACCGAGAGGGCCCAAAGTATATCTATCCGTCATCGGGATTGACAAATTCCACTCTTGATCCATGAGCCTCAACATAACACCTTCGTAGCACTGAACCCATCTTTATAGTCACCCAGTTACAGTGTGACGTTTGATGTTATCAAGATACTATTTCGGTGTTAGCAATTAACATGATCTCATGGTCTAAGGATAAAGATTACTTCGTATGATGTTATAGAAATGTAAACATAATAACTTGATCGTAATGCTATACTTCGGATGAATGTTCATCACATCATTTCACAAATGTTGTGACCTTGTTATTAACAACATCCAATGTCCATGATCAGGAAACCTTGATCATCTTGTTAATCAACAAGCTAGTCTATAAGAGAGGCATAACTAGGAACCCTTTTTGTTTATTAAACACACATGTATTGATGTTTCCTATCAATACAATTCTAGCATGCAAAATAAACATCTATCATATATAAGGAATACATAATAACAACTTTATTATTGCCTCTCAGGGCATATTTCCTTTAGTCTCCCACTTGCACTAGAGACAATAATCTAGTTCACATAGTGATAAATCTAACACCTAGAGTTCTGGTTTTGATCATGCTTTGCCCTAGGGAGAGCTTTAGTCAACGGATCTGCTACATTTAGGTCCATGTGTACTTTACAAATCTTTATGTCTCCATCCTTGACATGTTCACGGATGGAGTGAAACCGACGCTTAATATGCTTGGAATTCTTGTGAGACCTCGGTTCCTTGACGTTGGCTATGGCTCCATTGTTGTCACAATATATCACCATTTGGTCCAGTGCACTAGGAACCACACCTAGTTCCATAATGAACTCTTTCATCCTAACCGCTTCCTGCGTCGCTTCGGAAACAGCAACATATTCCACCTCCGTCATTGATCCAGCCACCATAGGTTGTTTGGAACTCCTCCAACTAACTGTTGCTCCGTTCAAGAGAAATACGTATCCGGATTGAGACTTAGAGTCATCCGGATCAGTGTCAAAGCTAGCATCGACATAACACTTAGCGACTAGCTCTTCTTTACCTCTGTATATAAGAAACATATCCCTAGTTCTTCTCAAGTACTTGAGGATGTTCTTGACCGCTATCTAGTGTTCCGAACCTGGATCAGATTGGTACCTACTAGTCAAACTAATAGCATGTGCCACATCCGTTCTTGTACATAGCATGGCATACATTATAGAGCCTATGGCCGAGGCATAGGGGATCTTATCCATTATCTCTCTTTCTTCCGCCGTAGCCAGACTTTGAGTCTTACTCAATGTATTGCCTTGCAACATAGGTAAGAACCCCTTCTTACTTCCGTCCATATTAAACTTCTTTAATATCTTATCAAGGTATGTACTCTGCGATAGCCCAATTAGGTGCCTTGATCTATCTCTATAGATTTTAATGCCTAATATATATGACGCTTCACCAAGGTCTTTCATCGAAAATTTGCTGTTTAGATAACTTTTAACACTGTTTAAAAGATCTATATCATTTCCAATCAATAATATGTCATCCACATATAATATCAGAAATGCCACATTGCTCCCACTCACTTTCTTGTAAATACAAGCCTCTCCGTAAGTTTGGACAAATCTGAACTCTTTGATCACCTCATCAAAGCGGAAATTCCAACTCCGGGATGCTTGCTTCAGTCCATAGATGGATCGCTGAAGTTTGCATACCTTATTAGCATCCATAGGATCGACACAACCCTTAGGTTGTATCATATACAACTCTTCTTCAATATTACCATTGAGGAATGCAGTTTTGACATCCATCTTCCATATTTCATAATCGAAATATGCAGCAATTGCTAACATAATCCTAACCGACTTAAGCATCGCTACACGAGAGAATGTCTCATCGTAGTCAACTCCTTGAATTTGTCGAAACCCCTTTGTGACAAGTCCAGCCTAATAGATGGTCACATTACCATCAGCATCAATTTTTCTTTTGAAAATCGATTTATTCTCAACGGCCTTTCGATCGTGAGGTAAGTCCACCAAGGTCCAAACCTAGTTCTCGTACATGGATTCCATCTCGGATTTCATGGCTTCTAGCCATTTGTTGGAATCCGGGATCATCATCGATTCTTCATACATCGCAGGGTCATCTATTTCATCAACCATGAAATTCATAACAGGATTACCGTACAGTTCAGGAGCTGCATGTGTCCTACTTGACCTGCGAGGTTCGGTAGTGTCCTCTTTCGGAGTTTCATGATCAATATCATTAGCTCTCTCTTCATTAGGTGAAGTCAACTCCGAAACAATTTCCGGTGCTACACTACTCGCCATTTCATGAAGAGAAGGTTCAATAACCTCTTCGAGTTCTACCTTCCGAGTACTCACACCTTTCGCGAGAAACTCCTCCTCAAGAAAGGATCCATTCTTGGCAACAACAACCTTGCCCTCGGATCTGTGATAGAAGGTATACCCAATCGTTTCCTTAGGGTATCCTATGAAGACACATTTTTCCGCTTTGGGTTCGAGTTTATCCGGCTAAAGTTTCTTCACATAAACATCGCATCCCCAAACTTTAAGAAATCACAACTTAGGTTTGTTTCCAAACCATAATTCATACGGTGTCGTTTCAACGGATTTAGATGGTGCCCGATTTAAAGTGAATGCAGCTGTTTCCAGTGCATAACCCTAAAATGACAGTGGCAAGTCAGTCAGAGACATCATAGATAGAACCATATCCAATAAAGTACGATTACGACGTTCCGACACACCATTACGTTGTGGTGTTCCGGCAGGCGTGAGTTGTGAAACTATTCCACACTCTTTCATGTGTGTGCTAAACTCGTAACTTAGGTACTCACCTCCACGGTCAGATCGAAGAAATTTGATCTTTCTATTACGATGATTTTCCACTTCATTTTGAAATTCCTTGAACTTTTCAAAGGTTTCAGACTTGTGTTTCATCAAATAGATATACCCGTATCTACTTAAATCTTCCGTGAAAGTAACAAAATAACAATATCCACCTCGCACCGACACACTCATTGGTCCACACACATCAGTATGTATGATTTCCAATAAATCTGTCGCCCGTTCCATTGAACCGGAAAACGGCGTTCTAGTCATCTTGACCATAATGCATGGCTCACATGTATCAACTGATTCAAAATCAAGTGATTCCAAAAGTCCATCAGAATGGAGTTTCTTCATGCGTTTAACGCCAATATGACCTAAACGGTAGTGCTACATGTATTTAGATATATCATTATCAAGTTTAATCCTTTTAGCATCAACATTATGAATATGTGTAATACTAGTATCGAGATCCAATAAAAATAAACCATTCAACACAGGTGCATGACCATAAAAGATATCATTCTTATAGATCGAACAACCATTGTTTTCAGATTTAAAGGAATAACCACTTTGTATCAAACATGATCCGGATACATTGTTCATGCTCAGTGCAGGCACCAAATAACAATTATTTAGGTTTATAACTAATCCCGATGGCATATGGAGAGGTAGCGTCTCGACGGCGATCACATCAACTTTTGATCCATTGCCGACCCGCATCATGACCTCATCCCTTGCTAGTTGTCGCTTGTTCCGCAGCCCCTGAACTGAGTTACATATATTAGCAACCGATCCCATATCAAATACCCAGGTGCTACTACGAGTACTAGTCAATTACACATCAATAACATGTATATCATATATACCTTTGTTTGCCTTGCCGGACTTCTTGTCCGCCAAATACTTGGGGCAATTGTGCTTCCAATGGCCAGTCCCCTTGCAATAGTAACACTCGGTGTCAAACTTAGGGCCAGCTCGGGGTCTCTTTTCAGGTGCGGCAACAGATTTGCCACCCTTCTTTCCCTTGTGCTTGCCTTTCTTGTCCTTCTTGAAACCGGTGGTCCTATTGATCATCAACACTTGATGTTCTTTCCTAATCTCCACTTCTGCAGTCTTAAGCATTGACAGAAGCTCGGGAAGAGACTTCTTCATGCCTTGCATATTATAGTTCATCATGAAGCTCTTGTACCTAGGTGGCAGAGATTGGAGAACACGATGTATGCCTAAGTCAATGGGAATCGTTATTCCCAAGGACACAAGCTTATCGGAGTACCCAGAGATTTTGAGTACATGCTCACTAACGGAGCTGTTCTCCTCCATCATGCAGCTAAAAAACTTTTCAGTAGCATTATAACTCTCTACGGCAACATGGGTATCGAAAATCATTTTAAATTCTCCCATGGTATCAAAGGCATTGCCATTTTCGAAACGCTTTCGAAGTTATGGCTCTAGCCCATACAGTATGCCGCAATGAACTAAGTTGTGGTCCTCCTGACGAGTCACATAGACATTCTTTTCCTCGTCAAGGGCATCAGGAGCTGGTGGGGGGCCTAGCGGCGCATCTAGCACATATTGCTTTTGTGCAGCAGTAAGGAGAATCCTCAAATTCATAGCCCAGTTGGTGAAGTTGCTACCATTCGCAGCAAGTTTCTCTTTCTCCATGAACACATTGAAATTAAAAGTAGGTGGTGCCATCTACAACAGAATTTGTAAAGTTTATTTAGATTAAGTTTATGATAGAGTGAGTTCAACTAATCCAAATTACTAATGAACTCCCACTCAAAAAACGACATCCCTCATGTCCTTTTGGTGATTACATGAACCAAATCCACTACACCAAGTCCGATCATCACGTGAGTTGGTGTAGCTCGAAAGGCGAACATCTATATGGGCATCATATCAACTATATGACTCATGCTTAACCTTTTGGTCCGTGTTCCGAGGCCATGACTGTAAATGCTAGGCTCGCCAAGTAAGAACCTTAGTATTCACATGTGTAAAACTGTCTTACACCCGTTCCTATGAAAGCGTAGATTCGAGTACACCCGATCATCACGTGATGTCTCGAAACACGATCCATAGAACGGTGCATACTCAAGGAAGAACACATTTTTATCTTGATATTTAAATGAGGGATCATCTTACAATGCTAAAGAAAAGCGCCAAACTAGCAGTATAAGATGCTAACATCTAATGTGTAAAGTGAGATGATATGGTCCATGCATTTTATCTCTATCATTTGCATCGTGATATGATCTCTATCATTCCTTTGTGTGTAAGGCCAAGGTCTATGGAACTTACACATTGAATGTGTTGTCAGAGTATCTATCATACATCTACCTACAACAATACCATATCAAGACACCAGCCTAGCAACGATCTAAACTAGACGCCTCTAGTTTATCAATTGCAAGTTTTACGTGGCTTAGGGCTTTCGGAGATAGAACCGTTGTTACCTACGAACATGAATCACAACAAGGATAACCAAGTTATTAGCAACTCGTTGTAAATCAGATATTGACTATAGTAGGAGAGACAGACACCCGCCAGCCACTTATGCAAAACAAGTTGCATGTCAGTCGTGGAACCGGTCTCATGTACGATGACATGTAAGGTTGGTCCGGGCCGCTTCATCCCACTATACCACCAATATCCAAAATACATAGAAGATGCAATAACATGATCATCATCACCCACATATAAACATATGTGTACTACTTGTGCAAAGCACTACGCATAGATCAGGCTCTGCAATTCTTTTGTATAAAACATATGTGCTCCAAAATGGTATCCGTTAACTCTTACGTGTGTCTCCCTACGGTTCGCATATAATGCAGACATGATTGTGACTCCTCTCAGATCAATAATCAGAAGCGGGACCTGGAGGTCCATACTGACTCCTGCATATTCAACGATGACTTCTGTGACCGTGAGAACCTTTAACGCTTGTAATTTAATCCCTTTGTCTATTTATATAATACATGACCGAGATTCGATCATCGTTATCCAAATACCTAGTTTTATCTCGTTACCAACATGCACTCTTTTCTCGTTCCCGTGATATAATATTCTAGTGATCACATCACTTTCTTGTAAGCTACCTTAATGTGATATCACCGAGAGGGCCCAGAGTATATCTATCCGTCATCGGGATTGACAAATTCCACTCTTGATCCATGAGCCTCAACATAACACCTTTATAGAACTGAACCCATCTTTATAGTCACCCGGTTATGGTGTGATGTTTGATGTTATCAAGATACTCTTCCGGTGTTAGCAATTAACATGATCTCGTGGTCTAAGGATAAAGATTACTTCGTATGATGTTATAGCAATGTAAACATAATGACTTGATCGTAATTCTATACTTCGGATGAATGTTCATCACATCATTTCACAAATGCTGTGACCTTGTTATTAACAACATCCAATGTCCATGATCAGGAAACCTTGATCATCTTGTTAATCAACAAGCTAGTCTATAAGAGAGGCATAACTAGGAACCCTTTTTGTTTATTAAACACACACGTATTGATGTTTCCGATCAATACAATTCTAGCATGCAAAATAAACATCTATCATATATAAGGAATACATAATAACAACTTTATTATTGCCTCTCAGGGCATACTTCCTTCAGATACTGGCGTGGCGAATGGCCCACTAGTTAGTGGCTCTGGGTAGATTAAGTTGGGTATAAAAAGTGTTTGCCTCGCATGGTAGATGACGTGGCCATAGGCCCACATATCTATGACCCTGGGTAGGTTTAGGTGTTGTATAAAAAGTATTCTTCTGTTAAAGTTCCAATTAGAAAATGAATAAACATTATAAATTCGATTATAAATATATTTTAGGAATTTAGGAAAATGATTAAATCTTATAAATTGAATAACTTTTGTTTTATAATTCAGAAAAATGTATATAATATATCAAAATAATGAGAAAAATAAAATCTTTATTATAAACTTATTATCAAATATTATTGTGTTAACTATTTAAATAATAATTATTTACTAAAGATTTTATAAGTAATAATACTTTGAAAATTAATATTTTAATATTGGTAAATAAGAAATAAATAAATAATATACCAAAATTCTTATAAAAACAAAATCTACATTTCTAAACTTGTTTCAATTATTTTTGTATCCTTTAACTAATATTTATTATTTGTTTAGTATTTATAAAGTGAATAAACTTATAAAATTCATATCTTATTATTTAAAATTCACAAAAATACTTATAATATACCAAAATGATCGAAAAATGAAATCTACACACTAAAAGTATCAACGCATACTTTTGAAGTGAAATCAAAGGTAAAGGTCTAATAAATCCTATTTAAATTCTTTTATTTTATTTTAATTCCTTAAAAATATATAAATACTTACTATTACCTTTAGTATTATTTGTTTAAAGTCTAAAAGTGTAATGACAAATGAAAATTGTGTTTAAATAAATTTAAGATAGTTCTAACCAATTCAAGTTGTACTTACTAAAACTACCATTTAGAGTTAAGTAAATCTTACTCTCCAAAAATAGTTTATCACTTATAAAATCATCAAGATTTGAATGTTAATTCTTTTACAAGTTTGGGAATCCACTCTAAAGGCTAAGGAAAGTTTGTAAGTAGTTAACATGATGCCATTCCCATGTTCATAGAAATGAGTATTAATTCTATAATAAGTAAGAGGTTCTATCCACTTATATAATCAAGAACACACCACTTCTATCAGTGTATAATACTTTTGTTCCACCTTCATGGAGTGTTAGAAGTCTCCATTTACTAGTAGAATAACTACTCAACAATACTAGTTTTTTTGTACTTTAATACTTATAATTTATAAGAAAACCTTAAAGTATTGGCTTTAAGTTTGAATACATTTTACTTTGTAAAAGTAATCTTTCCTCTAAAGTTATTCTTTTAAGAAACATTAGAACTAATCCTCGAACACTTCTTTAAAGGCTCTAATTGATTCTTAATCTTGTTTAAGAATTATTTTAAGTACCATGATCCATTTAAGTGCTCAAGTATTGCATACTACTTGTTTTATTTACTTATTGTTACACACACACTCTCACAAGCCTTAATAAGACGCACAAGTGTGAATTTGTTATAAAAGTGCAACACATTCTAAAGAACTCATTCCCAATTTCCAAACCCTAGATTAGATACGACTATTCTGGGGATTCTCGTTTATCAAATTGCATTACATTACTTATGCATCGTTGCATCTTGCTTCTTTAAACATTAGTCCTTACCGGACCAATGATGCGATTTCCAGAATTTGGATCTTCTATTGTCTTGAAGACCGTCATTGCATAATCTTGCAATTACAAAAGGCAAGTTCACAACTTTCTCATGTCCTTTGATTATTTTCTATGCTTATAACTCAACTGTGTCATCACCTGCATTTCAAAAAGGACAGAAAATACTATTTTCATAATAATGTGATTAAGGATTATTTACCAAGTGGTAATAATCTATTGATACAGTTCCAGTGGTAAAGGAACATAATATCTAGGACTTAACAACCAATGTTGCCAGTGATTCTAGCGCCGTATATTACGCGTCAACCATAAGACTTGGAATGGGACGGGAAAGTCAGTTGTATCTTCTCCCTTTCATATGGAGGCAAGATGACCTTATCGTGACGTTGGGATTCCCGATGTGGATCCAACATATGGGTGGGCACCCTTAGGCCCCACGATTTTGGTGTCTAGATTATTTATGAGTGGTTGTCGGAGGTATGAACCTCCAGGGGCATCACCAGCTCATAGAGTCTTCGGGAACTCCCATGGTTATAGCTTGCCCTACTTGGAGGCTTAATGGAGGTGTAGTCAGCCCCGGAGGATCGTGCAGACATATGGGGTCGCGGAGAGGGCAGTACTGGCTTGGATCTTAGGCCGACTTCTTTTCAACTTATAGAACAGATTCTAGTCCCAGAATCACACAAGTTGAAAAGAATGCTCCAATTTTGCCCAGCTTTTTTCCACCGCGAATCGGAGATAACACGTAGAATCAGAATCAGGGCTCGACCTGCTTCTGACCAGATTCCCAGGCTTCTCCCGGTTAGGCCAAAATGGTATCTGTAGCTGCCCCTAATGTTGCTTCTATTTACAACACAATGCCACCACATGTAATAGTTGGAGAAGTAAAACAAGGCAAAACTGCTCCGCTCGCACGCAGACACAGGAGCACGCGGTGGACGCGATGGTGACCCGCGTGGCCGCTTGGCCGCGTGGATCTTCTGCTGAAGCTCGAGCTTGTGCGCGTGGAACTGTTTCTACCATGTTTCTTCTAGTACAAGTTAATGTTGATACAAGTTCCAAATTCCAAAAACTTGTATATACTAAAAACAAGCAAAAACAATTTCTGCTAGTACAGTTTAGGGTTTAGCTTATTATATATTCCCTCCGATCCAATTTAGTTGACTTAGATTTGTCTAGATTCAATTGTATCTAGACATATTAGATACATCCGTATCTTGCCAAATTTGAGTCAACTAATTTAGGTCGGAGGGAGTACTAAAAACAAGCATATATAGGGTATTATCCACTTATTTAGATCACATATGAAATTCAGGGGCGTTAGCGACATTTTACCACCCAACCTATCAAACAAGCCAAATATCTAGAAGCCAAAAAGAATAGAACGAATAGGAATCTATGAGATTCTCTCCACCATAGCTTCTCCTCACAATTTTTCAAAGCTAGCTTCTCTACAATCACAAGCTGAAAAGAAGGGGGCCTTAGACTGGGCCCCATACCAAGGAAGTATGGACAAGCTCATGACTTGGTTGTGCAATAAGGCTAAGGTCTCTTATGAGAAAAGTGACGCACCTCTACACCTCTGTTCCAGGAAGGAGCTACGAACGCGGCAGGAAAGGAACCCCATGAAGGTTCTGGTCAACCTGTGAAGGCTGTCGGACATAGTTTTTAGAATAAAATCAACCTTTGAAGAAATGTATACGAAATCCTACATTGCCTATGACCTATGGTATGTGGCTGTAGAGATAGTGCATCATACACTCCTTTTTAGTGAACTTGTTGAGTACGTTCGTACTCAACCGTACCTTCTTAACCCTTGCTAGGTTCTAAGCCATTGAAGACGATGTCAACATCAATTTCTACTCAAGAAACCATCACCGACAACTCAAGTTCTTCAATATAGTCAATGAAGTCAATATATACATCAGCTGAAGTGAAGATAAAGTGTCGGTGTAGATAGGAGTAGATTCTCTAGCCATAACACCTATTTCTGTAGAGCATTGCAATAGCAGCAATGGCAAGTCAAATAGTTTAGATACTAGTCTTAGTTACTAGATAGTTCTGAGTTATTATTTTTGGTTCTTCTTTGTAAGAAGTTCTTTCTCTCTCTTTAACCTAGAGTGTTCTCTGGATCTTTTGTAAAGAGTCGAGTTGTAATCTATAGTCATGTCTTGGACCTGCTCTGTTTCTGTTGTACCACTCTGAGGGATGTAATACTAGTGAACGATGTTTCATTGGTGTTATGTCAACGACTATAGTGTACTACATCATGCAGTGGTATGCTGGGTCACCGCAGCTGGTATCAGAGCATATGCTTTGACCTTAGGATTAAAACCTTTTAGGAAGATCCGTAGGTTGGATAGTGACTATAGGAGCCATCTTATCTAAACCAAGAATTGTGATGGATATCCACTTGAGGATAATCTTGTCACACTTAAGTTGGATGTTCTTATCATCTTTCTTAAGTATTAGTTATGTGTATTCTCTAGAGAAATGTCATTTGAGTGTAGCTCTAAATGGGTATAACACCACTAAGATATCTGTAGTAAGTTAAAATATCAAAGAAGATCACAATTAAGATTAGGATATCATGTGGAGTAGTATTAGTGATGGAGTCTATATTTACAACCCCTGTGAAGTAGCAGAATCTTATCACTAGTTGATACCACTATACCACTAAAGGTAGACCATCAGAGTATGTATAGATACAAATGGAAGTAAATCATGTGGCATCCACTTGATAATTCCATGTGATGGAGTAGAATTTGTTAAGAATCATTAATAGTAAGATAAGAAGAAGAGTCGTCATGGTGAGATAAGCTCTTTAATCAAGATGACTAGGTAAATTTTGACAAGTTCGTGGTGAGAATAGCTCCGAGACCATGATAAGTCTATAATTAAGACAAGTACATAGTAAATAATCTTGTAGTAATAGTAAGTAAAGAACAATGTAGGTCTATGATAGAAGTCATAGATATTATAATATTATGATAATTGTTGGATTAAGGTAGTAACTACAATTTTGTTAGTAGTTTTGAGAGATCATGTGAGGATAGTTACGATAGAATGGAAAATTGGTAGTATTTAGTAGTCCCGAAAGAAAGGTAAGAGGTTAGTTAGAACCAAAGTGAGACCACTTTGCTCAAAATTATCTTGTTGCACCTGAGCACTTGGGTAAATATTGAGACAAAGAGCTTAAGTGCTAAGTATCACGGTGTAAACCTATAATAGGAGGTGTCATATACTACACAGCTAAGCCTGAATTATAGAGGTATTATACTCAACTATTATATTTTGGGCTTAGAACGATGTGTGTTATATGTACCACATTTGGATTTTTTGGTTTTTATTGCATATTCTTGATTGACTAGATCTGTGTTATATGTACCACATTTGCATGTTGCATCATCAAGTTATTACTTGATGTTATAGACCTAGATAGAAAAGGGAATTCGTGTAAGGGAGTGACGAGTTTCGAAGATTAAGTTGAAGACTTGCAAGAAGAAGGAAGGTAAATATAAGGAGTATCAACACTATTTTGAAGGATGGATCAACCCCAACTCACTATGAGCTGGCAATAAGAAGGATTATTACTACAGAAAAAGGAGGAGAGCAACATGAAGGATGAATTTAAGTTCACTTAAGAAAGGTGATGTTGGTAAGAAGCTAATTGCTGACTCGTGTATTAACGAGCTCGTTGGGAACCCTAAGAGGAAGGTATGATGAGCACAGCGGTAAGTTTTCCCTCAGTTATGAAAGCAAGGTTATCAATCCAGTAGGAGAAAGGAAACACCCCAAAGGTGTAGCTAGCTGAACTTTGGCAGGGCGCACTACCGGTGCTAGCAGCAACGTGGAGACCTGCACAACACAACCACAGAACTCTATCCCCAACTTGCGATGAGGTTGTAAATCTCACCGGTTTTGCTGGAAACAAAGGATTAAACGTATCGAGTGGAAGAAAGTAATAGTTTGTAGAAAGTAAACACAAAGTAGTAAACACTTGATTGTAGATTGATAATAAAAGAAAGGACCGGGGTCCATAGTTCACTAGAGGTGGCTGTCCTTAAGATAGATAACATGTTGGGTAAACAAATTGCAGCAGGGAAATTGGCAAACATCGAGAAAGCATACAATCGTATACTACTCATCTTGACTCCTTTGAGATTCGATTAGGCATTACAACATTATACATAGACCGCCATCCAACTGCATCTATGACTAATAATCCACCTTCAGGTTATCATCTGAACCCCTTCCAGAATTAAGTTGCAAGCAACGGATAATTGCATTACGAATTGCGTGTAAAGTAAACAATACGATTTTTCTAAGAACAAAGGATTGTTGTTTTCTCCCTAGTAGCAACATCACATCTAGTACCTTAGATATTTCTATCACTTCCCCAGATTACCAGAGGCATGAACCCACTATCAAGCATAAATACTAACTCTTGGAGTTGCTAGCATCTACTTGGCCAAGATAGCTACTAACAATGGAAAGCATGCAAGATCACAAATAACAAAGACATGATAGAATCAATAATCAATCTGAAATAGCATCTCAATATCCATAGGATCCCCGCAAACACAACATGCAGAATTACAAATAGATGACCTTGATCATGAACGGAGCTCACAAGATCTAAACATGATAGCACAAAGGAGGAGAACCAGCCATCTAGCTACTACATGGACCTGTAGTCTAGAGATGAACTACTCACGCATCACACCGGAGGCTTGCATGTTGATGAAGAAGGCCTCCAGGGTGAATTCCCCTCTCCGGCAGGGTGCCGGGAAGAGCTTCAGATCCCTCCCGATCTAGGGATGGAGATGACGGTGGCTACAGACTCTTTCGTGGAATTTTGATCAGGTACTTAGGGTTTCCATATCAGAGGCAATATATAGGCGGAAGGAGAGGCCGACGGGGTGCCTGGGGCAGCCAGACCACCCCCTAGCGCGGGCTAGGCCTAGCCACGCGGCCAGGTGGTGTGGCCGGGCCCCAACCCCTCTCCGTCTCGTACTCTGGCTCCTTGTGTCCCTCGGTGAAAATCTGACTTTGGCTTTTGTCCCGTCCAATTCCGAGAATATTCATTTTCTGACTTTCCTGGAACCAAAAACAGTAGAAAACATGCAACTGGCACTATGGATCTTGTTAATACGTTAGTCCAAGAAATCATATGAAAAGTACTCCAAAGTGTGGACAAAACATAAGAAAGTAGATAAAACCAAGCATGGAACATCAAAAATTATAGATACATTTGCAATGTATCAACATCCCCAAGCTTAACTCCTGCTCGTCCTCGAGTAGGTAAGTGACAAAAAGAAAGAATAATTTTTTAGGTGACATGCACCATCATAAACTTGATCAAAGTATTTGTAAAACATTCAAAGCTGGGATCATAGTACTTCAATCAAAACATGAAAGACAAAGTTCTAGCAATAAGGCAAAGAAACTATGTTGCAAGATGAAAAGGCACAAACAAAATATTCATGAATAACAATGATTTGCAAGACGTTTGTTTGTTTCACATAAAGAAAACATAGCATAGTGGTATTCAGCTTGTCCCTCATAGAGTAGCAAACATAAATGCATAGGACACCTTCAAAATTTATAAGCGTGACTAGATACAAATAGTTTAAAACAAGCAATATCAAAGATATGCATCAATCAACAAGTCTTGGGACAATGCACATAGAACTAAGAATGACCACTATGCTCTCAAAGAGGTGCATAAAGGTAGAAGGTGGAGACTCAACAAAAAAATAAAAGAAGGGCCTTCATAGAAGGAAGTAGGGATTCAAGTCTAATAAAGAGCTTCCAAAAATTATGGTACTTAATAACGTTCAGCTCTCATTGCCCCTATCATAAGCATCTTGAAGTGATTAAGGTTAAAGTGAACAAACTATGGTGTATATGCTTGACAAAGTATAAGTTGGAAATCTCATGTCCCTTGAATACGAGGGCCGCTCCTCATGCTACTCAAGTTTAGTCACCGGTAAGTTCTTGTCATTGTAAGTACATGTGTATCATAGAGAACTGCCAACGGGGTACCCCTTGCCCGATGATACGGAAGAATCCCCATATCAAAATGACAAGGCAAGTAGACAACGAGCATCTTAGCAATCTTCTTATTTACCATGGGAATATGGTGCTTTTTTCTCTCTTTCCTCTTTTCACAATCTTTTTTTCTTTTCTCTTTTTTCTCAATATCTGACTCTTTTTTTATAAGAAGAATGCTTCATAGACAGCTCATTATGGTTACGCTGCAGGTTTCCACCATGCCAGCATGGATTAGACCAGCAGTCCAGGCGTTTCTCTAACACACATACATAACTCCATGGACTTACAAGCTCCCCTTTCATTTCACACCGACGACATCCATAGACAAAAGAGCATGATATGAACTAGGTACAAAGTACCAGTGCAATCTTGAAAGTGTCCCCATGACAGCATGGTTCTGCTAATCCCCAACAAATAAGTGCAAGCATATACAACATAGACGACACAATGGTCCAAGTTTATTAAGGGCAAGAAAAGTAAAGTGTGCCATCAAGTTCGTGAGAGCTTTAATCACTAGTTTTCTCATAACAAGTTTAATTCGGAAGGTAGATAAAAGCATGAATATACTTGGAATAGCATATGCTAATAGGTAGGTATAGTGGACTCTTTGTATAAGTTGGTTTAAGGAATTGGATGCATGAGTGGAACTCATACTTGGTTGTGGAGGCTAGCAAAAGACCGGGAGCGACAAACTAAGAGAGCAATAATGGCCATAATCATGCAGAGCGACAAAACATCATTGATCAAAGCATAAAGTGATACTACAAGTTGAAAAGTAAAGGATCATGAAGGCTATGGTGATTTGGGATAGTCATAACATGGTGTGAGCATGCGCCAAGTCAACCCAAATAAAGCATCAAAGGAGAATACCACAATACTATGCTTTAATATGCTAAAACGACGCATGATTCTTCCAAGGCACATTAAGCAATCTCAATTGTTTATAACAATTCATGCTACAGGAAAGAATACTAAGCATAAAGCCAAAACAATATCAAGCATGGCATGACAAAGCATAGGCCACAGTCAAAAACAAGCTCTCTTTACCACTTAAGCATGAACTTTCCTACTCTTTTCCAATCCAAACCAAACTATTTGAAAACCAATGTATGAAAGAGGGGGTCCAACCAATTTATTCAAGCAAACTAAGAAAACCAAGCAAACGAAAAACCAAAACGAAATGGGAAAAAAGACGCTCCAAGAAGAACACAAATGTGCATGAAACGATAAAAATGAAGCGTTTGGAAGAAACCTGGGATTTTTATTGATGAAGAG
Organism: Avena eriantha; assembly: GCA_910589775.1. Lineage (NCBI taxonomy): Eukaryota > Viridiplantae > Streptophyta > Magnoliopsida > Poales > Poaceae > Avena > Avena eriantha. Next base: position 491,927,375 of record OU342740.1, read on the forward strand.
GGGGATGCCTTGGGCATCCCAAAGCTTTGACGCTTGTACTTCTTGGATATTTCTTGGGGTGACACGCGTGGCATCCCCAAGCTTGAGCTTTAGTCCATCCTTCATGTCATTACTCATTCCTTCCATACACCTGAAATTTTCCTTCATACAAAACTTCACACAATCTTTATTAGCAACATTAGTGCACTCAAGATAATAGGTCTTTAGGTTCAGTTCTAACACCAATAAAACTTCCATTAAAACACTATCTACTGTAGCACTTCCCTCAAAAAGCTCAATTCCCCAAAAGAACTCAAAAAGGAACCAACAAGAAGCAAATGCAAATAATGGCAGAAATCTGTCAAAACAGACCAGCAGGTAAAGACGAATTGTTTAGAAGACCTTATGTTGCTCAAATCGAAAAGTGTTGAACTAATGAAAGTTAGATAACAACCTGGGGAAGAAGCACAAACATTCACGCCTCAAAATAACATAGAGAGATTTTACACGGATATTTACGGTGAAGCACAGAAATCTGTTTCGGGACAACAACTTTCTCAATCATTACATCTCTCTCATTAGAGGTTACTGAAGTAATAACTTCCAAGACTCATCTAAAACTTTTGGGTTATCTTCCAATAAGTACTTTTTCTTTAACGCCTTTAAGTTAGGCATAAGAAGCAAGAAAAAGAATCAAGTGTTCTCAAATGAAGAAGCATGAAGAGAAAAAAAATTCATAGGAGAGGCAAAATAAATCTTCTCTCTCTTCTTAGGGAAGTGTTCTATACATTTCTTGAGTGGGAGTTGATATTTAATGGTGCCTTCTTTCATATCAATAATGGCACCAACAGTTCTAAGAAAAGGTCTTCCCAAAGTAATAGGACAAGAAGCATTGCATTCAACATCCAAAACATAGAAATCAACGGGGACATAGGCATTGTTAACCATAATAAGAACATCATTAATACTCCCCATGAGTTTCTTTTTAGCATTATCATCTAGTGGGACATTCAAATAACAATCTTCAAGTGGTGGCAAATCAAGCATATCATAAATCCTTCTAGGCATAATAGAAACAATACTATCAAGATCACATAAAGCTTTGAAATCAAAATCATTCACTTTCATATTAATGATGGTTTCCCAACCATATTCTTGTTTTATAGGAATAGAAGCTTTATGTTTCATCTTTTCTTCTTTAATCTTTATGAGAGCATCAGTAATGTGTTTTGTAAAGGCCATATTCATAGCACTAGCATTAGGATTTTTAGTAAGCTTTTGCAGGAACTTAATAACTTTAGAGATATTGCAACCATAAAGATCAAAATCATAATTATCATCTAAGGTAGTAGAGCTATTACTAGCCTCAACACTAGTGGTAGTGATAGTAGAAATACTAATGTTTCTAGCAATTTCATCTTCTCATTCCCACTTAGCATGCAATTCAGCTAATAGTCTAACATTTTCATCAATTCTCACTTGTATGGCATTAGTAGCTGCAAAGGGATTATCAATAGTTTCAGGTTTAGCAGCCATTTTATTTAAAGAAGATTGAGCTTCAGCCAAAGATGCTATATTTCTTTCAGCATTAGAGAGTTTTTCCTCAATAGTTTTATTGAAAGTAGTTTGTTTACTAATAAAGTCTTTAAGCATAACTTCAAGTTCAGAGGGAGCACTCCTATTATTCTTGTAGGAATTTCCGTAAGCATTACCAATGTTGGGAGGATATGGCCTATAATTGTTGCTACCAAAATTATTCCTATAGGCATTGTTGCTAAAATTGTTATTTCTTATAAAGTTCACATCAACTTGCTCTTCTTGAGCAACCAAAGAGGCTAAGGGAACATTATTTGGATAATATGGGCTTTCCCATTAACAAGCATAGACATAATAATATCAACCTTATCACTCAAGGAGGAGGTTTTCTCAACAGAATTTACCTTCTTACCTTGTGGAGATCTTTCCGTATGCCATTCAGAGTAGTTAACCATCATATTATCTAGAAGCTTTGTTGCAGCTCCCAAAGTAATGGTCATAAAGGTACCTCCAGCAGTAGAATCCAATAGATTTCTTGAAGAATAGTTCAATCCTACATAAAAGGTTTGGATAATCATCCAAGTAGTCAGTCCATGAGTGGGACAATTCTTTACCAAAGATTTCATTCTTTCCCAAGATTGAGCAACATGTTCATTATCAGATTGTTTAAACTTCATTATTTCACTTCTCATGGATATAATCTTAGCAAGAGGATAGTATTTCCCAATAAAAGCATCTTTGCACTTGGTCCAAGAATCAATACTATTCCTAGTTAGCGAATTTAACTAGTCTTTAGCTTTTCCTCTCAAAGAGAAAGGAAACAATTTAAGCTTAATAATATCTCCATCTATATCCTTATGCTTTTGCATCTCACATAGTTCAACAAAGTTATTTAGATGGCCAGCAACACTCTTCATTACCAATACCAGCAAATTTTTCTCTCATAACAAGATTGAGTAAAGCTGGTTTTATTTCAAAGAAAGTGGCTTCAGGAACAGGTGGAGCAATGGTGTGCTCATAAAATCATTGTTGTTGGTGCTAGTGAAGTCACACAACTTAGTATTTTCAAGAGTAGTCATTTTTGTGTGTTTTTAATAATGAAAGCAAACTTGTAAAAACTATTTTTTTGGTGTTTTTGATAAAGAAACAAGCAAACAAAACAAAAGTAAACTAAGCAAAACAAAAATAACAAAGTAAAGAGATTGGTTATGAGGGACTCCCCTTGTGAAGATGTCCTTGACTCCCTGGCAACGGCGCCAGAAAAAGTACTTGCTGACTCGTGTATTAACGAGCTCGTTGGGGAACCCCAAGAGGAAGGTATGACGAGCACAGCAGTAAGTTTTCCCTCAGTTATGAAACCAAGGTTATCAATCCAGTAGGAGCAAGGAAACACCCCAAAGGTGTAGCTAGCTGAACTTTGGCAGGGCGCACGACCGGTGCCAGCAGCAACGTGGAGACCTACACAACACAACCACAGAACTCTATCCCCAACTTGCGATGAGGTTGTCAATCTCCTCGGTTTTGCTGAAAATAAAGGATTAAACGTATCGAGTGGAACAAAGTAATAGTTTGCAGAAAGTAAACACAAAGCAGTAAATAGTTGATTGTAGATTGATAGTAAACCAAAGGACCGGGTTCCATAGTTCACTAGAGGTGGCTCTCCTTAAGATAGATAACATGTTGGGTGAACAAATTACAGCGGGGCAATTGACAAACATCAAGAAAGCATACAAGCATATACTACTCATCTTGACTCCTTTGAGATTCGATTGGGCATTACAACATTATACATAGACCGCCATCCAACTGCATCTATGACTAATAATCCACCTTCAGGTTATCATCCAAACCCCATCCAGTATTAAGTTGCAAGCAACGGATAATTGCATTACGAATTGCGTGTAAAGTAAACAATACGATTGTTCTATGAACAAAGGATTGTTGTTTTCTCCCTAGTAGCAACAACAAATCTAGTACCTTAGAGATTTCTGTCAGTTCCCCAGATTACCAGAGGCATGAACCCACTATCGAGCATAAATACTAACTCTTGGAGTTGCTAGCATCTACTTGGCCATGATAGCTGCTAACAACGGAAAGCATGCAAGATCACAATAACAAAGACATGATATAATCAATAATCAATCTGAAATAACATCTCAATATCCATCAGATACCCACAAACACAACATGCAGAATTACAAATAGATGATATTGATCATGAACAGAGCTCACAAGATCTAAACATGATAGCACAAAGGAGGAGAATAATCCATCTAGCTACTACATGGACTCGTAGTCCAGACATGAACTACTCACGCATCACATCGGAGGCTTGCATGATGATGAAGAAGGCCTCTAGGGTGAATTCCCCTCTTCGGTAGGGTGCCGAGAAGAGCTTCAGATCCCTCCCGATCTAGGGATGGAGATGACGGTGGCTACAAACTCCTTTGTGGAATTTTGATCGGGTACTTAGGGTTTTCGTATCAGAGGCAATATATAGGCGGAAGGAGAGGCCGAGGGGGTGCCTCGGGTGGCCAGATCACCCCCTGGCATGGGCCAGGCCTGGCCACGCGGCCAGGAGGTGTGGCCGGGCCCCAGCCCCTCTCCGTCTCGTATTCTGGCTCTAGGTGTCCCTCGGTGAAAAACTGACTTTGGCTTTTGTCCTGTCCAATTCCGAGAATATTCATTTTCTGACTTTCCTGGAACCAAAAACAGCAGAAAATAGGCAGCTGGCATGGTGGCTCTTGTTAATAGGTTAGTCCAAGAAATCATATGAAAAGTACTCCAAAGTGTGGACAAAACATAAGAAAGTAGATAAAACCAAGCATGGAACATCAAAAATTATAGATACGTTTGCAACATATCATGTCCTTCTTGGCCATGCTTAGCTGTTGAGTGTAGTTCATCCAGAAGATGTATCCGATATGTAAATGAATCTAGTATGATAGGAGAACGAGATATGTTGATGAGGTGAGATCGGTGATGAAGGTTAAACATGATAATGCTTGTATGGGAGACCACACTGGGATGTGGTTTTTGTAGTGCCATACTCGCCACCCATAGGATCCGAGTACTTGCCTTTGGAACCAAGACGAGTGTACAACCACACGAGGGATTGGGAACCCCCTGACCCGAACTTGCCTAGTTTGATTCATGAGTCCGTAGTTTGAATTTGGGGTCGGTATTTGCATTTTAGATGGGTTGAAGATGGTGCATCATACATGGCGTGTCTATGGAGGAGGGCTCTGCGGGGCCAGACACTAGATTCTTGGACATATAGATTGGGACCAAGATGAGAGTGCGACCGACTATAGAAGACATAACCCCATTCTTTGTGACTCATGGATTAGATGAAAGTAAGGTAAAGGTTTTTGCCGATCGCCCTCTGCCAGCTCTTTAAAGGAGAAAGCTAAAAGTATACTGGCATTAAGAGAAGGTCGGCGCGTGTGGGTAAAGTTGTACACCCCTGCAGGGTTAAATCTTTTAAAAAATCTGTGTTCACGGTTATGGACAACTTGGTGACCAGATTCTAAAATCATAGAGAACATTAACCTAATCATAAAACTTGGCAGATCAACATGTGCTTAGGGATTCTTCCTAAGGGTACGAGGAGGTGATCCTAGTTGAGAGATTAGAACGATCATTTGGTGGATATCAAAAGATGATGATCATTACAGTTGAAGATGTCGCTCTCTTATCCCCTTTTAAAATGATTTGTTAGTCGAGTTTCTACTCCCTCTTGTTTTACAAACAAAGATAGCTTAATGCAAAATAACTACACCAGCCATAAGTCTCGCGAGTACACCCTGTACTCACCCTTGCTTCGTTGATATTTTTGTAGCAGAGTAAGTGTTCCCCTGAAGACGAGTTCTTACAACATCAACATCGACGGGTAGCTTAGGGTTTTCAGCCGATAGCCTAGAATCTATGGGCTAGGACATCATCGTTATGCTTTAGGCCTCTTAGGCCATTTATTAAGTTTTCTATACTTAATAGCATAATTTGTCTTTCGTTATTTGATGATTGTGGTCAGTGACCTATTCTTGTAATATTTTGCTTCTCTGCTCAGTTATAAGCTTACTGTATTAATTTTGTGTCATAGGGTCATTGTTGTGTTACCAATTCTCTCATTGTATATCCTTGATCTCAAGGTTTGGCTTATGTGAGATCAAGATCTGTGATCTGTCTAGCCCTGATCTCGGGGGCGTCACACCCGTGAATAGGCTAGAGGCACATGTCCTCCTAGGATAGACCACTACACCCAATGTCATTCTCATTTGTCCACAACTAGACATTTTTTTCATATTTTAATTTACACATATAGTAATTTAGTGAAAATAGTAGCAACTTAAAATAGCCCTAGAACTCCTATCAAGGCACTGATCTCCTTCTTAGTCTACTAGTTCATCGAACACACAACTTTTATTCTTGGTCTACTAGTTCTAGTAACCTAACCCTAGGAAGACAACACTATCCATGGATCTAGGATTCGGTGGTAGTGGGTGGCAACTGGATGAGAGTGGGGGGGGGGGGGAGGGAGATGTGAATGGTGGATGGCTGGTGTGGCCGGTATGTGGTTGGCTGGAGGAACCGAGCACACGGCATGTCGGCTAGACCGTGAAGCCAACCCAAATTTAGGATGAGAATGTGGCAAAACTGATCGATCCACGGGGTACGATCCGTTTGTGAGGCATTGTTGGGCCTTGCCCATGTTCGGTCGGACAGAATCTAACGGTCCCGGTCCTTCTGCGAGGTCTTTGGAGTTGCCCTAATGTTGTGGGACCTTTGACAACATCCTTGTGCTCTGCTTATGTACTTTTTTTTGATGTGTTGCTCTCCTTCCAACAATGTTCTAAACCTATATTCTATCATCCACAAAATTTACTACTCCCTCCGATCCAAATTAATATTCTCACATTTTTCTAAATTTAGATGTATCTAGCACTAAAATATAATTAGATACATTTGAATTTAGACAAATCTGAAAACATGTATAGCTCTGTTTTGGTTTTGTCTACAAAATCGCGTAATTGCCTTTTTTGACTAAAAAGGAAAGCAGCATCAACAAGCCGGTGGTATTCTTCTTGCTAGCACAGGTTTTAATGGCCTTGGGCCGTAGCCTGGCACCCGGCAGCCCAGTACCCAGCAGGTGAAAGCGTTGGGCGTACGATGTGGCCTACCGTGGTCTTGGAGTCAGGATGCGGGTCAGGTGCACAGCACAGGCTATGAATACCAATTGGACATGGAATTGGGGGCGCTCGGGCTGCTCCAGATGAGTTCATCCAGACATGATGCGCTGCCGGCAGCCCGATAAGTTCATTTTTTTTCCCTAGAAAGTATTTCTGTGAACATCATTAACATGCTACTATACGCCCCCCTATAAAAGAAAAAGTTAACATGCTACTGGCCTTACTGGTCCGATCTAAAATAAACTAACGCGCTCGGATTGGACGCATGGCTCTCGATAACTTCTTTTCGAAAGGAAGGCGATGCACATTTTTTTTTACTTAGCATTTTACAAAATCTTACAAAGACGATACATAGATCAACCCAAATCCCCCTCGCTAAAGATCACGGTCGCAACATCTACAACCTTGTTGAAGGGGTGGCATGTTCCTAACATCACACTTACGCATATCATCATAAAACTGAAATCTCCACCCAACACCCAATGACTAGCCGAGAGCATAAATCGGTCCAGCAGAATTTAGTGTGAACCGCCGCACACGCTCCAGACGTCGCTACCACCATTTTCCACCGATCATGATCCAACCATTGACCTTGTCAGGTCTACCGTCGACACCGCCACGATGCCAGACAACACCTCCGTCCTGCGCACGTCCATCAACACACACCCGCCATAGAGACCCCGCTGCTCCACGCCGCCGATACCTGCCACCATCGACGTGGTAGATGAAACACCGCTCCACCAACAGACCCCTCCAGACACCTTGTGGTCCAAATCGATGCCATCAACGGGGAGAACGACACCGAAGTGCCGCCATCATCAGACTAAACCTGGAAACAGTTTTACAATAACCGGGTCATATGGTTTAGTTTTCTGTATTGGGTTTCATTGGTTCAGGTTGATATGGGCCAACCTAGTTAACGGTTAGGTCTTGGTTTAGTTTTATCGTGGAAAAGGTTAGGTACAGTTGGGTTTGGGCCTAAACGATTTGGTTCCCGATGGTTAATAACTACAGTCTAGAACTGGTTCCTAGTTTGGTTCCTTGCCTCGGAACGGTGAGGGGTCATGAAGGAGACGGCCTATTCCTACATCGGGAGGAGAAGAAGCAACTACCGGGTCATCTCTCCCCTAACCGCCGCCGATGTCGTCTTGGCTGCGGCGCTTGTCTTTCCCCACTGCCGCAGCTGGCGTTGCCGACCTGGATCCATGGAGCAACACAGTGTGGGCGGTTGAAGATTTCGTTGACTAAACCCGCAAGCAAGGCCGGTGCGGCACTCCAAGAGCATGTTGTTCTCCGGTGCGACACTCGACTCGCCGGCCTCCACACTAAGGTACTTCGAGAGCACGTTGTTACCCGGTGCGGTGCTCGACTCGCCGGCCTCCACGCTGAGATATGATGGGTTCGTAGCATGGAAAACAAAAAAATTCTACCGCAAGAACGAACAAAACCCAGATCTAATCTAGATAAAAGCCAAGATCTAATCTACTAGATATGAGCAACGAGATAGATAGGAACTAACCCTCGTAGATCCGAAAGAGTTAACGAGATTAGATCTCGTGGTTGATGTAGTCGATCACTTGCCGATCTCAAGATCGTGTGGACGATCCTTCCGGCGCCGCGTTCCGGCAGCGCTCCCGCAGTCGGTCAAGTTGACGATCCTTCCGGCGCCGCGTTTCGGCAGCGCTTCCGCAGTCGGTCACATGTGCGGAGTCGAAGCAGACCTTCCTCTCCCTGTTCCAGCGAGCAGCGGAGGTAGTAGATCTTCTCCACGGAATCCCGGCAGCACGACGGCGTGGTGGTGGTGGTGGAGTAGAGAATTCTGCAGGGCTTCGCCTATGCCTGTGCAGAAGAAAGGTGGAGGAGAGAGGCGGCAGAGATTGGAGTTGTCGGAGAGGGCTTGGAGGGGGCTCCCCTGCCCTTCTATTTAAGGGGGGAGGCGCGCCTGGGGAGGGGAGTCCTAGGACTCCCCTCCTATGGCCGGCGGTGGGAAGGGGGGAGGAGCCCTCCTCCCCCACGAATCCGTGTCTTGCCCCACTAGGTTTCCTTTGACCCTTTCTTGGTTTTCAAGCAAACTCCAAGAAATCCTCTAGAACCTTCCAGAACATTCTGAAACCTTCTAGAACCCTCATACAAATACTCCGGAACATTTCCTAACTCAGAAAATGATCCCCTATATATGAATCTTATTCTCCGGACCATTCCGGATCTCCTCGTGATGTCCCGGATCCATTCCGAGACTCCGAACAACATTCAGTCTCCAACGCACATTCCATATCTACTTAAAACAACTTCGAACCTTAAGTGTGTCACCCTACGGTTCGTGAATATGTAGACATGATAGAGACACATCTCCTATCAATAACCATCAGCGGGACCTGGAGATCCATAATGGCTCCCACATACTCAACGATGACTTCGTGATCGATTGAACCATTTACATACGAAACCAATTCCCTTTGTCACGCGATACTATACTTATCCGAGTTTTGATCATCAGCATCTCCATACCTAGTTCTACCTCGTTACTGATAAGTACTCTTTACTCGTTCCGTGATATGTCATCCCTTGTGACCCAATCACATGCTTGCAAGCTAACTAGATGACATTCCACCGAGAGGGCCCAGAGCATATCTATCCGTCATATGGATGGACAAATTCCAATCTTGGTCCATGCGCTTCAACACATACTTTCAGAATACCCAATGACACCGTTATGACCACCCAGTTACGAAGCGGTGTTTGATGTCATCAAAGTACCCATCCGGTGATGGTGATTAACACAACCTCATGGTCGAAGGATTAGGTTACTATGCATTTAAAAGCTTACAGCAATACGAACTTAATGACTTGATCTTTATGCTACGCTTACTATGGGTGTGTGTCCATCACATCATTCTCCTAATGATATAACCTTGTTATTAATCACATCCAATGTCCATGATCAGGAAACCATGATCATCAATTAATCAACAAGCTAGTTCAACAAGAGGCTTACTAGGGACTCTCTTATGTTTACAAAACACACATGTATTAGTGTTTCCTAATAATACAATTATAGCATGGGATGTAAACATTCATCATAAACACAAAGATATAATAATAACCACTTTTATTATTGCCTCTTGGGCATATCTCCAACAGTCTCCCACTTGCACTAGAGTCAATAATCTAGATTACATAGTAATATACCTAACACCCATGGCGTTCTGGTGTTGGTCATTCTTTGCCCTAGGGAGAGGTTTAGTCAACGGATCTGCCACATTCAGATCAGTGTGTACTTTGCAAATCTTTATGTCACCATCTCGGACATACTCGTGAATAGCGTGAAAACGTAGCTTGATGTGCTTCAGCTTGCTATGTGACCTTGGCTCCTGTGCATTAGCTATGGCACTTGTGTTGTCACAGTAGATGGCCATCGGGTCCAACGCACTGGGAACCACGCCAAGTTCAGTAATGAATTCCTTCATCAAAACAGCTTCTTGTGCAGCCTCCGAAGCAGCTATGTATTCCGATTCAGTTGAAGATTTTGCCACAACGTTTTGCTTTGCACTCCTCCAGCTCACTGCAGCACCATTCAAAATAAATACGTATCTCGACTGTGACTTCGAGTCATCCAGATCGGTGTTCCAACTAGCATCGGTGTAACTATTTACAACAAGCTGTTCATCACCTCCATAAGAAAGAACCATATCCTTAGTCCTATTTAGGTACTTTAGGATATTCTTGACCGCTGTCCAGTGCTCCATTCCAGGATCACTTTGATATCTGCTAGTCAAACTAACAACATGTGCTATATCCGGTCTTGTACACAGCATAGCATACATGATAGAACCTATGGCTGAGGCATAGGGAATATTATTCATTCTTTCTCTATCTTCTGCCGTAGCTGGACTTTGAGTCTTACTCAAGGTCTTACCTGACAACATGGGCACGAACCCTTTCTTGCTATCTTCCATTCTAAACTTCTTTAGAACTTTGTCCAAGTATGTACTTTGTGAAAGCGCTATTAGGCATCTTGATCTATCTCTATAAATCTTGATGCCTAGAATGTATGCCGCTTCGCCAAGATCCTTCATTGAAAAACTATTATTCAAATAGGTTTTGACGCTATTAAGAAGTTCTATATCATTCCCAATCAACAATATGTCATCTAAATATAGTACTAGGAATGCTACAGAGCTCCCACTCACTTTCTTGTAAATACAAGCTTCTCCATAAGTTTGTATAAACCCAAATTTTTTGACTACTTTATCAAAACGTTGATTCCAACTCCGGGATGCTTGCTTCTGTCCATAAATGGAGCGCTGAAGCTTGCATACCTTGTCAACATCTTTAGGATCGACAAAACCCTTGGGTTATACCATATACAACTCTTCCTCAATGTCACCATTAAGGAATGCCGTTTTGACATCCATCTGCCAAATCTCATAATCGAAATGTGCAGCAATTGCTAACAAAATCCTCACAGACTTTAGCTTCGCTACTGGTGAGAAAGTCTCATCATAGTCAACTCCTTGAATTTGTCGGAACCCTTTCGCGACAAGTCGAGCTTTATAGACGGTAACATTACCATCAACATCTATTTTTCTCTTGAAAATCCATTTGTTCTCGACAGCCTTACGGCCATCCGATAAGTCCACCAAAGTCCACACTTGGTTTTCGTACATGGATCCCATTTCGGATTTCATGGCTTCTAGCCATTTGTCGGAATCTGGGCTCACCATAGCTTCTTCATACGTCATAGGGTCATCAGCGTTGTCCACCGACATGACGTTCAAGGCAGAGTCATACCAATCAGGAGTGGTACGAACCCTCGTTGACCTGCGAGGTTCAGTAGTAACTTCGTTTGAAGTTTCATGATCATTATCATTAGCTTCCTCTCCAATTAGTGCAGGCGGCACCAAAACATCTTCCGGTGCTGCGCTACTCTCAAATCCGAGAGAAGGTTCAATAACCTCATCGAGTTCTACTTTCCTTCCAGTCACCTCCTTCGAGAGAAACTCCTTCTCAAGAAAGGATCCATTCTTTGCAACGAAAACTTTGCCTTCGGATCTATGATAGAAGGTATACCCAATTGTTTCTTTAGGGTATCCTATGAAGACGCATTTCTCCGCTTTGGGTTCTAGCTTATCAGGTTTTAACTTCTTTACATATGCTTCGCAACCCCAAACTTTAAGGAACGACAACTTAGGTTTCTTACCAAACCACAATTCGTACGGTGTCGTTTCAACGGATTTAGATGGTGCCCTATTTAAAGTGAATGCGGCTGTCTCTAATGCATAACCCCAAAATGATAACGGTAAATCTGTAAGAGACATCATAGACCGAACCATATCTAAGAGAGTTCGATTACGATGTTTGGACACATCATTACGCTGTGGTGTTCCCGGCGGTGTCAACTGGGAAAGTATTCCATATTTCTTTAAATGCATGCCAAACTCATAACTCAGATATTCACCTCCGCGGTCAGAACGCAGAAACTTAATCTTCTTGTTACGATGATTTTCCACTTTACTTTGAAATTCCTTAAACTTCTCGAAAGTTTCGGACTTATGTTTCATAAAGTAGACATACCCATATCTACTCAAGTAATCCGTGAAAGTGAGAACATAACGATATCCACCACGCGATGCTACACTCATTGGACCGCACACATCGGTATGTATTATTTCCAATAAGTCTGTAGCTCGCTCCATTGTACCAGAGAATGGAGTCTTAGTCATTTTTCCCATTAGACATGCTTCGCATCTTTCAAGTGATTCAAAATCAAGTGATTCAAGAAGTCCATCTGAATGGAGTTTCTTCATATGCTTCACTCCAATGTGACCAAGACGACAGTGCCACATGTATGTAGAATTATCATTCAATTTTATTCGTTTAGCATCTATGTTGTGAACATGTGTATCACTACTATCGAGATTCAGTAAGAATAAACCATTTATCTCAGGTGCATTACCATAAAAGATATTACTCATATAAATCGAACAACCTTTATTCTCGGACTTAAAAGAGTAACCGTCTCGCAATAAACAGGATCCAGATATAATGTTCATGCTTAACGCAGGCACCAAATAACAATTATTTAAATTTATAACTAATCCCGAAGGTAGATGTAGAGGGAGCGTGCCGACGGCGATCACATCAACCTTGGAGCCATTTCCAACACGCATCGTCACCTCGTCTCTTGCCAGTCTTCGTTTATTCCGCAGCTCCTGTTCGAGTTACAAATATGAGCAAACGAACCAGTATCAAATACCCAGGCACTACTACGATTACTAGTAAGATACACATCTATAACACATATATCAAATATACCTTTCTTCTTGATGTTGTCGTTCTTCAGATCCGCCAGGTACTTGGGGCAGTTACGCTTCCAGTGACCAGCACCCTTGCAGTAGAAGCACTCAGTTTCAGGCTTAGGACCAGCCTTGGGCTTCTTAGCAGGTGCGGCAGCTTTCTTGCCGTCCTTCTTGAAGTTGCCGTTCTTAGGCTTGCCCCGTCTCTTGAAATTGGTGGTCTTATTGACCATCAACACTTGGTGCTCCTTCTTTATCTCCACTTCAGCAGTTTTCAGCATGGACGACAGTTCAGACAACGTCTTATTCATGCAGTGCATATTGTAGTTCATCACAAAGTTCTTGTAACTTGGTGGCAGTGATTGAAGGAGACGGTGAATCCCCAATTCATTAGGAATCGATATTCCCAACTCTTGGAGCTTCTTAGCGTACCCAGACATGGTGAGCACGTGCTCGCTAACGGAGCTTCCCTCTTCCATCTTACAGTTAAAGAATTTTTCGGAGGCCTCATAGCTCTCCATGGCAGCGCGAGTCTCAAAAATTAGCCTGAGCTCCTTAATGATCTCGAACGGGTCGTGGTGCTCAAAACGCTTCTGGAGCTCCGATTCTAAACCGTACAGGATGGCACACTAAACTGTGGAGTAATGATTTTTCCGAGTGGCGAAAACATTCTTTTCTTCATCGGTGGCATTATCTGCAGGTGGGTCACCTAGCGGTGCATCGAGCACATAGGTCAACTGACCAGCCCTGAGGACGATCTTCAGTCCACGGAACCAGTCCGTGAAATTGCTTCCATTGTTCTTAAGCTTTTCTTTCTCTAGGAACGCATTGAAATTGATGGAGGGGGTCGCCATAATCTACAACAATTTGCAAGTAGTTTAGACTAAGTTTATGACAAATTGAGTTCAAATTTAATTATTAAACTAACTAGGTGAACTCCCACTCAAAACAACATCCCTCACATTGTCTTAGTGATTACACGAACCAAGTCCACTACACCAAGTCCGATCTTCACGAGACAAGATGTAGTTTCATCGGCGAACAATCTTCATGTTCATCATATCATTTATATGACTCATGCTCTACCTTTCGGTATTCCGTGTTCCGAGACCATGTCTGTACATGCTAGGCTCGTCAAGATAACCTTAGTTTCCGCATGTGCAAATCTGGCTTGCACCCGTTGTATGCACACGTAGAATCTATCACATCCGATCATCACGAGATGCTTCGAAACGACGAGTCTTAGTAACGGTGCCAACTAAGGGTGAACACTTTATTACTTGATATTTAGTGAGAGGGATCATCTTATAATGCTACCGTCGCGATCTAAGCAATACAAGATGCATAAAAGATTAACATCACAGGCAATTCATAATTAGTGTGATATGATATGGCCCTTTCTTCTTGCGCCTTTGATCTCCATCTCCAAAGCACGAACATGATCTCCATCATCACCAACATTGCGTCAAGGTCAGTGGCGCCGATTCATGGTTGTCCATCATCACCAACAACTATTACAACTACTTGGAATAAAGCTATTACAAGATGAATAGACACGCATGTCTTAACAGAATTTAAAGACAACCATTAGGCTCCTGCCGGTTGCCATATTACAACAAGGATCATTGCATACATCAAATACAATCACAATCACATGATGGCCATATCACATCACAAAACCCCTGCAAAAACAAGTTAGATGCCTCTAATTTTCTTTGCATGTTTTACGTGGTTTGGGGCTTTCGCATAAGATCGATCTTACCTACGAACAAGGACCACAACGTTGATACAAGTGTTGTCAAGATGCTCATTGTAAATTGAATCTTAACTATGGTGGGAAAGACAGACACCCGCAAAGCCACTTGTGCAAAGCAAGTTGCACGTCAAGCGTGGAGCAAGTCTCATGTGCGATGACATGTAATGTTAGCCCGAGCCGCTTCATCCCACCATGCCGCAAGATGCAAAGTACACGCTAAGACACCGACAACAAAAGCATCAACGCCCACAAAAACATTGTGTTCTACTCGTGCAACAGATCTACGCATAGATACGGCTCTGATACCACTGATGGGTTCGTAGCATGGAAAACAAAAAAATTCTACCGCAAGAACGAACAAAACCCAGATCTAATCTAGATAAAAGCCAAGATCTAATCTATTAGATATGAGCAACGAGATAGATAGGAACTAACCCTCGTAGATCCGAAAGCGTTAACGAGATTAGATCTCGTGGTTGATGTAGTCGATCACTTGCCGATCTCAAAATCGTGTGGACGATCCTTCCGGCGTCGCGTTCCGGCAGCGCTCCCGCAGTCGGTCAAGTTGACGATCCTTCCGGCGCCGCGTTTCGGCAGCGCTTCCGCAGTCGGTCACACGTGCGGAGTCAAAGCAGACCTTCCTCTCCCCGTTCCAGCGAGCAGCGGAGGTAGTAGATCTTCTCCATGGAATCCCAGCAGCACGACGGCGTGGTGGTGGTGGTGGAGTAGAGAATTCTACAGGGCTTCGCCTATGCCTGTGCAGAAGAAAGGTGGAGGACAGAGGCGGCATAGATTGGAGTTGTGTGAGAGGGCTTGGAGGGGGCGCCCCTGCCCTTCTATTTAAGGGGGGGAGGCACGCCTGGGGAGGGGGAGTCCTAGTAGGACTCCCCTCCTATGGCCGGCGGTGGGAAGGGGGGAGGAGTCCTCCTCCCCCACGAATCCGTCTCTTGCCCCACTAGGTTTCCTTTGACCCTTTCTTGGTTTTCAAGCAAACTCCAAGAAATCCTCTAGAACCTTCCAGAACATTCCGAAACCTTCTAGAACCCTCATACAAATACTCCGGAACATTTCCTAACTCAGAAAATGATCCCCTATATATGAATCTTATTCTCCGGACCATTCCGGATCTCCTCGTGATGTCCCGGATCCATTCCGAGACTCCGAACAACATTCGGTCTCCAACGCACATTCCATATCTACTTAAAACAACTTCGAACCTTAAGTGTGTCACCCTACGGTTCGTGAATATGTAGACATGATAGAGACACATCTCCTATCAATAACCATCAGCGGGACCTGGAGATCCATAATGGCTCCCACATACTCAACGATGACTTCGTGATCGATTGAACCATTTACATACGAAACCAATTCCCTTTGCCACGCGATAATATACTTATCCGAGGTTTGATCGTCAGCATGTCCATACCTAGTTCTACCTCGTTACTGATAAGTACTCTTTACTCGTTCCGTGATATGTCATTCCTTGTGACCCAGTCACATGCTTGCAAGCTAACTAGATGACATTCCACCGAGAGGGCCCAGAGCATATCTATCCGTCATATGGATGGACAAATTCCAATCTTGGTCCATGCGCTTCAACACATACTTTCAGAATACCCAATGACACCTTTATGACCACCCAGTTACGAAGCGGTGTTTGATGTCATCAAAGTACCCATCCGGTGATGGTGATTAACACAACCTCATGGTCGAAGGATTAGGTTACTATGCATTTAAAAGCTTACAGCAATACGAACTTAATGACTTGATCTTTATGCTACGCTTACTATGGGTGTGTGTCCATCACATCATTCTCCTAATGATATAACCTTGTTATTAATCACATCCAATGTCCATGATCAGGAAACCATGATCATCAATTAATCAACAAGCTAGTTTAACAAGAGGCTTACTAGGGACTCTCTTATGTTTACAAAACACACATGTATTAGTGTTTCCTAATAATACAATTATAGCATGGGATGTAAAC
Source organism: Avena eriantha (assembly GCA_910589775.1). Classification (NCBI taxonomy): domain Eukaryota; kingdom Viridiplantae; phylum Streptophyta; class Magnoliopsida; order Poales; family Poaceae; genus Avena; species Avena eriantha. The sequence goes on from OU342740.1 coordinate 491,944,124, forward strand.
ATTCATCATAAACACAAAGATATAATAATAACCACTTTTATTATTGCCTCTTGGGCATATCTCCAACAAGATACTCCTAGAGCACACTGTTCGCCGGTGCGGCGGTCCGACTACATGCACCGTGCCTCGCGCAGGCAGTCCACCCTACAGTCGTACATGGGATTCGTGCTCCTGAACAAAATAACCACTATGTCGGACATGAATCCCAGCGTCAGAGGAATACCAACGGCATGTCGGGCACGTCAGAGGACTCCCGACGGTGTGCCGGACATGACTTCCTTCATCGGAGGACTACAAACAACATGCCAGACACGTGTCCTGGTGGCGTGTTGGACGATGTCGGAACACTCGCGGCATGCTGGACATGAGTCCGCCGCCGGACGTCCCACTGCTCCCTGTCTTGTCCGAAGGAATCACCATATAGCTAGCTAGTTCCTTGTATGTGGTGTGCGTGCTTTTGCATGCGGTGGTACCCATTTGATTGAATAGTTCTAGACCCATTTCCGATAATGGTTCCAACCACAGGTGTCGGCTCAGTCCAGTTTGGTTCAGGTGAAAATTACAGTAGGTTTGGTTTTGGTTGGGTTTGTGTACATATCAAATGGGTTTGGTTTTGGTTCCTGTGCCAACTTCACTCACGTGGGTTTGGATGAGGTATGGTTTAGATCTCAAACCATTCTCACGTTTGATCTGATACGGGTTACCCAGATTTGGGTTTCCACCGAAACAACTAGCCAGGTGGCGGGAGCTTTGCAGCAACGACGCCTTCAACAAGGTAATGATGTCCGAGGATGCTGCCGTCGGCTCTTACCACATTCATTTTTATAGATTAGTACCATGGTAGGGGTCAATCAAGCAAATCCCAAAGCTGACTCCCGAACAGCTGCCAAACTCCTCTACTTATCTTCTCTCTTCAGACTCACTGAACCTTCTCAATCTCAAAGACTTCCTTTGCACTGAGATCACAATTAAAAACCTTCCTTCTCATAAGAAGGAAAACCTTGTGCGTGATAGAATCTTCTTTCGCATCCTGAAGAGAGACCGTGGGCTCTTCCAGAGAGTGGTTCAAGTGACTACTAGTGGAGTCATTGATTAAGCATGTCAGCTCTTGACCGACATTCATACAGACACATGTACTAGCTGAGTGACATTGCCTTTTGGGCATGGCTCGTCCCCCCCTACTTTTGGGCATGGCGCGTCTCCCTACTTACGCACATTATCATAAAACCGAAATCTTTACCAAACCACCCAATGACGAGCCGAGAGCATAAACCGGTCTAGCATACCTTTAGTGTGAACCATCGCACATCCTCCAGAATTCGCTACCACCATTTTCCACCGATCGTGATCCAGCCGTTGACCTTGTCAGGTTTGTCGTCGACGCCGCCACGACGCTAGACAACACCTCCGTCATGCGCACGTCCATCAACACACATCCGCCGCAGAGACCCCGCTGCTCCACGCTGCCGAGACCCGCTACCATCGACGTGGTAGATGAAACACCACTCCACCAACAGACCCCTCCAGACACCTTGTGGTCTAAATCGATGCCATCAAGAGGGAGAATGACACTGAAGTGCCGCCATCATCCGACCCGGGATACCCAGATCTGGGTTTCCACCAAAACACCAGGTGGTGGGTGCTTTGCAGCAACGACGCCTTCAACAAGGTAACGATGTCTGAGGACGCCATGTCGTAGTTGGCTCTGACCGCGTCATTTTTGTAGATTAATACCATGTCGATCAAGCAAATCCCAAAACTGACCCCCGAACAGCCGCCGAACTTCTCTACTTATCTTGTCTCTTCAGACTCACTGAACCTTCTCAATCTCAAAGACTTCCTTTGCACTGAGATCACAATTAAAAACCTTCCTTCTCATAAGAAGGCAAACCTTGTACGCTGATAGAAACTTCTTTCGCATCCTGAAGAGAGACCTTGGGCTCTTCCAGAGAGTGGTTCAAGTGACTATAGTAGTGGAGTCATTGATTAAGCATGTCAGCTCTTGATCGACATTCATAGAGACACATGTACTAGCTGAGTGACATTGCCTTTTGGGCATGGCGCGTCCCCCCTACTTGTGGCCATGGAGGGCAAACTGAGAAAGATCTGCACTACTGCACGTAACATCGACTGGATTTCCTATACGCACTCCATTAAGCCAGAAGCTAAAGGCCGTGACAACGCGTGTTCTGGTACACCTGTGCGTAGGCATGGCACATAATCCAAGATCCACCGGCTGTTGTGGCGATGCCTGCAGGTGCAAGGTACAGCCAGTCAGCCGCCACCTCATTTATCGACGGATCCATCCGGGACAATCGGAGCGCCACCTCGATCTGCAGGGGAATCCTGCTTCCTGCCTGCAGGCCCTGCAGGGTTCATCGTACCAGACACTTCTACGTCGCCTAGCGTCGACCTCTACATCATTTTTTGGGTACGTGCCTCCATCAAGCCGGCCGTTTTTCGTTAACACGGCATAGGGCACATTCTGCATTTTTATACGCCGCCTACGTGCTGCTGTAACTATCGTCACACGACTCCATGGTAGTCATGTGACGATAGTTGCACGTTCCCGATCAGGCGCATGTCACTTTCGCAAAAAAAAAGGCGCATGTCACTTTCGCTGATCTCGATCTTCTGATTCCATACCATCATGGGCGGAGCCAGCAGGGGGTTGAGCCTGGTCGGCCGACCCAGCTCACCAAAACTTTGCAGGGTAGCCCACGATAGAATATGTGTTAGAATTTAATTTAACCTGACCGTGTTACACTAACCCTGTACGTGAGCTCTAACGCATCGGTCTCTGTAATCTCCTTTGATATACAAAGATATGACGCCATGACTGTGAGTATTCGTTGTGCATCTTCTCCCAAATTATTACTCTCCCCGTTCCCTAATGTAAAATCTTCTACTCCCTCCGTCTAGAAATAACGACTTGGATATATCTATATTTGTTTGTATCTGTAAACTAAAACATGTCTAGATACATACGAATCTAGACAAATCCAAGTCACTTATTTTTAGACGGAGCGAGTAGATATTTTAAATTAGACTAGATTCGGGCTAAAATGGATGAACCTAAACGTAAAACATGTCTAGGTACATGCATTTTCAAAAAAGTTAGAATGTCTTACATTAGTGAACGGGGAAGTATTATTGTCTTGCAGATCATGTGACTCGTACTACTCGTGTCGACCTTCCCGGAACTGTCAAAGTTGGGCAAAAAAAAGAGCATCGCTCTCTCGAGTGGCCGAGAGACGGGAACTGAAAAATCTCCCTCAATTCCTAATCCCCCGCCATCACAGTCCACCGCCGTGCCACGCTCCTATCACGTGAAGCCAGTTCTCATTCTCCCGCTCGCGTGTAGTCGTCTGCCTATGGCCTGCCTACATCGATGCCGAGCGGCACCATCGGCGTGCACTGATGGACACCTAGGAGGAGGCGGCTTGGATATACGCTAAGCAAGAGGAAGAGGGCGCGCTTAAAACCAAGTGCTGGGAGTCCATGTTAAGTTTCCAAGTCGTTTTTTTGTTATTTCATGTTTTGGTAGTTATTCTTTACCGGTTATGAAAACTGAATCGTTTTGGGCTATTTGTTTTGTCGTATAGAGTTTCTTTTGTGCCTAATTTTTTTTAGACCTTATAAGTTTGACCCCCTCATCTCAATTCCTAGCTCCGCCACTGCATACCATGCATGCTACTACTATACCGCTATATAGAAGAAAGAAATTAACTTACTAAGACATCTGCACCGGCGCATCCTAAATTGTCGTCGGCAGCAGCACCGTCAAAGCCCTACTGAAAACGCCGGCAGTGCTAGCCTAGATCGAGGGAATACCGTCTCACGGCGGCGAACCCTAAATGCCGAATCTCAAACAAATTTTTGCAAACAAAATACGTACTAAATAACGCCTATCTAGTTAGTGTTTGTACTTATTTTGGACGGCGGCGCGCCTTCGGCTCGTGCCAGTGTTTGTAGTCGTCGCTAGGTGGTCCAATGACCTATTTGTAATTTTTATTATTTTTAGGACTCTTGTACTGCTGTTGATGATTATTATTAATAGATCGGTGGAATTTCGCAAAAAAAAGAAACACTAGTCTACTGGCGGCCGAAGACGCAAAGTCATCGCCGCCGTCATTGCCCCACGCCTCGTCGAAGTTTTCCTCCGGCTGCGGCTTGGGTGCCACCGCTTGTGATGGCGACGACGGCTCTTCTGTCGCATTAGGCGTGTCGGTGAGGTCGATGTTGGCGCCGCTGTCCTCCATGGACCACCATTGCGCGAATGTGTTGGTGCCTGGCTAGGAGGTGTTGTAAGATACCGCCATGATCTCTGCTTTTCTTGGCACATCGTTAGGGTCATTGGGGTCCACGTAGGCCGCCTGGAGTTCCAGCTCCACCTCCCACCGCGCCTTCTCCTTCTTCGGCGACAGCATGCAAGCCAACTTCTTCGGTTGCTGGTGAGAATGGCAGCCACGCGGCGGCGATAATGGGTTCTCCTAGTTCGAGCACTAGAGGGACAGGTGGACGCACATCTGCGATGGCTGCTTCTCCGGCTTCGGGTGAAGCGGTGATGCCCCTCACGGACCCGGTTTGCGGATAACGATGTCGCCGCGGAGGCGAGGAGATGGGTACAACGTCAACACTATGTGGTGCTCGTTGATGGTAGGCCGTCAGTGCATCACCCTCACGAGTGGGGGCGACGTAGTCGGCGACAGAGAGGTTCCATCCGCATGACATACGGTAGTCCAGTGACGCTAGGAGGCTGTTCTGGTATACCACCGTCACCTCCTCGATGCTGAGGTTGTGCCCGTGGAGGACCACGACCACCTCCTTGCCCTTGCGGGGGCAACCGGCCTCGTCATTGTGCGCTACTTGCCGGCGAGCTGCACTGGGAAGGGGAATGTGAGGAGGCGATGTGTGTTGAGGTTTTATTGTCGGTTCCGACGTCAGGCGGTGGCGAAGCTAGAGCATACGACAACCGGTTGCCTATGGGTGCCACACCACAGAAAATTAATCATTTCAGGGGTGCACATATGGTGAAAGTTGTTGTTTTATAAAGAAAAATGTTTCTACCCGGTATCCCGTGCACCCCATGGCTACATGTGTATCCGCCAGTGGCGTCAGGAGTCACACTGGCACGCGTCGGCGCGATGAGACAAGTCGGTTTCACCGCAAATTCCCGGCCATTTAAGTCTGCTGATCGCCGCTGACCGGCGTGACGGGACATGCCAACGCTCCCTTGCCGGCCCATCTGGGTCAGTGTTGGATTGGGTTTGCGCCCGCGGTTTCTTTGGCCTAGAAAACGGCCGGCTAACTATTGAATGCGCCGGTGTGAGTCCAGAACCATGCTGGAGTTCGGTTAGGGTGGATTTGAAAAGCTACAGGAGATCGATAAGTTGCTAATTTAGCTAAGTCAACTCCACTATGGAATCTACCTCTCTATAAGAGAAAGGGCAATAGTAGAGTCAGCTGTTGGCTATAAGCCATGTTCATGTCATCTAGAGTCATTATAATAGCCAACATGTATAATAATTAGAGATCAAAATATAGTATTTTATTAATGTATGACACTTTTCACTCTCACATAGTGTCTAGGCACGTGCTGCAGCTGGCTCTTAACTAAGCACACACTCCTCTTCTCTCTCCTCTTCTCTGTCATCCAACTAAGCTCAAATATACTATTTTAATTCTTATAATCTGCTGACTGGACTTTACTGTACTTGCTCTAAGAGGGTATTCCCAACGAGACAATAACAATGAGTCCTATACGTCTATTGGGCGATGTACTGCAGCTGCCGGTGGAGATGCCGAAGAGCGTGAGGGCCAGTAGTCACGCATGCATCCGTGTGAGATGCAAGCAAGCATCCAAATGTTCCCCTTTCAGGTATCTGCATGACATACTAGTCTTTGTTTGTATGTATACATACGCACAGCTAATTAATTAAGCTTTGGATCATTGGGGAGATCGATGGTGAGTTTTTCCAATCGCTAATCAACATCTCTGCCCTTTCGCTGTTCTACAAGCGTATAGGAGTTTTCAAGAAAATAAATAATACTACACGAGCATACATGCGTACGTACGTACGTCGAGAGGTAGTAGAGCCCAGGATGCACACATTGCATGCCGACCTGGTCGCACAGTAGGCGTGAAAAGGAACGCGGGATTTACCCCCAGTACACACATGCCTCCCGTTCTTAATTTCAACTCTTAATCTACGTACATCATTATTGGTGATCGAAACACGCTTGAGTATACATCTCTAACATTCTCGATCTCGGTCGACGTCGCCGCGTCGCAAGCTCGCAATAATGCAACCAGCCAATCGTCCACGCTGGCTGGCTTCCGCAACAAACCATCTCTTCCGTGTCGCTTTTAACCTCACTGCTAGCTTAGCTCCCTCCCGTGTTCCAAGCTAGTGGGCAGAAGCAGTGGCTTATGCCTCACTTGTCGTCCCCCTTTCATGTCGATTCAGCCTGCAGTTCTCTGCACCTGATGACACGAGAGTGTGTTAGCTAGGGGCATCTAGCCCGATCTATCGGTTAAATCCCGATATGACCGAGAAGCTCCTGGCGACACGATCGGTCCTGCAGGGGCGAGCGAGCGGTGACAGCTGAAAAGAACGGTAAAAAACGATAATGTTTCCCTTCTCGATCGATCGATGGAACTCGCGCCTTGGAATTACAGCATTTTACGGTTCACACTGCAGCAGCTAGCATTTTGTCCCAGCTAGCTGAGCGATGGTGCGGTGGCCACCGGTACGAGAACATCTGGCGACACCAACCCGTGAGGGTCGCGCAGCTGTGACTGTGATCAATCCATGAGCGTTGGGTGATCGGTCGTTCGAGTTGGATGCGCGGTGTCCGGAGTTGCTTTCAGGCTGAAACGACCCGGAGAAGATTTGCAGTTCTGGACTTCTGGACTTCTGAAGAAAATATATATACTAGCAGTAGAATGTAGGCCTTTGGTTTGGTCCTGACGGGCGTACGTCGTTGATCGATTTAACGTACGGCCGGTCTCAAAATATGTCACTTCGGTACCTACTAACAGGGGACAAGAATTAGAGATAAAGCTAGTATTACACTCTGGATAAAAAGCTGCTGTTGACGCACGCACATGATTAGGTATAAACGACCGAGACAATTCTTCGATATTACGGTTCAGTTTAGTAGAGTATAGTAGATCCTTTGTAGAGTATAGTAGATCCCTATGCTGTTCTTGGCATATGGTCATGATGTCAAAATATTTGTTCGAATGGACATGTAGAAATGAGGCTCGTCTTTCCTTGTTTCGTGCACAGAGAGCAAATCAAATCGCGTGTCATGATGTGGCAAAAATCCTAGCCGCACACATCATGATTTCAACGTATTGGTGTTTCTCATATTTGAAAACCTGTGTAAGTTTCATATATACGTTGAAGTTCTTAAATATGGCGAAATCTAGGCTGAGTTTGAAAATACAAGGTTCCGTAGTATGTACCAGATTTTTTATTTGACTAACCGCTACCGGGTCGCTCGGGCGAGGCGACCCTGGGGAGCCCCCGCCGAACCCTAGCCAGCCGCCGCCGTCGCTCCCCCACCAAACACGACCACACATGCGCAGAGATTCGCACTTTCTATTTTGCATTTTAACCCCCACCAAATCTTCAAATCATGGTGAGTGGATAAGTAGGGAGGACAAACCCTAATGCACCAGGCCAGATCTCACTGGCCGCCTCCGTGCGTGTGTGACGCCGCCACCTTCCCCGTCGCGCCGGCGCCGCCCCGACCCATCCACGCGTCGTCGCTGTCCACGCGCCGCAGCCCAATCCCGTCGATGCGCCGCCACCTCGACCCACCCCTGACGGGGCAAGAAGAGACCACCGCCGGGTACCCCGCCTCGACCTGGGCGTCGGTGGATCCCCTCTCTATTTATTCCATTCCCTTTGATTTTTGCTCATTCTTTTTGGATTTTATGTTTGAATCCATGCGAGGAACTTTGTAATTTCTTAGCCTGATCCATGTAATAATTTGGGAAGAACTTGTGTGTGACGAATATGAAGAACTTTGTAGATACTTTACTTGCTCCTTGTAAAAATTTGGGAAGAACTTTGTAGTTCTACCAAAAATGCGTGTGAAGAATACAAGTACTTCATAGATACTTTTGCAGATTGAATTGAACCATTGCAAAGAACTTTATAACCACTGTTAAAGTTCTGTCAAAACGGGAAGGACTTGTTGATATGTATTTTCCTGAAAGTTTGAGGACGTTTTTGCAGAAATGTGGCACCAATCTCGAAGCAACCGATGGCTAGGGATTCCTGCTGTGCGCCCAAAACGTTGGAGAAAATGCGCGTTGCTTATCTACCATTTTAGGTAAATGAATATCTCCCGTAGAAAAAGAGGTGCAAATTAGTTAGTGACAAAACCGAGGTTACCTTCCAACCTTCTTGAGTTCAAACAAATTGAATTAGTTTTCCAAAGTATTGTGACTTTAGAACTTCATTTCATTGAACTAAAGGGGTTATAGGTACCCTGAAGGGAAGGGTTATCAATTTGCACCCCTAGCATGGAAGAAATTGTACTTCCTCCGTACGGAAATAAGTGACTCAGATGGCTAGAATATTCAAGCGAACCATACAGAAACTCTCGGAAATCACGGTCCACCGATCGCTAGCAACGTACAGTCAGAAACGTCGACGCGTACAGTCAGCAAATCATGATCGGACACCGGAGCAAGCCGAGACCATGGCCCCCGGAGATGACGCAGGGGGCTTTCTTCGCCTTCCGGTTTCCGAGATGGCTATCAGGAAAACCCTGCTCGTTGCCGCAAGGAAGAGAGCACGGAGCCGTGACTCCATGGGCAAAAAGCCCGCGCCCTTATCCTACATGGCAATAACCGATCGAGCTCGATCGATCCAGATGGCGCCGCGTCGCGTGACCCTCCAATCATGGAGCACCGTCGCGCTCCCTGCCACTGCCAATAATTTATGCGTGTTGCTTCCGACGTGTATCTTCCCTTCCGTTCCCGTTTCCTGATCGATCGATAGATCGAGCTAGTAGAGCCCAAATTTACTTAGTTTTGCCATCATCAGGAATACAGTCCTTCCAGTTTGAAATTCAGAATTTACATATACGTTAGCACCACACGTCCTTGAGATTCTTTTTGAAATATTGCTACTACTGCGGCTTGTGTGTTCGCATGTGAGATGTCCCATTTGGATTGGGTATGTGTAATTGCCAATTTACCGTCTAAGTTCAGATATATCCTCACAGGGGCACGTGTAATGTGAAACTAACCGGGGAGAGAATCGGATTTTGACAGCTTTCACATTTTACATCCATATATATAGAGTGGTGATGTTCACGCATTGTACTGTTGATCAGCGTGTGCTGGCAATTATTCATTTTCAACACACAGTTTTAGTGTACCTACAAATCAAGATAATACTATATATACTAGTGGCATTATTTTATGAATAAACTGGGCATTTGAATTTGTTTTATAAGTATTTGTTTTAACTTTATCTCAGAGATTACCTTATACTACCACTACAATATATAGACACTACGGGAATCGTTGATAACGCTGACGGCAATTGCCGCCGGCATAGGCCTGTAAACCGTAGGCGTAGCTTGTGCCGACGGCCACCGTCAGCATAGATCGCGTCAGCGTAGCAGGTTCACCGTCGGCGTAGCGATGACCGTCGGCGTAGCTACCTATGCCGATGGTTTAGGGAACCCGTCGGCATAGCCTGGCCGTCAGCGCAGGCAAACTAACGGATAGGGACTAACGTCGCAAGCAGCCGTGCCGACGGTTATACCGTCAGCGTAGCGTGCTTCCATAAATTCGTGCTATTGTAACGCCGACGATAATACCGTAGGCATAGCTTGCTTCCACGAAGGTGTGCCGTTATCACGCCGACAACAATACCGTAGGCGTAGCTCGCTTCTAGTATGGTGTGCTATTGTAACGCCGACGGTAATACCGTAGTCATAGATTGCTTCCTGTAAAATATGCTATTGTAGCGGCCGGTTGTAAAAAAATTCAAAAAAATAATTTATTTTTTCTCAATTTTTTTAATATTTGAATATTTTGACTCATCTCTCACTTAGAATATTTTTAACACTAATTATACTTAATCTTTCATCAAATTGTAGTCTTGGTCAAACTTCCCGATCGGTCACCCATCCTAACACTAGTCCACCCCCAGCATGCTTAACTTCTCCGTTCCTTCCGAATCAGTTTCCGCGAAGCAATTTGTATCTTGTTGTTAATACTATGATATCAATCCTATTAACCCTTATATCATTATGCCACATGTTTTTATCGTTTGATATTACCAACAATTATTTAAGTAAATAACAACGAATAAGTAAAATATTATTAAATTCAAATAAAAATATAATGATTTTACTTTTTTGTATTTTTTATTAATATGGAATATTTAATATCTTTAAATCCGTAAATCGGAACTCAACAAATCATATGTCTAAATTGATCAGAAAAATGAGAGGAATCTAAATATGATATCCATACCAAATTATCATAAACTATACTGTGATTTTAGCGAAACTGTAAGTCAATGGCAATACTATAGGCATAGCTTGCTTTGAGGAAGATGGCGCGGTTGTAACGCCGACGGCAAAACCGTTGGCATAGCTTCTAGGAAGGTGGCGCAGTTGTAACGCCGACGACAATACTGTAGGCGTAGCTTGTTTTTAAGAAGGTGACGCAGTTGTAACGCCGACGACAATACCATAGGCGTAGCTTATTTCGAGAAAGGTGGCATAGTTATAATGCCGATGACAATACCGTAGGCGTAGCTTGTTTCTAGGAAGGTGGCGCAGTTGTAACGCCGACAACAATACCGTAGGCGTAGCTTGTTTCTAGGAAGGTGGCGCAGTTGTAACGCCGACGACAATACCGTAGGCGTAGTTTTTTCTAGGAAGGTGGCGCGGTTGTAACGCCGAGGGCAATACCGTAGGCATAGCCTGTTTCTAGGAAAGTGGCACAGTTATGACCCTTACGGCAATACTGTCGGCATAGACTGCTTCCAGGAAGGTGAAGCATTTATAATGCCGACAACAATACCTTAGGCGTACCTTTCTTCTAGGAAGGTAGTGTAGTTGTAACGCCGACGGTTAGACCATAGGCGTAGGTTGCTTCTAAGAAAGTGGCACAGTTGTAACGCCGACGGCTATACTGTAAGCATCAATGTTTCCAGGTGCTGTGCCGACGATAAGGCTGTCGGCATAGCTTCCGCAGCGACGCCGTCCACCCTCCGTTTCCAAAAGGGACAGGGCGGCCACGTGGCCGCTACCTGTACCGACGGTCGTGTTACGCCGACGGTGGCCGTCGGATCAGGTTGTACTACGCCGACCGTGATATTGGGCTGACGGTGGCCGTCGGCATCCGCTTGCTACGCTGGCGATATAGCTACACCGACGGTTTTCTTTTACTGTGGGCATATCTCGGCTATGCCGATGGTCCCGATGTTTGGGCGTCGGCGTAACTATTACCGTTGGCAACGTCTGCCATTCCCGCAGTGAGATGTCCTGTAGTGACACTTCTCTAGAGGCATCGCACAATTCGCCTCTAATGAATTGTCATATAATCATGTAGAGCCACCCATTTTTTTTCATGTCGAGGTACTCGTCTGAGGCAACATAGAACAAAAAGTATGTGTCCTATATAGGGCATTTTGTCATAAATAGGGAGGAATACACGCTCAAAAGTATTTACAGAGATACTTAACACATTTCCACAAAATAATCATGTAGATGAGACTTTCGAGACATCGTAGAAAACCAACCATACATACACTTAGATATATAGTCTGGGGTACTATTTGTATTTAGAAGAGATACTTTCATGAATTCCACGCATGTATATACTGGTCATAAGAATTTTCCTCGGGTCCGAGTTGGTTAGGGGAGTAAGTGCTAAGTAGGTTCTATTAAGGTATTGAGTTTGAGGATTGCTTCAAAATATTTGTTTTTTACATATCGAAACCATGCGAACGAAAAGCTTGGCATTTTGTTATCAAACACTTCCAGGACCTCTTTGGTTTGTAGGATTTTCATAGGAATTTTGAAGGGTTATAGTCATAAGGATTTTTTTTGTTTAAGCCATTGGAACAACATGATTGGGTTTAACGAATTCCTATGGAATCCATTCATATGCCACTAGCACGAAAACCTTATAGCAGTCATTTCTCTAGTGGCGCGCATAATAAAATACGCGCTATTACTTCCTTGCAAAATACTAATGGTGCTCGAATAAGCGTGAACTCCACCGCTAAACTCTAGTGATGGTGTCCGCAAATATGCAAACGCCACCAGAAAAAGGGTTCCACAAGTGCAGCCGGGGGAAACGCAGTGGTGTCGTTCGAATAAAATGAACGCCACTCATACATATAGTACTGGTGGCGTTGATATGTCTGAACACCACCGCTAAAGTTACCCCGTCGATACCCCCACTCGTGTCGCACGCACACGCGCACACACACACAAACACACACTCGCACTCGCACACGCACATCGCCTGGCGCCACCGCCGCCCTGCATTCGACGCTCTCCCTCTCCTCTCCCAACCCATGGTGTGTCCTCTGCTGCGTGCCAGCCGCATCCGATGCCCTCTCCCTCCCTCCTCTCGCTCTCCTTCACCCTACCCACACCGCTCGATCCGACGGCCGTCGCATTCACTCGAGACGCCTCCACCGCGGCAAACGCCCCATCCCCGAGAAGTCCGCCACCGTAAATCACCCCATCCCAAGCCGCCGACCATCGCAACTGCCCCATACCCGAGCCATTGGCCGCCGGCCGCCGCACCGGCACCAACCACGTCCTCGGTGAGCCACCAATTGCGCCTCCGATCCCTTTTTTAATTGCAATTGAGAAATTTTAGGCATTCTAGATAGAGATTTTTAGATAGAAATTTTAGAAACTTAGGCTCAAATTTTAGATGGAGATTTTTAAATAGAGATTTTAGAAACTTAGGCTCAAATTATAGATAGAGATTTTTAGTTAGTGTTTTTAGATAGATATTTTAGAAACTTAGGCTCAAATTCTAGATAGAGATTTTAGAAACTTATAGTCAAATTCTGGATAGAGATTTTTAGATAGTGTTTTTAGATAGAGATTTTAGAAACTTAGACTCAAATTTAGGCTCAAATTCTACATAGATATGCAAATATCTTATATTTTAGATACAAAATGTTGGATAATATATTTAGATAGAGATGTCACAAATTGCTAGATAAAAGTTGTATTAAATATTACATGTTCATATGGTTGGTTGACACCTGTATTAATTGTTACATATTCGTATAGTTAACACTTGTATTAATTATTACATATTGATATAATTAACACTTGTAATGATTGTTGCATATTCGTATAGTTAACACGTGTATTAAATGTTGTTAATTAGCTAGTATCATGTGGGAGCGAAGTTCCGTGGTGTTCACAGGAAACGTACAAAGACCCCGACGTGGGGGACTCAGATCACCGTTGGTCGTACCAAGTACAATCTTGTACATGGAGAGACCTGAGTTGGCCACGTACGTTTGATGTCTACGCATTTCTATTCTTGTAGACAGTTGTTGGGTTTCGAAGTACAGAGGTTTGTAGAACAGAAGCAAGTTTTCCCTTAAATGGATCAACCAAGGTTTATCGAACTCAGGGAGGAAGTGGTCAAAGGTATCTCCTCTCAAACAACCCTGCAATCAAGATATAAGAAGTCTCTTGTGTCCCTAACATACCCAATACACTTGTCAGGTGTATAGGTGCACCAGTTCGGCAAAGAGATAGTGAAATACAAATGGTATAGATAATTATAAGTGGTAATGGTGATAGAAAATAGCTTGTGGGCGTGGAAAAGACTAAAGTAAAACTGAAATAAAGATAGAAACAAGCAAACATGTAATAGATCTAATAGCAAACGGTGTTTCAGTCCTTAGAAACAAGGCCTAGGGATCATATTTTCACTAGTGAACACTCTCATATAAATATATTCTCTTTATGATACTACTCTGAACTACTCTCCGGTTGGACACTCTAATCCATGGGTAGGCACTTGTTAATAGGTTAGTCCAAGAAAGTGTATAGAAAGTACTCCAAAGTTGGAATAAAACACAAGAAAGTAGATAAAACTAAGCATGGAACATCAAAAATTATGGATACGTTAGCAACGTATCAACATCTCCAAGCTTAACTCCTGCTCGTCCTCGAGTAGGTAAGTGATAAAAAGAAAGAATAATTTTTGAGGTGACATGCACCATCATAAACTTGATCAAAGTATTTGTAAAACATTGATAGCTGTGATCATAGTACTTCAATCATAACATGAAAGACAAAGTTCTAACTATAAGACATAGCAACTATGTTGTAACATGAAAAGACACAAACAAAAGATTCATGAATAACAATGCTTTGCAAAACGTTTATTTGTTTCACATAAAGAAAATATAGCATAGTGACATTCAGCTTGTCTCTCATAGAGTAGCAAACATAAATGCATAGGACACCTTCAAAGTTCATAAGAGTGACTAGATACAAATGGTTTAAAACAAGCAATATCAAAGCTATGCATCAATCAACAAGTCTTGGGACAATGCACATAGAACTAAGAATGGCCACTATGCTCTCAAAGTAGGTTCATAAAGATAGAAGGTGGAGACTCAACATAAAAGTAAAAGAAAGGCCTTCATAGAAGGAAGTAGGGATTCAAGTCTCATAAAGAGCTTCCAAAAATTTTGGTACTTAATAGCTATCAGCTCTCATTGCCCCTATCAGAAGCATCTTTAGGTGATTAAGGTTAAAGTGAACAAACTGTGGAGTATATGTTTGACAAAGTATAAGTTGGAAATCTCATGTCCCTTGAATATGAGGGCCGCTCCTCATGCTACTCAAGTTTAGTCACCAGTAAGTATCGGGGTTCCGCGTATGAAAACAATAAATTTTACTCTACGCCCCTGAAGCTGGCAGGACCTATCTATTAGTAATATAGTAATGAGAGGGGCATTTCGCGAACTTGCCCTTGAAGACCGAAAAGCGTTGTCAACGCTTAGGAGAGCGTGGTTGATGTAGACGAGCCGAAGCCGACCTCAAGGTCGTGATGAAGTCCTTGCGCTCCTCTGGCTCCAACGACTTGAGTGCCTCAAGTGCGACACCTCGCGGGGAGTTACACACGTCCGGTGCCTGACGATGACTCCCTCTTCCCCGATCCAGCAGCAGTTGCGGAAGTAGAGCTCCCGGATCCGAATCCCGCAGCGCGACGGCGCTCCGCGGTGAAGATGTCTCTCGCTCGCGCAGTCCAGACTTGGGACTATGGTCACGTGAGAGAGAGGGGGAGAGAGAAAATATCAACTGGAGGTCCTCCCAAAAGTGAGAAGACCTTTATTGATTATTGGTGTATTTAATTTGGCCAAATACCCCCACTATATATAGGGGAAGGGGAGGTACTATCTCCCTCAAAGTCCCGGGGTGGGACTAAAGGAGAGGAGGGGGAGGGGAGGCCTCCGACCACCCTAGTGGGCCCCGCATGGGGGACTAGGCCTAGCCAGCCAGCCCCCTTGCCCCCCTCTCTCTCTCCTTTCCCTAATGACCCCTCTCCCTCCGGAAATGCCACATGATTAGGAAACATGATCATCTGTTGACCAATGAACCAGTGACTAGAGTTTCACTGGGAACCCCTGGTTGTTTGTATATCACACGTGTATTGATGTTTCCACTCAATACAGTTATAGCATGATATAAAACTTAATCATAAACTATATGAAATATGATAATAGTCCTTATAACTATTTGTCTCTAGGGCATATTTCCAACAGTCTCCCACTTGCACTAGATTACAAATACACTAGCTGCATTTGTTCCTTAATCATTGGCACCATATATCCGGTACCCTGAACATGCTTGCTCATGGAAGAGGTTGAGTCTTGGGTCTGTAATTTACAATCCCAAATCCTTTGCAACTTACTAATGTCACCTTGATTGACATTAATACTTTATCATCACATGATAACACCTGTGTGTATGCATCGTCGCTATGGCAGCAGAACGAGGCCTGATTCCAGGAGCCTACAGTGACTTTAGATCAACCTCGAGGGCTTTCTCATGGGCACTGTGCCCTGGAACACATCATTCTACGTTAAAAGAGAACTAGCCCCGCCATAACATTATACAACACTTTAGATGGTACCCTCATCTATTATTATAAATGTATTCATCGAAACACTAGTGCACTCTGTGCAACTTTCGAAGTCTTTGTTCACCTCGCTTCCTACTTGACTTTAATCGGTATCTATAGGAGTTTCCAACATATTTCCTTATAACATAACCCCTTATGTTTTAAGATATGTCATCCTTTATGGATTTGGAAAACATGTCTGCAGTTCTCCATTAGACACTATGGACAAACTTAACTCAACGTTCTGTGATTCGAACTTAATCACTTTTAAACATTCCTTATTTGGATCACATATTACGCTAAGTTATCATCATGGTTTACTAAGATAGAACCTATGTCTCAACATAGTGGATGACGATCATCCTTCTCTTTCTTTCAACCATTGATGTTCAACTTAATACTATTCCTAATTTGAGTTATTAAGGACCAGCTCCTTAATTAACTTCTATTCTGAAACCCCTTTCAGAATCCCTTAAGGAATACTACATAATATCATAATACACCTATTATCAACTTCTACATCTTATAAATCATTATTTATAAGTGTTTGTGCTTTCATTCTTAACATACTTAAGAATTACTCCTATAAGCTCCCACTCAATAATATGTCATTCACATATTGTTTTAGGAAGACTTTTATAGCTCCCACTCAATTTTTATCCAAATTGCATATCCACTCACTATTTTGAATAACTTCAAAATCCTTTGATCAAATATCAAACTTGGAGTTTTACTATGAGATACTAGTACTGCTACTTTAATCCTCTAGACATTCAGCACACTTGAATCAAATTCATTTGAATTCGTTCAATACTTGACAAATTGTGCCTTTGTCATTCACCCCATTTTCCACTATGGCTTTGCAGTCATTTGGGAAAATTCCAAGTAACTCCTTTTACTTGTGAGATTCAGCAACGAATTGCTTTCTAATCTCAAGTGAATTTTGCTTTTAGGATTTCTCATAATTCTAGTTTACCATTATTTCCTTAGTAGTTCATAGGTATGCCATATTGCAAGAATCATGAAAAATGATTCACAAATGTCTCCATACAAGATATGGATTACATTTTGAATCATACTTCATGTAGTGAAAACACTAGTGGGGAAAACACAATGATCAATATCATTGATTCTTTCCTTTTGTGAAGAGAATCGTTTAGGAACGTTGTCCGTTGCGCTTCTCAACACTAACGCAGGGTTTTGAATCCTCATTTTGTTTTACACTATTTTCCATTTGCTCCATAATTGAGAAACATCACTAAAAGTGAGATTTCTCAAGAATGCACCAAAATCCAAGCAATACGAATTTTGCTTTCCTTTTGGTTTCAGCTATGGATTTCGTATTCAAAGTTTCCAATGAATACTCTACAAGGACTTATTCGCTATTGTTTTGGTTATATCGAATAACCCCAAAACTTTCACGAATCAAATGGTTTACTACATTCTAATTGAGTGCTAACTATTTCTTAACTAATGGTTTCTACATCTACACTACAACGATTTATCTAGTGCCTTCTATTCACCCACTTTGATATCTAATATCACATTGTGATGCTTTGCATTTTGACGTTTCAAAATGCTTTCCATTCCACAATTTATTTTATGCCATTCTTTATAAAATCGAATCATCATTATTGATCAAATCATAGTAATTAGATTCTTATTTATATTTATACCCCTTTTGTTGATGAAACACTTTGATCAAATCAAATAGTTTCATATTCATGTTTCCTTTGGTAAACTACTTTACACATTTAAAGAATCATATAATGATAATTACCATTTTGTTAAAACACAATACATCGAATATGTATTTACTTTTAACAATTCATCAAACACTTTGTATTCAGGTAATACACGGTGTTCAAGTTAATTTGCCGAACTTAGGCATGGTTTATATGTGAAAAGAAATCGAATGACTTTCACATATTATCATTATAATTTTGAATTTAAACAATGGTTTTCATTCCATAATGAAATATCATTTAAGTTGGGTATTTTAAGGCATTTTAATGTTTTACAAACGTTCATGCATTAGTTTCAAACGAACAAGGAGAATTCACACATAATCAAACAAGATATGAACACGAATAGAAATCATTCATAAAAGTGGAACAACTGTTTGTTACAAACTCATATGAATAACCATCTCACGAAGTGTGAGACACACTAAAGAAGTTCACAATCTCTTGATTACAATAATCATCCTAAAACATAAACTAAATGATAAATGTCGACGGACAGTGTCGTCGACGATCATCATCATGCTCGCCATCAACACGCAACGTCACCTCCTCTCCAGCAAGCACCTCTCATGCAGAAGGATCTGTTTTCAGCAAAACATAACAAGTATCAGATCTACTTAACACTACAAATGTGTTTGCAAGATTATAACATTTATAAAAATGTATATCAAATATATACCTTTGTCATTGATGACCTCTCCGGTGATTGGTTCAACCTTTACGTTCCTGAAACGTAATATGAACTCTTGGAAATCCAATGTTTCCGTATCACCACTCATGATGCTACTCCGAACATGTCTTTCGTAGCTAGGAGGCAACGATCGAAGCAGTACGCCTATCGCTAACAGATCATCCATCCAGTAATCCACAAAGTGAACCAGTCTCATGTGTGCATCAAGCATGCTCTCCAAGTGACCCTTCAGACATGTATGCTCCTCCATATGTATGGAAAGGAACTCTCCAAGCAGCTCGTGCTTCCACATGCGCACATGGCCTATGAACTCTGCTCTCAGCTGATCCACCATTGAATTTGGATCAAGATCACCCATGAGCGGATGGAGTTCATCCACCATCCCATAACGCATTATTATCTGAATGTAGGTGGACATCTCTTGACGATAGTAGCGGTCTGCCAGCTCTTGTGGGGTCTCTGATATGTCCATTTTGCATCACTATTCTATGTCTTAATTCACTATTATTCATTGATATATTTCGTATTGAGAGGTGATACTTATGTTATTTCATCTGTTTTTGCATGGTTGATGACTTTTGGAGCATGGACCGCTGCAGTCAAAATTCTGATGGAAAAAGTGCTGTTTGGAGGCAAAATTCACGAAGATCAGAAAATCCGGGAAAATATACGGAAAATCCCATTTTTCCAGAAGACTAAGGATGCTAGAAGATGGAGTGGAGATGGGCCACAGGGGGCCCACACCACCCCTGGCGCGGGCAGCCCTAGGCCGTGCCATGAGGTGGTGTGGCCACCCTGGCCCACTCCAGCCTCTCCCCTCTAGCATATATCATCCTCCCGAAACCCTAATACTCGAGGAGCGACCACAGAAAGATTCCGCCGCCTCTGTAGGGCAGAAAACACCGAGAGGGAAAGATCTCTCCGGCAGACAGATTTCTGCCGGGGGAATTCCTTCCCGGAGAGGGGAGATCGTCGCCATCAACACAACCATCAAGCTAGAATTCATCGGGATCATCATCATCATCACCACCATCATCACCATCAGCACCCTCATCACCATCTCCATATTGCTGTAACAATTGAGTTGAATCTTGCATAGTTCATAGGGGAATTTTTCCCGGTGTTGATTACTCTTTGTAGTTGATGCTATTGAGTGAACCATTGAATTATTGTTTATGTTCAGATTGTTATACATCATTATTCCATCTCTGATCATGATCCATATGATGTCTTGTGAGTAGTTTGTTTTGTTCTTGAGGACATGGGAGAAGTCATGTTGTTAGTAGTGGAGTTGTGTTGAGAAAGATTCAATAGATTGTTATTTAAGTTATGGTGTACTTCTTCTAGTGGTGTCATGTGAACGTCGATGATACATTGCAAATGTATCTATAATTTTTGATGTTTCATGCTTTGTTTTATCCACTTTCTTGTGTTTTGTTCCAACTCTGGAGTACTTTTCATATGATTTCTTGGACTAACCTATAAACAAGAGCCACAGTGCCAGCTGCCTGTTTTCTGCTGTTTTTGGTTCCAGGAAAGTCAGAAAATGAATATTCTCAGAATTGGACAGGACAAAAGACAAAGTGCCTATTTTTCCGGAAGGGATCAAGTGCCAGAATACGAGACGGAGAAAGGACAGGGGCCGGCGACACCTCCTTGCCGCGCGGCCAGGCCTGGCCCACGCCAGGGGGTGGTGTGATGGCTCTCGGCACCCCTCGGCCTCTCTTTCCGCCTATAAGTTGCCCTCGGGACGAAAACCCTAAGTACCCGATCAAAAATCCACGAAAGAGTCTGTAGCCGCCGTCATCTCCATCCCTAGATCGGGAGGGATCTGAAGCTCTTCCCGGAACCCTGCCAGAGAGGGGAATTCACACTGGAGGCCTTCTTCATCACCATGCAAGCCTCCGGTGTGATGCGTGAGTAGTTCATCCTTGGACTACAGACCATGTAGTAGCTAGATGGCTGGTTTGTCCTCCTTTGTGCTTTCATGTTTAGATCTTGTGAGCTCCGTTCATGATCAAGATCATCTATTTGTAATCCATACATGTTGTGTTTGCAGGGATCTGATGGATATTGAGATGCTATTTCAGATTTATTATTGATTCTATCATGTCTTTGTTTTTTGAGATCTTGCATGCTTTCCGTTGTTAGTAGCTATCTTGGCCAAGTAGATGCTAGCAACTCCAAGAGTTAGTATTCATGCTCGATAGTGGGTTCATGCCTCTGGTAATCTGGGGAAGTGACAGAAATCTCTAAGGTACTAGATGTGCTGTTGCTACTAGGGAGAAAACAACAATCCTTTATTCATAGAACAATTGTATTGTTTACTTTACACGCAGTTCGTAAAGCAATAATCTGTTGCTTGCAACTTAATACTGGAGGGGGTTCGGATGATAACCTGAAGGTGGATTATTAGTCATAGATGCAGTTGGATGGCGGTCTATGTATTATGTTGTAATGCCCAATCAAGTCTCAGAGGAGTCAAGATGATTAGTATATGCATGTATTGCTTTCTCGGTGTTTGTCAATTGCCCCGCTGTAATTTGTTCACCCAGCATGTTATCTATCTTAAGGAGAGCCACCTCTAGTGAACTATGGATCCCGGTCCTTGTCTTTTATATTCAATCTACAATCTTTTACTGCTTTGTGTTTACTTTCTGCAAACTTTTACTTCTTTCCATTCGATACGTTTAATCCTTTGTTTTCCGCAAAACACGGTGAGATTGAGAACCTCATCGCAAGTTGGGGACAAAGTTCTGTGGTTGTGTTGTGCAGGTCTCCACGTTGCTACTAGCACCGGTAGTGCGCCCTGCCAAAGCTCAGCTAGTAACACCTTTGGGGTGTTTCCTTGCTCCTACTGGTTCGATTAAACCTTGGTTTCATAACTGAGGGAAAACTTACTCCTGTGCTCATCGTACCTTCCTCTTGGGGTTCCCGAGGGAAAACTTACTCCTGTGAATGTTATGTTCCCGAGGATTCTTTTGAAAATGTTTATAATAAAGCTCTAGTGCTTGTAGATCATGAAAATCATGCCTTATGTGATAGTTATATTGTTGAGTTTATTCATGAGGCTACTGAAAATTATTATGAGAGAGGAAAATATGGTTGTAGAAGTTTTTATGGTAATGAAACACCTCTCTATGCGCTGAAAGTTTTGAAGTTACTTTTGTTTTATCTTCCTATGCCTTTCACTTTGTTCTTTGTGCATTTATTTGCATACAAGATTCCTATGTATAGGAAGTGGGTTAGACTTAAATGTGTTTTGAATTTGCTTCTTGATGCTCTCTTTTAGTTCAATTCATATTTCCTATGAGAGCATCTTCTCAAATTTTCATGCCTAACTTAAAGGCGTTAAAGAAAAGTACTTGTTGGGAGATAATCCAAGAGTTTTAGATGAGTCTTGGAAGTTATTACCTTTGTAATAAACTCTCCTTATCCATTTTATTTGATTTTTGTGCCAAGAGTAACCTCTAATGAGAGTGAAGTAATGATTGAGAAAGTTGCTGTCCCGAGACAGATTTTTGTGCTTCACCGTAAACATTTCTGAGATAGCTCTGTACGTCATATTGAGTTGTAAGTTTTTGTTCTTCTGCCCCAGATTGTTATCTAACTTTCGTTAGTTCAACACTTTTTGATTTGAGCAACAGAAGGTCTTCGAAAAAATTCATCTTTATCTGCTGGTCTGTTTTGACAGATTTCTGCCATTTTCTGCATTTGCTTCTTGTTAGTTCCTTCTTGAGTTCCTTTGGGGAATTGAGATTTTTGAGGTAAGTGCTACAGTATCTAGTGTTCTAATGGAAGTTTATTTGGTGTTAGAACTGAACATTGAGACTTATTTATCTTAAGAGCACTAATGTTGCTAATGAGATTGTGTGAAGTTTTGTATGAAGGAAAAATTTCAGGTGTATGGAAGGAATGAGTAATGAGATGAAGGATGGACTAAAGCTCAAGCTTGGGGATGCCACGCGTGTCACCCCAAGAAATATCCAAGAAGTACATGCGTCAAAGCTTGGGGATGCCCAAGGCATCCCCTTCTTCATCAATAAAAATTCCAGGTTTCTTCCAAACGCTTCATTTTTATTGTTTCATGCACAGTTGTGTTTTTCTTGGAGTGTCTTCTTTTTCGTTTTCATTTTGTTTTTTTAGTTTTCTTGGTTTTCTTAGTTTTATGAATAAGTTGGTTGGACCACCTCTTTCATACATTGGTTTGCAAATAGTTTGGTTTGGTTTGGAAAAGAGTAGGAAAGCTCATACTTATGTGGTAAAAAGAGCTTGTTTTTGACTGTGGCCTATGCTTTGTCATGCCATGCTTGATATCGTTTTGGCTTTATGCTTAGTATTCTTTGCTGTAGCATGACTTGTCATAAACAATTGAGATTTCTTAATGTGCCTTGGATGAATCATACGTTGTTTTAGCATATTAAAGCATAGTATAGTGGTATTCTCCTTTGATGCTTTATTTGGGTTGACTTGGCACATGCTCACACCATGTTTTGACTATCCAAAGTCACCATAGCCTTTTTGATCCTTTAGTTTTCAACTTGTAGTATCACTTTATGCTTTGATTAATGATGTTTTGTCGCTCTGCATGATTATGGCCATTATTGCTCTCTTAGTTTGTCGCTCCCAATCTTTTGCTAGCCTCCACAACAAAGTTTGATTTCCACTCATGCATCCAACTCCCTAAACCAAGTTATTCCAAAGAGTCCACTATACCTACCTACTAGATTATGCTATTCCAAGTATATTCATGCTTTTGTTTACCTTTCACTTGTTATGAGAAAGCTAGTGATTAAAGCTCTCACGAACTTGATAGCACACTTTACTTTTTGCCCCTAATAAACTTGAACCATTGGGTCCTTCTTTGTTGCGTATATGCTTGCGCTTTATAAGTTGAAATTAGCAGAACCATGTTTCATGGGGAACGCTTTCAACATTGCATTTGTACTTTGTACCCCATTGATATCATGTTCTTTTGCTTACGGATCTCAGCGGTGTGAAATAAAAGTGGAACTTGTAAGATCATGGAGTTTGTATGTGTGTTAGAGAAACGCCTGGGCCGCTAGCCTAAGCCATGCCTAATCATGGTGCAAACTTGCAGCATCACCATAATGAGCACTCTATGAAGCATCCTCAATAAAAACCTATGCAAATAGCAAATAAAAAGATCACTGAGATGCTCATTGTCTGCTTGCCTTGTCATTTTGATTATGGGAAAGCTCCCGTATCATGTGCAAGGGGCACCCCATTGGCAGTTCTTAATGATACACATATACTTACAATGACAAGAGCTTACTCGACTGAAGTTGAGTAGCATGAGGATCGGTCTTCGTAAGTAAGGGGCATGAGATTTTGGTTTATAACTTGTCAAGCATATCCTCTTAGTTGTGTCACTTTAACCTTAATCACCTTAAAGATGCTTATGATAGAGGCAATGAGAGCTAAAAGCTATAAGTACCATAATTTTTGGAAGCTCTTTATGAGACTTGAATCCCTACTTCCTTTTACAAAAGGCCTTTCTTCCACCATTATATTGAGTCTCCACCTTCTATCCTTATGCACTACTTTGAGAGCATAGTGGCCATTCTTAGTTCTATGTGCATTGTCCTAAGACTAGTTGATTGATGCATAACTTGATATTGCTTGTTTTAAACTATTGTATCTAGTCACTCTTATGAACTTTGAAGGTGTCCTATGCATTTTTATTTGCTACTCTATTGAGGGACAAGCTGAATACTATTATGCTATGTTTTCTTTATGTGAAACAAACAAACGTCTTGCAAAGCATGTTATTCATGAATCTTTTGTTTGTACCTTTTTATGTTGCATCATAGTTTATTTGCCTATTGCTATAACTTTGTCTTTCATGTTATGATTGAAGTACTATGATCCCAGCTTTGAGTGTTTTGCAAATACTTTGATCAAGTCTTTGATGGTGCATGTCACCTCAAAAATTATTTCTTTTTATCACTTACCTACTCGAGGACGAGCAAGAGTTAAGCTTGGGGATGTTGATACATTGCAAATGTATCTATAATTTTTGATGTTCCATGCTTGGTTTTATCCACTTTCTTGTGTTTTGTTCCAACTTTGGAGTACTTTTCATATGATTTCTTGGACTAACCTATTAACAAGAGCCACAGTGCCAGCTGCCTGTTTTCTGGTATTTTTGGTTCCAAGAAAGTCAGAAAATGAATATTCTCGGAATTGGACGGGACAAAAGCCAAAGTGCCTATTTTTCCGGAAGGGATCAAGTGCCAGAATACGAGACGGAGAAGGGCCAGGGGACGGCCACACCTCCTTGCCGCGCGGCCAGGCCTGGCCCACGCCAGGGGGTGGTGTGATGGCTCTCGGCACCCCTTGGCCTCTCTTTCCGCCTATAAGTTGCCCTCGGGACGAAACCCTAAGTACCCAATCAAAAATCCACGAAAGAGTCTGTAGCCGCCGTCATCTCCATCCCTAGATCGGGAGGGATCTGAAGCTCTTCCCGGCACCCTGCCAGAGAGGGGAATTCACACTGGAGGCCTTCTTCATCACCATGCAAGCCTCCGGTGTGATGCGTGAGTAGTTCATCCTTGGACTACGGACCATGTAGTAGCTAGATGGCTGGTTTCTCCTCCTTTGTGCTTTCATGTTTAGATCTTGTGAGCTCCGTTCATGATCAAGATCATCTATTTGTAATCCATACATGTTGTGTTTGCAGGGATCTGATGGATATTGAGATGCTATTTCAGATTTATTATTGATTCTATCATGTCTTTGTTTTTTGAGATCTTGCATGCTTTCCGTTGTTAGTAGCTATCTTGGCCAAGTAGATGCTAGCAACTCCAAGAGTTAGTATTCATGCTCGATAGTGGGTTCATGCCTCTGGTAATCTGGGGAAGTGACAGAAATCTCTAAGGTACTAGATGTGCTGTTGCTACTAGGGAGAAAACAACAATCCTTTATTCATAGAACAATTGTATTGTTTACTTTACACGCAGTTCGTAAAACAATAATCTGTTGCTTGCAACTTAATACTGGAGGGGGTTCGGATGATAACCTGAAGGTGGATTATTAGTCATAGATGCAGTTGGATGGCGGTCTATGTATTATGTTGTAATGCCCAATCAAGTCTCAGAGGAGTCAAGATGATTAGTATATGCATGTATTGCTTTCTCGGTGTTTGTCAATTGCCCCGCTGTAATTTGTTCACCCAGCATGTTATCTATCTTAAGGAGAGCCACCTCTAGTGAACTATGGATCCCGGTCCTTGTCTTTTATATTCAATCTACAATCTTTTACTGCTTTGTGTTTACTTTCTGCAAACTTTTACTTCTTTCCATTCGATACGTTTAATCCTTTGTTTTCCGCAAAACACGGTGAGATTGACAACCTCATCGCAAGTTGGGGACAAAGTTCTGTGGTTGTGTTGTGCAGGTCTCCACGTTGCTACTAGCACCGGTAGTGCGCCCTGCCAAAGCTCAGCTAGTAACACCTTTGGGGTGTTTCCTTGCTCCTACTGGTTCGATTAAACCTTGGTTTCATAACTGAGGGAAAACTTACTCCTGTGCTCATCGTACCTTCCTCTTGGTGTTCCCAACGAACTCTACGTCGAAAGTCGAGCGCATCAGTCGACTACATGACACTTCACCTATATGGGACTAGGGGAATGCATTGTGTATTTGGCTAATCTTAGGGGTTGCTAGAGTGACAGAAACCCGTACCCCCGTTAGGAAACCATTGCACAAGGGACATAAGGGTCTTAGAGTTTAAAGTTGTGGTTAGGTTTCTACCTTAATTACTTTCTTGTACTTACGGATGTTTGCAAGGGGTATAACCACAAGTATGTATTAGTTTGGATGGGTATAATCACAAGTATGTATTAGTCTTGGATGGGGCGGCACATTAGCACAGGTTCACCCACACAACACTTAGAAAGCTAAAGAAGATTAATCAACTATATGAAGCGAAAGCACTTGACAGTCTTCCCATGTGTCCTCGAGAACGTTTGGTCGTCTTAAGTAATACAACCGGCTTGTCCTTTGCTGCATAAAGGATTGGGCCACTTGATGCATTTATTCCTACTGTCTTTTATTTACTCGTACTTTGTTTACTTGCTTTATCAAAAACCCCTAAAAATCCGTTTGCTAAGTATTTGCAGAGAATTCCTGATCCATACCACTAGCCAGCACCTTCTGCTCCTTGTTGGGTTCGACACTCTTACTTAACGAAAATACTGCGATACACCCCCTATACTTGTGGGTCATCAAGACTATTTTCTGGCGCCGTTGCCGGGAAGTGAAGCGCTATTGGAGAGTGGAACTGGTAAAGGAAACTTCTACTGTGAGTATTGTTTACTTCTGCTAGTTGCTTTATTTTCGTTATGGATAATTCGCTGAGTTTCTTATTTGGTAATGCTACTACCACTGCTAAGGTAGTAGATAAGCCACCACCTACTGAGAATGATGTTTTCAAAATACCTACAAGAATTATTGATCGTGTTATGGATAACTACTATGTTGGAGATGGAACTGTCCATCCCGGGGATCATTTGCTCTTTATACATGAATTATGCGGGTTGTTCAAGTGTGCAGGTATTACTACAGATCAAGTTAATTAGAAGTTATTGTCATTATCACTGAAAGGAAGAGCTGAGGAATGGTAAAAGATGCTAAAGAATGGTCAAGCTCTGGAATGGGAGGAAATAGTACCTCTCTTTTATTCAAAGTTTTATCCTCCTAGTGAGATTCATAAAGATCGGATCAAATATACAACTTTTGGCCTCTTGATGGAGAGAGTACAGCTCAAGATTGGGGGAGATTGAAGTTACTAATGCTCAAATGTCCCATTCATGAGCTCCCCAACAATATTATTATCAATAACTTTTATGCAAGGCTCCCTCTACATGATAAGGATTTATTAGATGCTTCTTGTGCTGGATCATTCACTCGTATGGAAGAAGAAGCTAAATGGGATCTTCTGGACCGTATTCAAGACGATGCTGAAGCTTGGGAGAATGACAAAGGTAGAAAGTGAGGTATAAATTATGATTATGAATGCATTGAATCTTTTATGGGAACTGATGACTTTCAAAATATTAGTAATGCTTATGGTCTTGATTTGCAAGTTATTACGAATTGCTTTAGAGCTTTTGCTTCTTATATTGAAATTCCAAAAAGGGGATGGAATAAGTACCATGCACCTTATAAAGATATTGTTGACTATGTTCCTGTTGGGAGCACTGAGTGTTGCATTATTGATCATATCTTACCTGAACCTTATATCGAGAAGATTCCCTACCTAGATAAGGTAAAGGATCATCCTATGATAACTAACGTAATCACTAAAAGTGAAAAGAGAAATGTAAAACCTGATGAACAAATAAACGTTGAACCTGTGGTAGCAATTGTGAAAGACCTTGTGAGGATGCTTCTAATATTGTTTCACATCCTAATAGAACTAAAAAAGCTAGTGTTCCTGTGATTTCTGTTAGAATTGGTGATCATTGCTATTATGGTTTATGTGATATTGGTGCAAGTTCCAGTGCTATTCATTATGAGCTTTACAGAGAAATTATGCATGAAATCAGTCCCTGTGAATTGGAAGAGATTGATGTGGTTATTCACCTTGCTAATAGAGAGACCATCTCTCCAATTGGTATCGTACGAGACGTGGAAGTTCTTTGTGGTAAGATCAAGTATCCTGCTGATTTTCTAGTACTTGGTTCAGGTGCTAGTAAAACTTATCCTATCATTTTTGGTAGACCTTTCTTGAGTACTTGTGGAGCTATTATTTATTGCAAGAGGGAGAAAATCTTGACTAAGTTTGATGGGGAATCTTATGAGTTTAATTATTCGAAATTTGCTAAAGAACCTTGCGAAGAGGAAACCCATAATGAGGATTTTAGAGTTGAACAACTTGCTTCTATCTCTCTTGCTCCTAACAATGCTTTGCAGCAATTTATGGAAGATCACGAAAGTGAGATCTTCATGGAAGAAAGGAATGAGATTGACGAGATTCTCCATCGTCAACCCCATATGCTAAAGCATGACTTGCCTGTAGAAGACTTGGGTACCACGTTGCCACCTAAAAAGGATCCGGTTTTCGATCTAAAACCTCTCCCTGATGATCTTAAATATGCTTATATTGATGATAAAAAGATATATCTTGTTATTATTAGTTCTAAACTTTTAGGAAAGGAAGAAGAGAGGTTGTTGAAGGTTTTGAAGAAACACCGAGGAGCTATGGGCTATACTCTGGATGATTTGAAGGGGATTTCACCTACTATATGTCAGCATTCTATCAACATAGAACCAGATGCGAAGCCAGTAGTGGAGCACCAACGATGTTTAAATCCTAGGATGACGGAAGTGGTAAGGAATGAGGTATTGAAACTCCTTGATGCTGGTATTATTTACCCTATTGCTGATAGTGAATGGGTTAGTCCTATTCATTGTGTTCCTAAAAGGGAGGTATTACCGTTGTTCCTAATGATAATGATGAGCTTATTCCTCAAAGAATAGTGGTAGGCTATAGGATGTGCATCGATTTTAGGAAAGTTAATAAAGTTACTAAGAAAGATCACTACCCGCTTCCTTTTATTGATCAAATGTTGGAAAGGTTGTTTAAAATGACCCATTTTTTGTTTTCTTGATGGTTACTCTGGTTTCTCTCAAATTGTTGTTAAACAACAAGATCAAGAAAAAACTACTTTTACTTGCCCTTACGGAACTTATGCTTATAGATGTATGCCTTTTGGTTTATGTAATGCTCCTGCTACTTTTCAAAGGTGCATGTCTGCTATCTTTCATGGTTTTTACGAGGAAATTGTAGAAGTGTTCATGGATGACTTTTCTGTGTATGGAACTTCTTTTGATAATTGTCTGCACAACCTTGATAAAGTTTTGCAGAGATGTGAAGAAACTAATCTTGTTCTTAATTGGGAGAAATGCCACTTCATGGTTAATGAAGGGATTGTTCTTGGGCATAAAGTTTCTGAAAGAGGCATAGAAGTTGATAGAGCTAAGGTTGAGGGCAATTGAGAAGATGCCATGTCCAAGAGACATCAAAGGTATTCGTAGTATCCTTGGTCATGCTGGTTTCTATAGGAGGTTTATTAAAGACTTTTCTAGGATATCAAAACCCCTCACTAATCTTCTTCAAAAAGATGTACCCTTTGTTTTTGATGATGATTGTAAGGACGATTTTGAAACTCTCAAGAAGGCTTTAACTACAGCCCCTATTGTTCAACCACCTGATTGGAGTTTACCCTTTGAAATAATGTGTGATGCTAGTGATTTTACTGTAGGTGCTATCCTTGGGCAACGTATTGATAAAAAGTTAAACATTATCCATTATGCTAGTAAGACTCTAGACGTTGCTCAAAGGAATTATGATACTACCGAAAAGGAATTTCTAGCTGTTGTTTTTGCTTGTGATAAGTTTAGGCCCTATATTGTAGACTCAAAAGTCACCATTCATACTGATCATGCTGCTATTAAATACCTTATGACGAAGAAGGATGCTAAGCCTAGGCTTATTAGATGGGTGATGCTTTTACAAGAGTTTGATCTACATATAGTAGATAGGAAGGGTGCTGAAAACCCTGTAGCTGATAATCTATCTCGATTCGAAAACATCTCTTTTGACCCTATGCCTGTTAATGATTGTTTCCCGAATGAACAGTTAGATGAAGTAGGGGTAAGCTCGCGAGGGAGTCCTTGGTATGCTGATTATGCTAACTTTATTGTCTCCAAGTATTTGCCTCCAACTTTTACAGCTCAGCAAAGAAGGAAATTCTTCTATGATTCGAGGCATTATTTTTGGGATGACCCACACTTATACAAAGAAGGAGTGGATGGTATTATGCGAAGATGTGTTCTAGAATATGAACAAAAGGAGATATTGCGTAAGTGTCATGGTAGTGCTTATGGAGGACATCATGCAGGAGATAGAACTGCACAAAAGGTGCTACAATCAGGTTTCTACTGGCCTACCCTTTTTAAAGATGCAAGAAAATTTGTTTTGTCTTGTGATGAATGTTAGCATGTCGGTAATATTTCTAGACGCAATGAAATTCCTATGAACTACTCTCTAGTTATTGGACCTTTTGATTGCTGGGGATTTGACTTTATGGGTCCTTTCCCTCCCTCGAAAGGTTATACTGAAGAAAATATGCCCTGAGAGGCAATAATAAAGTTGTTATTATATATTCCTTATATATATGATAGATGTTTATTTTACATGCTAGAATTGTATTGATCGGAAACATCAATACATGTGTGTTTAATAAACAAAAAGGGTTCCTAGTTATGCCTCTCTTATAGACTAGCTTGTTGATTAACAAGATGATCAAGGTTTCCTGATCATGGACATTGGATGTTGTTAATAACAAGGTCACACCATTAGTGGAATGATGTGATGAACATTCATCCGAAGTATAGCATTACGATCAAGTCATTATGTTTATATTGCTATAACATCATAAGAAGTAATCTTTATCCTTAGACCATGAGATCATGTTAATTGCTAACACCGGAAGAGTATCTTGATAACATCAAACGTCACACCGTAACAGGGTGACTATAAAGATGGGTTCAGTACTACGAAGGTGTTATGTTGAGGCTCATGGATCAAGAGTGGACTTTGTCAATCCAGATGACGGATAGATATACTCTGGGCCCTCTCGGTGATATGACATTGAGATAGCTTGCAAGCAAGTGATATGATCACTAGAATGTTATATCACGGGAACGAGAAAAGAGTGCATGTCGGTAACGAGATCAAACTAGGTATGGAGATACCGATGATCGAATCTCGGACATGTAATATATCGAGAGACAAAGGGATTTAGTTACAAGCGTTAAAGGTTCTCATGTGTGTAGGAGTCAGTACGGATCTCCAGGCCCCGCTGCTGATTATTGATCGGAGAAGGGTCTCGATCATTTCTACATTATTCGCGAACTGTAGGGTGTCACACTTAAGAGTTACCGGACACCATTTTGGAGCACATATGTTTCAGACGAAAGAATTGCAAAGCGCATGAATTGTTTCAATAGAAACCAGAAATTATTTCGGGAGAAATTGCAGAAGGTGGTTCTGCATGTGATATTGAAATATTGCAAGGGGCTATATGTGAATGTTTGTTAATTAAAGTAATTAACAAAATTCTCAATAAATTTAATAAAAAGAGTTTTATTAAATGAGAGAGCATTAAATTTGGAGAAATTTAATGCATTTAAAGTGGAGACTTTAAAAGGGAATGTGAAGAGGCATTTTAATGTGGAGGGGTTACCACCACATGAATGGGGGAGGTGAGGGGTCACCCCCCATGCGCAGGCCATGGAGAGAGGGGGCACCCCCCTCCTCCTATAAAAGGCCACCCATTCCCTCCTTCATCCTCACACCTCCTTGTGAAGGATCTCTCTCCCCCTCTAGAATTATTCCCCCATGGTCTCGGATTAGCGAGATACATGTTCCCGGTGTCATTTCGTCTGGAAGGAGTTGCTGCTTCCGCTGGATCGCTGGAGCGAGGAGGTGGAGATTGTCCGGTGGCTTGAACCTGTATGCGAGTGCGGATGCGCTGCTGAGTTGCGGCGCTCGGACTTCCTCATGATCTTGAGATCGGCAAGTGTACGACTACATCAACCACGAGTTCCTACTTGTTAACAAAGCTCGTTGTCTACGAGGGTAAGTTCTCGTTGGATGTATGTCCACCCGTTGCTTTGTACCTAGTAGATAGATCTTGGCGTGTAGTTCACACCATAGGAATTTTTTTGTTTTCTATGTTGTGGACCCAACAGTGGTATCAGAGCCTGATCTATGCGTAGGTGCTTAGCACGGGTAGTACACATATGTTGATATGTGGGCGATGATGATCATGTTATTGCATCTTCTATGTATTTTGGATATTGGTGGCATAGTGGGATGAAGCGGCCCGGACCAACCTTACGTGTCATCGTACATGAGACCGGTTCCACGACTGACATGCAACTTGTTTTGCATAAGTGGCTGGCGGGTGTCTATCTCTCCTACTATAGTCAATATCTGATTTACAACGAGTTGCTAATAACTTAGTTATCCTTGTTATGGTTCATGTTCGTAGGTGAGAACGGTTCTATCTCCTAAAGCCCTAACCCACGTAAAACTTGCAATTGATAAATTACAGGCGTCTAGTTTAGATCGTTGCTGGGCTAGTGTATTGATATGGTATTTTTGTAAGTAGATGTATGGTAGATACTCTTACAACACAGTCAACGTGTAAGTTCCATAGACCTTGGCCTTACACACAAAGGAATGATAGAGATCATACCACGATGCAAGTGATAGAGATCAATGCATGGACCATATCATCTCACTTTACACACTAGATGTTAGCATCTTATATTGCTAGTTTGGCGCGTTTGGTAGCATTATAAGATGATCCCTCATTTAGATATTAAGATAAAAATGTGTTCTTCCTTGAGTATGCACCGTTATATGGATCGTGTTTCGAGACATCTCGTGATGATCGGGTGTACTCGAATCTACGCTTTCATAGGAACGGGTGTAAGACAGTTTTACACATGCGAATACTAAGGTTCTTACTTGGCGAGCCTAGCATGTACAGACATGGCCTCGGAACACGGACCGAAAGGTTAAGCATGAGTCATATGGTTGAAATGATGCCCATATAGATGCTCGTCTTTGAAGCTATATCAACTCACATTATGATCGGACTTGGTGTAGTGGATTTGGTTCATGTAATCACCAAAAGGACAAGAGGGATGTCGTTTTTGAGTGGGAGTTCACTAGTAATTTGGATTAGTTGAACTCAATCTATCATAAACTTATTCTAAATAAACTTTACAAATTCTGTTGTAGATGGCACCACCTACTTTTAATTTCAATGTGTTCATGGAGAAAGAGAAACTTGTTGCGAATGGTAGCAACTTCACCAACTAGGCTATGAATTTGAGGATTCTCCTCACTGCTGCACAAAAGCAATATGTGCTAGATGCGCCGCTAGGCCCCCCACCAGCTCCTGATGCCCCTGAGGAGGAAAAGAATGTCTATGTGACTCGTCAGGAGGACCACAACTTAGTTCATTGCGGCATACTGTATGGGCTAGAGCCAGAACTTCGAAAGCGTTTCGAAAATGGTAATGCCTTTGATACCATGGGAGAATTGAAAATGATTTTCGATACCCATGCTGCCGTAGAGAGTTATAATGCTACAGAAAAGTTCTTTAGCTGCATGATGGAGGAAAACAACTCCGTTAGCGAGCACGTACTCAAAATGTCTGGGTACGCCGATAAGCTTGTGTCCTTGGGAATAACGATTCCCATTGACTTGGGCATACATCGTGTTCTCCAATCTCTGCCACCTAGCTACAAGAGCTTCGTGATGAACTATAATATGCAGGGCATGAAGAAGTCTCTTCCCGAGCTTCTGTCAATGCTTAAGACTGCAGAAGTGGAGATTAGGAAAGAACATCAAGTGTTGATGATCAATAGGACCACTGGTTTCAAGAAGGATAAGAAAGGCAAGCACAAGGGAAAGAAGGGTGGCAAGTCTGTTGCCACGCCTGAAAAGAAACCCCGGGCTGGCCCTAAGTCTGACACCGAGTGCTACTATTGCAAGGGGACTGGCCATTGGAAGCGCAACTGCCCCAAGTATTTGGCGGACAAGAAGTCCAGCAAGGCAAACAAAGGTATATGTGATATACATGTTATTGATGTGTACTTGACTAGTACTCGTAGTAGCACCTGGGTATTTGATACCGGATCGGTTGCTAATATATGTAACTCGGTTCAGGGGCTACGGAACAAGTGACAACTAGCAAGGGATGAGGTCAGGATGCGGGTCGGCAATGGATCAAGAGTTGATGTGATCGCCGTCGGGACGCTACCTCTCCATTTTCCATCGTGATTATTTATAAACCTAAATAATTGTTATTTGGTGCCTGCACTGAGCATCAACATTGTATCTGGATCGTGTTTGATGCAAAGTGGTCATTCCTTTAAATCTGAAAACAATGGTTGTTCAATTTATAAGAATGATATCTTTTATGGTCATGCACCTATGTTGAGTAGTTTATTTCTGTTGGATCTCGATAGTAATATTACGCACATTCATAATGTTAATGCTCAAAAGATTAAACTTGATGATGATATGTCTACATATATGTGGCACTGCCGTCTAGGTCATATTGGCGTTAAACGCATGAAGAAACTCCATTCTGATGGACTTTTGGAATCACTTGATTTTGAATCATTTGATACATGTGAGCCATGCCTTATGGGCAAGATGACTAGAACATTGTTTTCTGGTTCAATGGAACAGGCGACAGATCTATTGGAAATCATACATACTGATGTGTGTGGACCAATGAGTGTGTCGGCGCGAGGTGGATATCGTTATTTTGTTACTTTCACGGATGATTTGAGTAGATACGGGTATATCTATTTGATGAAACACAAGTATGAAACTTTTGAAAAGTTCAAGGAATTTCAGAATGAAGTGGAAAATCATCGTAATAGAAAGATCAAATTTCTACGGTCTGACCATGGAGGAGAGTATCTAAGTTACGAGTTTAGCACACACATGAAAGAGTGTGGAATAGTTTCACAACTCACGCCTGCCGGAACACCACGACGTAATGGTGTGTCGGAACGTCGTAATCGTACCTTATTGGATATGGTTCGATCTATGATGTCTCTGACTGGCTTACCTCTGTCATTTTGGGGTTATGCACTGGAAACAGCTGCATTCACTTTAAATCGGGCACCATCTAAATCCGTTGAAACGACACCGTATGAATTATGGTTTGGAAACAAACCTAAGCTGTCATTTCTTAAGGTTTGGGGATGCGATGTTTATGTGAAGAAACTTCAACCGGATAAACTCGAACGCAAAGCGGAAAAATGCGTCTTCATAGGATACCCTAAGGAAACAATTGGGTATACCTTCTATCACAGATCCGAGGGCAAGGTTTTTGTTGCCAAGAATGGATCCTTTCTTGAGAAGGACTTTCTCGTGAAAGGTGTGAGTAGTCGGAAGGTAGAACTCGAAGAGGTTATTGAACCTTCTCTTCATGGAATGGTGAGTGGCGCAGCACCGAAATTCGTTTCGGAGTTGACTTCACCTGATGAAGAGAGAGCTAATGAGAATGATCATGAAACTCCGAAAGAGGACACTATCGAACCTCGCAGGTCAAGCAGGACACGTGCAGCTCCTGAACTGTACGGCAATCCTGTTGTGAATTTCATGGTTGATGAAATGGATGACCCTGCGACGTATGAAGAAGGGATGATGAGCCCGGATTCCAACAAATGGCTAGAAGCCATGAAATCCGAGATGGAATTCATGTACGAGAACCAAGTTTGGAACTTGGTGGACTTACCTCACGACCGAAAGGCCGTTGAGAATAAATAGATTTTCAAAAGAAAAACTGATGCTGATGGTAATGTGACCATCTATAAGGCTCGACTTGTTGCAAAGGGGTTTCGACAAATTCAAGGAGTTGACTACGATGAGACATTCTCTCCCATAGCGATGCTTAAATTGGTTAGGATTATGTTAGCAATTGCTGCATATTTCGATTATGAAATATGGAAGATGGATGTCAAAACTGCGTTCCTCAATGGTAAGATTGAAGAAGAGTTGTATATGATACAACCTATGGGTTTTGTCGATCCTAAGGATGCTAATAAGGTATGCAAACTTCAGCGATCCATCTATGGACTGAAGCAAGCATCCCGGAGTTGGAATCTCCGCTTTGATGAGGTGATCAAAGAGTTTGGATTTGTCCAAACTTATGGTGTCGTGGTGGTGTCACGGCAGATGCCTTGTATAGGCTAAAGGTGGGGACTAATACTCGCTAGGGGAATCCAGGGAGGGATAGTGAACTGATTCTCCACACAAGAGCTTGTATTGATTTACTTCCAAGGTTACAAGTGCTCCTAGAGCTGTATTGGCGAGAGGAGGAAGAAGGAGCTCTCTTACTCTCACCCACAGATCTCACCTGAAACCCTAGACCACAACAGAATCGTAGAGAGACCAACCCACCCCTTGTACAGAAGCCCTAGCCCCCCTTTTATAGGGGAGGCTCGGTTTCTACCTAGGGCATACGTGGAGGCATATTCCTAAGAATATGCCTCCTCCCAAAGTGGTAAGCCGACCGGGGTGCTTTTTCCCCCGCATCACGCATGCTTTAGTTACGTGAGCCTCTGACGGCGCCCTCGTCAGCCGACACGGGCGTCGTCACGCTTGTCGGCCATGCCCCGGTGGTCTTGTCCTTGCTCGCTTTGCTCAGGCAGTGCGTACCGGGGTTCCTTTTGACCAGCGAGATTCCTTCCTTCTCCTAGAAGCTTGCTATGACCCAGATGATGGTTCATCCGGCCACACCCGTCCCTGCATACAGGTAAAACATGCAGTTCCGACTTACTGCTTAAGTCGGATGAGACCTAGTTAGTCGAATGCCCCCAGGTCCGGATTACCCCGTGGTTCGGCCTGCCTTGAGGTGACCCGGCCAGCATCTGCTTTGGCCTTGCCGAACCTCGGCTAACTCGGCCTTTATACCCCGGCGTGACCCTACCCGGGGGTATCCCCCAACATTAGTCCCCGAAGTTGGTGCGGTCTTAGCTGCCTTGGCCGCTAAGGCCATACCAGGTTCAATTTTGTGCCCCGATCGTTATTGCCGAGTTACCTCTGTACCTCGGACTGCTTGGATTTACGTTCCCTTCGCACATTTCAAGTTTTCACTTGCCGGCCGGGTTACCACAGTTCCATCCGGGTTACGCTAACCCATGTGAAGGGTAATCATTATGTCATCTTATTTTAAGGGACGGTACAATAACCGCCGCAGTAATTGTCAGTTATCACTGAGCGCAGGTCATGTCACACCTGCCTCCTCGTTTACCGCATCAGCGCGTCACGTCACAGGACTCTCTCTGCCCTGTGGCCTTCCGTGTGGCTCCTCACTGATTGGTCCGGACGGGTGATACATGGCCACAGCGTGTGGCCGGTCCACAGGGCGCGATCCCACTCACCCCTGATGGGAGTGGTTAAATAGCGGAGGGGTGCGTCCCTTGGGATTTCCCTCCCTCCGCACCCTTCTGCCCGCTGCTATCCTTCTTCCTCTTCCTCGCGACCGTGCCGCCGCCAGCATCACCAAATAACAGCGTTGTCGCCGCGCTTCCCCGTCGCACCTCCGCGTCGCCGCCACCGCGACGCAAATTTCTCGCCACGGGTCCGTGCCAGTCCCGACCACTGTCCCCCGCCACCTCCAGTGCCAGCGAGGGCCTCGAGGACCTGATGACTGAAGAGGAACTCATTGTTGCTGAGCAGGAGATGGAAGAGGACGCCGCGGCGGCGGACCGCGGCGGCGGACCGCGGCGCGTGGGCCGGCTCCTGGGTCTGCCAGGATGACCTGGACTGGCTCTACCGGACCAGGCGCATCCCTGCCGGCGTCGCCGCGCGTCTTCCTTCCAACGAACTGGCCCCCTCACCCAATCCGGGCGAGTTCGTCGTGTTTCTGCCTCATTTCCAACGGGGCTTCGGCTTGCCGGTGAGTGATTTTTTCCAGGACTGGCTCGGTACGTACCAACTCCAACCACACCACCTTCCAGCCAACGCCATCACCTCTCTTTCTGCCTTTGCTTCTACGATCGAAGGCTACGCCGGACTATGGCCCACAAAAGAGCTATGGATCCGGTTCTTCGGCCTTCGTCGCAACGTCATTCCCAACATCCACACTGATCCGGAGGACAAGCGGCTCACTCAATTCGGAGCGGCCTCCATTTCACCCCGGCGATTTTCCGTTTTTCCCCGGGTCACCGGGC
The DNA here is from genome assembly GCA_910589775.1 of Avena eriantha. Taxonomy (NCBI): domain Eukaryota; kingdom Viridiplantae; phylum Streptophyta; class Magnoliopsida; order Poales; family Poaceae; genus Avena; species Avena eriantha. The sequence goes on from OU342740.1 coordinate 491,982,533, forward strand.
TAGAGTCCTGCAAAGGATGGGCGCGGACCTTCTTCTATGTCCGGAATACGGGCACCGAAGACTTGATCCGGTTGCTTCCCTACACTCCGGGTCCACCTAACCCGGACCTATGGGATGTGATCCCCAAGAAGCCCACAGCCTTAGCCAACCAAGTGGGCAAAAGGTTCGCGGAACTGAAGGGGCTCGGGCTATGCAACGAGGATGCCATGATCACCTTTGTGTGTAACCGAATCTCACCCCTCCAGAAGCGCACTCACAAGGTGTGCCACATGAGCTACGGCCGCGATCCTAACCGGACCTCATCCTTCGAGCTGACCAACTCGGAGATTTATCGCCGGGTCAAGGCTCTCTTCACCACTCACAAGGACTTTTCCACTGATTGGTCTTGGGGGATTGAGCATTTCTGCCGTGACCGGCTTCCTCCCACGGTAAGTTTCATGCTGCAAACTTAACCCGGATTAATTACAGGTCAGTTATTGTTGCAATTTTTGACTCTTTTGTTCGCTCTTTTCCTCAGCAATTCCTTCAGCAGACCCTTGAGGACGGCACCAATCCGTCCCTCAAGTGGGCGCCAGACCGGGAGACTCCGGATGAGGAAGAGCCGGACCAGGAGATGTTCCTCCCTATGACTGACGCCACGAAACGACCCACAGGTAAATCCTCTTCTATTAGAGATTGGCCCGATGATGAAGATGACTCAGAAATCGAGGTGATTGAACCTTTTGAGGCTGTCCCCCTTTCTTTTGCTTTTCCGCCATCAGCTTACCCCGGCGGTCATATTCACGAGGATCCCCTTCTCGCTACGAGCGAGCCTGTTCCAGTAGCAACGAAGAAGAAACGTGGGGCTTCTTCGAGTTCTTCCTCCGGACCGTCTCAGCCCGTTAAAAGGCGAAAGAAGTCCGGGGACAAGACTGCCCCCAAACCAGCAGGCAAGGCCCCAGCACGAAGGGCTCGGAAACCCAAAGCGGCTGAAACCTCGGATGCGTAAGTCCTTCTTTCTTTTGTAACTCGTTCTTCCTCACTTCGTCGTAATTTTTCTTCTGACGTTATTTGATTTCACAGTGCTCCGGTGGAGGTCCCTCAGAGTGGATCTAGCATCTCTTCCCCTCTCCGACCTAGCCCTTCTCCCCGTCATGACGACAAGTCACGCCCGCTGAGCCCTATCCCAGAGGGTTCTGCGGCCGCTCCGGGTTCAGCTCCACCTCGGCAAGACGAGGGTAACCTTGGAGTGGGGGAGACCAGCCTAGCCGGAGCAACGGCATCCACCGCCTCGACAACACCTCAACCGGCAGCCACCGAGGCTACTTCGGCCCCAGCACCAATTCCCGTACCAGCAAGCAGACCAGCACTAACTCCAACCTCGGCATCAGCATCAACTCCGGCAGCGAAAACTTCAGCGCCGGCACCAAGCCCAGCAGCGAGAGTACCAGCACCTAGTTCCTCTGCATCTTCCGAGTCCTCGGAACCTCGGTAGGGGAAAACCGCCGCCACAGCTTCCTCTACTCAGCAAGCCAAAGGCAAGAAAGCTCCAGACGCTACCAAGCCTACTGCCGTCGAGTCCGGGCAGCGCACCCTTGTGTCAATGCTCCCCAAGAAGACATCAGCGGCAAAGGACGCGCCTGCCGAGCCAACCGAAGCACAGCAGTTGGTTTTGCACACCAGCCCCGCCCTTGCCTTGGTGGAGAGGAACGAAGCACATGCAAAAGGCTTGGTGACGCCCCATATGCCCACGGGTGAACGGTATCCTCCGAGCCTGATGGAATTTGTCATGAACTGGAATAAGGCAGAGGTAGTCCAGGAATCTGATCTCCCGGAAAAGTTCGGCCCCGCCGAGTTTTCCGCTCAGATGAATACCGCCGCAAAGGCCATTAACCTCGCTGGACGAATGATGGAGGTACGTCGTTTCTCCTTTGCAAATTGTAGATAATAACCCTTAGTCCCCGAGCCTCCGGGGGAGTAACTTGTTACTCGGCCAGATGCTCTTTTATAGAACTAACGTAGCTCCATGATAACTTTGAATATGCACACACCTAGAGCCGGGTTAAGTTCCACTTGGCCCGGATTTTAGTACACTTCGAACATGCACACACCTAGAGCCGGGTTAAGTTCCACTTGGCCCGGATTTTAGTACACTTCGAACATGCACACACCTAGAGCCAGGTTAAGTTCCACTTGGCCCGGATTTTAGTACACTTCGAACATGCACACACCTAGAGCCGGGTTAAGTTCCACTTGGCCCGGATTTTAGTACACTTCGAACATGCACACACCTAGAGTCGGGTTAAGTTCCACTTGGCCCGGATTTTAGTACACTTCGAACATGCACACACCTAGAGCCGGGTTAAGTTCCACTTGGCCCGGATTTTAGTACACTTCGAACATGCACACACCTAGAGCCGGGTTAAGTTCCACTTGGCCCGGATTTTAGTACACGTCGAACATGCACACACCTAGAGCCGGGTTAAGTTCCACTTGGCCCGGATTTTAGTACACGTCGAATATGCACTAGGCTGACTTAAGTTTATGTATATCTTTTAGGTGACCAGCAACCGCCGGAGTGCCGAATTCCAACGCTTGCTGGATACGCACAAGAATCTTCACACAAAACAGGCTGCACTCATCGCAGAGTACGAGAAAAGGGGTAAATTTCTTCCTTATCCTTTCCTTAATTTTCTTCAACTTCGCTTGCCGAACTAATCTGATTGTTCGGTTTCCGCAGCTGGGGTGGAAGCTGAAAACAAGATAATGCGGAAGAACTTGGAGCAGATCAAGGGTATGTCCTTCTTGTCGGTCTTTACCGTGGTTTCCATCGGCTTTCCTCCTTGGCTCGGCAAACATTCATTCCTCGGCACTGCCGGGCCAACGCACTATTTTAGCATCGCTTGAAGATAGTGTGCCTGTGCCTGACGTGATGCTACACTTTCTCGAACAAGCAGGGCAGCACCAAGCCGAACTAAAGAAGAAAGATGATGAGCTCTCCCTCCTTCGGACCAAAGACGATGAGATAGCCAAGCTCAAGGCTGAGATGGCCAAAATGAAGGCGCAGCACCAAACCGAGCTAAAAAAGGCTAGCCAGGACTACACCGAAGAACGTGAGCGCCTCAAGCTCCAAAATGCTAAGGACCGTGAGCTTCTTCAGGAAGCCGAGGTCAAACTTGAATCGGCAAATGCTGAGCTCGAGAAGCTTCGGAAGAGGTGTGATGCTTGCACCAAGGAATTGACCCGGATTCACAGTCACATCTCCCGTAATTTTATTTTCCTTTATCCACCTTATTTCTCTGGGTTACTTCATATGTCTTGTTTTCTCAACTTTGTCCTTTTCCTTGTTTCCCAGGCCATTTTCCAGAGGGTACTGCTATTGCAAGTGCTGTTGTCGCCAATTTCCGCCGAGAAAGGGGTACTCCGGTCGCTCCTGAGGGTGAGAGCATTCCCTTTGACATGGAGGACCTGTTGGTCAGCCTGTCGTCTCGCATGGAAATCATCAAGAACTACGGCAAGGACCTCCTCGATGTTGCAGTCCGAGTCTTCAACGCCTTCTGGCCCGCCGATGATGCTCCGGAGAGAGTCACACAGCTCGCTGAAAAACTTTCGAAAATCGAGACCCAGCTCGACCTCTGGCGAGAGTCCGCTGGACGTGCTGCAGCCGATACCATCCTTCACCACATTTTGACGTGGTATGAGAAGATAGATCTCAGCCTCCTCACACGCCTGCACACTGGATCCAAATGGACAGATGACCCGGAGTGGGTAGCTCGGCGACAGGCTTGCGCCCACAGCCTCATCGAATATGCCCCCATTCACGAATGGACTGAGGGTCCGAGCTTCCTGGAAGTCGCAGGCGAAGAGGAAGTTGAGAACGTTGAAGATGATTCGGGTGAAGACGAAGAGGACACTGCCTCGGATATCGAAGAGGGCAACGATGATGCCGAACTTCCTCCCGCTGCTCCTTAAGTAAAAAACACTTGAAAATTTATGAGATCCCCGGTATGCCAAGTGGAATTGTATGCCAAACAAATGTGATATTTTGCTACTAAGTGTTTATGCCGGATTAACTTGGGCGTAGTCCCCGAGTTTCTTTTTCTTGTTCGTTCAATCTTTTGGCTCGGATCGTGTCTACCTTGATTCGGTTTTACAAATTACGAATCCAAGCTTGAAAAATTGTCTTAACAATACTGGGAAACTTTTAGACTTAGCTCAAAAATAAAACTATATAACAATTGGGAAATGAATACGGGGTTAGTCCGAAACATAAACGTCAGCTCGAATAAATTCTTTTCCTTAGTCGTTTTTCATGTGCTACGCAATTCCAAACTTGTTCTCTTGCTTGCCATGAAGCCAATTCTAGTTGGACAGCAGCAATCGAAGAGTTGGGTTTTTGGTGCTCACACATTACTAATCCGAATTAAGTAGAATAACTTACTCCAGCTGACGCGCAGAAAATAACAGACATTATTAAGGCAGTCCCCGAGTCACTGCTTGAGGTGCCAACATTTCATTGATAAGCTCATTGCCGACATACATACCGACATATGAGATAACCCGGATACATACACTTCTTAGCTAGGTGTAGAAAGGCCGAAGTAGAGCTATGTTCCATGGTCGCTTGGATTCCTCTCCGGACCTATCCGCCTTGTTCTTTTCCTTTGGCTTTGCATGTATAAGATAGCAAGAATCGTTGTGCAATGCTTTGCTCACGATGAATGGCCCTTCCCATGGGGGGGATAATGTATGCCTTCCAGTAGTACGTTGTACCAACCGGAGGACCAGATCGCCTTCCCGAAAGACTCGGGGGCACACTTTCCAGCTATGATAGCGTCGGAGATTTTGCTGATATATGGCGGATCTGGACAGTGCCAGTTCTCTCGCTTCTTCCAGCAGATCAACATCATTTTGCCGGGCTTCTTGCACTTCGGCTTCTGTGTATTGGGTGACCCTAGGCGAATCATGCTCTATGTCGGCTGGTAATACAGCTTCTGCCCCATATACCAGAAGGAATGGCGTATAGCCTTTTGATCGATTCAGAGTTGTTCTTAAACTCCACAGTACCGCTGGTAGTTCTTCTATCCAGCACCCTGCTGATCTTTGCAGCGGCTCAATGAGCCGGGGTTTTATCCCGGATAATACTAATCCGTTGAATCTTTCCACATGTCCGTTCAATGCGGGGTGGGCTACCGAAGCTACGTCCAGCCGGATCCTCTTATCCCGGCAGAAACGAGCGAATGCTCCTTCCGCAAAATTTGTGCCATTATCAGTTATGATACTGTGTGGATAACCGTACCTCAAGATGATATCTTTGAGAAACGTTACGGCCGTAGCTCCATCACATTTTCTTATAGGCTTCACCTCAATCCACTTCGTAAACTTGTCCACCATTACCTGAATGTGAGTCATATTTCCCCTTGCTGGTTTGAACGGGCCAACCATATCCAAGCACCACACGGCAAATGGCCAAGTGATTGGGATGGTCTTGAGTTCCGACATTGGCATGTGTGTCTTGGTAGCGTACCTCTGACAACCATTACATTTTCTCACCAGATCTTCTGCTTGCTCTAAGGCGTTTGGCCAGTAGAATCCGTGTCGGAAAGCTTTTGCTACCAAGGCTCGGGATGAGGCGTGATGCCCGCATTCCCCCTGATGTATATCTCGGATGATTTCAAGCCCTTCTTCCGGGTCAACACACCGCTGGAGGACATTGGTCACACTTCTTTTGTATAACTCGGAATTGATGATCGTGTAGGCCTTTGCCCTCCTCTGTGCTTGCCTGGACAGCACCTCCTCAGTGGGTAACGTTCCATCCTTCAGGAATTGAAATATAGGCAGTGCCCAAGCCGGTATTGGCCGCACGGGGAACACGTCCTCGTCTATCTCCATCTGATCCACCGGCATAACTTCAACCGGACCATGCTGAGCAGTCTCCGGGTCTTGCGAAGCAGTCCCTGGGTTTGTCGAAGCAGTCCCTAGGTTTTGCGCACCACTTCCTGTGTCAACGTCCATGGGCACAGCTCCAGATTCTGTTTCCTCCGGGACGTAGATTGACTCGGATTCTGGGGATGGCCTGATGGATGGTTTCTTGAGGTGCTCTAATGATATACCCGGTGGAATTGCTTGTCTGGTTGACCCGAGCTTTGATAGCATGTCGGCAGTTGCATTTTCCACCCGGGGTACATGATGAAATTCACATCCCTCAAAGTAACCAGAAATCTTCTGCACATGAAATCTGTATAGTGCCATGTTTGGATCAAGGGCGTCCCACACTCCGGACACTTGCTGCACCACCAAATCCGAGTCGCCAAAGCATATGATCCGACGTATACCAATTTCTTTTGCTACCTTGAGCCCATGCACTAGTGCTTCATACTCAGCGACATTATTTGATGCGGTGAAGTGGATCTGCAGCACATATTTCAACCGGTCCTTCTTCGGCGATGTGAGTACAACTCCGGCACCTAGCCCTGTTTTGGTCTTTGATCTGTCAAAGTGCATTCGCCAATAGTTCGGATCCGGAAGTGGTGGTTCGTACTGCACCTCGGCCTAGTCCACGAAAAAGTCTGCCACAGCTTGAGATTTGATGGCTTCTCGTCTGTCATATTGCGGAGCATAAGGAGCTAGCTCAATTTCCCATTTTGCAATTCTGCCGCTTGCATCCTTGTTACTCATTATCTGGGCCTCACATATGACCCGGATGTGATGCTCCTCAAAGTAGTGCTTTAGTTTCTTGGCGGCCATGTACACGCCATATGCCACTTTTTGATAATGTGGGTAGTTCTGCTTTGAGGTTGACAACACTTCGCTCAAATAATACACCGGCCTTTGCATCGACTTACCTTCCTCATCGCGCTCCACCACTATCACTGCACTTACAACTCGGTTGGTTGCGGCTATATAGAGTAACATTGGCTCCTTTGATAGTGGTGAAGCTAGCACTGGTGCCGTGGCTAACATTTTCTTTAGGTGGGCGAAGGCTTCATCAGCCTGCGGTGTCCAAATGAACTTATCCGACTTTTTCATGAGTTGGTAAAGAGGCAAAGCCTTTTCTCCCAACCGACATACAAACCAAGTTAACGAGGCCAGGCAACCTGTGAACTTCTGGACATCGTTAAGAGACTTCGGCAGTTCCATTCGTTCGATGGCCCGGATTTTGGTTGGATTAACCTAGATACCTCGGCTGGAGACGAGAAAACCGAGCAATTTTCCAGCCGGGACACCGAAGGGGCATTTTTTCGGGTTAAGTTTCATCCGGAACCTTCTTAGGTTTGCAAACGGTTGCCTGATATCGTCAAGGAGCGTTTTGCTTTCCTTGGTCTTGATAACCACATCATCCATGTACACCTGTACATTTTGACCTATTTGGTCGTGCAAACATTTTTGCATACACCTCTGGTACGTTGCCCCTGCATTACGTAAACCAAATGGCATGGTACGATAGCAATAAGCCCCATACGGGGTAATAAACACAGTCTTTATTTGATCATCCGGATTTAGAGGTATCTGGTGGAAGCCAGAATAAGCATCAATGAATGACAACAATTCACATCCAGCAGTTGAGTCTATGACCTGATCTATTCTTGGTAGTGGAAACGGATCTTTTGGACACGCCTTATTCAGGTTCATGTAATCGATACACATACGCCAAACCACTGCCACGTTCGGGTCATCCTTCTTCTTTTCCACCGGCACCGGATTAGACAGCCAATCCGGGTAAAGAACTTCCATGATAAATCCTGCAGCTAGCAACCGAGCTATCTCATCTCCAATGACTTTCCTCCTATCTTCAGCGAAGCGGCGGAGAGGTTGCTGTTGGAGATATGCCCAAGAGGCAATAATAAAGTGGTTATTATTATATCTTTATGTTTATGATAAAACTTTACATCCCATGCTATAATTGTATTAACCGGAAGCATTAATACTTGTGTGTTTTGTAAACATAAAAGAGTCCCTAGTAAGCCTCTTGTTAGACTAGCTTGTTGATTAATGGATGATCATGGTTTCTTGATCATGGACATTGGATGTCGTTAATAACAAGATCATATCATTAGGAGAATGATGTGATGGACACAGAACCGTAGTAAGCATAGCATAAGATCAAGTCATTTAAGTTCGTCTGCTATAAGCTTTAAAATACATAGTAACCTAATCCTTCGACCATGAGGTTATGTTAATCACCATCACCGGATGGGTACTTTGATGACATCAAACACCGCTTCATAACTGGGTGGTCATAAAGGTGTCATTGGGTATTCTGAAAGTATGTGTTGAAGCGCATTGACCAACATTGGGATTTGTCCATCCATATGACGGATAGATATGCTCTGGGCCCTCTCGGTGGAATGTCATCTAGTTAGCTTGCAAGCATGTGACTAGGTCACAAGGGATGACATATCACGGAACGAGTAAAGAGTACTTATCAGTAACGAGGTAGAACTAGGTATATAGATACCGACGATCAAACCTCGGATAAGTAAAGTATCGCGTGACAAAGGGAATTGGTCTCGTATGTAAATGGTTCAATCGATCACGAAGTCATCGTTGAGTATGTGGGAGCCATTATGGATCTCCAGGTCCCGCTGATGGTTATTGATAAGAAATGTGTCTCTGTCATGTCTACATATTCACGAACCGTAGGGTGACACACTTAAGGTTCGAAGTTGTTTTAAGTAGATATGGAATGTGTGTTGGAGACCGAATATTGTTCGGAGTCTCGGAATGGATCCGGGACATCACGAGGAGATCCAGAATTGTCCGGAGAATAAGATTCATATATTGGGGATCATTTTCTGAGCTAGGAAATGTTCCGGAGTATTTGTATGAGGGTTCTAGAAGGTTTCGGAATGTTCCGGGAGGTTCTGGAAGATTTCTTGGAGTTTTCTTGAAAACCAAGAAAGGGATCAAAGGAGTCCTGGTGGGTCAAGACTAGGAGTCGTGGGAGAGGAGGACTCCTCCCCCCACTCCCCAATCCGCCGGCCCTAGAGGAGGGGAGTCCTACAAGGACTCCCCCTCCCAAAGGCGCCCTCCCCCCTTAAATAGAAGGGCAGGGGCGCCCCCTCCAAGACCTGCTCCATAACTCCCAATCTCTGCCGCCTCTCTCCTCCTCCTTTCTTCTGCACAGGCATAGGCGAAGCCCTGCAGAATTCTCTACTCCACCACCACCACCACGCCGTCGTGCTGCTGGGATTCCGTGGAGAAGATCTACTACCTCCGCTGCTCGCTGGAACGAGGAGAGGAAGGTCTGCTTCGACTCTGCACGTGTGACCGACTCCGGAAGCGCTGCCGAAACGCGGCGCCGGAAGGATCGTCCACTTGACCCACTGCGGAAGCGCTGCTGGAACGCGACGCCAGAAGGATCGTCCACACGATCTTGAGATCGGCAAGTGATCGACTACATCAACCACGAGATCTAATCTCGTTAACGCTTTCGGATCTACGAGGGTTAGTTCCTATCTATCTCGTTGCACATGTCTAATAGATTAGATCTTGGCTTTTATCTAGATTAGATCTGGGTTTTGTTCGTTCTTGCGGTAGAAATTTTTTGTTTTCCATGCTACGAACCCATCAGTGGTATCAGAGCCGTATCTATGCGTAGATCTGTTGCACGAGTAGAACACAATGTTTTTGTGGGCATTGATGCTTTTGTTGTCGGTGTCTTAGCGTGTACTTTGCATCTTGCGGCATGATGGGATGAAGCGGCTCGGGCTAACATTACATGTCATTGCACATGAGACTTGCTCCACGCTTGACATGCAACTTGCTTTGCACAAGTGGCTTTGCGGGTGTCTATCTCTCCCACCATAGTTAAGATTCAATTTACAATGAGCATCTTGACAACACTTGTATCAACGTTGTGGTCCTTGTTCGTAGGTAAGATCGGTCTTATGCGAAAGCCCCAAACCACGTAAAACATGCAAAGAAAATTAGAGGCGTCTAACTTGTTTTTGCAGGGGTTTTGTGATGTGATATGGCCATCATGTGATTGTGATTGTATTTGATGTATGCAATGATCCTTGTTGTAATATGGCAACCGGAAGGAGCCTAATGGTTGTCTTTAAATTTTGTTAAGACCTGCGTGTCTATTCATCTTGTAATAGCTTTATTCCAAGTAGTTGTAATAGTTGCTGGTGATGATGGACAACCATGAATCGGCGCCACTGACCTTGACGCAATGCTGGTGATGATGGAGATCATGTTCGTGCTTTGGAGATGGAGATCAAAGGCGCAAGCAGAAAGGGCCATATCATATCACACTAATTATGAATTGCCTGTGATGTTAATCCTTTATGCATCTTGTATTGCTTAGATCGCGACGGTAGCATTATAAGATGATCCCTCTCACTAAATATCAAGTAATAAAGTGTTCACCCTTAGTTGGCACCGTTGCTAAGACTCGTCGTTTCGAAGCATCTCGTGATGATCGGATGTGATAGATTCTACGTGTGCATACAACGGGTGCACGCCAGATTTGCACATGCGGAAACTAAGGTTATCTTGACGAGCCTAGCATGTACAGACATGGTCTCGGAACATGGAATACCGAAAGGTAGAGCATGAGTCATATAAATGATATGATGAACATGAAGATTGTTCGCCGATGAAACTACATCTTCTCTCGTGAAGATCGGACTTGGTGTAGTGGACTTAGTTCGTGTAATCACTAAGACAATGTGAGGGATGTTGTTTTGAGTGGAAGTTCATTTTTAATTTGGATTAGTCAAACTCAATTTATCATAAACACAATCAAAGTGAATTTGCATAGCTTGTTGTAGTCATTGGCATCCGTTCACCACCTTACGCTTAGTTATAGTTGAGATAGTGGAACTATAGAAATTCTGGATATTTACTTTACGAACTGGTATCGTTTTGAATGTCAATCTAAAGTTTAAAAGTCATATTGCAAACTTTCAGCAAACTCTATTTACTCCATGAAGTTTAATAAGTAGTATTAAATCAAGGGTAAGAATTCCAATGTTAGTATCTAATGTATCATGTTTGCCTCCATGATTCTTGATACTCAAAGATTGTTTTTAATATCAAGTTTATCAAAGAGCTGAAAGCAATGTTTCAGAAACCATCATATGTGAAAGGTATTGCGATATCTAAAACAATGTGTTGGTTACAACATGATAGAGTATACGTCCTCATATTTGATGAGAATTTGTGAAGGTTGGAGACGCTAGTTGTCCTAATCCTCCAAAGGTTTTGAAAAAGAAACATTATACTTGCAATTCACCTTTATAAGCTATATCAGCTTGATCATGAAAGTTGTCATGATAAGGATGTAAGTAAAATGTTTACTACACTAAAAGATTACTAAAGAATGGAATTTTGAAAGAATGCCAAACATTTGATGAAGGTGATCCACTTCAAAGTGCAAGTCCAAAGGTATTGGTATTTGACTATACACACTTTGTACTATGTGTCATGCAAATGACACCACTATTGATGTTGATAGATTCTTTTAAAAGAAAAGGAATTGCTGAAAGAGAATCTATAAAATATTTGGCAGAAAAGAAAAGACTGGAGATGTCCAACTTAGGCATATAGAAGATATACATGTTATGGTTGTATTCCTTGCTTGTTAAACAATGTGGTTCTCTGGTATTGGATACCGAATTGGTTGGTATGCTATGTCATACAGGACAACGCAATTCATGAACTACAATGGCCTAAGTAACTAGCAAGAGAATGAGCGATGATGTTCATCGAAAACAAATAAAATGTTATTGTGTTTTTCGTTGACATCAAACCTAGCCTTCAAGATTTGTTTTAATAATTGTTATTTTGTTCCGGTATTACGAGAACAATGGTTGTTCAAATAATTACCGTATTCCATAAAGGATGGATGAACTTTTACAAGTTTGGTGGGAAAAATCACATCCATAAACACTGTTGCTAAAATGTCGCAAGACAAATGATTGAAAGATCACTTATGAAGTGACATCGCTGTTTAAATTATATTTGAAATAAAAACATGAAGAAACTCCATGTTGATGTAATTTTGGAGTCTTTTGATTTTGATCAATTGACGCATGTGAGACTTTCCTCGAGATAATTGAAACTCTGTCCATGGGCCAGAGAGGAACGGATGACTAGCTTATTGGAAATTGAGCATGCTGATGTGCATAGTCCATTATGTGTAGCCATATGCGATGGATCTTTTTGCTTCATATGCTTTCTCCGAAAATTTGAGTGAATATATCTGTATATTTACTTAATAAGGAGGAAGTATGAAAACATTTGAAAGTTGTTCAAAGACTTTCAAGATGAAGCTGAAAATCATTGCAACAAGAAAATAAAGAGTTTATGATTCGATCATAAAGAAAGATGTTTGAGTTACAAGTTTAGCAAAACACCTAAGATTTGAGGAATCGTTCCATGGATTTGCATTTCCCAAAACACCATAGGAGTATGGAGTGTTCAAGATATGTAATGAAACCTTGTTTGACATGGTAAGATCAAAGGTGTCATTTATAAAACTGCCATTATATATTAAAGATTAAAGCTTTAGTGACTACCGCTTTTACACTGAAAAGAGCTCCATCGTGATCCGTTGAAATGACACCATATAAGTCATGGTTTGGGATAAAACCCGAATTGTCTTTTCTTAAATTTTGGTATGCTATGCATAAGTAAAATGTTTACAACCAAAGTCGGATAAGCACGTCTTTGTAGGTTATTCCAAAGAATCTATTGGGAATTTCTCCATAACACCGAGGACAAAAGAGTTTGTTACTTGGAACGTCAAGTTTCTTGAGAAGGAATTTTTCGTGAAAAGTTAAGTGGGAGGACAATAGAACTTTGATAAGGTTGTTGAACCTTAGCTATATGTGCTAAGTAGCGCAGCGCCGAAAAGTGTCCCGGTGGCGGCCACAATGCTCATGGCTCTCCTGATTACAAAAGGTGTGATCTCGGACATTAGAGTTCCTATAGAACCGTGTGGGTCGGTAAGAATCAAATAGTAAGATTTGATAAGCAAGTCGTTATTGTTTTGACAATGATGAACCGACTACATGCAAAGAAGCGATGATGGGCCCTGACTCCATAAAATGACTAGAAGTCATGGAATCCGTGATAGTATCCATACATGAGAAATCAAGTTTCTGAACTTAGAAGACCCTCCGGAAAGGCGTGAAGCCTATCGGTCGTGTTTGGATCTATAAAGAAATAGACATGGATGTTTCAAATCTATGAAATAGTCGACATGTCGGAAAGAGTTTACGACAATGTTCAAGGAATTGACTATGATAAGATTTGATCTTTCATAGCGATATTTAGTCTGGACGGATTAATGTAGCAACCACTACATATATTTTGGTATATGATAGTTGAATAAACAAAACAAGTTCTTCTAATAGAATGGTTACCTAGGACGTGTACATGACACGATCCAAAGGGTTTTGTTAATTCAAAGGATGCTAAAAGAGTATGCAAAACTTCAATGGTTGAAGTAAGCATAGCGGAGTTGGAATCTTCACCATGATGAAACTGCTAAAGAGTTTAAATTCATCGGAGATGATGAAGATGCTTGCATTTGCAAGAAATTAAGTGGGAGCGCTGAGACATATTTCTAATACATTATGTAGAGGACATATTGTTGATTGGAAATGATGTATCTTGTATTGACACAGGTTAAGAATTTCATTTCGATGAAAGACTTAGGCATAACTCAAGAATTAGGCATCAATGTCTATATGGATAGATTGAGGCGCTAATATGGTTTTGCCAAATGTACATAGATAAGGTGTTGAATGAGTTCAATATGGAAACAACAAGAAAGGTTCTTGACGCACGGAAAGGACTGAATCAAGATTTGAGTGTGTTGACACGAGATTCAAGTGTTTTGACACTTGGTGAAATCACAAGAATATTTTGATCAATGATTCTTTGAGATGTACACATCCAGATATGTCCTATGCTCTAAATGTTATGAGCATATACCAGAATGATTCATAAGATGATCATTGGACAGTAGTAAAGATATTCTTATGAGCTTTTGAAGAACTAAGAATATATCATGTATAAGTGACAAATAGTTAAAGGTAGTTCATTGTAAAGTGTTACATTGATATTAGTTTTGTCACAAGATACAAATTAAATTTATCTCAATTTAGACTATGGGTGGCACAATATAATGGAAAGGATGTTCCATGATGGATTTGGATGAGTTCCAAAATTGAGACATTGTGACGGATACTACAACAAAAGGCTAAGTATATAACTGCTGTAGTAGCAGCAAAGGAGGGCATTTGTGTTAAGTAGTTTATCAAACTAGGTGTGGTTCAAAGTGGGCTAATACTATGAAGATATATTGTGTGACAATAATATCAACATATTTTGAGCTGAAGGAACTAAAGGTCTCACCAAAGGACCAAATTTATACAATGCCATCTCATTGGAGAATGAGTAATGCGTAGAGACGCAAGGACATGCAAATACACACGGACCTGGAAGTGTCAGATCTGAAGATTATGTTTACCACTAGCAATAGTGTCTATACAACACCAGAAAGCCATAGGTGTTGAATGCACAAGTTTTTAACTAGATTATTGACTCTAGTGCAAGTGGGAGACTGTTGGAGATATGCCCAAGAGGCAATAATAAAGTGGTTATTATTATATCTTTATGTTTATGATAAAAGTTTACATCCCATGCTATAATTGTATTAACCAGAAACATTAATACTTGTGTGTTTTGTAAACATAAAAGAGTCCCTAGTAAGCCTCTTGTTAGACTAGCTTGTCGATTAATGGATGATCATGGTTTCCTGATCATGGACATTGGATGTCGTTAATAACAAGATCATATCATTAGGAGAATGATGTGATGGACACAGACCCGTAGTAAGCATAGCATAAGATCAAGTCATTTAAGTTCGTTTGCTATAAGCTTTAAAATAAATAGTAACCTAATCCTTCGACCATGAGGTTATGTTAATCACCATCACCGGATGGGTACTTTGATGACATCAAACACCGCTTCGTAACTGGGTGGTCATAAAGGTGTCATTGGGTATTCTGAAAGTATGTGTTGAAGCGCATGGACCAAGATTAGGATTTGTCCATCCATATGACGGATAGATATGCTCTGGGCCCTCTCGGTGGAATGTCATCTAGTTAGCTTGCAAGCATGTGACTAGGTCACAAGGGATGACATATCACGGAATGAGTAAAGAGTACTTATCAGTAACGAGGTAGAACTAGGTATATAGATACCGACGATCAAACCTCGGATAAGTAAAGTATCGTGTGACAAAGGGAATTGGTCTCGTATGTAAATGGTTCAATCGATCACGAAGTCATCGTTGAGTATGTGGGAGCCATTATGGATCTCCAGGTCCTGCTGATGGTTATTGATAAGAGATGTGTCTCTGTCATGTCTACATATTCACGAACCATAGGGTGACACACTTAAGGTTCGAAGTTGTTTTAAGTAGATATGGAATGTGTGTTGGAGACCGAATATTGTTCGGTGTCTCGGAATGGATCCGGGACATCACGAGGAGATCCGGAATTGTCTGGAGAATAAGATTCATATATTGGGGATCATTTTCTCAGTTAGGAAATGTTCCGGAGTATTTGTATGAGGGTTCTAGAAGGTTTCAGAATGTTCCGGAAGGTTCTGGAAGATTTCTTGGAGTTTGCTTGAAAACCAAGAAAGGGATCAAAGGAGTCCTGGTGGGTCAAGACTAGGAGTCGTGGGGGAGGAGGACTCCTCCCCCCACTCCCCAATCCGCCGGCCCTAGAGGAGGGGAGTCCTACAAGGACTCCCCCTCCCCAAGGCGCCCTCCCCCCTTAAATAGAAGGGCAGGGGCGCCCCCTCCAAGACCTGGTCCATAACTCCCAATCTCTGCCGCCTCTCTCCTCCTCCTTTCTTCTACACAGGCATAGGCGAAGCCCTGCAGAATTCTCTACTCCACCACCACCACCACGCCGTCATGCTGCTGGGATTCCGTGGAGAAGATCTACTACCTCCGCTGCTCGCTGGAACGAGGAGAGGAAGGTCTGCTTCGACTCCGCACGTGTGACCGACTGCGGAAGCGCTGTCGAAACGCGGCACCGGAAGGATCGTCCACTTGACCGACTGCGGAAGCGCTGCCGGAACGCGACGCCGGAAGGATCGTCCACACGATCTTGAGATCGGCAAGTGATCGACTACATCAACCACGAGATCTAATCTCGTTAACGCTTTCGGATCTACGAGGGTTAGTTCCTATCTATCTCGGTGCACATGTCTAATAGATTAGATCTTGGCTTTTATCTAGATTAGATCTGGGTTTTGTTCGTTCTTGCGGTAGAATTTTTTTTTTCCATGCTACGAACCCATCAGTTGCTTCACCGGCTTGGCTTCGGGACTCACATTCAAAGAGTGCTCGGCCAACTCCCTCGGAACACCTTGCAAGTCCTGTGTGGCCCAAGCAAAAATGTCCCGATTCTCACGGAGGAAGCTGACGAGCTCGCTTTCCTATTTATCACTTAGCCCGGCACCAATTGTTACGGTGCGCTCTGGGAACATGTCATCAACGGGAACCTTCTTGGTATCTTTCGTTGCCTGGAAAGAGACAGTTCCATGCGGGTTACTCAGCGCCGGCATATACTGCTGCGCGGACTGAGCCAATGCCGCCACCTCTTGAATTTTTCTATTTTCCTGCGCGATCACAAGTGACTCGGCTAAGTTTGATCCGGCCGACGCACACTCCATGGAACGTCGGAAGTCCCCAGCAATGGTAATCACTCCGTTTGGTGCGGGCAACTTCATCTTCAAGTAGCTGATATGACAACTTGCCATGAACTTGTTCAGTGGCTGGCCTTCCGAGCAACGCATGATAAGCGCTTTCTAAGTTCACCACTTCGAACTCCAGATTTTCGGTTTGGCAATTATCCCTCGTGCCGAACAAGACGTCGACCCGGACCTTGCCTATGGGCTCGTAAGAAATGTCGGGTACAATGCCATGGAAAGTTGTCCTCATGGCCTGGAGCATGTTCTCCGAGATACCCAACTTGCGCATTGTGTCCGCATACATGATATTTATGCTACTGCTGTTGTCGATCAGTACCTTGGAGAACCTTACATTGATGCTAGGTCCAATGAACGTAGGATCCAGCACCAACGCATACGAACCAGGGCTCGGCATGAGCTTGGAATGATCCCTAATGCTCCAGGTGATTTCCCGATCGGACCAAGGCATGTACCTCGTCACTGCAGGCATTACTGCATTCACCTCCATATGCCTACGCTGCAAGCTTTTTCTATCAGTTTCCTCTGTGGTGAATACACAGTAGCTCTAGTGATGCTCCCTGTACTCGTTTCTCCCCTCATTTCCGGGGTGCCTCTGATCCGGCTGATGCTGATTTTCTACCTGATGCACTGCATCCCTTCTTTCATTGTTATCATACCTCGGCAGAGGGGGAGGCAACATTAGCTGTTGCATGTTCGCTCCAGAGAGCAATTGCTGCCGGGGGAACTCCTGCCGAGGCTAATCATTCCGGGGTGCCTGAGCATTCCCCGAACCACCTTGCTCGATCTTGCGCATCCACTCGCACTGCCTCGTCGCATGACCCGCTGGGTTGTTCGGATTTGGCGTGTGAAACTTACACGGCTGGTCCAACATCGACTCGTAAGTATACCTCGGACGGTCTTTCCTTTCTTGCCACTGCTTCTTTTGTTCCGGTGTCCCAGTTTTCTTCCCATCATTCCTTGGAGTCCATTGACCTCCAGTTTTCTGGCGCTGGCTACCCCCTGCTCCGGGTTGATCTTGATTCACAGCTGCAACTTGGTGCGATCCGTACCGGTGGTCCGGTCTATCATCTCTCCTTTTTCCTCTGTAATCATTCCTCCGGGATGATCCGGACCCATCCCTCTGATAGTACTCATCGCTTGATTCGTTTGAGGCGAGCCTTGGATGGGTCGGGTCACCCAACGCATACGAATCTGCAATCCGGATCATTTCTGCTAACGTAGCCGGCATTTTCCGTTGCAACTTCATCCACAACTCGCTTCCATATCTGCACCCCTGTGCAAACCATGCTATGGCCTGTGATTCTATCACGCCCTCGCATGAGTTTCTCACGGTACACCACCGGGTCAAGAACTCCCGGTCTGTCTCATTGGGTCTTTGCTTGCACATAGCTAGGGTCTGTGGCCTATTTGGCCTTTGATACATACTCGAAAAATTGCTGATGAACATCTCCTCGAAATCTATCCAGCAGTTGATGCTTCCTGGTGGCAAATTTTTCAACCACACCCTTGCCGGGCCTTCCAACATCTGGGGTACATACCGTACGGCCCATCTCAGGTTGCCTGTGGCAATTTTTACAGCCGTAGCATAGTTTATCAGCCAATCGTCTGGCTTGGTACTACCGTCATAGGTCTGGGTGCCCCTGGGCAGCTGAAAGTTTGGTACTGGTGGCTCTTTCATGATCCGGGGTCCAAAACACGCTGGACCCGGTGGACCTTGACATTCAATCTATTCAGACCTATACAGTCAATCCAGTTTCAACCTTGCATCGTCCGGCATCAAATCCCTACTTCCCAATCTCGACCCTATCACATGATAGTCCGGTCTGGGATACCCCGCATTTGCCATCTCCGAATCACCGTCGTTGTACCGGTTTTGCTCTTGCGGCGCACCTTTCTGTTGGACACCTCGGCCGGCACTGTGCTCTTGCCTTGGCATGTTCCGCTGCTGCGGTTGTCTTGCTCCAGCTGAGTTTTGCTGCCCGACATTGCCGTTGACAACG
Organism: Avena eriantha; assembly: GCA_910589775.1. Lineage (NCBI taxonomy): Eukaryota > Viridiplantae > Streptophyta > Magnoliopsida > Poales > Poaceae > Avena > Avena eriantha. Next base: position 492,001,261 of record OU342740.1, read on the forward strand.
TTCCCTTGACCGGCATTGCCTTGGTCGCGGTTACCTCGGTGAGCTTCGCCTCGGCTCACACTCCGTCGATCATCATTTTTCCGCACTTCTTTTTCTTTCCCTGCCCGTGTCGGGTCATACGGGACAATCTGTTTGTTCCGTCTAGCTGAGGTTACCACCTCCTCTCTCCTTGGACCACCATGAGGGGACGATGCGGCTCCAGCGGATTTCTCCGGGTTACCCACCGCTGACTGGACGATCTTGGAGGCTCCAGCTCTCTCCGGGTTTGTCCTGAGCAGTTCCTCATTTTGCCTATTTGCAATCCGAACCAGCTCGTTAACCCGATCTTGCTGCCTTTGCCGGGTTTCACCCGTTAGTCCCTCTAACTCGGACGCAGCTGCATCCGCTGCTCTGAGGTTCTTGGCCGGGGTACTATACCTCGGCAGCCCCACGGACAAGTAGTTTTCTGACTCCTCTTTTCCGGCATCACCTTCTCTGTTCATCTCGCTCATGATATTTCTCCCTTTGACTTTTACATTATCAACCTTGTTCGCCTTAGCGTACTCACGCAGCGTCATGTTCAACGACTGCTGGGCCGCGGCTATTTTCTTTGCGCCCTCTAGTATTTTCTGCCTAGTTTCTTCCAGCTCGGCCTGTGCACGAGCCGGATCTACCGCTGCTACTACAGGGTTCGCCAAGCTATCCACTGCCTCTCTCAACACATTTTCCGGCCTCTCTAGCGGAGGACCTCTACCTTTCCTTGGAGCTTTGGGCGTTACCTCCGGATCTGGCGCCGGATCTTTGCTCGCACCCGCACCTGGCGCTGTCATCATTACCTCTGCATGGTCCGGGGAACGAGCGATATGCTCCCCGCGAGCCACAGTGAGGGGCGGTTCGCCTGCTTCGACGACATGGCGCAGATGAACGCTAGACACGTCCACCGCAACGTAGACCTTGTGCGCGCCGAGCTTGACAAAGACGCCGTTGCGCGGGAGAGGGCGCATGCCGAAGCAGCCTGCGTTGTCGCTGACGAAGTCCCGCGCTCCAAAGCGCTGAACGAGCCCGGAGACGATGCGGTCGCCGGTGGTGATGATGTTTCCCGTCTGGATTTTGACCCCTCCTAGCGCCGCTAGCCCCACGGTGGGCGCCAACTGTCGCGGTGGTGTCACGGCAGATGCCATGTATAGGCTAAAGGTGGGGACTAATACTCGCTAGGGGAATCCAGGGAGGGATAGTGAAGTGATTCTCCACACAAGAGCTTGTATTGATTTACTTCCAAGGTTACAAGTGCTCCTAGAGCTGTATTGGCGAGAGGAGGAAGAAGGATCTCTCTTACTCTCACCCACAAATCTCACCTGAAACCATTGACCAAAATAGAATCGTAGAGAGACCAACCCCTTCTACAGAATCCCTAGCCCCCCTTTTATAGGGGAGGCTCGGTTTCTGCCTAGGGCATACGTGGAGGCATATTCCTAAGAATATGCCTCCTCCCAAAGTGGTAAGCCGACCGGGGTGCTTTTCACCCCGCGTCACACATGCTTTAGCTATGTGAGCCTCTGACGGCGCCCTCGTCAGCCGACACGGGCGTCGTCACGCTTATCGGCCACGCCCCGGTGGTCCTGTCCTTGCTCGCTTCGCTCAGGCAGTGCGTACCGGGGCTCCTTTTGAGCAGCGAGATTCCTTCCTTCTCCTAGAAGCTTGCTGTGACCCGGATGATGGTTCATCCGGCCACACCCGTTCCTGCATACAGGTAAAACATGCACTTCCGACTTACTGCTTAAGTCGGATGAGACCTAGTTAGGCGAACGCCCCCAGGTCCGGATTACCCCGTGATCCGGCCTGCCTTGAGGTGACCCGGCCAGCATCTGCTTTGGCCTTGCCGAACCTCGGCTAACTCGGCCTTTATACCCCGGCGTGACCCTACCCGGGGGTATCCCCCCAACATATGGAGAGGCTTGTATTTACAAGAAAGTGAGTGGGAGCAATGTGGCATTTCTGATATTATATGTGGATGACATATTATTGATTGGAAATGATATAGATCTTTTAAATAGTGTTAAAAGTTATCTAAACAACAAATTTTCAATGAAAGACCTTGGTGAAGCGTCATATATATTAGGCATGAAAATCTATAGAGATAGATCAAGGCGTCTAATTGGGCTATCGCAGAGTACATACCTTGATAAGATATTAAAGAAGTTTAATATGGACGAAAGTAAGAAGGGGTTCTTAATGTTGCAAGGCAAGACATTGAGTAAGACTCAAAGTCCGGCTACGGTGGAAGAAAGAGAGATGATGGATAAGATCCCCTATGCCTCGTCCATAGGCTCTATTATGTATGCCATGCTATGTAAAAGACCGGATGTGGCACATGCTATTAGTTTGACTAGTAGGTACCAATCTGATCCAGGTTCAGAACACTGGATAGCGGTAAAGAACATCCTCAAGTACTTGAGAAGAACTAAGGATATGTTTCTTATATACGGAGGTGAAGAAGAGCTAGTCGCTAAGTGTTATGTCGATGCTAGCTTTGACACCGATCCGGATGACTCTAAGTCTCAATCCGGATACGTATTTCTATTGAACGGAACAACAGTTAGTTGGAGGAGTTCCAAACAACCTGTGGTGGCTGGATCAACGACGGAGGCGGAATATGTTGCTGCTTCAGAAGTGGCGCAGGAAGCAGTTTGGATGAAAGAGTTCATTACGGAACTAGGTGTGGTTCCCAGTGCATTTAACCCGATGGTGATCTATTGTGACAACAATGGAGCCATAGCCAACGCAAAGGAACCGAGGTCTCACAAGAATTCCAAACATATTAAGCGCCGGTTTCACTCCATCCGCGAGCATGTCAAGGATGGAGATATAAAGATTTGTAAAGTACACACGGACCTAAATGTAGCAGATCCGTTGACTAAAGTTCTCCCTAGGGCAAAACATGATCAACACTAGAACTCCATGGGTGTTAGATTTATCACTATGTGAACTAGATTATTGTCTCTAGTGGAAGTGGGAGACTGAAGGAAATATGCCCTGAGAGGCAATAATAAAGTTTATATTATATATTCCTTATATATATGATAGATGTTTATTTTACATGCTAGAATTGTATTTATCGGAAACATCAATAAATGTGTGTTTAATAAACAAAAAGGGTTCCTAGTTATGCCTCTCTTATAGACTAGCTTGTTGATTAACAAGATGATCAAGGTTTCCTGATCATGGACATTGGATGTTGTTAATAACAAGGTCACACCATTGGTGGAATGATGTGATGAACATTCATCCGAAGTATAGCTTTACGATCAAGTCATTATGTTTATATTGCTATAACATCATACGAAGTAATATTTATCCTTAGACCATGAGATCATGTTAATTGCTAACACCGGAAGAGTATCTTGATAACATCAAACGTCACACCATAACAGGGTGACTATAAAGATGGGTTCAGTACTACGAAGGTGTTACGTTGAGGCTCATGGATCAAGAGTGGAATTTGTCAATCTAGATGACTGATAGATATACTCTGGGCCCTCTCGGTGATATCACATTGAGATAGCTTGCAAGCAAGTGATATGATCAGTAGAATGTTATATCACGGGAACGAGAAAAGAGTTCATGTCGGTAACGAGATCAAACTAGGTATGGAGATACCGATGATCGAATCTTGGACATGTAATATATCGAGAGACAAAGGGATTTAGTTACAAGCGTTAAAGGTTCTCACGATCACAGAAGTCATCGTTGAATGTGTAGGAGTCAGTACGGATCTCCAGGTCCCGCTGCTGATTATTGATCGGAGAAGGGTCTCGATCATGTCTGCATTATTCGCGAACCGTAGGGTGGCACACTTACGAGTTACCAGACACCATTTTGGAGCACATATGTTTCAGACGAAAGAATTGCAAAGCGCAGGAATTGTTTCAATAGAAACCGGAAATTGTTTCGGGTGAAATTGCAGAAGGTGGTTCTGCATGTGATATTGAAATATTGCAAGGGGCTATATGTGAATATTTGTTAATTAAAGTAATTAACAAAACTCTGAATAAATTTAATAAAAAGAGTTTTATTAAATGAGAGAGCATTAAATTTGGAGAAATTTAATGCATTTAAAGTGGAGACTTTAAAAGGGAATGTGAAGAGGCATTTTAATGTGGAGGGGTTACCACCACATGAATGGGGAAGGTGAGGGGTCACCCCCCATGCGTCGGCCATGGAGAGAGGGGCACCCCCCTCCTCCTATATAAGGCCACCCATTCCCTCCTTCATCCCCACACCTCCATGTGAAGGATCTCTCTCCCCCTCTAGAATTATTCCCCCATGGTCTCGGATTAGCGAGATACATGTTCCCGGTGGAATTTTGTCTGGAAGGAGTTGCTGCTTCCGCTGTATCGCTGGAGCGAGGAGGTGGAGGTTGTCCGGTGGCTTGAACGTGTGTGCGAGTGCGGATGCGCTGCTGAGTTGCGGCGCTCGGACTTCCTCACGATCTTGAGATTGGCAAGTGTACGACTACATCAACCACGAGTTCCTACTCGTTAACAAAGCTCGTTGTCTACGAGGGTAAGTTCTCGTTGGATGTATGTCCACCCGTTGCTTTGTACCTAGTAGATAGATCTTGGCGTGTAGTTCACACCATAGGATTTTTTTGTTTTCTATGCTGCGGACCCAACATATACTCATATTCTTGTTGCCGTTGATTATGTTACTAAGTGGGTAGAAGCCATTCCTACGAAGAGTGATGACGAGGAAACCTCTCTAAAAATGCTTAAGGTTGTTATCTTTCCTAGGTTTGGAGTGCCTAGGTATCTCATGACTGATGGGGGTTCTCATTTCATTCATGGTGGTTTTAGAAAGACCCTTGCTAAGTATGATGTTAATCATAGAATTGCTTCAGCTTATCACCCCCAAACTAGCGGGCAAGTAGAGTTATCAAATAGAGAAATTAAATCCATCTTGCAAAAGACTGTTAATAGATCTAGAAAAAACTGGGCTAAAAAGTTGAATGATGCTTTATGGTCTTATAGAACTGCTTACAAAAATCCTATGGAAAAGCTTGTCACCTACACTTAGAATTAGAACACAAAGCTTACTGGGTAGTTAAAGATCTAAATAGAGATTGTAAGCTCGCTGGTGAGAAAAGATTATTTGACTTAAGTTCTTTAGATGAATGGAGGAGTGAAGCCTATGAAAATGCTAGGCTCTTTAAGGAAAAAGTTAAAAGATGGCATGACAAGCGAATACTTAAGAGAGAATTTCATGTTGGTGAGAAAGTTCTATTGTACAGGTCTCGTCTCAGATTTTTTGCAGGAAAGCTACTATCAAAATGGGAAGGACCTTTCATCATTGAAGAAGTATACCGTTCAGCAACAATAAAATTTCTTCTCTAAAAGATAGTACTACACAAGTAGTGAATGGGCAGCGACTCAAGCACTATATTGCTGGATATTCTTACAATGAAGATGTTGATGCCTTTCAAATTATAACTCCGGAGAAATTCACCAAGGACCAAATTCAGAAACCTGTAGAGTCTGTTTTCAAATAGGTAACAGTTCTGCTAAGAAAAGTTCCACGAAAATACTATTCAACTATATTTTTGCAGTTTTCAGTCAATAAGGGAAGTTACGAAGCGAAAAAGGGATGGAAACGGAGCCAGGGTGGCCCACACCACCCTGTGGCAAGGGCCCACCCCTGGCCGCGCCACTAGGTGGTGAGGCCACCCTAGACTCCGCCTCTGACCCGTTTTCACCCAGTACCTTCCTCTTATTATGAAACTTCGTAATATATAGCCCCCCGGATCTTCCGAGGTTCGTATATCGTGTTTTCGTCATGTTTTTGTTTCGATCTGTTTCTACCAGGTAGAATCCCTGATTTGTAGCCACAATGTCTTCCACCGGATCAGCCGAGGGAGATTCCTTAGAAGACATCATCAACCCATACATGAGAGAGTTGAAGATTCATCCCAAGGAGTTGTTGCTCAAAGGTGGGGAGGTCCGGATTAAAGAGGTTCAAGGCCGTAAAGGTGAAGGAAGTCTGGAGGACAGGATGGAAGCACTGGAGCAAGAAGTCTTTAGGTACAAGAAGATGGCAGAGCGCGAAGTGGATATCATCCATAAGATTTGTTCCGAACTCATCACCGAGCACCAAAAGGAGACTGCTGAACTCAAAGACGAAGTCCTCTCACTCTGCCAAACAACCAACGAGCTGCAAGCATAGTTCTATGACGTTCAAAATCAAAACTGTGAGTATGAGGCTAGATTTAAACGCATAAGTGCTGCAGCAAGTTTCAGGATGTTGGAAACCACGATGTCCTTTGTTGATGGCAAGCCCTTACCCTGGAAGACGGACGAAGATGAGGGGATACCACCACCACCAAAGGAGTAATTCGTCATCAGGTTTGGCATCCCATTGGTTTGTTCCAAGGTTGGGGGAGTGCCGCAGTATCACATCACTATCTTCTATCTTTTTACCTTATTAGTAGAGTCGTATCATGAATAGAGGAGTTATTATGTAGTATGGTTTGCATTATGGAAGTGTCCCCTCTCTCGTTAGATATGTATCCCTTGGTGTGAGTTGCCGTTATGGAATATTAATGAGAAGTTCTATCATTTACTCTTTTGCATAGCTTATATTAGTTTTCAATTCGTGGTTATATGATTGATCTTGTTGTTAGTATTGGTTTCACTTTGGGATCATTGGGTTAATTTAGTTGGTTTTGGCAAACCTGGCTCGGTCAGTAGCAACACTATTTTTGAGAGTTGAATGAAAAAGATAGAAGTACTCTAGAGAAAAATAATTTCATCATCTTTCTTTCTTTCTTGATTTGCTCATAAGTTTAGTATTCTCTAGTTAAGATCTTTTGTTCTTGCAAGGAAGATTGCATGTTTGTCTTTATCACTTGTATGTTTGTTTGTTTCCTTCAACTCTTATACTTGCTACCTAGCCTTCCTAGCCAAAATCCTGTACTGAGAGGGAATTCTTCTCGTGCATCCACCTCCTTTAAACCAAAACCTTTGCCATTTGTGTCCACCATACCTACCTAGTAGCATTATTGCTATTCAAAGTAAATTCTTGTTTTATCTACCTCCCAAATTAAACTTGTTATGTGAAAATTAGTGATTAACGCTCTCACGAACTTGATGGCACACTTTACTTTCTTGCATTTAATAAACTTGAACCATTGGGTCCTTCTTTGTTGCGTATATGCTTGCGCTTTATGAGTTGAAGTTAGCCGAACCATGTATCATGGGGACCGCTTTCAACACTTCATTTTGGTACTTTGTACCTAGTTGATATCATGTTCTCTTGCTTATGGATCCCGACGGTGTGAAATAAAAGTGGAACTTGTAAGATCATGGAGTTTATATGTGTGTTAGAGAAACGACTGGGCCGCTAGCCTAAGCCATGCCTAATCATGGTGGAAACTTGCAGCATAACTATAGTGAGCATTCTATGAAGCATCCTAAATAAAAACCAATGCAAATAGCAAATAAAAAGATCGCTGAGATGCTCACTGTCTGCTTGCTTTGTCATTTTGATTATGGGATAGCTCGTGTGTCATGTGCAAGGGGAACCCCATTGGCGGTTCTTAATGATACACATGTATTTATAATGACAAGAGCTTACTCGTGACTTAAGTTGAGTAGCATGAGGTTCGGTACTCATAAGTAAGGGGCATGAGACTTCAATTTATAACTTGTCAAGCATATCCTCTTAGTTGTGTCACTTTCACCTTAATCACCAAAAGATGCCTATGATAGGGGCAATGAGAGCTCAAAGCTAGTAAGTATCATAATTTTTGGGAGATCTTTATGAGACTTGCAATCCCTGCTTCCCTCTGCGAAGGGCCTTTCTTTTACTTTGTAGTCTAGTCAGTAAACCTATTCCCTTCTATCTCAACAAATATTTTGAGTTTTTGTGTTTCATTCATTCATATGTTGATTTATTCAATCATGTTTCTTATGTTCCTTGTTTTGCACTTTGCTCCTATCTTGATGTTTACTACTTTGAAAGCTATCTTTGAAAACCAGCTATTTGTGAACTCCAGCAAATTATCAACTATTCTTCGACCAAGAGCTAAGTTTGCCATTACCAATTATGATTCACTTTATGTATCTTTATTGTGTTTCCTTTACTCATTGCAAGTTGAGTTATATAATAGTGAGTTGTCTTCTATTATGATCTATGCATTTGATGGATGTGATGCCTCTTGTCCGTATTCTTTTATTGACTCTTCACTCCATAAACCCGAGGCCATGTTTATTGAGACCAGTTTCGCTTGGGGACAAGCGAAGTCTAAGCTTGGGGGGAGTTGATACGTCCATTTTGCATCACTATTCTATGTGTTAATTCACTATGATTCATTGATATATTTTGTATTGAGAGGTGATACTTAAGTTATTTCATCTGTTTTTGCATGGTTGATGACTTTTGGAGCATGGACCACTACAGTCAGGATTCTGATGGAAAAGGTGTTGTTTGGAGGCAAAATTCGCGAAGATCAGAAAATCTGGGAAAATATACGAAAAATCCTATTTTTCCAGAAGACTAAGGATGCCAGAAGACGGAGTGGAGATGGGCCACAGGGGGCCCACACCAACCCTGGCACGGGCAGCCCTAGGCCACGCCAGGAGGTGGTGTGGCCACCCTGGCCCACTCCAGCCTCTCCCCTCTGGCGTATATCATCCTCCCGAAACCCTAAGACTCGGGGAGTGACCACAAAAATATTCCGCCGCCTCTGTGGGATGGAAAACACCGAGAGAGAAAGATCTCTCCGGCAAACAGATTTCTGCCAGGGGAATTCCTTCCCGGAGAGGGGAGATCGTCACCATCAACACCACCATCAAGCTGGACCTCATCGGGATCATCATCACCATCATCACCATCAGCACCCTTATCACCTTCTCCATATTGCTGTAACAATTGAGTTGAATCTTGCATAGTTCATAGGGGAAACTTTCCTAGTGTTGATTACTCTTTGTAGTTGATGCTATTGAGTGAACCATTGAATTATTGTTTATGTTCAGATTGTTATACATCATTATTCCATCTCTGATCATGATCCATATGATGTCTTGTGAGTAGTTTGTTTTGTTCTTGAGGACATGGGAGAAGTCATGTTGTTAGTAGTGGAGTTGTGTTGAGAAAGATTCAATAGATTGTTATTTAAGTTGTGGTGTACTTCTTCTAGTGGTGTCATGTGAACGTCAACTACATGACACTTCACCTATATGGGCCTAGGGGAATGCATTGTGTATTTGGCTACTAATTGTAGGGGTTGCCGGAGTGACAGAAACCTGAACCCCCGTTAGGAAACCATTGCACAAGGGACGTAAGGGTCTTAGAGTTTAAAGTTGTGGTTAGGTTTCTACCTTAATTACTTTCTTGTACTTACAGATGTTTGCAAGGGGTATAATCACAAGTATGTATTAGTCTTGGATGGGGCGTTACATTAGCACAAGTTCACCCACACAACACTTAGCAAGCTAAAGAAGATTAATCAACTATATGAAGCGAAAGCACTTGACAGTCTTCCCATGTGTCCTCGAGAACGTTTGGTCGTCTTAAGTAATACAACCGGCTTGTCCTTTGCTGCATAAAGGATTGGGCCACTTGCTGCATTTATTCCTACTATCTTTTATTTACTCATACTTTGTTTACTTGCTTTATCGAAAACCCCTAAAAATCCGTTTGCTAAGTATTTGTAGAGAATTCCTGATCCATACCACTAGCCAACACCTTCTGCTCCTCGTTGGGTTCGACACTCTTACTTATCGAAAATACTGCGATACACCCCCTATATTTGTGGGTCATCAGTCTCATAGTGGTCTGGCTCAGTCAAATCCATCGTGCGGCGTATGTAGTCTACCACATGATTCCTAGTAAGGAGATCATTCGGGCGCACAAGCCAACTAGGGAAGTTGGATCCATCAAGTCTAAGTTTCTCACCCTTTACCCATTCCTCAATGACAAAGTAAGTTTAACGGTGAACCATCTCTACATTTATAATTGCAAAAGGAATTTAGACTAAGTTTATAATTAAATGAGTTAATAATGACTCCACTCAGAAACACCTATCCCCAAAAGGGTTCCTAGTGATAACACGACCCCTATCAGCCACATCTCCCCTGATCATCATGGCCATCAATGTGGGTTCAAGGGTGGACGCTAAACGTTGGTCACATCATTCATGCGACTCGTGCTTGATCTTTCGACCATCCGTGTTCCGAGGCCATGTCTGTACATGCTAGGCTCACCAACTCAACTTTAGTGTATTCGCTGTGCAACGTGGCTTACACCTACTGTATGCGAACATAGATATGTCTGACACCCGATCATCACGGCCTGTCTCATACCGAGGAACTTTCTTGGTGGTGCACACTAAGGGGGAACACAATCATTGGTAATTTTAACATGGATCATCTTATTAGGCTACCGTCGAGTATCTAATACTAGCACACAATAAGATATACAAACAATAACATTGAATGTAAATGCGATGTGATCTGGTCCTTCACGTCATGATCTCCATCCGTCGTCACCGGGTTTCGGCGCCAGGGTTCCGGCGCCGTAGACACCAGGGTACCGGTGTCATTCCGACGTGGTAGACCATCACCTTCGTGACTATCTACTACTACGTAACAAAAGGTAATCACTTTACCTTTGCCACAACCATATCACAAAGCAACGCCCCCTGCAAAACAAAGTTAGACGCCTCTACTTTATCTTTGCATGTTTTACGTGGCTGTATGGGCTTTCGCACAAGGACCATTCTTACCTACGAACTTTTAGCACAACGCTGATTAAGTAGTTGTCTCTACTACACACCTTTCGGGGCCCTCCGTTGCAAATGGTATACCAACTAATGCGAGAGAGACAGACACCCCCTAAGCCACTTTATACGGTACAAGCCGTATGTGAAGTGTGGACCAGTCTCATGAATGAACGCGTAAAGTCAGTTGAGGCCGCTTAATCAAGCATTACTGCGGTATACACAAGTACACGTGGGAGGGTAACAACTAAAAGATCAACGCCCACACGCTACATCTCGTGTGTTCTACCCGTACTAGCATTACTACGCATAGATCTAGCTCTGATACCACTGTTGGGGTTCCGCGTATGAAAACAATAAATAGTAATGAGAGGGGCTTTTCGTGAACTTACCCTTGAAGACCAAAAAGCTTTGTCAATGCTTAGGAGAGCGTGGTTGATGTAGACGAGCCGAAGCTAACCTCAAGGTCTTGATGAAGTCCTTGCGCTCCTCTGGCTCCAACGACTTGAGTGCCTCAAGTGCGTGATACATTGCAAATGTATCTATATTTTTTGATGTTCCATGCTTGGTTTTATCTACTTTCTTATGTTTTGTCCACACTTTGGAGTACTTTTCATATGATTTCTTGGACTAACCTATTAACAAGATGCCACGATGCCACTTGCCTGTTTTCTGCTATTTTCGGTTCCAGGAAGTCAGAAAATCATTATTCTCGGAATTGGACGAGATAAAAGCCAAAGTTCCTATTTTACCGGAAGACTCATGGAGCCAGAATACGAAACGGAGGAGGGCCAGGGCCTCGCCACACCCCCCAGGCGCGGGCTAGCCTTACCCGCGCCACCAGGTGGTGTGGGGCCCCCTGGCACCCCCTCGGTCTCCCCTCTCGCCTATAAGAGCCTCCCAATACCAAAACCCTAAAACATCAAGCCTCTAGCCACGAAAAGTTCCGCAGCGCCGCCGCCACCAAAGGGGAGATTCGGGGACAGAAAGTCTCTGTTTCGGCACCCTGTTGAGACAGGGAAGTGCCCCCGGAGCCATCTCCATCGATCTCCATCGCCATCTCCAGCACCATTGTTGATTCCCATGATGAGGAGGGAGTAGTTCTCTCTCAATGCTAAGGGTTCTACCGGTAGCTATGTGTTCATCTCTCTCTATGCATGATCTTATTGAGATCATGAGCTTGTAATCTATAGATCTACCTTGCTACTCAAGTGCTTTATTAGATCTCTGCTCTCCCCATGTGTGTGAAAGTGACAGCATGCACACCATGGTGGCACTTAGGCTAGAGATTACAAATACTTGTTATGAGTTATATTTGGAGTTGGATGTCTTTATGAAATTGTGGTGTTTGTTAGTGTGGGGTGTGGGGTTATCTAGATGGGAAAGGCTTACTTTGAGGTGTGCTGTTATAGCCCTACCATCGATTAGAGTGTTCAACCGGAGAGTAGTTAAGAGTAGTATCATAAAGAAGGATATATTTATGAGAGAGTGTTCACTAGTGAAAGTATAATCCCTAGGCCTTGTTTCTAAGCATTGATACACCGTTTGATACTAGATCTGTTACATGTTTGCTTGCTTCCATCTTTATTTCAGTTTGCCTTTAGTCTTTTCCACGCCATCAAGTTATTTTCTACCACCGTTGTCTTCTATCCATACCACTTGTATTTCACTATCTCTTCGCCGAACTAGTGCACCTATACACCTGACAAGTGTATTGGGTGTGTTGTGGACACAAGAGACTTCTTGTATCTTGATTGCAGGGTTGCTTGAGAGGGGATACCTTTGACCACTTCCTCCCTGAGTTTGATAAACCTTGGGTGATCCACTTAAGGGAAAACTTGCTGCTGTTCTACAAACCTCTGCACTTGGAGGCCCAACAATTGTCTACAAGAATAGAAGTGTGTAGACATCAAGCTATTTTCTGGCGCCATTGCTGGGGAGGAAAGGTAAAAGGTATTCACACCGGAGGATTAAAGAAGAAGAACCTCCCATGACAAACGCCTATTTTCTGGTGCCGTTGTCGGGGAGGTAAGGTAAAAGGTACTCACATCCTCCGGTGTGAGTGCTCGAAGTTATTTCCTTTAGATTCTGCAATTTTGTCTTTTTGTTTCTTGTTTTCACTAGTTAGGCTTAATGGAAAACAACAACAAAATTAGAGAGCTTTATAGTATTTATCTTGAGTTAGGACATGAAGTGTTTGAAGAGAAAATTAAAAAACCTATGGAACTTTATTTTCATACTAATAGCAATGTTGTTAGTATGAATTCTTTGGACACCATTATTGCTAATGGTATGGAAAAGTCTAAGCTTGGGGAAGCTAGTTTTTATGAAAATGATCTTTTTAGTTCCCCAGCTTTGGAAGATAGCTATTCTATTGCTTATGATGATACAAAACCTCCAATATATGATGATTACAATGATGAATATGATATTTTCATTCCACGTACTATTGAGGAGAAAATTAATTATGATTACAATATGCCTCCTATATTTGATGATTATGGTGATGAAAATAATAATGATAGCTATTTTGTTGAATTTGCTCCCACTATAATTAATAAGAATGACTATGCTTATGTGGAGAGTATTAATTCTTTTATGCATGTGGCTCATGATAAGAATGTTTTATGTGATAGTTATATTTTTAATTTTATTCATGATGCTACTGAAAGTTATTATGAGAGAGGGAAACATGGTTTTATGTGTTTCAACAATATTAAGTTTCCCCTCTTTATGTTGAAAGTCTTGAAGTTGCATTTGTTTTGCTTTCCTATGCTTGTTGCTTTGTGCTTTCATGACTTGTTTGTTTACAAGATTCCTAAGCATAGGAAGTGGGTTAGACTTAAATGTGTTTTGAATTTGCTTCTTGATGGTCTCTTTTACTTCAATTCATATTTCTTATGTGAGCATCTTCTCAAACTATCATGCCTAACTTCAAGGCATTAAAGAAAAGTACTTGTTGGGAGATAACCCAAGAGTTTTAGATGAGCCTTGGAAGTTATTACTTCAGTAATAACCGCTCCTTATCCTTTTTATTTGCTTTTTGTGCCAATAATAACCTCTAATGAGAGTGAAGTAATGATTGAGAAAGTTGCTTAGTCCCGAAACATATTTTTGTACTGAGAGAGCTTTGTATGTAGGATTGAGCTGTAATTTGTTGTCCTTCTGCCCCAGGTTGTTATCTAACTTTCGTTAGTTCAACACTTTTTGATTTGAGAAACAGAAGGTCTTCGAAAAAATTCGTCTTTACCTGCTGGTCTGTTTTGACAGATTTCTGCCATTTTCTGCATTTGCTTCTTGTGGGTTCCTTTTTGAGTTCTTTTGGGTAATTGAGCTTATTGAGGGAAGTGATACAGTAGCTAGTGTTCTAATGGAAGTTTATTTGGTGTTAGAACTGAACCTTAAGACTTATTTATCTTAAGTGCACTAATGTTGCTAATGAGATTGTGTGAAGTTTTGTATGAAGGAAAAATTTCAGGTGTATGGAAGGAATGAGTAATGAGATGAAGGATGGAATAGGGGATGCCACGCGTGTCACCCCAAGAAATATCCAAGAAGTACAAGCGTCAAAGCTTGGGGATTCCCAAGGCATCCCCTTCTTCATCAATAAAAATCCCAGGTTTCTTCCAAACGCTTCATTTTTATTGTTTCATGTGTTGGAGATATGCCCAAGAGGCAATAATAAAAGTTGTTATTATTATATCTTTATGTTTATGATAAATGTTTACATCCCATGCTATAATTGTATTAACCGGAAACATTAATACTTGTGTGTTTTGTAAACATAAAAGAGTCCCTAGTAAGCCTCTTGTTAAACTAGCTTGTTGATTAATTGATGATCATGGTTTCCTGATCATGGACATTGGATGTGATTAATAACAAGGTTATATCATTAGGAGAATGATGTAATGGACACACACCCATAGTAAGCGTAGCATAAGATCAAGTCATTAAGTTCGTATTGCTATAAGCTTTCAAATGCATAGTAACCTAATCCTTCGACCATGAGGTTATGTTAATCACCATCACCGGATGGGTACTTTGATGACATCAAACACCGCTTCGTAACTAGGTGGTTATAAAGGTGTCATTGGGTATTCTGAAAGTATGTGTTGAAGCGCATGAATCAAGATTGGGATTTGTCCATCCATATGACGGATAGATATGCTCTGGGCCCTCTCGGTGGAATGTCATCTAGTTAGCTTGCAAACATGTGACTAGGTCACAAGGGATGACATATCACGGAACGAGTAAAGAGTACTTATCAGTAACAAGGTAGAACTAGGTATAGAGATACCGACGATCAAACCTCGGATAAGTATAGTATCGCGTGACAAAGGGAATTGGTTTCGTATGTAAATGGTTCAATCGATCACGAAGTCATCGTTGAGTATGTGGGAGCCATTATGGATCTCCAGGTCCCGCTGATGGTTATTGATAGGAGATGTGTCTCTGTCATGTCTGCATATTCACGAATCGTAGGGTGACACACTTAAGGTTCGAAGTTGTTTTAAGTAGATATGGAATGTGCGTTGGAGACCGAAGGTTGTTCGGAGTCTCGGAATGGATCCGGGACATCACGAGGAGATCCGGAATTGTCCAGAGAATGAGATTCATATATAGGGGATCATTTTCTGAGTTAGGAAATGTTCCGGAGTATTTGTATGAGGGTTCTAGAAGGTTTCGGAATGTTCTGGAAGGTTCTAGAGGATTTCTTGGAGTTTGCTTGAAAACCAAGAAAGGGTCAAAGGAAACCTAGTGGGGCAAGACACGGATTCGTGGGGGAGGAGCACTCCTTTCCCCTTCCCACCGCCGGCCATAGGAGGGGAGTCCTACTAGGACTCCCCCTCCCTAGGCGCGCCTCCCCCCTTAAATAGAAGGGCAGGGGCGCCCCCTCCAAGCCCTCTCCCACAACTCCAATCTCTGTCGCCTCTCTCCTCCACCTTTCTTCTGCACAGGCATAGGCGAAGCCCTGCAGAATTCTCTACTCCACCACCACCACCACGCCGTCGTGCTGCTGGGATTCCGTGGAGAAGATCTACTACCTCCACTGCTCGCTGGAACGGGGAGAGGAAGGTCTGCTTCGACTCAACACGTGTGACCGACTGCGGAAGCGCTGCCGAAACGCGGCGCCGGAAGGATCGTCAACTTGACCGACTGCGGAAGCGCTGCTAGAACGCGACGCCGGAAGGATCGTCCACACGATCTTGAGATCGACAAGTGATCGACTACATCAACCACGAGATCTAATCTCGTTAACGCTTTTGGATCTACGAGGGTTAGTTCCTTTCTATCTCGTTGCTCATGTCTAATATATTAGATCTTGGCTTTTATCTAGATTAGATCTGGGTTTTGTTCGTTCTTGCGGTAGAAATTTTTTGTTTTCCATGCTACGAACCCATCAGTGGTATCAGAGCCGTATCTATGCGTAGATCTGTTGCACGAGTAGAACACAATTTTTTTGTGGGCGTTGATGCTTTTGTTGTCGGTGTCTTAGCGTGTACTTTGCATCTTGCGGCATGGTGGGATGAAGCAGCTCGGGCTAACATTACATGTCATCGCACATGAGACTTGCTCCACGCTTGACGTGCAACTTGCTTTGCACAAGTGGCTTTGCGGGTGTCTGTCTCTCCCACCATAGTTAAGATTCAATTTACAATGAGCATCTGACAACACTTGTATCAACGTTGTGGTCCTTGTTCGTAGGTAAGATCGGTCTTATGCGAAAGCCCCAAACCACGTAAAACATGCAAAGAAAATTAGAGGCGTCTAACTTGTTTTTGCAGGGGTTTTGTGATGTGATATGGCCATCATGTGATTATGATAGTATTTGATGTATGCAATGATCCTTGTTGTAATATGGCAACCGGCAGGAGCCTAATGGTTGTGTTTAATTCTATTAAGACCTGCGTGTCTATTCATCTTGTAATAGCTTTATTCCAAGTAGTTGTAATTGTTGCTAGTGATGATGGACAACCATGAAGCGGCGCCACGGACCTTGAAGCCATGCTGGCGATGATGGAGATCTTGTCCATGCTTTGGAGATGGAGATCAAAGGCACAAGAAGAAAGGCCATATCATACCACATATTATGAATTGCCTGTGATGTTAATCCTTTATGCATCTTGTATTGCTTAGATCGCGACGGTAGCATTATAAGATGATCCCTCTCACTAAATATCAAGTAATAAAGTGTTCATCCTTAGTTGGCACCGTTGCTAAGACTCGTCGTTTCGAAGCATCTCGTGATGATCGGGTGTGATAGACTCTACGTGTGGATACAACGGGTGCAAGCCAGATTTGCACATGCGGAAACTAAGGTTAACCTTGACGAGCCTAGCATGTATAGACATGGTCTCGGAACACGGAATACCGAAAGGTAAAGCATGAGTCATATGGATGATATGATGAACATGTTGATTGTTCGCCTTTAAAGCTACATCATCTCACGTGATGATCGGACTTGGTGTAGTGGATTTGGTTCATGTAATCACTAAAACAACTCGAGGGATGTTGTTTTGAGTGGGAGTTCATTTGTAATTTGGATTGGTCGAACTCAATTTAACATAAACACAATCAAAGTGAATTTGCATAGTTTGTTGTAGTCATTGGCATCCGTTCACCACCTTACGCTTAGTTATAGTTGAGATAGTGGAACTATAGAAATTCTGGATATTTACTTTACGAACTGGTATCATATTGTTTTGAATGTCAATTTAAAGTTTATAAGTCCTATTGCAAACTTTCAGTAAACTCCGTTTACTCTGTGAAGTTTAATAAATAGTATTAAATCAAGAGTAACAATTCCAGTGTTAGTATCTAATGTATCATGTTTACCTCCATGATTCTTGATACTCAAAAGATTGTTTTAAATATCAAGTTTATCTAAGAGCTGAAAGCAATGTTTCAGAAACCATCATATGTGAAAGGTATTGCGATATCTAGAACAATGTGTTGGTTACAACATGATAGAGTATACGTCCTCATATTTGATGAGAATTTGTGAAGGTTGGAGACACTAGTCGTCCTAATCCTCCAAAAGGTTTTGAAAAAGAAACATTATACTCGCAATTCACCTTTATAAGCTATAGCAGCTTGATCATGAAAGTTGTCATGATAAGGATGAATAGAAGATGTAAGTAAAATATTTACTACACTAAAAGATTACTAAAGAATGGATTTTTGAAAGAATGCCAAACATTTGATGATGGTAATCCACTTCAAAGTGCAAGTCCAAAAGTATTAGTATTTGACTATATACACTTTGTACTATGTGTCATGTGAATGGCACCACTATTGATGTTGATAGATTCTTTTAAAAGAAAAGGAATTGCTGAAAGAAAATCTATAAAATATTTGGTAGAAAATAAAAGGTTGGAGATGTCCAACTTAGGCATATAGAAGATATACATGTTATGGTTGTATTCCTTGCTTGTTAAACAATGTGGCTCTTAGGTATTGGATACCGAATTGGTTGGTATGAAGTGTCATACAGGACAACACAATTCATGAACTGCAATGGCCTAAGTAACTAGTAAGAGAATATATGATGATGTTCATCGAAAACAAACAAAGGGTTGTTGTGTTGCTCGTTAACATCAAAGCTTGCCTTCAAGATTTGTTTCAATAATTGTTATTTTGATCAGGTATTATGACGACAAAAGGTTGTTCAAATAATTTCTATATTCCATAAAAGATGGATGATTTACAAATCTCGTTGGAGAAATCACATCCATAAAACTAATGCTAAAATGTCGAAAGACAATTGATTGAAAGATCACTTAAGAAGTGACATCGCTGTTTAAATTATATTGGAAAGAAAACATGAAGAAACTCCATGTTGATGGAATTTTGGAGTTTTTTGATTTTGATCAAATGACGCTTATGAAACTTTTCTAGAGATAATTAAAACTTTGTTCATAGGCCAAAAGGGAACGAATGACTAGCTGATTGGAACTTGTACATACAGATGTATGAAGCCCATTATGTGTAGTCGAGAGCGATGGATTTCAACTTCATATACTTTCTCCGAAAATTTGAGTGAATGTATCTGTATATTTACTAAATAAGGAGGAAGTATGAAACATTTGAAAGCTGTTCAAAGACTTTCAAGATGAAGTTGAAAATCATTGTAACAAGAAAATAAAGAGTTTATGATTCGATCATAAAGGTAGATATTTGAGTTACATGTTTAGCAAAAACACCTAAGACATGAGAAATTGTTGCATGATTTGTGTTTCCCGATAAACCATAGAAGTATGGCATATTCGAGAGATGAAATCAAACCATGTTTGAAATGGTAAGATCAAGGGTGTCATTTATAAAACTGCCATTATATTTTAAAGATTAAAGCTTTAGTGACTACCGCTTTTACACTGAAAAGAGCACCATTGTGATCCGTTGAAATGACACCATATGAGTTATGATTTGGGATAAAACCCGAATTGTCTTTTCTTAAATTTTGGTATGTTATGCATAAGTAAAATGTTTACAACCAAAGTCGGATAAGCACGTCTTTGTAGGTTATTCCAAAGAAATTTGTTGGGAATTTCTCCATAACGCCAAGGACAAAAGAGTTTGTTGCTTGGAACGCCAAGTTTCTTGAGAAGGAATTTTTTCGTGAAAAGTTAAGTGGAGGACAATAGAACTTTGATAAGGTTGTTGAACCTTAGCTATATGTGCTAAGTAGCGCAACGCCAGAAAGTGTCCCGGTGGCGGCCACAATGCTCATGGCTCTCGTGATTACAAAAGGTGTGATCTCGGAGATTAGAGTTCCTATAGAACCGTGTGGGTCGGTAAGAATCAAATAGTAAGATTTGATAAGCAAGTAGTTATTATTTTGACAATGATGAACCGACCACATGCAAAGAAGCAATGATGGCCCCTGACTCCATAAAATGACTAGAAGTCATAGAATCCGTGATAGTATCCATACACGAGAAATCAAGTTTCTGGACTTAGAAGACCCTCCGGAAAGGCGTGAAGCCTATTGGTCGTGTTTGGATCTATAAAGAAATAGACATGGATGTTTCAAATCTATAAAATATTCGACATGTCGGAAAGAGTTTACGACAATGTTCAAGGAATTGACTATGATAAGATTTGATCTTTCATAGCGATATTTAGTCTGGACGGATTAATGTAGCAACCACTACATATATTTTGGTATATGGTAGTTGAACAAACAAAACAAATTCTTCTAATAGAATGGTTACCTAGGACGTGTACATGACACGATCCAAAGGGTTTTGTTAATTCAAAGGTTGCTAAAAGAGTATGCAAAACTTTAATGGTTGAAGTAAGCATAGCGGAGTTGGAATCTTCACCATGATGAAACTGTTAAAAGAGTTTAAATTCATCGGAGATGATGAAGATGCTTGCATTTGCAAGAAATTAAGTGGGAGCGCTGAGACATATTTCTAATACATTATGTAAAGGACATATTGTTGATTAGAAATGATGTATCTTTTATTGACAACGGGTTAAGAATTTCATTTTGATGAAAGACTTAGGCATAACCCAAGAATTAGGCATCAATGTCTATATGGATAGATTGAGGCGCTAATATGGTTTTTCCAAATGTACATAGATAAGATGTTGAATGAGTTCAATATGGAAACAACAAGAAAGGTTCTTGACGCACGGAAAGGACTGAATCAAGATTCAAGTGTGTTGACACGAGATTCAAGTGTTTTGACACTTGGTGAAATCACAAGAATATTTTGATCAATCATTCTTTGAGATGTACACATCCAGATATGTCCTATGCTCTAAATTTTATGAGCATATACCAGAATGATTCATAAGATGATCATTGGACAATAGTAAAGATATTCTTATGAGCTTTGGAAGAACTAAGAATATACCATGTATAAGTGACAAATAGTTAAAGGTAGTTCATTGTAAAGTGTTACATTGATACTAGTGTTGTCACAAGATACAAATTAAATTTATCTCAATTTAGACTATGGGTAGAACAATGTAATGGAAAGGATGTTCCATGATGGATTTGGATGAGTTCTAAAGTTAAGACATTGTGACGGATACTACAACAAAAGGCTAAGTATATAACTGCTATAGTAGCAGCAAAGGAGGGCATTTGTGTTAAGTAGTTTGTTATCAAACTAGGTGTGGTTCAAAGTGGGCTAATACTATGAAGATATATTGTGTGACAATAATATCAACATATTTTGAGCCGAAGGAACTAAAGGTCTCACCAAAGGACCAAATTTATACAATGCCATCTCATTGGAGAATGAGAAATGCGTAGAGATGCAAGGACATGCAAATACACACGGACCTGGAAGTGTCAGATCCGAAGATTATGTTTACCACTAGCAATTGTGTCTATACAACACCAGAAAGCCATAGGTGTTGAATGCACAAGTTTTTAACTAGATTATTGACTCTAGTGCAAGTGGGAGACTGTTGGAGATATGCCCAAGAGGCAATAATAAAAGTTGTTATTATTATATCTTTATGTTTATGATAAATGTTTACATCCCATGCTATAATTGTATTAACCGGAAACATTAATACTTGTGTGTTTTGTAAACATAAAAGAGTCCCTAGTAAGCCTCTTGTTAAACTAGCTTGTTGATTAATTGATGATCATGGTTTCCTGATCATCGACATTGGATGTGATTAATAACAAGGTTATATCATTAGGAGAATGATGTAATGTGCACACACCCATAGTAAGCGTAGCATAAGATCAAGTCATTAAGTTCGTATTGTTATAAGCTTTCAAATGCATAGTAACCTAATCCTTCGACCATGAGGTTATGTTAATCACCATCACCGGATGGGTACTTTGATGACATCAAACACCGCTTCGTAACTAGGTGGTTATAAATGTGTCATTGGGTATTCTGAAAGTATGTGTTGAAGCGCATGAATCAAGATTGGGATTTGTCCATCCATATGACGGATAGATATGCTCTGGGCCCTCTCAGTGGAATGTCATCTAGTTAGCTTGCAAGCATGTGACTAGGTCACAAGGGATGACATATCACGGAACGAGTAAAGAGTACTTATCAGTAATGAGGTAGAACTAGGTATAGAGATACCGACGATCAAACCTCGGATAAGTATAGTATCGCGTGACAAAGGGAATTGGTTTCGTATGTAAATGGTTCAATCGATCACGAAGTCATCGTTGAGTATGTGGGAGCCATTATGGATCTCCAGGTCCCGCTGATGGTTATTGATAGGAGATGTGTCTCTGTCATGTCTGCATATTCACGAACCGTAGGGTGACACACTTAAGGTTCGAAGTTGTTTTAAGTAGATATGGAATGTGCGTTGGAGACCAAAGGTTGTTCGGAGTCTCAGAATGGATCCGGGACATCACGAGGAGATCCGGAATTGTCCAGAGAATGAGATTCATATATAGGGGATCATTTTCTGAGTTAGGAAATGTTCCGGAGTATTTGTATGAGGGTTCTAGAAGGTTTCGGAATGTTCTGGAAGGTTCTAGAGGATTTCTTGGAGTTTGCTTGAAAACCAAGAAAGGGTCAAAGGAAACCTAGTGGGGCAAGACACGGATTCGTGGGGGAGGAGGACTCCTTCCCCCTTCCCACCGCCGGCCATAGGAGGGAAGTCCTACTAGGACTCCCCCTCCCAGGCGCGCCTCCCCCCCTTAAATAGAAGGGCAGGGGCGCCCCCTCCAAGCCCTCTCCCACAACTCCAATCTCTGCCGCCTCTCACGTCCACCTTTCTTCTGCACAGGCATAGGCGAAGCCCTGCAGAATTCTCTACTCCACCACCACCACCACGCCGTCGTGCTGCTGGGATTCCGTGGAGAAGATCTACTACCTCCGCTGCTCGCTGGAGCAGGGAGAGGAAGGTCTGCTTCGACTCCGCACGTGTGACCGACTGTGGAAGCGCTGCCGAAACGCGGCGCCGGAAGGATCGTCAACTTGACCGACTGCGGAAGCGCTGCTGGAACGCGACGCCGAAAGGATCGTCCACACGATCTTGAGATCGGCAAGTGATCGACTACATCAACCACGAGATCTAATCTCGTTAACGCTTTTGGATCTACGAGGGTTAGTTCCTTTCTATATCGTTGCTCATGTCTAATAGATTAGATCTTGGCTTGTATCTAGATTAGATCTGGGTTTTGTTCGTTCTTGCGGTAGAAATTTTTTGTTTTCCATGCTACGAACCCATCATCATGAACAGTTGTGTTGTTCTTGGAGCGTCTTCTTTTTCATTTTCATTTTGGTTTTTCGTTTGCTTGGTTTGCTTAGTTTTGTTAATAAATTGGTTGCACCCCCTCTTTCATACATTGGTTTGAAAATGGTTTGGTTTGGTTTGGAAAAGAGTAGGAAAGTTCATATTTATGTGGTAAAAAGAGCTTGTTTTTGACTGTGGCCTATGCTTTGTTATGCCATGCTTGATATTGTTTTAGCTTTATGGTTAGTATTCTTTTCTGTAGCATTACTTGTCATAAACAATTGAGATTGCTTAATGTGCCTTGGATGAATCATGCGTTGTTTTAGCATATTAAAGCATAGTATAGTGGTATTCTCCTTTGATGTTTTATTTGGGTTGACTTGGCGCATGCTCACACCATGTTATGACTATCTCAAGTCACCATAGCCTTTATGATCCTTTAGTTTTCAACTTGTAGTATCACTTTATGCTTTAATCAATGATGTTTTGTCGCTCTGCATGATTATGGCCATTATTGCTCTCTTAGTTTGTCGCTCCCAGTCTTTTGCTAGCCTCCACAACAAAGTATGAGTTCCACTCATGCATCCAAATCCCTAAACCAAGTTTTTCCAAAGAGTCCACCATACCTACCTACTAGCTTATGCTATTCCAAGTATATTCATGCTTTTGTTTACCTTCCACTTGTTATGAGATAACTAGTGATTAAAGCTCTCACGAACTTGATGGCACACTTTACTTTATTGCCTCTAATAAACTTGAACCATTGGGTCCTTCTTTGTTGCGTATATGCTTGCGCTTTATAAGTTGAAATTAGCAGAATCATGTTTCATGGGGAACGCTTTCAACATTGCACTTGTACTTTGTACCCCGTTGATATTATGTTCTTTTGCTTACGGATCCCGAGGGTGTGAAATAAAAGTGGAACTTGTAAGATCATGGATTTTGTATGTGTGTTAGAGAAACGCCTGGGCCGCTAGCCTAAACCATGCCTAATCATGGTGGAAACTTGCAGCATCACCATAATGAGCACTCTATGAAGCATCCTCAATAAAAACCTATGCAAATAGCAAATAAAAAGATCGCTGAGATGCTCATTGTCTGCTTGCCTTATCATTTTGATTATGGGAAAGCTCCCGTATCATGTGCAAGGGGTACCCCGTTGGCGGTTCTTAATGATACACATATACTTACAATGACAAGAGCTTACTCGTGACTAAAGTTGAGTAGCATGAGGATCGATCTTCGTAAGTAAGGGGCATGAGATTTCGGTTTATAACTTGTCAAGCATATCCTCTTAGTTGTGTCACTTTAACCTTAATCACCTTCAAGATGCTTATCATAGGGGCAATGAGAGCTGAAAGCTTTTAAGTATCATAATTTTTGGAAGCTCTTTATGAGACTTGAATCCCTACTTCCTTTTACAAAAGGCCTTTCTTCCACCATTATATTGAGTCTCCACCTTCTATCTTTATGCACTACTTTGAGAGCGTAGTGGCCATTCTTAGTTCTATGTGCATTGTCCCAAGAATAGTTAATTGATGCATAACTTGTTATTGCTTGTTTGAAACTATTGTATCTAGTCACTCTTATGAACTTTGAAGGTGTCCTATGCATTTATATTTGCTACTCTATTAAGGGACAAGATGAATACTATTATGCTATGTTTTCTTTATGTGAAACAAACAAGCGTCTTGCAAAGCATTGTTATTCATGAATATTTTGTTTGTGCCTTTTCATGTTGCATCATAGTTTCTTTGCTTATTGCTAGAACTTTGTCTTTCATGTTATGATTGAAGTACTATGATCCTAGCTTTGAATGTTCTGCAAATACTTTGATCAAGGCTTTGATGGTGCATGTCACCTCAAAAATTATTCTTTCTTTTTATCACTTACCTACTCGAGGACGAGCAGGAGTTAAGCTTGGGGATGTTGATACATTGCAAATGTATCTATAATTTTTGATGTTCCATGCTTGGTTTTATCTACTTTCTTATGTTTTGTCCACACTTTGGAGTACTTTTCATATGATTTCTTGGACTAACCTATTAACATGATGCCACAGTGCCAGTTGCCTGTTTTCTGTTGTTTTTGGTTCTAGGAAGTCAGAAAATCAATATTCTCGGAATTGGACGGGACAAAAGCCAAAGTTCCTATTTTACCGGAAGACTCACGGAGCCAGAATATGAGACGGAGGAGGGCCAGGGCCTGGCCACACCCCCCCAGGCGCGGGCTAGCCTTACCCGTGCCACCAGGTGGTGTGGGGCCCCCTGGCACCCCCTCGGTCTCCCCTCTCGCCTATAAGAGCCTCCCGATACCAAAACCCTAAAACATCAAGCCTCCAGCCACGAAAAGTTCCGCAGTGCCGCCGCCACCAAAGGGGAGATTCGGGGGACAGAAAGTCTCTGTTTCGGGACCCTGCCGGGACGGGGAAGTGCCCCGGAGCCATCTCCATCGATCTCCACCGCCATCTCCATCACCATTGCTGATTCCCATGATGAGGGAGTAGTTTTCTCTCGAGGCTAAGGGTTCTACCGGTAGCTATGTGTTCATGTCTCTCTCTATGCATGATCTTATTGAGATCATGAGCTTGTAATCTATAGATCTACCTTGCTACTCAAGTGCTTTATTAGATCTCTGCTCTCCCCATGTGTGTGAAAGTGACAGCGTGCACACCATGGTGGCACTTAGGCTAGAGATTACAAATACTTGTTATGAGTTATATTTGGAGTTGGATGTCTTTATGAAATTGTGGTGTTTGTTGGACCCATCTAGAGCTCAAGGTGACAGTGTGGGGTTATCTAGATGGGAAAGGCTTACTTTGAGGTGTGCTGTTATAGCCCTACCATCGATTAGAGTGTTCAACCGGAGAGTAGTTAAGAGTAGTATCATAAAGAAGGATATATTTATGAGAGAGTGTTCACTAGTGAAAGTATAATCCCTAGGCCTTGTTTCTAAGCATTGATACACCGTTTGATACTAGATCTGTTACATGTTTGCTTGCTTCCATCTTTATTTCAGTTTGCCTTTAGTCTTTTCCACGCCATCAAGTTATTTTCTACCACCGTTGTCTTCTATCCATACCACTTGTATTTCACTATCTCTTCGCCGAACTAGTGCACCTATACACCTGACAAGTGTATTGGGTGTGTTGTGGACACAAGAGACTTCTTGTATCTTGATTGCAGGGTTGCTTGAGAGGGGATACCTTTGACCACTTCCTCCCTGAGTTCGATAAACCTTGGGTGATCCACTTAAGGGAAAACTTGCTGCTGTTCTACAAACCTCTGCACTTGGAGGCCCAACAACTGTCTACAAGAATAGAAGTGCATAGACATCAGTGCGACATCTCGCGGGGAGTTACACACGTTCGGTGCTTGACGATGACTCCCACTTCCCTAATCTAGCAGCAGTTGCGAAAGTAGAGCTCCCGGATCCGAATCCCGCAGCGTGATGGCGCTCCGCGGTGAAGATGTCTCTCGCTCGTGCAGTCCATACTTGGGACCACGGTCACGTGAGAGAGAGGGGGAGAGAGAAAATATCAACTAGAGGTCCTCCCAAAAGTGAGAAGACCTTTATTGATTATTTGTGTATTTAATTTGGCCAAATACCCCCACTATATATAGGGGAAGGGGAGGTACTACCTCCCTCAAAGTCCAGGGGTGGGACTAAAGGAGAGGAGGGGGGAGGCTGCCGACCACCCTAGTGGGCCCCGCGCAGGGGGGGGGGGGCAGGCCCAGCCGGCCAGCCCCCTTGCCCCTTCTCTCTCTCTCCTTTCCCTAATGGGCCCTCTCCCTCCGGAAATTGGCCCATTAAGCCTTTGAACATTTTAATTGATTTTCTCTTTATTAAATAGTTATGAATAAATGATTAAATCAACATTTAACATTCATTCACACATTATTCAATCTCCGTGGCTATGGAACACCTTCCACCTCCACTCTGGACATCCTCCGGACTTACCGAAACCCTTCTGGTTTTCTCTCTACTATTCTTCGGCGATTCCACCGATCCTATGAACACTCTCTAAAAATCATCAAGCCCTTAAGCGTGATACCCCATGGTTCAGGAACACTCCAGACATGGTCGGGACACTCCCGCACCAATGATCAATAGAGGGACCTGGATGGCCATGTGACCCCTGTGCGTTCCACGAAGATCTTTCGTCGTTTGAACCGGGACAGTCGTGTCTTATTCCCTTTGTCTCTCGATACTTGCATTGCTCGAGATCTGATCAATGACTTCACCATGTCGTGTTCAATCGCGTTACCGAACAGTGCTACTTGACTCGTTCCGACAAGTGATATCCCCGTGATCAAATCACACGCTGCGCAGCTATTGGATACAACTTCTCCAAGTGGGCCCTTCGAGTATCTTCCCGTCACATGGACGGACAAATCCCGCTCTTGACATATATTGCCTCAACGGTTTCCTCCGAGTACCTGAACACACCTTTATAACCACTATATTACCAAGTGGCGCCTGATGCTATCAAAGCACTCTCGGGAGACAGTGATTGATATAGCCTCACGGTCTAAGGAATAGTCCACGAGGATCCATTTCTAATCATCATAACTTGAACTTCGTGACATGATCGGGTCACGATGTTTAAGTTGGGCATTGGTTCATCATCTCATTCTTGGAATGAGATGACTCCATTTCCAACTGGCATAAATGCCACATGATCAGGAAACATGATCATCTGTTGACCAATGAACCAGTGACTAGAGTTTCACTGGGAACCCCTGGTTGTTTGTATATCACATGTGTATTGATGTTTCCACTCAATACAGTTATAGCATGATATAAAACTTAATCATAAACTATATGAAATATGATAATAGTCCTTATAACTATTTGTCTCTAGGGCATATTTCCAACAGTAAGTTCTTGTCATAGTAAGTACATGTGTATCATAGAGAACCGCCAACGGGGTACCCCTTGCCCGATGATACGGAAGAATCCCCATATCAAAATGACAAGGCAAGCAGACAACGAGCATCTCATCAATCTTCTTATTTACCATGGGAAAATGGTGTTTTTTCTCTTTCCTCTTTTCTCATTTCTTTTTTTCTTTTTCTCTTTTTTCTCAATATCTGACTCTTTTTTTATTAGAAGAATGCTTCATAGACAGCTCATTATGGTTATGCTGCAAGTTTCCACCATGATAGCATGGATTAGACCAGCGGCCCATGCATTTCTCTAACACACATACATAACTCCATGGACTTACAAGCTCCCCTTTCATTTCACACCGATGACATCCATAGACAAAAGAGCATGAAATCAACTAGGTACAAAGTACAAGTGCAATGTTGAAAGTGTTCCCCATGACAGCATAGTTCTGCTAATCCCCAACATATAAGTGCAAGAATATACAACATAGACGACACAATGGTTTAAGTTTATTAAGGGCAAGAAAATTAAAGTGTGCCATCAAGTTCGTGAGAGCTTTAATCAGTAGTTTCATAACAAGTTTAATTCAGAAGGTAGATAAAAATATCAATATACTTGGAATAGCATATGCTAATAGGTAGGTATGGTGGACTCTTTGGAATAACTTGGTTTTAGGAGTTGGATGCATGGAACTCATACTTGGTTATGGAGGCTAGCAAAAGACTAGGAGCGACCAACTAAGAGAGCAATAATGGCCATAATCATGCAGAGCGACAAAACATCATTAATAAAAGCATAAAGTGATACTACAAGTTGAAAACTAAAGGATCATAAAGGCTTATGGTGACTTGGGATAGTCATAACATGGTGTGAGCATGTGCCAAGTCAACCCAAATAAAACATCAAACAAGAATACCACAGTACTATGCTTTAATATGCTAAAACAACGCATGATTCTTCCAAGGCACATTAAGCAATCTCAATTGTTTATAACAAGTCATGCTACAACAATGAATACTAAGCATAAAGCCAAAACAATATCAAGCATGACATGACAAAGCATAGGCCACAGTCAAAAACAAGCTCTCTTTACCACTTAAGCATGAACTTTCCTACTCTTTTCCAATTCAAACCAAACTATTTGTAAACCAATGTATGAAAGAGGGGGTCCAACCAATTTATTCAGCAAACTAAGAAAACCAAGAAAACGAAAAACCAAAACGAAAACGAAAAAGAAGACACTCCAAGAACAACACAACTGTGCATGAAACAATAAAAATGAAGTGTTTCGAAGAAACTTGGGATTTTTATTGATGAAGAAGGGGATGCCTTGGGCATCCCCAAGCTTTGATGCTTGTACTTCTTGGATATTTCTTGGGGTGACACGTGTGGCATCCCCAAGCTTGAGCTTTAGTCCATCTTTCATCTCATTACCCATTTCTTCCATACACCTGAATTTTTTTCCTTCATACAAAATTTCACACAATCTTTATTAGCAATATTAGTGCACTCAAGATAATAAGTCTTTAGGTTCAGTTCCAACACCAATAAAACTTCCATTAAAACACAAGCTACTGTAGCACTTCCCTCAAAAAGCTCAATTCCCCAAAAGAACTCAAAAAGGAACAAACAGGAAGCAAATGCAAATAATGGCAGAAATCTGTCAAAACAGACCAGCAGGTAAAAAGCAATTTTTTTGAAGACCTTCTGTTGCTCAAATCGAAAAGTGTTGAACGAATGAAAGTTAGATAACAACCTGGGGTAGAATCACAAAACTTCACGCCTCAAAACGATGTACAGAGATTTTACACGAATATTTACGGTGAAGCACAAAAATCTATTTTGGGACAACAACTTTCCCAAGCATTACTTCTCTCTCATTAGAGGTTACTCTTGGCACAAAAAGCAAATAAAAAAGATAAGGAGCGGTTATTACTGAGGTAATAACTTCCAAGACTCATCTAAAACTTTTGGGTTATCTCCCAATAAGTACTTTTCTTTAACGCCTTTAAGTTAGGCATGATAGTTTGAGAAGATGCTCACATAAGAAATATGAATTGAAGTAAAACAGAGCATCAAGAAGCAAATTCAAAGAACATTTAAGTCTAACCCACTTCCTATGCATAGGAATCTTGTAAAGAAACAAGTCATGAAAGCACACAACAACAAGCATAGTAAAGCAAAACAAGTGCAACTTCAAGACTTTCAACATAAAGAGGGGAAACTAAATATTGTTGAGATGCATAAAACCATGTTTCCCTCTCTTATAATAACCTTCAGTAGCATCATGAATAAAATTAACAATATAACTATCACATAAAACATTCTTATCATGAGCCACATGCATATAATTATTACTCTCCACATAAGCATAGTCATTCTTATTAATTGTAGTGGGAGCAAATTCAACAAAATAGCTATCATTATTATTCTCATCACCATAATCATCAAACATAGGAGGCATATTGTAATCATAATTAATTTTCTCCTTAGTGATAGGCGGACTAAAATTCTCATATTCATCATTGTAATCATCATATATTGGAGGTATAGTATCATCAAAGTAAATTTTCTCCTCTGTGCTTGTGGGACTAAAAAGATCATTTTCATAAAAATTAGCTTCCCCAAGCTTAGACTTTTCCATAGCATTAGCAATAATGGTGTTCAAAGAATTCATACTAATAACATTGCTATTAGCATGCAAATAAAGTTCCAAGGTTTTTTAATTTTCTCTTCAAACACTTCATGTCCTAACTCAAGATAAATACTATAAAGCTCTCTAATTTTGTTGTTGTTTTCCATTAAGCGTAACTAGTGAAAACAAGAAACAAAAAGACAAAATTGCAGAATCTAAAGGAAATAACTTTGAGCACTCATACCGGAGGATGTGAGTACCTTTTACCTTACCCCCAGGCAACGGCGCCAGAAAATACTTCCTGGCGCGTGGTTGACGTGGGAGCTTCTTCTTCTTCAGTCCCTGGCAAAGGCGCCAGAAAATAGCTTGATGTCTACGCACTTCTATTCTTGTAGACAGTTGTTGGGCCTCCAAGTGCAGAGGTTTGTAGAACAGCTGCAAGTTTTCCCTTAAGTGGATCACCTAAGGTTTATCGAACTCAGGGAGGAAGTGGTTAAAGGTATCCCCTCTCAAGCAACCCTGCAATCAAGATACAAGAAGTCACTTTTGTCCCCAACACACCCAATACACTTGTCAGGTGTATAGGTGCACTAGTTCGGCGAAGAGATAGTGAAATACAAGTGGTATAGATAATTATAAGTGGTAACGGTGATAGAAAATAGCTTGATGGCATGGAAAAGACTAAAGTAAACCTGAAATAAAGATAGAAGCAAGCAAACATGTAATAGATCTAATAGCAAACGGTGTTTCAGTGCTTAGAAACAAGGCCTAGAGATCATACTTTCACTAGTGAACACTCTCATATAAATATATTCTCTATATGATACTACTCTGAACTACTCTCCGGTTGGACACTCTAATCCATGGTAGGGCTATAACAACACACCTCAAAGTCCGCTTTCCCCATCTAGATAACTCCACACCGTCACCTTGAGCACTAGATGGTTCAAACAAACACCACAATTTCATAAAGACATCCAACTCCAAATATAACAAATATTTGTAATCTCTAGCCTAAGTGCCACCATCGTGTGCACACTGTCAACTTCACACACATGGGGAGAGCAGAGATCTATTAAAGCACTTGAGTAGCAAGGTAGATCTACTTGATTACAAAGTTCATGATCATAATATGATCACGCATAGAGAGAGAGATGAACACATAGCTACCGGTACAACCCTTAGCCTCGAGAGAGAACTACTCCCTCCTCATCATGGGAATCAGCAATGGTGATGGAGATGGTGGTGGAGATCGATGGAGATGGCTCCGGGGGCACTTCCCCGTCCCGGCAGGGTGCCGGAACAGAGACTTTCTATCCCCTGAATCTCCTCTTCGGTGGCGGCGGCGCTGCGGAACTTTTCGGGGCTAGAGGCTTGACGATTTAGGGTTTTTGCATCGGGAGGCATCTTATAGGCGAAGAGGCAAGGTCGGTGGGTGGCCAGGGGGCCCACACCACCTGGTGGCGCGGCCAGGGCTAGCTCGCTCCACCATATGGGGTGGCCACCCTGTGGCCCCTCTCCGTCTCGTCTTCTGGCTCCGTGAGTCTTCCGGTAAAATATCGACTTTGACTTTTGTCCGGTCTAATTCCGAGAATATTGGTTTTCTGACTTTCCTGGAACCAAAAACAGCAGAAGACAGGAAACTGGCACTGTGGCACTTGTTAATAGGTTAGTCCAAGAAAGTGTATAGAAAGTACTCCAAAGTTGAAACAAAACACAAGAAAGTAGATAAAACCAAGCATGGAACATCAAAAATTATGGATACGTTAGCAACGTATCAACGCTTACGACTGCACGATGGTTCAGCATTTGGGGACATACGCCCGGTTGAACTTTAAGTAGTATCGAGCGAGTACACATCTCAATGGGCCCCCGGGTACGAGGTTCTGCATGAGGGCATAGGAGATGGAGCACCGTCAGGCGGTGAGACAATTGTTGCAGAGGAAGTAGAGGGAGTGCCAGCAGGAGGAGTCAGACCCCGGGTTGAGGCCGTTCCTCGACAATACCGAGGTGATGGCGTATAACTTCCAAGTCTTCAGCATGGGCTCGTCCACCATGAGCTAGGTCTTCGGCACGGTCTCCTACACCACGAGCCAGGTCTTCGGCACGGGCTCCTCCACCGTGCCAGGAGGCCTGACCCTCTAGGACCGACAATGCGACCCCCTCCACCCAGCGCCGCCAGTCCCCGTACTACAGGTTCAGCCTAGGAGATTTTACCACTGAGCCGATGTCACGTTTGCACTCGTTGGACTTTGACTTTGACTCCAGCTGAATGTACCATGCTAGAATTTAGAATGCTTATATGTTTAATTAATATGCTACCTATATATCATGCTATATCTTGCTAGATTTTAGAATGTTTAATATTTATACAACGTGATGCTAAGTTAAGATGGTCATATAAGAAGCATATGTTTCTAGATTGGCTCGCTTGTCGGACCTGTCTGCATCCCTTTCGTGATGAACAATGGCTTATAAATGTGTGTTATCAAGCTTGCTCATGTTGCTTAAATTGAGTCCAATTTTACATAGTTTTACCATGTAGAATCCAGTCCGTGCAGTTTGAAATTCAGAATTTACATATATGGTAGCACCAACGTTCTTGAGATTCTTTTTGAAATATTGCTGCTACTGACGGCATGTGTGTTCGCAGGTGTGATGTCCCATTTGGATTGGATATGTGTAATTGCCAATTACCGTCTAAGTTCAGATATATCCTCACGGGAGCACGTGTAATGTGGAACTAACCGCGGAGAGAATCGGATTTTGACAGCTTTCACATTTTACATCCATATATATAGAGTGGTGATGTTCACGCATTGTACTGTTGATCAGCGTGTGCTGGCAATTATTCATTTTCAACACACAGTTTTAGTATACCTACAAATCAAGATAATACTATATATACTAGTGGCATTATTTTATGAATAAACTTAGGGCATTTGAATTCGTTTTATAAGTATTTCTTTTAACTTTATCTCAGAGATTACCTTGTACTACCACTACAATATATAGATGTCCTGTAGTGACACTTCTCTAGAGAGGCACTGCACAATTCGCCTATAATGAATTGTCATATAATTATGTCGAGCCACCCATTTTTAATGTCGAGGTACTCGTCTGAGGCAACATAGAACAACAAGTATGTCTCCTATATGTAGATATATACTACTAAATAGGGCATTTATTTTGTCATAAATATGGAGGAACATGCGCTCAAAAGTATTTACAGAGATACTTAACACAACACATTTCCACAAAATAATCATGTAGACGAGTCTTTCGAGAGATCGTAGAAAACCACACATACGTACAATTAGATATATAGTTTGGGGTACTATTTGTATTTCAAAGAGATACTTTCATGAGCTCCACGCATGTATATACTGGTCATAAGAATTTTCCTCGGATCCGAGTTGGTTAGGTGAGTAAGTGCTAAGTAGTAGGTTCTCTTAAGGTATTGAGTTTGAGGATTCCTTCAAAATATTTGATTTTTTACTTATCGAAACCATGTGAACGAAAAGCTTGGCATTCAGTTATCGAACACTTTAGGACCTCTTTGGTTTGTACGATTTTCATAGGAATTTTGAAGGGTCATAGTCATAAGGACATTTTTGTTTAAGCCATTTGGACAACATGATTGGGTTTAACGAATTCCTATGGAATCCATTCATATGCCCCCGTTTCATGGGAATCTTAAAATATGAGCTTAAACCTCATTTTAATTTTTCTTTGAGAAGTCAAATGCACTTTAACGCGGTCTCCCTCCATTCTCTCTCTCTCCTCTATGGTCCAAAATTCATGTATTTATTTCTAGTGCTTCATCCTAAGATAGCAATTGCAGAGTTGAGTTATACAATCCTTTTGGAATCCTAGGTACATGGCATCTCAGTTGTGTTTTTTTCTATTACTCTATCCGACCCATATTAGTTGACTTAGATTTTTTTAGATTCGATTGTCGGAGGGAGTACTACATTTCCAAATGCCTGTGTACTATGACTTGGTAATTTTGCTTTTACGCGTATCATTGGCAAGTTGACCCAAGTTCGCTCGTTTTAGTGGGGCCTGTATTAGTTCCACGATGGACTGATAGACGATGATGCCTAGACCAGAATCAGATCATTCTGCGCCGGCCTGGCGCCATAATGAGTTCGTGCACATTTCTCCATCACTTTGTGTCTACGTACTTATGTTTCCACGTTAATTTATTTCAAAACTACGAAGATTATTTGGCGAGTTCACCTCAAGTAGATTATCATCAGATGACGAGTCAAGACGCGTTGTTCCGGGTACTTGCGTAATTATTGAGCGCCACTTTCATCGATCGTTAAGGCTAGTCCTAGTGGGAGTATCATAAGAAGTATCATGCATGCCACCTTGGCAAAAATCTGATGTGACACAATAATTAATAAAGAGAGAAGTGAGTAGTATCATAATATGATACCGTATCATAACACGTGAAATTAGATAATTTAATGACCAATACATCTCATACACACAATTGCATTGAGATTGTAGAAAAAATTAAATACAATGTTACTATGATACTACTAGATGATACTAACCACTAGAGAGGTAGTATCATACACTAGTATTATATGCATGATACCACTAATATGATAGTCCCACTATGACTAACGGGTAAATCAGCATCTCCTGTTAGCAGTCCCCTACTGATAATGCAACGAGCGCAATCATTTCTGCAGTTATGAACATGACATTCGGTCAACATTCGTTCTCGATCAGCCTCTAGAAATATTGCCGCGAAGCCTGCAACGAATCCATCTAGAAGTACGTAATAAGTTACTATGCCCACAGTCGAAGTGCCTCAAGTCTGCTTTTAATAAGTGCTCTACGTCAAATCCAATCAATTCAGATGAATCCGTTCAGTGAGTCCATGAACAGCTAATATCCTGTATATGTGGCTATATGTATGCTACGGAATCTTGTAGTATGACGTATGCAGGAGTGAACTTGCCATGGCTATAATAAATTCAGATGAATGATCAACGTAGGCTCGCTCTGCACGTCACGTTGACCTTGCATGCGTCATGCATCACTTCCATGTAACCATATCCGAATGCAGGTCGAATTGCATAGAATAAATATGCATGATGACCACGCGGAGTAGACAGGTTCATAATTGCTTTTTCATTCAGCGATCGCAATTGGCAAGGCTAGTTCAAGAGATTATTGCATATATGCATGTTCAGTACTGATTTTTGTTGTGCCATTGATTATATTTTTATTTGTACTACATTGCAAGGGAGGGTAGACCCAGATAAACAAAAACCATGAGCAATTTTCAAACCGGTCGAGCAAAGCAGAAAATGAGGCAAAGTGGATGGAGTGTCACTTTTGCGAAGAGACTACAAACTCACTGTGTTGGATCCACGGACAGACAAATTCAAGCAGGACATACTTTGGAGATTTTCCCCTTATGAGTTTGATCCAACTAAGATTGTCAAAAAAATGTTTGATCCAACAAATGTCCGCGATTTCAGCATGGATAGTTTACAACTTCCTCCTATCGACAACGTATATACTACTACTCCGTCCCAAAATAAGTGACTTGAGTTTATCTAGATTCGTATATATCTATATACTAAAATATGTCTAGATACATTCGAATCTAGACAAACCCACGTCACTTATTTTGGGACAGAGGGACTATATATTGATAGTTTGGGAGAGAAATAACTTGTATTGATTTAGACAATATTACAACGTTTATATAGAAGAGAGGGAGGCCCTAAACCGACTTAGGCTAGAGTCCTACTCCAATACAAAACAAACTCTAATACCCCCCGCAGTGTCAACATCGGGTGCCACGATGTTGAGACTGGAGCGAATGTCGATGAAGGACGAATGATGTAGTCATTTGGTAAAAATATCTGCAAACTGTGCACTCGTTGGAACATGTAGAACACGAACTTCTCCAAGAGCAACTTTTTCCCGAACAAAATGAATGTCGATCTCGATGTGCTTGGTACGACGATGTTGCACGGGGTTGGAGGCTATATAGACAGCTGATATGTTGTCACAGTAGACAATAGTGGCGTGCTGGACAGGACGCTGAAGTTCCACAAGTAGTTGGCGAATCCAAACTGCTTCAGCAACAGCATGCGCAACCCCCCTTATTCCGCTTCAGCCGAAGACCGGGAGACCGTAACCTGCCTTTTCGATGACCAAGAAACAAGATTATCACCCAAATAAACACAAAAGCCGGATGTGGATCATCGAGTATCTGAACAACCTGCCCAGTCTGCATCAGAATAAACTGTCAAGCTTGTTGGGGAGGATAAATTAAAAAGTAGACCATGATCAAGAGTGCCTTTTAAGTATCGAAGAATCTTTTTGACATGAGCTAGATGGGATAAACGAGGATCATGCATATAGAGACATGCTTGCTGAACAGAATAAGAAATGTCAGGTCTGGTGAGAGTGGCGTATTGCAAATCACCAACAAGACTACGATATAGAGTTGGATCAGGGATAGAATCACCTTCAGCTAAAAGATTTGAGCCAACATCAGCTGGTGTACGACAAGGTTGACGGTCTATCATGCCTGCTCGGTTTAAGAGATCAAGAATGTATTGACGTTGAGAAAGAAATAGAGTAGAAGATGTTCTAGTGGCGGTAACACCAAGAAAATGATGAAGTGATCCTAAATCAGTTATAGAAAATTCTTTGTTGAGAAGAGTAATGATATGTTTAAGAAAAGAATCAGAAGAAGCTGTAAGAACAATGTCGTCTACGTATAGAAGAAGATATGCTGTGTGAGAGGAAGAATGAAAGATAAAAAGAGATGTATCAGATTTTGAAGGAAGAAAGCCAATAGTTTGAATAAATGTAGCAAAATGTTGAAACCAGGCACGAGGAGCTTGTTTGAGACCATACAAATATTTCTTGAGAAAACAGACAAGATTGGGATTAGAGGAATCTTCAAAACCGGAGGGCTGTTGGCAATATACAGTTTTATTGAGAGTACCATTAAGAAAAGCATTTTTTACATCAAGTTGATGAATAGACCAGGAAGAGAAGACTGCAAGACTGAGAATAATGCGAAACAGGGGAGAAAGTTTCATCAAAGTCAATTCCTTGTTGTTGAGAAAAACCTCTGCAAACCCAACAAGCCTTGTATCGAGCCAAAGACCCGTTGGAGTTATACTTATGACGAAAAATCCACTTTTCCGAGACAATATTGGCGCCAGATGGTTTAGGAACGAGAGTCCATGTATTATTTTGAATAAGGGCATTGAACTCATCTCGCATGGCAGAGTGCCATAATGGATCGAGAAGGGCTCGTTTGTAGGAACTTGGGATAGGAGAAATCGATGGAGTAGCCGAAAGATTGAGAAAACATCGGGGAATATGGAAGCCCCGTTTCCCACAAGTACACATAATATGATCATTTGTAGGAATGGGTATTGGAACGGCATGAGAAGGAATGTGAGTAGTTGGGGAAGGAGATGATTGAGTAGGGGGTGTGTTTGAGACGGGAGAGACGGAGTTGGATGATGTGCTAACGGGAGACTCTGCCGCGGCAGGAGAAGGAGACACGACAGGAGGTGAGGCTGCCACGGCAGGGGTTTGGGCAGATTCAGCTGCCGCGGCAGGGTTTTCGGGGGGTTTTGGCTACCGCGGCAGGAGGATCGACGGGAACAAAAACATGACACGATATAGGGGCAGTAGATGTGGATAGAGGGCTAGGGACGTCGGTGACTGAATGGTCAAAAAGGGAAAAGTATTTTCATCGAAAGTGACGTGACGAGATATAAGAACACGACCGGAGGAGGGATCAAAACATCGTGATCCTTTGTGATCATCGGATGGACCTAAATATATACATGGCAATGATCTTGGAGCGAGTTTATTGGCAGCAGTAGATGAAGTGTTAGGAAAGCAAAGGCAGCCAAAAACACGTAAATCAGAATAATCGGGGTGAGATAGAAAAAGAGATTGAAAGGGGGAATAAAGAGGACATGTTTTGGTTGGTCGTATATTTAGAAGATAGGTGGTGGTCCGGAGAGCCTCAGCCCAAAAACGCGGTGGAAGAGATGCTTGAATGAGGAGAGTGCGTAAGATGTCGTTGATAGAGCGAAGAGAGCATTCAACCTTGCCGTTTTGAGGAGAAGTGTAGGGACACAAAAAACGAAATAGGATGCCTTGGGAGAGAAAGAAAGTTCTGTTTTGGTTATTATCAAATTCTTTTCTGTTGTGACATTGGATGAAACGAATAGGGAGGCCAAAGTGTGTTAGAATATATTGTCAAAAATTAAGAAAAAGTTGATGAACATCAGATTTAACACAAAGAGGAAAGGTCCAAACATAATGAGAACAATCATCCAAAATAACGAGATAATATTTGAAACCAGAAACACTTGGTATTGGAGAGGTCCATAGATCACAATGTAACAATTCAAACGGAAAAGAACTATAGGTTGAAGAAGTGCCGAAAGGTAGTCTAATATGTTTGCCGCATTGACATGCATTACAAACTGAGGAATCATGCGAAGAACTATCACTAGATATTCGAAACTCTTGAAGCAGGGATGACATGGTATGTTTATTGGGGTGACCAAGACGACGGTGCCAAAGGGTGACAGAGGCAATCATGGCTTGAGGTGTGGAGGTGGGTGCGCCATGGAGAGGACAGAGGTCGCCCGAACTATTGTAACGAGCGAGGACCGCCGCCGTTTTCAGATCTTTCACAGACAAACCAAAGGGATCAAATTCTATGGAAACATTATTATCAATAGTAAATTGTTGAATAGATATTAGATTTTTAATTAATGAGGGAGCAACTAGGATATTTCGTAGAATAAAATTGGTGTTTGGATTAATGATGTAAGATTGGCCGGTGCAAGAGATGGGGATAGAAGATCCATCGCCAATGGTGATAGAAGAAAAAGGAGAGGAAGAACAAGCTGACAAAAAATCCATATTTGAAGACATATGCGAGGAAGCACCAGAATCAAAAATCCAATCCGTACCTTCGTAATTGTTGAGTGTAAAATTGTTCATGGCAGCGATGAAGGCGGCTTGGTCCCAGCTTGGTGGAGCGGTTGACGGAGCGGGAGACGCAAGCATGTACTGAGGAGCTGGAGTAGCATTGTACATGTAGGGCAGCGACGTCGGCGAGGCCACGTATTGAGGTGGCGCCATCTGGGCCATGTAGGGAGGGGGTGGCGCCTGCGCGGTGTAGACTTGCTGAGGCTGTCGTCCAAGGAGCCCGGGGGAACCGATTGCAGGACGGAGCCCGGGACTCCAGGTTCCGGTGTAGGCGGGAGGGGCCCCGTAGGGAGACGGAGCGGACCAAGGCATGGACCACGCCTGAACAAGTCCAGTCCATGGGTCGTGCGGAGGTCGCCATGTCGGAGCCGATGATGGTGTTGCCGGGGGCGCCGTAGGTGGAGTAGGAGCAGGTGGTCGAGGTTGAGGCGGTCTATACGTGGGATTCTCCCCGCGATAATTTGGACTTGGACGCCATCCAGGTGGGGGCTGCGGGACAGCGTGGGCAGGGCCGGCGGAGGGGGCTGGAGGGGGAGGCCGAGCCGCCGTGTGGAACACCTGAGCTTTAGTGGGGCGTGATGCTTTGAGAGCTTGCGTCTTGGCCTCGAGTTGGAGGAGAGATCGGACTTCAGCGAAAGTGGGACGCGGTCACATCATCGGAATAAAGGCCACCTGCTTGTCGAATTGCTCACCGAGGCTGACGAGGAGAGCATTGATGAGTGTGCGATCTTCAACAGGGTCGCCGAGTTCACGTAATTCATCGCCGATAGCCTTGATCTTTTGGCATAGAACGGTGACAGAGGCGTCTCCTTGAGACATGGTACGGAGCTCGGTATGTAGGGCATTGATGCGGGCGTAGCTATTATCCTGGAAAAGCTGTTGAAGAGAGGCCCATAGATGCGCGGCGGTGGCTTCGTCGTTGGAGACGAGATTGAAAAGCTCGGTGTATATGCGGGTGTAGATCCATTGTATAATTCATCTTGGACCCAGCGAGGATCGGCAGGACGAGGCACCGAGTTCGGATCGACGTGATCACGGAGACCACATCAGCCGAGATGAACATGAAATAAGTGGCGCCAATGGTAGTAGTTGTGGAGTGCAAGATCTAGGGTAATAGGTATGAACGGAGAGACGTCAGAGATTGTATCGGTTAAAGAAATTGGGGCTATTTGGATAGGATTTTGTTGGGTAATAGGGGTAGAGGTAGAGATAGAGGAGGTGGAGGAGGAGGGTTTCACGCCGGCGGCGCGGGCTTCCGCCGCGGTCCAGAGAGGACCTTTCGGCGGCGGCGGTGGAGTAGGCAGAGCCATCTTGGTGCGGAAAAACCTAGACGTCTGATACCATGATAGTTTAGGAGAGAAATAACTTGTATTGATTTAGACAATATTACAACGTTTATATAAAAGAGAGGGAGGCCCTAAACCGACTTAGGCTAGAGTCCTACTCCAATACAAAACAAACTCTAATATATATCATGGAATGAGTATTGGAACCATAGCGACGACCCATGAGTCCTACCTCTTTTTTTACTTGAATTCCGTTGTCTATACGAGAGCACAAAACGATTTGGATGTTGTACTTGTTTGTGAAGTACACCTCACATCACCCGTCGTGTTTTGTTTATAAGCTATAAGGCACATGTATCGTATACTTGTTCTCGTCCATTATCCAAATATGTTCTCCCTCTGTCCCAATTAGGTCAGAAAGTCAATGCTTTTTCCAGGTTTAATCAAGTATATATGCAAAAACATATACATGAAGAATTACAAAACAAACTCGATATCAATAGATCCACCATGAGATATATTTTTGAAAGAGTATGAGTTTATCAGAATATGATGGATATATTACTGAGCCTCATGGGCGAGTATATATAGACATATAGAGGATTATCTTGGAGTACCAGTCAAGTTAGGACTGTACCGTACAGAGGATTATCTTGAAGTACGAGTCAAGTTAGGACTGTACGTAAATATATCCTAATTCTATCTAAACTACCATAACAACTGTATATATCTAATACTCTAACATCCCCCGCAGTCGTAGCGGTAGCGTCGTGAACAACTGAAACGTCGCGGACAGTCAGACTAGAGATAAATCGAAGTAGCATCCAGTAGGCTGACAAATTTGAGAATATATTTGTTCAGTATTCTAGGTGTTGATATTAACTAGTATTATGTATTAGGTCAAACTTAGAAATGGTCGACCTTTCGATTAAATTATAAACACCTATTTAGGGATGTACGAATTACCGTTTTACATTTATATTCTCTCACAGACAAAAGATTTTATTTTACAATTAAGACATGATATGCGTCCAACAAAATTTCTTGCTTCTTTATCCTTGTTTATTTCATATACTTTTTTATTGCAATGCGGCCACTGCGCCATCTCTGATGACGCGGAGGCTGTCCAGGAGGTTGTTGCCCGTGTGTGTGGCATCCTGGGACCTGAAGAATCATTCAGCGAGGCTTCCCGTGCGGTCTATCTGGAAATGTTCCAGCGTGCTCCCCTTGCCGTGGCAGCTCTTCAGGCCATGGATACACTTGTCAAGCAAGTGAAGAAGCTGAAAAACAAGGTGTCACCACTGAAGAAGAAGGTCAACGTCAAGAACTCTCTGGACAATGTGTAGGAAGCCACCACGGCCATGCTACTGGGGGCGTACGCCTCATGTTCCATCTATCAGCCACAGTTGTCGTGTTCAGTCTATCAGCAAGTCTACCATCTCTGCTAGTTTCGGCAAACCTTCTTCAAAGGTTCCTGCTGCCCATCGTCATGTTTCGTCTCCGCATGTGTACCACGATGCTGCTACTTGTTGCCCGAAGCTCCTAGAGTTGATTGTGAGGCCCCCGTAAAACGTGTCAAATTGGTTGCCTCCATGTCGCAGAAAAATGTGAATCTCCTAATCTAGAACCCTCGGGGTCTGAATAATGCTGCTCGCCGCGACACCGTCCGTGACATCGTTAAGGACGCTCATGCCTCCATTGTCTGCCTGCAAGAAACGAAGCTCGCCGCGGTCGACAACACGACCATCTCCTCCATGCTCGGAACGAACTTCTCGGATAACTTTGCTTTCCTTCCCGCCATTGGTACGAAGGGCGGCATCATCATCGCGCCATCAAACATTTTCTTCACCTTAACCGAGGCCCACGCTACTCACAACACGCTTTCGGCTACAAACACCATGTTAGAGGAGGGGACTAGTTGGACGTTTACCTGTGTCTACGGCCCGCAAGGAAACCTCGAGAAGCTGGCTTTCATCCATGAGCTGAGGGGCCTTAAACCACTCGTCCGGGGCGAGTGGCTTCTTGTTGGATACTTCAACCTCATCACAAAAGCTTCCGACAAAAATAATCTCAACGTAAACCACCGCCTTATCCGCAAATTTCGTGAAGCTAGAGACTTCCTCCACCTCAAATATATGCGTATGGTCGGTAGACGCTTCACTTGGTCAAATGCCCAGTCCGACCCGGTCCTAACCAAGATCGACCACGTGTTCTTGTCGGACGATTGGGGCAGCCTCTTCCCGGATGCTCACCTACAAGCCATCACTTCGGCATGCTCGGACCACGCCCCGCTCCATTTGCAAGGTTGTGTCAACTCTAGCAGAAAGGCATCTTTCAAATTTGAAGAGTTCTGGCTCCGTTTGAACGGTTTCAAGGAAACGGTCGCTGAGGCGTGGGTCAAGGACATCACCGACCTTGACCCCATTAGAAGAATTCACAGCAAGCTCTCCCGTACGGCAAAGGCGCTCAAGAAATGGCAACGGCAGAGCGTTGGAGTCTTGGGGAGGCAAATTGCCACGGCTAAGGAGATTATTGGCCGGCTCGGTGTCTCCGAGGAGTCAAGACTTCTTTCGGCCGATGAAAGGGAGCTCCGGATACGTCTCAAGGCCACATACATGGGCCTGCTCGCCATTCAGAAAATCAAGCTGCGTCAAAGATCGAGACTTACTTGGATCCGTCTAGGCGATGCCAACACAAAGCTTTTCCATGCTAGGGCAAATGGCCGCAGAAGGAAGGTTTATATCCAATCCCTAAGCACGAGCACTGGAATGGCGATCACTACTAAAGACAAAGAAGAGGCTCTGCTGCAGCATTTCAAGGATCAGCTAGGCACGGCGGCACTGCGTCAGAACAGTTTGGACTGGGACGGCCTGGGATACACTATGCACGACCTTTCGGATCTTGATGCCCCCTTCGCGGACGACGAGATAAAAGAAGCAGTGTTCTCCCTGCCTTCAGTCAAAGCGCCGGGCCCAGATGGGTTCATTGGAGCTTTCTTCAAATTCTGCTGGGATATCATCAAGGTCGACGTCACCAACGCAATCACTCACATGTACAAGCTTCGGGGAAGCTGTGCTCACCTCATAAATTCGGCAAACATCGTTCGCATTCCTAAGAAGCCGGACGCCGCGGCTGCTGGCGATTACAAACCTTTTTCTCAAGCTGCATATTTCCAAAACTTTCGACTCCTTCAGCTGGGCCTATCTTCTCGAAGTGCTTACGGCCATCAGCTTTGATCCGATGTGGCGGGACTGGATCTGCCTCACCCTCGCCTCTTCATCTTCGTGGGTTCTTCTCAATGGTGACCCTGGAAAGGCTTTCTAGCACGCTAAGGGCCTCCGATAGGGAGACCCTCTCTCGCCGATGCTCTTCATCTTGGCCATCGACCCCTTGCAACGCATCCTCTCCAAGGCGGCCCTTGAAGGAATTGTGAGCCCCATACGTTCGCATACTACCACTTGCAGAGTCTCCCTTTATGCGGACGATGCTGGAATCTTTGTCAACCCTATCAGAGAGGAGTTACGGGCCATAAGGGCCATCCTTGACTGTTTCGGCAAGGCAAGCGGCCTCGTCACCAACATGGTTAAGACTGAGGTCTTCCCGATGCAATGTGG
The DNA here is from genome assembly GCA_910589775.1 of Avena eriantha. Taxonomy (NCBI): domain Eukaryota; kingdom Viridiplantae; phylum Streptophyta; class Magnoliopsida; order Poales; family Poaceae; genus Avena; species Avena eriantha. Next base: position 492,045,634 of record OU342740.1, read on the forward strand.
ACAAATCGATCTGGCCGTTGTTCTGGCTGATTTCCTGGCTAAGATTGACACCTTCCCTGGCAGATATCTGGGCCTACCACTCCACGTCCGTTCACTTCGCAAAGTGGATTTCCAGCCACTTTTTGACAAAATCGCAGGAAAGCTCCCGGGATGGTACGGCAAACACATTGCGCGGCCGGGGTGTGTTACCCTTGCAAAGTCAGTTCTCATGGCCACGGCAATCTAGCACTCAACGGTCATCCCGCTTACGAGTTGGGCTCGGCAGAAGATTTCAAAGATCTTCAGGAACTTTATATGGGCTGGAGAGGAAGGTGAACACGCAGCTAAGGGTAAAGCTCTTGTCAACTGGAAGACGGTCTGTTGTCCTAAGGCCTTCGGCGGTCCGGGGATGCCGGATCTGGAGCACACTGGGAGGGCTCTAAGATTGCGCTGGCCTTGGCTCCAGTGGACAGACCCTGACCACACTTGGGCCGGTTCAAAGCTGCCTTGCAGCCCGTCTGATATGGCCCTCTTCAGGGCGTCCACAATGATTACTATCAGGAATGGAGAAACGGCTTCTTTCTGGCACGACAACTGGACTGGTCAAGGGCCTCTATGACTAAAAGCCCCCGACCTATACAAGACTGCAACTAGGAAAAAAAGATCTGTCGCAAACGAGCTCAGCCGAGGGAATTGGATCCGCTCCGTTGCTAGATTAAACACCCCTGTTCAACTCTCTCAGTACATCTTGGTCTGGGACTCATTCAGGGGACACACCTCAACCCTTTGGAACAGAACACCATCAGTTGGAACCTAAATAATGATGGCGTGTATATTGCAAGTTCGGCGTACCACGCGCAATTTAACGGTTCCTTCTCGAAATTTAAGGCAGAAAAGATTTGGTCGGCCCGATGCGGAGCCAAAGTGCAAGTTATTCTCCTGGCTGGCTCTTCACGGGAAATTACTAACTGCTGACATGCTGTCCATCAGAGGCTGGCCTCACGACCCTATCTGCAAGCTATGCGGTACTGCCCCCGAAACGGCATCTCACCTTTGCAAAGACTGTCCCTTCACGATGGAGGTTTGGAACACAATTCAGTCCTAGGACAACGAAGACATGAACAGCCACGGTACATCTTTCCCATCAATTTCGGAGTGGTGGGACGACCTGGTCACTGGGCGATCGAAAGCTGAGAACCATCGTCAGAGTGGTCGGCTGCTTACACCCTGTGGAACGCCTGGAAGGAAAGAAACCGCAGAATCTTCACTGGCAAGCGGCTCACCTACATCGAGGTAGCATCCATTACCCGGGACGACATCTTTCAGAGGGCTGGCGCCTATGCTGCGATGGGGCCGGCTATCCCAGCCGAGCCTGACTAGGTTTTCTTTTGGTTTTCTCACTCTAGTGGTTTTCGGCATGTTCCCACTTCAATCTAAACATGCCTTACTGTACTCGAGTTCGTGGTTTTTCCCTCTTCCAATAAAATAGGCAGCGCTCCTGCCGGTTGCTCTAAAAAATAAATTTCATATACTTTCGACGATGTAACAACTTTACTTATACACAGATTAACAAGCGAGATCATTGGTCTAAGAAAACATATATAGTACATGGCCTATACCTTTTAATGCTTCGGTATCCATGCATGCTTAGTTTGTGCATATCCTCAAATCCCTAGAACAATTTCTCAAAAAAATAAACCTAAAATAAAATGCTAGGTACTTGTTTATAGGACAGCACAAAATGATTTGGATGCGGTACTTGTTTGTGCAGTACGCCTCGCATCACCCGTCGTGTTTTGTTTATATGCACTTAAAAGCTAGTACAAGGCACATGTATCGTATTCCATCGATGAATAGGTACTCTCCCTGTCCTAATTAGGTGGTTTATACGCAGATTAACAAGTGAAATCATTGGTCTAAGAAAACATATATAGGACACTTCCAGTAAATTTTCCGTATCCAGTATCAATGCATGTTTAGTTTGTTTATATCCTCAAATCCCTAGAACAATTTTTAAAAAAATCCTAATGTGATGGGATAAAAAGAACACACACTAAATCACAACAATTTGAGGCATCAAATACGGCCCCACCTGTCATCGTGTAGGACCGAAGTAATTTTGACAGCAAAAGATCCGTCCGTAGGCCGCAGGCGTAGTCTTTTCGCGCCATAAGTAAGAAGGATGGCCATCGTCATAGGCCTCACCGATTGCTAGCTAGCAAGCTATACGTAGGATTGCTACAGCAGTCTACAATTTAACGAACCGGCCAAGTAATAATGAAGGTACGTGCATCATCATCTCCGTGTGCACATCCATCCATCAGAACGGCCGGCCACCGTAGTACACTGCACAACTGCATTACTCCTTCCGTTTCAAATTACTCCGTTCGCACGTTTATGTAGGTGTGCTATTATCCTCTTATTTTTTTATCCAAAAAAATCCTAAAAGTTTGAAATAGATAGTATGAAATGTGTATTACGTATATCAAAAATCCAGAATTTTTTGGATAAAAAATAAGAGAGTACTAGACCATCTAGATAAACATGCGCGCGGAGTAATTTGAAACAGAGGGAATATTTATGCCTTGACAGGGAGATTGCACACCCCCTCACGCCCTCGATCGCACATGCTGCTGCTGGTGTACACGAACGCCGTCACGTCCCCGTCGTCGTCTCTAATCATACGGGCCGGTTGATCTAACAACCTTAAAAGGATCCTTTGGTTTCCTTTCCCCTAGACCCAATTAATTCCCTTTTTGATCCCTTCCCCGCGCAAGCAGCGCGAAGAGTGACCCAAGAAAAGCGCTCGTTTGATTCAAAAGATTTGTACTCCCCCACTTGTCTTAAGGGTGTGGTTCACTCTGAAATTACACACCAAAAAATATCTAGATATATTTGTTTTACAAAAGCTAAAACATATTATATTTTAAGACGGACAGAGTAAAATTTAGAAATAGAAAAAGTACAGGAATAGAATGACATGACAATAGGAATCGGTAAGATAAACTGTTTGATTGCACCACAGAAAAAACGCAGGAATTTTTGTAGAGTTTACATACGTGTCATAGTTGTCATAGAAACGTATGAATTTTTCCAAGAGGTCTCACCCCTTGTTAGAAATCCTATAAGATTATAGTGTAGGAAAGCAGTGATAGGAATTTTGTAGGATCTATTTCTTGGAAACAAACATAATTTATTGGAAAAATTTCTATGAACTAGAATCCTATAGAATTTCTTTGAAAATCCTTTGAATCAAACAGGCCCAACATGCACTAGTAGAAACCAGGCTATTAGCCCCGGTTCGTAAGGATCTTTAGTCCCGGAATGCGACCCGGGACTGCAAAAGCAGGACTAAAGGTTCAAGCTTTAGTCCGGTCCAATCACGTGGCCCCGCGAGCCGCGCTAGGCTGGAGGACATTTAGTCCTTGTTGTTAACACGAACCGGTACTAAAGGTACCCTGCCGCGGCAACGTTTTGAACCATTTGGCTGCCGCGGCAGGAGATGGGGTTTTAGGATTTTGGGTCTTTTCATTTTGTGTTTTGTGTTCAATTATTTTTCATTCTATGTTTTCATTAAAAATAAGTTTTCGTATACATACAGAACGCTACTACACAGTACTTATACATATTGATGCAATATATAATATAATTTCTCTTACAAGCATACATGGAGTCCCAACAGGATCCAGAGCATGTCTATTTGATTACATGGAGATCATTACATGTATGCTTTAGGTCTATGTAGAGAGTATTCTCCGCGTGGGTTTATGACTTCGTCGACAAAAAATCCAGCAAATTCCTCTTGGATTGCTATTAGACGGTCCTCTGGTAGGAGCTTGTCCCACATTGCGTCCAACTATAAAAAAGGAGATCGTATGAATTAGACTTAACACAACTTTTTTGTACTAAAAATAAAGGGTGAATATATTGTTTACTTACTCGAACATTTTCCAAGGGCTTATTAATAGTTATGCGAATGAACTCGCACACGTAGAATTCACATAGATTAGTTCCCCGTGGCTGCCTCGCGCACTTTACAAGAATAGAATTCAATCAAATAATAACTCTAGCATGATAAATGCACATAAACTAGAATTAAATAAATACGCGGACTTAGCTCGTACTACTTACCGAGACCGATTTAAAAAATAGCTCCTCACGCTATTGACCGCGGACCTTGTTCTTGAACCGTGTCCAAACCCGACCCGACAAAGAAAATGAATGTATGAGTTAATAACTACTTGATATCCCAAAAAATAAACCGAAGAAACCGATATAGTGTGATAATGGTTGAAATTACCTCTAGAGCGTATCGATAATGCTGCGGTAGTCTTCAATATCTTTGTTTAGTGAGTCCATGATGTGAACTCTTCCCAAGTCCACTGAAATGCTTAGAAGAATCCAGTGGTACTGACGCAAGGTTTACATATGTCAGTAACTCATCATTTACACTGAACATTGAGTAAGCAAAAGTTAATGTGTATAAAAACTCACTTGCCGTCGTGGTAAGCAAATGGTATTTCATTACAGAAATGTTGGTTCGTGAGAAACCGGAACAAGTTGTGCTCGGTGTCTAGTGGCTTATCCTTTAGTATAGCCCCATTAACTCGATGTGGGTCAATAAACCCAAATCCATTGATAGCCTTTCTTTTACATTCGAGAATCTACATTCTGCATCATTATATATAGCGTACAAAAGAATATAGTGAGTATACTTACCGGCAATGAATTGAACAAGATGAGATAGAGACTTAATTACATAAATAAAGTAATCACTTACAGACAATAGCAACTGAGGATAGATTTGTCGTGTTCCTTTAGATTGAATAACTGAAATAATTCTGTAAATTCAACACGGACTTCGTCTTCAGCGAAGTAATGTGATTTTCGAACTTTCAGTATGAGCCAATATTGCTGTTCTTTTGATGCTTTCATGTACCATTCATGGAATCGTCGCATTTTTGTTGGCATATCCCGAAGCCTCTCAGAACTGACCAGAGGATCCCCATGAACAAATTTCGCCCGCCGCTCTTCCCATGCGCGTAAATCCTTTAGCCCCGGTTTGTAATACAAACCGGGGCTACAGGTTTGTATTACAACCCGGGGCTAAAGGTTGTTTTTGGCGCGAAAAAGAAAAAATATTTATAACTTTTAGAAAATTATGTATTATATATCAAAATTTTCAGAAAAAGAAGATCTATAATTTAAATCTATTATCATACTTTATTATACAACTTAAATGAAATTATTTATTGTTTAACAAGTATTATATTTAGTACAAATGTTGGAAAAATATAGTTTATTATTTAAAAACAGAAAAATACATATAATATACCAAAATATTCACAAAAAATAATATACTCATTAGAAATATAATATTTAATACTAAAACTAATAACTAGGACTAAAACATATTTCCCGCCATTTCCCCCGCTTCCTGCCATTTCCTCCCGCTTGCCGTCATGTTTTTCCGCCATTTCCCCCACTTCCCGCCATGTTTTCCCACCATTTCCCCCACTTCCCGCCATGTCCCCTACTTCCCGCCATGTTCTCCCGCCATTTCCCTCTATATCTAGGCCGACCGCCATGTCCATCCACACATCCACACCTTCTCTCTCACAACAATGGACACCGCTTACTGGGCCTTTCTGACGTTCGAGGAGACCGAGGCGCAGTGTGCCTCCAGCTACCCATGCCCGCCGGGGTACCGGCTGCCCGCCGCTGGATGCTGAGCACTGGAGGGGTTCCTGTTCCTCCTGTGCCTCAAGGTTCGGCCTGCTAGGCGGCCATCACGAACCACTTCTACCTCAAGCTCATGCCGGAGCAGCGGATGGATCCCCATTGGGATCCCGACAACCTCGACACCTGGAATGCCTTCTTCACGAACCGGCGGCAAAGGGAGCTCGCTAGGTACGAGGGTGTCGGCCCGCCCCCAATGAACCACAACGAGGCTTGTCGCCGCCTGTGGTGGGCAAACCGGACTATCGCCGGCGTGATGCGCTACATCGCCATGGGAGACCATCCTCGCCTGAGGTACCCGCACTTTCACCAGGCGCATAGCCACAAGAATGGTGGTGGTGGTGAAGGACTAGGGCGTACTGGGGTCGTCATCCGGGAGCCCCTCCCCTGCGCGTCGTGAATCTGAGGCCAGAGTAGCAGGTGCCCCCTCCCCCGTTCCCTCGTGCACAAGCTGGGGAAGGGCTGAGGATCCTGCCGCGTGCTATGAGCGACGATGATGACGATGACGATTCCGAAGACGACCCTGAAGCTGTGTACTACATGGCTAGATATGATTATGAATAATTTTTACGGTTTAATATTAATAAATGTCTGGCCACAACTAGTTGCAATACTACCTATTTAGATCGAGATAGTTCATATCGATATATATATAAGAAGATCATTAAAAATAAAGGTTTAATAATATTGTACATCAGCAACATCCACACATCTCTATTGTTAGGGTTTTCTTCTAATCCGTAACCATGGAGCATCTTCCTTACTTAACGGGATGCTTGGGTCATCCTTCACAGCGAAGGGCAGAATTTCATGCAACTTATCATAATCTTCTGACATGTCTGTCTTATCCTCCACCCCCATGATGTTTCTTTTTCCTGAAAGAACTATGTGACGCTTTGGCTCATGGTATGCTGTATTGTTTTTCTTATCTTTCCTTTTTCTTGGTTTGGTAGACATGTCCTTCACATAAAAAACCTGAGCAAAATCATTGGCTAGGACAAATGGTTCATTTCTATATGCAAGGTTGTTGAGATCCACTGTTGTCATTCCGTATTTCTTGTCTACCTCAACCCCGCCTCCTGTTAGCTTGACCCACTTGCACCGAAACAAAGGACCTTCAAAAAAGGTCCATAGTCAAGTTCCCATATCTCCTCTATGTAACCATAATATGTATAATTGTGCCCATTCTCGTCTGTTGTATCAAATCGGACACCACTGTTTTGATTGGTGCTCTTTTTATCTTGGGTGATTGTGTAAAATGTATTCCCATTTATCTCGTACCCTTGGAAAGTCAATATAGTCGAAGATGGTGACCTGGCCAACAAGTACAATTGCTCTCTAACATTTATGTCATTCATGAGATGTGTCTGCAACCAACCGCCGAAAGTCCTCATGTGTTCATCTCTAATCCAGGAGCCAGGCTTCCTCGGGTTGTTGGAGTGTACAATATTCTTGTGTTCCTCGATATACGGAGCCACCAAGGTGGAACTTTGCAGAACTGTATAGTGTGCTTTAGTGAGCGAATGTCCGTCCATACATATCCTTGCTTTCTTTCCTAGCGTGCCTTTTCCACTAAGTCTACCCTCATACAGTGATTCAGAAACACCGATGGGCTTAAGGTCATGAATAAAGTCAACACAAAACTCAATGACCTCCTCTGTTCCATATCCCTTTGAGATGCTTCCTTCTGGCCTAGCACGGTTATGAACATATTTCTTTAACACTCCCATGAACCTCTCAAAGGGGAACATATTGTGTAGAAATACAGGACCGAGAATGTTAATCTCTTCGACTAGGTGAACTAGGAGGTGCGTCATAATATAGAAGAAGGATGGTGGGAACACCAACTCGAAGCTGACAAGACATTGGACCACATCTCTCTGTAACCTTGGTAGACTATCTAGACTGATTACCTCCTGAGAAATTGCATTGAAAAACGCACATAGCTTCACAATGGGTACTCGAACATTTTCCGACAGGAGTCCCCTCAATGCAATCGGAAGCAGCTGGGTGATGGCTCAGTGTCGGCGCTAGGAAAATGCTGGTGCGATGTTGATGTAGAGCTCGTTGGGAACCCCAAGAGGAAGGTATGATGAGCACAGTAGTAAGTTTACCCTCAGTTATGAAACCAAGGTTTAATCGAACCAGTAGGAGCAAGGAAACACCCCAAAGGTGTTACTAGCTGAGCTTTGGCAGGGCGTACTATCGGTGCTAGTAGCAACATGGAGACCTGCACAAGACAACCATAGAACTTTGTCCCCAACTTGCGATGAGGTTGTCAATCTCACCGTGTTTTGCGGAAAACAAAGGATTAAACGTATCGAATAGAAAGAAGTAAAAGTTTGCAGAAAGTAAACACAAAGCAGTAACAGTTTGTAGATTGTATGTAAAAGAAAAAGGACCGGGATCCATAGTTCACTAGAGGTGGCTCTCCTTAAGATAGATAACATGCTAGGTGAACAAATTACTGCGGGGCCATTGCCAATCTTCGAGAAAGCAATACATGCATATACTAATCATCTTGACTCCTTTGAGACTTGATTGGGCATTACAACATTATACATAGACCGCCATCCAACTGCATCTATGACTAATAATCCACCTTCAGGTTATCATCCGAACCCCCTCCAGTATTAAGTTGCAAGCAACAGATTATTGCTTTACGAACATCGTGTAAAGTAAACAATACGATTGTTCTATGAACAAAGGATTGTTGTTTTCTCCCTAGTAGCAACAGCAGATCTAGTACCTTAGAGATTTCTGTCACTTCCCCAGATTACCAGAGGCATGAACCCACTATCGAGCATAAATACTAACTCTTGGAGTTGCTAGCATCTACTTGGCCAAGATAGCTACTAACAACGGAAAGCATGCAAGATCACAAATACCAAAGACATGATAGAATCAATAATCAATCTGAAATAGCATCTCAATATCCATCGGATCCCCGCAAACACAACATGCAGAATTACAAATAGATGATCTTGATCATGAACGGAGCTCACAAGATCTAGACATGAAAGCACAAAGGAGGAGAACCAGCCATCTAGCTACTACATGGATCAGTAGTCCAAGGATGAACTACTCACCCATCACACCGGACGCTTGCATGGTGATGAAGAAGGCCTCCAGGGTGAATTCCCCTCTCCGGCAGGGTGGCGGGAAGAGCTTCAGATCCCTCCCGATCTAGGGATGGAGATGATGGTGGCTACAGACTCTTTTGTGGATTTTTGATCGGGTACTTAGGGTTTTCGTCCCAAGGGCAATATATAGGCGGAAGGAGAGGCCGAGGGGGTGCCGGGAGCGGCCACACCACCCCCTGGCGTGGGCCAGGCTGTGCCGTGCGGTGATGCGCTCGACTTTTGACGTAGAGCTCGTTGGGAACCCCAAGAGGAAGGTATGATGAGCACAGTAGTAAGTTTACCCTCAGTTATGAAACCAAGGTTTAATCGAACCAGTAGGAGCAAGGAAACACCCCAAAGGTGTTACTAGCTGAGCTTTGGTAGGGCGCACTACCGGTGCTAGTAGCAACATGGAGACCTGCACAAGACAACCATAGAACTTTGTCCCCAACTTGCGATGAGGTTGTCAATCTCACCGTGTTTCGCGGAAAACAAAGGATTAAATGTATCGAATAGAAAGAAGTAAAAGTTTGCAGAAAGTAAACACAAAGCAGTAACAGTTTGTAGATTGTATGTAAAAGAAAAAGGACCGGGATCCATAGTTCACTAGAGGTGGCTCTCCTTAAGATAGATAACATGCTAGGTGAACAAATTACTGCGGGGCCATTGCCAATCTTCGAGAAAGCAATACATGCATATACTAATCATCTTGACTCCTTTGAGACTTGATTGGGCATTACAACATTATACATAGACCGCCATCCAACTGCATCTATGACTAATAATCCACCTTCAGGTTATCATCCGAACCCCCTCCAGTATTAAGTTGCAAGCAACAGATTATTGCTTTACGAACATCGTGTAAAGTAAACAATACGATTGTTCTATGAACAAAGGATTGTTGTTTTCTCCCTAGTAGCAACAGCAGATCTAGTACCTTAGAGATTTCTGTCACTTCCCCAGATTACCAGAGGCATGAACCCACTATCGAGCATAAATACTAACTCTTGGAGTTGCTAGCATCTACTTGGCCAAGATAGCTACTAACAACGGAAAGCATGCAAGATCACAAATAACAAAGACATGATAGAATTAATAATCAATCTGAAATCGCATCTCAATATCCATCGGATCCCCGCAAACACAACATGCAGAATTACAAATAAATGATCTTGATCATGAACGGAGCTCACAAGATCTAGACATGAAAGCACAAAGGAGGAGAACCAACCATCTAGCTACTACATGGATCCGTAGTCCAAGGATGAACTACTCACGCATCACACCGGACGCTTGCATGGTGATGAAGAAGGCCTCCAGGGTGAATTCCCCTCTCCGGCAGGGTGCCGGGAAGAGCTTCAGATCCCTCCCGATCTAGGGATGGAGATGACGGCGGCTACAGACTCTTTCGTGGATTTTTTGATCGGGCACTTAGGGTTTTCGTCCCGAGGGCATCTTATAAGATAAAGGGGAGGCCGAGGGGGTGCCGGAGGCGGCCACACCACCCCCTGGCGTGGGCCAAGCTGGGTCGTGCGGTGATGCGCTCGACTTTCGACGTAGAGCTCGTTGGGAACCCCAAGAGGAAGGTATGATGAGCACAGCAGTAAGTTTACCCTCAGTTATGAAACCAAGGTTTAATCGAACCAGTAGGAGCAAGGAAACACCCCAAAGGTGTTACTAGCTGAGCTTTGGCAGGGCGCACTACCGGTGCTAGTAGCAACATGGAGACCTGCACAAGACAACCATAGAACTTTGTCCCCAACTTGCGATGAGGTTGTCAATCTCACCGTGTTTTGCGGAAAACAAAGGATTAAACGTATCGAATGGAAAGAAGTAAAAGTTTGCAGAAAGTAAACACAAAGCAGTAACAGTTTGTAGATTGTATGTAAAAGAAAAAGGACCGGGATCCATAGTTCACTAGAGGTGGCTCTCCTTAAGATAGATAACATGCTAGGTGAACAAATTACTGCGGGGCAATTGCCAATCTTCGAGAAAGCAATACATGCATATACTAATCATCTTGACTCCTTTGAGACTTGATTGGGCATTACAACATTATACATAGACCGCCATCCAACTGCATCTATGACTAATAATCCACCTTCAGGTTATCATCCGAACCCCCTCTAGTATTAAGTTGCAAGCAACAGATTATTGCTTTACGAACAGCGTGTAAAGTAAACAATACGATTGTTCTATGCACAAAGGGTTGTTGTTTTCTCCCTAGTAGCAACAGCACACCTAGTACCTTAGAGAATGCTGTCAATTCCCCAGATTACCAGAGGCATGAACCCACTATCGAGCATAAATACTAACTCTTGGAGTTGCTAGCATCTACTTGGCCAAGATAGCTACTAACAACGGAAAGCATGCAAGATCACAAATACCAAAGACATGATAGAATCAATAATCAATCTGAAATAGCATCTCAATATCCATCGGATCCCCGCAAACACAACATGCAGAATTACAAATAGATGATCTTGATCATGAACGGAGCTCACAAGATCTAGACATGAAAGCACAAAGGAGGAGAACCAACCATCTAGCTACTACATGGATCCGTAGTCCAAGGATGAACTACTCACGCATCACACCGGACGCTTGCATGGTGATGAAGAAGGCCTCCAGGGTGAATTCCCCTCTCCGGCAGGGTGCCGGGCAGAGCTTCAGATCCCTCCCGATCTAGGGATGGAGATGACGGCGGCTACAGGCTCTTTCGTGGATTTTTTGATCGGGCACTTAGGGTTTTCGTCCCGAGGGCATCTTATAGGCGAAAGGGGAGGCCGAGGGGGTGCCGGAGGCGGCCACACCACCCCCTGGCATGGGCCAGGCTAGGCCGTGCGGTGATGCGCTCGACTTTCGACGTAGAGCTCGTTGGGAACCCCAAGAGGAAGGTATGATGAGCACAGTAGTAAGTTTTCCCTCAGTTATGAAACCAAGGTTTAATCGAACCAGTAGGAGCAAGGAAACACCCCAAAGGTGTTACTAGCTGAGCTTTGGCAGGGCGCACTACCGGTGCTAGTAGCAACGTGGAGACCTGCACAACACAACCACAGAACTTTGTTCCCAACTTGCGATGAGGTTGTCAATCTCACCGTGTTTTGCGGAAAACAAAGGATTAAACGTATCGAATGGAAAGAAGTAAAAGTTTGCAGAAAGAAACACAAAGCAGTAACAGTTTGTAGATTGTATGTAAAAAAAGGTACCGAGATCCATAGTTCACTAGAGGTGGCTCTCCTTAAGATAGATAACATGCTGGGTGAACAAACTACAGCGGGGCAATTAACAATCTTCGAGAAAGCAATACATGCATATACTAATCATCTTGACTCCTTTGAGACTTGATTGGGCATTACAACATTATACATAGACCACCATCCAACTGCATCTATGACTAATAATCCACCTTCAGGTTATCATCCGAACCCCCTCCAGTATTAAGTTGCAAGCAACAGATTATTGCTTTACGAACAGCGTGTAAAGTAAACAATACGATTGTTCTATGAACAAAGGATTGTTGTTTTCTCCCTAGTAGCAACAGCACATCTAGTACCTTAGAGATTTCTGTCACTTCCCCAGATTACCAAAGGCATGAACCCACTATCGAGCATAAATACTAACTCTTGGAGTTGCTAGCATCTACTTGGCCAAGATAGCTACTAAGTACGGAAAGCATGCAAGATCACAAATAACAAAGACATGATAGAATCAATAATGAATCTGAAATAGCATATCAATATCCATCGGATCCCCGCAAACACAACATGCAGAATTACAAATAGATGATCTTGATCATGAACGGAGCTCACAAGATCTAGACATGAAAGCACAAAGGAGGAGAACCAGCCATCTAGCTACTACATGGATCAGTAGTCCAAGGATGAACTACTCACCCATCACACCGGACGCTTGCATGGTGATGAAGAAGGCCTCCAGGGTGAATTCCCCTCTCCAGCAGGGTGCCGGGAAGAGCTTCAGATCCCTCCCGATCTAGGGATGGAGATGATGGTGGCTACAGACTCTTTTGTGGATTTTTGATCGGGTACTTAGGGTTTTCGTCCCAAGGGCAATATATAGGCGGAAGGAGAGGCCGAGGGGGTGCCGGGAGCGGCCACACCACCCCCTGGTGCGGGCCAGGCCTGGCCATGCGGCTAGGTGGTGTGGTGGCTCCCTGGCCCTTCTCTATCTCGTATTCTGGCACTTGATCACTTCCGGAAAAATAGGCACTTTGGCTTTTGTCACGTCCAATTCCAAGAATATTCATTTTCTGACTTTCCTGGAACCAAAAACAGCAGAAAACAGGCAGCTGGCACTGTGTCTCTTGTTAATAGGTTAGTCCAAGACATCATATGAAAAGTACTCCAAAGTTGGAACAAAACACAAGAAAGTAGATAAAACCAAGCATGGAACATCAAAAATTATAGATACATTTGCAATGTATCATGCGGCCAGGTGGTGTGGTGGCCCCCTGGCCCCTCTCTGTCTCGTACTCTGGCATCTAATGACTTCCGGAAAAATAGGCACTTTGGCTTTTTTCCCGTCCAATTCCGAGAATAATCATTTTCGGACTTTCCTAGAACCAAAAACAGCAGAAAACAGGCAGCTGGCACTGTGGCTCTTGTTAATAGGTTAGTCCAAGAAATCATATGAAAAGTACTCCAAAGTGTGGACAAAACACAAGAAAGTGAATAAAACCAAGCATGAAACATCAAAAATTATAGATACATTTGCAATGTATCAACATCCCCAAGCTTAACTCCTGCTTGTCCTCGAGTAGGTAAGTGATAAAAAAAGAATAATTTTTGAGGTGACATGCACCATCAAAGACTTGATCAAAGTATTTGTAAAACATTCAAAGCTAGGATCATAGTACTTCAATAATAACATGAAAGACAAAGTTCTAGCAATAAGACAAAGAAACTATGATGCAACATGAAAAGGCACAAACAGAAGATTCATGAATAACAATGCTTTGCAAGACGTTTGTTTGTTTCACATAAAGAAAACATAGCATAATAGTATTCAGCTTGTCCCTCATAGAGTAGCAAAACATAAATGCATAGGACACCTTCAAAGTTCATAAGAGTGACTAGATACAAATAGTTTAAAACAAGCAATATCAAGTTATGCATCAATCAACTAGTCTTGGGACAATGCACATAGAACTAAGAATGGCCACTATGCTCTCAAAGTAGGTGCATAAAGGTAGAAGGTGGAGACTCAATATAATGGTGGAACAAAGGCCTTTATAGAAGAAAGTAGGTATTCAAGTCTCATAAAGAGCTTCCAAAAATTATGGTACTTATAGCTTTCAGCTCTCATTGCCCCTATCATAAGCATCTTGAAGGTGATTAAGGTTAAAGTGACACAACTAAGAGGATATGCTTGACAAGTTATAAACCGAAATCTCGTGCCCCTTACGTACGAAGACCGAACCTCATGCTACTCAACTTTAGTCACAAGTAAGCTCTTGTCATTGTAAGTACATGTGTATCATAAAGAACCGCCAACGGGGTACCCCTTGCACATGATACAGGAGCTATCCCTTAATCAAAATGACAAGGCAAGTAGACAATGAGCATCTCAGCGATCTTTTTATTTGTTATTTGCATAGGTTTTTATTGAGGATGCTTCATAGAGTGCTCATTATAGTTATGCTGCATGTTTCCACCATGATTAGGCATGGCTTAGGCTAGAGGCCCAAGTGTTTCTCTAACACACATACAAACTCCATGATCTTACAAGTTCCACTTTTATTTCACACTGCCGGGATCCGTAAGCAAAAGAACATGATATCAACGGGGTACAAAGTACAAGTGCAATGTTGAAAGCATTCCCCATAATACATTGTTCTGCTAATTTCAACTTATAAAGCGCAAGCATATACTAAACAAAGAAGGACCCAATGGTTCAAGTTTATTAGATGCAAAAAAAGTAAAGTGTGCCATCAAGTTCGTGAGAGCTTTAATCACTAGTTTTCTCATAACAAGTTTAATTTGGAAGATAGACAAAAGCATGAATATACTTGGAATAGCATAAGCTAGTAGGTAGGTATGGTGGACTATTTGGAATAACTTGGTTTAGGGAGTTGGATGCATGAGTGGAACTCATACTTGGTTGTGGAGGCTAGCAAAAGACTGGGAGCGACAAACTAAGTGAGCAATAATGGCCATAATCATGTAGAGCGACAAAACATCATTGATCAAAACATAAAGTGATACGACAAGTTGAAAACTAAAGGATCATAAAGGCTATGGTGACTTGAGATAGTCATAACAGGGTGTGAGCATGCGCCAAGTCAACCCAAATAAAGCATCAAAGGAGAATACCACTATACTATGCTTTAATATGCTAAAACATTGCATGATTCATCCAAGGCACATTAAGAAATCTCAATTATTTATAACAAGTCATGCTAAATCAAAGAATACTAAGAATAAATCCAAAACAATATCAAGCATGGCATGACAAAGCATAGGCCACAGTCAAAAACGAGCTCTTTTTACCACATAAGCATGAACTTTCCTACTCTTTTCCAAACCAAACCAAACTATTTGCAAATCAATGTATGAAAGAGGGGGTCCAACCAATTTATTCAGAAAACTAAGAAACCAAAGCAAACGAAAAACCAAAACGAAAACAAAAAAGAAGACTCTCCAAGAACAACACAATTGTGCATGAAACAATAAAAATGAAGCGTTTGGAAGAAACCTGGGAGTTTTATTGATGAAGAAGGGGATGCCTTGGGCATCCCCAAGCTTTGACGCTTGTACTTCTTGGATATTTCTTGGGGTGACACGCGTGGCATCCCCAAGCTTGAGCTTTAGTCCATCCTTCATCTCATTACTTATTCCTTCCATACACGTGAAATTTTTCCTTCATACAAAACTTCACACAATCTTTATTAGCAACATTAGTGCACTCAAGATAAATAAGTCTTAAGGTTCATTCCTAACACCAAATAAACTTCCATTAGCACACTAGCTACTGTAGCACTTCCCTCAAAAATCTCAATTCCCCCAAAAGAACTCAAAAAGGAACCAACAAGCAGCAAATGCAGAAAATGGCAGAAATTTTTCAAAACAGACCAGCAGGTAAAGACGAATTTTTTCGAAGACCTTCTGTTGCTAAAATCAAAAAGTGTTGAACTAACGAAAGTTAGATAACAACCTGGGGCAGAAGCACAATAATTCACGCCTCAAAAAGACGTTCAGAGATTTTACACGAATTTTATGGTGAAGCACAGAAATCTGTTTCGGGACAGTAACTTTCCCAATCATTACTTCTCTCTCATTAGAGGTTACTCTTGGCACAAAAATCAAATAAAAAGGATAATGAGAGGTTATTACAGAGGTAATAACTTCCAATACTCATCTAAAACTTTTGGGTTATCTCCCAATAAGTACTTTTCTTTAACGCCTTTAAGTTAGGCATAAGAAGCAAGAAAAAAGATCAAGTGTTCTCAAATGAAGAAGCATTAGGACTAAATTTTTTTTCATAGGAGAAGCAAAATAAATCTTCTCTCTTTTCTTAGGGAAGTGTTCTATACCTTTCTTGAGTGGGATTTGATATTTAATGGTGCCTTCTTTCATATCAATAATGGCACCAACAGTTCTAAGAAAAGGTCTTCCCAAAGTAATAGGACAAGAAGCATTGTATTCAACATCCAAAACATAGAAATCAACAGGGACATAGGCATTGTTAACCATAATAAGAAAATCATTAAGACTCCCCATTAGTTTCTTTTTAGCATTATCATCAAGTGGGACATTCAAATAACAATCTTCAAGAGGAGGCAAATCAAGCATATCATAAATCCTTCTAGGCATAATAGAAACACTACTATCAAGATCACATAAAGCTTTGAAATCAAAGTCATTCACTTTCATATTAATGATGGGTTCCCAACCATCTTCTTGTTTTATAGGAATAGAAGTTTTATGTTTCATCTTTTCTTCTTTAATCTTTATGAGAGCATCAGTAATGTGTTTTGTAAAGGCCATGTTCATTGCACTAGCATTAGGACTTTTAGCAAGCTTTTGTACGAACTTAATAACTTCAGAGATGTTGCAACCATCAATATCAAAATCAAATTTATCATCTAAAGTAGTAGAACTATTACTAGCCTCAACACTAGTGGTGGTAATAGTAGAAACAATAATGTTTCTAGCATTTTCATCTTCTCTTTCCCACTTAGCATGCAATTCAGCTAATAGTCTAACATTCTCATCAATTCTAACTTGTATAGCATTAGTAGCTGCAAAGGGATTATCATTAGTTTCAGGTTTAGCAACCATTTTATTCAAAGAAGATTGAGCTTCAGCCAAAGATGCTATATTTCTTTCAGCATTAAAGAGTTTTTCCTCAATAGTTTTATTGAAAGCAGTTTGTTTACTAATAAAGTCTTTGAGCATGACTTCAAGTTCAGAGGGTGCACTCCTATTAGTGTTGTAAGAATTTCCATAAGCATTAACATTGTTGGGAGGATATGGCTTATAATTGTTGTTACCAAAATTATTCCTATAAGCATTATTGCCAAAATTGTTATTTCTTATGAAGTTCACATCAACTTGCTCTTCTTGAGCAACCAAAGAGGCTAAAGGAACATTATTTGGATCAATATGGGCTTTCCCATTAACAAGCATAGACATAATAATATCAATCTTATCACTCAAGGAGGAAGTTTCCTCAATAGAATTTACCTTCCTACCTTGTGGAGCTCTCTCAGTATGCCATTCAGAATATTTAACCATCATATTGTCCAGAAGTTTTGTTGCAGCACCCAAAGTAATGGTCATAAAGGTACCTCCATCAGCAGAATCCAATAGGTTCCTTGAAGAATAGTTCAATCCTGCATAAAAAGTTTGGATGATCATCCAAGCAGCCAGTCCATGAGTGGGACAAT
Organism: Avena eriantha; assembly: GCA_910589775.1. Lineage (NCBI taxonomy): Eukaryota > Viridiplantae > Streptophyta > Magnoliopsida > Poales > Poaceae > Avena > Avena eriantha. The sequence goes on from OU342740.1 coordinate 492,063,382, forward strand.
TCTTTACCAAAGATTTCATTCTTTCCCAAGCTTGAGCAACATGCTCATTATTGATTGTTTAAACTTCATTATTTCACTTCTCATAGATATAATCTTAGCAGGAGGATAGTATTTTCCAATGAAAGAATCTTTGCACTTAGTCCAATAATAAATACTATTCCTAGTTAAGGAATTCAACCATTCTTTAGCTTTTTCTCTTAAAGAAACAGGAAACAATTTCAGCTTAATAATATCACTATCTACATCCCTATGCTTTTGCATCTCACAAAGTTCAACAAAGTTATTTAGATGGGAAGCAACATCTTCATTACCAATACCAGAAAATTGTTCTCTCATAACAAGATTGAGCAAAGCAGGTTTTATCTCAAAGAAAGTATCTTCAGGCACAGGTGGAGCAATATGTGTGCTCATAAAATCATTGTTGTTGGTGCTAGTGAAGTCACACAACTTAGTATTTTCAAGAGTAGTCATTTTTTGTGTGTTTTAAAATAAGAAAGCAAACTAATAAAACTATTTTTTGTGTGTTTTTGATAAAGAAACAAGCAAACAAAACAAAAGAAACTAAGAAAAACAAAAATAACAAAGTAAAGAGATTGGTTATGAGGGACTCCCCTTGTGAAGATGTCCTTGACTCCCCGGCAACGGCGCCAGAAAAATGCTTGATGGCTCAGTGTCGGCGCTAGGAAAATGCTGGTGCGATGTTGATGTAGAGCTCGTTGGGAACCCCAAGAGGAAGGTATGATGAGCACAGCAACAAGTTTTCCTCAGTTATGAAACCAAGGTTTAATCGAACCAGTAGGAGCAAGGAAACACCCCAAAGGTGTTGCTAGCTGAGCCTTGGCAGGGCGCACTACCGGTGCTAGTAGCAACGTGGAGACCTACACAACACAACCACAGAACTTTGTCCCCAACTTGCGATGAGGTTGTCAATCTCACCGTGTTTTGCGGAAAACAAAGGATTAAACGTATCGAATAGAAAGAAGTAAAAGTTTGCAGAAAGTAAACACAAAGCAGTAACAATTTGTAGATTGTATGTAAAAGAAAAAGGACTGGGATCCATAGTTCACTAGAGGTGGCTCTCCTTAAGATAGATAACATGCTGGGTGAACAAATTACAGCGGGGCAATTGACAATCATCGAGAAAGCAATACATGCATATACTAATCATCTTGACTCCTTTGAGACTTGATTGGGCATTACAACATTATACATAGACTGCCATCCAACTGCATCTATGACTAATAATCCACCTTCAGGTTATCATCCGAACCCCCTCCAGTATTAAGTTGCAAGCAACAGATCATTGCTTTACGAACTGCATGTAAAGTAAACAATACTATTTTTCTATGAACAAAGGATTTTTGTTTTCTCCCTAGTAGCAACAGCACATTTAGTACCTTAGAGATTTCTGTCACTTCCCCAGATTACCAGAGGCATGAACCCACTATCGAGCATAAATACTAACTCTTGGAGTTGCTAAAATCTACTTGGCCAAGATAGCTACTAACAACGGAAAGCATGCAAGATCACAAATAACAAAGACATGATAGAATCAACAATCAATCTGAAATAGCATCTCAATATCCATCGGATCCCCGCAAACACAACATGTAGAATTACAAATAGATGATCTTGATCATGAACGGAGGTCACAAGATCTAGACATGAAAGCACAAAGGAGGAGAACCAGCTATCTAGCTACTACATGGATCCGTAGTCCAAGGATGAACTACTCATGCATCACACTGAAGGCTTGCATCGTGATGAAGAAGGCCTCCAGGGTGAATTCCCCTTTCCGGTAGGGTGCCGGGAAGAGCTTCAGATCCCTCCCGATCTAGGGATGGAGATGATGGCGGCTACAGACTCTTTCGTGGATTTTTTGATCATGCACTTAGGGTTTTCGTCCCGAGGGCATCTTATAGGCGGAAGGGGAGGCCGAGGGGGTGCCGGAGGCGACCACACCACCCCCTGGCGCGGGCCAGGCTGGGCTGCGTGGCCAGGTGGTGTGGTGGCCCCCTGGCCCCTCTCCGTCTCGTACTCTGCCATCTGATGACTTCTGGAAAAATAGGCACTTTGGCTTTTGTCCTGTCCAATTCCGAGAATATTCATTTTTTGACTCTCCTGGAACCAAAAACAACAGAAAACAGGAAGCTGGCACTGTGGCTCTTGTTAATCGGTTAGTCCAAGAAATCATATGAAAAGTACTCCAAAGTATGGACAAAACACAAGAAAGTGAATAAAACCAAGCATGGAACATCAAAATTATAGATACATTTGCAATGTATCACTGGGTCATAAGAACATGGCAGTCATGAGACTTTAGGTTTGGAAAATTTTTCTTTGCTGTTGGGGATATACTTTCCGGGTATCCTCACAGTTCCTCACTGACCAGGGTGACCCACTTTGGGTTAGAGATTTGCTTCATGGGCGGCCCAGTCAGAGAGAAAGACGGAGTCCAATCCAGCTACGGGAAGGCCCAAAAGACTTACCGACTTAGGCCCATAATGTTACTTGTAGTTCAAGATGTACTCTATAACCGACTCTTAGTCGTAGCCGGATAGATCTCTCCTGTAAAACCCTAGGCCGGATATCTATATAAGCCGTCCTAGGGAGAGCCTTTAGGGCAACACTCTAAACACCCCAATAGTCTACAATCTCAACTCGCACACGCGAAACCCTTGTAACCCATATTCCAGCTCTCCCGTATTACTGGATTGCTAGCAGGAGTAGGGTCCGTCCAAAGCCGGCGGATTCGAACCTAGGTAAACTTGTGTGCTCACCGTCCCGGAACACCGTACGTCTCACACCCCTTTATTCCGCACGCCTCGAGGACCCCCTCATGGCGTACTTGTCCTCAATCCGACGACATCTGCCATATTTACTATTCTCTTTATGTTCGACAAGAAACCAGACGGGACCTTGATACTGTAAAGGACTTCAATAAATATTTCCTTCTCTTCTTTGGTATGAGCGTAGCTAGCAATACCTTCAAACAGCTCTGGATGCATGCTGTCTTGGTCTTTCATATGTTGTTGGTCCTGCTGTGCTTCAGGTGTATCTTTTCTCTTGATGCAAAGATTCTTCGTCAGGTGCATCACGTCAATTGCAGAGTGGACCTCTAGGACGTTCCAATAGGGTCTCCCAAAATATAGATTTCTTTTTCCACATGGGTGCGTGTCCGACATCGTCCTTCGGAACAGATTGTCTACCAGGACCCTTTCCAAAGATTACTTTTAAATCCTTCACCATATCAAATACATCATCACCAGTACAGCGGATAGGCTTACACCAGCTGTCTGCCTCACCATTGAAATTCTTACCTTTCTTTCTTAGGGTGTGCGTGGGCGGAAGAAAACGACGATTCCCCGGGTACACATTCTTCTTACATTTATCCAAATATAAACTTTCAGTCTCGTTTAAACAGTGTGTGCATGCATTGTATCCCTTGTTTGTCTGTCCTAAAATGTTACTAAGAGCATGCCAATCATTGATTGTTATGAACAACAACGCTCGTAGGTCAAATTCCTCCTGCTTGTTCTCATCCCACACACGTACACCTTGTCCGTGTCACAACTATAAGAGTTCTTTAACTAATAGCCTTAGGTACACATAATTGTTGTTGCCGGGTTGCTTCGGGCCTTGGATGAGAACTGTCATCATAATGAACTTCCGCTTCATGCACAACCAAGGAGGAAGGTTATAGATACACAGTGTCACATGCCAGGTGCTAAGACTGCAGCTCTGCTCCCCAAAAGGATTCATGCCATCTGTACTTAGACCAAACCATAAGTTCCTCGCATCTCCTGCAAAGTCCGGAAACTCTCTCTCAATTTTTCTCCACTACGACCCATCAGCGGGGAGTCTCAACATCTCGTCTTTCTTACTGTCTTCCATGTGCCATCGCAACAACTTGGCATGCTCTTTGTTCCTGAACAAACGTTTCAACCATGGTATTATAGGAGCATACCACATCACCTTGGCAGGAACCCTCTTCATGCGGAGCTCGCCCTCAACATCACCAGGGTCATCTCGTCTTATCTTATACCGCAATGCAGTGCATACTAGGCATGCATCCAAATTCTCGTACTCCTCGCCGCGGTAGAGGATGCAGTCATTAATGCATGCATGTATCTTCTGCACCTCTAATCCTAGAGGGCAGACAACCTTCTTTGCTTCGTAGGTACTGGAGGACAGTTCGTTATCCTTTGGAAGCAACTTCTTCATTATTTTCAGCAACTTTTCAAATCGTTTGTCAGTCACACCGTTCTCTGCCTTCCATTACAACAATTTCAGTGTGCTACCCAGTTTTTGGTGCCCATCTTCACAATTTGGGTACAACAATTTGTTGTGATCCTCTAACATCTTTTTAAACTTCAACCTCTCCCTTTCAGTTACGCATTCTTCCTAGGCATCAGCAATGGCCCGACTAAGATCATCATCGGGCAGATCTGATGCCCGTTCTTCATCTTTTTCTTAATCAAGTCTTCCATTGTAGTACCATCGTATTCAGGGGACATAGTAGGGTAGTCGTTATCATTCTCTTCTTCTTCGTTGTCTTCCATCATAACCCCTCTTTCTCTGTGCTTGGTCCAACAATAGCCGATCATGAAACCGGACCGAAACAAGTGGCTGTGAAGGACTCTTGAGGAAGAGTATTCCTTATGATTCTGACAGACTCCACATGGACAAGACATAAAACCATTCCGCTTGTTTGCCTCGGCCACAAGGAGAAAAGAATGCAGGCCTTTAATGAACCCGCTAGAGAGTCGGTCATCATACATCCATTGCCGGCTCATCTGCATTAAATAATTAATTAAGTACATCAAACATAATCATAATTAATTAGTACTAGTCTAAAAAACAAAATTAAAGCCAGCAATTGGGACTAAAGATATGATGAACCTTTAGTCCCGGTTGGAGGCACCAACCGGGACTAAATGTGGATGTGGAGACAACATGTTGACACTATGTCCTCAGTGGGCAGGACTAAGCCAGTAAATTAAATGACGACACTATTTTGGGTGGATGGCAGCACTATGCTAGGGGTGAGTGTGTCGACATTATGTCATCAGTGCCCGACACTATGTTGTGCTGCTTAATCTATAAATAGGTATGCATTCTTGTGAAGAACTGCAAGATGGTGTGCGAGACCAGGGACACCACTACGGAGGAGCTTCTCGGAGATGTTTTAGGACCTCGTCCTCAGACATCTTCGAGGAGCTCGCCGTAGAGGCACTCTCTAATATGTGATATTAGTTAGCTCCACCAGCATACTGATCTAGCTAGAGAAGATATAAACTAAAAGATAGTGTGCGAGAGCAGGGACACCAGTACTGCAGAGCTTCTCGAAGATGTCTTAGGATCCCGTCCTCAGACATCTTCGAGGAGCTCTCCATAGAGGCACTCCCTAATATGTGAATTGTTTTAGTTACCTGGCGTATTAATCTATAGCTAGAGAAGTTATTAACTCCAAGATGGTGCGAGAGGGACACCACTACGGCGAAGCTTCTCTCAAAGATGTCTTAGGATCCTATCCTTAGACATCTTCGAGGAGCTCACCATAGTGGAGCTTCTCGAAGATGTACTGTGATGTCTTCTTATCAAGCTTTTATGAATTAACCCTATCTTTGTTAAAAAAATTCCAGTTTGCTGAATGCAGGTAGACGAAGAAGGATATTTTTCCCAGCTAGTTAGAATGATGAACTCACGCATGTGTGTGCTTCTAAAATCAAATTTCGAGACTATGTGCCAAAACAAGATATATATATAGATAGAATCCACATATTGTGATATTTATCTTAGAGTTCCTTACATTAATACAAGATAGATAGAATCTAAACATCGATCTCATGTTATCATTGCAAAAATTACTACCAAACTAAATCCACAAATCCATCTACAAGATAGAGCATGAAATGAGATAATATAGCAATGAGAGTTCAAAGGATGAAGTTGCTCACCTTTTAGAACCTTTGGATAGATGGGGCACCACAAAATGTAGACAAATCTTGAGAAAAAATTGGGCATGAACTCGAGCTTGAAGCAATAAAGAGAGGGAGAAGCCACCAGCTTGAAATGGTGGCTCAGGCAGGTGGGGGAAGAAGAAATAGCTAGACCGTTAGTCCCGGTTCGTGTGTAGAACCAGGACTAAAGGTCCACCTTTAGCCCCAGGTCGTATAACAAACCGGGACTAAAGGGTCTGGCGCCCGACCCAGCCTGCCTGAAACCCTTTAGTCCCGGTTTGTTACACGACCCGGGACTAAAGGTCCCGTTTGAACCGGGGCTAGTGCCTGCCACCCCCTGGGGCCAGATCTACCCGTTGGGACCGGGGCATTAGTCCCGATTTGTAGAAAAACCGGGGCTAATACCCTTGGACCAAAGGTCCGTTTTCTACTAGTGATGGGAAACAAGGAACATCTTGACGGATGAGCATGCAGTACACAAGGTTATTCAGCGATGATCCGCTCAAGCGAATTCAGTATCATTATCATCGACCATATATTTAGAGCAACGCCAACAGCCGCGCTAAAACCCGGCGTGCTAAAATTGCTTTTCAGTGCGCGCGATTCGTGTTTAGCGCCTGACGCCTGTTTCTCCTCCGACGGAGGTGCTAAACCTCGCTCGCTAAAATAGAGCGCAATATCCCCCCAGTAGATGTGCTAAAATGTAATGCGCGCGCCGGCGTGAACAACTTTCTCAATCTCACAATGCATCAACAAGATCAAACAAAACAAAATAAATTAGAATAACAAATGTGTCAATGCTAGAATTCATGGCACATGCATCTACCACACCGAAACGACGAGTTTTTGCCTTGTTGTCATTGTGTCGAGTAGTTGGCGTGTGCTCATTTGCGGAGCCGGTGCCGGCGGCTGTGCTGGCGGTGGCTGCTGGCGGGGAGCTGGCGCAAGCGCCTGTGCACGCGCGACTGCGGGAGGGCGGCGCGAGGTAACCCATTTGGCCGGCTTGCCGGCACCGGCTACCGCGGCCACGCCCTGGCACTTGCCAGTGTTGGCCCTTCCTTTCAGCGGTAGAGGCGCAGCAGCACTTGCAGCGGCGGTAGTCGTGGTCCCGCGCGGTGGCACGAAGTTGAAGAGTTGGCGAGCACTGGAGCTCGCGGTAGCGCCGACGGCGACGCCCGCGGTAGGGTTCGCCGCCGGGGACCAAGTACTGCGGCGAGTTGGGAGGATCCATCGCCGGAAAGTCGTCGGCGTGCGCGCATGCGAGGAAGAAATCGTGGCGCGGGGGGAAGTTTCAGTGGCTGTTGGGTCTTCGCGTGCGAGTGGGAGAGATAGCGCGCGCTGGCGGCCGGGCACCAAATTTTGGGCGTGCGCAGTGGCAAATTAACGCATGCTAGATTTTTTTTGCAGCGCACACGATTTTCGCGCGCCTGCTGGAGGAGCGAAAAGTGCTGCGCGCGCTATATCAGCTGTTATTTTTATAGCGCCAGGTTTTAGCGTGGGTGTTGGAGTTGCTCTTAGGGTATCTCCATCCGGACGATACATTCAACCACGACTTGTCTGAATCGGTTCGCGTGGACAAGCGGCAGAGAAAGACATGCCCCGTCGCGAGACCCATTCAACCATGTGTGTCTGGGCCAACTCATTCCTCGAAAAAAAATGGGTTGGAAATGCATTGCCGCGGACAACACGCGCGTCCGATTCTGTCCCCGTGTCAGCTAAGCGGATCTGCATGGCAGTGGCACATTAATTGCTAAAAATCCAAGTTTGTTAATTAATTCTTCCAATGATTATAACGACACAAACAAAGACAACATCAATCCAAAACCATGCATGTCGTCATGACCTAATACCTACAACGAAAGCGATCCAAAAAGTTACTTGCCATCATGGCCCGATGGCGCCTGGCGCCCGGCGCCGCCATCTACTGCTGGGCGTCGTCGGGGCCCTCGCTGTCACTGCCTTGGCCAGCTTGGCGTGATGGTCCGGTGCCATCGTAGCCTATCCTCATGATCATGGCCTCCGCTGGCATGACGCTCCTTCTTGGTGTTCTAGTGCTCGTCTCCTCGGCCGCCGCCTCCGGTGCATCCATCTCGGCCTAGGATAAAGCATAAGACACCAACGGGTTATCCTCGGCAGCATCGTACTAGTTGTCCTCCTACGTCTCCTCCTCCACAACTTAAAACACCTCCACCACCGCCAATGCGTCCTCCCCTGCCTCCCCTCGTGGCTGCTCCTCCTCCTCCTCCGCTGTAGCCTCCACCATGGCCTCCTCCTTAGTAAGGTCCACACACGTAGCGGTAGCGCGTCTGGCCGCCCTGGCCTCAAGGATGACCTCCAGGACCTCCCTCTCGTCCACCATGAACGCGCGGCTTCCGACATCGTGCTTAGTTGTGGAGAAGGATGCAAGCAAAACCTGTTGCTCGTCGCTGACTTCTGGCACGATGGCCTCATAGTCGAGGTCCTCCAACCAAGCATCATCGTCGTCGTCATTCATGATGACCGTGTCAATGTTCGATGCCTCCACGGCTGACGTGACCGCATCCTCCCGGCGTCCACCTCCTCCTATTATGCACGAGCCGCTGCTAGCATCTCTATGGCCACCATGCGACACGCGTCGACAATGAGCTGCACCGCCTTTAGCGCGGCGTCGATCTCGTGCACAACCTCCATGTCTTGCGTCGTGTCCACCGTAATCGCCACCAGCACCTCCTCTCGCTCTAGCAAGGTGACCAAGCTCGCCTCGTCCTCCTCGAGGTAGCGGCCGCGAGCCAGCTGTCCGATCCTTTCCCATCTGGTGATCTTGCGGCTAGGCATTGTTGGTATGTGGGCGACTTTATTTTGTCCGCCCCCTCGCTGCGTTGGTTATCTATATAGCCCCACGGCGGGACAGGAACCGAAATGTTGTCGCACGCACCTAACTTTGCCGCGCATGAGAAAACCTCGGCGGGAACGGGATTCCCAAGCTACTGGATAGGAAGCCAAGCCAGTGGTGGTCGACGAGACATTGATCTTCGTTACCACTACTAATGACGATGATGATGCAGGCGGGGCTGGTAAAATGGGTTGCCTCGCTGGGGGCACCCCGGACCCCAAACACACTAGGGCAAATAAGGCCTCGTTTTGTGTCTGTGGGCTGACCCAAACGGGCTGATTCAGACACCTCCTGTGTTCGAAATGGGTCAGCCCGATGGAGATGCCCTTATACACTAGAAATATGGTGTGACTCTAAGGGACCCTTCCCCCGTGCCCCCATGTTGCCTTCCCATCGTCCCCCTCCTAGAACGCCTCCCCTACCTCCATCGTCGGTAGGAGTAACCAGGTGTTACCCACGTGGGGCCGACAATGGTAGTCGGTCCTCTACCACGCTAGAGTTTTGACTCGGGAGAATGCCTCTAGTAGCAGTGATCTTTAGACAACGATGGGTCCGGTGAACTCCAAGTGGTGAGGATGCGGTGGAGCCTCCATTTGGTGGTGGGATGGAGCTTGGCATGGGGCGGAGTGGCTGTCGCGCCCTCCTGGACCAGATCCGAGCCCTTTGGGATCTATTTAGACTTGGGCAGGTCGGCTCCTATTTGGCTCAGTTACATTCCCGCGGAAAAGGATAGGGAGACTGACCGGATTGGGGAATCACTACGGCAGAGAGCATGCTGTAGCACGATGACGTAGGCTTTACGACCCCAATATAGGCCTTATCGGGCCTGTTTGGTCCTGGTGTGCTGCTGCTGTTGTGTCCGATCGTCTAACGCCCCAAGGCAGTGAAGGTCGGTCCCTCTCGTGAGGCTGCCAGTTTCTCATTCGTCCCTAGTGGTCCCTATTCTCCATCATGCAGACTCATAACATTGTCCATGAAGAGACGACGATGATGGCGCAAGACCATGTTGGCGCGTGTTGGTGGGCTGTAAGTTGGGTGGTCGGGATAAAACCCTGTCGGCCCATCCAACACCTGCTGCGGTGACCTATAGTACAACACTACATGTTACATTGTACAAGTTGTTGATATGACACTCACGAAAGTCCCCATCCGTAAATATCACATCTCTTAGAGTGGTACAACAGAAACATTGCAGGTCCAACATCTTTCTTTATTAATTCATACCAAGAGCCAAAAGTGTACAAAAGGTTAGAGATCCTCCTCGGTCCATTGAGGGTTCACAAGATGATAAAAGTATAAATGCAGGAGCAATGGCTTCCTAATCAATGGTAAGACTAAGCTTAAGATCATTAGAGATGGCACCTTAATTGGAGAAGCTAGTTCATCTACCTATGCATTTTTTGGGGTTTCCTATATCTACATACTGTCTTATTTCTACTTGTCTAATACTTTGTTGATTCTATCATTCATCTCGGTCGTTGTATCTTCTTATAACCTAATCAAGGGTTAAGATGATAGATTGAGTATGAGCGTACTCAAAAATATTCTAGGGTGGTTGTGTGATGTTTATTTGAAAGTCACCGATCAAGATCTAAGACTTGTGCATGTTTTCGAAATTTTTTTTTAGAAAAGGTAACTTTCATATTTTTAAAATTATAAGCTATCAGTCTGTATGGGTTGTCTGAACTTTCAGAGAGTTCCTTTCCACGTTGCAATCGTAGTTCTTTCCTAGAACATGAAGTAACATGTCACGTTTTTACACTCTCAAGAGGTTCTCTACTTCCCCACAAACGTCCTTGGCCTTATTACTCATTCCATATTTCCTTAGATATGTGGTCTTAAATCCAAGTTTCACCGAGTCATGCCGAGTCCCCCTCCACGACCCTGTTGCCCACCCATTGTTCTATATTTTGGTCGAGAGACCTACGTTCAATTACCATCCCTTCAAATATACCTAGTCGTTACCCTAAAGCACATGATAGGGATATCACGAGATCCCACCCGCTGATCTCCTCTCTGTATCTCAGCCTGACTAGATATATGTGTTGGATTTGCAGGATAGAAAACAAAAAATTTCCTACGATGTTAACTATTATACGCCAAGATCTATCTACTAGATACAAGCAATGAGTGGATATACATCCATAGATAACATACCCTCGAAGACAACAAAGCTTTGTTAACGAGATGGAACTCATGGATGATGTAGTCGTTCGCTTACCGATCTCAAGATCGTGTGGAAGTCCTAGCACCGCAAACCAGCAGCGCATCCGCACTCGCACACACGTTCAGGCCAACGAACAACCTCTGCCTCCTTGCTCCAGCGATGCAGCGGAAGCAGCAATTCCTTCCAAACGAAATGCCACCGGGAACATGTATCTCGCTAATCCGAGACCATGGGGGAATAATACTAGAGGGGGACAGAGATCCTTCACGAGGAGGTGTGAGGAAGGAGTGAGAAGGGGGCCTTTTATAGGAGGAGGGGGTACCCCTCCCCATGGTTGGCGCCCCATGGGCGGTGGCCCCTCACCTCCCCCATTCATGTGGTGGTAACCCGCTCCACATAAATTTTCCCCATAACATTCTCCTTTAAAGTCTTCACTTTAAATGCATTAAATTTCTCCAAATTTAATGCTCTCTCATTTAATAAAACTCTTTTATTAATTTTATTCAGAATTTTGCTAATTACTTTAATTAACAAACATTCACATAAAACCCCTGCAACATTTCAATATTATATGCAGAACCAATTTCAGCAATTTCACGCAAAACAATTTTGGTGTCTATTGAAATAATTCAACCGCTTTGCAATTCATTCGTGTGAAACATATTTTCTCCAAATGGTGTTGGTATCCCTTAAGTGTGTGATACGTCTAAAACGTATCTACTTTTCCGAACACTTTTGCTATTGTTTCTCCTCTAAACTTGTGTGATTTGGATGCAACTAATGTAACCTGACGTTGTTTTCAGCAGAATTGCCTTGGTGTCTACTTTTTGTGCAGAAAATCAACTATCAGGAAAAATCCTGGAAAATATGCCAAAAATCCTATTTCACCTGAGGACTCTCGGAGCCAGAATACGAGACGGAGGGGGGCTGGGCCCAGGCCACACCACCTGGCCACGTGGGCAATCCCAGGCCATGCCAGGGGGTGGTCTGGCCACACCAGACTCCCCCTCGGTCTCCCTCTTCACCTATAAGTTTCCTTCTGACCTAAAAATTAGGGGGGTTCGACGTTTTTCTAGAAGGAGTTCCGCTCCGCCGCCACCACCAGATTCCACGAAACAGCACCAGAAACTCCGTTCCAGCACCCTGTCGGGACGGGGAATTGGAGGAGATCATCGCCATCATCGCCACCATCGCTTCTCCATCGACCATCCATGTTTCCACCATCTATGAGTGAGTAATCCCCTGCTGTAGCCTATGGGGATGGTAGGGATTGGATGAGATCGTTCATGTAATGGCATCAGATTATTAGGGCATGGTGCCTAGTATCTTTTATTAGTGCTTTATGACTTTGTTGGGACTTGTTGTGCTTAATGCTTGTCAGTAGGGCCTGAGTGCCATGATTTCAGATCTGAACATGTTATTGATTCATTATGATAGTATTGTTTATGGTCTTATCTGCAAGTTGTACACACACGTTGTTATCGGGACCTATGGCCCCGAAGTGACATAAATCGGGATAACCGGAGGGAATGCCTTTGATGTGAGGATCACATGTGTTCACGGAGTGTTAATGCTTCGCTCCGGTGCTCTATTAAAAGGAGCACCTTAATTGCCAGTAGTTCCCTTGAGGCCCCGCTACAAACGGGCTGGTAGGACAAAAGATGTTGTGCAAGTTCTCATTGCAAGCACGTATGACTATATATGGAACACATGCCTAGGATTATCTAGTACTTGGATGCTTTATCTTATTTATCTGCAATTGCCCTATGTTCTGATTGCTATGTGAATTGTCTTGTCTATGCAACACCCGTCCTCCTTCCCTATGCCTACCGCACTCGAATTCTACTATTTACTGCTATCGTTACTGCTGTCTTTACTTTACTACTGCTGCTACTTTGCTACTCCTACTACAAAACTATTGCTACTGATAAACTGCTGTGAGCAAGATTGTTTCCAGGTGCAGCTGAATTGACAACTCATTTGTTAAGGCTTATAAATATTCTTTGGATCCCCTTGTGTCGAATCAATAAATTGGGTTTCACTTCCCTCGAAAATACTGCGATACACCCCCTATACTTGTGGGTCATCAAGACTATTTTCTGGCGCCGTTGTCGGGGAGCATAGCTTTATTTATCATGTTCACTTGGATTCTCTATTGTTCGCTGCTATCCATCCATCATGGGTAAGTCTCGTGATGGCAAGTTTCCTATTTTACCATCCACTACAAGAAGAGGTACGGTTCTGAACACCTCTGCTGCTCTTGATTCACCATCTGTTATGAGTAAGCTCGTTACACCACCACATACACATGCTACACACACTGCTACTACTACTGAATCAGAAACTTCTGATGCTTATGATGCTGCTTCTACTATGCTTGATAAGAGTGGTTCATTAGGTCCTTTCCTAGATGCTACGATTGCTAGAACTATAGCTGGAAATACTGAAACTCCTAATGAAGACACTACCACACCTGTTAGTTCTCCTAAGTCTAGTGAAAGATATGATATTGAAGATGGTTATGTTGAGATGACCGATGAATTTATTAAAGAATGTAAAAACACCCATGATAGGAGCGCTGCTAAGAGTCTCCTTGAGAGGCGTACTATTAGACACAAATTGTCTCCTATTGCTAAGTTTGCTGCTTCTCCCATAAACATTATAGATAAAGATTGTGATTTCTCTCTCGATCTATCTTACATAGCTATTGTTGAGAAAGAACCTTTTTGCGGGACTAAGAATGAAAGTGCGGTAGCACATATGAATGAACTTTCTACCATGAGTGGCTTGTTTTCTGATGATATTAAGAACCTCTAATGATGTTAAAATTATTGTTAAACACTTTCAAATGGTTCAAACTCAAATAGATTAACTCATTAAAGTGCATAAAGACTTGCTAGTTAATGCTGCTAAAGAAAAACATGCTTATGAAATTAGAACTAGAAGTGGAGCTGCTATTCAGGATCCTCTATATCCTGAGGGGCACCCCAAAAGAATTGAGCAAGATTCTCAACAAGCTGAAAATAGTGGCTCTACTCGTCAGAAAAGGAAAAAGAAACATAAAACTGTTGTAGATCCTTGTGAACCTGCTATAGATCCTAATAGTATATCCATCTCTGATGCTGAAACTGAAAGTGGTAATGAAGAAAATGAAGTTCCTAATGAAGAAAAAGTTGAATAAGAACCTGAAAACCACACTAAGAATACTAAATACACTAAAGAAGATTTTGTTGCTAAGAAACATGGTAGTGAAAGATAACCTTGGGTCCAAAACCCTATGCCTGTCCCTGATAAGAAACATAAGTCAAAGGAAGATGAACACTATAATAAGTTTTGTGAGTGGATGAAACCTTTATTCCTGCAAATTCCTTTGACTGATGCTATTAAATTGCCTCCTTACTCAAAGTATATGAAGGATATTGTCTCGAATAAAAGGAAGATCCCTAATGAAGAAATCTCTACTTTGCTTGCTAATTATTCCTTTAATGGTAAGGTTCCAAAGAAACTTGGAGACCCTGGGATTCCAACTATCCCTTGCTCTATTAAGAACAGTTATGTTAGAACTGCTTTGTGTGATTTGGGAGCTAGAGTTAGTGTTATGCCTTTCTCTCTCTATAAGAGGCTTCAACTAGAAAAACTAATACCAACTGATATATCTTTGCAAATGGCTGATAAATCTACCACTATTCCTGTTGGTATGTGTGAGGATGTACCTATTCAAGTGGCTCATAATTGCTTGGTATTAACTGATTTTGTTGTGCTTGAAATGCCTGAAGATGATAATATGTCTATTTTTCTTGGGAGACCTTTTCTTAATACTGCAGGAGCTGTTATTAATTGTAATCAAGGAAAGGTGACTTTCAATGTTAATGACAAGGAACACACTGTCTATTTCCCCAAGAAGATTGAAAGGACTTATGGTTTGAATTCAATTGAACATGTTGAGGGCATTCAAGTTGGAGAAATATATTATCCCATACCAAGAGAAAAATTTGAAACTATTATGATTGGGACCATTGCTATCAAGGTTGAGGTAACATAATCACTAGTGGAATAAAAAGTTTTGTCTCATATGAAATTGTTTTGGTAACGAGACCTGATCAACCTTGTTAACAAAAGGATTTCATTGAACAAAACAATGTTTTCACCATGATTATCCCCGTTCACTCCTATTCTATCCATTTTAGGTTTTGCTTTCGTTTAGTTTTCTTCTTGTTGTTAGTTGCTTGCATTTTAGAGTGTCCTAGAACTTCTGTAGTTCTAGCCCTGTTTTGTCATTGCATCATTTCCAAAAAAATCTGTCTGTCAGAAAATCATTCTTCTATACCTGAAAAATGCCCCAAAATAAAGTGTCTCGAAAAATTCCAGAAAATTTATACTCCCTCCGTCCCAAAATAAGTGCGTGGGTTTGTCTAGATTCGGATGTATCTTATACTAAAACAAGACTAGATACATCCGAATCTAGACAAATGCAAGTCACTTATTTTAGGACGGAGGGAGTATTAAATTTTTACGTGAAAAAAGGGGCAGAGGAGTGCCTGGGAGGTACTAGGGGGACCCACCAGGTAGGCACACCACCTGGTGGCGAGGCCGGACCTGGGTGGCGCCATGCCCTGGTGTGGGCCACCCCTGGTCCTCCACTAACTCTCTCACCTGCCACTTTCTTCTCTCTCCCGGATAAGCTCCAGTTCATTGCTCAAAATTGCGTTCTTCCTGTGCTTGCTCTCGATTTTTTCGATCTCCTTGCTCAGCCCATCTTTCTTGCTGAAATTTGGAGCACTTGTTCTATGGTATGTGACTCCTCCCCTTGTCCAAGTAGATTTGTGTTTAGTGGATTATATCTTGAGTGTTTTTCTGCTGTAGGTGATAGGTTATGAGAGCTTGTAAGCTTGTTTGATGCTTACAGATATAGTTTTGATGCATGTTTATGCCTCTTACAAGTCCCTATGAGTAGAATCCTTCATTTACTTTGCAATCATTTGTTTAATAGCTGTTTAAATTTCAGAATAGAAGATGAATGAGCATCAACTAAACCAACATGAACTATGGGTGCCTGAGGTCATGAAGGTCCACTGGGAGGAGGAAGTTTTGCCTTCCATTTATCCATGCTCTGAGTTCATGAGAGCTGCAGGAATTCTCCAAGATTTCCACACTTTGCTTTCTAATGCAGGGTTAGAGCACTTTTTGGAAGATGAGCCTTGTCAATTTGTGAAGCTAACCATGTCTGTGGTGCAGGACTTTCAATTTAGTCATTCTTTGCCTAACCCCATGGTCCACTACAAAATTTACAATATTGCTATCGACCTTTCTCTCGATGACTTTTGTGCAGCTATTAAGGTACCTCAATGGGGATCATGTAGAAGGATTAAGGAGCAACCTGAACCACTCATGGATTTATACGCAGAAATTTTCCAAGGGAGCAGCTTCTCGAAGGAGAATGGGAAAATCCGCAACATTCACCTTCCCTCCATTCGTTACTTTGCCTACTTTGTCGCCAAGTGTGTTCTTGCTAGGAAAACTGCCAATAAGTTATCTTCATATGATCTAGCATTTATCTCTGCTGCTCTTAAACGAGATAGGTCTTACAACTTAGGTGCCTTGATAGCTTTCCGTCTTGCTGCTAATCGTGAGAAAGGTGGAATTTGTGGAGGCCTGATTGCTTCTCGTCTACTAGTATTGCATGGTTTAGTGCCTCATCATCTAGACCTACAGTTTCCCATAGAAAGGCTTGATTTTAATTCCATGATACAGCATAAATTTGTTTCCTCGTGGGCTAGTTTGAATGAGTTATCTTATGAAATAACCTTTCTCAAGGCTGGTTGGAGAAAGAGCAAGTCCGAGCGTGTTGTTCTTTTGCCTGCACCTGTTTTGTTTAATCTTGATAACAAGGAAGGATGGTCCCTCACTGAGGAGGATCTTGACACGTACTTCGGAGAGCTCTCCCAATAGGAGCAGGACACTAGAAGGGAGGTCACGGATGATTCGGCCCAGCCCTCAAATGAGGGAGAGTCTTCATATCAGTAGCCTGCTTATGATTGGGGAGCTTCTTCTTCTTCCCATGGGCCCAACTACGACCATTCTTATCAAGATCCACCTGCTTAGAACCCTTACCCATATTTGGATTGATACCCACTTAGGCCAAAAGCCTAAGCTTGGGGGGAGATACGCCGACACCGCACTCATCGCCTTATCATGTTGCGTCGGTACTTTGTATATTCATGTTTCGTTCTCTTTTTAGTTTTCGTTCTTTCTCTGCTTTTGTTTTCTAAAACACAAAAAGACCAAAAATATGTCTGTTGTTTCTCTTTGGTTTGCTTCTTCTTTTTGCCTTGGTTTGTTTTTCGCTCTTTTTCTTTGTTTGAACTATTCGAAAACCCCAAAAATATTTTGCTTTGCTTGTTCTTCCTTTTTGGTTCTTATTTTAAAAATCGAAAAACAGAAAAATATTTGTCGTTCTTCTTTGGTTTTGTGAGTTTGCTACAGGGTTCAGCAGTCCTCAGTGGATATTGGTTTCATATTATTATTCAAGCCCCACAAGTGAACAGCAATAATGAGGATTAATGAGAACTTGAGGCGTGGTAAGAGGCTGGTAACGAACTCTATTTGTTTTCATCTTTGTACATATACTCATCATTGTGGGCATGCTTATTCCGTTCGTGTAAGGTGTATGTTATCTTTGGATGCTTAGTAGTTCTTGCTTTCTTATGATTAGCTCCAGCTCGCTAATAGTTTGTAGTATGTCTTATGAATGTTTGCTTGCATTGCTTTATTCATAAATTGGTATGACACCATGGTATCCACCTCTGAATGTTTCATTTGAATTGACTTGGCACATGCTCGCCCATGCACATGACTGTAATAATCAGTTAAGCCTCGATGAATTATTTTGACTTGAGGATCTTGAATCACTTTCATGCCATGATTAGTCCTGTTTTGTTGCAAGCATGATTATGACAGCTATTGCTCTCTCGTTTATTGCTCCCTTACTATTGCTAGCCTTCACTTTCACTGAGTATGTTTTACTCATGTTTCCAACTCCCTAAAACCAAATATTGCCAAAGTGTCCACCATACCTACCTATTAGCATCATTTGCTACTTCCGTGCATATTCAATATGCCTTGTTTTCTTCCGAATAAAATGTTTGCTTGTTATGAGAAAGTTAGTTAGTAAAGCTCTCACAAACTTGATGGCACACTTTATTTTTCTTGCATTTAATAAACTTGAACCATTGTGTCCTTCTTTGTTGCGTATATGCTTGCGCTTTATAAGTTGAAGTTAGCAGAACCATGTTTCATGGGGAATATTTTCAACATTTCATGGGTACTTAGTACCTCGTTGATATCATGTTCTTTTGCTTATGGATCCCGGCGGTGTGAAATAAAAGTGGAACTTGTAAGATCATGGAGTCTGTATGTATGTTAGAGAAACGCCTGGGCCTCTAGCCTAAGCCATGCCTAATCATGGTGGAAACTTGTAGCATAACCATAATGAGCATTCTATGAAGCATCCTCAATAAAAATCTATGCACATAGTAAATAAAAAGATCGCTGAGATGCTCATTGTCTACTTTCCTTGTCATTTTGATTATGGGATAGCTCCTGTGTCATGTGCACGGGGTACCCCATTGGCGGTTCTCTATGATACGTATATACTTACAATGACAAGAGCTTACTTGTGACTGAAGTTGAGTAGCATGAGGATCGGTCTTCGTAAGTAAGGGGCATGAGGCTTCGATTTATAACTTGTCAAGCATATCCTCTTAGTTGTGTCACTTTCACCTTAACCACATTAAAGATGCTTATGATAGGGGCAATGAGATCTCAAAGCTAATGAGTACCATACTTTCAGCATTTGGAAGCCTTTCAAACTATTCAAAACCTTTTCATTTCCTTATTGAGTCTCCATATATTCTTTGAGCACCTTCTTGAGAGCATAGTTGTCATTCTTTGTGCTTGTCCCATTACTTGACTATTTGTGTTATGGCTTTGATGCTTGTATCTTTGACATCTTTACTTCTAGTCTTCACCTGAACTTCAGAGGTTCCTTGGCATTCACAATCAAAGGCAAGCGAAATACCACTCTATCATACCTTGTTATGAGCATTGCAATGTTGCTTATGTTTATGCTTCATGCTACTTATTATTTATGAGTTGGAATCTCTTCATAGTTTGCAATGCCTATTAAGTAAACTTAGTTGCATACTCCTTATTATGAATTGTCTAAGTAGTTGATTACATGCTGAGAATATATACATCATATGAAGCAAATGTGTTCGTGAAAGTTCTTTTATCGCACTCAGTTTTCAACTGAATTGCTTGAGGACAAGCAATAAGCTAAGCTTAGGGGGAGTTGATACGTCCAAAACGTATCTACTTTCCCGAACACTTTTGCTATTGTTTCTCCTCTAAACTTGTGTGATTTGGATGCAACTAACGCGGACTGACGTTGTTTTCAGCAGAATTGCCTTGGTGTCTACTTTTTGTGCAGAAAATCAACTATCAGGAAATATCCCGGAAAATATGCCAAAAATCCTATTTCACCAGAAGACTCCTGGAGCCAGAATATGAGACGGAGGGGGGCTGGGCCCATGCCACACCACCTGGCCGCGCAGGCAATCCCAGGCCGCGCTAGGGGGTGGTCTGGCCGCCCCAGACTCCCCCTCGGTCTCCCTCTTTGCCTATAAGTTGCCTTCTAACCTAAAAACTCAGGGGGGGTCGACGTTTTTCCAGAAGGAGTTCTGCTCTGCCGCCACCACCAAATTCCACGAAACAGCACCAGAAACTCCGTTCTGGCACCCTGCCGGGACGGGGAATTGGAGGAGATCATCGCCACCATCGCTTCTCCATCGACCATCCATGTTTCCCCCATCTATGAGTGAGTAATCCCCCGCTATAGGCTATGGGGATGGTAGGGATTGGATGAGATCGTTCATGTAATGACATCAGATTGTTAAGGCATGGTTCCTAGTATCTTTTATTAGTGCTTTATGACTTTGTTGCGACTTGTTGTGCTTAATGCTTGTCACTAGGGCCCGAGTGCCATGATTTCAGATCTGAACATGTTATTGATTCATTATGATAGAATTGTTTATGGTCTTATCTGCAAGTTGTATACACATGTTGTCTGGAACCAATGGCCCCGAAGTGACAGAAATCAGGATAACCGGAGGGAATGGCTTTGATGTGAGGATCACATGTGTTCACGGAGTGTTAATGCTTTGCTCCGGTGCTCTATTAAAAGGAGCACCTTAATTGCCAGTAGTTCCCTTGAGGCCCCGCTGCAAATGGGCTGGCAGGACAAAAGATGTTGTGCAAGTTCTCATTGCGAGCATGTATGACTATATATGGAACACATGCCTAGGATTATCTAGTACTTGGATGCTTTATCTTATTTATCTGCAATTTCCCTATGTTCTGATTGCTATGTGAATTGTCTTGTCCATGCAACGCCCATCCATCCATCCCTATGCCTACCGCACTCGAATTCTACTGTTGACTGCTATCGTTATTGCTGTCTTTACTTTACTACTACTACTTTGCTACTCCTACTACAAAACTAATGCTACTGATAAACTGCTGTGAGCAAGATTGTTTCCAGGTGCAGCTGAATTGACAACTCAGTTGTTAAGGCTTATAAATATTCTTTGGCTCCCCTTGTGTCGAATCAATAAACTGGGTTTCACTTCCCTCGAAAATACTGCGATACACCCCCTATACTTGTGGGTCATCAGTGTGCCACCCTATGGTTCGCGAATAATGCAGACATGATCGAGACCCCTCTCAGATCAATAATCAGAAGCAAGACCTGGAGATCCATACTGACTCCCACACATTCAATGATGACTTCTATGATTGTGAGAACCTTTAACGCTAATAACTAAATCCCTTTGTCTCGCGATATATTACATGCCTGAAATTCGATCATCGGCATCCAAATACCTAGTTTGATCTCGTTACCAACATACATACTTTTCTCGTTCCCGTGATATAACATTCTAGTGATCACATCACTTGCTTGCAAGCTATTCTCAATGTGATATCACCGAGAGGGCCCAAAGTATATCTATCCGTCATCGGGATGGACAAATCCCACTCTTGATCCATGAGGCTCTACATAACATCTTCGTAGTAGTGAACCCACCTTTATAGTCACCCTTTTACGTTGTGATGTTTGATGTTATCAAGATACTCTTCCGGTGTTAGTGATTAACATGATCTCATGGTCTAAGGACTAGGATTACTTCGTATGATGTTATAGCAATATAAACTCAATGACTTTGATCGTAATGCTATACTTCAGATGAATGTTCATCACATCATTTCACCAATGTTGTGACCTTGTTATTAACGACATCCAACGTCCATGATCAGGAAACTTTGATCATCATGTTAATCAACGAGCTAGTTTAAAGAGAGGCATAACTAGGAACTTTCCATTTGTTTATTAAACACACATGTATGAACGTTTCCGTATTAATACAATTATAGCATGCAAAATAAACATCTATCATATACTTGGAATATACATAATAACAACTTTATTATTGCCTCTCAAGGCATATTCCCTTGAGTGTCCCACTTGCACTAGAGACAATAATCTAGTTACATAATGATAAATCTAACACCCATGGGGTTCTTGTGTTGATCATGTTTTGCCCTAGGGAGACCTTTAGTCAACGGATCTGCAACATTGAGATCCATGTGTACTTTACAAATCTTTATATCTCCATCCTGTACATGCTCTTGGATGGAGTGAAACCATCACTTAATATACTTGGAATTCTTATGAGACCTTGGTTCCTTGGTGTTGGCTATGGATCCATTATTGTCACAATAGATAACCACTGGATCCAACGCACTAGGAACCACACCTAGTTTGGTTATGAACTCCTTCATCCAAACCGCTTCCTGCGCCGCTTCTGAAGCATCAACATATTCCGCCTCCGTCGTTGATCCAGCCACCACAGGTTGTTTGGAACTCCTCCAACTAACGGCTGCTCTATTCAAGAGAAATACGTATCCGGATTGAGACTTAGAGTCATCCGAATCGGTGTCAAAGCTAGCATCAACATAGCACTTAGCGACCAGCTCTTCTCCACCTCTGTATACAAGAAACATATCCTTAGTTCTTCTTAAGTACTTAAGGATATTCTTGACTGCTATCCAGTGTTCCGTTCCTAGATCAGATTGGTACCTACTAGTTAAACTAATAGCATGTGCCAGTTCCGGTCTTGTACATAGCATGGTGTACATTATAGAGCCTATAGCTGAAGCATAGGGGATTCTATCCATTATCTCTCTTTCTTCTGCCGTAGCCGGACTTTGAGTCTTATTCAATGTCTTGCCTTGCAACATTGGTAAGACCCCCCTCTTACTTCTATCCATTTTAAACTTGTTTTAAATCTTATCAAGGTAAGTACTTTGTGATAGCCCTATCATGGACCTTGATATATCTCTATAATTCTTTATGCCTAATATGTATGACGCTTCACCTAGGTCCTTCATCAAAAATTTGCTGTTTAGATAACTTTTAACATTGTTTAAAAGATCTGTATCATTTCCAATCAATAATATATCATCCACATATAATATTAGAAATGTCACATTACTCCCACTCACTTTCTTGTAAATACAAGCCTCTCCATAAGTTTGGATAAATCCAAACTCTTTGATAACCTCATCAAAGTGGAGATGCCAACTCCGGGATGCTTGCTTCAGTGCATAGATGGATCGCTGAAACTTCCACACCTTGTCAACATCCTTAGGATTGACAAAACCCTTTGGTTGTATCATATACAACTCTTCTTCAATGTTACCATTGAGGAATGCAGTTTTGACATCCATCTGCCATATCTCATAATCGAAATAAGCACCTTTGCTAACATAATCCTAACCGACTTTTGCATCGCTACGGGAGAGAATGTCTCATCATAGTCAACCCCTTGAATTTATTGAAACCCCTTTGTGGCAAGTTGAGCTTTATAGATGGTTACATTACCATCAACATCAGTTTTTCTTTTGAAAATCCATTTATTCTCAACAGCCTTTCGGTCGTGAGGTAAGTCCACAAAGGTCCAAACCTAGTTTTTGTACATGGATTCCATCTCAGATTTCACGGCTTCTATCCATTTGTTGGAATCCGGGCTCATCATCGCTTCTTCATACATTGCTGGGTCATCTATTTCATTAACCATGAAATTCATAACAGGATTTCTGTATAGTGCAAGAGCTACACGTGTCCTGATTGACCTGCGCGGTTCAGTAGTGTCCACTTTCGGAGTTTCATGATAATTATCATTAGTTCCCTCTTCATTCGGTGAATTCAACTCTGGAACAATTTCCGGCGCTGCGCTACTCGCTGTTGTATGAAGAGAAGGTTCAATAACCTCTTCGAGTTCTACCTTCCAACTACACATGCCTTTCGCGAGAAACTCTTTCTCTAGAAAGGATCCATTCTTGGCAACGAAAACCTTGCCCTCAGATTTGTGATGAAGGAATACCCAATAGTTTCCTTAGGGTATCCTATGAAGACTTATTTTTCCGCTTTGGGTTCGAGTTTAGCCGGTTGAAGTTTCTTCACATAAACATCACAACCCCAAACTTTAAGAAATGACATCTTAGGTTTGTTTCCAAACCACAATTTATACGGTGTCTTTTCAACAGATTTAGATGGTGCCTGATTTAAAGTGAATGCAGCAGTTTGCAGTGCATAACCCCAAAATGACACTGGCAAGTCAGTCAGAGACATCATAGATCAAACCATATCTAATAAAGTACGATTACAACGTTCCGACACACCATTACGCTGTGTTGTTCCGGCAGGCATGAGTTGTGAAACTATTCTACACTCTTTCATATGTGTGCCAAACTTGTAACTTAGATACTCACCTCCACGGTCAGACCGTAGAAATTTGATATTTCTATTACGATGATTTTCCACTTCATTCTGAAATTCCTCGAACTTCTCAAAGGTTTCAGATTTGTGTTACATCAAATAGATATACACGTATCTACTCAAATCAACCATGAAAACAACAAAATAACGATAACCACCATGCGCTGACACACTCATTGGACCGCATACATCAATATGTGTGATTTCCAATAAATCTGTCACCCGTTCCATTGAACCGGAAAACAATGTTCTAGTCATCTTGCCCATAAGGCATGTCTCACATGCATCAAATGATTAAAAGTCAAGTGATTCCAAAAGTCCATCAGAATGGAGTTTCTTCATGCGATTAACACCAATATGACATAGAAGACAGTGCCACATATATGCAGATATATCGTCATCAAGTTTAATCCTTTTAGCATCAACATTATGAATATGTGTAACACTATTATCGAGATCCAATAGAAATAAACCATTCATCACAAGTGCATGGCCATAAAATATATCATTCATATAAATCGAACAACCATTATTTTCGGATTTAAATGAATAACCACATCGCATTAAACAAGATCTGGATATAATGTTCATGCTCAGTACAGGCACCAAATAACAATTATTTAAGTTTATAACTAATCATGACGGTAGGTGGAGAGGCAGCGTTCCGACGGTGATCACATCAACCCTTGATCCATTGCCGACACACATCTTGACCTCACCCCTTGATAGCAGTCACTTGTTCCGCAGCCCCTGATTTGAGTTACATATATTAGCAACCGATCCAGTATCAAATACCAAGGTGATACTGCGAGTACTAGTCAAGTACACATCAATAACATGTATATCATATATAACTTTGTTTGCCTTTCCGACCTTCTTGTCTGCCAAGTACTTGGGGCAGTTGCGCTTCCAATGGATGGTCCCCTTGCAATAGTAGCACTCGGTATCGAACTTAGGGCCAGCTAGGGATTTCTTTTCAGGTGGGGCAACAAATTTGCCACCCTTCTTTCCCTTTTGCTTACCCTTCTTGTCTTTCTTGAAACCGGTGGTCTTATTGATCATCAACACTTGATGTTCTTTCTTGATCTCCACCTCTGTAGTGTTAAGCATTGACAGAAGGTCGGCAAGAGACTTCTTCATGCCCTGTATATTATAGTTCATCACGAATCTCTTGTAGCTAGGTAGGAGATATGGGAGAACACGATGTATGCCTAAGTCAATGGAAATCGATATTCCCGAGGACAGAAGCCTATCGGCGTACCCAGAAATTTTGAGTACGTGCTCACTAACAGAGTTGTTCTCTTCCATCATGCAGCTAAAGAACTTTTCAGAAGCATTATAACTCTCTACGGCAGTATGGGTATCGGAAATCATTTTCAATCCCATGGTATCAAAGGCATTGCCGTTTTGGAAACGCTTTCGAAGTTCTGGCTCTACCCCATATAGTATGCCGCAATGAACTAATTTGTGGTCCTCTTGACGAGTCAGATAGATGTTCTTTTCCTCGTTAGGGGCATCAGGAGCTGGCGGGGGCCTAGCGGTGCTGCTAGAACATACAACTTGTGTGCAACATTGAGGAGAATCCTCATATTCATGGCCCAGTCGGTAAAGTTGCTACCATTCGTTGCAAGTTTCTCTTTCTCCATGAACACATTGAAATTAAAAGCAGGTGGTGCCATCTACAATAGAATTTTAAAAGTTTAGACTAAGTTTATGATAGATTGAGTTGACCTAATCTAAATTACAAATGAACTACCACTCAAAAACAACATCCCTCGTGTCTTTTTGGTGATTACATGAACCAAATCCACTACACCAAGTCTGATCATCACGTGAGTCGGTGCAGTTTCAAAGGCGAGCATCAATATGGGCATCATTGCTGGCACGTGGTTGACGTGGGAGCTTCTTCTTCTTCAGTCCCCAGCAACGGCGCCAGAAAATAGCTTGATGTCTACGCACTTCTATTCTTGTAGATAGTTGTTGGACCTCCAAGTGCAGAGGTTTGTAGAACAGCAGCAAGTTTCCCTTAAGTGGATCCCCCAAGGTTTATCGAACTCAGGGAGGAAGTAGTCAAAGGTATCCCCTCTCAAGCAACCCTGCAATCAAGATTCAAGAAGTCTCTTGTGTCCCCAACACACCCAATACACTTGTCAGGTGTATAGGTGCACTAGTTCGGCGAAGAGATAGTAAAATACAAGTGCTATGGATAATTATAAGTGGTAACGGTGATAGAAAATAGCTTGAAGGCATGGAAAAGACAAAAGTAAAACTGAAATAAAGATAGAAGTAAGCAAACATGTAACAGATCTAATTGCAAACGGTGTTTCAGTGCTTAGAAACAAGGCCTAGGGATCATACTTTCGCTAGTGAACACTCTCACATAAATATATTCTTCTTTATGATACTACGCTGAACTACTGATACATTGCAAATGTATCTATAATTTTTGATGTTCCATGCTTGGTTTTATCCACTTTCTTGTGTTTTGTTCCAACTTTGGAGTACTTTTCATATGATTTCTTGGACTAACCTATTAACAAGAGCCACAGTGCCAGCTGCCTGTTTTCTGTTGTTTTTGGTTCCAAGAAAGTCAGAAAATGAATATTCTCGGAATTGGACGGGACAAAAGCCAAAGTGCCTATTTTTCCGGAAGTGATCAAGTGCCAGAATACGAGACGGAGAAGGGACAGGGAGCCACCACACCACCTGGCCGCACGGCCAGGCCTGGCCCGCGCCAGGGGGTGGTGTGGCCGCTCCCGACACCCCCTCAGCCTCTCCTTCCGCCTATATATTGCCCTCGGGACGAAAACCCTAAGTACCCGATCAAAAATCCACGAAAGAGTCTGTAGCCACCGTCATCTCCATCCCTAGATCGGGAGGGATCTGAAGCTCTTCCCGGCACCCTGCCAGAGAGGGGAATTCACCCTAGAGGCCTTCTTCATCACCATGCAAGCCTCCGGTGTGATGCATGAGTAGTTCATCCTTGGACTACGGATCCATGTAGTAGCTAGATGGCTGGTTCTCCTCCTTTGTGCTTTCATGTTTCGATCTTGTGAGCTCCGTTCATGATCAAGATCATCTATTTGTAATTCATGCATGTTGTGTTTGCGGGGATCCGATGGATATTGAGATGCTATTTTAGATTGATTATTGATTCTATCATGTCTTTGTTATTTGAGATCTTGCATGCTTTCCATTGTTAGTAGCTATCTTGGCCAAGTAGATGCTAGCAACTCCAAGAGTTAGTATTTATGCTCGATAGTGGGTTCATGCCTCTTGTAATCTGGGGTAGTGACAGAAATCTCTAACGTACTAGATGTGTTTTTGCTACTAGGGAGAAATTAACAATCCTTTGTTCATAGAACAATCGTATTGTTTACTTTACACGCAGTTCGTAAAGCAATAATCTGTTGCTTGCAACTTAATACTGGAGGGGGTTCGGATGATAACCTGAAGGTTGATTATTAGTCATAGATGCAGTTGGATGGCGGTCTATGTATTATGTTGTAATGCCCAATCAAGTCTTAGAGGAGTCAAGATGATTAGTATATACATGTATTGCTTTCTCG
Source organism: Avena eriantha (assembly GCA_910589775.1). NCBI lineage: Eukaryota > Viridiplantae > Streptophyta > Magnoliopsida > Poales > Poaceae > Avena > Avena eriantha. Next base: position 492,090,848 of record OU342740.1, read on the forward strand.
GTGTTTGTCAATTGCCCCGCTGTAATTTGTTCACCCAACATGTTATCTATCTTAAGGAGAGCCACCTCTAGTGAACTATGGATCCCGGTCCTTTGTCTTTACATACAATCTACAATCTTTTACTGCTTTGTGTTTACTTTCTGCAAACTTTTACTTCTTTCCATTCAATACGTTTAATCCTTTGTTTTCCACAAAACACGGTGAGATTGACAACCTCATCGCAAGTTGGGGACAAAGTCCTATGGTTGTGTTGTGCAGGTCTCCACGTTGCTACTAGCACCGGTAGTGCGCCCAGCCAAAGCTCAGCTAGTAACACCTTTGGGGTGTTTCCTTGCTCCTACTGGTTCGATTAAACCTTGGTTTCATAACTGAGGCAAAACTTGCTGTTGTGCTCATCATACCTTCCTCTTGGGGTTCCCAATGAGCTCTACGTCGATCGCCGAGTACATCAAATACTTTTCTGGCGCCGTTGCCAGGGAGTCAAGGACATCTTCACAAGGGGAGTCCCTCATAACCAATCTCTTTACTTTGTTGTTTTTGTTTTGCTTAGTTTATTTTTGCTTTGTTTGCTTGTTTTGTTATTCAAAAATACAAAAAACTTAGTTTTACAAGTTTGCTTTCTTATTTGAAAACCCAAAAAATGACTACTCTTGAAACCACTAAGTTGTGTGACTTCACTAGCACCAACAACAATGATTTTATGAGCACACCTATTGCTCCACCTGTGGCTGAAAATACTTTCTTTGAGATAAAACTTGCTTTACTCAATCTTGTTATGAGAGAGCAATTTTCTGGTATTGGTAATGAAGATGCTGCTTCCCATCTAAATAACTTTGTTGAACTTTGTGAGATGCAAAAGCATAGGGATATAGATGGTGATATTATTAAGCTGAAATTGTTTCCTTTCTCTTTGAGAGGAAAAGCTAAAGAATGGTTGAATTCCTTAACTAGGAATAGTATTGATTCTTGGACTAAGTGCAAAGATGCTTTTATTGGAAAATACTATCCTCCTACTAAGATTATATCCATGAGAAGTGAAATAATGAAGTTTAAACAACTTGATAATGAGCATGTTGCTCAAGCTTGGGAAAGAAGGAAATCTTTGGTAAAGAATTGTCCCACTCATGGACTGACTACTTGGATGATCATCCAAACTTTTTATGCAGGATTGAACTATTCTTCAAGGAACCTATTGGATTCAGCTGCTGGAGGTACCTTTATGACCATCACTTTGGGTGCTGCAACAAAACTTCTTGACAATATGATGGTTAATTATTCTGAATGGCATACTGAGAGAGCTCCACAAGGTAAGAAGGTAAATTCTGTTGAGGAAACCTCCTCCTTGAGTGGTAAGATTGATATTATTATGTCTATGCTTGTTAATGGGAAAGCCCATATTGATCCAAATAATGTTCCTTTAGCCTCTTTGGTTGCTCAATAAGAGCAAGTTGATGTGAACTTCATAAGAAATAACAACTTTGGCAACAATGCTTATGGTAATAATCCTTATAGGAACAATTTTGGTAACAACAATTATAAGCCATATCCTCCCAACAATGGTAATGTTTATGGAAATTCTTACAACAATAATAAGAGTGCCCCCTCTGAACTTGAAGTTATGCTTAAAGAGTTTATTAGTAAACAAACTGCTTTCAATAAAACTATTGAGGAAAAACTCTCTAATGCTGAAAGAAATATAGCATCTTTGGCTGAAGCTCAATCTACTTTGAATAAATTGCTGCTAAACCCGAAACTAATGAGAATCCCTTTGCAGCTACTAATGCTATACAAGTAATAATTGATCAAAATGTTAGACTATTAGCTGAATTACATGCTAAGTGGGAAAGAGAAGATGAAATTGCTAGAAACATTAGTGTTTCTACTATTATCACCACTAGTGTTGAGGCTAGTAATAGTTTTACTACTTTAGATGATAAAGTTGATTTTGATCTTGATGGTTGCAATATCTCTGAAGTTATTAAGTTCCTACAAAAGCTTGCTAAAAGTCTTAATGCTAGTGCTATGAACATGGCTTTTACAAGACACATTACTGATGCTCTCATAAAGATTAAAGAAGAAAAGATGAAACATAAAGCTTCTATTCCTATAAAGCAAGAAGATGGTTGGGAACCCATCACTAATATGAAAGTGAATGACTTTGATTCCAAAGCTTTATGTGATCTTGATAGTAGTGTTTCTATTATGCCTAGAAGGATTTATGATATGCTTGATTTGCCTCCTCTTGAAGATTGTTATTTAAATGTCCCACTTGATGCTAATGCTAAAAGGAAACTCATGGGGAGTCTTAATGATGTTCTTATTATGGTTACAGATTCCTATGTCCCCGTTGATTTCTATGTTTTGGATGTTGAATACAATGCTTCTTGTCCTATTACTTTGGGAAGACCTTTTCTTAGAACTGTTGGTGCCATCATTGATATGAAAGAAGGCACCATTAAATATCAACTCCCACTCAAGAAAGGTATAGAACACTTCCCTAAAAAGAGAGAAAATATTTCTTTTGCTTCTCCTATGAAAACAAAATTTGGTCTTAATGCTTCTTCATTTGAGAACACTTGATTATTTCTTTGCTTCTTATGCCTAACTTAAAGGCGTTAAAGAAAAGTACTTATTGGGAGATAATCCAAAAGTTTTAGATGAGTCTTGGAAGTTATTACCTCTGTAATAACCTCTCCTTATCCTTTTTATTTGCTTTTTGTGCCAAGAGTAACCTTTAATGAGAGTGAAGTAATAATTGGGAAAGTTGCTGTCCCGAAACAGATTTTTGTGCTTCACCGGAAAAAATCGTGAGAGAGCGATGTATGTCGGATTGAGCTGTAATTTTTTGTGCATCTGCCCCAGGTTGTTATCTAACTTTTGTTAGTTAAACACTTTTTGATTTGAGCAACAGAAGGTCTTCATAAAAATTCGTCTTTACCTGCTGGTCTGTTTTGACAGATTTCTGCCATTTTCTGCATTTGCTTCTTGTTGGTTCCTTCTTGAGTTCTTTTGGGGAATTGAGCTTTTTGAGGGAAGTGCTACAATAGCTAGTGTTCTAATGGAATATTATTTGGTATTAGAACTGAACCTTGAGACTTATTTATCTTCAGTGCACTAATGTTGCTAATAAAGATTGTGTGAAGTTTTGTATGAAGGAAAAATTTCAAGTGTATGGAAGGAATGAGTAATGAGATGAAGGATGGACTAAAGATCAAGCTTGGGGATGCCAAGATTGTCACCCCAAGAAATATCCAAGAAGTACAAGCGTCAAATCTTGGGTATGCCTAAGGCATCCCCTTCTTCATCAATAAAAATCCCAGGTTTCTTCCAAACGCTTCATTTTTATTGTTTAATGCACAGTTGTGTTTTTCTTGGAGCGTCTTATTTTTCGTTTTCGTTTTGGTTTTCATTTTCTTTGGTTTGATTAGTTTGCTGAATAAATTGTTTGGATCCCCTCTTTCATACTTTGGTTTGCAAATAGTTTGGTTTGTTTTGGAAAAGAGTAGGAAAGTTCATACTTATGTGGTAAAAAGAGCTCATTTTTGACTGTGGCCTATGCTTTGTCATGCCATGCTTAATATTGTTTTGGCTTTATGCTTAGTATTCCTTGCTGTAGCATGACTTGTTATAAACAATTGAGATTTCTTATTGTGCCTTGGATGAATCATGCGTTGTTTTAGCATATTAAAGCATAATATAGTGGTATTCTCCTTTGATGCTTTATTTGGGTTGACTTGGCACATTCTCACACCATGTTATGACTATCCAAAGTCACCATAGCCTTTATGATCCTTTAGTTTTCAACTTGGAGTATCACTTTATGCTTTGATCAATGATGTTTTGTCACTCTGCATGATTATGGACATTATTGCTCTCTTAGTTTGTCGCTCCCAGTCTTTTGCTAGCCTCCACAACAAAGTATGAGTTCCACTCATGCATCCAACTCCCTAAACCAAGTTATTCCAAAGAGTCCACCATACCTACCTACTAGCTTATGCTATTCCAAGTACATTCATGCTTTTGTTTACCTTGCACTGGTTATGAGAAAACTAGTGATTAAAGCTCTCACGAACTTGATGGCACACTTTACTTTACTTGCCCTTAATAAACTTGAACCATTGTGTCTTCTATGTTGTATATGCTTGCACTTATTTGTTGGGAATTGGCAGAACCATGCTTTCATGGGGAACACTTTCAACATTGCACTTGGTACTTGTACCTAGTTGATATCATGCTCTTTTGTATATGGATGTCGTCGGTGTGAAATGAAAGGGGAGCTTGTAAGTCCATGGAGTTATGTATATGTGTTAGAGAAACGCCTGGGCCGCTGGTCTAATCCATGCTGACATGGTGGAAACCTGCAGTGTAACCATAATGAGCTGTCTATGAAGCATTCTTCTTATAAAAAAGAGTCCTATATTGAGAAAAAAAAGAGAGAACAAAAAAAAAGATACTATGAAAAGAGGAAAGAGAGAAAAAAGCACCATATTCCCATGGTAAATAAGAAGAATGCTGAGATGCTCGTTGTCTGCTTGCCTTGTCGTTTTGATATGGGGATTCTTCAGTATCATTGGGCAAGGGGTACCCCGTTGGCGGTTCTCTATGATACACATGTACTTACGATGACAAGAACTTACCGGTGACTAAACTTGAGTAGCATGAGGAGCGGCCCTCGTATACAAGGGAGATGAGATTTCTGACTTATACTTCGTCAAGCATGTACACCATAGTTTGTTCACTTTAACCTTAATCACTTCAAGATGCTTATGATAGGGGCAATGAGAGCTGAAAGCTATAAGTACCATAATTTTTGGAATCTCTTTATGAGACTTGAATCCCTACTTACTTTTACAAAAGACTTTTCTTCCACCATTATATTGAGTCTCCACCTTCTATCTTTATGCACCTACTTTGAGAGCATAGTGGCCATTCTTAGTTCTATGTGCACTGTCCCAAGACTAGTTAATTGATGCATAACTTGTTATTGCTTCTTTTAAACTATTGTATCTAGTCACTCTTATGAACTTTGAAGGTGTCCTATGCATTTATATTTTCTACTCTATTGAGGGACAAGCTGAATACTATTATGCTATGTTTTCTTTATGTGAAACAAACAAACGTCTTGCAAAGCATTGTTATTCATGAATCTTTTGTTTGTGCCTTTTCATGTTGCATCATAGTTTCTTTGCTTATTGCTAGAACTTTGTCTTTCATGTTATGATTGAAGTACTATGATCCCAGCTTTGAATGTTTTGCAAATATTTTTATCAAGTCTTTGATGATGCATGTCACCTCAAAAATTATTCTTTCTTTTTATCAATTACCTACTCGAGGACGAGCAGGAGTTAAGCTTGGGGATGTTGATACATTACAAATGTATCTATAATTTTTGATGTTCCATGCTTGGTTTTATCCAATTTCTTGTTTTTTGGTCCAACTTTGGAGTAATTTTCATATGATTTCTAGGACTAACCTATTAACAAGAGCCACAGTGCCAGCTGCCTGTTTTCTGCTGTTTTTGGTTCCAGGAAAGTCAGAAAATGAATATTCTCGGCATTGGACGGGACAAAAGCCAAAGTGCCTATTTTTCTGGAAGTGATCAAGTGCCAGAATACGAGACGGAGAAGGGCCAGGGAGCCACCACACCACCTGGCCGCGCGGCCAGGCCTGGCCCGCGCCAGGGGGTGGTGTGGCCGCTCCCGGCACCCCCTCGGCCTCTCCTTCCGCCTATATATTGCCCTCGGTACAAAAACCCTAAGTACCCGATCAAAAATCCACGAAAGAGTCTGTAGCCGCTGTCATCACCATCCCTAGATTGGGAGGGATATGAAGCTCTTCCCGGCACCCTGCCGGAGAGGGGAATTCACCCTGGAGGCCTTCTTCATCACCATGCAAGCCTCCGGTGTGATGCGTGAGTAGTTCATCCTTGGACTACGGATCCATGTAGTAGCAAGATGGCTGGTTCTCCTCCTTTGTGCTTTCATGTTTATATCTTGTGAGCTCCGTTCATGATCAAGATCATCTATTTGTAATTCATACATGTTGTGTTTGCGGGGATCCGATGGATATTGAGATGCTATTTCAGATTGACTATTGATTCTATCATGTCTTTGTTATTTGAGATCTTGCATGCTTTCCGTTGTTAGTAGCTATCTTGGCCAAGTAGATGCTAGCAACTCCAAGAGTTAGTATTTATGCTCGATAGTGGGTTCATGCCTCTGGTAATCTGGGGAAGTGACAGAAATCTCTAAGGTACTAGATGTGCTATTGCTACTAGGGAGAAAACAACAATCCTTTCTTCATAGAACAATCGTATTGTTTACTTTACACGCAGTTCGTAAAGCAATAATATGTTGCTTGCAACTTAATATTGGAGGGGTTCGGATGCTAACCTGAAGGTGGATTATTACTCATAGATGCAGTTGGATGGCAGTCTATGTATTATGTTATAATTCCCAATCAAGTCTCAGAGGAGTCAAGATGATTAGTATATGCATGTATTGCTTTCTCGGTGTTTGTCAATTGCCCCGCTGTATTTTGTTTACCCAGCATGTTATCTATCTTAAGGAGAGCCACCTCTAGTGAACTATGGATCCCTGTCCTTTGTCTTTACATACAATCTACAATCTTTTACTACTTTGTGTTTACTTTCTGCAAACTTTTACTTCTTTCCATTCGATACATTTAATCCTTTGTTTTCCGCAAAACACGGTGAGATTGACAACCTCATCGCAAGTTGGGGACAAAGTTATGTGGTTGTATTGTGCAGGTCTCCACGTTGCTACTAGCACCGGTAGTGCGCCCTGCCAAAGCTTAGCTAGTAACACCTTTGGGGTGTTTCCTTGCTCCTACTGGTTTGATTAAACCTTGGTTTCATAACTGAGGGAAAACTTGTTGCTGTGCTCATCATACCTTCCTTTTGGGGTTCCCAACGAGCTCTACGTCGATCGTCTAGTACATCAACTACACTCTAATCGATGGTAGGGCTATAAAAGCACACCTCAAAGTTCATCTTTCCCATCTAGAAACCCCACACTGTCACCTTGAGTACTAGATGAGTCCAACAAACACCACAATTTCCTAAAGACATCCAACTCCAAATATAACTCATAACAAGTATTTGTAATCTCTAGCCTAAGTGCCACCATGGTGAGCACGCTGTAACTTTCACACACATGGGGAGAGCAGAGATCTATTAAAGCACTTGAGTAGCAAGGTAGATTTACTTGATTACAAAGCTCATCATCACAATATGATCACGCATAGAGAGAGAGAGATGAACACATAGCTACCGGTAGAACCCTTAGCCTCGAGAGAGAACTACTCCCTCCTCATCATGGGAATCAGCAATGACGATGGAGATGGTGGTGGAGATCGATGGAGATGGCTCCAGGGGCAATTCCCTGTCCCGGTAGGGTGCCGGAAGAGAGACTTTCTGTCCCCCGAATCTCCCCTTCGGTGGCGGTGGCGCTGTGGAACTTTTTGTGGCTAGAGGCTTGATGATTTAGTGTTTTCGCATTAGGAGGAATATATAGGCGAAGGGGCGAGGTCGGTGGAGGACAGAGGGGCCCACACCACCTAGTGGCGCGGCCAGGGCTATCCCGCGCCACCACATGGTGTGGCCAGGCCCTGGCCCTCCTCCGTCTCATATTCTGGCTCCGTGAGTCTTCTGGTAAAATATCAACTTTGGCTTTTGTCCTGTCCAATTCCGAGAATATTCATTTTCTGACTTCTTGGAACCAAAAACAGCAGAAAACAGGCAGCTGGCACTGTGGCTCTTGTTAATAGGTTAGTCGAAGAAATCATATGAAAAGTACTCCAAAGTGTGGACAAAACACAAGAAAGTAGATAAGACCAAGCATGGAACATCAAAAATTATAGATACATTTGCAATGTATCAATTATATTGACTATATGACTCATGCTTAACCTTTCGGTCCATGTTCCAAGGCCATGTCGGTACATGCTAGGCTCGCCAAGTAAGAACCTTAGTACTTGCGTGTGTAAAACTGTCTTACACCCGAAATATGATCGTGGATTCAAGTACACCCAATCATCATGTGATGTCATGAAGCGGCAAAACATAAACGGTGCATACTTAAGGGAGAACACATTTTTTATCTTGATATCTAAATGAGGGATCATCTTATAATGGTACTAAAAATTCCAAACTAGCAATATAAGATGCAAACATCATATGTGTAAAGTGGAATGATATGGTCCATGCATTTGATCACCATGATGTGCATTGTGGTATGGTCTCTATCATTCCTTTGTGTGTAAGGCCAAGGTCTATGGAACTTAAACGTTAGGTGTGTTGTAAGGGTATCTACCATACATCAACTTACAAGATTACCATAACATCACACTAGCCCATCAACAATCTAAACTAGACGCCTCTAATTTATCCATTGCAAGTTTTACGTGGCTTAGGGCTTTCAGATATAGAACCAGTCTTACCTACAAACATGGAACCACAACGATGATAACTAAATTATTAGCAACTCGTTGTAAATCATATATTGACTATAGTAGGAGAGACAGACACCCGCCAGCCACTTACGCAAAACTAGTTGCATGTCAGTCGTGGAACCGGTCTCATGTGGGATGACATGTAAAGTTGGTCCGTGCCGCTTCATCCCACTATGCCACCAATATCCAAAATAAATGAAAGAAGCAATAACATGATCATCATCGCCCACATATAAGCATATGTGTACTACCCGTGCAAAGCACCTACGCATAGATCAGGCTCTGATACCACTGTTGGGTTCACAACATAGAAAACAAAAAAATTCCTACGATGGGAACTATTATACGCCAAGATCTATCTACTAGATACAAGCAACAGGTGGATATACATCCATAAAGAACACACCCTCGAAGACAACAAAGCTTTATTAACGAGATGGAACTCATGGATGATGTAGTCATTCGAATGCCGATCTCAAGATCGTGTGGAAGTCCTAGCGCTGCAAACCAGCAGCGTATCCGCACTCGCACACACGTTCAGGCTACCGAACAACCTCTGCCTCCTCGCTCTAGTGATGCAGCAGAAGCAGCAACTCCTTCTAGATGAAATGCCACCGGGAACATGTATCTCGCTAATCTGAGACCATGGGGGAATAATTCTAGAGGGGGAGAGCGATCCTTCACGAGGAGGTGTGAGGAAGAAGGAGGGAGAGGGGGCCCTTTTATAGGAGGGGGGGGTGCCCCTCCCCAAGGCCGGTGCCCCATGGGGGGTGACCCCTCACCTCCCCCACTCATGTGGTGTTAACCCCCTCCACATAAATTTACCCCTTAACATTCCCCTTTAAAGTCTTCACTTTAAATGCATTAAATTTCTCCAAATTTAATGCTCTCTCATTTAATAAAACTCTTTTATGAATTTTATTCATAATTTTGTTAATTACTTTAATTAACAAACATTCACATAACCCCCCCTGCAACATTTCAAAGTTACATGCAGAACCAATTTCAGCAATTTCATCCAAAACAATTTTGGTGTCTATTGAAATAATTCCAGCGCTTTGCAATTCATTCGTTTGAAACATATTTGCTCCAAATGGTGTTGGTATCCCTTAAGTGTGCCACCCTACTGTTCATGAATAATGCAGGCATGATCCAGACCCCTCTCAAGATGAATAATCAGAAGCGAGACCTGGAGATCCATACTGACTCCCACACATTCAACGATTACTTCTGTGATCGTGAGAACCTTTAACGCTAATAACTAAATACCTTTGTCTCGCAATATATTACATGTCCGAGATTCGATCATGGGCATCCAAATACCTAGATTGATCTCGTTACCGACAGACACTCTTTTCACATTCCCGTGATATAACATTCTAGTGATCACCTCACTTGCTTGCAAGCTATTCTCAATGTTATATCACCGAGAGGGCCTAGCATATATCTATCCGTCATAGGGATGGACAAATCCCACTCTTGATCCATGAGCCTCTACATAACACCGTCATAGCACTGAACCCACCTTTATAGTCACCCTTTTACAATGTGACGTTCGATGTTATCAACATACTCTTTTGGTGTTAGTGATTAACATGATCTCATGGTCTAAGGACTAGGATTACTTCGTATGATGTTATAGAAATATAAACTCAATGACTTTGATTGTAATGCTATACTTCGGATGAATGTTCATCACATCATTTCACCAATGTTGTGACCTCGTTATTAACGACATCCAATGTCCATGATCAGGAAACTTTGATCATCTTGTTAATCAACGAGCTAGTTTAAAGACAGGCATAACTAGGAACTTTCCGTTTGTTTATTAAACACACATGTATTAATGTTTCTGTATTAATACAATTATAGCATGCAAAATAAACATCTATCATATACTTGGAATATACACAATAACAACTTTATTATTGCTTCTCAAGGCATATTCCCTCCAGTATCCCACTTGCACTAGAGACAATAATCTAGTTACATAGTAATAAATCTAACACCCATGGAGTTCTGGTGTTGATCATGTTTTTCCCTGGGGAGAACTTTAGTCAATGGATCTAAAAAATTGAGATCCGTGTGTACTTTACAAATCTTTATATATCCATCCTTGACATGCTCTTGGATGGAGTGAAACCGGCGCTTAATATGCTTGGAATTCTTGTGAGACCTTGGTTCTTTGGCATTAGCTATGGCTCCATTGTTGTCACAATAGATAACCATTGGGTACAACGCACTAGGAACCACACCTAGTTCGGTTATGAACTCCTTCATTCAAACCGCTTCCTGCGCTGCTTCTGAAGCAGCAACATATTCCACCTCCGTCGTTGATCCAGCCACCACAGGTTGTTTGGAACTCCTCCAACTAACTTCTGCTCCGTTCAAGACAAATACGTATCCGGATTGAGACTTTGAGTCATCCGGATCGGTGTGAAAACTAGCGTCAACATAACACTTAGCGACCAACTCTTCTTCACCTCCGTTTACAAGAAAAATATCCATGGTTCTTCTTAAGTACTTAAGGATATTCTTGACCGATATTCAGTGTTCCATACCTAGATCAGATTGGTACCTACTAGTTAAACTAATAGCATGTGCCACATCCGGTCTTGTACATAGCATGCCGTACATTATATAGCCTATAGCCAAAGCATAGGGGATTTATACCATTATCTCTCTTTCTTCTGCCATAGCCGGACTTTGAGTCTTACTCAATGTCTTGCCTTGCAACATTGGTAAGAACCCCTTCTTACTTCCGTCCATTTTAAACTTCTTTAAAATCTTATCAAGGTATGTACTTTGTGATAACCCTATCAGGCACCTTGATCTATCTCTATAATTCTTTATGCCTAATATGTATGACGCTTCACCTAGGTCCTTCATCGAAAATTTGCTGTTTAGATAACTTTTAACACTATTTAAAAGATCTATATCATTTCCAATCAATAATATGTCGTGCAGATATAATATTAGAAATGCTACATTACTCCCACTCACTTTCTTGTAAATACAAGCCTCTCCATAAGTATGGATAAATCTAAACTCTTTGATCACCTCATCAAAGCGGAGATTCCAACTCCGGGATGCTTGCTTTAGTCCATAGATGGATCGCTGAAGCTTGCACACCTTGTCAGCATCCTTAGGATTGACAAAACCCTTTGGTTGTATCATATACAACTCTTTGTCAATGTTACCATGGAGGGATGCAGTTTTGACATCCATCTGCCATATCTCATAATCGAAATAAGCAGCAATTGCTAACATAATCCTAACCGACTTTAGCATCGCTACGGGAGAGAATGTCTCATCATAGTCGACCCCTTTAATTTGTCGAAGCCACTTTGCGACAAGTTGAGCTTTATAGATGGTTACATTGCCATTAGCATCAGTTTTTCTTTTGAAAATTCATTTATTCTCAACGGCCTTTCGATCGTGAGGTAAGTCCACCAAGGTCCAAACTTGGTTTTCGTACATGGATTCCATCTCAGATTTCATGGCTTTTAGACATTTGTTGGAATCCAAGCTCACCATCGCTTCTTCATACGTCGTCGGGTCATCTATTTCATCAACCATGAAATTCATAACATGATTTCCATATAGTTCAGGAGGTGCACGTGTCCTGCTTGACCTACGCAGTTCGGTAGTGTCCTCTTTCAAAGTTTCATGATCATTATCATTAGTACCCTCTTTATTTGGTGAAGTAAACTCCGGAACAATTTCCGATGCTGCACTACTCGTCGTTGTATGAAGAGAAGGTTCAATAACCTCTTCGAGTTCTACCTTCCGACTACACACGCCTTTAGCGAGAAACTCTTTCTCTAGAAAGGATCCATTTTTGGCAAGGAAAACCTTCCCCTCAGATCGGCGATAGAAGGAATACCCAATAGTTTCCTTAGGTATCCTACGAAGACTCATTTTTCCGCTTTGGGTTCGAGTTTATCCGGTTGAAGTTTCTTCACATAAACATTGCAACCCGAAACTAAAAAAAATGATAGCTTAGGTTTGTTTCCAAACCACAATTCATACGTTGTCTTTTCAACAGATTTAGATGGTGCCCGATTTAAAGTGAATGCAGCAGTTTGCAGTGCATAACCCCAAAATGATAGTGGCAAGTCAGTCAGAGACATCATAGATCGAACCATATCTAATAAAGTATGATTACGACGTTCCGACACACCATTACGCTGTGGTGTTCTGTCAGGCGTGAGTTGTGAAACTATTCCACACTCTTTCATATGTGTGCCAAACTCATAACTTAGATACTCACCTCCACGGTCTGACCGTAGAAATTTGATCTTTCTATTACGATGATTTTCCACTTCATTCTGAAATTCCATGACTTTTCAAAGGTTTTAGATTTGTGTTTCATCAAATAGATATACCCGTATCTACTCAAATCATTTGTGAAGGTAACAAAATAACGATAACTACCACGTGCCGACACACTCATTGGACCGCATACATCAGTATGTATGATTTCCAATAAATCTGCCACCCGTTCCATTGAACCGGAAAACGGTGTTCTAGTCATCTTGCCCATAAGGCATGGCTCACATGTACCAAATGATTCAAAGTCAAGTGATTCCAAAAGTCCATCAGAATGGAGTTTCTTCATGCATTTAACATCAATATGACCTAGACGGCAGTGCCACATATATGCAGAGATATCGTCATCAAGTTTAATCCTTTTATAATCAACATTATGAATATGTGTAACACTATTATCGAGATCCAATAGAAATAAACCATTCATCACAAGTGCATGACCATAAAAGATATCATTCATATAAATCGAACAACCATTATTTTCGGATTTAAATGAATAACCACATCGCATTAAACAAGATCTGGATATAATGTTCATGCTCAGTACAGGCACCAAATAAGAATTATTTAAGTTTATAACTAATCCTGATGGTAGATGGAGACGCAGCGTTCCGACGGCGATCACATCAACCCTTGATCCATTGCCGACACGCATCTTGACCTCACCCCTTGCTAGCGGTCGCTTGTTCCGCAGCCCCTGATTCGAGTTACATATATTAGTAACCTATCCAATATCAAATACCCAGGTGCTACTGTGAGTACTAGTCAAGTACACATCAATAACATGTATATCATATATACCTTTGTTTTCCTTGCCGACCTTCTTGTCTGCCAAGTACTTGGAGCAGTTGCGCTTCCAATGGCCGGTCCCCTTGCAATAGTAGCACTCGGTATCGGACTAATGGCCACCTAGAGATTTCTTTTCAAGTGCGGAAATAGATTTGCCACCCTTCTTTCCCTTTTTCTTAACCTTCTTGTCTTTCTTGAAACCGGTGGTCTTATTGATCATCAACACTTGATGTTCTTTCTTGATCTCCACCTCTATAGTCGTAAGCACTGACAGAAGCTTCGGAAGAGACTTCTTGTAGCTAGGTGGGAGAGATTGGAGAACACGATGTATGCCTAAGTCAATGGGAATCATTATTCCCGAGGAAACAAGCCTATCGGCGTACTGATACGTCCAAAGCGTATCTACTTTCCCGAACACTTTTTCTATTGTTTCTCCTCTAAACTTGTGTGATTTGGATGCAACTAACAGGGACTGACGTTGTTTTCAGCAGAATTGCCCTAGTGTCTAGTTTTTATGCAGAAAATCAACTATCAGGAAAAATCCTAGAAAATACGCCAAAAATCATATTTCACCAGAAGACTCACGGAGCCAGAATACGAGACGGAGTGGGGCTGGGGCCTAGCCACACCACCTGGCCGCGCCAGGGGGTGGTCTGGCCGCCCCAGACACCCCCTAGGTGTCCCTCTTCGCCTATAATTGCCTTCTGACCTAAAAACTCAAGGGGGTTCGACATTTTTCCAGAAAGAGTTCCGCTCCGCTGCCCCACCAGATTTCGTGATTCGGAACCAGAAACTCCGTTGTGGCACCCTGCCAGGACGGGGAATTGGAGGAGATCATCGCCATCATTATCACCATCGCTTCTCCATCGACCATCCATGTTTCCCCCATTTATGAGTGAGTAATCCCCCACTGTAGGCTATGGGGATGGTAGGGATTGGATGAGATTGTTCATGTAATAGCATCAGATTGTTAGGGCATAGTACCTAGTATCTACTATTAGTGCTTTTTGACTTTGTTGCGACTTGTTATGCTTAAGGATAGTCACTAGGGCCCGAGTGCCATGATTTCAGATCTGAACATGTTATTGATTCATTATGATAGTATTATTTATGGTCTTACCTGCAACTTGTATACACACGTTGTTGTCTAGAAGCAATGGCCCCGAAGTGATAGAAATCAGGATAACCGGAGGGAATGGCTTTGATGTGAGGATCACATGTGTTCACAGAGTGTTAATGCTTTGCTCCGGTGCTCTATTAAAAGGAGCACCTTAATTGCTAGTAGTTCCCTTGAGGCCCCACTGCAAACGGGCTGGAAGGACAAAAGATGTTGTGCAAGTTCTCATTGTGAGCACGTATGACTATATATTGAACTCACGCCTATGATTATCTAGTACTTGGATGCTTTATCTTATTTATCTGCAATTGCCCTATGTTCTGATTGCCATGTGAATTGTCTTGTCCATGCAACGCCCGTCCATCAATCCCTATGCCTACCACGCTAGAATCCTACTGTTTACTGCAATTGTTACTATTGTCTTTACTTTTACTATTGATATTACTTTACTATTCCTACTACAAAACTGTTGCTACTGATAAACTGTTGTGAGCAAGATTGTTTCTAGGTGCAGCTGAATTGACAACTCAGTTGTTAAGGCTTATAATTATTCTTTGGCTTCCCTTGTGTCGAAACAATAAATTGGGTTTCACTTCCCTTAAAAATACTGCGATACACCCCCTATACTTGTGGGTCATCACGTACCCAGACATTTTGAGTACGTGCTCGCTAACAGAGTTGTTCTCTTCCATCATGTAGCTAAAGAACTTCTCAGAAGCATTATAACTCTCTACGGCAGCATGGGTATCGAAAATCATTTTCAATTCGCCCATGGTATCACAGGCATTGCCATTTTCGAAATGCTTTCGGAGTTCAGGATCTAGCCCATATAGTATGCCGCAATGAACTAATTTGTGGTCCTCCTGACGAGTCAGATAGACGTTCTTTTCCTTTTTAGGGGCATCATGAGTTAGTGGGGGGCCTAGCGGCGCTTCTAGCACATACAACTTGTGTGCAGCATTGAGGAGAATCCGCAAATTCATGGCCCAGTCGGTAAAGTTGCTACCATTCGTTGCAAGTTTCTCTTTCTCCATGAACACATTGAAATTAAAAATAGGTGGTGCCATCTACAACAGAATTTGTAAAGTTTATACTAAGTTTATGATAGATCGAGTTCAACTAATCCAAATTACAAATGAACTCCCACTCAAAAACAACATCCCTCGTGTCTTTTTGGTGATTACATGAACCAAATCCACTACACCAAGTCCGATCATCACGTGAGGCGGTGCAGATTCAAAGGAGAGCATCAATATGGGCATCATATCGACTATATGACTCATTCTTAACCTTTCGGTCCGTGTTTCGAGGCCATGTCTGTACATGCTAGGCTCGCCAAGTAATAACCTTAGTACTTGCGTGTGTAAAACTGTCTTACACCCGAAATATGATCGTGGATTCAAGTACACCTGATCATCATGTGATGTCTTGAAGTGGAAAAACATAAACGGTGCATACTTAAGGGAGAACACATTTTTTATCTTGATACCTAAATGAGGGATCATCTTATAATGCTTCTAAAAACTCCAAACTAGCAATATAAGATGCAAACATCATATGTGTAAAGTAGAATGATATGGTCCATGCATTTGATCACCATCATGTGTATTGTGGTATGATCTCTATCATTCCTTTGTGTGTAAGGCCAAGGTCTATGCAACTTATATGTTAGGTGTGTTGTAAGGGTATCTACCATACATCAACTTACAACTTTACCATATCATGACACTAGCCCAGCAACAATCTAAACTAGACGTCTCTAATTTATCCATTGCAAGTTTTACGTGGCTTAGAGATTTTGGAGATAGAACCGGTCTTACCTACGAACATGGAACCACAGCAATGATAACTAAGTTATTAGCAACTCATTGTAAATCAGATATTGACTATAGTAGGAGAGACAGCCACCCACCAACCACTTATGCAAAACTTGTTGCATGTTAGTTGTGGAACCGGTCTCATGTGCGATGACATGTAAAGTTGGTTCCGGCCGCTTCATCCCACTATGCCACCAATATCCAAAATATATGAAAGAAGCTATAACATGATCATCATCGCCCACATATAAATATATGTGTACTACCCATGCAAAGCACCTACGCATAGATCAGGCTCTGATACCACTGTTGGGTTCGCAACATAGAAAACAAAAAATTTCCTACGATGGAAACTATTATATGCCAAGATCTATCTACTAGATACAAGCAACGGGTGGATATACATGCATAGAGAACATAGCCTCGAAGAAAACAAAGCTTTGTTAACGAGCTGAAACTCGTGGATGATGTAGTCGTTTGCTTGCCGATGTCAAGATCGTGTGGAAGTCCTAGTGCCGCAAACCAGCAGCGCATCCGCACTCACATACACGTTTAGTCCGAACAACCTCTTCCTCCTTGCTCCAGAGATGCAGCGGAAGTAGCAACTCCTTCTAGACAAAATTCCACCAAGAACATGTATCTCGCTAATCCGAGACCATGGGGGAATAATACTAGAGGGGGAGAGAGATCCTTTACGAGGAGGTGTGATGAAGGAGTGAGAGGGGGGCCTTTTATAGGAGGAGGGAGTACCCCTCCCCTTGGCCGGCTCCCCATGGGGGTGACCCTCACTTCCCCCATTCATGTGGTGGTAACCCCTCCACATAAATTTGCCCCTTAACATTTCCCTTTAAAGTCTTCACTTTAAATGCATTAAATTTCTCCAAATTTAATGCTCTCTCATTTGATAAAACTATTTTGTTAATTACTTTAATTAAGAAAAATTCACATAAAACCCCCTGCAACATTTCAATATTACATGCATAACCAATTTCAGCAATTTCACCCAAAACAATATTACGTGTAGAACCAATTTCAGCAATTCATTCATCTGAAACATATTTGATCCAAATGGTGTTGGTATCCCTTAAGTGTGCCACCCTACGGTTCGTGAATAATGCAGACATGATAGAGACCCCTCTCAGATCAATAATCAGAAATGGGACCCGGAGATCCATACTGACTTCCACACATTCAACGATGACTTCTGTGATCGTGAGAACCATTAATGCTAATAACTAAATCCTTTTGTCTCGCAATATATTACATGTCCGAGATTTGATCATCGGCATCCAAATACCTAGTTTGATCTCGTTACCCACATGCACTCTTTTCTTATTCCCGTGATATAACATTTTAGTGATCACATCACTTGCTTGCAAGCTATTCTCAATGTGATCTTACCGAGAGGGCCCAGAGTATATCTATCCATCATCTCGATGGAAAAATCCCACTCTTGATCCATGTGAAGGGAATATGCCCGAGAGGCAATAATAAAGTGGTTATTATCTTATTCCATGTTTATGATAAATGTTTATTTTGCATGCTATAATTGTATTGATTGGAAACGTCAATACATGTGTGCTTAATAAACAAATAAAACCTAGTTATGCCTCTCTTATAGACTAGCTTGTTGATTAACAAGATGATCAAGATTTCCTGATCATGGACATTGGATGTTGTTAATAACGAGGTCACAACATTGGTGGAATGATGTGATGAACATTCATCCGAAGTATAGCATTACGATCAAAGTCATCATGTTTATATTGCTATAACATCATATGAAGTAATCTTAGTCCTTACACCATGAGATCATGTTAATTGCTAACACCAGAAGAGTATCTTGATAACACCAAACGTCACACCGTAACAGGGTGACTATAAAGGTGGGTTCAGTGCTACAAAGGTGTTATGTTGAGGCTCATGGATTAAGACTAGAATTTGTCAATCCCAATGACGGATAGATATACTCTGGGCCCTCTCGGCGATATCACATTAAGATAGCTTGCAAGCAAGTGATGTGATCACTAGTATGTTATATCACGGGAACGAGAAAAGAGTGCATGTCGGTAACGAGATCAAACTAGGTATGGAGATACCAATAATAGAATCTCGGACATGTAATATATCGCGAGACAAAGGGATTTAGTTACTAGCATTAAAGGTTCTCATGATCACAGAAGTCATCGTTGAATGTGTAGGAGTCAGTATGGATCTCCACGTCCCGCTTCTGATTATTGATCTGAGAGGAGTCTCAATCATGTCTGCATTATTCGCGAACCATAGGGTGACACACTTAAGAGTTATCGGACACCATTTTGGAGCACATATGTTTCAGACGAAAGAATTGCAAAGCACAGGAATTGTTTCGATAGAAACCGGAAATTGTTTCGGGTGAAATTGCAGAAAGTGGTTCTGCATGTGATATTGAAATATTGCAAGGGGTTATATGTGAATGTTTGTTAATTAAAGTAATTAACAAAATTCTGAATAAATTTAATAAAAGAGTTTTATTAAATGAGAGAGCATTAAACTTGGAGAATTTTAATGCATTTTAAAGTAGGGATTTTAAAGGGGAATGTGAAGAGGCATTTTAATGTGGAGGGGTTACCACCACATGAATGGGGGAGGTGAGGAGTCACCCCCCATGCGCCGGCCATGAAGGAGGGGCACCCCCTCCTCCTATAAAAGGCCACCCTCTTCCTCCTTCTTCCTCACACCTCCTTGTGAAGGATCTCTCTCCCCCTCTAGAATTATTCCCCATGGTCTCGAATTAGCGAGATACATGTTCCCGGTAGCATTTCGTCTGGAAGGAGTTGCTGCTTCCACTGGATCGCTGGAGCGAGGAGGTGGAGGTTGTCCAGTGGCTTGAACGTGTGTGCGAGTACGGATGCGCTGCTGAGTTGCGGCGCTCGGACTTCATCAGGATCTTGAGATCGGCAAGTGTACGACTACATCAACCACGAGTTCCTACCCGTTAACAAAACTCGTTGTCTTCGAGGGTAAGTTCTCGTTGGATGTATGTCCACCCGTTGCTTTGTACCTAGTAGATAGATCTTGGCGTGTAGTTCTCATCATAGGAAATTTTTTATTTTCTATGCTGCGGACCCAACAGTGGTATCAGAGCCTGATCTATGCATAGGTGCTCTGCACGGGTAGTACACATATGTTTATATGTGGGCGATGATGATCATGTTATTGCATCTTCTATGTATTTTGGATATTGGTGGCATAGTGGGATGAAGCGGCCCAGACCAACCTTACATGTCATCGTACATGAGACCTGTTCCACGACTGACATGCAACTTGTTTTGCATAAGTGGCTGGCCGGTGTCTGTCTCTCCTACTATAGTCAATATCTGACTTACAACGAGTTGCTAATAACTTGGTTATCCTTGTTGTGGTTCATGTTCGTAGGTGACATGGGTATGCCCAATAGGCACTCGACTACAGCCTACCTGGTGCGGCTCGACGGAAGGCCCACTCGACAAATTGCTAAGGTCCACGATGCCTATGACGGTTAGAGTGGTATGAAGCCCATATGGACACGGACTCCCAAACGCACAAGACAAGGAAGTCTCAATACTAGAGTTTGAATCTAACTTGTATCCAACTCATATTGGTACCTGAGACCTAGCCTCCCCATATATAAAGGCTAGGAGGGTCAAACGAGGAGGACACACTACGACCTAAGACCTCTCAATCGCGACTCCCATAATAGACAATAGATCTAGACACCGCAATAGACAATAGACAGATCTACGATCTCCCATACGCCAGATCTAATCTGCGCGACACCGCCCTCGGCGATATTGTAATCCTTAGGATCATCATCAATCAAGAGCAGGCAAGCAGGAGTAGGGTCCTCTATGAGGCCTGAACCTAGGTAAACCTCGTGTCACCTGTGTGCTTGTTTGCTAGCCGATCGAGACTTCCAGCACTCCCTCCTTCTCCAAAACCCAAGTCCATAACAATGGGCATTGATGAGTTAAACCCTCGTCAATTGGCGCCGTCTGTGGGAATCGGGAGCGCTGATGTCGCGATCTCGACGGTCCCATCCACCGCGATCTTCGATTCCTCTGCAACGGAGAATCACCTCCGTCCGTTGGACTCAAGGTTTTGGCGTTTTGATCTTCGACAATCCACGACTCGTTCACATCCGGATGAATTCTACAAAGTCTATAGGGCAATCAAAGCAAATAGAGCAATGCGTACATGCGGCAACCAGTGCAATTCAGCTGGCCTCTGGATACAATCGAGTCGAGGAACGTACGTCCTATCCACCAGAAAAAGAAGTTCAAGAGCTGGATTTGGAACAGGATTTAGCTATCCCGCGTAATCTTATTCCGCAAGGAAGGAGCCGGCCACCGCATCCAGCAAACAAAAGGGCAGCATTCTGGAAACTAGAAAAAGAAAAGAAGGAAAAAAGCAGGTGCCGACGTTTTCTGCTCCACATGAAGACCAAGTCGTAGAGCAATGCAAGGAAAGAAGAAACAAATCGATCAAGCTGCTAGCCAGAACTAGTTCATACGTACATATATACAAAAATCAGTTGATGGCAAACGTATAGTGTAAGTTGGCGAGTCAGGGCTGCATGGACAAGCTGAAAGATACTTCGACTCCGTCGCAGGGAGCTGCGCCAACCCGCTGATGTGTTAATTCGCTATCACCACCGGCCCTGACGCCCCGCCATATCTTCGACTGCGGTGACCCGCTGCGGTTTTTGACTGCGGCGACCCGATACTATCTTCGGCTCCAGCGACTCGGGGGCTTCCTCCGCTTCGACGACCTGCTGTGATTTTCAGCTCTAGTGACATGGGGGTTCTTTCGGCTCCGGTGACCCGCTATGGTCTTCGACTCCGGCGATCCGTTGCGGTCTTCGACCCCGATGATCTGGTGCACTCTTCGACTACGTCGACCTTCTACAATCTTCGGTTGTAGCAAACTACTGCTGCCATCGGCTTCGGCGACTCGCTGCCGCGTCAACTCTGGTCCGCCACATCGGTTCTCGAACGCTACCTCGACTCCATCAACCACCTCGACGCTACACTCGGGGGCTCCCTCGACACCGGCGACCCGCTGCGGTCTTCAACTCCATCGACCCATTGTGGTCTTCGGATCCAGTGACTCGGGGGCTCCCTCGACACCGGCGACCCGCTGCGGTCTTCGACTCCCGCAACCCTCTGTAGTTTTCGACTGCGGTAATCCGCTACAATCTTCGACTCCTCGTGACCGCGACCCGCCGGTTGCATTGGCTCCTGCGACCCCTTTACCTCGTCGACAACAAACAAAGATAAGTTCTCCTCTACTTTGAGGTGATTTATTTTTTAACTCGCACTCGAAACACTCGGGGGCTGCGCCCTCTTCGAGTAACCTAATGTGCCGTTGACTCCACGCACTCGAGCACCTCATACGCGACAACCCGAGTAGCTGATTCTGCCTGATCGTCGAGACTAAGGGTAATCAGGCTAACGAAAAGGCTTAGGATGCAGTGCAAAAGTGTCGACTCGATTGGCGCCAGAATTTTACTTTGCAAATCGACATGCAAATATCCTTTACAAGATACAAGTACTTCACAATTCTTAATGTTTTATGCAGCTTACAAGGATGTCGACTGCGTCGAGCTATTCTATCGGGTCCTCCAATAGGACTCGACAAAATAACTGGCTACGACATACACTCAAGGCCCGAGTCGAGTCCCTCCTTGGATGGTTGCATCGCTTGATGCTACACACATGGATGTTGGCCGCGCACCTGATAGAAGCGACTTCGTCCACTCCATCTGCATCGTCGACTCCCTTGGCTAATCGCCGCATGACTTTGACTACATCGTCGACACTTGGCTCCTTATGCGTGACACACTGACTCGATGCACTTCCCGTTCAGTGGTTCTCCTCGCATGATTTTCGACTACCACTGCAAGATACAAGACTCGAGTCTCTTCCCGAGTCTACGACTCCGCCAAACACTCGAGGGCTACTCCAAACTGGAGCGCTGGACGCGCATATACGAGATTCTCGAGTGACACGCTTTGAATCCTCACTCGAATCCATGATTCGACTAAGGACTTGGGGGCTACTCCCATAGGGAGCGCTGGCCGCGCACCCGAAGAAATTTGTGAAGATATCCAAGCATCATAAAAACCCTTCACTCGAATCTACGATTCGATTGTGGACTCGGGTTACTCCCATAGGGAGTGCTGAAAGCATATTCGATTGAAACAAGCAACAAAAGGTGACAGCAGTCGCAAAAGTTATTTAGTACCTACCTAAGTCTTCGACTCAACCAGGCACTCGGGGGCTACTCCCGAAGAAATTTGTGAAGATATCCAAGCATCATAAAAACCCTTCACTCGAATCTATGATTCGATTGTGGACTTCGGGTTACTCCCATAAGGAGTGTTGAAAGGATATTCGATTGAAACAAGCAACAAAAGGTGACAGCAGTCGCAAAAGTTATTTAGTCCCTGCCTGAGTCTTCGACTCAACCAGCCACTCGGGGGCTACTCCCATAGGGAGCGCTGGTCGCGCACCCTATGATTATTTGTACATCGTAATATGTGTTGATAACATCCACACTCGAAGGCTATGGCGACTCCGCCTCATATTTTCCCTGCAAAGAGACTGTGTCTCCTGGGTCACCCGAATCATCTCCACGATGACAAAATTCGGATGCCGCGCTTACAGCGTGAAGATAAGACCTGAATAAGGACTGGCAACGCATCTGCTGCGCACTACCAGAAACATATCCGTGCCTGCAGGTACGATGAATAAGCCTTGACGGACGTGTCGAGTTCTCACACTTATACATTGGGATTCGAACTCTATAAGACCTCCGTGGCCTGAGTCAAATTGCGCCAGCAATTTCCGAATTCGAGTCCGGGGACTCGAGTTTGAGTAGGTAGCGTTGTTTTTGCCCTAGAGCAATTAACTGGTCCCGATCCCTCAGGCGCACCAGGCACGTTTACCATCATCCCTATGAACTACTATAAATTCGATTGACCCGATGAACTTCCGGGTGAAGTGCTTCGCACTCGACAAAATTGTCGACTCCGACATCCTGATGCAAAAATCAAGACTTCCGAGTCTCCACCCAAATCTACAATTCGCATGGACACTCGGGGGCTACTGACATGGGTATGCCCAATAGGCACTCGACTACAGCCTACCTGGTGCGGCTCGACGGAAGGCCCACTCGACAAATTGCTAAGGTCCACGACGCCTATGACGGTTCGAGTGGTATGAAGCCCATATGGACACGGACTCCCAAACGCACAAGACAAGGAAGTCTCAATACTAGAGTTTGAATCTAACTTGTAACCAACTCGTATTGGTACCTAAGACCTAGCCTCCCCATATATAAAGGCTAGGAGGGTCCAACGAGGAGGACACGCTACGACCTAAGACCTCTCAATCGCGACTCCCACAATAGACAATAGACAGATCTACGATCTCCCATACGCCAGATCTAATCTGCGCGACACCGCCCTCGGCGATATTGTAATCCTTTGGATCATCATCAATCAAGAGCAGACAAGCAGGAGTAGGGTCCTCTACGAGGCCTGAACCTGGGTAAACCTCGTGTCACATGTATGCTTATTTGCTAGCCGATCGAGACTTCCAGCGCTCCCTCCTTCTCCAAAACCCAAGTCCATAACAATGGGCATTGATGAGTTAAACCCTCGTCAGTAGGTAAGAACGGTTCTATCTCCGAAAGCCCTAAGCCACGTAAAACTTGCAATTGATAAATTAGAGGCGTCTAGTTTAGATCGTTGATGGGCTAGTGTCTTGATATGGTATTGTTGTAAGTAGATGTATGATAGATACTCTTACAACACACTCAACGTGTAAGTTCCATAGACCTTGGCCTTACACACAAAGGAATGATAGAGATCATACCACGATGCAAATGATAGAGATCAAATGCATGGACCGTATCATCTCACTTTAAACATTAGATGTTAGCATCTTATACTGCTAGTTTGGCGCTTTTGGTAGCATTGTAAGATGATCCCTCATTTAGATATCAGGATAAAATGTGTTCTTCCTTGAGTATGCATCGTTCTATGGATCGTGTTTCGAGACATCACGTGATGATCGGGTGTACTCGACTCTACGCTTTCATACAACGGGTCTAAGACAGTTTTACACACGCGAGTACTAAGGTTCTTACTTGGCGAGCCTAGCATGTATAGACATGGCCTCGGAACACGGACTGAAAGGTTAAGCATGAGTCATATAGTTGATATGATGCCCATATAGATGCTCGCCTTTGAAGCTACACCGACTCACGTGATGCTCGGACTTGCTGTAGTGGATTTGGTTCATGTAATCACCAAAATGGCACGAGGGATGTCGTTTTGGAGTGGGAGTTCATTAGTAATTTGGACTAGTCGAACTCAATTTTTCATAAACTAAATCGAAGTGAATTTGCATAATTTGTTGTAGTCATTGGCGTCTGTTCACTACCTTATGCTTAGTTTTAATTGAGATAATAGAACTATAGAATTCTGGATATTTACTTTACGAACTGGTATCGTATTGTTTTGAATGTCAATTTAAAGTTTATAAGTCCTATTGCAAACTTTCAGCAAACTCTATTTACTCCATGAAGTTTACTAAGTAGTATTAAATCAAGAGTAAGAATTCCAATGTTAGTATCTAAAGTATCATGTTTGACTCCATGATTATTGATATTCAAAAGTTGTTTTAATATCAAGATTATCTAGGATCTGAAAATTGTTTCAGAAACCATCATGTGTGGAAGATATTGTGATATCTGAAACAATGTTTTTGGTTGCATTATGATAGAGTATAATTTAGCAAAATACATGTTCTCATATTGTATGAGAATTTGTGAAGGATGGAGATGCTAGGCATCCGAATCTCCGAAAAGGGTTCGGGAACTAACATTATACTCGCAATTTTCCTTATAGGCTATAGTAGCTTGATCATGAAAGTTGTCATGATAAGGGTGAATAGAAGATGTAAGTAAAATGTTTACTACACGAAAAGATTACTAAAGAATGGATTTTTTGAAAGAATACCAAACATTTGATGATGGTGATACACTTCAAAGTGCAAGTCCAAAGGTATTAGTATTTGACTATGTACGCTTTGTACTATGTGTCATGTGAATGACACCACTATTGATGTTGATAGATTCTTTTAAAAGAAAAAGGAATTGCTGAAAGAGAATCTATAAAATATTTGGAAGAAAAATAAAAGGTTGGAGATGTCCAACTTAGGTATATAGAAGATAGACATGTTATGGTTGTATTCCTTGCTTGTTAAACAATGTGGTTCTTAGGTATTGGATGCCGAATTGGTTGGTATGAAGTGTCATACTGGACAATGTAATTCATGAACTGCAATGGCCTAAGAAACTGGCAAGAGAATAAGTGATGATGTTCATCGAAAAGAAATAAAGTGTTATTGTGTTTTTCGTTGTCGTCAAACCTAGCCTTCAAGATTTGTTTTAATAATTGTTATTTTGTTCTGGTATTACGAGAACAATGGTTGTTCAAATAATTACCGTATTCCATAAAGGATGGATGAACTTTTACAAGTCTAGTGGGAGAAATCACATCCATAAACACTATTGCTAAAATGTCACAAGACAAATAATTGAAAGATCACTTATGATGTGACATCGCTGTTTAAATTATATTTGAAAGAAAGCATGAAGAAACTCCATGTTGATGGATTTTTGGAGTCTTTGATTTTGATCAATTGATGCATGTGAGACTTTCCTCAAGATAATTGAAACTCCGTCCATAGGCCAAAGAGGAACGGATGACTAAATTATTGGATATTATGCATGTTGATGTATATAGTCCATTATGTGTAGCCATATGCGATGGATATTTTTGCTTCATATGCTTTCTCCAGAAATTTAAGTGAATATATCTATATATTTACTTAATAAGGAAGAAGTATGAAACATTTGAAAATTGTTCAAAGACTTTCAAGATGAAGTGAAAAATCATTGTAACAAGAAAATAAAGAGTTTATGATTCGATCATAAAGGAAGATATTTGAGTTACATGTTTAGCAAAACACCTAAGATTTGAGGAATCGTTCCATGATTTGTGTTTTCCCGATAAACCATAGGAGTATGGCATATTCGAGAGATGAAATCAAACCATGTTTGACATGGTAAGATCAAAGGTGTCATTTATAAAACTGCCATTATGTTTTCAGGATAGCTTTAGAGACAACCGCTTTTACACTGAAAAGAGCACCATCGTGATCTGTTGAAATGACATCATATAAGTTATGGTTTGGGATAAAACCCAAACTGTATTTTCTTAAATTTTGGTATGCTAAGCATAAGTAAAATGTTTACAAGCAAAGTCGGATAAGCATGTCTTTGTAGGTTATCCCAAAGAATTTGTTGGGAATTTCTCCATAACACCGAGGACAAAAGAGTTTGTTACTTGGAAAATCAAGTTTCTTGAGAAGGAATTTTTGTGAAAAGTTAAGTGGGAGGACAATAGAACTTTGATAAGGTTGTTGAACCTTAGATATATGTGCTAAGTAGCGCAGCGCCGGAAAGTGTCCAGGTGGCGGCCAGAATGCACATGGCTCCCGTGATTACAAAGGGTGTGATCTCGGAGATTAGAGTTCCTATTGAACCATGTGGGTCAGTAAGAATCAAATAGTGTGATTTGATAAGCAAGTCGTTATTGTTTTGACAATGATGAACTGACTACATGCAAAGAAGCGATGATGGGCCCTGACTCCATAAAATGACTAGAAGTCATAGAATCCGTGATAGTATCCATACACGAGAAATCAAGTTTCTGAACTTGGAAGACCCTCCGGAAAGGTGTGAAGCCTATCGGTCGTGTTTGGATCTATAAAGAAATAAGACATGGATGTTTAACATCTATGAAGTAGTCGACATATCGGAAAGAAGTTTACGACAATGTTCAAGGAGTTGACTATGACAAGATTTGATCTTTCATAGCGATATATAGTCTTGACGAATTAATGTAGCAACCACTACATATGATGATGAAGATGCTTGCATTTGCAAGAAATTAAGTGGGAGCATTGAGACATATTTCTAATACATTATGTAGATGACATATTGTTGATTGGAAATGATGTATCTTGTATTGACACAAGTTAAGAATTTCATTAAAATGAGATTTTGATGAAAGACTTGGGAAAACCTAGAATATTTGGCATCAATATCTATATGGATAGATTGAGACGATAATATGGTTGTGCCAGACATGCATATATGAGATATTGAAAGGGTTCAATATGGAAACAACAAGAAAGGTTCTTGCTACATGGAAAGGATTGTATCAAGATTCAAGTGTTTCAACACTTGGTGAGTAAAATCACATGAAGATTTTGATCGATTATACCATGATATGTATATATCCAGAATGTCCTATGCTCTAAATGTTATGAGCACTTACCAGAATGATTCATAAGATGATCATTGGACAATAGTAAAGATATTCTTATGAGCTTTGGAAGAACTAAGAATATATCATGTATAAGTGACAAATAGTTAAAGGTAGTCCATTGTAAAGTGTTACATTGATACTAGTTTTGTCACAAGATACAAATTAAATTTATCTCAATTTAGACTATGGGAGGCACAATGTAATGGAAAGGATGTTCCATGGTGGATTTGGATGAGTTCCAAAGTTGAGACATTGTGACGGATACTACAACAAAAGGCTAAGTATATAACTGCTATAGTAGCAGCAAAGGAGGGCATTTGTGTTAAGTAGTTTGTTATCAAACTAGGTGTGGTTCAAAGTGGGCTAATACTATGAAGATATATTGTGTGACAATAATATCAACATATTTTAACCGGAACGAACTAAAGGTCTCACCAAAGGACCAAATTTATACAATGCCATCACATTTGAGAATGAGTGATGCGTAGAGACGCAAAGACATGCAAATACACACGGACCTGAAACTGTCAGATCCGGAGATTATGTTAAACACTAGCAATCGCGTATATGCAACACCAGAAATCCATAGGTGTTCAATACGCAAAGTTTTTCAAACTAGATTATTGACTCTAGTGCAAGTGGGAGACTGAAGGAAATATGCCCGAGAGGCAATAATAAAGTGGTTATTATCTTATTCCATGTTTATGATAAATGTTTATTTTGCATCCTATAATTGTATTGATTGGAAACGTCAATACATGTGTGCTTAATAAACAAATAAAAGGTTCCTAGTTATGCCTCTCTTATAGACTAGCTCGTTGATTAACAAGATGATCAATGTTCCCTGATCATGGACATTGGATGTTGTTAATAACGAGGTCACAACATTGGTGGAATGATGTGATGAACATTCATCCGAAGTATAGCATTACGATCAAAGTCATTATGTTTATATTGCTATAACATCATACGAAGTAATCTTAGTCCTTAGACCATGAGATCATGTTAATTGCTAACACCAGAAGACTATCTTGATAACACGAAACGTCACACCATAACATGGTGACTATAAAGGTGGGTTCAGTGCTACAAAGGTGTTATGTTGAGGCTCATGGATTAAGACTAGAATTTGTCAATCCCAATGACGGATAGATATACTCTGGGCCCTCTCGGCGATATCACATTAAGATAGCTTGCAAGCAAGTGATGTGATCACTAGTATGTTATATCACGGGAACGAGAAAAGAGTGCATGTCGGTAACGAGATCAAACTAGGTATGGAGATACCAATAATAGAATCTCGGACATGTAATATATCGCGAGACAAAGGGATTTAGTTACTAGCGTTAAAGGTTCTCACGATCACAGAAGTCATCGTTGAATGTGTAGGAGTCAGTATGGATCTCCACGTCCCGCTTCTGATTATTGATCTGAGAGGAGTCTCAATCATGTCTGCATTATTCGCGAACCATAGGGTGACACACTTAAGAGTTACCGGACACCATTTTGGAGCACATATGTTTCAGACGAAAGAATTGCAAAGCACAGGAATTGTTTCGATAGAAACCGGAAATTGTTTCGGGTGAAATTGCAGAAAGTGGTTCTGCATGTGATATTGAAATATTGCAAGGGGTTATATGTGAATGTTTGTTAATTAAAGTAATTAACAAAATTCTGAATAAATTTAATAAAAGAGTTTTATTAAATGAGAGAGCATTAAACTTGGAGAATTTTAATGCATTTTAAAGTAGGGATTTTAAAGGGGAATGTGAAGAGGCATTTTAATGTGGAGGGGTTACCACCACATGAAAGGGGGAGGTGAGGAGTCACCCCCATGCGCCGGCCATGAAGGAGGGGCACCCCCTCCTCCTATAAAAGGCCACCCTCTTCCTCCTTCTTCCTCACACCTCCTTGTGATGGATCTCTCTCCCCCTCTAGAAATATTCCCCCATGGTCTCGGATTAGCGAGATACATGTTCCTGGTGGCATTTCGTCTAGAAGGAGTTGCTGCTTCTGCTGGATCACTGGAGCGAGGAGGTGGAGGTTGTCTATTGGCTTGAACGTGTGTACGAGTACGGATGCGCTGCTGAGTTGCGGCGCTCGTACTTCATCACGATCTTGAGATCGGCAAGTGTACGACTACATCAACCACGAGTTCCTACTCGTTAACAAAACTCGTTGTCTTCGAGGGTAAGTTCTCGTTGGATGTATGTCCACCTGTTGCTTTGTACCTAGTAGATAGATCTTGGCGTGTAGTTCTCATCGTAGGAAATTTTTTGTTTTCTATGCTGCGGACCCAACACCATGAGCCTCTACATAACACCTTCGTAGCACTGAACCCACCTTTATAGTCACCCTTTTATGGTGTGACGTTTGATGTTATCAAGATACTCTTCCAGTGTTAGTGATTAACATGATCTCATGGTCTAAGGATTATGATTACTTCGTATGATGTTATAGCAATATAAACTCAATGATTTTGATCGTAATGTTATACTTCGGATGAATGTTCATCACATCATTTCACCAATGTTGTGACCTCTTTATTAACGACATCCAATGTCCATGATCAGGAAACTTTGATCATCTTGTTAATCAACGAGCTAGTTTAAAGAGAGGAATAACTAGGAACTTTCCATTAGTTTATTAAACACACATGTTTTAACATTTCCGTATTAATACAATTATAGCATGCAAAATAAACATCTATCCTATACTTGGAATATACATAATAACAACTTATTATTGCCTCTCAGGACATATTCCCTTCAATACGAGGACAAACAAAAGGAAGAAGATACTTCTGACTCACTCATCCCATAACAAGATCTATGGTTATCACGGTACTATACGACACAAGAATAGATGACTGCTGTAGTTTTTGATGCTAACTTTCCTGGTACAATGAAATCTTTACCACATGATCTTTCAACCATGTATACAATTATGATTCCATCGCCCACCATTTTTATTTCATTCTGAAAATGGTGTTGCATTTGAATGCAAGTAATAATGTTTTGAAAACATTTTCATAAACGAAGCCAAAGGACATGTAAGATTTCACTTGCAATAGGATCGTACGATTGACATCCCAAAGGTAATATAATAATGAACTTACCTGATAAGTGCGAGATAATGCAGTTCGAAGGTTTACTTGACTCTGGACCTCAGGTTCTGGAGTTCGCAACATCGTTCGATAAAGACAACTTTTTGTTGGTAAATATCTAATACTCTAATGCACCTATATGCAATGCACTTCTCGTGTTTCATGTTTGAGTTTTACTAACTCAATTTTATTTTAGGTGATTTTCTCCCATTTTAGGATTTTTATTACATTTTCTTTGGTATTTTATTTATTGTAGAAATCCGCAAGTTATTATTAGGTATTTACATTGGAACTTTCATATTTCTATCAAAATTGGGGTTTACATAATTATTATTATTTATCTAGATTTAATTAGATTTTTTATGAATTTTTAATGATCTAGGAATTTAATTATTATCACTCAAGAATTCATAAAATTCAAGTGTTTGGAAAAATCCCACAAAAATACTTTTCGGATTCCTTGCATGTTACTTCACACAAAACTATTTTTTCTAAGTTTTTATGTGTAAGTTATGATTTAAATGGGTTTATAGGTATTTGAAATAACCAAAATACCCCTAAGTGTTTGGGACCACTGGACAGATCCAATTGGTCAAAAACACTTCTTCGACTTGTTCTAGCTCGACCTGGACCACTCACATGCGTCACTCTCTCTCCATCGCATCGCTCGCTCTCCTCTCTCACGCGCACGCACAGGCGATGGTGACTGCATGTCGCCACCGTGTCGCCTGGACGATCCGGCCTCTCCCACCGACGTGTTTCTACTAAATTATCGCCTTCCTCTGCTCACCTTTCAACCAATTAGATTCGTATCTCTTGCACTCTAGCGCTTGCTCGCAACCCTAATCTGATCTAGGGTTTCGGTGGTGGTTCGTCTACTCTGACTTCGGCGCAACTCTGTCGCTTCCCACCATCGATATGGTGATCCTAGGTGTCTATTACATCTACTACATCTACTCTGCTTTGTGCTGAGTGAGATTCCCCTTAGGGTAGTCCTACATGGTTACCAGCCACCACCGCCATGACTTCTTCTTCCTCCTCTACTAAGTCAGCCTGATCTCGGCTCATCCTTTCCGAAGGTAGGTGTTTCTCTACTCCCCTCCTTCATCCTTTACTTCTATCCTTCTATTCATTTCTAGGGTTTTTGCTCAGTGATGCTACTATTGTGATCTGGTAGTTTGTAGGGTGTTCTAGGATGTTCTAGATGCTAATTAGGTTTCTAGGGCTCATCTTTGTTAGTTAGGCTTCGGATTTATTCTATGTTCTACTGAATTTGTTTACTGTACTTGCTTCAGTTAAAGGTTTTCTTAATGTTCAGTTGATACTTGTTATGTTAGTTAATGTTGATCTATGCTTAGTATGGTGTAGTATTGTTAATGGTTTATTGTTAAGTGTTCTTGCTCTAATGTTCATGTATTGATCCTTCCATTTCAGGATTAATATAGTCACTCTAGTTTGCTACTGTTAGTTTGATTTGCATTAGTTCCTACCGTCAGTTAACATTTCACTCACTTCTTAAGTAGTGATTGTATTTTTATATTTTGTTGTCGCCTGAGCCTTTTAATTAAAGCTTAGTGCTATAAGTGTGTTGGTTAAGCATTGATTACTTCTTTTTATGCAGGTGTTGGGATATTATAACACTATCTCCCTTCTCATCCTTAGGAATATCTTAGGATTATGTCTAGGGTTGGGGTGAGATAGGGATATTGTATTATGAAATTGGTTGGTTAATTATATATATTGTTCATCATCTTCTTCTAGCTAATGGTTGCGACTTGTGCCAAAATAAGGGTGTATCTATGCCTGTGGTGTTCTTCATTCGATGAAGATGCACAAGGTGTAGCCCTCCCTCTTTACTGGGTGCATTTCCTACTAAAATTCTCCCTCTCTCTTTGGACTCAAATACTTTCCTATCTAGAGTTTAAGTTAGCAACCTTTCTAGATTCCTAGTGTGCTTGATGAAGATCTGTAGCTTCTAATATGGCTCTTCTCATCATGTTCTTGAGTTCTTCCTCTCCTTCTTTCTTCTCTCTCTCTCTCTCTCCCTCTCTCTCTCTAAACTCTATGTGTGTGTTTTGGTCCAAGCTCGAGTGGTGAGTTATGAGCTATGGGGTCTCAGGTGATCCTCTGTTTATAGTGTTCCTAAGTGGTTGTGCTTCTAACACCAATGCCATGTAGTTAGGTGAATCATCTGCTGTGTAAGTATGAAATTGCCTATGTTGGCTAACTTATTCATAGGTGGCAAGGTCTTTTCGGTGGTTAAGCCCATGTTGGGTTTAACTTATGTGTGTATGCCAAAATCAGCATATGACCCTTTTGTTTCTATGTGCAGGGGTGGTATTTGGATATGCCTAATCAGGCATGTCGGTTTGGTCTTTTCCTGTTTTGGTTTTAGAGCATGACAAGTGTTTATTATTTGATTTATGGTGATTTTGATTTAGTTTTCATCCATGGCCCCATGTAATTCTTTTTGGATGATTGTTCACATATTCCATTACTGCGAAGTTTGATTGGTTTGGAATTTTAATTGATCATGTTTGGAATTCCAAGAGTTCTAAGGTTCTTGGCAGAATCTAATGCCTTGAGGATTACTTTGGTGAGAATTCTTGTTTAGTAGTTACTAAAGTTTCTATTGGTTTAGACTTTTGATTGTTGATGATTTAATTTTCTGGAGTTTTACTTGTTGGTGATAGAATCCTGAGTCTAGGTTTTTCCTATGGTTGAATGTCTTATATTATGATTTCCAACATTTCTATTGGTTTGGTTTTCCTACTTGATCTAGTTTAATTTCCTAGCAGATGACTACCAGGTTAGTTAAGGATTTAACAGAATGTTTTAATAGTTCTTAAAAACTTTTTGTGATCTACTCTATAGGTTTTGGGGCTCTTCTAATTGATTCCAAATGTTCAAAGTGAAGCATTTTTAACACTATCCTTTTGGGTCTTCGATTTGCTTATTTGCTTCTTAGGCTCGGAGTTTAGGGTTCATTCATATACTCTAATTTAAAGGATTCTTATATTAGAGGGTTTTGCCTTAGGGAAAAGCCTACATTTTAACACTCACTTGTGTTTTCTATGTGGTTTTTGTTCACAGGTTGAAGATCAAGATTTGAAGCAAATATTGAGAAGATAGATATGGTTTACTGTAGGATTTTTGATTACTTTCTTCTTTTTGTCTTGTTTCAATTGTAAACAGAGATCATCTACTCATATGGTTATGAATAAACATCATCTTTCTCCTATATTTGTGTTGATGATTTGAATTCATAGTTTGAGTTTGGATGGAATGTTCTATTTCCTTTACTTAAGTTTAGATATATTTGTGTGGTTGGAATTTGAATTCAAGTTTGACTTAGGTTAGCTTCCATTCTGAATTCATCCAAATTATTTTAAGTTTTGAGTTTGAATGAGATTTCAATTCCTAGTGACCATTTGGTTCCAATCAACCTCACTAGAGGCTCAAACAAGTTATAATTTTTTTCGCATTGACCCTAAATTTCTATATTAATATCAATTCACACATCTACCCTTCCTATAATATATATCCCTGGGTCATTACACCCGCGGGTGCCACCATCCTTTCTGAAGGGTGTCGGGTGTACCCCTTCCCCATTCTCCTCCACGTATGGGGAAAACACTAGGACAAGTCTGATCAACAATGATGTCGGCATCGCATCCCTTCTTCAAGTTGTTGCTTGATACATGACACTTCCGAGTTCTAGGAGTGTGGTGGGAAAACTCTAGAGGGCGCAACCGTTGCGGGTCATCTTCATTTCGTCGATCCACTAGTTGTCGGTGTTTCACTAGTAGAAAACAAACCTTTGGTCTAGGGGTATTAGCCCCGGTTTTGATACAAACCGAGATTAATGCCCCGGTCCAACGGCTAGAACTGGCCCCAGGGGGGTGGCAGACACTAGCCCCGGTTCGAACTGGACCTTTAGCCCCGGGTCGTGTAATAAACCGGAGCTAAAGGGTTTTAGGCAGGCCGGGTCGGGCGTCAGACCCTTTAGCCCCGGTTTGTTACACGACCCGGGGCTAAAGGTGGACCTTTAGCCCCGGTTCTAGACACGAACCGGGGCTAAAGGTCTGGCTATATCTTCTTCCCCTGCCCGAGCCACCAGTCAAGCTGGTGGCTCTCCTCTCTCTCTCTCTCTCTCTCTCTCTCTCTCTCTCTCTCTCTCTCTCTCTCTCTCTCTCTCTCTCTCTTTCTTCCTTCAAGCTCGAGTTCATGCCCTTTTTTTCCTCAAGATTTGTCTAGATTTTGTGGTGCCCCATCTATCCAAAGGTTCTAAAAGGTGAGCAACCTCATCCTTTGAACTCTCATTGCTATCTTAGCTCATTTCATGCTCTATCTTATAGATGGATTTGTGGATTTAGTTTGGTAGTAATTTTTGCAGTGATATCATGATATCGATGTTTAGATTCTATCTATCTTGTATTAATGTAAGGAACTCTAAGGTAAATATCACAATATGTGGATTATTCTATCAATATATATCTTGTTTTGGCACATAGAGTCTCGAAAATTGATTTTAGAAGCACACACGTGCGTGAGTTCATCATTCTAACTAACTAGCTGGGCAAAATATCCTTCTTCATCGACCTACATTCAACCAACTGAAAAATTTGTAACAAAGATAGGGTTAATTCATAAAAGCTTGATAAGAAGACATCACAATTCACATATTATAGGGAGTGCCTCTATGGCGAGCTCCTCGAAAATGTCTGAGGACGGGATCCTAAGACATCTTCGAGAAGCTCTGCCATAGTGGTGTCCCTGCTCTCCCACACCATCTTTCGGTTTATATCTTCTCTAACTAAATCAGTATGTTGGTGGAGCTAACTAATTTCACATATTAGAGAGTGCCTCTACGGCGAGCTCCTCAAAGATGTCTGAGGACGAGGTCCTAAGACATCTTCGAGAAGCTCCGCTGTAGTGGTGTCCCTGGTCTCACACACCATCTTGCAGTTCTTCAGAAGAATGCATACCTATTTATAGATTAAGCAGCACAACATAGTGTCGGGCACTGGTGACATAATGTCGACACAC
Organism: Avena eriantha; assembly: GCA_910589775.1. Taxonomy (NCBI): domain Eukaryota; kingdom Viridiplantae; phylum Streptophyta; class Magnoliopsida; order Poales; family Poaceae; genus Avena; species Avena eriantha. The sequence continues at coordinate 492,126,955 of OU342740.1, forward strand.
TCATGCTGGCATAGTGCTGCCACCCACCCAAAATAGTGTCGGCATTTAATTTACTGGCTTAGTGCTGCCCACTAAGGACATAGTGTCGACATGTTGTCTCCACATCCACATTTAGTCCCGGTTGGTGCCTCCAACCAGGACTAAAGGTTCATCATATCTTTAGTCCCGGTTCCTGGTTTTAGATTAGTATTAATTAATTATGATTATGTTTGATGTACTTAATTAATTATATATTGCAGATGAGCCGGCAATGGATGTACGCTGACCGACTCTCTAACGAGTTCATTAAAGGCGTGCATTCTTTTCTTCTTATGGCCGAGGAAAACAAGCGAAGTGGTTATATGTCTTGTCCATGTGGTGTCTGTCGGAATCATAAAGAATACTCTTCCTCAAGAGTCCTTCATAGCCACCTGTTTCGGTCCGGTTTCATGACCGGCTATAATTGTTGGACCAAGCACGGAGAAAGAGGGGTTATGATGCAACACAACGAAGAACAAGAGAATGACAACGACAACCCTGAATACGATGGTACTACAATGGAAGACATTGATGAAGAAAAAGATGAAGGACGGGCATCAGATCTGCCTGATGATCTTAGTCGGGCCATTGCTGATGCCTAGGAAGAATGCATAACTGAAAGGGAGAGGTTGAAGTTCAAGAAGATGTTAGAGGATCACAAAAAATTGTTGTACCCAAATTGTGAAGATGGGCACAAAAAACTGGATAGCACACTGGCATTGCTGCAATGGAAGGCAGAGAACGGTGTGACTGACAAAGGATTTGATAAGTTGCTGAGAATAACGAAGAAGTTGCTTCCAAAGGATAACGTACTGCCCGCCAGTACCTACGAAGCAAAGAAGGTTGTCTGCCCTCTAGGATTAGAGGTGTAGAAGATAAATGCATGCATTAATGACTGCATCCTCTACCGCGGCGAGTACGCGAATTTGGATGCATGCCCAGTATGCACTGCATTGCGGTATAAGATAAGACGAGATGACCCTGGTGATGTTGAGGGCGAGCGCCGCATGAAGAGGGTTCCTGCCAAGGTGATGTGGTATGCTCCTATAATACCACGGTTGAAACGTTTAGTCAGGAACAAAGAGCATGCCAAGTTGTTGCGATGGCACATGGAAGACCGTAAGAAAGACGAGATGTTGAGACACCCCGCTGATGGGTCGCAGTGGAGAAAAATCGAGAGAGAGTTTCCGGACTTTGCAGGTGATGCGAGGAACTTATGGTTTGGTCTAAGTACAGATGGCATGAATCCTTTTGGGGAGCAGGGCTGCAGTCATAGCACCTGGTCTATGACTCTGTGTATTTATAACCTTCTTCCTTGGTTGTGCATGAAGCGAAAGTTTATTATGATGCCAGTGCTCATCCAAGGCTCGAAGCAACCAGGCAACGGCATTGATGTGTACCTAAGGCCATTAGTTGAAGAACTCTTACAATTGTGGCACGGACAAGGTGTACGTGTGTGGGATGAGAACAAGCAGGAGGAATTTGACCTACGAGCGTTGTTGTTCATAACAATCAATGATTGGCCTACTCTTAGTAACATTTCAGGACAGACAAACAAGGGATACAATGCATGCACACACTGTTTAAACGATACTGAAAGTATATATTTGGATAAATGTAAGAAGAATGTGTACCCGGGGAATCGTCGTTTTCTTCCGCCCTCGCACATCCTAAGAAAGAAAGGTAAGCATTTCAATGGTGAGGCAGACAGTCGGTGTAAGCCTATCTGCCGTACTGGTGATGATGTATTTGAGATGGTGAAGGATTTAAAAGTAATCTTTGGAAAGGGTCCTGGTAGACAATCTGTTCTGAAGGACGATGTCGGACATGCACCCATGTGGAAAAAGAAATCTATATTTTGGGAGTTACCCTATTGGAAAGTCCTAGAGGTCCGCTCTGCAATTGACGTGATGCACCTGACGAAGAATCTTTGCGTGACGCTGCTAGGCTTCTTGGGCGTGTATGGGAAGAGAAAAGATACACCTGAAGCACGGCAGGACCAACAACGTATAAAAGACCGAGACGACATGCATCCAGAGCTGTTTGAAGGTACTGCTAGCTACGCTCTTACCAAAGAAGAGAAGGAAATCTTTTTTGAAGTCCTTTACAGTATCAAGGTCCCGTCTGGTTTCTCGTCGAACATAAAGAGAATAATAAATATGGTAGAGAAAAAATTTCAAAACCTAAAGTCTCATGACTGCCACGTGCTTATGACCCAGCTGCTTCCGATTGCATTGAGGGGACTCCTGCCGGAAAATGTTCGAGTACCCATTGTGAAGCTATGTGCGTTTCTCAATGCAATTTCTCAGAAGGTAATCAGTCTAGATAGTCTACTAAGGTTACAGAATGATGTGGTCCAATGTCTTGTCAGCTTCGAGTTGGTGTTCCCACCATCCTTCTTCAATATTATGACTCACCTCCTAGTTCACCTAGTCGATGAGATTAACATTCTTGGTCCTGTATTTCTACACAATATGTTCCCCTTTGATAGGTTCATGGGAGTGTTAAAGAAATATGTTCATAACCATGCTAGGCCAGAAGGAAGCATCTCAAAGGGATCTGGAACAGAGGAGGTCATTGAGTTTTGTGTTGACTTTATTCCTAACCTTAAGCCCATCGGTGTTCCTGAATCATGGCATGAGGGTAGAATTAGTGGAAAAGGCACGCTAGGAAAGAAAGAAAGGATATGTATGGACGAACATTCTCTCACTAAAGCACACTACAAAGTTCTGCAAAGTTCCACCATGGTGGCTCCGTATATCGAGGAACACAAGAATATTGTACACTCCAACAACCCGGGGAAGCCTGGCTCCTGGATTAGAGATGAAAATATGAGGACTTTCGGCGGTTGGTTGCAGTCACATCTCATGAATGACATAAATGTTGGAGAGCAGTTGTACTTGTTGGCCAAGTCACCATCTTCGACTATATTGACTTTCCAAGGGTACGAGATAAATGGGAATACATTTTACACGATCGCCCAAGATAAAAAGAGCACCAATCAAAACAGTGGTGTCCGATTTGATGCAATAGACGAGAATGGGCAAAAGGATACATATTATGGTTACATAGAGGAGATATGGGAACTTGACTATGGACCTTTTTTTAAGGTTCCTTTGTTTCGGTGCAAATGGGTCAAGCTGACAGGAGGCGGGGTTGAGGTAGACAAGAAATACGGAATGACAACAGTGGATCTCAACAACCTTGCGTATAGAGATGAACCATTTGTCCTAGCCAATGATGTGGCTCAGGTTTTTTATCTGAAGGACATGTCTACCAAACCGAGAAAAAGGAAAGATAAGCAAAAGAAAACAGCATCCAATGAGCCAAAGCGCCACATAGTTCTTTTAGGAAAAAGAAACATCGTGGGGCTGGAGGATAAGACAGACATGTCAGACGATTATGATAAGTTTCATGAAATTCCGCCCTTCGCTGTGAAGGATGACCCAAGCATCCCGTTAAATAAGGAAGATGCTCCATGGTTACAGATTAGAAGAAAACCCTAACATGTGTGGATGTTGGTGATGTACAATATTATTAAACCTTTATTTTTAATGATTCTTATATGTATATGGATATGAACTTTCTCGATCTCAATAGGTAGTATTGCAATTGTTGTGGCTAGACATTTATTAATATTAAAACGTAAAAATTAGTCATAATCATATCTAGCCCTGTAGTACACAGCTTCTGGGTCGTCTTCGGAATCGTCATCGTCGTCGCCGTCACTCGTAGCACGCGGATGGATCCTCAGCCCTTCCTCGTATCACGTGGATGGATCCTCCGGCCTCGGATTCACGACGCGCGAGGGAGGGGCTCCCGGATGACGACCCCAGTACGTCCTAGGCCTTCACCACCACCACCATTCTTGTGGCTATGCTGCTGGTGAAAGTGCGGGTACATCAGGCGAGGATGGTCTCCCATGGCGATGTAGCGCATCACACCGGCGATAATCCGGTTCGCCCACCACAGGCGGCGACCAGCCTCGTTGTGGTTCACTGGGGGCGGGCCGTCACCCTCGTACCTGGCGAGCTCCCTTTCCTGCCGGTTTGCGAAGAAGGCATTCTAGGTGTCGAGGTTGTCGGGATCCCAATGGGGATCCATCCGCTGCTCTGGCGTGAGCTCGAGGTAGAAGTGGTTCGTGATAGCCGCCTGGCAGGCCGAACCTTGAGACATAGGAGGAACAGGAACTCCTCCAGCGCTCAGTATCCAACCAGCGGGCAGCCCGTACCCCGGCGGGCATGGGTAGCTGGAGGCGCACAGCGCCTCGATCTCCTCGAGCGTCAGAAAAGCCCAATAAGCGGTGTCCATTGTTGTGAGAGAGAAGGTGTGGATGTGTCGATGGAAATGGCGGTCGGCCTAGATATAGAGGGACATGGCGGGAGAACATGGCGGGAAGCGGGGGAAATGGCGGGAGAAACATGGCAGGAAGCGGGGAAAATGGCGGGAGAACATGGCCGGAAGTGGGGGAAATGGCGGGAGAACATTTCTACTATATTTTTTGTGAATATTTTGCTATATTATATGTATTTTTCCATTTTTAAATAATAAACTATATTTTTTTTGTGAACATTTCTACTAAATATAATACTTGTTAGATAATAGATAATTTAATTTAAGTTGTATAATAAAGTATGATAATAGATTTAAATTATAGATCTTCTTTTTCTGAAAATTTTGATATATAATACATAATTTTCTGAAAACTATAAACCATTTTGGGTTTGACGCCAAAAATAACCTTTAGCCCCGGTTCGTATTACAAACCGGGGCTAAAGGGTTTCGGCGCGCGGGAAGTGCGGCGGGCCGATAACACCTTTAGCCCCGAGTGGTAATACAAACCGGGGCTAAAGGGAGGGGGGTGGTATAAATATCACCCCCGCCCTGGGTCGAGGCACGACCCGGAGATCGCCAGTTTCTTCTTCCCTAGCAGAGACGAACGCGCCGCCCGTCTTTGCCCCGCGCCGCCCCGCCGCACAGTCTCCGTGCCTCCCGTCCCGCCGCGTCCCTCCCTCCTCGCCGCGCCCGTCCGCCCACCGCCCGTCCCTGCCCTGCCCGTCCTCCGCCCGCGTTGTCGCCGCCCGTGCCAAGAGGGATCGCCGCTGCCGCCCGTGCCCTCGCCCGTCCCGCGCCGTCGCTCGCCGTCGTCACTCCCTCCGCACCGCGCCGCCCCCTGCAGGTGAGGTATACGTAGGTGTAGTTAATTAGGGATATTATTGGTGTGATTTTGTTAGTTAATTAGTGTGATTTTGTTAGTTAATTAGGGATTTTATTTAGTTAGGGATTTAGTTAATTAGTGTGATTTTGTTAGTTGATTAGGGATTTTATTTAGTTATGGAATTAGTTAATTAGTGTGATTTCGTTAGTTAATTAGTGTGATTTTGTTAGTTAATTAGGGATTTAGTAGTGATTTAGTTAGGGATTTTAGTTAATTAGGGATTTAGTTAATTAGGGATTTTAGTTAGGGATTTTAGTAGTGATTTAGTTAGTGATTTAATTAGGGATTTTAGTAGTGATTTTGTTAGGGATTTTAGTTAGGGATTTTAGTAGTGATTTAGTTAGTGATTTAGTTAGGGATTTTAGTAGTGATTTAGTTAGGGATTTTAGTTAGTTTATTATTAGGACTTAGGGTTTTATTAGGGATTAGGGTTTATTAGGGATTAGGTTTAGTTAGAATACTTAGTTAATGAGGTTTAGTTTAGTTAGTGATAGGTTTAGGGTTATTGTTATTAGGGCAATATATACTTAGTGATTTAGTTACTGTTTATGCCTTATGATTGTTTATTGCTATTATTTAGTTATGCCGCATCCATCTCGTCCGAGCCTACTGGACTCCGTCGGGGATGTCCGAGTCTGGGCTCCGCCGGGTTGGCACTGGGAGGTGCTACCTGTCGGGACTCGTACCTTGGTGAGGAATCCGGGTATCATCGTCGACCCGGAGCTTCTTTGGTGGCGTCCACGAGGTCCAGGAGCGGTGCAGAGGGAGCCAGCCTCCAAGGAGGTGGTACGTTGTCGTATCAGGGAGAAGGACGAGCATGTGCGACGATACATGTATGTTTTGGAGACTAGGTTCTCCAATATCTGGCAGGTTCACGGATCTCACCCGAGCTATTCTCCGGTGATGGTTCTTCTTCTGTGGCTGCAGAGCTCCCGTAGCACAGAACGCGGCAGCCGCGTTCGCTAGTTTATCTTAATAATGTACTTTATCTTATACTTTATCATATAATGCACCCGAACTATTCTCCGACGATGTATTAATAATGTACTTTATCTTATACTTTATTCTATAATGCACCCGAGCTATTCTCCGGTGATGTATTAATAATGTACTTTATCTTAGGGCTTTCTATTTCTGTGCCCTCGGGTCCTTAGTTGTACTCAGTTTTCCCTAGCGCCTTAGTTTTTCCTCAGTTTTTCCCAATCCCTTGTCTGAAACCTGCAGAAGGAGCTCGGACGGAGGATTCCCGTTTAGTTGACGTTGGTTGGTGCTAGCAAGTGGGGCCGCTGTTGGTGTCCCGCAGTGGACACGTCTCCACTTATCCAGATCATCGTGGGACCCACAACTTGTCCACGTTAGCGCGCCGCACCCACAGCTTACCCAGGTGACCGTTGCAAAATGGGAGCCCGAGCCAGCCACGCGCTCGGGCCCGTGCCATTGCTTTCCCTTTCTTTCCCCGCGCCCCATTGTTCTTCTTCTCCGCCAGCGGTAGCCCTTCTTCGGTAGGCGGGTGATGTCTAGTTTCTCTTCGACCTCCCGTTCTTCATGGCCGCAGTATGGACCCGTGCCTTTGACAAGATGCCCTGACTGCCCACGCCAGGAGCCTCTGAAGCGGTCGATCTGTAAGACGGACGACAACAGCAACCGTGGACGTGAGTTCCTTGCATGCGAGAGCTTGCCATATAGAGAGGGGATAAGGTTAGATCTCGCTCCAATTTCTCTGTTTTCTCTCGATTTTCTTGTTATTCCCTCGAATTTGGGATTTAGGGTTCACGTTGTTGTTTTCAGATCCTGAAGAAATGCAGGCATTTCGAGTGGATCGATGTGTACGTTCAGAGGCTTCAATTGCAGGAATCAAGCGCTATTGGGGAGCGCAATTTGGGAGGGACTTGCTGTAGAGAATGCGGCGGAGAGAGGAGCCGTTCCGATTATGCCTAATGCTCCCAATGCAGGACTGGTGGAAGTGAAGGGAGAACTGAAGAAAATGAACAAGCAGTTAAGGCAGCTGATCGAGTTGAAGAAGCAAGCTAATCTGATGGCTGGTTGTTTGTTCTGTTGTATAATTGCGATCGGATTCTTATCATTGCTCACCAGGCGCTAGAACTTATTACAAGGGATACCTTGTTACAAATCCATTATTCAGTTACATGTACTTATAGTTGTTTTCATTGTTAGTGTGTGCATTCACCGAAATTACCAACTATATTGGAATGCTAAAGAAAGTTGATAATTGTTAGAGGGGTGACAAATAATCCATTCACCGAAATCCCCCAAATATGCCAAATATGTATGTCTCATGTTTCTACCAAAATTACCAAAACTATATTCCCTAAAAGAAAAGGAAAGCTAAAGATAGTTGATAATTGTTAGAGGGGTGACAATAATGCATTCACCGAAATCCGCAAATATGTATGCCTCATGTTTATACCAAAATTATACCACTTTTGGGCCGTTTCAAATTACCAAAACTATATCCCAAACTATATTCCCTAAAATAAAAGGAAAGCTAAAGATAGTTGATAATTGTTAGCGGGGGTGACAATAATGCATTCATCGAAATCCGCAAATATGTATGCCTCATGTTTATACCAAAATTATACCACTTTTGGGCCATTTCAAATTACCAAAACTATATTCCCTAAAATAAAAGGAAAGCTAAAGATAGTTGATAATTGTTAGAGGGGTGACAAATAATGCATTCACCGAAATCCACAAACTATATTACGTGGCAAACTCGTTATTGCACATAAATAGAGGGGTGGCACTCTCCACCGACAGAGAGTGGGGTGGCCACAAAGAGAGAGAGAGAGAGGGGTGGCCACGAAGAGACGGAGAGGGGTATACTGCCCGTTAGATCAGTTGATCAACGGTTCGTGGAGTCGATCCGTGTGACAACGGCTCAACCAATCAGGATAAGTTTGGGCTTCTGAGAGCATTTGTGACAGAACTTGAGGGCAAAACTGAGTAGTACTAAGAATCCAAGGGCAAATAAATAGTAAATATACTAAGGGATTCAAACAAAAGAAATACAAAATGAAAAATGCGTGTTTTGTACAATATAATTCATATTAGGCTACATCAAATTATTTGCAATTCAAATATACATGAGTGTGATAATTATGGCATCATTTAGACAAACTATGTTTTTGGGGAAGATGTTTTGCAAAGGGGTTTGAGTGGAAAACCATGCATCTTCATAGCTACACTAGTGATTCTGAGAAGTGGCAATTTGTGGTAAAACTTGACTATATATGTTTGTTAAGGTTTTCTAGGTGGCAGGTTGCGTAGGAAGACTCCATGAGTAGGTGCCACTATGTTTTTATTTTTTTGGATTTTTATGCGCATGAAATGACTCAATTAGCTATGTTAATCTCATTTGTTGACTCTCTGTTGACCAGCTACTTGAGGGTAAAACTGAGTATATTGCACTTGCCAGTCTAAGTACTTGAGGGGAAAACTGAGTACAGATAAAATTTATGTATAAGGCCTGAGGTTATAACTGAGTACACCAAACGTCCCAGGGTTAGACTCGTGTCGCGGTGCATGCTGCAGCCGTGCATAGCGGACACGTGTTGCGGTACACGCCACCTTCGTCTTTATAGAGCCCTTTTTCTCTCCCTCGACGCACGTTCTCACTGCAACCGCCTCTCCTGTCCCATCATCTTCTCCACAACCGAAGAGCCCAACAAAAAACCCCGAAGAAAACCGCCGGCGATGGAGAAGAATGAGATGCCCATTATCGGCGTATCAGCCGCCGGCGCATCGGCCGCGGCCCCCGTCCAGGCCCCTGTCGCTGCTTCCAACGTAGCAGCCGGCGCATCAGCCGCCGGCGCATCGGCCGCCGCCACCGTCGAGGCCCCCGTCGTTTGGAACCCGTACGAACCAGTGCCGTACGTCGCACCGGAGAACCCCTACGACACCAACATCGTCGACGACGAGCCGGAGGTAACCCTTTGCTCCCTTGTTCTTATCCCATTTCAATCCTTTTGTGTTAGATCTAGCGTTATTAGGGTTCGTCTGTTCCTAGTTCAATCCATTTGTGTTAGATCTTGCGTTATTAGGGTTCGTCTGTTCCTAGTTCAATCCTTTTGTGTTAGATCTTGCGTTATTAGTGTTTGTGATTTGCTTTTGTTTAAGATTTGTGCCGATGATGATGAATATTTGGGCACAAATTGATTCAGGGTTTGGTCAGTAAACAATTGATGTGTACAAATTTGTTGTGCATGATCTTTGGTTTACTGACTCAAATCCTAGATATAAGTGTGTCCAATGTAACTGAGGCTACCTCTTTTTTTCGAGCCCATATTATCATGCATGATCTTTGTTCACTCTCTGTTCCATCATCGTTGCAATTGACTCCGTGTTTTTTGCACGATCTTTGGTGCTACGTGACAGGTGCAGAGCAGCGACGTCGACAGCGACGACGAGTCCTTCCACACCAAGACTCGTCACGTCCTCAGGAGGCTGCAGTCCGGCCATTACGATGGCCCCTTTGCTCGAGGCATTTACAAGTGCCCCTTCTGCAACAGGAAGCTCTGCGCCACCGACTTCAACTGCCTGGTGAACCACTGAATCCATTGGCAGATGCGGAGCTAGACTTGGAACGACCGTGAACGTGCATGCGTTCATGGCCAAACACAAAGCACTTGGGATTCACCTGCGCAACCTCCAAGCGAGTCACAGGCGCTACCTGGAGGCGTTGAACGTGCCTACTACACTCTCTGTATGTGACTGCTCTATCTGTAGAGCAGCTTAAATTCATGTAAAATGTAGCTTATGTTGTATCTATCGGTACTCCTGTTGGATCTGTCGTGAATATATCTATGCTATGTTGGCTGCTGTATGCAGCTTATCCTATATTTTCTCTGGATTTGTGCCCTAGATTTCCTACCTGATTGGGTAAAAACGAAGGCATAAAGAAATGAATGGCGTTAAAAAACAGAAGGAGAAGCTGCTCTAGATTTGCTACCAATTTCAGCTATCAAATATGGATGAGATCGAGCGAGAGAGAGGAAAAAGGTACATTGAAAACTGCTAATCTGGGCGGAAGAGACAGAAACCACACGTCCCGGACCCACACGGCTCCACATGCTACGGCCCCACACGCTACGGCCACACAAACACGGTCTCGTCCTGTCCCACGCGGTCCCTTCCTACCAGCCCCACATGACGCGGCCCCACAAACGACACGACCCCACTCGTCAGCACGGAACGGTCAACTTAACGGATTCCTTCCGTCCGAGCTCGTTCTGCGGGTTTCAGACAAGGACTTGGGGAAAACTGGGGAAAAACTAAGGAGCTGGGGAAAACTGAGTACAACTAAGGACCCGAGGGCACAAAAATAGAAAACCCTTTATCTTATATTATTGTAATTTATCTTAATCACTAAGTACTGTATCCGAGTTGTCGCAGTTGTAATATTATTTTACTTAATGCCATATTATTTTTCTGTATTAGTTAAGCTATGGACGGTAGACAGAATAAAGAGGAGCTTCTCAACATGATAGATGAGGGTACTGGGGGATCTTATTATGATGGCTCCTAATATCTTAATTTGTCTAGAGGAGACGATGGTGGAGAAAATAGTAGAGACGATGGTGCTGACCATGGTGGAGACCATGGTGAAGACACCATAATAATGACAAACTCCGTCAAGGTATATAAAGCCTCTATCGATCGTTCGCTAGTATAGATGCACTAATTGATTCGTATATATGTACTGACGAATGTTTCTTCTCTTAGACCTCCGCTTCTGGCCAATCTTCTACAAATACAAGAGGCCCGACACACAAGTTGCCCGCTGATGTCCGTTTCAGCATTGACTTAGTCTCTCCGCAGGGTCAACCGCTGGAGCCCAAAGAAGCTACGAATGCATTTAAAAGTCAATGCGGAGTGATTGTTAGAGACAAATTCCCGATCACCACGCGAAACTAGAACAAGCCAGGAAAGAAAAAGGATCCAGCTGGGGCTAGTTTTGTAGATGACAGAGCGAAAGATACAATGTGGAATTCTCTCATGACACATTTCACCCTACCAGTCTTGGAGATAGAGAGCTCACACAGCAAATGACGAGGAAAGTCAAGCACTTTGCTCTTAAGAAGATGGCCGAACTATTCAAGGAATGGAAAAAAGATTGTACCACAAGTATGTCTTGAAGGAAACAACTCCTCCATTCGTTGGCCCACTAGAGTTGCAGCAGGATAACTGGGCCGCATTTGTGGAATACAAGACCTCAGCACCAGCTAAGGAAATATCAGCAAAAAATAAGGAAAATGCAGCCAAAAAGAAAAAGCACCATCATATGGGCACAGGTGGCTACAGGAGTGCCATGCCTAAGTGGGATAAAGCTGAGGCTGACCTAGAGGCTAAAGGGGTCACTCCAGCTATGTCAAGAAATTGGGTATTCGGGCATGGGGCATCATTAGACCTAGAAACTGGCGAGATTGTTGCAGCTGAAGAAATTTCTACACCCAAGAAATAACTTGTTAAAGTGATGAAAGAGGTTGAAGAGGGAACGTTTGTTCCCGACAGAGAGAACGATGAGCTGACAAAGGCTCTCGGGAATCCTGAAAAGGCTGGACGAACAAGAGGGTTCGGACCTTCTTATCCATGGGTTATCGGGTTTCCCGAGCACCGTGACACGTACAGAAGCCGATCGAGAAGAACAAACCGGCAAAAAGAGGAGGATACAGAGCGGTTCGCGAGGTTTAAAGCCACGCTGCAGGAGTATCGCCAAGAGCTTAATGAACTTAAAGGACTCCGATAGCAAGATCCTACACCGGACAGTATGGTCGGCCCATCGCAACAGAAAAGCAGTGTGGCTTCCACGGAGGGCTACGGTAATGATGCAACGATGGATGTGTACCCCGTGGATGCAATTAAGGAGAAGACTAGTTGTGAGTTGCATGTTGAACTGAAGAATATATCCATGAAGGTGGTGGTCGGCTTTGCTTTACCTTCTGCACTGGGAGCGACCTACCATTGCAATCCGATTCCAGCTGGCTATGCTCGTGTCGGTGTGGATGAAATTCTACCTATGTGTCAGTCACTACAGCTTGACATCCCTGGAGGTGAAGGGGAGACGACACTGGGAGAAGTCACGAGTGGCTTCATTCTTTGGAAAAAAGAATACATCAAGTTTCCAGGCTCGACACCAGGGCCACCTTCTCCACCGAGGCAACCGTCTCCTCCCAGTGCACCGTCTCCTCCAAGTCCACCTCCAAGTGCACCGTCTCCTCCCAGTAATAGTCCAATCCATGACCCCAACACAAGTCCATCTCAATCTACACAGCCGCCTCCACCCACTAAGGAGCAAAAGTGGAAGAATACCACCGCTCCGTCGAGCGATAACCAACGCCCGAAGCGACAGTTGTCGCCCCTCCCAACAGTACCACCGGTTCCTCCCAAGAGGGCTTACGACCTGACCGATGAGGAGACCGATGCGGTCGTACGTGCCGAGGTGGATGCTCATTTTAAAAAGAAACAACTTGAGCCAGAGGTCCAAATAAAACCGGAAACCAAGGAGCACTTTAGGAAATTACTGACGCAGCCAGATGACTATACACGATGTCTTCAGAAGACATTGAAATAAAAGAGATCAAGCGGTAGAGGAAGCATCAAAAAAAGGTTCCCCAGCAGGGGGAACAAGCAAAACAATCGAGTGGTAGCGGAAGCATTAGAACATACGTCCCTCAGCTGGGGAAACAAGCAAAACAATCGAGTGGTAGCCGAAGAACCAAAAGAGATGTTCCCCAGCTGGGGAAACAAGCAAACCAATCGCTCCCCCCACTCCAGGTGAACATACCCAAACCTCAACTATATGAGGAAGAACCTATGGATCCGGAAACGGCTAAGATATTGGCCGAGCAATGTGGTATGCCTATTCATGAAATTATTCATGGCGATATGCCCAAGGCTGAGGTAGCACCCAAATTTCTTAACGGGAAGCCTCTAGTCAGTTCTGAGAGGCTTCGGGATATGCCAACACAAATGCGACGATTCCATTAATGGTACATGAAAGCATCAAAAGAACAGCGAAATTGGCTCATACTGAAACTTCGAAAATCGCATTACTTCATTGAAGACGAGGTTCCTATTAAATTTACAGAATTATTTCAGTTATTCAATCTAAAGGAACTCAACAAAACTATCCTCAGTTCGTATTGTTTGTAAGTGATTACTTTATTTATGTAATTAGGTCTCTATCTCAGCCTTTTCAATTCATTGCCGGTAAGTATACTCACTATATTCTTTTGTACGCTATATCTAATGATGCAGAATGAAGATGCTTGATTGTAAAAGAAAGGCTATCAACGGATTTGGGTACATTGACCCACATCGAGTTCATGGAGCTATACTAAAGGATAAACCACTGGAGACCGAGCACGATTTATTGCGGTTTCTCACGAAACAGCATTTCTGTAACAAAATACTATTTCCTTACCATGACGACAAGTGAGTTTTTGTACACATTAACTTTTGCTTACTCGATGTTCAGTGTAAATGATGAGTTACTGGCGTATGTAAACCTTGCGTAGGTACCACTGGATTCTTCTAAGCATTTCACTTGACATGGGAAGAGTTCACATCATGGACTCACTAAACAAAGACATTAAAAACTACCGCATCATTATCGATGCGTTCCAGAGGTAATTTCAACCATTATCGCACTATATCGGTTTCTTTCGTTCATTTTCTGGGATATCAAGTAGTTATTAACTCAGACATTAATTTTCTTTGTCGGGTAGGGTTTGGACATAGTTCAAGAAACATGTCCGCGGTCAATGGCGTGAGGAGCTATTTTTTAAATCACTCTCGGTAAGTAGTACGAGCTAAGTCCGTGCATCTATTTAATTCTAGTTTATGTGCATTTATCATGCTAGCGTTATTATTTGATTGAATTCTATTCTTGTAAAGTGCGCGAGGCAGCCACAGGGAACTAATCTATGTGGATTCTACGTGTGCGAGTTCATTCACATCAGTATTGAGAAGCCCTCGGAAAATGTTCGAGTAAGTAAACAATATATTCACCCTTTATTTTTATTACAAAAAATCGTGTTGAGTCTAATCCATACGATCTCCTTTTTACATAGTTGGACGCGATGCGGGACAAGCTCCTACCAGAGGACCGCCTAATAGCAATCCAAGAGGAATTTGCTGCATTTTTTCTCGACGAGGTCATAGACCCACGCGGAGAATACTGTATAAGTAGACCCTAAAGCATCCATGTAATGATCTCCATGTAATCAAATAGACATGCTCTGGACCTTGTTGGGACTCCATATATGCTTGTAAGAGTAATTATATTATATATTGCATCAATGTGGCCAAGTACTGTGTAGTAGCGTTCTGTATGTATACGAAAACTTGTTTCTAATGAAAACACAGAATGAAAAATAATTGAACACAAAACACAAAATGAAAAGAAAAACACAAAACCCTAAAACCCCATCCCCTGCCGCGGCAGCCAAATGGCACAAAATGCTGCCGCGGCAGGGAACCTTTAGTCCCGGTTCGTTACACGACCCGGGGCTAAATGTACTGCCGTCCAGCGCGCCTAGCAGGCCACGTGGTTGGACCTCTAGCCCCGGTTCGTAACTAAACCGGGGCTAAAGCTTGGACCTTTAGTCCCGCTTTCGCAGGCCCGGTTCGAAATCCGGGGCTAAAGGCCCTTACGAACCGGGGCAAATTGCCCGGTTTCTACAAGTGTTTGTTTCTTATCTCTATTCTTCTTTTCTTTTGGGCTGGTTTGTGCTGCTGCCCGAGCATTATCATTGTATCATGTGGTTGCTATTTAGTATAGTGGGCCGCGAGCCTGTTTCTGTGAAATAGGGTGTCATCTAGTATGCGTCGGTTGCAATTTATGTTACAACTCATATGACTAACAAGAATTACGAAGCAAATCTAATGGTTGAGGGGCATTTTTCTCAGTTTTTTTTGAACGGTAAAGACCTCGAAGGGTCCAGAAGCTGTATTAAGCAGAAGTGGTGGGAATACAAATTACAACAAGGACCCTGGCAAAAGCACAAACTACAACACGACCCTGTTGTTTTACAGAAAGGACCCTACAAAGAAAACTGAAAACGTGATCAGGTCCTCCACCGATGACAGTGAGCATCTCATTGTGGCCGTCGACACCGTTGCCAAGGATAACACCACTTGGTGATGACGAGACGATGAACGCCACAAGAGATCTCGCGAGAACCTCCTTAGCGGCATCCTTGCCTGGAGGAAGAAGAGATGGCGCTCGCAGATCTCCAGCACCAGAGGTCGGAGCGATCGCCCTACGACCATATTGTTCAGCAGCAGTACGACAACCTGTAGCCGTCGAAGAGGTGCTGCTGATGATGAACTCTAGAAGATCTCCCCGAATATAGCTTCGATGAACGCCTGCCGCATTCGCCATGAAGACGCCAACAACTCTGCACCCCAAACTTCTCCCCCCCCCCCCCCCCCGCCGCCACGGCCGGCCAGAGAAAGGGGAAACATGAACTGCCACCGCTGCAAGACGGCGCGGCCACAAGCCTTATTGATGGAGTAGATGGAGGCGTCGCGCGCCGTTGGCTCCTTCCGCGGGAGCACCACGGCGAGCAACACCGACACCGCCCATCGCCAGATCTGGCTCAGAAGAGCCGGCGATTTCCTCCCGGCATGACGCCACAATATGGCATGAAGCCGAACCCTAGACCTACTAGACACACTACAACCTACCACCACACTGGCACTGCTCCTCCGCCGCCTCTCATCGGCTATTCCGGCGAGAAGGGCTCGGGAGAGGCCCAAAGCTCTATGCACGACTCTCAAAGCGGGAGGGAGGAAGGAGAGGGGAAAGTGAGGTTCCCCGTATTTTTCTCAGTTGCATCCCCTACTTACAACTGTAAAAATCTTAGTTGCAACTCCTACTTACAACTGTAAAAGTCTTAGTTGCAACCCCTACTTACAACTGTAAAAGTGTTAGTTGCAACCCTATTTGTAGTTGAAAAAAATCTCAAGTACAACCCAAACTGCCAATAGGAGTACGGATCTCGGTGCAAATCCGATGGTGTAGGAGTCGATTGAGCAGCAGGTTGAACAATTCCGCTAGAAATACATATGGGTGCGCGTCGATATATGCTCAAGAAAACACCAATAAAATAAATAATAAGGTGAAACATGTACTTTAGTATATCGGTGGCGTGCCACGTACGTACTAGCATCGTTCCACGCCATGACTTGCTGGGATCGGACTGTGTTAGCTTGTGAGGTTCCACCTCCTCGATGGATGGATCTTCTGCTCTGCGGCGCAGTTCTTGTGGCACAAGCAAGACAACATGTCGACCTGTAGCGTTCGAATCTTCCACATAGGCAGGCTGGCTATAGGTGTAGGTATCCCACACGGGCCGGGCGCCTCGATAGATAGAGGGGGATACCGGGACAGCGACCGAGCAGGCAGCTGGCTTCAAACAGTAGCGCGCGCTCTCCCCGGCATCGGCCACCTCCACTGTTCCCTGACGCGACATGGATATATCGAGCTGTCTCTCTTCCGCTGCCTTGCTTGCTAAACTTCCTCCCGCTATAAAAGGGGCCCGATCGAGCCAACTCATCCGGCCACACTCCTGATGGTATACTAGCAGCGCTTGCTTCTTCCAGCGCCCCTCCCCGTGTGACTCCTGCAGCTGCAGTGTGGCCAAGAGCCTAAATTTTCTGGAGAATTTGTTGTTCGATCGTGATCTGATCAGGCGGCGCGCGGTTGCTCAGACGACGTACGCGCAGTCGCAGACGGGCTGGGAGCTAGGGATGGCGGGGCTGAGGGAGGTAGAGTCCACATTGCCGCCAGGGTTCAGGTTCTACCCCAGCGACCAGGAGCTGGTCTGCCACTACCTCTTCAAGAAGGTGGCCAACGAGCGTGCCTCCCAGGGGACGCTCGTCGAGGTCGACCTACACGCGCGCGAGCCATGGGAGCTTCCCGGTGAGTCGTCGTCGCTCTCTGTATCCACGTTCCTCATCAGCTTCCACTGCTAACTCCACTGCTAGCTAGCTGTTCACGAGTCGGCTGGCTTCCTGGCCGGTTCAATCGTCACTCACTGTATTCACGTTCCTCATCAGCTTCCACTGCTAGCTAGCTGTTCACGAGTTCATCGGGTTGTCCGGCAGGCTGGCTGGCTTCCTGGCCGGCTTCCTGGCCGGTTCTATCGTATAGATTCATTATATGCATATTTCAAGATTAAATCGATATTCATTAGCTGCTGTGCGAGGATAAGAATTCAGACTAATTAATTGCTACCAACTGGGCGATCGAGCCATATCTACGTGCTTATGAAAAAGAAAAGCATGACGGCTGAAATTAGCACGTACTATGCATGATCTTTGTCCTTTGAAAGTAACCCCATATATTCCGTCAAAAAGATTCCAGTATCGGTTCCCCGTGGCGGTAGACTGGTAGCACGGTTCATGATACTGAACAAGAAAAGGATTTCCTGATCCAACAGTCTAATCGTCTATAGTTGTTCGGTTTGGTAGCTAAGATCGACTAGCCCAATGGGATATCGTAGGTGTAGGTGCTATCATGCATTATATGTACAACTAATGATAAAAGATATTGTGTTGATATCACAGCTAGATAAGTAGGTATTATAGCACGTACACAAAACAATAAGTACACTAAGACTATGGCACTCTTATATGTATGTGGTATCATATACTAATATTATAGTACATGATACACTACTGTGATACTCTTGACTACGTCTAAATCCGCTTGTTACTGTCCCAAGCTCATTAACCATGTGTGGAATTAATGATCACTTGCAATAATGCATCACTGATCCATTGGAACGCGAAGTGTGCTGTGTACTTGTCCATTTCTTAGTGACGTCACATCGTAATTGTCACGCTTCAGTCTTCCGCTTCCTCTCATATAAAAAGTGTATAGTTTCGTTTTCAGGTAACCAACCGAAACTTTTCGGCTACATAATCATAGAAAAACAAATTTGCTTTCCGTTAATCAACTGAAACCTTTTGCTTTATATACGCGCATGATTTTGCAATTGCAGCTTTTCCTAGTTCTTATCATGAGTTATGGAGTTTGTTAGTAAATGGTTGTTCTTATCATGAGTTATGGAGTATTCATTTTTCACTAAGACTGTTACGGTTTTATGGGGCGCAGACGTGGCGAAGCTGACGGCCAACGAGTGGTACTTCTTCAGCTTCAGGGACCGCAAGTACGCGACGGGGTCGCGCACGAACCGCGCCACCAAGACCGGCTACTGGAAGGCCACCGGCAAGGACCGCGAGGTGCGCAGCCCGGCCACGCGCGCCGTCGTCGGCATGAGGAAGACGCTCGTCTTCTACCAAGGCCGTGCCCCCAATGGCTCCAAGACCAGCTGGGTCATGCACGAGTTTCGCCTCGACTCGCCGCACCTGCCACCAAGGGTATCTATCACTTGCACTC
The DNA here is from genome assembly GCA_910589775.1 of Avena eriantha. Taxonomy (NCBI): domain Eukaryota; kingdom Viridiplantae; phylum Streptophyta; class Magnoliopsida; order Poales; family Poaceae; genus Avena; species Avena eriantha. Next base: position 492,145,620 of record OU342740.1, read on the forward strand.
CGCCGCTTCGGCTTGCCTTCGGCCTCTTCACATTGAATGGCGTTAAGTTGCTGATTTGGGTGCACACGCTGCATGTCAATTCTGCAGGAGGACCGGGTGTTGTGCAGGGTGTTCCAAAAACCCAAGGGCGTCGGCGAGCAAGACAACGCCCACTCCTCCTCCTCCCCGACCTTCGCAGGCTGCTCCCAGGCGGTGCAGGAGCTCCCTCCCGTGCTGGACGCGAGCAGGGACCAGATGGGCTCGGCTGTCGGCTTCGTGCCACAGCAGGAGGAGATGATCTGCGGCTCCAACCCGCTGACAATGAATGCGGCCATGTGGCAGCAGTACAACTCGGTTCTTCTCGACCAGGTCCCGCAGGATGAGATGGTGGGAAGCTCGTCGGCGCTGATGGGCCTAGGGGCCAGGGGAGGAGTCGGAGACGAGTGCGGGTTCTTCTTTGACTCGGGCGGCTTTGAGGACGTGCCCAACTTCGGATGGAGCTGATGGTGCTGGTCGTGCAAGTATAAAAGAGTTGAGTCAGCAGGCTATTCCACGTCAGCAAATTCCTAGGTGGAGGGGAGAGAATGAAGCAAAGAGAAGCAAGCGAGTGTTCCGTGTATCGCCCGGCGGTAGCACAATATACGAGATACTGCCGCCCGCTTGTAGTCCGATGCGAGCGCTACCGCTGGCTCTCTAGATTTCTTGCGCGTCCCACACCTTCCACGCTTCTTCCTTCTCACCGCGCGCCAAATCCTGCCTTCCCTCCCTGCTAATCACTTCTTGCGCGCCAAATTGAAGAGGTCTCCGAATCTTTGTGTGAACCCTAGAAAAATCGCCCCCAAAACACCATCTCCCAAACCTTGAACTGCCGCCTACGGCAAGTGCCGCATCAAGGAGATAGTGGGATACTGATATTTGCATGTTCATGCACTAGTGGAAAACGGGCCTCCAGTCCCGGCCCGTAAGGGGCTTTAGTCCCGGTCCTGGTAACCGGGACTGGAGGGGAGGGACGCAAGGCCCACCCACTAGTCCCGGCCGTCTTATCAGCCGGGGCCAATAGGCATCCACGTGGCTGTCTCTGCGGGCGCTGGGTGCCCCCCCATTAGTCCCGGTTCCTATTACGAACCGGGACAAATGGTTCTCTGCCGCGGCAGAATTTTAGGCACTTTCTCTGCCGCGGCAAAGAATTCAATTTGTATCCTTTTTTTTCATTTCAAAATAGTTTTCTACGCTACCACATACCGTACATGTTCGTGCATACATAAGGTAACTTCTCTTAAGGTCGAGCATACAAATATATACATGATAGTTACACATGGAGATCACAATTATCGGGACTAGAGCCCGTCTATTCAATTACACGGTCGGGGATCATCGGCGCCTATTCACACTAAATTCTCCGGCGTCATCTATCATCTTGTTCAACAAGAATCCTGCCAGTTCTTCAGCAATTGCTACTACGCGTTGCTGTGGTAGGAGCTGATCCCGCATTTTCTCGAACTATATAAGAAAAGGAGATCATGAATATCAATCATGATAACAAAAAGTGAAGGTAATAAAATAATGTTATGAATGTATTGCTTACATCGACTCTATAATCATTCAGCTCACTGGTAAACGTAGGAATGAACTCGCAAACGTAGAATCCACATAGATTCGTCTTCGGTGGCTGCCTCGCGCACTTTACGAGAATAGAATTCAATCAAAATAATAATCCAGCATCATAATTGTATTGAAACTAGAAGTAAAGAGATGAGCGTACTACTTACCGAGACCGGCTTAAACGTCAGCTTCTCACTAAAGTCACCCGTAAACGCACTCTTGAACTGGTTCCAGACCCTACCCGGTAAAAAAAATGAATGAGTTATTTATTACCTGATATCTCAGGAAATCAACGAAAGAGACCGATGTAGCGCGAAAATTACCACTGGAGCATGTCCTGCATGTCCCTAAACATTTCCAGTGGTCTCTTTAATGGGTCCATGACTTCAACTCTTCCCTTATCAAGTTGAATGTCCATGAAAATCCAGTGGAAACTGTACACGTTTATATATACATCAGTAACTCATCAATTACACTTAACATCGAGTAAGCAAAAGAGAATGTGTACAATAGAGTAAGACCCTCACGCGAAATTGTAAGGAAACAGTATGTGGTCACAGAAATTTTGCTCCGTTAGAAACCTTAGAGGGCTTTCCTGCGTCTCCTCGGGTTTTGTCGTTAGCGTCTTTACATGTATTTTATCTGGGTCAATGAACCCAACACTAAAGATTGACCTTCTTTTACATTCCATGATCTTCATTCTGCATAATAATAGAGTACAAAAGGATATAATTAGGATAATTACATGCAATGAACTGAATAACTGAAAAAATGAACAACTTATATATAGACAATGAATTCAACAACTTACAGACAATAGCAACTCATGAGACTTTTGTCGAGGGCGTCGAAAGTGTATAACTGGAAGAGTTCTGGAAACTCAACATGGACCTCTTCTTCTCGGAAGTAGTAGTCATGTGGGACTTTCGCCACGATCATTATTCTCTCCTGATTTACGGCTTTCAGGTACCATTTATGTAAACTCCGCATTTGTGTTGGCAGTTGTTGGAACTGCCCAAAGCTGACCAGAGGCTTCCCTGGGACATATGTAGGGACTGCCTGAGCCTTGGGTAACTTGTCGTCCTAGGAACCTAGCAATTCCTCAACAGTCACATTCATAGCGGCTGCAAGCTTCTTAGGTTCTTCCATATCCTGCTGGGGGGTGTCATAGGATAACACCTGGAGGGGTGGGATCGATGTTTTGGCCTGTTCCCCGAGCTGGGGGACGTCCATTCTTTTCTCGGTTGCACTTTGACCTGATGATTTGCTCCCGCTTGCACTTCTACTTGATTTGCTCTTCTTCACTACCTTCTGAAGTGTGCGTCGATAGTCATCTGGCTTATGGTGCAATTCATATTGCGATTTTGTGTTCAAAAAAGTAAGTGCATACGCTTTTTGCTTCTCGGTGTATACCGGGGCGGGCTCGGGTTTCTTCTTTTGAAGCTGCGCAACACATTCAGCCTTTACGATCATGTCGGTTTCCTCGTCAGTACTATCGTAAGGTCTGATGGGAAGATTCTTATGAGGTACTCTTGGGAGGGGCGACATTTGTCGTTTTGGGCTCCTGCGTCGTTTAGTACTAATCGGAGGCTGCGGCGGAGATCGAGATGGACTCAGGCTGTGGTGGTCGTATTCATGGGGTGGGCTTCTTCGAGGTGATGGAGGTGAAGGTGACATGCGACCACTCGGGGGCGGTGTTGGCTTTGGCGTCCAGCCTCGAAGCTTGATGTTGTTCTTGTCCCATAGAATGATACCACCTAGTACTTCTCCGAGTGTCCTCTCACCTTCAGGTCCAGGGATGTCAAGCTCCATTAAGTCCCACCCCATTGCGATTTCATCCACATCAACTTTAGCATAGCTAGCTGGAATCTCACGGCCATGCCAGCGTGCGCCAGTGGACAAGGTAAAGCACATCCGACCGTCACCTTGATGGATAGGTCCTTCACCTTCTGATGGAGCTCACAAGATGCCTGCTCCTTGATTCCATCCACGGGGTAGCCGGGACCGCCATCTACCATACGTGCATCGTTAGAAGGGACCTCCGACTCAGCCACGCTGCTTCTCCGCTGAGATGGGACGGCGGTAATATCGAGTACAGGATCTTGCAGGCGCGCTGCTCCTCGAAGTTCGTCAATCTGTTGCTGATGCATTCGAAGTGTTCCTAGCAACTCGGTGAACCTATCTCCCTCCTGCTCCTGCCGTCGCCTCTTTGCTCTCTCTCGGCTCCTATAAGTATCTCTGTCTTTGGGAAACCCCATCTCCCACGTATAACTAGGGCCAAGGCCTCATACACGTCCTCCGCGTTCGTCATTCCCGAGGACCTTTGTCAGCAAGTCTTTCTCTCTATCGGGATGGAACTTTGTTGTCCCCGCTTTAATCTCCTTCACCACTTTCTGCCATGTATCCCAGGGTATCCTAATCCCGTCACTGCAAATAAGGTCCCCTGTACTTTCGTCATACTCACTCCCATGCCCAAGGAACCAATTCCTTGCCCTCAGATCCCATTCTTCGCGTATTGGTTCTGGAGTGATCCCTTTAGCAAGCAGCTCATTCTCTTTATCATCCCACTTTGGCATGGCAGCCGCGTAGCCCCCTGGCCCCAGGTGATGGAGATATTTCTTCATCGCGGCATTTTTCTTGTTTTTTTCCGACATTTCCATAGCAGGTTGTGACTCCTTGTACTTCACAAATGCATCCCAGTTAGACTGCTGCTTCGTTAGATAACATTCAAATTTAGGAGTCTTCTTAGTGTTCTGATACTTTTGCCATAATGCTTTCTTCCAGTTCTTGAATAATTCGGCCATCTTCGTAAGAGTCCACTACTTGACTTTCTTCCTCAATGCAGCTGTGTCGGCATCATCCTCACATTCTGGCAGGGCGAAATGTGTCATGAGGTCATTCCAAAGACCCTCTTTGCACCTGTCGGTGACATACTCACCCTCTTTCGCCCCTTTGGTCTTATTCCACTCTCGAACGGTGATTGGGATGCGATCCCTAACCATAACTCCGCATTGTTGTTTAAATACAGTTTTAGCCTTTACGGGTTCCACCGGTTCACCCCGTGGTGATACCCGCGTAATTGTATAACGCGTAGATGCGTCCAACTTTTTGGCCGGGCCTCGTTTGGAATATTTTTTGATCGATGTGGAGGCCTAAGAGAAGAAACATTCGTCAATTTATATATATATATACAACTCAGTTAATGCATCTACTGATCACCAGACTTCATATATATACCTCGCCGTCGGTTTCTCCACCACCGGAGCCGCCGGCTTCTCCTTGATCATTTCGGTCGACCTCCTCTCCCTCACCGGAGGGGTTCAGATAAATCGACGGAGATCCGGGTGGATCAACATGGGGGGTGTCGTTGATCATATCCTCGAGGATTTCTTCCTGTGCTAGGTCTCTCTGGATTGGGTTCATAGTTTTCTACAAAATGCACACAATAACATTTTTCATTCAATATTGCTGCATAAAATAATACTAAACAATAATATGAACACGCAATTTGTTACAATAATACTAAAAAATAGCAAAATTCTAATGATGCCCTAACCCTAACCCTAAGTGTGGGGGCCTGCGAGCACTACCACAGTAACCCTAAGTCCGGGGGCCCGCGAGCACTACCACCCTAACCCTAAATCTGGTGGCCCGCGAGCACCACCACCCTAACCCTAAGTCCGGCTGCCCGCGAGCACCACCACCCTAACCCTAAGTCCGGCTGCCCGCGAGCACTACCACCCTAACCCTAAGTCCGGTGGCCCGCGAGCACCACCAACCTAACCCTAAGTCCGGGGGCCCGCGAGCACTACAACATTAACCCTAAGTCTGGGGGCCTGCGAGCACTACCACCCTAACCCTAAGTCCGGTGGGCCACGAGCACCACCACCCTAACCCTAAGTGTGGCTGCCCGCGAGCACTACCACCCTAACCCTAAGTCCGGTGGCCCGCGAGTACCACCACCCTAACCCTAAGTTCGGCTGCCCGCGAGCACTACCACCCTAACCCTAAGTCTGGTGGTCCGCGAGCACCACCACCCTAACCCTAAGTCCGGGGGGCCGCGAGCACTACCACCCTAATCCTAAGTCCGGTGGCCCGTGAGCACCACCACCCTAACCCTAAGTCCGGTTGCCCGCGAGCACTTCCTATATACAAATATTTCCTATATACAAATATTTCCTAAATACAAATATTTCCTATATACAAATAATTCCTATATACACTACTAATACTACACTACTAATATACACTATTAATAATATTACAATTCTAATATACACTACTAAGAATAATTCCTATATACACTACTAATACTACACTACTAATATACACTACCAATATACACTATTACGAATATACACTACTAATAATAATTTCTATACTACACTACTAATAATTCCTAATATACACTACTACTAATATACACTACTAATAATAATTCCTATATACACTACTAATATTACACTACTAATATACACTACTAATATACACTACTAATAATAATTCATATATTACACTACTAATAATATTACAATTCTACAAAAAAAGAGGAGCCGCGTCGGCGCCTGGCCAGCTCAACTGCTGCGCGCACGGTCCCCAGGAGGGTGGAGGCGCGCGCGGCCGCCAGCCAGCCGCCGGCCTCCCTTGCTGCGCGCACGGTCCCTAGGCGCCGCCGCCGGCCTCCCATTGCTGCGCGCGCGGCCGCGCGCCAATCTACTTTGCTCGTTGGTATTACCTGGCTGATGGGGATGACGGCGGCTGGAGAGGCGGTGGTGCGGCAGCGTTCGTCGGTGAGACGACGGCGGCGCGGACGGGCAGCCTGCCGGCGTCGTTTCGTTTTCCTAGCTCTCGCGCGCGATTTCCTGCAGTGAGTAGTGGAGATGGTGGGGGAGTGAAGGGGCGTGCGTAATAAGGAGAAGGCCTTTAGTCCCGGCCCATGTAACGCACCGGGACTAAAGACCCTTTAGTCCCGGTTGGTTACACGGACCGGGACTAAAGGTCCCCCCTTTAGTCCCGGTGTGTGCCGCCCACCGGACTAAAGGGTTTTCGGCACCGCCCAACGCGCGCGCGCCAACGCCACACCTTTAGTCCCGGTGTGCAGCACGCCCCGGGACTAAAGGTCCTCTTTTCAAAAATTTCACCCCAGGGGCGCGCCTGTTTAAAAAAAATTGAATTAGCATATTTTTTAAACATTTGAATTTTACAGTTTTTGCATACTTATGAATTTGAGAAAAATTTCAACATGAAAAGTTCTTGAATTTGAATAAGTAATCCAAATCTATTTTCTGTTTTATAAAATAATTATTCTAACTAGTGAAACTAATAACCATTTTGCCATTTTCAATTTAAAAATGCATTAACTATTATATTTTGCATATTTTTGAATCAGTGATTCAAATCAATTTTCTGTTTTATAAAATAATTATTCTAACTAGTCAAACTATTAACCATTTTGCCATTTTCAATTTAAAAATGCATTAACTATTATATTTTGCATATTTTTGAATAAGTGATTCAAATCAATTTTCTGTTTTATAAAATAATTATTCTAACTAGTCAAACTATTAACCATTTTGCCATTTTCATGTGATTCCGACGTTTCGGTGGTCTTCCTCCGGCGAAACCCTAGACCGGGGGCCCCGGATCGTCTACCCCGCCTTATTTTTTCCTGCCCGTTCTCTTCCGGATCGGAGCCCCTTTAGGGTTAGGGTTTAGGGTTCCGAGGCGGAACTTCCGAAGATGCCATAGGGCGTGTGCACCAAGGGCATCTTCGAGAAGTTCCGCCATGGGAGATTTCCCAACCCGCGAGCACTACCACCCTAACCCTAAGTCCGGTGGCCCGCGAGCACCACCACCCTAACCCTAAGTCCGGCTTCCCGCGAGCACTACCACCCTAACCCTAAGTCCGGTGGCCCGTGAGCACCACCACCCTAACCCTAAGTCCGGCTGCCCGCGAGGCTTCCACCCTAACTCTATCCCATGGCTTCCACCATACCTCTAACCCCAGGGAGGCGGAGATGGAGTCTTTCATGGGCTAGCAGGAAAATATTTTCCCAGGCGGAACTTCCGAAGATGCCATAGGGCGTGTGCACCAAGGGCATGTTCAAGAAGTTCCGCCATCCATAGGGATGAAACTCTACATCCATGTTGGCTTGTTGAGTTGCTTGCCATGGCATATAGATGCTCCTTTTATAGGCACGACGCCGCTTCTACTTTGTCTTCTTCCTCCGATAGGGCATCGTGCGCTACATGCTTTATCTCATCGAGCAGTGCGTCCACCCACGCGTCCTTATCCTACCGACAGATTTAGTCCCAGTTTGAGCCCCCACCCGGTACTAAAGGTTACCCACACGTCCTTTTCCCACCGACAGTTTTGTTAGATGACACAAAAACCACCTTTAGTCCCGGTTGCACCCACCAGCCGGTACTAAAGGTTAGCCACCCCCCAGATAAGGCCCTCCCAGATAAGCCTCCCCCAGATAAGGCCCCCCATCTTTTGTCCCGGTTTGAGCCCCCACCCGGGATGAAAGTTTCCCGCGCCACTGCGTTCTCGCGCTTTCCACCGGTTCCCACCTTTGTCTTCCCGCCATTTTTTAGTATATATATATGTACGCTTGGCCTCCATTTACATATCACATCTAGACTCAGCATTCTCTTCCCATCGCTTCCATCGTATCTTTAACCACCCGGGAGGCGGAGGCGCTTTGCGCCTCAAACTACCCCTGCCCACCGGGCTACCGTGTCCCCACTGGATGGATGCTGAGCACCGGAGGCGTGCTGGTCCCTCCTGTCCCTCTAGGTGTGGAGCGCCGGATGGCCATCACGAACCACTACTACCTCGAGCTCATGCCAGAGTAGCGGAGGAATCCCAACTGGCATCCCGACTATTTCCCGACTTGGGAAGCCTTCTTCATCAATCGGCGTGAGAGGGCGCTCGCCAGGCACGAGGAGGACGGCCCACCTCCTTCAAACTTCAACGAGGCTGGCCGTCGGCTATGGTGGCGCGGCCGGACTCTCTAGAGTGACGTGGCCTACAACACGACCGGCAATAACCCCCGCCTGCGGTACCCTAAAATCCAGCCCACGCGTGCCCAACCTTCAAGGTTCGACTACGGCGACCCCGACGACGACAGCGACGACGGCGCCAGCGACTATGACGACTACAGTGGCTTGTATTACAGGGCTAGGCAGGAGCATGACCGAATCACTCCAACATTAGGCATGTTTCTTAATTTTTAGTTGTGCAATGTATCTTAATTTTCAGTTGTGCTATGTATCCTTAGTGTTTGTGGGTTCCTTCTCTTGTGATGGTTCCTTCTCTTTGGGTGATCACCTCCCGCGGCTTAGAACCCGGTCGTCAACGTCTAGTTTGATTGAGCAAGATGTATTACATGAAAGGGGACCTTTATATCTCAAATAAAAGGTTTAATACATTACATAGATTTATGTCTCAAATAAAAGGTTTAATACATTATTACACATCACCAACATCTAGTGTTGTGGTTTTATTCTGCACCGTAGCCATGGAGAATCTTCATCATTTAACAGGATGCTTGGGTCAGTTTTCACTTTGAAGGGCGGAATTTCATGGAACTTATTGTAATCTTCTGACATGTCTGTCTTTTCATCCACTCCCACGATGTTTCTTTTCCCTGAAAGAACTATGTGGCGCTTTGGCTCATCGTATTCTGTACTCTTTTGCTTATCTTTCCTTTTTCTCGGTTTGGTAGACATGTCCTTCACATAGAAAACCTGAGCCACATCATTGGCTAGGACGAATGGTTCATCCATGTACGCAAGATTGTTGAGATCCACTGTTTTTATGCCGTACTTTTGGTCTACATGTACCCCGCCTCCTGTCAGCTTGACCCATTTGCATCAAAACAAAGGGACCTTAAAAGTAGGTCCATAGTCAAGTTCACATATCTCCTCTATGTACCCATAATATGTGTCCTTCTGCCCATTGTCATCTGTTGCATCAAAGCGGACACCACTATTTTGGTTGGTGCTCTTTTTATCTTGGGCGATCGTGTAAAATGTATTCCCATTTATCTCGTACCCTTGGAAAGTACATATAGTCGAAGATGGTAACCTGGCCAATGAGTACAACTCATCTCCAATAGTGGTGTTATTCATGAGATGTGTCTGCAACCAATTGCCAAAATTCTTCTCGTGTTCCCCTTTAATCAAGGTTTCAGGCTTCCCCGGGTTTTTAGTCTCATCTAAACAGTGCGTGCATGAATTGTATCCTTTGTTCGTCTGTCCTGAAATGTTACTAAGAGCGGGGCAATCATTGATGGTTACGAACAGCAACGCTTGTAGGTCAAATTCCTGCTGTTTGTGCTCATCCCACACACGTACACCTGGTTTGGACCACAACTATAGAAGTTCATCAACTAATGGCCTTAGGTACACATCAATGTCGTTGCCGGGTTGCTTCGGGCCTTGGATGAGCACTAGAATCATAATGAACTTCCGCTTCATGCACAACCAAGGAGGAAGGTTGTAGATACATAGAGTCATGGGCCAGGTGCTGTGACTGCAATTCTGCTCCCCAAAAGGATTCATGCCATCGGTACTTAGACCAAACCATAAGTTCCTTGCGTCACCAGCAAAGTCCGGGAAGTCTCTCTCGATTTTTCTCCACTGCCGACCATCAGCAGGGTGCCTCAACATCCCGTCTTCCTTACGATCTTCCATGTGCCATCGCAAAAACTTGGCATGCTCTTTATTTCTGAACAAACATTTCAACCGTGGTATTATAGGAGCATACCACATCACCTTGGCAGGAACCCTCTTCCTGGGTGGCTCGCCCTCAACATCACCAGGGTCATCTTTTCTGATCTTATACCGCAATGCAGTGCATACCGGGCATTTATCTATATTCTCGTACTTCTCACCGCGGTAGAGGATGTAGTCATTAGGGCATGCATGTACCTTCTGCACGTCTAATCCTAGAGGGCAGACAAGTTTCTTTGCTTCGTACGTACTGGAGGGCAATTGGTTATTTCTTGGAAGCAGCTTCTTCATTATTACCAGCAACTTTTCAAATCCCGAGTCAGTCATACCGGTCTCTGCCTTCCACTTCAACAATTCTAGTGTGCTACCTAGCTTCTTCTGGCCATCTTCAGAAGTTGGATACAGCAATGTGTTGTGGTCCTGTAACATCTACTCGAACTACAACCTCTCCTTTTCTGTGTCGCAGTCTCGCCTTGCATCACTAATGACCCAACGAAAATCATCAACGGGCTCATCTGGTTCCCGTCCTTCACCCCCCTCTCCTTCATTATCTTCAACTGCGGTATCATCGTATTCAGGGAACATAGATCGGTAGTTGTCAACATCGTTCTCTTCTTCATCGTCGTCTTCCATCATAACCCCTCTTTCTCCGTGCTTGGTCCAAACATTATAGCCGGACATGAAACCGGACCGAAGCAGGTGGCTCTGAATGACTCTTGAGGAAGTGTGGGCCTGCTCATTCCGACATTCAACACATGGACAACACATAAAACCATCCCGCCACTTGTTCGCCTCGGCCACAAGGTGAAAAGAACGCACGCCTTCTCTGTAAGCGTCAGAGCGTCGGTCACCGTACATCCATGGGTGGCTCATCTGCATCATACAACCATGCATATATATCAAACGCAATCACGATGCTTAAATTAGTACCGCGCGGTCAAAACAAGAAAATAGTTGCTAACCTTTTAGGACACTTCAAAACAAAGAGGAGAAACCTTAAGTGTCGCTCTGGCACCTCATATCATATTTTATGTTGTGTGAACTCAAGTGGCATCGCTCTAACAGGCATTTCACCGAACACCTCTCGTGCATATGAAGAAAAAAAGTTAGCACAAAGTTATACCCACCTCTCACATAGGAAAAAAACAGGAGAGAGTGGAGGGCTGGGTACATATATATAGGGCCAGGCCATTAGTCCCGGTTTGAGATACAAACCGGGACTAAAGGTTCTGCCAGGAGCACGCGCGCCGGCGCAGACCCATTTGTCCCGGTTTGTATCTCCAACCGGGACTAATGGTTCCTTACGGACCGGGATAAAGTTCCTCGGCCTCCTCGGGCCGTCTGGTTCGGACCATTAGTCCCGGCCCCAGCCACGGCCGGGACTAGTGACCCGAACCAAAGGCCCATTTTCTACTAGTGATGGTCCTTTTTTCTGTAACATTTCTGACTAACATGACATCTTACATGTGTTTTATTATTATTTCAGGACTAAGATATGACTTGGTGATTGCTGTAGGTGCTACTTGGAGGTATGCATCCTCTGATCTGAACTTGTATTTATTAAGTAAAGAGCACTCACTAAATATTTATCCTTCTTTTTTCCTTTTTCCATATAGTGACTAAAGTTTATTGATGCAAATAAGTGGTTGCTCCTTTCTTCCGAAGTTTTGACTATGTTTTGTGGCTTGTCTTTTGCCGAAGATCTTATTCTGTATCTTTGTTAAAGTCTCATGTAATGTTTAAGTATCGATGTCATGGTGCTATGTGCCACCCAGTTTATTGCTTATCGATGTGTAGATCAAAATTAACTTCTTGTTTGCCGGTGATCTGATTTGTTATGTTTGGTTAATGCTCAAGACTTGTGAAGACTTATAATTAAGTGTGGTTGTCATGGTGCTATCTGACATTTGTTTGTTCCTTGCTTAAAATTCAGTTTGTGTGAATATTAAATCATTTTTCTTGGTATATTCTCATGGCATAGAAGGCATATACATGTACACTGGTTGAATAGACCACTGAGATGTAATTTACAATGGATCACAGTAGATCATATGCAGGTGTAAGCATTTAAATACTAAAATATTCAGTATAGCCAGCCTAATAGCCATCTTGTTATATGCATGCTTACTCTACAATGGCTTTAGGTGACATGGTATAGTATATAGCAAACAACAGGCTATAGATATTATCCTTGCTCTTACTGTTGTTGTGTGCTCCCCTGCTGAGACCGGTCCGGCCGGTGGCGCGGGTGGGTGGTCACCCTGCTACGAGCGCCACACCCGAGGTGGAAGTCACCTTGATGAATGCAATGCCAACTGTGGTAGTGCGATCAAGGTCACCAGCTGTTGCAGTGCAGTCTACGCCGAGTCAGTCGAGATCTACCGTACTCGTGTCAAGAAGGCACGTGCCATGGTGCACGTCGGTGCCACGACCATCGATGGAGGACGTGTCGCGTTTGGTGGGATCCCTCGTGCTTCTACTGAGGTTTAGCACACCTATTCGGGACCAGCTGAACGGTGATGACACACAGTTCACTACGGGGGAAGCAAAATACGCCGATGGCCAATATCTACGCCGATGGCAAAATGTTGGGACCGTCGGCGAACGCCCCGAGTAGGGCAGCCAAGCAAACTTGCCTACGGCCCAACTTTGTCGTCGGCGTAGGGTGGGATAAGCCAACAACAGCCGTCTGCGAAGGGATTGCAGGTGATGACGGTGTCGGCCCGTCGGCGTAGCTATTTTTCCTTTTTGCCATATTAATTCTAAAAAAATCATAACTAAATCATTCTAATTCAAAAAAAATACATATAATATATCAAAATTTGCAAAAAAATAAGATACATCTATATAAACTCAAATATTAAATATTTTTGTTGAATAAAACATAAAAATATTACATATAGTTTTGTATAACATATTTTCCATTTTCCAAGTGTCAAAAACGTTTTTGTGAAGGACCCACCAAATGAAAGTTACAAAATGGTACCACCCCATTTTTCAAAAATACTAGGCCATATTGCACGGACAATGTCCCAACTAGACTATCTTAAACCTTTCCATCCACTCCTTGTGAAAAAGAAAAATTCCAACCGAATTAGTAGGAAGTGGGTCAAATTTGAACTACAGGTACATGATCTGATACTTATGAATTTTTAGAAAAAACATTTTTAGATTCATAATATGCTATTTCATCAGAAATGCACGGCAAGTTTAGTGAGTCTCAGCCCCGAGCTACGAATCTACATGCTCACCGTTTTGATCATAGTATGAAACGGTCATAAAAAATTCAAAAACAATCCAAATAATGTAAGATCTTTGCGTGATATCATATTATGTGACATATTTACAAGGAAAATAAAAATAACAAACTTGGTATATTGATTGCATCTCAAAAAAACCTTCATAAAAATGAGCTATCATGTTCGAGATTTCATGGCTTTTAGGCCAAACGACCAATGTTATGGCTAGAATTGTGGGACAGTTTGTGATAATATACCCATATTGTGCACACATGTGCATCATGGAATGCGAACAATATTGTAAGAATAAGTTTTCATTTTCGTCATACCAAAAAGCCATTTTCCATTTTCTATGTGTTAAAAACGGGGTGTTTTGTGAAGCAACCACCAATTGAAAGCCTCAAAATGGTACCAACCTATTTTTAAAACATACTAGGCCACCTTGCATGGAGAATATCCCAATCGGACTATTTTAAACCTTTTCGTCCACCCCTCGCGAAAATGACAAATTCCTTCCGAATTAGTAGGAAGTGGGTCATATTTGAACTACAGGTACATGATCTGATGCTTATGATTTTTGGAAAAAATATTTTTAGGTTCACAATATGCTATTTCATCAGAGATGCACTACAAGTTTAGCGAGGCTTAGCCCCGAGCTAAGAATCTTCATGCCCGCCGTTTTGACCATAGTTTGAAACGGGCATAAAAATTCAAAAATGATCCAAATAATGTAAAATCTTCATGTGATGTCATATTATGTGACATAATTTACAAGTAAAAATAACAAACTTGGTATATTGATTGCATCTCAAAAAAACCTTCACGGAAATAAGGAATCATATTCGAGGTTTCATGACTTTTAGGCCAAACCACCAATTTTATGGCTAGAATCGCGGCATAGTTTTTGATAATATGCCCATATTATGCACACATGTGCATCATGGGATGGCGAACAATGTTGCACCAGGAAGTTTTTATTTTCGTCGCACCAAAAAGCCATTTTCCATTTTCCAAGTGTAAAAAATGGGGTGTTTTGTGAAGCAACCACCAAATGAAAGTTTGAAAATGGTACCACCCCATTTTTAGAAAATACTAGGCCACCTTTCATGGATAATGTCCCAACCGGGCTATCTTAAACCTTTCCATCCAGCCCACGTGAAAAAGATAAATTCTTGCTGAACTGGTAGGAAGTGGGTCAGATTTGAACTACAGGTACATGATCTAATGCTTATGATTTTCGGAAAAAATCATTTTTAGGTTTACCATATGCTATTTTATTAGAAATGTATTGCAAGTTTAGTGAGGCTTAACCCTGAGCTAAGAATCTTCATACCCGCCGTTTTGACAATAGTTTGAAACGGGCATAAAAATTCAAAAACTATCTTTACAATGTAAAATCTTCGTGTGATGTCATATTATGTGACATATTTACAAGGTAAAATAACAAACTTAGTATATTAATTGCATCTCAAAAAAATCTTCACAAAAATGAGCTATCATGTTCGAGGTTTCATCACTTTTAGGCCAAACGACCAATGTTATGGCTAGAATCGTGGTATAGTTTGTGATAATATGCTCATATTGTGCACACATGTGCATCTTGGGATGGCGAAGAATATTGCGGGAGGAAGTTTTCCTTTTTACCGCACCAAAAAGCGATTTTCTATTTACGAAGTGTCAAAAACAGGGTGTTTTGTGAAGCACCAAATGAAAGTTTCAAAATAGTATCATTCTATTTTTAAAACATACTAGACCACCTTACATGAACAAATTTCCAACCGGGGTATCTTAAACCTTTTCTACCATCCCTCGTGAAAAAGGTAAATTCATGTCGAATCAGTAGGAAAAGGGTCATATTTGAACTACATGTACATGATCAAATGCTTATGATTTTTGAAAAAATGATTTTTATGTTCACAATATTCTATGTCATTAGAGATCCACTTCAAGTTTTCCTTTTCAGCACACAAATAAGCCATTTACTTTTTTCGAGAGCCAAAAATGGGGTGTTTTGTGAATCCTGACATAGTTTCGGTTGGTCCAATGTGAAGAAAATATGATACATGATTAAAAAGATGATAGGGATGTCATATTTGAATTCCTCTCATTTTTATGATTGATTTGGATATATTATTTGTCGAATTACGATTTACAGATTTGTAGATATGAATTACTTAATATTAAATGAAATAAGGCAAAAAAATTACTTCATTTTTATTTGTATTCAAGATTATTATTACTTATTCATTGTTGTTAACTTAAATAATTGTTTGGAATGTAAAATAAATAAATACATGTAACATCTTGGTCTAATGGTTAATTGGATTAATCTGATAGTATTAACAACAAGGTCTAATTTCTTTCTTAAAAGCTCATCCGGAAGGAACGGAGAAGTTAATCATGCTGCGGCTGGAGGAGTGTTAGGATGACTGACTGATTGGGTAGTTGGACCACAAATGCAAAATTTAACTTGATATTAAGTGTAGTTAGAGTTAAGAATATCCATATAAGATTAACGAGTTAGACAATTCGGAAAAGTTGGAAATAAATTGATTTTTTATTTTTTTAAGAAAAACTAGGCCGACGGCAAAACCGTCAGCGTAGCCAAACGTCCGTTAGTCATCTAGGTGGGGCCCAAACCGTCGGCATAGCTATATATGCTGACCGCTTTCCTATGCCGACAGCAAGAGGGCTACGCCTATGGGGCAATACACCGACGGGAGCTGGCCGTCGGAGCCTGTCTTCTTTGCTATAGTGGTTGGAGAGGACCTCTATACAATTAAGATTGGCATCCATGCAAAACTCGTTTAAAAAAAATTTACCTCTATACAATTAAGATTGGCATCCATGCAAAACTCGTTTAAAAAAAATTGGATTGCGGGAAGGGAAACTTATTATCATATGGTGATCGCCTAGTCCGTATTAAAATTTTCTTACAAGTCTATCTATGTTTATGCTGTATTTTCTTGAGATTCCGGGGGGTGAGGAAAATACTTGACTTTTATAGATCTCGTTTTCTTGGAAAAGCAACAAGAGTTAGAGAAAATATAGATTGACTAGGTGGAATGTTATTTATATCAGAAAGATAGATATTTGAACTAAAAAAATATGCATCTCAATAAAAATACATTATCGGAAGTACAAGAAAATCCCATCGACTCACTTTTTTTTGGAAGGAATCAAATGGGTGAAGGATGATTTCTTTAGTAGGACATATTTTAAAGTTAGAGATGGTTAAACAATAAGGTTTGGGAAGTTGTGTGGCTAGTATATTCATCTTTAGCAAACCAATACCGATCTTTATATATTATTGTGTAAAGGAAAAATGTGGGGTGCAAATGTTTTAGCTCATGTACTATTAATTATTGGCTTCAGACGAGTACCGATTGGTAGTAAGTGGACAATATGATTATACTCTGTTGGGTGTAATATTCGTGGGACAAGTTCCGTGAGAGTTATGCCAATGAATTGTGTAGTATAATATCACTAGTAGAAAACAGACCTTTGGTCCAGGGGTATTAGCCCCGGTTTTGCTACAAACTGGGACAAATGCCCCGGTCCAACGGCTAGAACTGGCCCCAAGAGGGTGGCAAGAACTAGCCCTGGTTCGAACGGGACCTTTAGCCCCGGGTCGTGTAACAAACCGGGACTAAAGGGTTTCAGACAGGCCGGGTCGGGCGCCAGACCCTTTAGTCCTGGTTTGTTATATGTCCCGGGGCTAAAGGTGGACCTTTAGCCCCGATTCTAGACACGAACCGGGGCTAAAGGTATGGCTATATGTTCTTCCACTGCCCGAGCCACCATTCCAGCTGGTGGCTCTCCTCTCTCTCTCTCTCTCTCTCTCTCTCTCTCTCTTGCTTCAAGCTCGAGTTCATGCCCTTTTTTCCTCGAGATTTGTCTATATTTTCTGGTGCCCCATCTATCCAAAGGTTCTAAAAGGTGAGCAACTTCATCCTTTGAACTGTCATTGCTATATTAGCTCATTTCATGCTCTATCTTACAGATGGATTTGTGGATTTAGTTTGGTAGTAATTTTTGCAATGATAGCATGAGATCGATGTTTAGATTCTATCTATCTTGTATTAATGTAAGGAACTCTAAGGTAAATATCACAATATGTGGATTCTATCTATATATATCTTGTTTTGGCACATAGTCTCGAAATTTGATTTTAGAAGTACACACATGCGTGAGTTCATCATTCTAACTAGCTAGCTGGGCAAAATATCCTTCTTCGTCTACCTGCATTCATGAAACTGAAAAAATTATAACAAAGATAGGGTTAATTCACAAAAGCTTGATAAGAAGACATCACAGTACATCTTCGAGAAGCTCCTCTATGGCGAGCTCCTCGAAGATGTCTGAGGATAGGATCCTAAGACATCTTCGAGAGAAGCTTCACCGTAGTGGTGTCCCTCTAGCACAATCTTGGAGTTAATAACTTCTCTAGCTATAGATTAATACGCCGGGTAAGTAAAACAATTCACATATTAGGGAGTGCCTCTATGGCGAGCTCCCCGAAGATGTCTAAGGACAGGATCCTAAGACATCTTCGAGAAGCTCTGCCGTAGTGGTGTCCCTGCTCTCGCACACCATCTTTAGTTTATATCTTCTCTAGCTAGATCAGTATGCTGGTGGAGCTAACTAATTTAACATATTAGAGAGTGCCTCTACGGCAAGCTCCTCGAAGATGTCTGAGGACGAGGTCCTAAGACATCTTCGAGAAGCTCCGCCGTAGTGGTGTCCCTGGTCTCGCACACCATCTTGTAGTTCTTCACAAGAATGCATACCTATTTATAGATTAAGCAACACAACATAGTGTCGGGCACTGATGACATAATGTCGACACACTCACCCTGGCATAGTGCTGCCACCCACCCAAAATAGTGTCGTCATTTAATTTATTGGCTTAGTGCTGCCCACTGAGGACATAGTGTCGACATGTTGTCTCCACATCCACATTTAGTCCTGGTTGGTGCCTCCAACCGGGACTAAAGGTTCATCATATCTTTAGTACCTGTTGCTGGTTTTAATTTTGTTTTTTAGATTAGTACAAATTAATTATGATTATGCTGCCACCCACCCAAAATAGTGTCGTCATTTAATTTACTGGCTTAGTGCTGCCCACCGAGGGCATAGTGTCGACATGTTGTCTCCATATCCACATTTAGTCCCGGTTGGTGCCTACAACCGGGAATAAAGGTTCATCATATCTTTAGTCCCGGTTACTGGTTTTAATTTTGTTTTTTATATTAGTACTAATTAATTATGATTACGCTGCCACCCACCCAAAATAGTGTCCTCATTTAATTTACTGGCTTAGTGATGCCCACTGAGGACATAGTGTCGATATGTTGTCTCCACATCCACATTTAGTCTCGGTTGGTGCCTCCAACCGGGACTAAAGGTTCATCATATCTTTAGTCCCGGTTGCTGGCTTTAATTTTTTTTTACATTAGTACTAATTAATTATAATTATGTTTGCTGTACTTAATTAACTATATAATGCAGATGAGCTGGCAATGGATGTACGCTAACCGACTCTCTAGCGAGTTCATTAAAGGCGTGCATTCTTTTCTTCTTTTGGCCGAGGCAAACAAGCGGAATGGTTTTTATGTCTTGTCCATGTGGTGTCTATCGGAACCATAAGGAATACTCTTCCTCAAGAGTCCTTCACAGCCACCTGTTTCGGTCCAGTCTCATGACCGACTATAATTGTTGGACCAAGCACGGAGAAAGAGGGGTTATGATAGAAGACAACGGAGAAGAAGAGAATGACAATGACTACCCTGAATACGATGGTACTACAATGGAAGACATTGATGAAGAAAAAGATGAAGAACGGGCATCAGATCTGGCCGATGATGATCTTAGTCGGGCCATTGCTGATGCCCAGGAAGAATGCGTAACTGAAAGGGAGAGGTTGAAGTTCAAGAAGATGTTAGAGGATCACAACAAATTGTAGTACCCATATTGTGAAGATGGGCACAAAAAACTGGGTAGCACACTTGAATTGCTGCAATGGAAGGCAGAGAACGGTGTGACTGACAAAGGATTTGAAAAGTTGCTGAAAATAATGAAGAAGTTGCTTCCAAAGGATAACGAACTGCCCGCCAGTACCTACGAAGCAAAGAAGGTTGTCTGCCCTCTAGGATTAGAGGTGCAGAAGATACATGCATGCATTAATGACTGCATCCTCCACCACGGCGAGGAGTATGAGAAGTTGAATGCATGCCCAGTATGCACTGCATTGCGGTATAAGATAAGACGAGATGACCCTGGTGATGTTGAGGGCAAGCGCCGCATGAAGAGGGTTCCTGCCAAGGTGATGTGGTATGCTCCTATAATACCACGGTTGAAACGTTTATTCAGGAACAAAGAGCATGCCAAGTTGTTGCGATGGCACATGGAAGACCGTAAGAAAGACGAGATGTTGAGACACCCCGCGGATGGGTCGAAGTGGAGAATTGTCGTTTTGTTCCGCACACGAACATCCTAAGAAAGAAAGGTAAGCATTTCAATGGTGAGGCAGACATCCGGTGTAAGCCTATCCGCCATACTGGTGATGATGTATTTGATATGGTGAAGGATTTAAAAGTAATCTTTGGAAAGGGTCCTGGTAGACAATCTGTTCCGAAGGACGATGTCGGACATGCACCCATATGGAAAAAAATCTAAATTTTGGGAGCTACCCTATTGGAAAGTCCTAGAGGTCCGCTCTGCAATTGAAGTGATGCACGTGACGAAGAATCTTTGCGTGACGCTGCTAGGCTTCTTGGGCGTGTATGGGAAGAGCAAAGATACACCTGAAGCACGGCAGGACCAACAACGTATAAAAGACCGAGACGACATGCATCCAGAGCTGTTTGAAGGTACTGCTAGCTACGCTCTTACCAAAGAAGAGAAGGAAATCTTTTTCGACATGCATCCCGTTTGGTTTCTCGTCGAACATAAAGGGAATAATAAATATGGCAGAGAAAAAAATTTCAAAACCTAAAGTCTCATGACTGCCATGTGCTTATGACCCAGCTGCTTCCGATTGCATTGAGGGGACTCCTGCCGAAAAATGTTCGAGTACCCATTGTGAAGCTATGTGTGTTTCTCAATGCAATTTCTCAGAAGGTAATCAGTCTAGATAGTCTACCAAGGTTACAGAAAGATGTGGTCCAATGTCTTCTCAGCTTCGAGTTGGTGTTCCCACCATCCTTCTTCAATATTATGACTCACCTCCTAGTTCACCTAGTCGACGAGATTAACATTCTTGGTCCTGTATTTCTACACAGTATGTTAACCTTTGAGAGGTTCATGGGAGTGTTAAAGAAATATGTTCATAACCGTGCTAGGCCAGAAGGAAGCATCTCAAAGGGATATGGAACAGAGATGGTCATTGAGTTTTGTGTTAACTTTATTCCTGACCTTAAGCCCATCGGTGTTCCTGAAACACGGCATGAGGGTAGACTTAGTGGAAAAGGCACGCTAGGAAAGAAAGCAAGGATATGTATGGACGGACATTCTCTCACTAAAGCACACTCCACAGTTCTGCAAAGTTCCACCTTGGTGGCTCTGAATATCGAGGAACACAAGAATATTGTACACTCCAACAACCCAAGGAAGCCTGGCTCCTGGATTAGAGATGAACATATGAGGACTTTCGGTAGTTGGTTGCAGACACATCTCATGAATGACATAAATGTTGGAGAGCATTTGTACTTGTTGGCCAGGTCACCATCTTCGACTATATTGACTTTCCAAGGGTACGAGATAAATGGGAATACATTTTACACGATCGCCCAAGATAAAAAGAGCACCAATCAAAACAGTGGTGTCCGATTTGATGCAACAGACGAGAATGGGCAAAAGGATACATATTATGGTTACATAGAGGAGATATGGGAACTTGACTATGGACCTTTTTTAAGGTTCCTTTGTTTTGGTGCAAATGGGTCAAGCTGACAGGAGGCGGGGTTGAGGTAGACAAGAAATACGGAATGACAACACTGGATCTCAACAACCTTGCGTATAGAAATGAACCATTTGTCCTAGCCAATGATGCGGCTTAGGTTTTTTATGTGAAGGACATGTCTACCAAACCGAGAAAAAGGAAAGATAAGCAAAAGAATACAGCATCCAATGAGCCAAAGTGCCACATAGTTCTTTCAGGAAAAAGAAACATCGTGGGGGTGGAGGATAAGACAGACATGTCAGAAGATTATGATAAGTTTCATGAAATTCCGCCCTTCGCTGTGAAGGATGACCAAAGCATCCCGTTAAGTAAGCAAGATGCTCCATGGTTACGGATTAGAAAAAAACCCTAACATGTGTGATGGTGATGTACAATATTATTAAACCTTTATTTTTAATGATCTTCTTATATGTATATGGATATGAACTATCTCGACCTCAATAGGTAGTATTGCAACTTGTTGTGGCCAGGCATTTATTAATATTAAAATGTAAAAATTAGTCATAATCGTATCTAACCCTGTAGTACACAGCTTCAGGGTCATCTTCGGAATCGTCATCGTCATCGTCGTTGCTCATAGCACGTGGATGGATCCTCAGCCCTTCCTCGTAGCACGCGGATGGATCCTCCGGCCTCGGATTCACGACGCACGGGGGCTGCCGAATGATGACCCAAGTACACCCTAGGCATTCACCACCACCATCATTCTTGTGGCTATGCGGCTGGTGAAAGTGCGGGTACCTCAGGCGAGGATGGTCTCCCATGGCGACGTAGCGCATCACGCCAGCGATAGTCCGGTTCGCCCACCACAGGCGGTGACCAGCCTCGCTGTGGTTCACTGGGGGCGGGCCGTCACCCTCGTACCTGGCGAGCTCCCTTTCCTGTCGATTTGTGAAGAAGGTATTCCAGGTGTCGAGGTTGTCGAGATCCCAATGGGGATCCATCCGCTGCTCCGGTGTGAGCTGGAGGTAGAAGTGGTTCGTGATGGCCGCCTGGCGGGCCGAACCTTGAGGCACAGGAGGAACATGAACCCCTCCAGCGCTCAGCATCCAGCAAGCGGGCAGCCGGTACCCCGACGGGCATGGGTAGCTGGAGACGCACAATGCCTCGGTCTCCTCGAGCGTTAGAAAGGCCTAGTAAGCGGTGTCCATTGTTGTGAGAGAGAAGGTGTTGATGTGTGGATGGACATGGCGGTCGGCCTAGATATAGAGGGACATGGCGGGAGAACATGGCGGGAAGCGAGGGAAATGGCGGGAGAACATGGCGGGAAGCGGGGGAAATGGCGGGAAAACAAGGCGGGAAGCGGGGGAAATGGCGGGAAAACATGGTGGGAAGCGGGGGAAATGGCGGGAAAATATGTTTTAGTCCTAGTTACTAGTTTTAGTAATAAATATTATATTTCTAATGAGTCTATTATTTTTTGTGAATATTTTGGTATATTATATGTATTTTTATGTTTTTAAATAATAAACTATATTTTTCCAACATTTGTACTAAATATAATACTTGTTAAACAATAGATAATTTCATTTAAGTTGTATAATAAAGTATGATAATAGATTTAAATTATAGATCTTCTTTTTCTGAAAATTTTGATATATAATACATAATTTTCTGAAAACTATAAACCATTTTTTGTTTTGGCGCCAAAAATAACCTTTAGGGTTGTGGCGCGCGGGAAGAGCGGCGGGCGAAAACACCTTTAGCCCCAGGTTCTAATACAAACCGGGGCTATTTAGCCCCGGTTTGCATTACAACCCGGGGCTAATGGGGGTGGTATAAATAGCCCACCTGTCGGGGGGATGATCCCCAGGTACCCAAACCGGACAAGAAACCAGGTAGTCGGATCGCGTCCGGCTGACCAGATGCAGCCGGACAGGGACAGGCCGGCTATCACCCGGTAGCCGGATCAGGAAGAGACAGCCGGATACCGCGACGTAGCCGGACCCAATCAGTGAGACAGGACGACGTGCGTATCAGTGCACGGTACGCCCTGTTCAATGACAAGACTGGCAACCCCCGGCCATACCGAAGACTTTGCGAGGATGACGCAGGAACAGTGGCCTGTGCGGACGATGGGCTCACACGGCGTCCACTGTGCGTACGACATCCATACCGCCCGTACTCCGATAAGACATACCATACCGGACACTGTGGATGACCAGCCGGCTGGGGCCCGCGTGTGGGGCCCGCCAGTCGGATTGGCCAGGGAGACCGTTGCCTCTCTGCCTATATAAGGAGAGGCAAGGCCTCAGTAGAAAGGGTTGGTGATATAGCATTTAAGGCAGTAGATAGCACATACAGCTCGAGGAGCACTTGTAGTTGGTGTATCCCACATAGTCAGATCCGGCAAGAGTAGGGGCTTTACCTCACCACGAGGGCCCCGAACCAGGGTAGTTCTTGCGTCCCGCTACGCTCGCTTGTATCCAATCTCGCCTGTGGACGCCGTCGATAGCTTCCGTGCTAGTCCCCACACCTCTATCTAACCTCTACAGGTACTGCCGTTCCCAATACAACGACAGTTGGCGCCCACCGGGGCTGGTGCTCACGCTTGGCAAGTTCAACTGCGTCATCGACAACGCCTCCTGCTTCGCCGGAACCTCCTTCCCGGCGAACGGCACCGTCCTGCTATTCAGCGATCTCCCCGTCTACGTCGCCATCGTCCCAGAGCATTTCCCTAGGGAAATCGTCTCTGTCGCGGAGCTGCCGTGCTCAGGCGGCAGCGCCTCCGCCGCATCCCACGGCGTGGAGGTCATGATGGCCGGTTCCAGCTCCCATCCCCGCCAGCC
Organism: Avena eriantha; assembly: GCA_910589775.1. Classification (NCBI taxonomy): domain Eukaryota; kingdom Viridiplantae; phylum Streptophyta; class Magnoliopsida; order Poales; family Poaceae; genus Avena; species Avena eriantha. The sequence continues at coordinate 492,169,931 of OU342740.1, forward strand.
GCGGGAGTGAGGCGCGGACGAGGTAGTAACTTCCGCTCCCCCGCAGCCTTGGAACCTGGTGGAGGATGCCATTGATCGGCTCCTAACGCCGGTTAACCTCGGGGATAACCCGGAGGAAGCGGAGGCCAACTTCACCATGGAGAGACAGATCCTCCTCCAGGAGGCCATGGAGCTGGTGGCAGCCCGCAAGCAACTCGAGATCACCCGGTGCGAGTACGACCGCGCGCACGGCCTTACTCCGGCTACCGCAGAGCCGAGCCGGCGCGGCCAGGTACGGTTTCGGGGCGGTGAGCTGGGCGGTAGAATGGAAAAGGACGGGGAGCCGGACATGCCTGCCCTCACACGGCCCACCTACAGCACACCCATCAAGAACCTGCGCGCGGCGCGAGCCGCGGCAGAGGAACTACCCAGCCTGGAGGGCGAGGAGCGGGCCCGCCAGCCCGCTCGCGTGCAGGAGCTCCTCCGCATCGCGGACGAGCAGGCCGGCGCCAACCGGCAGATGCAGGAAGACCTTAGCTACTCTAGGGGGAGCAAGCTACCTGCCAATAGCAGGGGCGCGCCGCGCGACACCTAGTAGGCGTCCTCCCCTCAGCCGCCCAGGGCTCGCAGCAGGCGTCGCAGCTCCGGCAACAGGGGCCAGCCGCGCCAGGAGCAGACGGTGAACAGCAACCCGCCACCTCCCCCCTGCCAGCCGGAGCGCCCAGACTAGTCGGTTCCCGTCTCTCGGGCCTGGTGGGAGCACCCAACCTGGATTGTCCGGATGCCTGCGACCGCATCGAGCTCCTCGCTCAAGCCCGCATCACGAAAGAGGAAGATTCGACCGGCCCGGTTTGTTTTGGACCCCGCATCCGGAACAAGCCGTTTCCAGATAAATTCTCCCTGCCCAGGGACACCCCCAAGTACGACAACAACATGAAGCCGGAGGACTGGTTGACCGACTACGCTACGGCAGTCGGCATCGCCCACGGGAACAAGCGCACAGCCGTGCGCTACGTCCCCCTCATGCTAACCGGGTCGGCAAGGACATGGCTCAATAGCCTTGCGCCCAACAGCATCAACGCTTGGCCTGACTTCGAGAAGGTATTCGTCCGCAACTTCAACGGCACGTACAAACGTCCAGGGCGCCCGCGCGACCTGGCCTTGTGCGTCCAGGGCGATCGCGGGACCGACCGCGAGTACCTCACCAAGTGGACGGAGCTGCGCAATACTTGCGAGGGCATCCTGGAGAGCCAAGCCATCAGTTTCTTCATCGAAGGTTGCCGAGAGGGCACCATGCTTCGCCACCGGCTACTGTGTGACGAGCCGAAAACCATGGCGGAGCTCATGACGGTTGTGGACCAGTGCGCCACGGCGGATGCCGCCATGAAGAAGCCCCTCCGAGTAAACGCGGACGGGCGTCCGACTCCCACGGAGCCGGCTCGCGACCGACCAAGCAACCCGGTAGGAGAAGCCGGATCCTCCAGACGCCACGGCAACGACAATCGGTTCCATGGGGACTGCCAGGCTGGACAACAGAAGTCTCGCTACCACGCGCGGCAGGTCAACGTTGTGGAGGGCGCGCCAGACGCACCGACTAATGAGGCAAGAAGGCAGAAGCCACGGCTCACCTTCGACCAGATGTTTGACGGCCCGTGCAAGTGGCATAGCGGTCCCTTCAAACCGGCTACTCACACTACCCGGAACTACAGCTGGACCCGCCAGCTAAAGGACCAGGGCAACCAGCCTCGTTTTCCCCCTCCCCCACCGGGTGGACCTCCACCACCGGCTAGGGGAGCCGGTAATGATGGTAACGGCGGCAACGGCGGCAACAACAACAACGGCTACCCCCAGCCGCACGCCGCCTACCACATCTTCGAGACGGAGCAGGACGACAAGCACAGCCACAGGCGACGCTCCAAGGAGGTCAATGCCATCGTCTCTCCGGTCCCCTAGTACCTGAACTAGTCGGAAACCCCCATCACCTGGAGCCGGGCGGATCAGCCTGAGAATCTGCCGACTCCCGGGGGCTACGCCATGGTGCTCGACCCTCTCATCGTCTCCAACGCGTGCACCTGCCAATTCTCACGCGTCCTCATCGACGGAGGCAGCAGCCTCAACCTCCTCTACCAGTCCTCGCTGGAGAAGCTGGGCATTCGCGAAAGTGACCTGCGCCTGACTACCACGACGTTCCATGGTGTATTGCCGGGGCTAGCCTGCGCCCCGCTAGGGAAAATCCAGCTGGGCGTCATCTTCAGAACCGAGGAGAACTTCCGCCGCGAACCAATCTGGTTCGAGGTGGTAAATCTGACGAGCTCCTACCATGCTCTCCTCGGGCGCCCCGCCCTCGCCAAGTTCATGGCCATCCCCCACTACGCAAGCTCAAGACGAAGATGCTAGGACCCCACGGCGTGATCACCGTCGCCGGATGCTTCAGGCGGCCGATGGAGTGCGCCTCAGCCGGTTCCAAACTGGCAGAGGCCCTCATCATAGCCGAAGAAAAACGCGTGATCATGCGCAATGTGGCCATGGCCCAGCGGGACATTCCGGCTAGCAGCAAACCGGCTGGAGAAGGAGCTTTCCAGCCGGCAAAAGAGACAAAGAGAATCCTGCTCGACCCCTCCGATCCGACTAAGTTCGTCACCATTGGTGCCAACTTGGACAGCAAATAGGAAGGTGTGCTCGTCGACTTCCTCCGTGAGAATCGAGACATCTTCGCATGGTCCCCCAAGGACATGCCGGGTGTGCCGAGGGAGTTCGCCGAGCACTCACTTCATGTGCGTCCGGATGCCAAGCCGGTCAAGCAACCTCTGCGCCGGTTCACAGAGGAGAAGAGAAAGATAATCGGTGACGAGATCACCCGACTCCTTGCAGCTGGGTTCATCATGGAAGTGTACCACCCGGAATGGTTGGTGAACCCAGTCTTGGTGCTGAAGAAGAACAAGACCTGGCGCATGTGTATCGACTACACCAGCCTAAACAAGGCGTGCCCGAAAGACCCCTTCGCCTTGCCCCGTATCGATCAAGTCATCGATTCCACGGCCGGCTGTGATTTGTTGTCTTTTCTAGATTGCTATTCCGGGTACAATCAGATCCGGCTAAACACGGCTGATCAGATTAAGACATCATTTATCACCCCCTACGTGGCTTTCTGCTATGTAACCATGCCTTTCGGCCTAAAGAACGCAGGCGCCACCTATCAGCAATGTATGCAGAAATGCTTGCACTCGCAGATAGGCCGAAATGTACACGCTTACGTGGATGACGTGGTCATCAAGACCAAGGAGAAGCGCACCCTCCTCGAGGATCTGGGAGAAACATTAGGCAACCTCCGCCAGTACCGCATGAAGCTGAACCCGGAAAAGTGCGTCTTTAGGGTGCCGTCTGGCCAGCTCCTCGGTTTCCTCATTTCTCAGCGAGGTATCGTGGCGAATCCGGAGAAGATCGCGGCCATCGAGAGGATGTAGCCGCCCAAGAACCTGCTTGGGGTCCAAAAGTTCACAGGATGCCTGGCTTCCCTCAGTCGCTTCGTCAGCCGGCTGGGGGAGAAGGCACTCCCGTTGTACCAGCTGATGAAGAAGACGAACAAGTTCTCCTGGACTTCGCAAGACGACACCGCGTTTCACGACCTCAAGTGCATGCTATCCACATCACCAGTTCTAGCCACGCCGGCTAGCAAGGAGCCGATGTTGCTCTATATAGCAGCCATCAGCCAGGGGGTCAGCATCGTCCTGGTGGTGGAGCGCCCCGAGGAAGGCAAGGCTCAGCCGGTTTAGAGACCCGTCTACTACCTCAGCGAGGTTCTCTCCCTCTCCAAGCAGAACTACCCCCACTACCAGAAGATGGCTACGGCGTGTACCTGGCATGCAAGAAGCTCAAGCACTACTTCCAGGAGCACCCGATTAAGGTCGTGTGCACTGCACCCCTTTCGGAAATCATCGGCAATAAGGACGCCACTGGCCGAGTCGCCAAGTGGGCCATCGAGCTTGCCACCTACTCCATCCAGTACGAGCCCTGGCTCATGATCAAGTCGCATGCGTTGGCGGACTTCCTCGTCGACTGGGCCGAGACCCAGTATCTCCCACCGGTTCCGGATTCGGACCACTGGCGGATGCACTTCGACGGGTCAAACATGCTCGGGGGCTTGGGAGCCGGCATGGTGCTCACCTCGCCCAAAGGAGACCGGCTGGAGTACGTGCTACAGATCCACTTCAAGGCCTCCAACAACGTAGCCGAATACTAGGCACTAGCACACGGGCTCCGGCTGGCCAAGGAGATCGGTGTCAACCGGATCCTGTGATTCGGACTTGGTGGTGCAGCAGGTGTCTGAAGAATGGGACGCCAGAGATGCAAACATGGCTCTCTACCGATTCCACATCCAGAAGCTCAGCGCCTCCATCGACGGGTGCGAATTTCACCACGTCCCCTGCATCAACAACGAGGCAGCCGATGCGCTCTCCAAGCTCGGATCCACCAGGCATGCTATCCCACCAGGGGTCTCCTTGGAGCACCTGCGCAAGCCATCCATCAACCCGTCAGCAGAATCAGACTCCATTGTCTGGGCAGGAAGCGTTCCGGCTGACGGAACGGCAGAAGCGGAGCTGGCAGAACCACCAAAGAAGAAGACCCGCACCAATTCCGGCCAGGCAGTGCCTTCCGGCTCGCAAGACCCGGGGGCTGCCGGCTCGCCTAGTGGCTCGGGGCTGCCGTCCCGGGTATGCCACCCGAACGACGCCCCGACATCCGTCAGCCAGAGGGCAGGGGTGTCCTCGTCATTCGGGAAGTGCCATCCTGGGCACAGCCTTTCATGAGCTACATCGCCAATAGAGAACTCCCGGACGACGAGGTGGAGGCCAGGCAAATCCGGCGCCACGCGCACACGTACACCATCATAAACGGCGAGCTGTACAAGCGCAGCGTATTCGGTATCTTCCGAAGATGTGTTGATGTGGACACGGGCTACCGGCTACTCAAGGATATCCACCAGGGCGAGTGCGGGCACCACGTTTCGTCAAGGGCGATAGTCACCAAGGCATTCCGCCATGGTTTCTATTGGCCCACCGCCCTCGAGGACACTGAGCAGCTGGTCCGCACATGCAATGGGTGCCAACGCTTCAGGCAGCTCATTCACATGCCAACTTCGGTACTCAAGACCATACCGATCACCTGGCCTTTCGCGGTTTGGGGCCTCGACATGGTCGGTCCTTTCAAGCGAGCACGCGCGGGCATGACCCACCTACTGGTAGCGGTGGACAAGTTCACAAAGTGGATCGAGGCCAAGCCTATCTAGAAGCTGGATGGAGCGACGGTTGTTACCTTCTTCACCGACATCATCAACCGCTTCGGCTACCCCAACAGCATCATCACCGACAACGGCACGAACTTCGCCAAGGGGGCCTTCGCCAGGTTTTGCAGCAACATGGGCATCCGACTGGACCTTGCCTCCGTCGCGCACCCGCAATCCAACGGGCAAGTCGAAAGAGCAAACTTCTTGGTGCTAGCCGGCATCAAGCCACGCCTCATCGATTCGTTAGAGCGGTCACCCGGATGTTGGATCGAAGAACTTCCGGCTGTGTTGTGGAGCCTCCGCACCACGCTGAATAGGTCAACCGGCTACACGCCATTCTTCCTGGTCTACGGATCGGAAGATGTCCTCTCCGCGGACATCGAGTTCGACTCCCCTCGCAAGCTACTGTACGACGAAAAAGCCAACATGGAGGCGCGGGAGGACGGAGTGGACCTCCTGGAGGAGGCCTGCGAGCTGGCCCTCTCCAGATCAGCCCTGTACCAGCAGCGACTACGTCGCTACCATTCAAGCCGGATCCGCCCAGTCGCATTCCGCGAGGGCGACCTGGTTCTCCGGCTGGTGTAAGACACGAAGGGAATGCCCAAGCTATCACCACCCTGGGAGGGCCCCTTCATCATCAGTCGGGCGCTCCCCAATGAGTCCTACTACCTCATCGACGCGCAGCAGCCGCGCAAGAACAAGATGGACAAATCAGATGAGGAGACCGAGCGTCCCTGGAACGCGGCCCTATTGCGCCCGTTTTACACCTAGTCGCCAGGCAGTGTATGTATCCCGAAAACCCCATGAATGAAAATGCGGACCCCCACGAGAATCTCGGGGGCTCCTTACTAGAAATGTGTGTGCTCCTGTTTTCCGGTTCAAATTTTTCGGCTCCGGCAACCCCTACCAGGGGGCTCGCCGGCTGGCCCGGCCTGCTAAGGCAACAAACCATCTGAGTAGTGTGGGATGATGTCAGAGGCCCACTCTTCGTCTCAGCTACAGACCGCAACCCGGCCGTCCGGCTAGCAAGAGCAAAAGCCCGAGGCATCCCACACGAAAAACGGGGAGGAGACGCAGCAGACCGGGCGTCCCGGCCCTGCGACTGATTCGAACCAATCCAGCTGCTAAGCCATTAGTACCGTGTGCAATGTACTGTCAGCTCCCTTCGAAAACATCAGAGCACACGGGAAAGCGACTAAGTGTCTAGAAAGGGACATGCCAGTTTTCGAAAAAACAAGCCGTTTTCTGGCTACAATTTGACAGACTAACCTACTAACCTATGTGGAAATGTGTGTATGTGTATGTACATCCTTGTCCGACTACCTCGAGTCGGAATTCAGGAGAAGGAAAGAAGATTCGAAGTCCTTGCCTTCCTCAAGCACTCCAAATCTCAGGGGCTACACCCACTGGGTGCGCTCGCGCGCCCCTAGTGGAACCTGGTAGTCCCTGACCGGCTAAGGGTGTTTAGCTGGCCGATTCGGAGCCCAGGTGAGGGCAAGGGAAGGAGCAAGGAAAAATAAGGAAGATTCGAAGCACCTGGCTACGCCAGCAACTCCGAATCTCGGGGGCTACACCCAGTGGGTGCGCTAGCGCGCCCCCACTGGAGGTGTAGTTCGTCCGGCTAAGAGTGTGTAGTCGAACGAGGTTAGCCAGGCGGAGCAAGCCGGCAAGATATCAAAAGGAAACTCAACGTGCAAGTTAAGGGAGACTCAAGAATTTCAACGTTAACAAACAAAAGGGAGACGAAGCTCCCATAAGTTACCCGGCATCAAAGACAGCCGGTACAAATAGACAAGGTTCGTGAACATGTAAGACAAGACAAATACACCCGGCATCCTGGGGCAATAACTAGATGGCAGGACCCTTGCCGTGAGGGGGATCTTGGCGGGCAGAAGCATCGGGCGGAGGAGGAGGCACAGAGCTTGATCCGGTTCCAGTGCCTGCGGGCGGTGGCATCGGGCCCTCCACGTCGGGAGTACCGACGGACTCCGAGTCGGTGAGCGCTTCGTCGGGATCCACGTAGTCGGCAATCTTGATGGCAGATCCATGGAGCTCCGGATGGGCTTGGCGGATGGCGGCAAGATCGGCTCTGGCACGGAAGCCACCATTGATCTTCTCGACACGGGCATCCTTGTACCAGGAGAGCATGAGGGCAAGAGCCATCTCCGCTCCGGCCTGCGCCACCAACTCCCGCAGCCGGTCCATCGCAGCCGGCACTTCTCCCACCTTCGCGGCCAACTACGCCATCGTCTCCGGAACCGAAGCTTCCGACCACGTGAAGGAGAAGACGTATAGCGCCGCTTGACGAAGCTTGGCGGCCTCTTCGCCAAGAAGGACGACGAGCTCCTGCGCTGTCGGCTGCGCTCCCGGCCAGTTCTATGCCGGGGTAAAAGGCTGTCAGAAAAAAGGGTCAGATCTGGCTACCGGATCCGGAAAGAAAGGAAGACGGGAAAAGGAACTCACCCTTGGCAGGGTGGCCGACCTGCATTAGCTCCTCCACCAGGACCTTCTCCTTCGCCGCCAGCAGTTTGATCTCCTTCTTTTGGTCCTTGTTCTGGGCCTCGAGAAGGGTGAATGCTTCGGCCCGGCTAGCGAGCGAGGCGTCGCGCTCCTGATGGTGGCCTCCAGACCATCTACCCTCGCGTGCCAATCCTTGTTCTGCAACCGCAGAGTGGAATTGGACTTGCTCAGCCGGTCGTTCGCTTTCTTCAAGCGATCGATCTCACGCTGAGCACACACGAGGATGGCTGCAGAAATTCCGGCCATCAGTAAAAAAAAGCAAGCCAAGAGAAGTGAACTTACTCTGGGAAGTCCTGTGGGTGGCAGCAAGCTTCTGCTCCAACGTCCGGTTCCCGCCGGCTGCGGCCTCCAGCAGCCGGATCTCCTTCACCGCCAGCTCGAGCGTGGCGGCAAGGTCCGACAGCGAGGAGGCAGAGGAAGCATCGTCGTCCACGGCGTTGACGGCCAAGGACTCGTTCGCTGCGACCACCGCCGTTCGCCATTCCTCCCCAGGCTCCTCGTCGGAGTTGTCATCGCCAACAACGACGAGTTCCTTGCCGGTAGCCCCCTGCGCGCCTGCGGAGGAGCCTTCCGGCTGGGAGGGCTCCGCTTCCGGTTGGGCGGGGGCGGTCGGCTCAGCTCGAGGGGGGGGCGAGGGCTGCGCCTCAGAAGAAGGAGGGGCGCCGGTTGTGGCAGCCGGGGCACGGGGCGGCGACCCAGCCGACGCTCGTGCCGAGCTCGCGGCTCCGAAAGAGACCAGCGTGCTAAAGAGATGGAGGAGAAGGCAAAGGCAAAATAAACCAAAGTCAGAAAAAGAAGAAAAAAGGGCGAGCAGACGAAAGGCGCCAAAAGAAAAAGGGGGGAGAAAGAACGTACCCCGGCACAACTGGGGGGCGGCCCCTTCTTCCGGCCAAGACAGCTTGGCGGCAGGGCGCCGGACCGACTCCTGTTGGGAGCCGGTTCCTCCGTCGCAGGCTGGCGGGAGCCGGAACGACTGGAGCCGCTCCCGCCTGCCTCGCCGTCCGTCGCGGAGCACATCGCCGGGTCCACGGTCGGCGCGGCCTCTTCCTCCTCGTGCACCTCCGCGTGCGGGTCGGCAGCCGGCTCGTCATTCCGGCTGGGGAAGGCATCGTCGTCCCCGTCCGATTCCTCGCCCGACCACCAAGCGCGCGGCTCGGGCAAGTCAGGCATGAATACCTCGAGGGGAGCCTCGCCCTCCCCACGAAGGATGCAAGCGAAGATCTGCCGAATACAAGAAGTCAGTCAGACAGAATAGGGCAACAACACAGAAAGAGCAAATGAAGTTTCTGGCTATAGCAATTTACCCGAGGTGCACGGTTCTCCCGGTTGTAGGGCGCCAGACTGAACTTCCAGTTCTCCGGCAGCCGCTCCTTGGTGATCGTCCACACCCACTCCTTCAAGTTGTGGTGGCGGGGATCGCGGCGCGACAACCGGGCCGGGTCCAGCCGGCCAGAGTAATAGCACATCTTGTGCGCCCGCTGCTGCATCGGTATCATCAGCCGGGACATCCAGCTAAGAGTGATGTCCAGGCCGGTTAGCCGGCAGGTGATGAGGGAGCGCATGCGCTGCAGCATCGCGTCCATCTCTGCCTTATTGCCGTGGAACTTCAAGTCCCAGTTCTGCCGGCTGGACTCGACGTCTTGGAAGGCCGGAAGATTTATCCGGTCGACGTTGGTGATGTTCTTGACGTAGAAGTACGTCTGCTGCCATAGCCGTACCATGTCCTGAAGCAAGAACTTGGGGTAGCCGGATTGGGAGCGGGAGTAGATGGAGGCGCCGCCGCAGATGACTAGCAGCCCCTCGTGTACTGCACCTGCGGCCAGACTCGGAAGAGCCGGCAGAAGAGCCCGAGATCCGTCTGGATCCTGAGATAGCTCTCGCAGAATGCCATGAAGTGCGCCAGCGTCCCGATGGCGTTGGCGCCGAGGTGGTGAATACGGAGGTCAAAGAAGGCGAGAAACGTCAGGAGGAAGGGATGCACCGGAAGGGCGAACTCGCGCGCCAGATGGGAGAGGAAGATGACGTGCTCCCCCTCCGCCGGGTGCGGCGACACCTCCCCCGCTACCTCCGACGACGACGGGAGAACGCGGGTGGCGCGGTACTTTTTGATGTGGTCCTCAATGACGGAGTAGCAAGCCCCGCGGTCCGCGGCCATCTCTGGCTGACAGGGGGGAACGGCGATGGAAGTCTGGCGGTGGCCCGTAGAGACGGCGATAACGAGCGGGCGGCGCAACAGGCTACGACGCAGAAGGCAAGGGCGCAGGAGCAGAAGTGCGCGAGGGAGAAGGAGACTGCGGCGGAGGAGCGAAGGAAAGGAACTGCCTCCCCCGCGGCATCCCTTTAAAGGGGCCGGAAGGGCAACCGTCAATGGAGCCACGTGGTACGCATCCGGACGGCCCTCACCCCAACCACCACCCAAGATCCGGTGTGCCGAAGTAGGATGCGCAGAAGATCCCGAAGCAGGAATCGAAGCGCCGGACAGCGGTTTCCCGAGGCGACGTGCGACGGGACGTTACGCTGCCCGCCGCAGAGCAATGATGGCGCCTGCGCGCGTGGCCGGCGTCAGCACTGACGTCACGGGTAGCGCAACCGCCAAGCACAACCGGACACAAATTCAAAAACAAGAAGGAGCGCGCGCACATTTCGCCTAAGGGCGGAATCCACACGTGCTCGGAGGCTAGTGTCGGGGGGATGATCCCCAGGTACCCAAACCGGACCAGAAACCAGGTAGTCAGATCGCGTCCGGCTGACCAGATGCAGCCGGACAGGGTAAGACAGGCCGGCTATCACCCGGTAGCCGGATCAGGAAGAGACAACCGTATACGACGACGTAGCCGGACCCAATCAGTGAGACAGGACGATGGGCTCACACGGCGTCCACTGTGCGTACGACATCCATACCGCCCGTACTCCGATAAGACATACCATACCGGACACTGTGGATGACCAGCCGGCTAGGGCCCGCGTGTGGGGCCCGCTAGTCGGATTGGCCAGGGAGACCGTTGCCTCTCTGCCTATATAAGGAGAGGCAAGGCCTCAGTAGAAAGGGTTAGTGATATAGCATTTAAGGCAGTAAATAGCACATACAGCTCGAGGAGCACTTGTAGTTGGTGTATCCCACATATTCAGATCCGGCAGGAGTAGGGGCTTTACCTCACCACGAGGGCCCCGAACTTGGGTACTTCTTGCATCCCGCTACGCTCGCTTGTATCCAATCTCGCCTGCGGACGCCGTCGATAGCTTCCCTGCTAGTCCCCACACCTCTATCTAACCTCTACAGGTACTGCCGTTCCCAATACAACGACACCACACCACCCCGGGTCATGGCACGACACGGACAGCCCTAGATTATCTTCCGCAGAGCATCGCGCGCCCACGCTGTCCGCCGCGCCGCCGCCCGCGTCCGTGAGAAAAGCCCCGCGCCGCCACGCGCAGAGCCGCTGCGTCGCACTGCCCCGCGCCGCCCCGCCTCGCCGTCTTCAGGTGATCACCGTTAGTATTGGTTAATTAGGGTTAGTTTTGGTTAGTAGTAGTGTTAGTGTTTGTAAATTAGTAGTATTAGTATTTTGGTTAGTGTTAGTTAGTAGTATTATTATTTTAGTTAGTTTTAATTAGTAGTGTTAGTATTTTAGTTAGTGTTAATTGTATTAGTATTTAGTTAGTGTTAGTGTTAGTGTTATTAGTAGTATTAGTATTTATTTAGTGTTAGTGTTAGTGTTATTAGTAGTATTAATATTTGTTACTGTTAGTGTTAGTGTTAGTGTTATTTGTAGTATTAGTATTTAGTTAGTGTTAGTGTTAGTGTTAGTGTTAGTGTTAGTGTTAGTGTTAGTGTTAGTGTTATTAGTAGTATTAGTATTTAGTTAGTGTTAGTGTTATTCGTAGTATTAGTATTTTTTTAGTGTTAGTGTTAGTGTTAGTAGTATTAGTATTTAGATAGTATTAGTAGTATTAGTATTTTGGTTAGTTAGTGTTAGTACTATTAGTTTTTAGTTGTGTTAGTAGTATTAGTATTTTGGTTAGTTAGTGTTAGTAGTATTATTATTTTGGTTAGTTAGTGTTAGTAGTAGTAGTATTTTGTTAATTAGGTTTAGTTTAGTTAGTGTTCGGTTTAGGGTTAGTGTTATTAGGGTAATACTTAGTGATTTAGTTACTGTTTATGTTTTATGATTGTTTATTGCTATTATTTAGTTATGTCGCGTCCACCTCGTCCGAGCCTACTGGACTCCGTCGGGGATGTCCGAGTCTGGGCTCCGCCGGGTTGGCACTGGGAGGTGCTACCTGTCGGAACTCGTACCTTAGGGAGGAATATGGGTATCATCGTCTACTCGGAGCTTCTTTGGTGGCGTCCACGAGGTCCAGGAGCGGTGCGGAGGGAGCCAACCCCCAAGGAGGTGGTACGTCGTCGTATCAGGGAGGAGGACGAGCATGTATGCCGATACATGTATTTTTTGGAGACTAGGTTCTCCAATATCTGGCAGGTTCACGGATCTCACCCGAGCTATTCTTCGGTGATGGTTCCTCTTCTCTGGCTGCAGAGCTCCCGTAGCACAGAACGCGGCAGCCGCGTTCGCTAGTTTGGTATGAGCGAGATGTATTAATAATGTACTTTATATTATGAGCGAGATATGAGCGACATGTATTAGTAATGTACTTTATCTTATATTATTGTACTTTATCTTAATCACTAAGTATTGTATCCGAGTTGTCGCAATTGTAATATTCTTTTACTTAATGCAATATTATTTTTCTGTATTAGTTAAGCTATGGACAGTAGACAGAATGAAGAGGAGCTTCTCAACATGATAGATGAGGGTACTGGGGGGTCTTATTACGATGGCTCCGAATATCTTAATTTGTTTGGAGGAGACAATGGTGGAGAAGATAGTGGAGACGATGGTGCTGACCATGGTGGAGACCATGGTGAAGACACCATAATAACAAACTCCATCGAGGTATATAAAGCCTCTATCGATCGTTCACTAGTATAGATTCACTAATTGATTCGTATATATGTACTGATGAATGTTTCTTCTCTTAGACCTCCGCTTCCGGCCAATCTTCTACAAGGACAAGAGGCCCGACACACAAGTTGCCCGCTGATGTTCGTTTCAGCATTGACTTAGTCTCTCCGCAGGGTCAACCGCTGGAGCCCAAAGAATCTGCGAATGCATTTACAAGTCAATGCGGAGTGATTGTTAGAGACACCGTCCCGATCACCACACGAAATTGGAACAAGCCAGCAAAGAAAAAGGATCCAACTGGGGCTAGTTTTGTAGATGACAGAGCGAGAGATACGATGTGGAATTCTATTCATGACACATTTCACCCTACCAGTCTTGGCGACTGATGAGCTCACACAGCAAATGATGAGGAAAGTCAAGCACTTTGCTCTTAAGAAGATGGCCGAACTATTCAAGGAATGGAAAAAAAGATCGTACCACAAGTATGTCTTGAAGAAAAAAACTCCTCCATTCACTGGCCCACTAGAGTTGCAGCAGGATAACTGAGCCGCATTTGTGGAATACAAGACCTTGGAACTAGCTAAGGCAATGTCAGCAAAGAATAAGTTAAATGCAGCCAAAAATAAATATCACCATCATATAGGCACAGGTGGCTACAGGAGTGCCATGCCTAGGCTGACCTGGAGGCTAAAGGGGTCACTCCAGCTACGTCTTGTTGGCCTAGGAGGTCAAGAAATTGGGTACTCGGGCATGGGGCATCATTAGACCCAGAAACAGGCAAGATTGTTGCAGCCGAAGAAATTTCTTCACCCAATAATGAACTTATTAAAGTGATAAAAGAGGTTGAAGAGGGAACGTTTGTTCCCGACAGAGAGAACGATGAGCTGACAAAGGCTCTCGGGAATCCTAAAAAGTCCGGACGAACAAGAGGATTCGGACCTTCTTATCCATGGGTTATCGGGTTTCCCGAGCACCTTGACACGTACAGAAGCCGATCGAGAAAAACAAAGCGGAAAAAAGAGGAGGATACAGAGCGGTTCGCGAGGTTTGAAGCCATGCTGCAGGAGCATCGCCAGGAGCTTAATGAACTTAAAGGACTCCGACAGCAAGATCCTGCACCAGACAGTATGGTCGGCCCATCGCAACGGAAAAGCAGGGTGACTTCCACGGAGGGCCACGGTAATGATGCAATGATGGATGTGTACCCCGTGGATGCAATTAAGGAGAAGACTAGTTGTGAACTGCATGTTGAACTGAAGAATATATCCATGAAGGTGGCGGTCGGCTTTGCTTTACCTTCTGCACCGAGAGCGACCTACCATTGCGATCCAATTCCAGCTGGCTATGCTCGTGTCGGTGTGGATGAAATTCAACCTATGTGTCAGTCACTACAGCTTGACATCCCTGGAGGTGAAGGGGAGACGACACTAGGAGAAGTCACGAGTGGCTTCATTCTTTGGAAAAAAGAATACATCAAGTTTCCAGGCTCGACACCAAGGCCACCTTCTCCACCGAGAAACAATCCATCACCTCCAAGGCAACTGTCTCCTCCTAGTCAAAGTCCACCTCCCAGTGTACCGTCTCCTCCCAGTAAAAGTCCACCACCTCCAAGTCCAATCCATGACCCCAACACGAGTCCATCTCAATCTACGTAGCCGCCTCCACCCACTAAGGGCCAAAAGCGGACGAATGTCACCGCTCCGTCGAGCGATAACCGACGCCCAAAGCGACAGTTGTCGCCCTCCCGAGAGTACCGCCGGTTCCTCCCAAGAGGGCTTACGACCTGACCGATGAGGAGACCGATGCGGTCGGACGGGCCGAAGTGGATGATCATTTTAAAAAGAAACAACCTGAGCCAGAGGTCCAAATAAAACTGGAAACCAAGGAGCACTTTAGGAAATTACTGACGCAGCCATCCCAAGCTCAGTTAAATGCGCCAGATGACTATACACGATGTCTTCAGAAGACACTGAAACAGAAGAGATCAAGCGGTAGAGGAAGCATCACAAAAGAGGTTCCCCATCAGGGGGAACAAGCAAAAAAATCGAGTGGTAGCGGAAGCATCAGAACGGACGTCCCCCAGCTGGGGAAATAAGCAAAACAATCGAGTGGTAGCCGAAGAACCAAAAGAGATGTTCCCCAGCTGGGGAAACAAGCAAACCAATCGCTCCCCCCACTCCAGGTGAACATACCCGAACCTCAACTATGTGAGGTAGAACCTATGGATCCGGAAACGGCTAAGATATTGGCCAAGCAATGTAATATGTCTATTCATGAAATTCTTCACGGTGATATGCCCAAGGCTGAGGTAGCACCCAAATTTGTTCACGGGGAGCCTCTGGTCGGTTCTGAGAGTCTTCGGGATATGCCAACACAAATGCGACGACTCCATGAATGGTACATGAAAGCATCAAAAGAACAGCAATCTTGGCTCTTACTGAAAGTTCGAAAATCGCATTACTTCACTGAAGACGAGGTCCCTATTGAATTTATAGAATTATTTCAGTTATTCAATCTAAAGGAACTCGACAAAACTATCCTCAGTTCGTATTGTCTATAAGTGATTACTTTATTTATGTAATTATGTCTCTATCTCAGCTTGTTCAATTCATTGCCGGTAAGTATACTCACTATATTCTTTTGTACTCTATATATAATGATGCAAAATGAAGATGCTCGATTGTAAAAAAAAAGCTATCAATGGATTTGGGTTCATTGACCCACATCGAGTTCATGGAGCTATACTAAAGGATAAACCACTGGAGACCGAGCACATGCGGTTGCTCACGAAACAGCATTTCTGTAATGAAATACTATTTCCTTACCACGACGGCAAGTGAGTTTTGTACACATTAAATTTTGCTTACTCGATGTTCTGTGTAAATGATGAGTTACTGACATATGTAAACCTTGCTTAGGGACCACTGGATTCTTCTAAGCATTTCAGTTGACTTAGTAAGAGTTCACATCATGGACTCACTAAACAAAGACATTGAAAACTACCGTAGCATTATCGATGCGCTCCAGAGGTAATTTCAACCATTATCACACTATATCGGTTTATTTCGTTCATTTTCTTGGATATCAAGTAGTTATTAACTCATACATTAATTATCTTTGTCGGGTAGGGTTTGGACACAGTTCAAGAACCATCTCCGCGGTCAATGGGGTGAGGAGCTATTTTTTAAATCACTCTCGGTAAGTAGTACGAGCTAAGTCCGCGCATCTACTTAATTCTAGTTTATGTGCATTTATCATGCTAGAGTTATTATTTAATTGAATTCTATTCTTGTAAAGTGCACGAGGCAGCCACAAGGGACTAATCTATGTGGATTCTACATGTGCGAGTTCATTCGCATCAGTATTGAGAACCCCTCGGAAAATATTCGAGTAAGTAAACAATAGATTCACCCTTTATTTTTATTATAAAAAGTTGTGTTCGAGTCTAATTCATACGATCTCCTTTTTATATAGTTGGACGCGATGCGGGACAAGCTCCTAACAGAGGACCGCCTAATAGCAATCCAAGAGGAATTTGCTGGATTTTTTGTCGATGAGGTCATAGACCCACGCGGTGAATACTCTATACGTAGACCCTAAAGCATCCATGTAATGATCTCCATGTAATCAAATAGACATGCTCTGGACCCGGTTGGGACTCCATGTATGCTTGTAAGAGAAATTATATTATATATTACATCAATGTGTACAAGTATTGTGTAGTAGCTTCTGTATGTATACGAAAACTTGTTTCTAATGAAAACATAGAATGACAAATAATTGAGTACAAAACACAAAATGAAAAGAAAAATACAAAACCCTAAAACCCCATCCCCTGCCGCGGCAGCCAAATGACCCAAAATGCTGCTGCGGCAGGAAACCTTTAGTCCCGGTTCGTAACAATGTCCTGCCGCCCAGCGCGCCTCACAGGGCCACGTGGTTGGACCTCTAGCCCCGTTCGTAACAGAACCGGGGCTAAAGCTTGGACCTTTAGTCCCGCTTTGGCAGTCCCGGTTCGCAATCCGGGACTAAAGGCCCTTACGAACCGGGGCTAATTGCCTGATTTCTACTAGTGTATACAATGGTGTGCTAGGTCACTACAAGAACCTCCTGTAGGTGGATGATAGTCGGGTGTTTGCGCATCGGTTGTCGTCTTGCCTTGCTTATAATCTCCACCTCGTGTATGTTTAGAACGAAATTTGGATCTTTCATGCATGTATTTACCTCGATGATCCATCTGCCGTACGGTGGCACAATCTCCACCGACTCGCCGCCAGAGCTGTTGAAGACCTTTATGATTCCCAAGCATCTAATGGGAGGCCGTCTAGTCGGAGTTATAGAGGAAACAAGGTAAAGGCATGGTGCGTAGCATACCTTTTGGCCATGGTGTGTCTCCCCTAGTTGCGGCCATGCAAGACAAACCGAGAAAGATCTGGACAACTGTACGTAAAGATCGCCTGGATTTCATGTATGCACTGCATTAAGCCGCGACAGTGCGTGTTTTGGCACTCATGTGCATAGACAAGTCGCCCTAATCCAATATTAGGGTTGCAGACGGCAGGAGATGTGGGGCAGATTGGTATTCCGATTGGTACTATTAGTAAGGGATGGAACGGAGAGCTGTAGCACAATTTATACTATCGATTGTATTTTGCGGGTTAAAGCGGGACTTGCTCGTGCAGCCCTATCCAATATCACCGGGCTGTCATGGCGAAGCTTGCTGTAGGTGCAAGGTACAGCCGCCACCTCATTGATCGACGGATCCATACGGGACAACCTCAATCTACAGGGGAATCCTGCTTCCTTTAGGATTTCATCCTAGCGGCCAGCAGGTTTGCACATGTTGTCGCGCATTTGTACGTGCGACCGATCGATTAATTAAGCCTCGGACATCACTACATGGGCAGGTTTTCGAGTCGGAACGATGCATTTCGCGTGACGCTCGAATCTCTAGTTCAAGGTTTGGTGACTGCTGCCTAGCTGGCTGGTGGCGCGGAAAAGCTGCCACAATGATCATATAGTTCATACGTACTCCCTCCGTTCTAAAATAAGTGATTTGAGTTTGTCTAGATTTGTTTGTATCTAGTAGACTTAAACGTGTCTAGATACGTGTGAATCTAAACAAATTCAAGTCACTTATTTTGGGACGGAGGGAGTAGGTGCCTTCATCAGGAAAATCAAGCATTGACATGTGGGTCTAGTCTGACTTAGTTGCCGCCTGCTTGACTTGTTTACTGACATGTGGGTTCACACGTTTGCTTGCTGACATGTGACTACTCTGGCTTAGTTGCCGCCTGCTTGCCTCGTTTACTGACATGTGAGTCTAGTCTGGTTCACTCGTTTACGTGACATGTTTTCTGACTGGCGGGCCCCGCCAACTCCACCATCGATGGCACGCACCCTACTTTTGAGGAGTAGTGCCTCCATTATTGTGCAATTTTCCATATTTTGTCGCTCCCAGCTTCGCTCCACTCCACTACTCTGGTTGTCCTGCCGTCACTCCGTTCAGTCCTGCACCACTATCGTCCTCCCCTTTGTCCATCATCCTCCCGCTCTCCCTTCCCTGTCATGTCTACTTGCCATGAATCCTTGCTGCTGTCCTCGCTCAAGCGCGTCTGGAAACAAAAAAGTGAGGCGGGCGTTGGGTTCTCGCCCAACGGTGGTGGGTGTGATCCGAATCCCGCCCGCAGATGGATCCTGTGCGGTCAGGGAACACAGGGATGGATCTTGCACGACTGGAGAGCACAAAGATGGATCCTTCAAGGCTGGAGAGCACGGAGGAGGACAAAACAGGGCAAGAGGACGCGAGGTGCAAAACTTTGGAGGTCTCGAGCCTAGTGAACGTGTTGTAAGTTTCTAGTCTCGTGGCGATGAAGGGTAAGAACTGTAATTCCTTCTCTGCATTCCCCAATTAGCGTTTCTAGTCTCGTGGTGATGGTGAGAATATGTGTTGGTAACCATAAGATGACTACCGCATCCGAAATTCTGTTAAAGATTCAGCATGGGTGTTGGACTGAAACCTTATCTGACGATAGAATTATAGTTACTAATGGTTTTGATTATCGGCTGGCAATAGACACGGAGGACCTAACTCTAAGTGACTTGCACATGGAATTTGGAAAGTTTCCTATTAGCTAGCATGATGAATTGTAAGCAGGTACTACGACATAAATTCGCACACTTTCTGCGACATTAGGACTAAGGAGGCCCTAGCTATGATGTGGGGTAAACACCTCGGCACGAGGACTATGCTGATGTTTGTGCACATCGTTAACAAAGATACTAGAGAAGAGACTGTCATCAATGATCCCGGACCATGTGTAACACGGACAACTGAACTAACCATAACAGAGTAGCCTCTAGTCGCGATACCGAATGCGACCGCCCAACTTGTCCTTGAGCATGATACTTTGTCAAGCTAGCATGAAGACATTGAAATGGGTGGCGATGAGGATGATGATGATGATGATGAAAAAGCATATCCAGATGTGGACGCTGACCTTGATAGGATGGGGAGTAGGGAATGTTTGGTTGATTTGAACTTTCAGCCTGTCTATGGGACTGATGAGGAAGAGGAATGTGAAGACGTGAAAATGGGATGCAGATACGATGACGAAGACAAGGATAGGCCTTTTGTTGGGAGGATGACCTCAGGTAGGGTCAAGCTAAGGTATAAAGACAAGGTCAACCGAGGTATAAACTGACCGAGGTATAAGCCGACCGAGGTATAAACTCCGTTCAGGCACCCTGCCGGGACGGGGAATTGGAGGAGATTGATACATTGCAAATGTATCTATAATTTTTGATGTTCCATGCTTGGTTTTATCTACTTTCTTATGTTTTGTTCCAACTTTGGAGTACTTTTCATATGATTTCTTGGACTAACCTATTAACAAGTGCCACAGTGCCAATTGCCTGTTTTCTGCTGTTTTTGGTTCCAGGAAAGTCAGAAAATCAATATTCTCGCAATTGGACCGGACAAAAGCCAAAGTTGATATTTTCCCAGAAGACTCACGGAGCCAGAAGGAGAGTCGGAGAGGGGCCATAGGGTGGCCACACCACCCCATGGCACGGGTCCCCCCAGGCCACGCCAGGGCATGGTGTGGGCCCCCTGGACGCCCACCGACCTTGCCCTCTGGCCTATAAGAAGCCTCCCGAGGCATAAACCCTAAATAGTAAAGCCTCTAGCCACGAAAAGTTCCCCAGAGCCGCCACCACCGAAGAGGAGATTCGGGGGACAGAAAGTCTCTGTTCTGGCACCCTGCCGGGAAGGGGAAGTGCCCCGGAGCCATCTCCATCGATCTCCACCACCATCTCCATCACCGTTGCTGATTCCAATGATGAGGAGGGAGTAGTTCTCTCTCGAGGCTAAGGGTTCTACCGGTAGCTATGTGTTCATCTCTCTCTCTATGCATGATCTTAATGAGATCATGAGCTTGTAATCTATATATCTACCTTGCTACTCAAGTGCTTTAATGAATCTCTGCTCTCCCCATGTGCGTGAAAGTGACAGCGTGCTCACCATGGTGGCACTTAGGCTAGAGATTACAAATACTTGTTATGAGTTATATTTGGAGTTGGATGTTTCTATGAAATTGTGGTGTTTGTTGGACCTATCTAGTGCTCAAGGTGACAGTGTGGGGTTTTCTAGATGGGAAAGACTTACTTTGAGGTGTGCTGTTATAGCCCTACCATCGATTAGAGTGTTCAACCGGAGAGCAGTTAAGAGTAGTATCATAAAGAGAAGATATTTATATGAGAGTGTTCACTAGCAAAAGTATGATCCATAGGCCTTGTTTCTAAGCATTGATACACCGTTTGCAACTAGATCTGTTACATGTTTTCTTGCTTCCGTCTTTATTTAAGTTTGCCTTTAGTCTTTTCCACACGCCAGCAAGCTATTTTCTGGCACCGTTACCACTTATAATTATCTATACCACTTGTATTTCACTATCTCTTCGCCAAACTAGTGCACCTATACACCTGACAAGTGTACTGGGTGTGTTGGGGACACAAGAGACTTCTTGTATCTTGATTGCAGGGTTGCTTGAGAGGGGATACCTTTAACCACTTCCTCTCTGAGTTCGATAAACCTTGGTGATCCACTTAAGGGAAAACTTGCTGCTGTTCTACAAACCTCTACACTTGGAGGCCCAACAACTGTCTACAAGAATAGAAGTGCGTAGACATCAAGCTGTTTTCTGGCGCCGTTGCCGGGGAGGTAAGGTAAAAGGTACTCACATCCTCCAGTGTGAGTGCTCGAAGTTATTTCCTTTAGATTCTCCAATTTTGTCTTTTTGTTTCTTGTTTTCACTAGTTAGGCTTAATGGAAAACAACAACAAAATTAGAGAGCTTTATAGTCTTTATCTTGAGTTAGGACATGAAGTGTTTGAAGAGAAAATTAAAAAACCTATGGAACTTTATTTGCATGCTAATAGCAATGTTATTAGTATGAATTCTTTGAACACCATTATTTCTAATGCTAGGAAAAGTCTAAGCTTGGGGAACCTAGTTTCTATGAAAATGATCTTTTTAGTTCCCCAGCTTTGGAAGATAGCTATTCTATTTCTTATGATGATACCAAACCTCCAATATATGATGATTACAATGATGAATATGATATTTTCAGTCCATCTACTATTGAGGAGGAAATTACTTATGATTACAATATGCCTGCTATATTTGATGATTATGGTGATGAAAATAATAATGATAGCTATTTTGTTGAACTATGTTTATGCGGGGAGTATTAATTCTTTTATGCATGTGGGTCATGATAAGAATGTTTCTTGTGATAGTTATATTGTTACTTTTATCCATGATGCTACTGAAATTTATTATGAGAGAGGGAAACATGGTTTTATGTGTCTCAATAATACTAAATTTCCCCTCTTTATGTTGGAAGTCTTGAAGTTGCACTTGTTTTGCTTTCCTACGCTTGTTGCTTTGTGCTTTCATGAATTGTTTCTTTACAAGATTCCTATGCATAGGAAGTGGGTTAGACTTAAATGTGTTTTGAATTTTCTTCTTGATGCTCTCTTTTACTTCAAGTAATATTTGTTATGTGGGCATCTTCTCAAACTATCATGCCTAACTTAAAGGCGTTAAAGAAAAATACTTATTGGGAGATAACCCAAAAGTTTTAGATGAGTCTTGCAAGTTATTACCTCTATAATAACCGCTACTTATCCTTTTTATTTGCTTTTTGTGCCAAGAGTATCCTCTAATGAGAGAGAAGTAATGATTGGGAGAGTTGCTGTCCTGAAACAGATTTCTGTCCTTCACCGTAAAAATTCGTTTAAAATATCTGTACGTCCTTTTGAGGCATGAATTTTTGTGCTTCTTCCCCAGGTTGTTATATAACTTTCGTTAGTTCAACACTTTTTCGATTTGAGCAACAGAAGGTCTTCGAAAAAATTCGTCTTTACCTGCTGGTCTGTTTTGATAGATTTTTGCCATTATTTGCATTTGCTTCTTGTTGGTTCCATTTTGAATTCTTTTGGGGAATTGAGCTTTTTGAGGGAAGTGCTACCGTAGTTAGTGTTTTAATGGAAGTTTATTGGTGATAGAACGGAACCTAAAGAGTTATTATCTTAAGTGCACTAATGTTGCTAATAAAGATTGTGTGAAGTTTTGTATGAACGAAGAATTTCAGGTGTATGGAAGGAATGAGTAATGAGATGAAGAATGGACTAAAGCTCAAGCTTGGGGATGCCACGGGTGTCACCCCAAGAAATATCCAAGAAGTACAACCGTCAAAGCTTGGGGATGCCCAAGGCATCCCCCTCTTCATCAATGAAAATCCCAGGTTTCTTCCAAATGCTTCATTTTTATTGTTTCATGCATAATTGTGTTGATTCTTGGAGCGTCTTATTTTTTCGTTTTTGTTTTAGTTTTTCGTTTGCTTGGTTTGCTTAGTTTTCTGAATAAATTGGTTGGACTCCCTCTTTCGTACATTGGTTTTCAAATAGTTTGGTTTGGATTGGAAAAGAGTAGGAAAGTTCATGCTTAAGTGGTAAAAAGAGCTTGTTTTTGACTGTGGCCTATGCTTTGTCATGCCATGTTGGATATTGTTTTGGCTTTATGCTTAATATTCTTTGCTGTAGCATGACTTGTTATAAACAATTGAGATTGCTTAATGTGCTTTGGATGAATCATGCGTTGTTTTAGCATATTAAAGCATAGTATAGTGGTATTCTCCTTTGATGTTTTATTTGGGTTGACTTGGCGCATGCTCACACCATGTTATGACTATCTCCAGTCACCATAGCCTTTATGATCCTTTAGTTTTCAACTTTTAGTATCACTTCATGCTTTGATCAATGATGTTTTGTCGCTTTGCATGATTATGGCCGTTATTGCTCTCTTAGTTTGTCGCTTCCAGTCTTTTGCTAGCCTCCACAACTGAGTATGAGTTCCACTCATGCATCCAACTCCCTAAACCAAGTTATTCCAAAGAGTCCACCATACCTACCTATTAGCTTATGCTATTCCAAGTATATTCATGCTTTTTTTTACCTTCCAAATTAAACTTGTTATGAGAAAACTAGTGATTAAAGCTCTCACGAACTTGATGGCACACTTTACATTTTTGCATCTAATAAACTTGAACCATTGGGTCCTTCTTTGTTGCGTATATGCTTGCGCTTTATAAGTTGAAATTAGCAGAACCATGTATCATGGTGAACGCTTTCAACATTACACTTGTCTTTTGTACCCCATTGATATCATGTTCTTTTGCTTATGGATCCCGGCGGTGTGAAATAAAAGTGGAACTTGTAAGATCATGGAGTTTGTATGTGTGTTAGAGAAACGCCTGGGCCGCTAGCCTAAGCCATGCTTAATCATGGTCAAAACTTGCAGCATCACCATAATGATCACTCCATGAAGCATCCTCAATAAAAAAATCGTTGAGATGCTCATTGTCTGCTTGCCCTGTCATTTTGATTATGGGATAGCTCCTGTATCATGTGCAAGGGGTACCCCGTTGGCAGTTCTTTATGATACACATGTACTTACAATGACAAGAGCTTACTTGTGACTAAAGTTGAGTAGCATGAGGATCAGTCTTCGTAAGTAAGGGGCATGAGATTTCGGTTTATAACTTGTCAATCATATCCTCTTAGTTATGTCACTTTAACGTTAATCACCTTCAAGATGCTCATGATAGGGGCAATGAGAGCTGAAAGCTATAAGTACCATAATTTTTGGAAGCTCTTTATGAGACTTGAATCCCTACTTCCTTTTATAAAGGCCTTTCTTCCACCATTATATTGAGTCTCCACCTTCTACCTTTATGCACCTACTTTGAGAGCATAGTGGCCATTCTTAGTTCTATGTGAATTGTCCCAAGACTAGTTGATTGATGCATAACTTGATATTGCTTGTTTTAAACTATTTGTATCTAGTCACTCTTATGAACTTTGAAGGTGTCCTATGCATTTATGTTTTGCTACACTACGAGGGACAAGCTGAATGCCACTATGCTATGTTTTCTTTATGTGAAACAAACAAAAGACTTGCAAAGCATTGTTATTTATGAATCTTTTGTTTGTACCCTTTCATGTTGCAACATAGTTGCTATGTCTTATTGTTAGAACTTTATCTTTCATGCTATGTTGAAGTACTATGATCCCAGCTGTCCATGTTTTACAAATACTTTGATCAAGTCTTTGATGGTGCATGTCACCTCAAAAATTATTCTTTCTTTTTATCACTTACCTACTCGAGGACGAGCAGGAGTTAAGCTGGGGGATGTTGATACATTGCAAATGTATCTATAATTTTTGATGTTCCATGCTTGGTTTTATCTACTTTCTTATGTTTTGTTCCAACTTTGGAGTACTTTTCATATGATTTCATGGACTAACCTAGTAACAAGTGCCACGGTGCCAATTGCCCGTTTTCTGCTGTTTTTGGTTCCAGGAAAGTCAGAAAATCAATATTCTCGGAATTGGACCGGACAAAAGCCAAAGTTGATATTTTCCCGGAAGACTCACAGAGCCAGAAGAAGACTCGGAGAGGGGATGGACCCATATTCCAAGGATGGAGAAGAACCAACCATCTAGCTACTACATGGACAAAGGAGAAGAACCAACCATCTAGCTACTACATGGACCCGTAGTCCAAGGATGAACTACTCACACATCACACCGGAGGTAGTCATGGTGATGAAGAAGGCCTCCAGGGTGATCTCTCCCGTCTGGCAGGGTGCCGGGAAGAGCTTCGGATCCCTCCCGATTTGGGGATCGAGATGGCGGCGGCTACAGACTCTTCCGTGGATTTGTGTGGGATTTTGATCAGGTACTTAGGGTTTTTGTCCCGGGAGGCTTTTAGAGGCGGAAGGGCAACGTCGGTGGAGCACCAGGGGGGCACACCCCCTAGTGGCGCGCCTCCCCCAGGCCGCGCCGCCCCTAGGTATGGCTGCCTTGGTGCGCCGCTTCGTCTCCCCTCCGGACTCCGTGTTGCTTCGGGTAAAAAATTGACTTTGGCTTTTGTCTGGTCCAATTCGGAGAATATTTCCTTACTAGCTTTTCTGAAACCAAAAACAGCAGAAAACAAGCAACTGGCACCGTGGCATCTTGTTAATAGGTTAGTTCCCGAAAATGTATAAAAATACCTCAAAGTATGAACAAAACATAAGAAAGTAGATACTAAACAAGCATGGAACATCAAAAATTATAGATACGTTTACGACGTATCAACATCCCCAAGCTAAACTCCTTCTCGTCCTTGAGTAGGTAAGTGATAAAAAGAATAATTTTTGAGGTGAACTGCACCATCACAATCTTGATCAAGGTATTTGTAAAACATTGATAGCTGGGATCATAGTAATCTAACATAGACATGAAAGATATAGTTCTAACAATAAGACATAGCAACTATGTTGTAACATGAAAAGGTACAAACAAAAGATTCATGAATAATAATGCTTTGAAAGACGTTTGTTTGTTTCACATATAAAAAACATAATGAGAATGGTATTCAGCTTGTCTCTCATGGTGTAGCAAAACATAAATGCATAGGACACCTTCAAAGTTCATAAGGGTGACTGGATACTAATAGTTTAAGAATAACCAATATCAAAGTTATGAATCAATCAACAAGTTTTGGGACAATGCACATTAATCTAAGAATGACCACTATGCTCTCTCAATAGGTGAATAAAGATAGAAGATGGAGGCTCAACATAAAAGTAAAATAAAGGCCCTTCATAGAAGGAAGCAGGGATTCAAGTTTCATAAAGAGCTTCCAAAATTTATGGTACTTATTAGCTTTCAGCTCTCATTGCCCCTATCATAAGCATCTTTAGGTTATTAAGGTTAAAATGAACAAATATAAGGGTATGCCTCACAAGTTATAAGTTGAAAATCTTATGCCCCTTGCTTTCGAGTACCGAACCTCATGCTACTCAACTTTAGTCACGAGTAAGTTCTTGTCATTGTAAGTACATGTGTATCATAGAGAACCGCCAACGGGGTACCCCTTGCCACATGATACAGGAGCTTTCCCATATCAAAATGACAAGGCAACATACAATGAGCATCTCAGTGATCCTTTTATTTGCTATTTGCATAGGCTTTTTTTATTGAGGATGCTTCACAGATTGCTCACTATGGTTATGATGCAAGTTTCTACCATGATTAGGCATGGCTTAGGCTAGCCACCTAGGCGTTTCTCTAACACATATACAAACTCCATGAGCTTACAAGCTCCACATTTATTTCACACCACCGGGATACATAAGCAAAAGAACATGATATCAACTAAATAAAGTGCAATGTTGAAAGCGTTCCCCATGGTAACATGGTTATGCTAATTCACAACTTACAAAGAGCAAGCATATACGTAACATAGATGGGCACAATGGTTTAAGTTTATTAAGTGCAAGAAACTAAAGTGTGCCATCAAGTTTGTGAGAGCTTTAATCACTAACTTTCACATAACAAGTTTAATTCGGAAGGTAGATAAAAACATGAATATACTTGGAATAGCAATAATGCTAATAGGTAGGTATGGTGGACTCTTTGCAAGAACTTGGTTTTATTTGGAGTTGTATTCATGAGTGGAACTTATACTTGGTTCATGTGGAGGCTAGTAAAAGACTGGTAGCGGCCAACTAAGAGAGAAATAATGGCCATAATCATGCAAAGCGACAAAACATTATTAATTAAAGCATAACGTGATATTATAGGTCGAAAACTAAATGATCATAGAGGCTATAGTGACTTGGTATATTCTTAACATGGTGTGAGCATGCGCCAAGTCAACCCAAATAAAGCATCAAAGGAGAATACCACAATATTATGCTTTTATATGCTAAAATAATGCATGATTCTTTCAAGGCACATTAAGAAATCTCAATTGTTTGTAACAAGTCATGCTACAGCAATAATCACTAAGCATAAAGTCATAGCAATAGCTAACATGACATGATAAAAGTCTAGGCCACAGTCAAAACAATCTCCTTTTTGTATCACTCATAAGCATGAACTTTCCTACTATTTTCCAATCCAAATCAACTTATTTGAAACTATGTATGAATGCAGGGTCCAACCAATTTATTTAAGCAAACTAAGCAAAAGAAAATTAAAAACAAAAAGGAAGACGCTCCAAGAACAACACAATTATGCATGAAACAATAAAAAATGAAGTGTTTGGAAGAAAACCTGAGATTTTATTGATGAAGAAGGGGATGCCTTGGGCATCCCCAAGCTTTGACGCTTGTACTTCTTGAATAATTCTTGGGGTGACACGGGTGGCATCCCCAAGCTTGAGCTTTTGTCCATACTTCATCTTATCACATTGTTCTTCCCTACACTCTAAAACGTCCTTCATACAAAACTTCACACAATCTTCATTAGCAACATTAGTGTACTTAAGATAATAAGTATTTAGGTTCAGTTTCAACACAAGTAAAACTTCCATTAAAGCACAAGCTACTGTAGCAATTCCTTTTAAAAGTTCAAGTGATCAAAGAGAACTCAAAGAGAAATGGATTAAGAGGCAAATGCAAATAATATTAGAAATCTGTCAAAACAGACCAGCAGGTAAATACCGATTTTTCCGAAGCCCTTTTGTTGCTAAAATCGAAAAGTGTTGAACTAACGAAAGTTAGATAACAACCTAGGGCAGAAGCACAAAAAATACAGCTCAATCTAATGTACAAAGTTTTTTCACGAATTTGTACAGCGAAGTACAGAAATCTGTTTTGGGACAGCAACTTTCCCAAGCATTATTTCTCTCTTATTAGAGGTTATTCTTGGAACAAAAACCAAACAAAAATGATAAGGAGAGGTTATTACTGAAGCAATAACTTCCAAGACTCAACAAAAGAAAATTTATTGACTAAAAATTTGGGTTATCTCCCAATAAGTGCTTTTCTTTAACGCCTTTGAGCTAGGCATAAGAAGCAAGAATCAAGTATTCTCAAATGAAGAAGCATTAAGACCAAATTTTGTTTTAATAGGAGAGGCAAAAAGAATCTTCTCTCTCTTCTTAGGGAAGTGTTCTATACCTTCTTGAGTGGGAATTGATATTTCATGGTGCCTTCTTTCATATCAATAATGGCACCAACTGTTCTAAGAAAAGGTCTTCCCAAAATAATGGGACAAGAAGCATTGCATTCAAATTCCAAAACATAAAAATCAACGGGTACATAGGTATTGTTAACCATAATAAGAACATCATTAATACTCCCCATGAGTTACTTTTTAGCATTATCATCAAGTTGGACATCTAAATAACAATCTTCCAATGGTGGTAAATCAAGAATTTCATAAATCCTTCTAGGTATAATATAAACACTACTATCAAGATAACATAAAGCTTTTAGATCAAAATCATTCAGTTTCATATTAATGATGGGTTCCCAACCATCTTCTAATTTCATAGGGATAGAGCTTTATGTTTCATCTTTTCTTCTTTAATTTTTATGAGAGCATCAGTAATGTGTTTTGTAAAGGCCATAATCATAGCACTAGCATTAGGAATTTTAGCAAGATTTTGTCGGAACATAATTACTTCAGAGATATTGCAACCATCAAGATCAAAATCATCATTACCATCCAAGGTAGTAGAGCTATTGTTTCCCATATTTCGAAGAATTTCACCATTTTTATTGGAAAAGGTTCCATTGGTTTTGGGCATTGTTGCAAAAGGAATGGGGACTCTTTGGAAGAACTTGGTTTTATTTGGAGTTGGATGCATCAGTGGAACTTGGTTCATGTGGAGGCTAGCAAAAGACTGGGAGCGACCAACTAAGAGAGAAATAATGGCCATAATCATGCAAAGCGACAAAATATTATTAATTAAAGCATAACGTGATATTATAGGTCGAAAACTAAATGATCATAGAGGCTATGGTGACTTGGTATATTCTTAACATGGTGTGAGCATGCGCCAAGTCAACCCAAATAAAGCATCAAAGGAGAATACCACAATATTATGCTTTTATATGCTAAAATAATGCATGATTCTTTCAAGGCACATTAAGAAATCTCAATTGTTTGTAACAAGTCATGCTACAGCAATAATCACTAAGCATAAAGTCATAGCAATATCAAACATGACATGATAAAAGTCTAGGCCACAGTCAGTACAATCTCCTTTTTGTACCACTCATAAGCATGAACTTTCCTACTATTTTCCAATGCAAATCAACTTATTTGAAACTATGTATGAATGCGGGGTCCAACCAATTTATTTAAGCAAACTAAGCAAAAGAAAATTAAAAACAAAAACGAAGACGCTCCAAGAACAACACAATTATGCATGAAACAATAAAAAATGAAGTGTTTGGAAGAAAACCTGAGATTTTATTGATGAAGAAGGGGATGCCTTGGGCATCCCCAAGCTTTGACGCTTGTACTTCTTGAATAATTCTTGGGGTGACATGGGTGGCATCCCCAAGCTTGAGCTTTTGTCCATACTTCATCTTATCACATTGTTCTTCCCTACACTTTAAAATTTCCTTCATACAAAACTTCACACAATCTTCATGAGCAACATTAGTGTACTTAAGATAATAAGTATTTAGGTTCAGTTTCAACGCAAGTAAAACTTCCATTAAAGCACAAGCTACTGTAGCAATTCCTTTTAAAAGTTCAAGTGATCAAAGAGAACTCAAAGAGAAATGGATTAAGAGGCAAATGCAAATAATATCAGAAATCTGTCAAAACAGACCAGCAGGTATATACCGATTTTTCCGAAGACCTTCTGTTGCTCAAATCGAAAAGTGTTAAACTAACGAAAGTTAGATAACAACCTAGGGCAGAAGCACAAAAAATACAGCTCATTCCAATGTACAGAGTTTTTTCACGAATTTGTATAGCGAAGTACAGAAATCTGTTTTGGGACAACAACTTTCCCAAGCATTATTGCTCTCTTATTAGAGGTTATTCTTGGAACAAAAACCACACAAAAATGATAAGGAGAGTTTATTACTGAAGCAATACCTTCCAAGACTCAACAAAATAAAATTTATTGACTAAAATTTTGGGTTATCTCCCAATAAGTGCTTTTCTTTAACGCCTTTGAGCTAGGCATAAGAAGCAAGAATCAAGTATTCTCAAATAAAGAAGCATTAAGACCAAATTTTGTTTTAATAGGAGAGGCAAAAATAATCTTCTCTCTCTTCTTAGGGAAGTGTTCTATACCTTCTTGAGTGAGAATTGATATTTCATGGTGCCTTCTTTCATATCAATAATGGCACCAACTGTTCTAAGAAAAGGTCTTCCCAAAATAATGGGACAAGAAGCATTGCATTCAAATTCCAAAACATAAAAATCAACGGGTACATAGGTATTGTTAACCATAATAAGAACATCATTAACACTCCCCATGAGTTTCTTTTTAGCATTATCATCAAGTTGGACATCTAAATAACAATCTTCCAATGGTGGTAAATCAAGAATTTCATAAATCCTTCTAGGTATAATAGAAACACTACTATCAAGATAACATAAAGCTTTTAGATCAAAATTATTCACTTTCATATTAATGATGGGTTCCCAACCATCTTCTAATTTCATAGGGATAGAGCTTTATGTTTCATCTTTTCTTCTTTAATTTTTATGAGAGCATCAGTAATGTGTTTTGTAAAGGCCATAATCATAGCACTAGCATTAGGACTTTTATCAAGATTTTGTAGGAACATAATTACTTCAGAGATATTGCAACCATCAAGATCAAAATCATAATTACCATCCAAGGTAGTAGAGCTATTGTTTCCCATATTTCGAAGAATTTCAGCATTTTTATTGGAAAAGGTTTCATTGGTTTTAGGCATTGTTGTAAAAGGAATGGGGACTTCATGTGGTTTGCTAGCATCAACATTAGTGGTGGTGATAGTACAAATACTACTATTTCTAGCAATTTCATCTTCTCTTTCGCACTTAGCATGCAATTCAGCTAACAGTCTAACATTTTGATCAATTCTAACTTGTATGGCATTAGTAGCAGCAAAGGGATTTTCCATAGTTTTAGGTTTAGCAGCCATTTTATCAATCAAAGAGGATTATGCTTCAGACAAAGATGATATATTTCTTCCAGCATTCGAACGTTTTTCCTCAATAGTTTTATTGAAAGTAGTTTGTTTACTAATAAAATCTTTAAGCATGACTTCAAGTTCAGAGGGTGCACTCCTATTGTTGTTGTAGGAATTTCCATAAGCATTACCATTATTGGGAGGATATGGCCGATAATTATTATTAAAATTATTCCCGTAGACATTGTTGCTAAAATTATTATTTCTAAGAAAGTTCACATCAACTTGCTCTTCTTGAGCAACCAAAGAGGCTAAGGGAACATGATTTGGATCAATATGTGCTTTCCCATTAACAAGCATAGACATAATAACATCAATTTTATCACTCAGGGAGGAGGTTTCTTCAACAGAATTTACCTTCTTACCTTGTGGAGCTCTCTTAATGTGCCATTCAGAATAGTTAACAATCATATTATCAAGGAGCTTTGTTGCAGCACCCAAAGTAATGGTCATAAAGGTACCTCCAGCAGCAGAATCCAGCAGATTTCTTGAAGAATAATTCATTCCTACATAAAAGGTTTGGATAATCATCTAAGCAGTCAGTCCATGAGTGGGACAATTCTTTACCAAAGATTTCATTCTTTCCCAAGCTTGAGTAACATGTTCATTATCAGGTTGTTTAAATTTCATTATTTCACTTCTCATAGATATAATCTTAGCAGGAGGATAGTATTTTCTAATGAAAGCGTCTTTGTATTTAGTCCAAGAATCAACACTATTTCTAGTTAGGGATAACAACCATTCTTTACCTTTTCCTCTCAAAGAGAAAGGAAACAATTTAAGCTTAATAATATCTCCATCTATATCCCTATGTTTTTACATCTCACAAAGTTCAATAAAGTTATTAAGGTGAGCAGCAACATCTTTAGTACCAACACCAGAAAATTGTTCTGTCATAACAAGATTGAGCAAAGCAGGTTTAATTTCAAAGAAAGTAGCTTCAGGAACATGTGGAGCAATAGGTGTGCACATGAAATCATTATTGTTGGTGCTAGTGAACTCACACAACTTAGTGTTTTCAAGAGTAGTCATTTTTTTGGTTTTTAATATAAATAAGCAAACCAGTACAACTATTTTTGTGTGTTTTTGACAAAATAAACAAGCAAACAAAGCAGAAATAAACTAAGCAAAACAAAAAATAAAGTAAAGAGATTGGTTGTGACCGACTCCCCTTGTGAAGATGTCCTTGACTCCCCGGCAACGGCGCCCGAAAAAAGGCTTGATGGCACAAAATATATCGAGCTTGTTGGGAACCCCAAGAGGAAGCTATGATGAGTGATACGTCCAAAATGTATCTACTTTGCCGAACACTTTTGCTATTGTTTCTCCTCTAAAGTTGTGTGATTTGGATACAATTAACACAGAATGACGCTATTTTCAGTAGAATTACCTTGGTGTCTAGTTTTTGTGCAGAAAATCAACTATCAGGAAAAATCCAAGAAAATATGCCAAAAATCCTATTTCACCAGAAGACTCACGGAGCGAGAAGATGAGACGGAGGAGGGCCACGAGGGGCCCACACCACCTGGCCGTGCGGGCCAGGCTAGGCCGCACCTGGGTGTGGTGTGGCCGCCTAGGTCATCCCCTCGGCCTCCCTCTTTGCCTATAAGTTGCCTCTTGACCTAAAAACCAAGGGGGGTTCGACGTTTTTCTAGATAGAGTTCCGCTACGCCAAGGCCACCAGATTCCATGATTCATAACCAGAAACTCCGTTCTGGCACTCTGTCGAGACGGGGAATTGGAGGAGATCATCACAATCATCATCACCATCGCTTCTCCATCAACCATCCATGATTCCCCATCTATGAGTGAGTAATCCCCCGTTGTACGCTATGGGGATGGTAGAGATTAGATGAGATCGTTCATGTAATGGCATCAGATTGTTAGGGTATGGTGCCTAGTATCTATTATTAGTGCTTTTGACTTTGTTGCAACTTGTCATGCTTAATGCTTGTCACTAGGGCCCGAGTGCCATGATTTCAGATCTGAACATGTCATTGATTCATGATGATAGTATTGTTTGTGATCTTACCAGCAAGTTGTATACACATATTGTTGTCCGGAACCAAAGGCCCCAAAGTGATAATAATCGGGATAACCGGAGGGGATGGATTTGATGTGAGGATCACATGTGTTCACGGAGTGTTAATGCTTTGCTCTGGTGCTCTATTAAAAGGAGCACCTTAATTGCCAGTAGTTCCCTTGAGGCCCCGCTACAAACGGGCTGGCAAGACAAAAGATGTTGTGCAAGTTCTCATTGCGAGCACGTATGACTATATATGGAACACATGCCTATGATTATTTACTACTTGGATGCTTTATCTTATTTATCTACAAATGCCCTACGTCTTGATTGCTATATGAATTTTCTTGTCCATGCAACACCCGTCCATCCATCCCTACGCCTACCGCGCTTTAATCCTACTGTTTACTGCAATTGTTACTACTGTCTTTACTTTTACTACTACTATTACTTTTCTATTGCTACTACAAAAACTGTTGCTACTAAGAAACTGTTGTGAGCAAGATTCTTTCTAGGTGAAGCTGAATTGAAAACTCAGTTGTTAAGGCTTATAAATATTCTTTGGCTCCCCTTGTGTTGAATCAATAAATTGGGTTTGACTTCCCTCGAAAATACTGCGATACACCCTCTATACTTGTGGGTCATCAAGACTATTTTCTAGCGCCGTTGCCAGGGATAGCTCTATCTATCAAGTTTACTTGGAATCACTATTGTTCGCTCCCCTCCATTCATCATGGATAAGTATCGTGATGGAAAAGTTCCTATATTACCATCCACTACAAGAAGAGGTACGGTTCTGAACACCTCCGTTGCTCTTGATTCACCATCTGTTATGAGTAAGCTCCTTACACCACCACATACACATGTTACACATACTGCTACTACTGCTGAATTTGAAACTACTGTGCTTGATAAAAGTGGTGCATTAGGTCATTTCCTAGATGCTATGATTGCTAGAACTATAGCTGGAAACACTAAAACTCCTAATGAAGATACTACTACACATGTCAATTCACTTGAGTCTATAGAGAGCTATGATATTGAAGACGGATATATAGAAATGAATGATGAATTTATTAAAGAATGTCAAAACAGTCATGGTAGGAGTGATATTAAGAGTCTCCTTGAGAGGCGTACTATAAAACCCAAATTGTCCCCTAATGATAAGTTTGCTACGTCTCCCATAAACATTAAAGATAAGGATTATGATTTCTCTCTCGATTTATCTTACATAACTATTGTTGAGAAAGAACCTTTTTGTGCGAGCAAGAATTAAAGTGTTGTAGCACATATGACTGAGCTTTCTACCATGAGTGGCCTGTTTTCTGATGATATTGAGATGCACACCTAGTTTGTTGCTAAAAGTTTCCCTTTTTCACTGAAAGGAGAAGCTAAGGCTTGGCTTAATAATTTACCTCCTGGATCTATTGATAGTCCTGATTGCTTCATTAGTACCTTCCTTCAGAAATATTTCCCTCCTAGTGCTAGACATGCCATTTTGCAGGAACTTGTTGATTTTAAACAGGGAGAAAAAGAGATATTGCCTAAATCATGGGCAAGGTTTTGTGCTTTGATTCATGCACAGGCTGGATGTCCATTACCTAAAAATGAGCTTCTTGATATATATTATAATGGACTAACTAAAGAATCTAGGACATACCTAGATAGTTGTGCTGATTGTGTTTTCAGGAATAGAACTCCCAAGGAAGCTGGGGAATTAATGGCTAAAATAAGCAAGAATTATGAAGACTGGACTTCATCTAAGCCAACTACACCTGAAACAACTATACCTGAGTTAACTATGCCTGAGCCAACACCAACACCAACATCAAAGAAGAGGGGAGTTATTGAACTAAATGATGAAGTGAGGAAGGAAGCTAAGAAATGTTTTAAGGAGAAGGGTATTAAAGCTGAAGATGTGAAGAATTTACCTCCTATAGAAGAACTATGTAAGCCAATATCCCACTCATCCACAATTGAGGTACACTCTCTCCAACATTTTGATGAAGGTGACATTCCTTACTCTAAACCTCCTGATCAATGCTTGGAAGAATTTGATATTTTTATTGTTAAGTAAGATAATTTTAATAAAAGGGTGCAAAATCATCTAATGGAAAACTCTAGAGCTATTATTGAGTTGAAGGATATTGTGGGAAGAACCTCTAATGATGTTAAAATGCTTGTTAAACATTTAAAAATGGTTCAAAATTATATTGACCAGCTTATTAAGGTACAAAAAGATTTGCTAGTTAATGCTTCTAAGGAAAAACATGCTTATGAAATCAGAACTAGAAGTGGTGCTGCCACCCAGGATCCTCTATATCCTAAGGGGCATTCTAAAAGAATTGAGCAAGATTCACAACAAATTGAAAATAGTGGTACTTGTCCTAAGAAAAGGAAAAATAAACATAAAACTATTGTAGAGTCTTTTGAACCTGCTAAAGATCCTAATAGTATATCTGTCTCTGATGCTGAAACTGAAAGTGGTAATGATAAAAATGATGCTCCTGATAAAGAAAAAGTTGAACAAGAACCGGAAAGACACACTAAGAATACTAAATACACTAAAGAAAATTTTGTTGCTAAGAAACATGGTAGCGAAAGAGAGCCTTAAGTCCAAATACATATGCCTTTCCCGGATAAGAAACACAAGTCAATGGAAGATGAACACTATAACAAGTTTTGTGAGTGGATGAAACCTTTATTTTTGAAAATTCCTTTAACTTATGCTATTAAATTGTCGCCTTACTCAAAGTATATGAAGGATATTGTCTCTAATAAATGGAAGATTCCTAATAAAGAAATTTCTACTTTGCTTGCTAATTATTCTTTTAATAGTAAGGTTCTAAAGAAACTTGGAGACCTAGGGATTCCAACTATTCCATGCTCTATTAAAGATAGTTATGTTAGAACTACTTTGTGTGATTTGGGAGCAGGAGTTAGTGTTATGCCTTTTTCTCTCTATAAGAGACTTCAATTGGAAAAATTAATACCAACTGACATATCTTTGCAAATGGCTGATAAATCTACTACTATTCCTGTTGGTATATGTGAGGATGTACCTGTTCAAGTGGCTCATCATTGCTTGATATTAACTGACTTTGTTGTGCTTGAAATGCCTGAAGATGATAATATCTCTATTATTCTTGGGAGACCTTTTCTTAATACTGCAGGAGCTGTTATTAATTGTAATCAAGGAAAGATGACTTTTAATGTTAATGACAAGGAGCATCCTGTCTATTTCCCCAAGAAGATTGATAGGACTTATGGCTTAAATTCAATTGAACATGTTGAGGGTATCCAAGTTGGATAAATATATTGTCCCATACCACGAGGAAAATATGAAACTATTATGATTGGGGTCATTGCTATCAAGGTTGAGGTAACATAATCATTTAGTGGAATACAAAGTTTTGTTTCATATAAAACTGTTTTGGTAACAAGACCTAATCAACCTTGTTAACAAAGGGATTTTAATGAACAAAACAATGTTTTCACCATGATTATCTTTGCTTACTTTTATTTTTATCCATTTTTGTTTTTGCTTTCACTTAGTTCACTTTTCTGTTGCTAGTTGCTTGCATATTATAGTGTCTTAGAACTTCTAAATTTTTAGTTTTGTTTTGTTTTTGCATCATTCCAAGGTCATCTTTTTGTCAGAAAATCATTCATCAATACTTGAAAATTGCTCAAAAATAAAGTGTCTCGAAAAATTCTAGAAAATTCATATTAAATTTTTACGTGAAAAAAGGGGCAGAGATGTGCCTAGAGTGACCCGGGGGCCCAACAGGCAGGCACACCACCATTGGCGCGGCCACACTAGTGGCGCGCTTGGCCATGGTGTGGGCCACCCTTGGCCCTCCACTCACTCCCTCACTTGCCACTTCCTTCTCTCTCCCAAGAAAACATCAGTTCATTGCTCAAAATCGTGTTCTTGCTGTTCTTGTCCATGATTTTTCGATCTCGTTGCTCAGCCCATCTTTGCTGCTGAAATTTGGAGCATTTGTTCTCCGGTATGTGACTCCTCCGCTTGTCCAAGTAGATTTGTGTTTAGTGGTATATATCTTGAGTATTTTGCTACTGTAGGTGACAGGTTATGTGAGCTTGTAAGCTTGTTCAATGCTTAGAGGAATTGTTTTGATGCATGTTTAGGCCTCTTACAAGTTCCTATGAGTAGTTCTCGTCATTATGTATTCACTTTGCAATCACTTGTATAATGGATGTTTAAATTTCAGAATAGAAGATGAATGAACACCAACTCAACCAACATGAATTGAGGGTGCCTGCAATTATGAAGGTTCACCGTGAGGAGGAAGTCTTTCCCTCTGCCTATCCATGCCCCGAATTCATGAGGGCTGTAGGGATTTCTCAAGATTTCCACACTTTGATTACTAATGCAGGATTGGAGAATTTTGTGGGAGACAAACCTACCCAATATGTGAAACTAACTATGTCTGTGGTAACCCCATGGTCCACTACAAAATTTACAAGGTAGCTATCGATCTCCCTTTTGATGACTTTTGTGCAGCTATTAAAGTACCTCAGTGGGGTTCGTGTGGAAGATTAGAGAGCGACCTACACCACTCATGGACCTGTACACGGAAATATGCCAAGGGAGCAGCTTCTCAAAGGAGAGTGGTAAAATTCGTAATATTCATCTCCCGTCTATTCAATATTTTTCCTACTTTATTGCCAAGTGTGTTCTCGCTAGGAAAACTGCTAATAAATTATCCTCATATGATTTAGACTTCATCTCAGCTGCCTTAAAACGAGATAGGACTTATAATTTTGGTGCCTTGATAGCTTTCCGTCTTGCTGCTAACCGCGAGAAAGGTGGAATTTGTGGAGGCCTCATCGCCTCTCGTTTACTAGCTTTGCATGGTGTAGAGCCTCATCATTTAGACCTACAGTTCCCCATACAGAGGCTTGACCTTAATTCCATGATACAACATAAATTTGTTTCTTATTGGGCTAATTTGAGTGATTTATCTTATGAAATAACTTTCCTCAAGGCTGGTTGGAGAAGGAGTAAGTCTGAGCGTGTTGTTCTTTTTCCTGCGCCTATTTTGTTTAACGTTGATACCAGGGAAGGATGGTCACTCACCGAGGAAGAGATCGATGCATATCTAGGGGAGCTCTCCTAGCAAGAGCAGGATACTGGAAGGGAGATTACAGATGATTCGGTCCAACCCTCGAATGAGGGGGAGTCTTTGTATCAACAGCGTACCTATGATTGGGGAGCTTCTTTTTCTACACAAGGGCCTAACTACGATCATTCTTATGATGACCCGCCGTCCTGGAGTTCCTACCCGTGTTGGGGTTGATACCCACTTAGGCCAAAAGCCTAAGCTTGGGGGAGGTACACCGACATCACACTCATCTACATATCATGTTGAGTCGGTACTTTGTATATCCTTGTTTTGTTCTCGTTTTAGTTTTCGTTCTTTCTTTACTCTTGCTTTCTAAAACACAAAAAGACCAAAAATATTTCAATTGTTTCTCTTTGTTTGCTTCTTTTTCTTTTTAGCCTTGGTTTGCTTCTTCCTTTTTGCTTTGTTTTGATTATTCGAAAAACCCAAAAAGATTTCGCTTTTCTTGTTCTTCCTTTTGGTTCTTTCTTTAAAAATCGAAAACCCAAAAATATTTGTTGTTCTTCTTTGGTTTTGTGAAGTTTGTTGCAGGGTTCAACAGTCCTCAGTGGAGTTGGGATTCATGTTATTATTCAAGCCACACAAGTGAAGGGAAATAATGAAGATTAATGACAACTTGACGTGTGGTAAGAGGCTGGTAACGAACTCTATTTGTTTTCATTTTTGTACATATACTCATCATTGTAGGCATGCTTAGTCTGTTCATGTAAGGTGTATGTTATTTATGGATGCTTAGTAGTTTTTGCTTTCCTATGATTAGCTCAGCTTGCTAATGGTTTGTAGCATGTCATATGAATGTTTGCTTACATTGTTCTATTCATAACTTGGTATGACACTGTGGTATCCTCCTCTGAATGTTTCACTTGAATTGAGTTGGCACATGCTCACGCATGCATATGACTGAAACAATAGTCAGTTAAGCCTCGTTGAATTATTTTGCCTCAGGTGTCTTGAATCACTTTCATGCCATAATTAGTTCTGTTTTGTTGCAAGCATGATTATGACAATTATTGCTCTCTCGTTTGTCGCTCCCTTACTACTGCTAGCCTTCACTTGCACTGAGTATGAGCTCTACTCGTGTTTCCAACTCCCCAAAAACAATATTGCCAAAAGTGTCCACCATACCTACCTATTAGCATCATTTGCTAGTCCGTGCATATTCAGCATGCCTTGTTTTCTTCCGAATAAAATGTTTGCTTGTTATAAGAAACTTAGTTATTAAATCTCTCATGAACTTGATGGCACACTTTACTTTCTTGCACTTAATAATCTTGAACCATTGTGTCCGTCTTTGTTGCATATATGCTTGCGCTTTATGAGTTGAAGTTAGAAGAACCATGTATCATGGGGAACGCTTTCAACATTGCACTTATTATTGCGTTGATATCATGATTCTTTTTCTTATGGATCCCGGCGGTGTGAAATAAAAGGGGAACTTGTAAGATCATGGAGTTTGTATGTGTGTTAGAGAAACGCCTGGGCCACTAGCCTAAGCCATGCCTAATCATGGTGGAAAGTTGCAGCATAACCATAATGAGCACTCTATGAAGCATCCTCAATAAAAACCTATGCAAATAGCAAATAAAAGATCACCGAGATGCTCATTGTCTACTTGCCTTGTCATTTTGATTATGGGGTAGCTCATGTATCATGTGCAAGGGGTACCCCATTGGCGGTTCAATATGATACATATGTACTTACAATGATAAGAGCTTACTTGTGACTGAAGTTGAGTAGCATGAGGTTCAGTACTCATAAGCAAGGGCATGAGATTTCAACTTATAACATGTCAAGCATATCATCTTAGTTGTGTCACTTTAACCTTAACCAT
The DNA here is from genome assembly GCA_910589775.1 of Avena eriantha. Taxonomy (NCBI): domain Eukaryota; kingdom Viridiplantae; phylum Streptophyta; class Magnoliopsida; order Poales; family Poaceae; genus Avena; species Avena eriantha. The sequence goes on from OU342740.1 coordinate 492,210,230, forward strand.
TTAAAGATTCTTATGATAGGGGCAATGAGAGCTCAAAGCTAATGAGTACCATACTTTCAGCATTTGGAAGCCTTTCAAACTTTTTCAAAACCTTTTCATTTCCTTGTTGGGTCTCCACATATTCTATGAGCATTTTCTTGAGAGCATAGTTGTCATTCTTAGTGTAATGTGCTTCCCTCAAAACTTTGTTAATTGTGTCATGACCTTGATGCTTGTATCTCTGATATCTTTACTTCTAGTCTTCACTTGAACTTCAGAGGTGCCTTGGCATTTATGTTTTCTCTACAATCAAAGGCAAGCGAGATACCACTCTATCATACCTTTTTATGAGCATTGTAATGTTGCTTATGTTCATGTTTCATGCTACTTACTATTTTTGAGTTAGAATCTCTCCATAGCTTGCAATGATTATTAAGTAAACTTAGTTGCACACTCTTTATTATGAATTGCCTGGGTGTTTGATCATATGCTGAGAATATATACATCTTATGAAGCAAATGTGTTCGTGAGAGTTTCTTTTATCGCACTCAGTTTTCAACTGAATTGCTTGAGGACAAGCAATAAGCTAATCTTGGGGGAGTTGATACGTCCAAAATGTATCTACTTTCCCGAACACTTTTGCTATTGTTTCTCCTCTAAACTTGTGTGATTTGGATACAACTAACATGGACTAGCGCAGTTTTCAGCAGAATTACCTTGGTGTCTAGTTTTTGTGCAGAAAATCAACTATTAGGAAAAATCCCAGAAAATATGCCAAAAATCCTATTTCACTAGAAGACTCATGGAGCTAGAAGACGAGACGGATGAGGGCCACAAGGGGCCCACACCACCTGGCCGCGCGGGCCAGGCCAGACCACGCATGGGGGTGGTGTGGCCGCCTCGGTAACCCCCTCGGCCTCCCTCTTCGCCTATAAGTTGCCTCTTAACCTAAAAACCAAGGGGGGTTCGATGTTTTTCCAGATAGAGTTCCGCTATGCCGCCACTACCAGATTCCGCGATTCAGAACCAAAAACTCCGTTCTGGCACCCTGCCGGGACGGGGAGTAGGGAGTTGGAGCAGATCATCACCATCATTATCACCATCGCTTCTTCATCAACCATCCATGATTTCCCCATCTATGAGTGAGTAATCCCCCGCTGTAGGCTATGGGGATGGTAGGGATTGGATGAGATCGTTCATGTAATGGCATCAGATTGTTAGGGCATGGTGCCTAGTAACTATTATTAGTGCTTTTGACTTTGTTACAACTTGTTATGCTTAATGCTTGTCACTAGGGCCTGAGTGCCATGATTTCAGATCTGAACATGTCATTGATTCATGATGATAGTATTGTTTGTGATCTTACCTGCAAGTTGTATACACATATTGTTGTCTGGAACCAAAAGCCCCAAAGTGACAATAATCGGGATAACCGGAGGGGATGGCTTTGGAGTGAGGATCACGTGTGTTCACGGAGTGTTATTGCTTTGCTCCGGTGCTCTATTAAAAGGAGCACCTTAATTGCTAGTAGTTCCCTTGAGGCCCCGCTACAGACGGGCTGGCAGGACAAAAGATCTTGTGCAAGTTCTCATTGCGAGCACGTATGACTATATATGGAACACATGCCTATGATTATTTAGTACTTGGATGATTTATCTTATTTATCTGCAAATGCCCTACGTCTTGATTGCTATATGAATTGTCTTGTCCATGCAACGCCTGTCCATCCATCCCTATGCCTACCGCGCTTTAATCCTACTGTTTACTACAATTGTTACTACTGTCTTTACTTTTAATACTGCTATTAGTTTGTTATTGCTACTACAAAACTGTTGCTACTGATAAACTATTGTGAGCAAGATTGTTTCTAGGTGCAGCTGAATTGACAACTCAGTTGTTAAGGCTTATAAATATTCCCCTTGTGTCGAATCAATAAATTGGGTTTCACTTCCCTCAAAAATACTGTGATACACCCCCTATACTTGTGGGTCATGAATGAGCATAGCAACAAGTTTTCCCTCAGTTATGAAACCAAGGTTATCGAACTAGTAGGAGCAAGGAAATAACCCCAAGGTGTTGTTTCCAACTTGGAATCCTGCAAAACACAACCACATAACTTTGTCCAACTTAAAGTGAGGTTGTCAATCTCACCGGTTTTGCTGAAAACAAAGGATTAAACATATTATGTAGAAGATAGTAATTGCTTGCAGAAAGTAAATAATAATTAGTAAATAGTAGATGGTTTATCAATGGAAAAAGAATGGACCGGGGTCCATAGTTCACTAGAGGTGATTCTCCTTAAGATAAATAACTTGTTGGGTGAACAAATTATAGCGGGGTAATTGACAGACTCGAGAAAGCATACCATGCATATACTAATCATCTTGACTCCTATGAGATTTGATTGGGCATTACAACATTATGCATAGACTGTAATCCAACTGCATCCATGACTAATAATCCACCTTCAGGTTATCATCCGAACCCCCTCTAGAATTAAGTTGCAGGCAACAGATAATTGCATTAAGCAAAGTGTGTAAAGTAAACAATACGATTGTCCCATGGACAAAGGATTGTTGTTTTCTCCCTAGTAGCAATAGCACATCTAGTACCTTAGAGATTCCTGTCACTTCCATAGATTACTAGAGGCATGAACCCACTATCGAGCATAAATACTCCCTCTTGTAGTTGCTAGCATCTATTTGGCCAAGATAGCTACTAACAACGGATAGCATTTAAGATCACAAATAATATAGACATGATAGAATCAATAATCAATCTAAAATAGCATCTCAATATCCATCGGATCCTGGCAAACATAACGTGTAAGATTACAAATAGATGATCTTGATCATGAACGAAGCTCACAAGATCTAAAAATGATAGCACAAAGGACAAGAACCAACCATCTAGTTACTACATGGACACGTAGTCCAAGGATGAACTACTCACGCATCACACCTGAGGCAGTCATGGTGATGAAGAAGGCCTCTAGGCTGATCTCTCCCTTCCGACAGGGTGCCGGGAAGAGCTTCGGATCCCCCCAATCTGGGATCGAGATGGCGGCGGATATAGACTCTTCCGTGGATTTCTATGGGATTTTGATCGGGTACTTAGGGTTTTCGTCCTGGGAGGATTTTATAGGCGGAAGGGCAAGGTCGGTGGAGCACCAGGGGGGTGACACCCCCTGGTGGCGCGCCTCCCCCAGGCCGCGCCGCCACCAGGTGTGGCCGCCCTGGTGCGCCATTTCGTCTCCCCTCCAGACTCCGTGTTGCTTCGGGTAAAATATTGACTTTAGCTTTTTTCCGGTCCAATTCCGAGAATATTTTCTTATTAGCTTTTCTGAAACCAAAAACAGCAGAAAACAGGCAACTGGCACTGTGGCATCTTGCGAATAGGTTAGTTCCAGAAAATGTATAAAAATACCTCAAAGTATGAACAAAACATAAGCAAGTAGATACTAAACAAGCATCGAACATCAAAAATTATTGATACGTTTACGACGTATCAGGGCACCATGGCCCGGCCGGCCAGGGGTGGGCCCTACCCCATGCACAGCCCAAGGCTAGCTAGGTGGGACCCATGTGGCGGCTAGGCCTTGGCCCCTTTGGCCCTTCCCTCTTGCGGTTTTCCTCCATGGGCCCTTTTTTCCTAGGAATTTGGCCCATTAGTGGAATACCCTTTCAAATTAGATTTTAATATTATATTTAATATTAATTACATTAATTAACATGTAAATACATATTACAAAATCCGGTTTTACCCGAAATACCTTTCGGTTCCCTTTTGATTTCTTTTTTTAGAGAAACCGATAGGAGCGCTGCCTATTCTATTAGAAGAGGCAAAACCACAGTCACAAGTACAGAGAACGGCATGTTTAGATTGAAGTGGGAACATGCCGGAAAACCACTAAAGCGAAAATAGAAAAAGAAAAACATGTCTGGCTCAGCTGGGATAGCCAGGCCCGCCACAGCATAGGCGCCAACCCTCTGGAAGATGTCGTCCTGAGTAATGGATGCCACCTCGATGTAGGTGAGCCGCTTGCCTGTGAAGATTCTGCGGTTTCTTTCCTTCCAAGCGTTCCAAAGGGTGTATAACAGACGACCACTCCGGCGATGCTGCTTCGCTTTTGAACGTCCAATGATCAGATCGTCCCACCAGTCCAAGATTGATGGGAAGGATGTGCCATGGCTTCTCATAACCTCATTGTCCCAGGATTGAATTGTGTTCCAAACCGCCGTCGTGAAGGGGCAGTCTTTACAGAGGTGGGATGCCGTTTCCGGGGCAGAGCCACACATGCTGCAGGTCGGGTCGTGGGGTCAGCCTCTGATGGACAGCATGTCAGCAGTAAGTAATTTCCCATGAAGAGCCAGCCAGGAGAATAGCTTGCACTTCGGCTCTACATCGACAGACCAGATCTTTTCAGCCTTAAATTTAGAGAAGGAGCCATTCAACTGCGCGTGGTACGCCGAACTTACCGTATAAACGCCATCACTAGCGAGGTTCCATCTGATGGAGTCTTTTTCCGAAGGGTTTAGATGCGTCTGCTGAGTGATGTCCGAGACTTTTATGTACTGGGAGAGTTGAGTAGGGGTGTTTAGTCTAGCCACGGAGCGGATCCAATTCCCTTGGTCGAGCTCTTTTGCGTCAGATCTTTTTTTCTAGTTGCAATCTTGTATAGGTCGGGAGCTTTGAGACTTAGAGGCCCTTGACCAGTCTAGTTGTCGTGCCAGAATAAGGCCATTTCACCATTCCCGATGGTGATCGTTGTGGACGCCCTAAAAAGGGCCATGTCAGTCGGGCTGCAAGGCAGCTTTGAACCGGCCCAAGTGAAAGAACATTTCATGTTTTCCTATGTTTTTTGTGTTAGATAACAATACTATGGAGACTATTCATGTGTGCTAAGTGTGCAGGAAGTTTTGAGGGGGGCGGATAATCCGCCCCACCAAGGGCCGGATAATCCGGCCTACCTCATCGCTCAAAGGAAGCCAAGGCGCGTCGCACGGTGTCCGGTCGGATTTTCTCCCGGAAAATCCGAACTGGGGCGGTTTTTCTTCTCCAGGCCGGATAATCCGGCTGTCGCATGGGCCGGATAATCCGGCCCCCAGTTTTCGAGCAAAAGGGGCCAAGGCGCTTCGCACGGTATCCAGTCGGATTTTCTCCCGGAAAATCTGAACTGGGGCGGTTTTTCCTCCCCACTCCGGATAATCCGGCCCTCGCATAGGACCGGATAATTCGGCCCCCAGAAGTTGATCAAGGGCAAGCTCGGCGCGACGCTCTGATAGGCGGCGGATTATCTGCCGGATATTCCGAGTCTGGGGCGGCGTTTTCCGCGGACCGGATAATCCGTCCCTCACTTGGGCCGGATAATCCAGCCACCAAAGTCTCTAACGGCTGGTTTCTGAAGGGGGTATAAATACCCCTTCTTCCCCAACATTCAGAACTCTTGATTCATTCGAAATTGTCTAAACATTGTGCAAGAGCTCTCATTCTCGATCTCCCACTTCAACCACCCGAAGGTCTTGATCTTTGGTGGAATTGAAGGAGAAGTTCATCATCATCATCAAGAATCAAGCACTTCAACTCCTCTCCATTCACTTGGAGAAATCTCTGATCTAGTATTCTTGTCAATACCTAGAGCTTGTTTATTGTATTTGATAAGTTTGTTCTTGTGGTAGCTTGTTGTCATTTCGGGGGCCTCCAAGTTGTTGTGGAGTTGTTGCCCCGCTAGTTGTGTAAAGGCGCCGATGCCCGCCTCGAAGGGTACCTATAGTGGAAGGTGGATCAGGCCTTTTGTGGTGAGATCCATCGAAGAACAGGGTGAGGCCTTTTGTGGCGTGGTGTTCTTAGTACCGCCCACCCCTCCAATGCAGATGTACTTCCCTTAACAAGGAAGGAACTGCGGTCAAACAAATCCTGTGTCTCCACGTGCTTCACTTCGGTTTACTCGTTCCTATTCCACTCGCTCTTTACTCACTAGTAGATAGGTTTGCATATAGGGAAATTCCACCTAATAGTTTATGTAGAGAATTTACCCTTTGTGCTAAGCCTAAACTTGAAAAATAATTAAAAATTGGTGTATCACATATTCACCCCCCCCTCTAGGTGCCCATACGATCCATTTCAATTGGTATCAGAGACCCGACTCTTAATTCGGGCTTAACCGCCTAAGAGTAGTATGGGTACCAAGGATGATGGAAATGAGGATGTGGATAAGGTCACAATGGATGATCTCAAGTCGTTGGAAACAACCTTGTTGAAATCCTTTGAGGCTAAGATGGAGGAGATGAATCAAATGATTGCTCGCCTTACATCATCCATAGCCCCATCTCCATCCTCCTCTGAGGCTGCCACACCATCATCTAAGGAAAAGGGTAACACCGGATCCAAGGATGATGATGTGGAAGGTGAAACACTTAATGGTTCCACCTCCAAGAAGGGAAGTGGTAAGGAGGAATATAGTGAGGTTCGCCACATATATTCCCTCGACCCACCTATCCCTCATCCTCATATAAACAATAGGGGTGATCCACCCAAGCTCACGGCATCCTCTTTTAATCAATGGCAATTCCTAATGAAATCTCATGTTTGCAGCTCCTCTATTGAATTGTGGAGGATTATTGAAGAGGGTCTTCATATTGGAGATCAAACCAATCTAACAAGAAGAGAAGTTGTGGATAGCCAGTTGAATGTCACTGCTCTCCACATGATACAGCTGGGTGTGGGTCCCAAGGACATGCCACACATTGAACATCTCAACACAGCTAAAGAGGCTTGGGGTGCTCTTACGGATCTCTTCGTTGGAAATGAAAGCATGAGAAGAAACAGGTATGATGCCCTTAGTAATGAAGCTGAGGGATTCTACATGTTGGCTGGTGAAAACCATGAGGACATGTATAGAAGACTCAAGGGCATCGCAACAACATTTCGAAAGCATGGGGCCACTCACATTGATGATGCATGGATAAAAAGGAAATATGTGAGTACCTTAATGCCTTTCGAGCCAACGGACTTGAAGAGCCTGCAAGGTAGACATAACTATCATCAAATGACATCCAACGAAGTCATGCAAGAAATGGCGTCATTCAAATTGGCAGCAAAGAATGCTGAAGATGCCCGTTCTTGGGCAATTGGAATGCAAAAGGGTGTCAATGTGGCTCTCAAAGCCAATGTTGTTGAGCAAGAGGAAGGAGCTTTTGAGGGGGTATCCATGGACTGCCCCGATGAGGTCAAACGTGCTCATGGTGAGTACATGGCATTCTATGCAAGGAACTTTTGGAAGGACCCTGCCAAAGCCAAGTCTGAACTTGAGCGCAAGAACGGGTCAAATGGAAGAAGAGAAAGTGGCCCAAGATTGAGAACTTGCTTCAACTGTGGAGATAGAATGCACTTTGTAGCCGAGTGTCCATATCAAAATAGAGAAGACAAATGGTGGCAGGCTCATTCTTAAAGAGAAATCTAAAGCACCTAAGAAGAAGCCGTTTATTAAGAAGAATGGCCCTTTCAAGAAGCAACCTAAGATTGTCCTGGTAGCTCAAGAGGAATACTCCTCCGCAAGTGAAGATGAAGAGGATGATGATAGTTCCCGCGAGGTGGCTGCTATAACCACCACATCGACTCCCTCATCACTCTTCGACTCGCCGAACGAGAACGCCATCAACAACAATGCCACTTGCCTAATGGCAAGAGGGTCCAAGGTATCAACTTCTAGCTCTTCATTTCCTAAGACTAACATAATTTTGGATATGGATGATCATGACAGTCTTCAAATGAAAGAAGAAGTTATTGCCTTGGATACTTTTTTCACTAACCTACAAGGTGAGAACAAACTCCATTTTGATGCTCTTATGAGTCAACTTGCTCAAGCCGAAAGATCTCCTTGAAGAAAAGGGTAGAATTGAAAGAGAAGATGCCTTGGAGATAGCTTCTTTGAAGAATGCCTTGGAAGAGGAAGAGGAAGCTCGAGTATCTTTGGAAGAAAGACTCGAATCCCTTGAGGAGTCACAAGAAGAAGCTATAGCTCAGCTCATTAAAGAACGTGATCATGCTCTTGCCAAGGTAAATAAACTAAAGAAAGAAAAGATTAACTTTGGGGCTGTTCATGCTAGACTTTTGGAGAAGTTTGATAATCTTGAAAGTTCTCACAAGGCATTGAAGAGTGATCATTCCACTCTAAATGAGTCTCATGACCAGCTCCAAACTCAATTGAAACGGTATGATGTGCCAAGTACCTCCACTTCATCCTCTAGAAAAGAAGGCCCTGCAAGAAGCTCTCAACGCAAAGGTAAAGGGGTTATTAATGAGATACTGAGCAGGCAAAGGACAAACAATAGTAAAGAAGGTCTTGGTTACATACCCAAGATAAAGAGCAAGAAAAACAAGAAGAAGAAGAAGAAGAAGAAGAAGAAGAAGAGCAAGACTGCTCAATCAAAGACTAGCAACATTATCAATGACAAGACTAATTATGATGGTTTTGTAGGGATCAACAATCCTAACTTTGAACTATATTGTGATTATTATGGTGATGTTTATGCTAGTTTTGTAGGCCCTTATGATTGTTACATTCCTTGGTCTATTTGGGTTCCCAAGACCCTTGTTACTAACATGAAAGGACCCATTGAAAAATGGGTACCTAAAACCAAGAAGTAATTTTCTTGCAGGGCTATGCTTTCGGTTGTTCTAAATGGGTACTCGATAGCGGGTGCACGAGTCATATGACCGGAAGCAAGGAGGTCATCATGGAGATGCGGCCAAACCTTGATCACATAACCGTCTCCTATGGGGACAAGTCAAAATCTGAGGTATTGGGTCTCGGCAAAGTTGTGGTGGCTCACGATATCTCTCTCGTGGACGTCATGCTTGTGGAGACCCTCGGGTACAACTTACTTTCAGTTCGTGCCCTTGGTAAGATGGGTTTTGCAGTTTATATTGATGCAGAATTGGTGGTACTCTTGTGGAGCAAGTCTCTAAAAGTCGCTTTCGTGGGATATGTCGAAAACGACCTGTACGTGGTGGAATTTTCGGGGAAAACCACTACATGCCCGATGTGTATTTTCGGAAAGGCTGACGCGGGTTGGCTATGGCATCGCCGACTAGCCCACGTCAATATGAGAACTTTGCAAAGTCTCCACAAGGGTGGCCACATTCTTGGACTAAAAGAAAATGTCTCTTTTGCCAAATATCATGTTTGCAGGGCGTGTGTTGAAGGGAAAATGCATGACTCACCTCATCGAAGGAAAACCATTATCTCTTCAAAAAGGATTTTGGAGCTCCTTCATGTGGACCTCTCCGGACCTCCATCTCATGCAAGCCTCGGTGGGAAGAAGTATTGTCTATTGATTGTTGATGATTACTCAAGATACACTTGGGTTTATTTCTTCAAGTTGAAGAGTGAAACTCAACAAACTCTCATCGACTTCGCCAACGAGGTTCAACGTCAACACAACGTCCCCATTCTGGCTATAAGGAGTGATAACGGCTCTGAGTTCAAGAACTACACCTTAAATGAGTTCCTAAGTGAAGAGGGGATAAGACATCAATATTCCGTTGCGTACACCCCTCAACAAAATGGTGTAGCCGAGAGGAAGAATCGAACTCTAATGGATATGGCAAGATCAATGTTAGCCGAATTTAAATCTCCATATAACTTCTGGGCTGAAGCAATCTCTACTGCTTGTCATTCATCCAACCGTTTATACCTCCGTAAGATCTTGGATAAGACTCCGTATGAAATAATTACCGGTAACAAGCTAAACATCTCATACTTTCGGGTATTCGGGTGTAAGTGTTTCTTTCTTATTAAAGGAGTTCGTTTATCTAAGTTTGAATCTAAGGCTTTAGAAGGTATTTTTGTTGGTTATGGTGCCGAATCCCACACTTATAGAGTCTACAATAAGCTCTCCGGAACTGTTGTAGAATCTTGTAGTGTGGTGTTCGAAGAAAATGATGGTTCCCGTGCGGAGCAAGTTGGTGTTTGTGATGCAGATGTTGAAATACCCCAAGATGCCATAAGAAGAATGGGCGTGGGATTTTTCCGCCCCATTGAGGAACCCCTTTTGGCGGACCAGGAAGGACAATGCTCTACTCATATAGAGCCCTCATCTACACATACTCAACATGTTCCAACCACGGGGGCAACTTCTACACCATCTCCATCAACAGCTGAAGGTCAAGATGTTCCAGAAAGCTCCAGGCCGGATTTTCCGGTTGACACCGGATTATCCGGCCACCCCGCTCTAGCTGACCATGTTGCTCCTGGTGGTGAAGATTTCAACGCAAGCTCCAGGCCAGATTTTCCGGCTAGCCCTGGATTATCCGGCCCCTCGCCAGTTCAAGCTAGTCCTAGGCTTCCTGGTGAAGCTGCTGCAAGTTCTCCCAGGCCAGATTATCCGGCCTCTCCATCGGCCGGATTATCCGGCCCTGACTCTCCAGTTCTGCAGCCTCGTGTTACAGACTCACCTCAAGGGCACGCGTCTCCACCACCTGCTACTGATGTTCCAGTTACTGATCAAGGTCGAGAAAATGCTTCCAATGAAGACTCAAGTGATGAATCTCCTCCTCCAAGAGACAACAAACTTATTGAACTTCGTCGCAAGGCCCGGGCTGATCGAAACCTTGAGTTGAGGGGTCACACTCTCGACAAGGTTGTTGGTGATCTTCGACGAAGGGTTTCTACAAGAAGAGAATTGGCCAGTTTTGGTGAGCATCAAGCTCATATCTCCATGGTGGAACCTAATAAGGTCTTTGAAGCTCTTGAAGACCCAGAATTGGTTGTTGCTATGCATGAAGAATTGAATAATTTTGAGCGCAACAAAGTCTAGAAACTCGTGGAGAAACCCAAAGAGTGCCACAATGTTATCGGTACCAAGTGGATTTTCAAGAACAAGCAAGATGAGAATGGCATTGTTGTGAGGAACAAGGCAAGACTTGTGGCACAAGGTTACTCCCAAGTTGAGGGCATCGACTTCGGCGAGACCTATGCTCCAGTGGCTCGACTTGAGTCCATCTGTATCCTTCTTCCTTATGTTACACATAAAATTTTTAAGTTGCAGCAAATGGACGTCAAGAGTGCCTTCCTTAACGGTCCTCTACATGAGTTGGTATACGTAAAGCAACCCCCAGGGTTTGAGGATCCTAACTTTCCGAACCATGTCTACAAATTCGATAAGGCACTCTATGGCCTTAAACAAGCCCCACATGCGTGGTATGAGCACCTTAAAGAGCTTTTGTTAGATCGTGGCTTCGAAGTTGGGCAAATCGATCCCACTCTTTTTACTAAGAAGGTTAAGGGGGAGCTCTTTGTATGCCAACTATATGTAGACGATATCATTTTTGGTTCTACTAATAAAGCTTTTAATGATGAATTTTCAAAGCTTATGACTAACAGGTTTGAGATGTCTATGATGGGGGAATTACGGTTCTTTCTTGGATTCCAGATCAAGCAACTTAGAGAAGGAACCTTTATTAATCAAGCAAAGTACATCTAAGACATGCTCAAGAGATTCAAGATGACGGATCTAAAAGGTGTCGCCACTCCGATGCAAACAAAATGTCATCTTGAACTTAACCCTCATGGTAAAGATGTGGACCAAAAGGTATACCAGTCCATGATCGGCTCTCTTCTTTACCTCTACGCATCTAGACCCGATATTGTGTTGAGTGTGGGAGTGTGTGCAAGGTATCAAGCAGCTCCTAAAGAAAGCCACTTAGTGGCGGTCAAGAGGATCTTTCGATATTTGGTTCATTCCCCTAACTTTGGTCTCTAGTATCCCAAGGGCTCCAATTTCTCTTTATGTGGCTATATTGACTCAGATTGGGCTGGTGATAAGGATGATCAGAAATCCACTTCTGGAGCTTGTCAATTCTTGGGAAGATCTCTTGTATGCCGGTCCTCTAAAAAGCATAATTATATATCTCTCTCCACCGCCGAAGCTAAATATGTTGATGCTGCGAGCACTTGTACTCAATTATTGTGGATGAGGCAAACTTTAAAGGAATATGGTGTCAATTGTGACAAAGTGCCTCTTTTATGTGACAATGAAACTGCAATCAGAATTGCGTACAATCCTATTCAGCACACAAGGACGAAGCATATTGAGATTCGGAATCATTTTATTCGAGACCATGTTGCTCGCGGAGATATTGATCTATCCTTTGTGAGCACGAAGAACCAACTTGCCGATATTTTTACAGAGCCACTTGATGAAGCAAGATTCTGCTACTTGAGGAATGAGCTAAATATCATTGATTCTAGGAGCTTGTCTTGATTACCCATGCACTCACTCGTACATCTCAATCCTTCTTTTGTCTAGGTGTGGGCATGGATATAGGGGGAGTGTGGTCCTAACTCATTGGGCTAACCCTCCCCCCATAATGCCAATAGCAAGATAAATCATTTCTCTTAATATCATGTTGTGATATGTGAGCTTATTGATGAGTATTGGTCGTGAACCCAAGATATATCTTTGCGGTGTCACACCATACTCTCCAACAAGGTGGCTTCGGCCACCGCCCTCTCCCTTGGGGAGAACTGGATCTTTTTGGCTGTTATATGCTCTCTCATGTTCTTATGGGAATCACACTCAATCTTGGCTTTTATTTGATTTGGATTTTGCAATTTTGAGTGTCTAGTACCATCTCAGTTTGGCTCTCTTAATCCTAAGCCTTTCCCTACCCCTAAGCCATCTATTCTTGCACACAAGTCCCTTGTACACCTTGTCGAGGTGTTGTTTGGGGACGCGCGGGCCTGGTTCTGTGTATAACAGAATCCCAGATTTTAGGCCAGATAATCCGGCCCAAGTGTAGACGAGGACGAGGCTACGAGTGATCCCATGGGGTGCTAGCATCGCTCTTCTCCCTTTTTGGTTTCTCAATGCCAAAGGGGGAGAAGTAGTTCTATTAGGTTGTCCATGGATTTGCATGGGTCGGGCATAAGCACTTGCACTTTTCTATTCATTTTTTTCTTGCTTACGCCCATTTAGCGTTGAACTTTAAATTCGTGATTTGTGGTTGGTTGAGACTTTATGTGGTTGTCTGGATTATGCCTATGGATTTCGTATCATGGATTATGTTTATGGATATATGTATTCATATCCTATTGCTGGAGGTTTATCACGGAAGGCGCGCTCATAATGGTTATCCGGTAATAATTGTGACTTATGTCAATGATGCCTACTCTCTACCTCGGTGGTATGTTTTTTTTGCTCATATGTCTATGGAATAGATTCACCTATTTGTGTGCATTTGTATTCCAATGCAAAACTCTATTATGCACATATTGAGGGGGAGTCTCTTTCATAGTTATCAATGTTTGTCTTGTGTCTTTCTCCTACAAATCTTGGTATTGTCATCTAAGACCAAAAGGGGGAGATTGAAAGAACATTTCATGTTTTCCTATGTTTTGCGTGTTAGATAACAATACTATGGAGACTATTCATGTGTGCTAAGTGTGCAGGAAGTTTTGAGGGGGGCGGATAATCCGGCCTACCTCATCGCTCAAAGGAAGCCAAGGCGCGTCGCACGGTGTCCGGTCGGATTTTCTCCAGGAAAATCTGAACTGGGCGGTTTTTTCTTCCCCAGGACGGATAATCCGGCTATCGCATGGGCCGGATAATCCGGCCCCCAGTTTTCGAGCAAAAGGGGCCAAGGCGCGTTGCACGGTATCCGGTCGGATTTTCCCCCGGAAAATCCGAACTGGGGCAGTTTTTCCTCCCCAGGCCAGATAATCCGGCCCTCGCATAGGACCGGATAATCCGGCCCCCAGAAGTTGATCAAAGGCAAGCTCGGCGCGACGCTCTGATAGGGGGCGGATTATCTGTCGGATATTCCGAGTCTGGGGCGGTGTTTTCCCCAGACCGGATAATCCGTCCCTCACTTGGGCCAGATAATCCGGCCACCAAAGTCTCCAACGGCTAGTTTCTGAAGGGGGTATAAATACCCCTTCTTCCCCAACGTTCAGAACTCTTGATTCATTCGAAATTGTCCACACATTGTGCAAGAGCTCTCATTCTCGATCTCCCACTTGAACCACCCGAAGGTCTTGATCTTTGGTGGAATTGAAGGAGGAGAAGTGCATCATCATCATCAAGAATCAAGCGCTTCAACTCCTCTCCATTCACTTGGAGAAATCCCTAATCTAGTATTCTTGTCAATACCTAGATCTTGTTTATTGTATTTGATAAGTTTGTTCTTGTGGCAGCATGTTGTCATTTCGGGAGCCTCCAAGTTGTTGTGGAGTTGTTACCCCCCTAGTTGTGTAAAGGCGCCAGTGACCACCTCGAAGGGTACCTATAGTGGAAGGTGGATCAGGCCTTTTGTGGCGAGATCCATCGAAGAACAGGGTGAGGCCTTTTGTGGCGTGGTGGTCTTAGTACCACCCACCCGTCCAACGCAGACGTACTTCCCTTAACAAGGAAGGAACTACGGTCAAACAAATCATGTGTCTCCGCGTGCTTCACTTTGGATTACTCGTTCCTCTTCCACTCGCTCTTTACTCGCTAATAGATAGGTTTGCATATAGGGAAATTCCACCTAATAGTTTATTTAGAGAATTTACCCTTTGTGCTAAGCCTAAACTTGAAAAAGAATTAAAATTGGTATAGCACCTATTCACCCCCCCTATAGGTGCCCATACGATCCATTTCACCAAGTGCATTTGGGGTCATTCCACTGCAGCCAAGGAAACGCAATCTCAGAGCCCTCCCAGTGCGCTCCAGATCCGGTAACCCCAGCCCGCCAAAGGATTTAGGACGACAGACAGTCTTCTAGCTGACGAGGGCTTTACCGTTTGCTGCGTGTTCTCCTTCCTCTCCAGCCCACACAAAGTTCCTAAAGATCTTTGAAATCTTCTAACGGGCCCAACTTGAAAGCGATATGGCCGTTGAGTGGTAGATTGTCGTGGCCATGCGGACCGACTTTGCAAGGGTAGCTCGTCTCGGCCATGCAATGTGCTTACAGTACCATCCCGGGAGCTTTCCAGCAATTTTGTCGAAGAGTGGCTAGAAATCCACTTTACGGAGACAGCGGACGTGGAGCGGTAGGCCGAGATATCTGCCCGGTAAGGTTGCGATCTTAGTAGGGAAATCAGCCAGAACAAACTCAAGATCGATTTGTCCGCATTGCACTCGGAAGACCTCAGTCTTAACCATGTTTGTGATGAGGCCAGTTGCTTTGTCGAAGCAGGCAAGGATGGCCCTAATGGCCCGTAACTCCTCTCTGCTAGGGTTTATGAAGATTCCAGCATCGTCCACATAGAGGGAGACTCTGCAGGTGGTCGTGCGCGATCGTATTGGGCTCAGAATTCCTACGAGGGTCGCCCTGGAGAGGATGCGTTGCAAAGGGTTGATGGCCAGGATAAAAAGCATCAGCGATAGCGGGTCTCCCTGACGTAGGCCCTTGGCGTGCCAGAAATCCATTCCAAGTTCACCATTAAGGAGAACCCTCGAAGATGAAGAGGCGAGGGTGAGGCATATCCAGTCTCGCCACATCGGCCCAAAGCTGATGGCCGAAAGCACTTCGAGAAGGTAGGCCCATCCGACAGAGTCGAAAGCTCTAAAAATGTCTAGCTTGAGGAACATACTAGGAGTTTTTGAGGAGTGCAACTCTCTCATGAGGTTTTGAACGTGCATGAAATTATCGTGGATGCTTCGCTTCTTAACAAAAGCACTTTGACATTTGGAAACAATGTCGGGCAGGACAGGCGCCAGGCGGTTGGCCAGAAGCTTTGAGAAAATTTTGGAGAGGTTGTGGATGAGGCTGATGGGTCTGTAATCGCCAGCAGTCGCGGCGTCCGGCTTCTTCAGGATGAGAACAATGTTTGCCGAGTTTACGATATGAGCACAGTTTCCCCAAAGCTTGGACATGTGGGTGATGGCCGAGATGACGTCGACCTTGAGAATATCCCAGCAGGATTTGAAGAAAGCACCGATGAACCAATAAGGGCTCGGCGCTTTGACCAAAGGCAGGGAGAACACTGCCTCTTTTATCTCGTCGCTCGTGAAGGGAGCATTGAGATCCGTGAGATCATTTGTAGTGTATCCCAGGCCTTCCCAGTCCAATCTGGTCTGGCGCGGAGTCGCCGTTCCGAGCTGATCCTTGAAATGATTCAGGAGAGCCTCCTCTTTGTCCTTAGTAGTGATTGCCATCCCAGTGCTCGTTCTGAGGGACTGGATGTAGACCCTGCTTCTGTGGCCATTTGCCCTAGCATGGAAAAGCTTAGTGTTGGCGTCGCCCAGGCGGATCCAGGTTAGCCTTGATCTTTGACGCAACTTGATTTTCTGGATAGAGAGCAGACCCACGTAGGTGGCCTTAAGGCGTGTCCGAAGTTCTATTTCATCTGCCGAAAGAAGTATCGACTCTTCCACGACATCAAGTCGCCCGATAATCTCCTTAGCCGTGGCAATTTGCCTCCCCAAGACTCCAACGCTCTGACATTGCCATTTCTTGAGGGCCTTGGCCGTACGGGATAGTGTAACATCCCAAAACTTCAATCCAAGCTTATCAAGATCTAAATCATCAAATTTGGGGTTAACAAAAAGTTTTTCAAACTAAAAATGAAAGCATTCATGTGTATGAGCATTTAAAATAGGAATTGATTTGAATTGCCATGATTGTGTGATCCTTTGCTTCTAAAATGTTTCTTAAGTGAATTAAACATCATCTACATCATTCCTAAACTTTTCCTAAAGAAAATCAAATCAAAAAGAATTAAAAAGGAGGAATGGTCATTTTGGCCATTTTAATCCACTACACTACTTTGAGTGTTCCTAGCACTCATTTCTTAATAGAAACAATTCATAAGCTTTGCACCCCTTGCTAGTAAACATAATGAGGTACCAAGGCCCACCTTTTGATTTGCTAAAAACATTATGTTACTTATTTTAAATGGCAATTGAAAATTGAATCCAACGCATATGCATGGATCACCCCTATTTCAAAACCCATCTATTTGAGCTCCATTTTCAAAACCCTTGCAACCAGAGACTACCTAGCACTAGTGGAGAACACTCAAAAATTTTGAAACCAAAATTCAAAAGTTTATTTCTTGCGGCCATTTAATCAAACACTTGGCAGGTAGGTTTAAACTCTAAATCATAGCTCACCGTTTTGAACAGGGTTTTGCCCCCATTTGATCCCCATTTAATCTCTCTGTCCCCTCTTGATCTAACCAGGCCCTTAGCACCCATCCCCTACCCCCCTAGCAGCCATGCCATGCCAACCGGAGGACATGCTCGCCGGCCAAACCTTGCCCCGCTGGAGCAGACCATCTCCCCCTCTCTCGCCATGTCTAGCATGTCGCTAGTGGTCCACCTCCACCGTCCAACCAACCCCAGGCCAGAGACAAAGGGCAGAGCGGCCAGGAACCGCCGCGCCCGGAGCTGGTCGACCATGCCGACGCCGCCCGCAGAGCATGCTCGGTCCCCGCTCGCACAGACCGCCCCTTGGCCGCAGCCCGCGCCCACCGCTCTGCCACGACCTGGGGAACACCCCAGACACCCCCGATGGCCGCCCAACTCACCCCAGCCACCACTACTAGGAAACAGCCTATCTGTGGCGCATGAAAAGGGGACTTCTGTGGCGCATATCTTTGTCGCCACTGTTACCTCGCCACTGATAACTACTTCCTGTGGCGCATATGGATATGCGCTACAGAAGTTCCAGACTTCTATGGCGCATTCCTTCATATGCGCCACAAGAAGAACTTCTGTGGCGCATTTACGTGTATGCACCACAGATATGCCATGCGCCACTAACTACATAATTATACGCGCCACTAATTGTGTAATATGTATTCGAAGTAAAATACTTTCCTGGTGTATAATCAGGTATTTATACAGGATTTATACAGTATTTATCCAGATGAGTATCAAATACATTGCACAAGTAGTAGATGCATGAAAACCGACATATATATAATACAAACACTTAGAGCCCGATCAAGATACATATATAGTGTCAAGTGCCAAATTTTTACACAAGCGCCGAATACAAAGTTCATATCATCTCACATTACAAATATGAAGTGGCCACCGCCACCTACACTAGGATCAAATAGAATACAACTGTGATAATGGTGAGCAAGAGCATTAGCCTGACCAATATCTTCATATGGTTCTTCTTCCACAAGTGGTTCCTCCACTTGGCTATCGCCTCCTCTCTAGTCGCGTATCCTTTGTAGATGTTGCCGCTGAACTTGTTCACTTTTTTGTGGCAATCCTCCCACTCCTCGTAGACCCCTGGAACCCTACCCATGTACACCACATACCACCTCATCGCCATCTCTATAGACGACAAGGCATATTAGTAAAAATACAATGAAAAGAATGAATAAAGGGTTCATATCCATATATATATATATGTTCATAGAATATAAAACAAAGGATCCATAAACCTAATAGTTAGATCATCATAGAAGCAATAAGTAAAGTTTAAGTCTAACAACAATGACCATTTGACCATGAGATAGTAAAGTTTATGACACACACACACTAATATAGCAGGCGTCCATCAAGAATATACACACACTGGATCATGCTAGAGGCACACATCGATCATGATGAAGACTTCCTCTTCTGGCACGGCTTCGGGAATGGTAGATAGCCCTCTTTCGTCATCCACGTCCTTGTGTCACCCTGCTTATGGAGGCGTTCTTCGATCTCCCTCTTACTCAACCCTCTGGCTTGTTGTAGGGCACCGCCCCTTGTGGTGACATCTTCAATGATGATTTGCGACAACTTCATCTGAATGCGATGGAAGTCTTCTCTAAGATCAGCATCGTCGATTTTCACCAAAGTTTCGGCCCATCCTCGGAGACTAGATGGCAGCGTTAGGTTATGGCAATCCCTAACATAGCCTTTAAGGTGATGGAGGACGTAGAAGGCCTCCTTGGCACCAGCAGTCGACTGCTTGACGCAGGGGAAGTCGAGCACGTGCTTGAACACGTGTTTGCCATCCTTGATACATTCCCCCTATCTACGAAGGTGCATCCCTTCTTGGTGTAGCCCTCGAGAGCCTCATTGAGAACACCCCTTATTCTAGTGTAGTCTTTCTTCTTCGTCAACCTCCCCGAGTCGAAATACGTGGCCAGTGAATACCTCGGGGCAAGGACGATGAGCGTGCAGTATTTGTGTCTGCGCAACACAATTGGAACGGAATGTTGGAAAAAGAGCAAATGAAAGAAATCTATAAGAAATGCATAAGTTACGGTGACGATGAGCGAGTGTGTGTACTTACTCGGGAAAGAAAGGCAAAAGAAGTGTGCCCTTCCTCTTGTTGTCCACCATGAACTTCTCGAGGTACGCCGTCGCCTTGGTCCGTGTCTCTGATCCTTCGACCAACTGGCTGTCCCGCATGTAGTAGGGATCCACTATCGCGATTTCTGGGGTACTTTCTCTCTTGATCGTGAGCGGCAGATTGAGCGCGTATAGGCGGACCAAGTTATAGTCCAGCCGTTTCGTGAGAAACAGCTTGAATATGTCCTCGAACGCTATGAAGAATATATCCACGGGGGGTTCATCGACGAAGCCCACGTCCAATGGCACCTTGGCCGTGAAAACCGGGTAATTTGGATCGTCCTCTTTAAGAAGGAGGGCCTCTAGTGTCTTGACACCCTCGTGCAAAGTTAACATGGCTCCAACCGCAATGTGGATCATATCCGGAGTCAATATCGGATCACCAGCTACATGCACTCGGGGCAAGCCAAATTGTGTGGATGGTACGACGACAGCGTCCTGACCCCGGATCCTCTTCGGAAGAGGCTGGCACGCACCCTTCTTATTATTATTACCTCTCTTCCCGTAGTGCTTCTTCTTCACAATAGTGTCCGCCACTGCCATCTGCTCATCAGTCGCCTTTCGGAGTGTGTTGGGGCTGAAAACCAATCCCGGTTTCTCTTGTGGTGGATCGGGGGCAGAGGCGTCTCTTGAGAAAGACCATGGAAGACCAGGCGCTGCGTGCATGTATTGGGCCGATTAGCTTGATGGTCGTCGCGAGCTGCGAAGGGTTCTTCATCCACAGAAGGCATATACAATCCTTTGGCGGTGCCGGTGTTGATGAAGTCGTGAACGTTGACCAATTCATCATCATCTTCATGGGTGCCATCATGTGGTGGTGGTAGCGGGGGCGACGGCGGTTGCAGCACAACGTCTTTGCCATGTGTTCGTCGGGTCCCTGAGGTTGAAAGGGGGGTCCATGTCGTCGCACCCTAGCAACACCCGAGCCAACACGACCCTCATCACGTCATCATCCATTGGATTGTTGTGCATCGTACGGCTCGCCGGTTGTATAAGAGTGCCCTTGGCAACATCCTTCAACTCACCGCCGACATCTTTAAGCAGGAGTATGCAAGAAGTGTCCTGAGGCAAAAACATGTTGTTGGGCGTCATGAGATGGCAATAGTCATGCATCAAAGGAATAAAGGAGATGACGTGCACTAACTAATTAGTTACCTTGGTGATGGCGTGGATCTCGGCTAATGTAGAGACACGGCGGATGCCGGCGGCCGGCCTATCATCATCTGCAAATCTCTTGCTCGGGTGCCTCACGAAGCACCACCACCGTTGGCTGCGCCTTATTGGTATCTTTGGCGGGAGGGGGCGTCGGTGTGACCAAAACGAGGGGCTGCGTCTCGACGTTGACGGCCAGCGGGGTCACCAGGTCCGGCGACACGGTAACATTGATGCCCGAGTTGCTGCCGCTTAAGCTGGGCAGATGTATTGGCCCCTGTCAACCTCCCGCATTGCAAGCAGTAAGCCCCTCGAAAAACCCAGGGGGGATCATCGAGCGGAGCTTCTCTTCCACTAACTTGTCCACCTTTTTCTGGTCCACCGCCTTCTCCTCCAGTGTCTGCACCTTCATCTTCAGCTCTGCAACAGCAGCTTTATCCTGGTTCTTCCTCTCCCTTCTTTTCTTGGCGTCCTTTTTGTAGAACTCCTTGAACTTCATGCTCGTACCGAAGCCGGACACACGGCCAGCTGAGGATGGCGGTAACCCCTTGTCCCTCTTCTTGTAAGCATTGGTCTCCCTGTTGAAAACTGTGTCCCACGGCTCCGTCGAATCCTGGGACGACTCTGTGGCAGTAGCGTTCAGTTCCTCCTCCTGCAGAGACAAGGAAAGGTGAACCCATTTAGATTCTTGGCTTCATTATCTTAATTAGAACGCAATAGACTTGAGATCGGCAATAAATTATTTACTAGATTCTTCTCGAATTCCTTCACCTCCGGATCGTGGGTGATGAACTCCCCTGTTTCCTTGTCCAGGTAGTAGCGGGCCCGAACAAATTGCCTAAGCTGCAAGTCCGTGATTTTAAGCCAAGGGTTGTCTTTACCAAGGCGTTCAAGCTCGGCGTCCTCCTTGTACCAAATGGCTTGTTTCCCCCTGTAACCGCCGCTTCCAAGGCGGTGGTTACCTATGTTCTGTTCCCGCATACTCCATCCCCATTGAGTCCATTTTATAGCATCAGCGGTAGCTATATCCGCCTTGAAAATCCTAAACTCCTCTTTGTCGAGCATCAGATTTTTCTTACTAATAAACTCCTAGCTTTCACCTTTGTCAATGCTATTCTTCACCCGGGTTTTCCAGCTGCTCAAGGCGTTGCTCATCTTCGTGAGGGCTAGTTTGTTCACCGGGTTCTTATTTCTCTCGAGGTTTCTAAACTTCTCTGGGAATCTGTATCGCCTGTGAAGCTTCTTAAGGAGGTTATCGACCAAAGCTGCATGGTCAGCATGTCTGATGTACTCCGTGTTTATCGACATGCTTTCCCGGACGATGCGTCCGAGTTGTAGGCCATACCCTTTAGCAATCGCCTCTAGCGCAATGGGTTGGCCACTTTCTGTGACCTCAGTGAACTCATCACAGACGGTGGCGAGCACTGGCACCTTCCGCTCCTTCTGTTCCTTCTTCTTCTTCTTCTAAGAAGCGGCCGGGTTGCCGCTACTGCCATCCGTGCGCTTGCCGCCATCGGTGCGGGCGCCGCCATCGGTGGTGTCATCCTCTTCACCGCCGCCTTCACTAGTTCCATCGTAGTCGTCTTCGTCCCCCTCGTAATCAAGATCTCCGCCCTCATTGGCCCCAGCAGCTCTGGCGACGGTCGCCTCCTCCTCCGGTGGTGGTGTCATCCTCATCGCCTCCTCCTCCTCCTCCTGTTTGGACCCCTGCCAGAATGACTGGTTGGCCTGTCTAGCTTGTTCTTCGACGCTGATCATGTGCTTAGAAGGGCCAGACTCCTTATTGTCCGACATGTTTGCACTACTCTATTTAAAAGAGGCAAAATGTTAGCACAAATCTCGGCCGAAAAATTCGGCATGACCTTTGCTAATTTGTTGACCTAAGAGTGCCCATTTCTCAACCGAAACGGAAGTGAATCGACACTTCGGGAGAAATGGGTAACTCAAATGAAATCCCTACAAGACAAAACACCCCATCCCCATATTGACAGCCCCATGCATTGACCCCAGCATCCATCATATCCATCATCCACATGCAGTATATATATAACAGATATACTAGTCCATCATCACATCACAGCCCCATGTATATATGTATATAACAGATATAGTAGTGTAACAGAAGTACTTGCTGAACAGCAGAAGTGTAACAGAAGTGTAGTAATTGCTATAGTACTAGGCTGAAGTGTAATAGTAGTACTTGCCGAATAGCATATAACAACTTAACATCCTAATAAATCCAGGTACAGGTCAATTAAATAGATGACACAGATACAGGTCAATTACTAAGAAGGTTCTGTCCCTCGATGTTAATGGAAAATTACCACTTCAAACAAAACACAAAGTTGTGAACCTGATATAACCACCTATATCAGGGCATACACATGGTTGCCATTTACATGGGATAAGTCATGAACTAGAAGACAGAAATCTTTCAGAAACATAAATTAGCAACAACGAATTTTTACTGAGAAATGGCTGATCTTTGGATGGTTGGCGGTTAATACCGTGCCTCAAATTCTCATCTATGACCAATAGTTGCATAGTAAACATCTTAGCAGACTCGCAGTAAGCAAAGCAGAAACAATTATGACCAAATTCTCATCTATGACCACCCACACATCCTCCCTAAACCTAGTATTTCTTACATCTCCAATGATCCTTCTACAACAGCTATAAAAACATCCTTCACTTCCATCAAACTTGACCAAAAGTGAGAGCACCCAACATAATTCTTATCTTGAGCATTGATACTGGATTTAATATACTTAGCCATCAAAACCCTCTGCTACAGATATAGTACAAGGTAAAAAAAGTAAATTCCAATCACATAGCCCATGTTTAGGTTACTAATCCTTAGCCCATGTTTCACATAGCAGTATAGCACAAGGTCAAAAAAGTAAATTCCAATCACATAGCAGTATAGCCCATGTTTCACATAGCAGTATAGCAAATTTCCATCATGTAAAAAAAGTAAATTCCAATCACCACCAAATGGAATCTAAAGAGACCCATAATTCGCATGTGACAATATAGTGTAATACCTTTCCATGTAATCAATTCAAGTTGAATAATGTTACACTATTCTAAAAAAAAGTGCAACACTTTACAATCAGAGGTGCTACCATTTTCAGGGTTGAAAATGAAAAGTGTGACAACCCAATTTTTTTGAAGGATTTTGCGTTCAAGGTTTGTCTGTCAAAAGCCAGCTTGAGTCATGAGTACAAATGAAAGCTCAAGAACTGGAACAAATGAGACATGAAACTTGAGTAGAAGGAAGGTCATAACTCTGACTAGAAACCTATAGAATGATTTTAAGATTTCAGGCACACTCTAAATCATCCTCAATCTTGAAAATCGCGTCGGCCCAATACTACAATATCGACACAAGGACGGTGGACGGTGGACGGCGGACGGCGGACGGTGGACGGCGGACGATGTAGAAGCAATAGTGCAGCATTACCTAGGGACGGTGGACGGCGGATGGTGACGAGGTAGATGGCAAACGGCGAGGTGGACGGCGGACGGCAAGGTGGCTCTCCACGGACAGGCTCCTCCTCCACGGGCAGGCTCCTCCTCCACGGGCTCTGGCGATGGGGGGCGGCTCTCCTCCACAGGCTTCGGCGCGGTGGTGATGGCGCTGCGGACGGGCTCCTCCTCCACGGGCTCTCCTCCACGGTGGCTCCGGTGCTAGGGTTGCGACGACAGATAGAGGCGACGGATCGATTGACTAAGTGTGGATCGAGAGAGAGAAAGGGGGATTAGGGGGAGAGGCCGAACCGTTCTATGGCTAAGTGTGAAAGTTCTGTGGCGCATTCCCACAGAATGCGCCACAGAAGTTGGAACATCTATGGCGCATTCCGAAGGAATGCGCCACAGAACTTCTTGACATAGTAAAAACCATGGTGTCTCGTAGTATGACAAGATCTGATACTTGTCCTAGTGGTCTTGCTCGCTTGTTCTCACCTGGGGCAGCCAGGTTTGAATCTTGGCTGTCTCACACATTTTTTTCTTTTTTTTAAATATTTTTAATTACATACATATGCATATTTATTCAAAAAATAGTAAGAACATATACATATATGCATATTTATTCACATATGCATATTTATTAAAAAAAAGCAAGAACATATACATATATGCATATTTATTCAAAAAAAGCAAGAACACATATGCATATTTATTCATACATATATATTTTTGTGTTTGCTTGTCACACACAAATGTGAATTTGTATACCCACACGATTATCACATTATATGTTTTAGTCTCTAACTAATACCCACACGAATTAATACACCAAAAAGTCACACAATTGCTAGTGTCTCTTCACAATCTTCTTGCCCTTTTTCGTCGTGGTTGAATACTTTAGCCCATGCACTTTGAGATTTCTTCTTGTGAATGGACAACCTTTAGTAGGCAGTGTGGTCTTCCTCCTTACTTTAGTAGTAGTAGGCATGTCGAAGTACTTGTCGAATTCCTCTTCGATCTTCGGGTCACTGTTTTTGTCGAAGTTTTGCTCGTTGGCAGCTCCTTCCATTCCGATGATGCTCCTCATGCCCCTCCTAACTACAACACGGTTGGGCTTTGACGGGTCGGTAATAAAAAAACATTGATCAACTTGGCTAGCGAGTACCCAAGGCTCATTTTTTGCGGAGGCATTCTTTGTTGATTTGGCATCTGGTATAACTATTGTGGTGAAATAGCGGCCTTCTTTTTCCATGTTCTTGGCCCATCTAACACGGAACATCGGTACGATCTCTCCACAGTAGTCGAGCTCCCATATCTCCTCGATCCTTCCGTAGAATCTTTCCATCACAGTAGTCTCGTCATCAGCAAAGGATAACATACTTACTCCTGAGTTTTGATATTTACTATTCTTGTCCTTTTCCTCGGTGTAGAATCTGTAACCGTTTATGTCGTATGACTGATAGGTCCTTAGGTTGTGCCCTGGGCCCTACGACAAGGAGAATATGAGTTTTTGATCTTCCTTAGAAGGCGTCTGTGGGGGATTGTCCAGTTGCCTTTTCTTGAACCAACCCGTGAAGCTGGAGTTGTGCTCTCTGGTTACGTCTCCCTTCTTCCTTGGCCAGCCCTGGTCGATGTACTCCTGCTCGATTAAGCTTCTGCGCTCTTCGACCCAAGGGCCGACCACTTCAATGTGTTGTAGTGCGACTCGGTGTGCCCTTTCAAAATCAGTGCGTTGACCATCAATGCCGACATGTAGTGAGCGGCAGCCCTCGCGGTGACCATGTCCACCGAGCCTGCCGAGGTGCTTCTTTCTGGGTATTCCAACATCCTCGTTCTTGGTGGTTAGATATTTCTGGCAGAAGGAGATGCACTCGTAGATCAGAAAGCCCTTGGCTATGCTTCCATCTGGACGAGACCTATTGCGAACGAATCCTTTGATGACACCGTTTAGCCTTTCAAACGGCATCATGTTGTGCAGGAATGTCGGCCCGAGCTAGATGATGTTATCCACGACATGTACAAGCAGATGCACCATGATGTCGAAGAATGCGGGCGGGAAGTAAATCTCAATCTTGCATAGTATCATCACGATCTCTTCCTGTAGCCTGTCGAGCTGCTTCACACCGATCGACTTCCTAGATATGACGTCGAAAAAGTTACAGAGGCCAAACAACGTCCCACGGACATGCTCGTCCATTATCCCACGGATCGCAACGGGGAGTATCTGCGTCATCAGCACGTGACAATCGTGAGGCGTCATACCGCTGAACCTCTTCTTCGCCACGTCTAGATATCTGCTTATCTTCCCCGAGTAACCGTGAGGAACTTTCACTCCTAAGAGGCACCTGAAAAACTGCTCTAGCTCCTCCAGACTCAGAGTGAAGTAGGCAGCGCGAAGCACCACCTCATTCTTCTTAACTCTTTTGCGGTGACCTTGAGTCCCTTCCTGATGATGATGATGATCATCATCATCATCACTATCAGGGTACTGAAGATCTTTCTTTATGCCAAGCAATTTAAGGTCCTTTCTTGCTTTCCGCCCATCCTTGGTCCTCTCTGGCATTTTCAGTAGAGTGCCAAGCAGACTCTCGGTAACGTTCTTTGTGATGTGCATTACATCGAGGCTATGGGGAGTGTGAAGGACCTTCCAATACGGCAGGTCCCAGAAAACAGACCTTGCTTTCCATACACCCAGCAGCGGCTTTGTCCTCGGTCGTTTTTTTCCAGGCGCAGGGCAATCTACCCAATTATTCAAAAGCTCCTCGATTTCTTCGCCGCTCCTTGGACGTGGGGCTCTTTCGAGCTCGTCCTTACCATTGAACAGGTCACCACGTTTTCTCCACGGGTTATCCATGCGGAGCCACTTTCGAGTACTTTGGAACACGGTTTTCGAAGACCCGGGATCCCTTGGTAGCTGGATATGCGGTGTCTCATCCATGCACTTGACGCATGCATTGTGTCCGTGGTTCACCTGGGCCGATACATATACGTAACCAGGATAGTCCTGCACGGTTCTGAGCAACGCGGCTCTCAGATGGAAATATTCTTTAGTGTAGGCGTCCCACGTATGAGCCGGCGTCTCCCACAAGCTGGCTAACTCCTCTCTCAATAGCCCGAGATACAGATGCATATCGATACCTGGTTGTTTCGGCCCCTGACTAAGAATGCTCATGTGTACATACCTTTGCTTCGTGCATAGCCACGGGGGGAGGTTGTATGGCCATACAAACACGGTGTTATGCGTGCTACTTTGGTTTCCAAAAGGATTGAGTCCATCGGTGCTCATACCCAGCCTGACGTTGCTTGCATCGCCCCCGAACTCTTCGAACTTGATGTCTAATGCGTTCCACTGGCTAGCGTCTGAAGGGTGTGTCAGGATCTTGCCCTTCTCTGGATCATCTTCGGGTTTCTCTCTTTTTGCGTGCCATTGCATGAGCTTTGCTTCCTTAGGATCTACGAAATATCGCTGCAGACGAGGGGTGATAGGAAAGTACCATACCACTTTTCGAGGAACTTTCTTGTTCCCTCTCTTGTACCGTCCTTGGCCACACACCGGACAAGTGGTTCTATTCGCGTACTCGTTCTGATAAAGTGCGCAATCATTGATGCATGCGTGGTATTTAATGTGTGGTAGGTCGAGAGGGCACACGATTTTCTTGGCCTTCTCGATACTTGTTGCCAATGTGTTCCCCTTAGGAAGTCGGTCGTGCCAGTATTCCATGTTCGCGTTGAAGCTCACATCGGTCCATTTGTGTTCGGCCTTCTTCTCTAGAGCCTTGAGCGTTACACTCAAACGTGTATCCTCGGGGCGACACCCAGGATACAATGGAGTCATCCCGTCTACCTCCATTTGGGCCAGCTTGGCTTTCTCTCTGGCTGCAGCTTTGTCGTTGCTCGTCTCCTTGAGGAGCAGTTCTTGAACATGAGGGTCCTGCAAGATCGAAGTTAGCAGCGTCTGTGTGTTCGCGTCTTCTCCTTATTCATGATCATGCCCATCGTCATCTCCTTCTCCATGCTGATCATGCCCACCGGCATCTCCTTCGTCATGATGATCATGCCCGCTGGCATCTCCTTCGTCATGATGATCATGCCCGGTAGACTCTTCGTCTTCTCGCCCGCCCACGTCTTCGTGACCACCACCATGTCCTGTCGGCGCCTCATTGAGGTCGCGCATGAAACCGCGCCTAAGCAGGTGACCCTCCGATTGTCCAGATTCAGGGTCGATCCAGCGCTGCAGTTTGCATGTTCGACATGGACATCTTATCATGGTCTTGTTGTTCAGAATCATGTCCTCCTTCGCGCCTTTCTTGTACCTAGAAATTCGACCTTCGCTCATCGTGAGGACCATGGTTGCCTGAGCGATCAAAATAGAGAGTATAGGTGAGAACCACACCATATGAACACACACATGCATGAATGCTAGCCGGAAAAAATTCGGCATGACCTTTCCTAAAATTAGGACATATGGGTAGTGCAAAAATTTGCCGAAATGGAAATGAATCAACATTTCGGCAAACATCGATGCAACCACACCGGCCGGGCCCGACAACAACAAGCAAAAAACAAAAAACTTCCTCCCATTGCAAACATTCATGCACCACACACAAGCATCGTCTCACCATGGATCGCGCACACACACCGCCCGCGCGACAAGCTTCACCTACCTGTTCATGATGGCCAAGTACTCACCTAGCTATAGTAGACACAATAATAGCGAGACGAGACCGCGCGATGAGAGAGTATGGACAAATAGATCTACAATGCAAGTTGGTGGAGAGAAAATTAGTAAACAAATAGAGAGATGTGAGAGAGAAAAGTAAGGAACTTTTAGATCTAGAAGTTGGAGCGAAGCTTCTACTTACCAATCTATGGATTGAAGTAGGTTTAGATATAAGAAAATGGAGAAACTATGGGCAAGATGGGCTGTGAGGGAGGAGGAAGACGAGTTGGGAGGAGGTAGAGATGTGAAATGGGTGGTGGTGGGATAGATAGATAAGAAAGCTAGCTCATGTCACCTTTTTAACATATGGATCTGGACGCCCTCATCTATGGCGCATATGGAGGAAATGCGACATAGATGCTGAAACTTCTGTGGCGCATTTCTACCATGTCGTATATATCAACGTGCGCCACAGAACTTGGGTGAATTAGATTCCGTGGTGGGGCCCTCCTCCATGTTCTGTGGCGCATGAGGAAATATGTGCCACAGAAGTTTCCTCTTCTGTGGCGCATATTACAGAATGCGCCACAGAACATGGATCACCCCCCCCCCCCCGCCGGCGGGTCCCACCAATCTTCTGTGGTGCATGCTATGGAAAATGCGCCACAGAACTTCGAAACTTCTGTGGCGCATGCTTTCCAGTGCGCCACGGATGTCTTCCTGTGGTGCATAGATTGGCCTATGCGCCACTGAGCATCTTGTCTATCTATAGGCTGTTTCCTAGTAGTGCACCGCTCGCTCTGGACACCGACGCCTCTGCTGCTCAGAGCGCCACCTCGCCCAGACCGCATACCACCGCCCCTATGGCCGCATTGAATTCCTAGAGCATCGCCAGGAGACCGCCTATCGATCGCCACCCCCACAATGCCTCTAGCCGGCCGTAGCCATGTCGCCACCGTCGCCTGCCCATCCCGCTCGGTCTCACCGTCGGGCCTATAATAGGAGGCCACCCCCAGCCGTTTGAAGCACACCGCTCCACTCCCCTCACCTCTCTGAACCTTACCCACCTCTAGCCGGAGCAAGGGGAGCAGCAGCTCGCCGGAATTTCACCGGAGCAGGCCGCCTCTCGAGGAGAAGGGCGCCTGCGATTTAGGGCACCCCAAGCTCCGCCGCAACCGCGCCTTGCCTCGCCGTCGACCACCAGTTTGTTTGCCCGCCTCGCCGACCTTGCTGGAGCCCTGGTACGTCCCCAGCAGACCCCCACCGAGCCGCTAGGGTTCGAGCTCGCCGGCGACCTGTTCGTCGTCGACGACGACCCTCAGCCGTAGATCCCGCTTTTAATCCTACGGCCCACAGCGCGCGTACCGTTTCGCGTGTTAAGACCCACTAACAAGCGGGACCCCCTGTCAGCTGAGCCCCGCGCCGCGGAGCACCACTGGGCCGGCCCAAGTTCTTTCCCGCGCTAGCCCAACCGTTCAAATCTGAATTTTTCTTTTTAGTTAAATCTAGTTTCTGTCCATTAGTTTAAAATTCCATTCTTGGAGTTTTACAAATCCAAATTGCATGAAAGCAATTTTTCCTAAAAGGTATTAAGATGATCTATCCAAGCCCGTTGGATTTAATTCAATTAGAGTTATAGATCTCTCATAATAAAAATAATAAAAAAGAAACATTTGCAACTTGCAACATTTTTATAAAATCAACCAAGTTAGCTTTTGAGTTGATTCCAACTCTCAAAAATCACATTTTATCATATCTATCTAAATATGTAATAATATTAAGGTTTACATGCAGTGACTTTGGACTAGTACCAAAATAATGCTATATAGGCATTTCTAGTCACTTTAAATCATTAAATAATGAACTTAAACCAAAGTAATAGTGATCTAACCTTTAAATATCATTCCCCCATGTTAGAATATTTGGTGATGACATGTGTCAACATGATCCCATATTTTAGGTGGTGAATATTAAATTTTAGTTAATTTCAATGAGTAGAAATTACTTTTCTAAAATAAAAAGGATGAAACCATTGAATTAAACTTATGTTGCTTGTGATGATAATAGATCATCCAATCTGTGACTTAGAATGCTACTTAGCCTAGTTAAGTATTGTTTGGTGATTGTGTACTCCGTATGTATTTATAGACGATAGTACTGACCAAGCTTTCGAGGAGGAGGAGTTCTACCAAGAAGAAGAAGAAGAAGAAGAAGAAAACTTCAACCATTGCACCAACCAAGGCAAGCTAGCACTATCCAAGATTAACCCTTGCAAGTTGTACTTGCAAGCCACCATTAACAATGCAAGCTAACCCTTGCAAGTTTAGTGCTTAGCAAACTAGAATCAAACTAGATGGTTTAGCAAGGATGCCTTAAGCAGGCTTTGATCACACCCCTTTGACTATTAGTACCCCAAGTCTTATTTACAAGTTTTACTCCCTTAGTTTACACAACGTTATTTAGTTGTTTTGAAGGTATCATAAAAAGTATAAAATCTAACCTATTTAGAGCCCTTTAGATGTCATTCTATGGCATGAGATTGAACCCATCTTTCGACCTTAGTGAACAATCTTAACTTAGTAGTTTGGAGTAGATCAAAAACTTGAGTCACTTTAGATGGGAATACTTGGTGAAAATGAATTATGAAAACCTTGGAATGATGAGTCATTCTATTGAGATGTTTTGACATGTGTTGAGAAACACAAATGGTTGATGATGATGAAAATGTTGAGGCATGAGCCTTAACCCTTTTATAAAACTGATGGTTGGATTCGGATGCGATACCATTCCAAATATACCATACAACCACACTACCTGAATTGGGTAAGGCTTAGCTGGAAGTTTATATGCATTAGTATTAGTTCCCTCACGGGAGAGGTCTGAGCTGAGGCTACCTCTCAATGTTGTCCACCTATGTGGTGCCCAAGGTGACTGATGGTCATGGTTGGGAGGCCATGCTCATAGGAGAGGTGCTTATACTAGGGTGTGTAAAGGGAAGGTTATGTTTGATTATCTACATACTAAGTATGATGATTCAGGGTTATCCCTGACAGATGTATCGAATCTTGTGGTGAAAGTGTACCACCTCTACAGAGTGTCAAACTATTCGAATAGCCGTGTCCGCGGTTATGACAGTTGGAATGGCCAAACTGTTTCGTTGTCAGATGTTTTCCAAATAACTTGAAATGAATGATGAATCTTGACTTGACCACAACAGGGTTGTGTTTATGACATTAGCTTCTCACTTAAGTGATTTTAGAACTTTACTTTATCTTTCTTTGCTTCTGAACTCAGCTTAGGTTTCAAACTTAACTTTATAATTAAATTTAGAGTTCGCACTTTAACTTAGAATTATAGTACGTGTTAGTGGTAGTTTGTGAGTACTTAAAGAGTAGTCATGGCTTTTGTCCCTGGCTATTATCGTGGCCAGACTATGAAGGAGACTATCAATAGGATGGTCAGCAGGACAACTATGATAACTAGGACTATTTGCCTTCGTCAGCATTACCTGTGCCCCTGAAGATGGACCGTACCACTACGCTTATCTTTTATTTCCGCTACTTGTTGTATTAAGACTGGACCATGAGATCCTTATTTGTGTAAGATCTTATGTATGGTTTGTAATGGATGATGTACTGTGATATCCAATATGTTATGTCTCGCAAAAATGGTAATCCTGGGATTGCGAGGTATGACATAACGGGTATCTAGGATTAAAAGTCCGGGTGTTGACAGATAGCTTCGTATGAATTCTCCGAATGGGGTCAAGGTCGGAGATGTCTTTGCAGCACACCTCAGCACCAGTTTCCTTAAACCCATTCAAGCGTAGCCAGAATTCTTCGAATTTGAAGTAAGCTTTCCTGATAGAAGTGACACAACCTTGCAGGTGGAGCGGAGCATGGTCCGAGCATGACTTAGTGATGGCTTGAAGGTGAGCATCCTGGAAGAGGCTGCCCAAACATCCGAGAAGAAAACATGGTAGATCTTGGATAGGACCGGGTCGGACTGGGCATTATACCAAGTGAAACGTCTATCGACCATATGCATATCTTTGAGCTGGAGGAAGTCACGAACTTCATGGAATTTGCGGATAAGACGACGGTTTATGTTGAGGTTATTTTTGTCAGAGGCTTGGTGATGAGGTTGAAATATCCAACAAGAGGCCACTCGCTATGGACAAGCGTTTTCAGGCCGTGAAGCTCCTGAATGAAAGCAATTTTCTCGAGATTTCTTTGCGGGCCATAGACACATGTAAGCGTCCAGCTAGTCCCCTCCTCAAGCATGGTAATTGTAGCCGAAAGCGTGCTCTCGGTAGCGTGGGGATCCGATAAGGTGAAAAATAAATTTGACGCCGCGATGATGATGCCTCCCTTTGTTCCAATGGCGGGAAGGAAAGCAAAGTTATCCGAGAAGTTCGGTCCGAGCATGGAGGAGATGGTTGTGTTATCGATCGCGGCGAGCTTCGTTTCTTGCAGACAGACAATGGAGGCGTGAGAGTCTTTTACGATGTCGTGGATGGCGTCACGGCGAGTAGCATTATTCAGACCCCTAGGGTTCCAGTTTAGAAGATTCACATTTTTCTTCGACATTGGGTCAACAAGCTTGACATGTTTAGTGGGGGAGACACAAACAGGTCGTGGAGCTTTAGACGACAAATAGCAGCAACATGGAGCACCAATAGAGGGGAAACATGGCTATGAGCAGCAAGAACCTTTGAAGAAGGTATGTCAAAACTAGCGGAGGTGGCGGGCTTGCTGACGGACAGAACACAGCTAAAGCAGCTAAAGTGGCAGGTAGTCGAAACATGGGACGAACGCCCCCAAAAGCACAGCCGTGGTAGCTTCCTACACATTGTCCACCAAGATCTTCTCGTTGACCTTCTTCTTCAGGGGAGACACCTTTTTCTTCAGCTTCTTCACTTGCTTGACAAGGGCGTCCATGGCCTGAAGAGCAGCCACGGCAAGGGGGGCACGTTGGAACATCTCTAGGTAAGCCACACGAGACGCCTCGCTGAAGGATTCTTCGGGTCCCAGGAATGCCGCATACCCTGGCAACAAGCTCCTGAACAGCCTCAGCTCCATCAGCGGTCTTCCTGCTCTTATTTTTGATAGCAATGCGACCGCTATGCCTCGGAGAGCCAGCCGGTGGCATCATCTTCTTCTTGCGAGGCGGCGGGGTAGAGACGAGGGGTGGACTGAGCGGCCCCGCCACCGAGGACAGGAACAGCTGAAGCACCGCGGGGTTTGTCAGCGAAGGTGACCCGAAGATGCCCTCATTGATTTCCTCCGAGCAACTTCAGAACTTTCACGGAACGATTCCGGTTCTCTCACGAAACGTTTTCGGTTTCCTTTTCTCTTTCATATGGTGATTCCAACTTATAGAGGATCTCTAACTCATTGTACCCTTAAGCGTATCTCCCCACGGCTCGGGAATGGCAGAGACATAATCTCCATCAATGATCAATAGAGGGACCGGGATGCCCATATGAGCCATGTGCACTCCATGATGATAGTGTCGTTTGAACCGTAAAACGTCGAGTCCAATTCACTTTGTTTCTCTGATATGACTTGTACGAGATTCGATCATTGGTATCACATACCTTATTCAATCTCGCTACTGACAAGTTCTGTTTTACTTGTTACTGCGATATTACATCACCGTGACCTAGTCACATGTTGCAACATTATGGATGTAATCTCACCAAGCCGTCCATATGTATCTTACCCGCCACGTGGTAAAAAAATCCTGCTCTTGAGTGATATGTCATCAACTGTTCCTCCAGATACCTAACGTACACCTTTATGATCACTGTGTCACCAAGTGACGTTTGATGCAGTCATGACAGCCTCAGGAAACAGTTAATAATATGATCTCATGGTCTAAGGAGAAGACTACGTTTCTAACTATTGCAACAATGAAGCCTGTGACTTGATCGTGTCACAATATTTTGGTGATGTCTATCACATCATTCACCAATGATATGACCTTGTTGTCACCTGGCATAAGTGCCCCATGATTAGGAAACCTTGATCATCGCTTGACCAACGAACTAGTATGAATATAGGCTACTAGGGACTTGGTTTGTTTCATACCACACTTTTTACCAATGTTTCCTCTTGATACAGTTAGAGCGCAATATGAAACTATTACAAACTAACTGAGATATGATAATAAAAACCCATTTATTACTTGCCTCTAGGGCATATCTCCTTCATACCTATGCAATAATAGTTGGGTTCAAATTTATCATTGAAAAGAGCGACTAGAAGGTATTTAGGGTGGATTGTAGGGAAAGTAAGGTATGTAAATGGAGAGTGCATGCATCTCCAATGCGAGGCGGACACCCATTTCAGGTTGCAATAGCTACATTTAGTTCTAGTCTTTCTCATATTTATTCTGCTGATATGTCCTCTGATTTATTTTTATTCTTATCGAATGTAGATCAAGGTAAACACGAAGAAACACAACTGCCATAATACTTCATTAAGTGATAAAATTAGACCACCGACAACCAAGTGGATTGCTTCTACTGTACTTTACTGGGTGAGGCAAGATCATAACATTGGACCTACTAAACTCAGAACTAAGATTAGTGATAAGTTTAACATTCTGATATCTTACCACAATGTCTTTGATGGGAAGGATATGGCTCTAGACTTTATTAGGGGCAAGTAGAATGAGACTTTTCACATGTTGTATGGTTTCAAAGCTAAGGTAGAGAAGATATCATCCGGTAGTGTTGTTGACATTGATTACGAGGTTGTGAAAGGAAGAGAAAATGTCCCAAGGGGGTCAAGTATAAGCAGGAAGGTAAGAAATGGTTTAGGAGATGTTTTGTTTGCTTGAAGACATGTTGGAAGGGGTTCCTAGACGGCTAGATTCCATGCTTCATAGTAGACGCAACTTCTTGAACAAGAAAGTTCAGGGGATAGCTTGCTAGTGCTTATATTGTGGACGCACATAATTTTCCTTTTCCTGTAGCTTATGCTATTCTTGAGAGTGAATCAAATGAAAGCTGGACATGGTTGATGCAGAGACTACGTGCAGTAATGGGTCATCCTGAAGGCTTCGTGATACACACTGATGCATGAAAGGGGCTTGAGAATGTTGTTGTTGTTGTGTTCCTTAGGGTTCAGCATAGAAAATGCATGTGGCACCTCGCCACTAATTTTCCAAATAAGTTCAAAGGAAAGATCTTTAAAGATAACTTGTGGCCAACAGCTAGAAAAGGATCCCTTTAGACCTAGGGATGATAACGAAGAGGTATTAGGACCTGAATTCCCATACCTTAGTGCCATAGGTGCATTAATGTACCTTGCAAATTAACTAGATCAGATATTGCCTTTTTAGTAAATTTACTAGCTAGACATAGTGCAGCTCCAACAGAACGCCATTGGGCAGGATTAAGAAATGTCTTCAGATATTTACATGGTACTAAAGATCTTGGTTTACTCTATAAAAAAAATCAAGAAATAACCCTAATTGGTTATAGAGACGCTGGCTATTTTTCTAATCCCCATAATGCCAGGTCACAAACTAGATTTCTTTTCCTATACAATCACAAAATGACTCTAGTAGCTACTTCCACTAACCACTCTGAAATACCTAGATATTAAAAGGGTCTAGATACACTACTTTCACAAAGCTAAAACATCTTATATTATGAAACAGAGGGAGTAATTGCATTATATTATGAAACAGAGGAGTCCTCCAAATGACCCCAAAGGCTTTTGAGGCACGTCGACGGAAAACTGTTTAGACGTGTGCCTCAAAGAACTTTAAGGTCCGACGCGGTCCAATATCATGTACGGTGCAACGAGTTCATCCCCGCTTGACAGGGATAGTTGCGGGCGTCCCGGATGGAATGCCCTCGCCAGCAGTTCGCCTACGCCTCCATCCGCGATTTTTCATCCTCACCCCCTGGCCATTTCGTCGTTGTCTGCTGCAAGATGCCAAGGCATGAACACATCAGCTTGTCCGCGTGACTACCTTGCACACAAGGTGATTCAATAGTTTCCTTTAGTAGGACATATTTTTGTAGTTCTTGTCTATCTCGTCGCCACCGCTCAGTTGATCAAATTGAACTATAACTTATTTGTGTTGTATGAATTTATTTGAATTGTATGAATTTATTGAAATTGTTGTAAAAAGTATAGCTTGTGTGTTCAAATACTAAAAGCTGCAACAACAAATAAAATTCAGCTTGAGATGATCGTTTGAGACATGCGTCTAGGAACAGATTCGCCCCAGCGACATGACGCGGTGATATTCCCCAAACTATCAATTTGGTTTTTTTTTGAAATGGGGAGCATAGCCTCGGCCTCTGCATCAATTGGTACACACAGCCTGATTTATTGCATCAGTCCAAACAAATGTCAAGATAGTACAATCATGGATCAGATAATGTTGAAACATATACCGACCATCGAAAAACGAAAAGCAACATGATGTTATCTATTCTGAAGTCTAATAGCATGGCGCCACCTAGTAGGATGGAAATAGAAGTCCTGTGTAACCGTTAGCAAACGGTTGCATCCAGCATCCATATATTCCCCTTGATCTACGGGAGTAGTAAAGACCATAGTTGAATCCAGTGCACTGCTAGCCGAATAACCTGCAAAAATTAGTACCCGGTTGTTTGTACCCGGTTGTTTGTTAAAGACAACATCATTTCTTGTTGTCCAAATGGACCAACATAAAGCTGAAACTCCAATGTGAATTCTAGCTTTGCTTGTTTTGTCTAGAGCATTTATCCAATTACCAAACATATTAGTAATATTAGATGGTGGTTGTATATTAAAGGTGAAGTATACAAGTCTCCAAATAATACGAGCAAATGGGCAAGATAGAAACAAGGGATTTCTATTTTTGGGCCCTCGGTTCGTTAGTTATACTCAGTTTTTCTTAGCCGCTTAGTTTTTCCTCACATTTGTCCATCTCCTTGTATGAAACTCTCACATGGTCTGAAACTCGCCGTCCGTCAGCCTTGCCGTTACATGCTGATAAGTGGGGCCACGTTAAGTCGGGTCCCGTAGTGGACCCTCGCCATTACGTGCTGATGAGTAGGGCCGCGTTCTGTCGAGTCCCGTAGTGTACCCTTGTCGTTACATGCTGACAAGTGGGGTCGCGTTCAGTCGATTCCCGTAATGGACACATCTCTCAACTTATCCAGATCAGCATCGTATCTACAGCTTATCCACGTGAGCACCAGACCCACATCTTATCTACGTGGGCATCTGACCCACAGCTTACCCAGGTTGGCATTGCAAGATGGGACCCCGAGCCAGCCTCGCGCCCGCGCCCGTGTCGTCGCTTCATTTTCATATAGTGAAATGTAATGCATATACGAAAATTATACACCTTTGAACTTTTTTAAATCTCACTTAGGACATGATAATGTTGTGCTAATAAAATCCTGAGCATTTATCATTTCCATAGAGTGAAATATAATGTAAACTTGCGTATACAAAAATTATACACCTTTGAACTCTTTGAAATCGCACTTAATACGTTATAATGTCATGCTAAGAAAATCTTGAGAGATTATCATTTTCATAGAGCGGAATGTAATGCATAAACTTGCATATATGATGATTATACACCTTTGAACTCTTTGAAATCGCACTTAATACGTGATAATGTTATGCTAAGAAAATCTTGAGAGATTATCATTTCCATGGAGTAAAATATAATGCATAAACTTGCGTATACAAAAATTATACACCTTTGAACTCTTTGAAATCGCACTTAATACGTGATAATGTTGTGCTAAGAAAATCTTGAGAGATTACCATTTCCATGGTGTGAAATATAATGCATAAACTTGCGTATACAAAATTTATACACCTTTGAACTCTTTGAAATCGCACTTAATACGTGATAATGTTGTGCTGAGAAAATCTTGAGAGATTATCATTTTCATATAGTGGAATGTAATACATAAACTGGCATATACGAAAATTATATACCTTTGGACTCTTTGAAATCGCACTTAGGTCATGATAATGTTGTGCTAATAAAATCCTGATCATTTATCATTTCCATGGAGTGAAATATAATGCATAAACTTGCATATACGTAAATTTTAAACCTTTGAACACTATGAAATCACACTTAATAATGAGATAATGATGTGCTAGCAAAATTTTGAGAGATTATCATTTTATCCCCCCATTTTCATAGAGTGGAATGTAATGCATAAACTTGCATGTACGAAAATTATACACATTTGAACTCTTTGAAATCGCACTTAATACGTGATAATATTATGCTAAGAAAATCTTGAGAGATTATCATTTTCATAGAGTGGAATGTAATGCACAAATTATACACCTTCGAACACGTTCCCTTCAAATTATATTCAAGTTCATTTGTTTATGGGGTTAAAGTATCAGTGGCATACTCGTTATTTTGCATGGATAGAGGGGTGCCCCCCGATAGATATAGGTCTTATCATGTATGCTAGATCACAAAGGATTAACAGTTGGTGGGCACGATCCGTGTGACAACTGTCTCAACCAATTAGAGCGTAGCAGCGAAGATGAGCACAAGTGCGAGAGATTGATACAAAGAGAGGGGAAAACTGAGTAGCACTTAAGAACCAAGGGCAAAACTGAGTAGAACTTAAAACCCAAGGGCAAGACTGGCAAAGGGATTCAAATAGAAAATAGAAAAAGATTTAAAAATGGAAACATGCATCTTTTATACAATAAAATACATCTTGGCATACATCAAACTATTTGCAATTCAAATATACACCAGCTTGACAATTATTGTCTCATTCAGACAAACTATATTTTGGGTAGGGATGTTTTGGAAAGAGACTTGAGTAGAAAGCCATGAACCTTCATAGATAGTAGGTGATTTGAAAAGTGGTCATTTAGGTTAAAACTTGGTTTATATACATTTCTTATGGTGGCAGGTCACATAATAAGACTCCCTGGGTAGATGCCACTATATTTTGCTCTTATTGAATTTGTTGTGCATAAAATGACTCAATTAGCTAGCTAAAACCTATTCATTGACTCTCTGTTGACCAGCCACCAGAGGGTAAAACTGAGTATATTGCACATGGCAGTGTTAGTACTGGAGGGAAAAAACGAGTACAACCAAACTGCTAGTGTTACACTTGAGGGCAAAACTGAGTACACCTAAGTCATCAGGGTTAGATACGAGGGAAAATGTGACTCATGGTACGTGTGTGCCGTGCACGGGGTGGTAGCGGACACGTGTGGCCGTACACGGTGCAGTAGCGTATGCGGTTACACGGTATATGGTAGTGCAACGAAACGTTGCTTCCCTTCTCCTTTAATAGAGGCCTCCCCACTCTCACTCATCACTCACTCGCTCACTCAACCGTTTTAACTGTCCCATCACCTTCTGCAACCACTAAGCAAACCCCCAACCACGCCGGCGATGGAGAAGAACGGCGTGTTGGGTTCGCAGCATAGAAAACAAAAAATTTCCTACGATGGGAACTATCGCCAAGATCTACCTATTAGATACAAGCAACAGGTGGATATACATCCATAGAGAACTTACCCTCGAAGACAACAACACTACTAGGAAACATGCTATAGGTGAAACCCAATTCTGTGGCGCACGGAAGGCCATGCGCCACAAAAACTAATTTTTGTGGCGCACGAGTGCCAGTGCGCCACAGAAAGAAGCAAATTCTGTGGCACACGGGCACGGATGCGCCACAGAAAGCGCCACTTCTGTGGCGCATCCGTGCCCGTGCACCACAAAATTCCAGAGGGCCCCACTCCAATCATTGCCGCTGGCCAGGCAGCCAACTTCTGTGGCGCATCTGGGCCAGTGCGCCACAAAAGTGCACTTTTCTGTGGCGCATAACACCACGTGTGCCATAGAAAAGTGCACTTATGTGGCGCACTGGCCCAGATGCGCCACAGAATTTGCGCACATGGCCCAATATCTGTGGCATCTCCCACCTTCTCCCACCCACTCCATCCCCTTCTCCTACATACCTCTAGCTAGCTCGACCCCCTTCTCTCTCCTAGGCCATTTTGCTCTTATTTTGCTTTATTTTGTGTGTTTAACCTAGATTTGTTGCTATATATTTGGTGAGGGTGAGCCTCTCCATAATCTCCTCCTCTCCCACATCTCACCGACCGCGTTCTCGTCCGGGATCTACTAGATGAATATAGCTTGGAGAGACATGCATATGCATGTTTTGGCGTGGCGGTGTGTATGTATGTTTGTTGTAGGGGAAGAGCTTGTCGCGCGCGGGCGTTTTGCGCGACCGGATTCGTATGGTGATACGATGCTTATGCTATGCAAGAAGCTTTTTGGCGTGGCGCATGCATATTTGGATATGTGCGAATATTCTTTTTGTTGTTGCTTGTGCCGGCGTGGTGCATGGATGTTTGCCGAAACGTTGATTCATTTCCGTTTCGGCAAATTTTTGCACCACCCATATGTCCTAGTTTTAGGGGAGGTCATGCCAAATTTTTCCGGCGACCATGCATATGCATGCGTGTGTGTGTGTCGTTCTGTGGGTGTGTGTGCACACGCATGTTGCGGTATTAATAAACATACTTTCTCGCAGGCAATAATTAACCATGGTTCTCGCAATGGACTCCGGTCGAATCGCTAGATACAAGAAAGACGCGAAGGCAGATATGATTCGGCGGAACATGCGCCAGATAAGATGCCCCTGTCGATCATGCAAACTCGATAGGTGGATCGACCCTGATTCCGGAATACTAGAGCAGCACCTGCTCAGACGCGGTTTCTTTGAGCCGACAGCAAATGGTGCGGGTGAAGACGAGGGCGGGCGGCGAGAAGACGAAGAGTCTCCCGGACAAGACCATAATAATGATGGAGATGCCAGTGGAGAAGATCATCATGACGAAGAAGATGGATCCGTGGACACGGAGATCCCTCGATCGGCCTTTCAGGACATTCATGTTCAAGAACTGCTCCACAAGCAGACGAGCAACGCAAGGGCTGCTGAAAGGGAGAAAGCCAAGCTGGCGCAAATGAAGAAAGACAGGATGACTCCGTTGTTTCCTGGATGCCGGCCCAAGGATACACGCTTGCAAGTAACGCTTGATGCTCTAGAGCTGAAGTCGAATAACAAATGGACCGACACTAGCTTCAGCGAGAACATGGAATTCTGGCACGACCGTCTTCTGGAGGGGAACACATTGCCACGTAGTATCGAAGAGGCCAAGAAATTCGTGTGCCCCCTTGACCTACCTCACAAGAGATACCACGCCTGCATCAACGATTGCATAATGTATTGGGACGAGTATGAGAACAGCACGACATGTCCGAAGTGCGGCCACGGGCGGTACAAGGTTGGGAAAAAGAAGGTTCCTCGAAAGGTGGTATGGTACTTTCCTATCACTCCCCGTCTGCAGCGGTATTACGTGAACCCTAAGGAAGCAAAGCTCATGCAATGGCACGCTGAAAGGGAGAAGCCCGAAGAGGATCCGGAGAAGGGCTATATCCTGACACACCCTGCAGACGCCACCCAGTGGCAAGCATTGGACCTCGCCTTCCCGCAGAAGTTCGGGGACGACGCAAGGAACGTCAGGCTGGGTATGAGCACTGATGGACTCAATCCGTTTGGCAACCATAGTAGCACGCATAGCACCTGGCCCGTGTTTGTATGGCCTTACAACCTTCCCCCGTGGTTGTGCACGAAGCAGAAGTACATACACATGTGTATTCTCATTCAGGGGCCAAAACAACCAGGTGTCGACATACATCTGTATCTCGGGCTGCTGAAAGAGGAGTTAGAATTGTTGTGGAATAATCCACCCCGTACGTGGGATGCCTACAAGGAAGATTATTTTGATATGAGAGTCACGTTGCTCATGACGGTGCACGACTATCCTGGTTACGCATATGTAGCTTGCCAGGTCGGCCACGGATTCTGCGGCTGTGTCAGGTGCATGGATAATACCCCGCATCTCCAGCTACCAAGGGATCTCGTGTCTTCGAAAACCGTGTTCCCAGGTGCTCGAAAGTGGCTTCGCTTGGATCACGCGTGGAGGAAACGCGGTGATATGTTCAATGGTAAAGAGGAGCCTGACAGAGCCCTGCTGCCGAGGAGTGGCGTAGAAATCGACGAGCTTTTGAAAAATTGGGAGGAGTGCCCTTCGCCGGGAAAAATGAAGCGATCGAGGGTGGTAGAGCCGTTGCTGGGTGTATGGAAAGCCAGGTCTGTTTTCCACGACTTGGAGTACTGGAAGTACCTCCACACGCCACATTCCCTCAATGTCATGCACATTACGAAGAACATTACGGAGAGTCTGCTTGGCACTCTTTGCAATTCGGAAAAGGGCAAGGATGGGGCGAAAGCAAGATACGACCTGAAATATCTTGGCATTAGGAAAGAACTACAGGCCCCCAGTAGTGGTGATGAAGCCGACGATGATGAT
Organism: Avena eriantha; assembly: GCA_910589775.1. NCBI lineage: Eukaryota > Viridiplantae > Streptophyta > Magnoliopsida > Poales > Poaceae > Avena > Avena eriantha. The sequence continues at coordinate 492,253,192 of OU342740.1, forward strand.
GATGATCAGACGGAAGGGACTCAACATCTCCGCAAAAGGGCTAAGAAGAACTCTGTGGTGCTTCCAGCTGCATGCTACACGCTTAGTCCGGAGGAGCTAGATCAGTTTTTCAGGTGCCTCCTAGGAGTCAAAGTTCCTCACGGTTACTCATCGAAGATAAGCAGATATCTCGACGCAGCGAAGAAGAGGTTCACCGGGATGAAGTCTCACGACTGTCACGTGCTGATGACGCAGATACTACCCGTCGCGATCCGAGGGATAATGGACGAGCACGTACGTGATACGCTGTTTGGCCTGTGCAACTTTTTCGACGTCATCACCAGGAAGTCGATCGGCGTGAGGCAGCTCCAAAGGCTACAGGAAGAGATCGTGGTGATACTATGCGAGCTCGAAATTTACTTCCCGCCCGCATTCTGTGATATTTGCGTGCATCTATGTCTCCATGTCATTGATGACATCAAGCATCTCGGCCCGATGTTCCTGCACAACATGATGACGTTCGAAAGGCAGAACGGTGTCATGAAAGGATACGTTCGCAGCAGGTCCCGTCCAGACGCAAGCATGGCCAAGGGCTTCCTAACATACGAGTGCATCACCTTCTGCCAGAATTATATAAGGAGCGAGGACGAGGATGTTGGTCTGCCAACCAGGACACACCTCGGTAGGCTCGCTGGAGAGGGTCACCGCGAGAGGTCCCGCTCACTCCATGTCGGCATCGAGAATCGACGCGACGACTTTGACAGGGCTCACCGGGTCGTGCTGCAACACTTGACATTGATCGAACCTTGGGTGAATGAGCACAAACGCGTAGTCGAGCAGAGTAACATCGACCTGGGCCGAACGAGGAAGAATGGAGACGTAACTAGAGAGCACAACTCGAGCTTCGGCCGCTGGTTCAAGAAAACACAAGAGCTTCTCGCAAAGACCATAACACCGTCTACGGAAGAAGAAAAACTCATATTTGCCTTATCAAGGGGCCCCGGGCAAAACGTAAAGACCTATCAAGTGTACGACATCAACGGTTACAGATTTGGCACCGAGGAAAAGGACAAGAATAGCGAATACCAAAACTCAGGAGTAACTATGCTATCTTTCGCCGATGACGAGGCTACTATCAAGGAACGGTACTTCGGAAGGATCGAGGAGATTTGGGAGCTCAACTATTGTGGAGAGACGGTGCCAATGTTCCGTGTGAGATGGGCCAAGAACGTCGAAAAAGAAGGCCGGTATTTCACCACCATGGTTATACCCGATGCCAAGTCAAAGAACGCATCCGCGAAAAATGAGCCATGGGTACTCGCCAGCCAAGTTGACCAATGCTTCTTCATCACCGACCCATCAAGACCTAGCCGTGTTGTCGTGAGGAGGGGCAAGAGGAGCATCATCGGAATGCAAGGAGACGCCAACAAGGAAGACTTGGATAAGAACGGTGATCCGAAGATCGAGGAGGAATTCGACAAGCACTTTGACATACCTACTACTAGTAAAGTAAGAAGGAAGACCTCCCTACCCACCAAAGGTTGTCCGTTCACGTGAAGAAATCTCAAGGTGGTTGGCATAAAGTATTCAACCGCCAACAAGAAGGGCAAGAAGATTGCGAAGAGACGCTAAAGCTAGCTAGCTTGGAACTGGGACGAAGAAAGACTTTTTTGTGTATCACATGTGTGTCCATGTGAGAGAACAAGAATATATGTATGTGAGTGATATATGTATGTGAGTGATATTTAAGGATATGGAAATAGAAAATCCCTAGTGTTTTCTTTCATTAAATGTAATTAACTAAAATAATTTAAAAGAAGTTAAAAAAATGTGGGGCAACTAGGATTCGAACCTAGCCACCCCAGGTTCCAGGTTAACAGCAGCAAACCACTGGGTTAGTTCTCTGTTGTTGTCAATATAGCAGTGACTTTCTTTTTATTTAATCTAGTCAAAGAATTCTGTGGCGCATCTATTGGTGGGATGCGTCACAGAAATCTACAGTTCTGTGGCGCATCTGTTGGTTGCATGTGCCACAGAATGTTTACACTTAGCAAAAAAACGACACCACTCTCCCTTCCCCTCCCCCTCTATCAACATTGCAACTCGATCTGTCGTGTCATCCCACGCCGCCGTCCCCCTCCCACGCCGCCGTCCCCCTCCCGCGCCGCACCGGAGGAGCACCGAAGCGGCCCAACACGCCGTCTACGCCACCACCAGAGGAAGAGCACCACGCCAGGAGGAGGAGGCCCGCACCAGGAGGAGGCCCACGCCGTCGACCTCGTGCCCGCACCCGTGTAGGAGAGAGAAGGAGGAGGCCCGCACCAGGAGGAGGCACACGCCGTCGACCTCGCGCTCGCACCCGTGCAGGAGAGAGGAGGAGGAGGCCCGCACCAGGAGGAGGCCCACGCCGTCGACCTCGCGCCCGCAGCCAGAGCACTAGCCGGTAAGGCCCCCTCCCCCTTCCTCCTCCCCCTCCTCCTACTCATTGGCTAGGGTTCTCTATTAGGGTTCTTGATCTTGATAGCTAGGGTTCTTGCTCTTGATAGGGTTCTTTTGGTATCAAAGCTCTTCTGCCTTCTGTAAGCATACACATACACATACAGATTGATGTGTGCTATCAAAGCTGGGATTTGATATCAAAGCTCTTCTCTATTGATTGGTATCAAAGCTCTTCTCTACTGTAAGCATACACATACACATACACATACACATACACATACACATACACATACACATACACATACACATACACATACACATACACATACACATACACATACACATACACATACACATACACATACACATACACATACACATACACATACACATACACATACAGCTTAGTTGTGGTTACAGTAAGCAAAGTAAAAAGGATGCAATATGGTTTCATCTTGTCATTGCTGAAGCTGGGATTTGTTGATAAAAAATGTTAACCCTGCAAAAATGTTAACACTGCAAAATGGTTATTGCTGAAGCTGGGATTTGTTGATAAAAAATGTTAACCCTGCAAAAATGTTAACCCTGCATAATGGTTTCCTCTATATTTAAGATCCCTGGCACATGAGGCCTAAAGAGAATCAATTACATGCACTGTTGCAGTTATTTGAAGGGTATTTGATGGGAAGGGTGTCTGATATTTATCTAAAAAATGCTAGAGAATATTAGAACTGTTCAACTTGAACATCCTATCAACTGTAGGGATCTATTAGGTAGGAGTATAGGACTACTTTGATGTTTTGCTCATTTTACAATATAAGCGTGAGAATGCTTTTCTTTTCGCTCATTTTTGGTCACATGCTTCTCTTTCTAATGATCAAATCATCACTTGGTATATTTGCGAGAACTGCAATCGTTGTCTGCTGATTTGTCCATTGTTATGTTGCAGCAACAAAAAAATTATCTATTCATGACCTGGGGTGCTACTAAACTGAGCACCATATGGGGTGATATATATATGTTGGGGGGATATGTTTTTGCAGGGATTTCATTGAGTCCCATTTCTCCCGGAATGTTGATTAACTTCTATTTTGGTTGAGAAATGGGCACTCCTATGTAGTAGAAAAATTAGCAAAGGTCATGCCGAAATTTTGAATTTTTGGGCATGACCTTTGCTAATTATTCTACTACCTAGGGGTGCCCATTTCTCAACCGAAACAGAAGTTAATCAACATTCTGGGAGAAATGGGACTGTACTATATTTTTTTGCCTTTTGTGCTAACTTTTTGCCTCATTATATAAAGCGCAAATAAACATGTCGGGAAACGCAGATGAGCCCGGCACTTCTAAGCACATGAGCATTGAAGAACAAGCGAGAGAGTACAACAAGTCATTCTATAACGAGGAGATGGAGGAGGTGGAGGCCGCCGCCGGAGTTGCTGGTTATGAGGGTGGCCGGGAGGAAGCTGCCGATGATTATGAGGGTGGCCAGGAGGAAACCACCGATGATTACGGCACCACCGATGGCCGGGAGGACGACGACAGCACCGATGGCGGTGACCACGACGCAAGTGGTAGCGGCACCAATCCGACCGCCGGGAAGAAGGCGGGGAGGCCAAGGAGGCCCCGGAAGGCGCAAGTGCTCGCCAACGTTACAGACGAGTTCACTTCTGTCTCGGAATCTGGCCTAGCATTAGAGCCGAAGAAGGCGGCCTCCGGGTTCAGCATGCAAATAGGGTGCATCGTCCGAGAGAGTGTTCAATCAACACTAAGGACATCAGAAGCCCAGAGAATACGGCAATACTCCAAACCATGCTCGATAAGCTTCACCAAAGATACAAGTTCCCGAACGAGGACTCCAAAAAAGGGCGGAAGCTAATGCCATCACGAAGATGAGCACCGCCTTGAGCAGCTGGAGATTCCGGGTGAAGAAGAAGATTAACAAGGATGACAGTTGGGAGAAGATAAGTAAGGAAGAGCCGCATCTCCCTAGAGAAGACTTCGATGCATTGAAGGAGTCCTTCAACACGGAGGTGGCTAGAGAATGGACCGCCTGGGGGAGGGAAATGCAAGAGCTGAACATAGGTAAGCACCATCTCGGAAGCGGTGGCTACCGAGGAAAACAGCCGATTTGGGAGAAGGAGGACAACGAGTATATACGTCTGGGAAAAGACAACCCATGGTACAAAATAACGGACGTACAGACGAGGAACTATGTCCGGTCCCGCTACTTCCTCGACTGGAAGACCGGGGAATTTGTTACCAACGATCCGACCGTGAAGGCCTTCGAGGAAAAGCTGGTAAGGAATTTCATTACCGCTTATATCTCGAGTTGATCTAATTAGATAACGGAGACAAAATTCTAATTGGGTTCACCTTAATTTCCTTTTCCCGAAGGACGAAGCGTTGAAGGATTTGGCTAAGAACCCGCAGTCGTCCAAGGGGTCTACGGAGCCGTGGGCCACGGCTTTCAACCGGGCGATGAACGCGATGAAGAAAAGGAAGTTAGATATCCCACCGACGTCAGCTGGCCGTGTGTCCGGCTTTGGTTTGAACATGAAGGTACGGGACTACTACGATTCGGACGCCAAGTCCAAAAAGGCGAGGAGGGTGACGGGCGCGGCACGCGCCGAGGTTGAGCAGCTGAAGAAGCAGGTGAAGGACCTACAACAGGTCAAAGCGCAGTTGCCCGACATAGTGGCGTCCCAGGTCAACGAGACGATAAAGTCGTTGATCCCCCCTAATTTGTGGGAGGGGATAAGTTCTTGGAATGCGAGAGGTCAACAGGGGCCGATACACGTGCCCGCCTGCACCGGCAGCAACTCGAGCAGGAACAGGACCGCCTCGCCGGAACTCGTGACCCCATAGCCCAACGCCGCCGGGCCGCAGCCGCTCCTCCAGTTGGACGCACCCGACCAGCCGGCCGAGGATGATAGGGCGGCGATGCACGATGATACACCCGAGCGGCCGAAGATTGATAGGCCGCCCGCCGCCCTTGTCTCCACATTAGCCGAGCTCGACGCCATCATAGTGGTAACTAATTAGTTAGTCTGCGCGTAATTTTTTTAACTATGCCTTTGATGACTGTCATCTCATTATCCCAAACATGTTTTGACTCAGGACACGCCTTGCGTAGTGCTGCATAGCGTGGTGCCCGGCGGCGAGTTGAAGGAGGTTGCGGCGAGCCAGGTGATTCGCCCAAAGAGCACGGAGGTTATGCACAATGTTAAAATGGGCAAAGACATCATGAGGGTCAGTTTGACTTACATAGTGCCGGAGTAACGCGACATCCTCCCGCCCTTTAACCCTCCGGGAGCCGAGGACAACAGTCCCCTCCACGAATGCACCAATTGGGTCATGCCATGGCCGAAGTCCCAGATTCGTCTTCGGGGGGCGGGGGATCTTGTGGGGTCAAAGCTTCCTGCAGGCGGCACCTCGGTCCGCCGGCCCATGCCCATCCGGCCCTCGGCGAAGCGCGCCCTGAAGGAACCGGCGGTCGCCGCCGCTACCACCACCCAGAAGAAGCTTAAGGTACCGCCGGTCGTCGTCACCCGGGAGGAACCGGTTCTCGTCGCCAACACCAACCGCCACCAAGAACTGTTGGGACGAAAACCGTTACCGCGCCGACCATCCAAAACCAAGGCCGTTGCACCTCAACCGCCGGCATCGCAACCGCTGCCAGTAACTAAGGACGTTGACATGGCACCACTTGATCATGATGACGGCCACTACCATGACAATGATGACCACAACTATGACAATGATCAGGATGAGGATGTCGACGTCGATGCCTACATCAACACTGGCGCCTGCAGCAAGGATGTGTATATGCCTCCTATTGAGGTTGATGAAGAAGCCTTCCGTGGTCACGATGATGAACCTAGGGGTCCCAATGCAGTACCCTTGCAGCGCCAGCTAGTCTTCAAGGGTTTATCTCAGGAAGAAGACACGCCTCCGGAGGCCGGCGATGCAGCTATACAGAAACCGGCTCCCATTTTCAGCCCTACCACGCTGAAAAAGACGGTCAACGAGGTAGGGGTAGCACCCCCAGAACAAGCTGACAAGAAGAAGAAGGCCAGGAAGAGGAACCTAAAACTGCCCCGGGTGCCTCTATGAGCCAGCCAGCTCAGAAGATACGGCATGACAGCGTGATACCACCCCGTCTGGATGGCTTGACGCGAGTTCATGAAGCTGGGAAACTGATACTACCTCCTGATCTGCTACGCTTGGCAAGTGGATCAATGCACTCTTTGCATAGTCATATCTTATATGTTGAGCAAACCCTTCTCAAGGAGAAAGATCCAAGTTACCTGGTGTGCGTCGTCAACGTGCCAGAGGACCCAGACTTTGTCCATGAGGAACCCGCAAGTCTGTTCTTCATAGCGTACGAGGACGTCTTCAAACTATTTCACCTCAGACGGCTGGACTATAACTTGGTCCGCCTATTCTCGATCAATCAACAGTTGAAGATCAAGAGAGAGTTACTCCCGCAAGTCGCGGTAGCAGATCCCTACTACATGCGCGACAACCAGCTGGTGGAAGGATCAGCGACACGGACCCGGGCGGTGTAGTACCTTCAGAATTTCATGCTCAGATACAAAGAGAACACCATTCTCCTATTCGTCTTTCCCGAGTAAGCACACACATCCGTTCGTCGCCGTCGTAACTAATGCTTTCTTGTAGATTTCTTCCATTGCTTATCCTTTCCAACATTCGTTTCAATTGTGTTGAGCAGGGACTACTACTCTGTAACCATCGCCATTTACCCGACGTATTCAGTAGCCCAGTATTTCGACTCGTCGAATACCATGTACAGGAAAAACTGGGCCAGAATAAAAGCTGTTCTCGATGATGCTATGGAGCGATACTTCCAAAAGGGAGGCACATTCGTAAAGAAAGGGGAATTTGTCAAGACGGATAAAAGACACGGGTTCAAGCACGTGACCGAGTTCCCCTGCATCAAGCAGCCGGCTAGCAGCGTGAGGGATAGCTTCTACGCCCTCCATCACCTTCACGGGTTGGTCTGGGATGCGGAGCAGATCAAGTGCCCAGACACTGTCCGAGAGTGGTCTGCAAGATATATAGGGGAAATCAGCGATGCTGATCTTAGAGAACACTTCCATCGCATCCAAAGGAAGTTATCGGAGAAAATCAAGGAAGTTGTCGAAACCATGGGGGGTGCTTAAAATTACGCCGGAAGCCGTCTAAGAGGGCGATCGAAAAACTTCTAGATGCGTAGGGTGATCGAAGGACGTGGACGACGAAAGACTGCTACAAACCGTTCCCGGCGCCGTCCGGCAAGTAGGCTCATTGATCATGGACACATGTGTGTATTGTGTCGTGTTCCCAGGTGTCGTGAACTATAATTGCTTTGTAATAATTTGTATCGACGGATGTGTGTGTCTGTTTTGTCGTATTTTATCGTTGAACTTGCTTCTGTGATATCGATGCAATATGTCTTATATGTTGCATTATGCACTAATATATGCCTTGTGTCTATAGAGATGACGTACTACGTGGTGTTCGAGGGTCGGGTTCCAGGGATCTACGAGGAGTGGGAGGACTGTAAGAAACAGGTGCACAAGTTCAGCGGCAATTGCTACAAAGGATACATGACTAGAGAGGAGGCGGAGGCCAAGTGGAGGAACTACCGGTCGAGGAAGAACAAGAACAAGATGAAGACCGCGGTCGTGCTCATGCTCTTGCTCACCATCGTCGGGGCTCTACTATATTTCATCATAGTGTAGGCGGTGGTGAACACTTCATTTGTAACTTTAGATGATGAACTAATTTATACTTGTGTAAAAATGTGGCACTTATGACTATATGTATGCATGTATGTTGGTATCTAATATTTGATGACATAGTAATGTATATGTTTGCATCTACTGCTTGTCCAGATTATTATTTACTATCTATGTATAAATCCTGTATAAAACCTGTATATGCACTGTATTTTGGGCTGTGTTAGAAATTAAAAAAAATACCGAAAAAACATTCTGTGGCGCATCTTGTAACGTTTCTGTGGCGCACAGCATTCTGTGGCGCATGTGTGCATATGCGCCACAGAAAGCACACTTCTGTGGCGCATGGAAGCACATGCGCCACAGAAAGCCCAAATTCTGTGGCGCAAATTCTGTGGCGCACGAGGCAGCGCCACAGAAAGCAATTTACGTGCGCCACAAATAAGGGTTTCCCTAGTAGTGCAAAGCTTTGTTAACGAGATGGAACTTGTGGATGATGTAGTCGTACACTTGCCGATCTCAAGATCGTGATGAAGTCCAGCAGGTCTGACTCCAGCACGTCCATCAGATCCAGCTCCAGCAAGTCCAACACCACCAAGTCCAGCACCGCAAAGCAGCGGTGCATCCGTGATCGCACACACGTCCGGTACCCCAACAACCTCCGTCCCTCGCTCCAGCAAAGCAGCGGAAGCAGCAACTCATTTCCAGATAAAGCCACAGGGAACATGTATCTCGCTAATCCAAGACCATGGGGAATAACTAGAGGGGGAGAGAGATCCTTCACGAGGAGGTGTGTGTTGTGAGGAGGAGAGGGGGGGCCTTTTATAGGGAAGAGGGGGGCAGCCAAGGGCCATGGCGTCGCAGCCATGGTGGTGCCCCCACCTCTTCCATCATTCATGTGGTGGAAGCTCCACTCACATAAATATGCCTCCACTCACACTTCCACTCACGTGCATTAAATTTCCACCAAATTTAATGCAAGCTCTCATTAAATAAAACTATTTTATTTATTTTATTCAGAATTTTTTCAATTACTTTAATTAACAAACATTCACATAAAACCCCCTGCAACATTTCAATATCACATGCATAACCAGTTTCTGCAATTTCACCCAGAACAATTCCGGTTTCCATCGAAATGATTTCAGCGCTTTATTGAATCTTTATCTAAAACATATTTGCTCCAAATGGTGTCGGTATCCCTTAAGTGTGTCACCCTATGGTTCACAAATAATGCAGACATGATCGAGACCCCTCTCCGATCAATAATCAGTAGCGGGACTTGGAGATCCGTACTGACTCCCACATATTCAACGATGACTGTGATCGTGTGAACCTTTAACGTCGTAACTAAATCCCTGTGTCTTGCGATATATTACATGTACGAGTTTTTATCATCGGCATCCAAATACCTAGTTTGATCTCGTTACCGACATGCACTATTTTCTCGTTCCCGTGATGTAACATTCTAGTGATCACATCACTTACTTGCAAGCTATCTTAATGTGATATCACCGAGAGGGCCCAGAGTATATCTATCCGTCATCAGGATGGACAAATCCCATTCTTGATCCATGAGCCTCAACATAACACCTTCGGAGTATCTGAATCCACCTTTATAGTCACCCTTTTACGGTGTGACGTTTGATGTTATCAAGTCACTCTTCCGATGTTAGCAATTAACATGATCTCATGGTCTAAGGACTAAGATTACTTCGTATGATGTTATAGCAATATAAACATAATGACTTTGACCGTAATGCTATAATTCGGATGAATGTTCAGCACATCATTTCATAAATGTTGTGACCTTATTATTAACAACATCAAATGTCCATGATCAGGAAACCTTGATCATCTTATTAATGAACGAGCTAGTTTATATGAGAGGCATTATTAGGAACTTTGTATTTTGTTTATTAAACACACATGTATTAACATTTCCAATTAATACAATTATAGCATGCAAAATAAACATTTATCATAAACATGGAATAAGATAATAACCACTTTATTATTGCCTCTCGGGCATATTCCCTTCAGTTTCCAACTTGCATATTGATTGCCCAAAATATATCGAGCTCGTTGGGGAACCCCAAGAGGAAGGTATGATGAGCACAACAATAAGTTTTCCCTCAGTACGAAACCAAGGTTATCAATCTAGTAGGAGCAAGGAAACACCCCAAAGGTGTTGCTAGCTGAGCCTTGGCAGGGCACACTACCGGTGCCAGCAGCAACGTGGAGACCTGCACAACATAACCACAGAACTTTGCCCCCAACTTGCGATGAGGTTGTCAATCTCACCGGTTTTGCTGAAAACAAAGGATTAAACGTATCGAATGGAAGGAAGTAATAGTTTGCAGGAAGTAAACACAAAGCAGTAAACAGTTTGTAGATTGATTGTAAATGATTGTTCTATGAACAAAGGATTGTTGTTTTCTCCCTAGTAGCAACAACACATCTAGTACCTTAGAGATTTCTATCACTTCCCCAGATTACCAGAGGCATGAACCCACTATCGAGCATAAATACTAACTCTTGGAGTTGCTAGCATCTACTTGGCCAAGATATCTACTAACAACGGAAAGCATGCAAGATCACAAATAACAAAGACATGATAGAATCAATAATCAATCTGATATACCATCTCAATATCCATCGGATCCCCGCAAACACAACATGTAGAATTACAAATAGATGTTCTTGATCATGAACGGAGCTCACAAGATCTAGACATGATAGAACAAAGGAGGAGAACCAGCCATCTAGCTACTACATGGACCCGTAGTCCAAAGATGAACTACTCACGCATCACACCAGAGGCTTGCATCATGATGAAGAAGGCCTCCAGGGTGAATTCCCCTCTCTGGTAGGGTGCCGGGAAGAGCTTCAGATCCCTCCCGATCTAGGGATGGAGACGACGGTGGCTATAGATTCTTTCATGGATTTTTAATCGGGTACTTAGGGTTTCTATATCAGAGGCAATATATAGGAGGAAGGAGAGGCCGAGGGGGTGCCTGGGCTGGCCACACACCCCCTGGCATGGGCCAAGCCTGGCCGCGCAGCCAGGTGGTGTGGCCACCCTCTATCCCTTCTCCGTCTCGTATTCTGGCTCCAAGTGTCCCCCGATAAAATAATAACTTTGGCTTTTGTCCCGTCCAATTCCGAGAATATTCATTTTATGACTTCTTGAAACCAAAAACAACAGAAAACAGGCAGCTGTCACTGTGGCTCTTGTTAATAGGTTAGTCAAAGAAATCATATGAAAAGTACTCCAAAGTGTGGACAAAACACAAGAAAGTAGATAAAACCAATCATGGAACATAAAAAATTATAGATACATTTGCAATGTATCAATATCCCCAAGCTTAACTCCTGCTCGTCCTCGAGTAGGTAACTGATAAAAAGAAAGAATATATTTTGAGGTGACATGCACCATCATAAACTTGATCAAAGTATTTGTAAAACATTCAAAGCTAGGATCATAGTACTTCAATCATAACATGAAAGACAAATTTCTATCAATAAGACAAAGAAACTATGTTGCAACATGAAAAGGCACAAACAAAAGATTTATGAATAACAATGCTTTGCAAGATGTTTGTTTGTTTCACATAAAGAAAACATAGCATAATGGCATTCAGCTTGTCCCTCATAGAGTAGCAAATATAAATGCATAGGACACCTTCAAAGTTCATAAGAGTGACTAGATACAAATAGTTTAAAACAAGCAATATCAAGTTATGCATCAATCAACTAGTCTTGGGACAATGCACATAGAACTAAGAATGGCTACTATGCTCTCAAAGTAAGTGCATAAAGATAGAAGGTGGAGACTCAATATAAAAGTGGAAGAAAGGCCTTCATAGAAGGAAGCAGAGATTCAAGTTTCATAAAGAGCTTCCAAAAATTATGGTACTTATAGCTTTCAGCTCTCATTGCCCCTATCATAAGCATCTTGAAGTGATCAAGGTTAAAGTGAACAAACTATGGTGTACATGCTTGACGAAGTATAAGTTAGAAATCTCATGTCCCTTGAATACGAGGGCCACTCCTCATGCTACTCAAATTTAGTCACCGGTAAGTTCTTGTCATCGTAAGTACATGTGTATCATAGAGAACCGTCAACGGGGTACCCCTTGCCCGATGATACGGAAGAATCCTCATATCAAAATGACAAGGCAAGCAGACAACGAGCATCTCATTAATATTCTTATTTACCATGGGAATATGGTGCTTTTTTCTCTCTTTCCTCTTTTCATAATCTCTTTTTTTCTTTTTTCTCTTTTTTCTCAATATGGGACTCTATTTTTTATAAGAAGAATGCTTCATAGACAGCTCATTATGGTTACGATGCAGGTTTCCACCATGTCAGCATGGATTAGACCAGCGGCCCAGGCGTTTCTCTAACACATATACATAACTCCATGGACTTACAAGCTCCCCTTTCATTTGACACCGACGACATCCATAGACCAAAGAGCATGATATCAACTAGGTACAAAGTACTAGTGCAATGTTGAAAGCGTTCCCCATGACAACATGGTTCTGCTAATACCCAACAAATAAGTGCAAGCATATACAACATAGACGACACAATGGTTCAAGTTTATTAAGGGCAAGAAAAGTAAAGTGTGCCATCAAGTTCGTGAGAGCTTTAATCACTAGTTTTCTCATAGCAAGTTTAATTTGGAAGGTAAACAAAAACATGAATATACTTGGAATAGCTTAAGCTAGTAGGTATGATGGACTCTTTGGAATAACTTGGTTTAGGGAGTTGGATGCATGAGTGGAACTCATACTTGGTTGCGGAGGCTAGCAAAAGACTAGGAGCGACAAACTAAGAGAGCAATAATGGCCATAGTCATGCAGAGCGACAAAACATCATTGATCAAAGCATAAAGTGATACTACAAGTTGAAAACTAAAGGATCATAAAGGCTATGGTGACTTGGGATAGTCAGAACATGGTGTGAGCATGCGCCAAGTCAACCCAAATAAAGCATCAAAGGAGAATACCACAATACTATGCTTTAATATGCTAAAACAACGCATGATTCATCCAAGTCACATTAAGCAATCTCAATTGTTTATAAAAATTCATGCTACAACAAAGAATACTAAGCATAAAGCCAAAACAATATCAAGCATGGCATGACAAAGCATATGCCATAGTCAAAAACAAGCTCTCTTTACCACTTAAGAATGAACTTTCCTACTCTTTTCCATACAAAACCAAACTATTTGAAAATAAATGTATGAAAGAGGGGGTACAAACAATTTATTCAGCAAACTAAGCAAACCAAGCAAACTAAAAACCAAAACGAAAACGAAAAAGAAGACGCTCCAAGAACAACACAATTGTGCATGAAACAATAAAATTGAAGCGTTTGGAAGAAACCTGGGATTTTTATTGATGAAGAGGGGGATGCTGTAACATCCCAAAACTTCAATCCAAGCTTATCAAGATCAAATCCACCAAAATTAGGGTTAACAAAAACTTTTTCAAATTTAAAATGAAAGCATTCATACATGTGTGCATTTAAAATAGGAGTTGTTTGAATTGCCATGATTGAGTGATCCAATGCTTGTAAAATGTTTCTTAGGTGATTTAAACATCATCTAAATCATTCCCAAACTTTTCCTCAAGAAAATCTAATCAAAAACAATTAAAGAGAAGGAATGGTCATTTTGGCAAAATTAACTCCAAGCCTACTTTGAGTGTTCCTAGCACTCATTTCTTAACAGAAACAATTCTTGATCTTTGTACCCCTTGCTAGTACACATAATGAGGTACCAAGGCCCACCTTTGGATCTGCTAAAAACATTCTTTTAATAATTTTAAATGAGAGTTTAAAATTGAATCTAATGCATATGCATAGATCACCCCTATTTCAAAACCCATCTTTTTGAGCTCCACTTTCAAAACCCTTGCAACCAGAGACTACCTAGCACTAGTGGAGATCACTAAAAAAATTTGAAACCAAAATTCAGAACTTTTTCTCTTTCGACCATTTTGTCAAACACCTTGTTAGCAAGATCATTAAGGCATAACTATTACTGTTTTGGGTTGATTTTGTCTAGCAATTCTCTAGTGCTTTGATCATCTTGTCCCCCCTCAAGCCAGACCAGACCAACCCCAACCTCTCCCCTACCTCCTAGCTGCACTACACTGCCATGCCGAGCACCCCCTCGCCGGCCGACCGTGCACTCACCGCAGCAGCCCTCTCCCGCCTCTCTCTCCATGTCTAGGAGATAGCTCACACCTCACCGCCCCTCTCTGTCCCCTGCCCGAGCCAAGTGCTGCCGTGGACCACCGAGGAAACCCCCAGAGCGCGCTCTGTCCCCGCTCGACCAGACCGCCCCTTGGCCGCAGCCCGCGCTCGCCGCTCCGCCTCAACCTAGAGAACACCCCAGACATCTCCGCTGGCCGCCCAACGCCTCACAGCCACCGCTCGCCGTGGACACCGCCGCCTCTGCCGCTTAGAGCGCCACCTCGCCCAGACCGCATGCCACCGCCCTTACGGCTGCATTCAATGCCTAGAGCACCGCCAGGGAACCGCACGTCGATCGCCACCCGCAGCCATGCCTCTACCCCGCCGTAGCCATGTTGCCACCGTCGCCTGCCCATCCCGCTCGATCTCACCGTCGGGACTATAAAGTAGCCCTCCCCAGCCTCTTCTCACCACACCATTCCACTCCCCTCACCTCTTTGAACCTCACCCACCTCTCGCTGGAGCAAGGCGAGCTCTGCCTCGCCGGAATTGGAGCCGGAGAAGCCGCGGGAGGAGGAGAAGGGCGCCGCTGATTGCGACCACCCCAAGCTCCGCCGCAACCGCTCCTCGCCTCGCCGTCATCTTCTAGTTCTTTTGCCCGCCTCGCCGACCCACTAGAGCCCTGGTACGTCCCCAGCAGACCCCTACCGAGCCGCTAGGGTTCGAGCTCGCCGGCGACCTGTTCGTCGTCGACGACGACCCTCAGCCGTAGATCGGCCTTCTAATCCTACTGCCCATAGCGCGCGTACCGTTTCGCGTATTAAGTACCACTGACAAGCGGGGCCCCCTTGTCAGCTGAGCCCCGCGCCGCGAAGCGCCATTGGGCCGGCCCAAGTCGTTTCCCGCGCTAGTCCACACATTCAAATCTGGATTTTCCTTTTAGTTAATTATAGTTTATGTCCACTATTTTAAATTTCAATTCTGGGAGTTTTACAAATCCAAATTGCATGAAACAAATTTTTCCTGAAAGGTATTAAGATGATCTATCCAAGCCCGTTGGATTTAATTCAATTAGAGTTATAGATCTCTCCTAATAAAAATAAGAAGACAGAAGCATTTGCAACTTGCAACATTTTTATAAAATCAACCACGTTAGCTTTTGAGTTGATTCCAACTCTCAAAAATCACATTTCATCATATATATCTAAATATGTAATAATATTAAGGTTTAAATGCAGTGACTTTGGACTAGTACCAAAATAATGCTATATAGGCATTTCTAGCCACTTTAAATCATTAAATAATGAACTTAAACCAAAGTAATATTGTTCCAACCATTAAATCTCATTCCCACATGTTAGAATATGTGGTGAGGACATGTGTCCACATGATCCCATATTTTAGGTGGTGAATATTAAATCTTAGTTAATTTTTCAATGAGTAGAAATTACTTTTCTAAAATAAAAAGAATGAAACTATGAAATTAAACTTGTGATGCTTATGATGATAATAGATCATCAAATGTGTGTCTTAGAATGCTACTTAGCCTAGTTAAGTATTGTTTGGTGATTGTTTGCTCCGTATGTATTTATAGACGATACTACCGACCAAGCTTTCGAGGAGGAGGAGTTCTACCAAGAAGAAGAAGAAGAAGAAGAAGAAAACTTCAACCACTGCACCAACCAAGGCAAGCTACTATTAGCAAGCTAGCACTATTTAAGTGCAAGCCACCATTAACAATGCAAGCTAACACTTGCAAGTTTAGTGTTTAACAAGCTAGGATCAACTAAATGGTTTAGCTAGGATGCCTTAGGCCTGCCTTGATCACACCCCCTTTGACTATTGGTACCCCAAGTCTTAGTTACAAGTTTTACCCTCTTAGTTTATACAAAGTTCTTCACTTGTTTAGAAGGTAGCATAAAAAGTATAAAACTTGACCTATTTAGAACCTTTTAGATGTCATTCTATGGCATAAGATTGAACCCATCTTTACCACCTTAGTGAACACTCTTAACTTAGTAGTTCAGAGTAGATCAAAAACTTGAGTCACTTTAGATGGGAATACTTGGTGAAAATGAATTATGAAAACCTTGGAATGCTAAGTCATTCTATTGAGATGTTTTGACATGCGTTGAGAAACACAAATGGTTGATGATGATGAAAATGTTGAGGCATGAGCCTTAACCCTTTTACAAAACTGATGGTTGGATTCGGATGCGATACCATTCCAAATTTACCGTACAACCACATTACCTGAATTGGGTAAGGCTTAGCTGGAAATTTATATGCATTAGTATTAGTTCCCTCATGGGAGAGGTCTGAGATGAGGCTACCTCTCATGATGTCCACCTATGCAGTGCCCAAGATGACTGATGGTCATGGTTTGGGAGGCCATACTCATACGAGAGGTGCTTATACTAGGGTGTGTAAAGGGAAGGTTATGTTTGATTATCTGCATACTAAGTATGATAATTCAGGGTTATCCCTAACAGATGTATCAACTCTTGTGGTGAAAGTGTACCCCCTCTGTAGAGTGTCAAACTATTCGAATAGCCGCGTCCGCGGTTATGGACAATTGGAATGGCCATACTGTTTCGTTGTCAGATGTTTTCTAAATAACTTGAAATGAATGATGAATCTTGACTTGACCACAACAGGGTTGTGTTTATGACAATAGTTTCCCCAACTTAAGTGATTCTAGATTTTTACTTTATCTTTCTTTGCTTCAGAACTCAGCTTAGGTTTCAAACTTAACTTTATAGTTAAGTATAGATTTAGCACTTTAACTTAGATTCATAATACTTGTTAGTGGTAGTTTGCGAGTACTTAAAGAGTACTCATGGCTTTTGTCCCTAGCTATTATCATGGCCAGACTATGAAGGAGACTATCAAGATGATGGCCAACAGGACGGCTATGATAACTAGGACTATCTGCCTTCATCAGCATTGCCTGTGCCATTGAAGATGGACCCCACCGCTACGCTTATCTTTTATTTCCGCTGCTTGTTGTATTAAGACTGGATCATGAGATCCTTATTTGTGTAAGACCTTAAGTATGGTTTGTAATGGATGATGTACTGTGATATCCAATCCGTTATGTCTCGCAAAAATGGTAATCCTGGGATTGCGAGGTATAGCATAACGGGCATTTGGGATTAAAAATCCGGGTGTTGACAGATGCCTTGTGCATCCCCAAGCTTTTACACTTGTAATTCTTGGATATTTCTTGGGGTGACATGCGTGGCATCCCCAAACTTGAGCTTTAGTCTATCCTTCATCTCATTACTCATTCCTTCCATACACCTGAAATTTTTCCTTCATACGAAACTTTACACAATCTTTATTAGCAACATTAGTGCACTGAAGATAATAAGTCTTTAGGTTCAGTTATAACACCAATAAAAACTTCCATTAAAACACTAGCTACTGTAGCACTTCCCTCAAAAAGATCAATTCCCCAAAATAACTCGAAAAGGAACCAACAAGAAGCAAATGCACAAAATGGCAGAAATCTGTCAAAACAGACCAGCAGGTAAAGACGAATTTTTTCAAAGACCTTATGTTCCTCAAATCAAAAAGTGTTGAACTAACGAAAGTTAGATAACAACCTGGGGCCGAAGCACAAAAATTCACGCGTTAAAAGGATTTACATATATGTTACACAAATTTCTACGGTGGAGCACATAAATCTGTTCCGGGACAGCAACTTTCCCAATCATTACTTCTCTCTCATTAGAGGTTACTCTTGCCACAAAAAGAAAATAAAAAGGATAAGGAGTGGTTATTACTGAAATAATAACTTCCAAGACTCATCTAAAACTTTTGAGTTATCTCTCAATAAGTACTTTTCTTTAACGCCTTTAAGTTAGGCATAAGAAGCAAAAAGAATTAAGTGTTCTCAAATGAAGAAGCATTAAGAGAAAATTTTGTTTTCATAGGAGAGGCAAAATAATTCTTCTCTCTCTTCTTAGGGAAGTGTTCTATATCTTTCTTGAGTGGGAGTTGATATTTAATGGTGCCTTCTTTCATATCAATAATGGCACCAACAGTTCTAAGAAAAGTT
This sequence comes from Avena eriantha, assembly GCA_910589775.1. Lineage (NCBI taxonomy): Eukaryota > Viridiplantae > Streptophyta > Magnoliopsida > Poales > Poaceae > Avena > Avena eriantha. Next base: position 492,271,631 of record OU342740.1, read on the forward strand.
CTTCCCAGAGTAATAGGACCAGAAGCATTGCATTCAACATCCAAAACATAGAAATCAACTGGGACATAGGAATTGTTAACCATAATAAGAACATCATTAAGACTCCCCATGAGTTTCTTTTTATCATTATCATCAAGTGGGACATTCAAATAATAATCTTCAAGTGGTGGCAAATCAAGCATATCATAAATCCTTCTAGGCATAATAGAAACACTACTATCAAGATCACATAAAGCTTTGAAATCAAAATCATTCACTTTTAATGATGGGTTCCCAACAATCTTCTTGTTTTATAGGAGTAGAAGCTTTATGTTTCATCTTTTCTTCTTTAATCTTTATGAGAGCATCAGTAATGTGTTTTGTAAAGGCCATATTCATAGCACTAGCATTAGGACTTTTAGCAAGCTTTTGTAGGAACTTACAAACTTCAGAGATATTACAACCATCAAGATCAAAATCATAATTATCGTCTAAAGTAGTAGAGCTATTACTAGCCTCAACACTAGTGGTAGTGATAGTAGAAACACTAATATTTCTAGCAATTTCGTCTTCCCTTTCCCACTTAGCATGTAATTCAGCTAATAGTCTAACTTTTTCATCAATTCTTACTTTTATGGCATTAGTAGCTGCAAAGGGATTCTCATTAGGATATGGCTTATAATTTTGTTACCAAAATTGTTCCTGTAGGCATTGTTGCTAAAATTGTTATTTCTTATAAAGTTCACATCAACTTGCTCTTCTTAAGCAACCAAAGAGACTAAGGGAACATTATTTGGATCAATATGGGCTTTCCCATTAACAAGCATAGACATAAGAATATCAATCTTATCACTCAAGGAGGAGGTTTCTTCAACATAATTTACCTTTTTAACTTGTGGAGATCTCTCAGTATGCCATTTAGAATAGTTAACCATCATATTATCCAGAAGCTTTGTTGCAGCATGATACATTGCAAATGTATCTATAATTTTTGATGTTCCATGCTTGCTTTTATCTACTTTCTTATGTTTTGTCCACACTTTGGAGTATTTTTGTATGCTTTCTTGGACTAACCTATTAACAAGATGCCACAGTGCTAGTTGCCTGTTTTATGCTGTTTTTGGTTTCAGGAAAGTCAGTAAATCAATATTCTTGGAATTGGACCAGATAAAATCCAAAGTTGATATTTTACTGGAAGGCTCACGGAGCCAGAAGACAAGACGGAGAGGGGCCAGGGGCCAGCCACACCATAGGGTGGCGCGGGTCCCCCCTGGTCGTGCCACTAGGTGGTGTGGGCCCCTCCGGCCTCCACTGACCTTGCCTCCTTCGTCGATATATTCCTCCCGAGGTAGAAACCCTAAATCGTCAAGCCTCTAGCCACGAAAAGTTCCACAGCGCTGCCGCCACCGAAGGGGATATTCGGGGGACAGAAAGTCTCTGTTTCAGCACCTTGTCGGGACGAGGAAGTGCCCCCGGAGCCATCTCCATCAATCTCCACCACCATCTCCATCACCATTTCTGATTCCCATGATGAGGAGGGAGTAGTTCTCTCTCAAGGCTAACTGTTCTACCGGTAGCTATGTGTTCATCTCTCTCTATGCATGATCATATTGTGATCATGATCTTGTAATCTATAGATCTACCTTGCTACTCAAGTGCTTTAATAGATCTCTGCTCTCCCCATGTGTGTGAAAGTGACAGCGTGCACACCATGGTGGCACTTAGGCTAGAGATTACAAATACTTATTATGAGTTATATTTGGAGTTGGATGTTTCTATGAAATTGTGGTGTTTGTTGGACTCATCTAGTACTCAAGGTGACAGTGTGGGGTTTTCTAGATGGGAAAGGCTTACTTTGAGGTGTGCTGTTATAGCCCTACCATCGATTAGAGTGTCCAACCGGAGAGTAGTATCATGAAGAAGAATATATTTATATGAGAGTGTTCACTAGTGAAAGTATGATCCCTAAGCCTTGCTTCTAAGCATTGAAACACCGTTTGCTACTAGATCTGTTACATGTTTGCTTGCTTCCATCTTTATTCCAGTTTTCCTTTAGTCTCTTCCACGCCATCAAGCTATTTTCTATCAGCGTTACCACTTATAATTATCCATACCACTTGTAATTCACTATCTTTTCGCCGAACTAGTGCACCTATACACCTGACAAGTGTATTGGGTGTATTGGGGACACAAGAGACTTCTTGTATCTTGATTGCAGGGTTGCTTGAGAGGGAATAACTTTGACCACTTCCTCCCTGAGTTCGATAAACCTTGGGTGATCCACTTAAGGGAAAACTTGCTGCTGTTCTACAAACCTCTGCACTTGGAGGCCCAACAACTGTCTACAAGAATAGAAGTGCGTAGACATCACAGCACCCAAAGTAATGGTCATAAAGGTACCTCCAGCAGCAGAATCCAATAGGTTCCTTGAAGAATAGTTCAATCCTGCATAAAAGGTTTGGATGATCATCCAAGCAGTCAGTCCATGAGTGGGACAATTCTTTACCATAGATTTCATTCTTTCCCAAGATTGAGCAACATGTTCATTATCAGATTGTTTAAACTACATTATTTCACTTCTCATAGATATAATCTTAGCGGGAGGATAGTATTTTCCAATAAAAGCATCTTTGCACTTAGTCCAAGAATCAATACTATTCCCAGTTAAGGAATTCAACCACTCTTTAGCTTTTCCTCGCAAAGAGAAAGAAAACAATTTAAGCTTAATAATATCTCCATCTATATCCCTATGCTTTTGCATCTCACAAAGTTCAACAAAGTTATTTAGATGGGCAGCAACATCTTCATTACCAATACCAGAAAATTGTTCTCTTATAACAAGATTGAGTAAAGCAGGTTTTATCTCAAAGAAAGTAGCTTCAGGAACATGTGGAGCAATAGGTGTTCTCATGAAATCCATTGTTGTTGGTGCTAGTGAAGTCACACAACTTAGTGTTTTCAAGACTAGTGGTTTTTTTGTGTTTTTAATAAAGAAAGCAAACTTGTAAAACTATTTTTTTTGTGTTTTTGAGAAAGAAACACGCGAACAAAGCAAAAGTAAACTAAGCAAAACAAAAATAACAAAGTAAAGAGATTCGTTATGAGGGACTCCCCTTGTGAAGATGTCCTTGACTCCCCGACAACGGTGCCAGAAAAAGAGCTTGATGGCCCAAAATATATCGAGCTCGTTGGGGAACCCCAAGAGGAAGGTATGATGAGCACATCAACAAGTTTTCCCTCAGTATGAAACCAAGGTTATCAATCCAGTAGGAGCAAGGAAACACCTCAAAGGTGTTTCTAGCTGAGCCTTGGCAGGGCGCACTACCGGTGCCAGCAGCAACATGGAGACCTACACAACACAACCACAGAACTTTTGCCCCCAATTTGCGATGAGGTTGTCAATCTCACCGGATTTAGTGAAAACAAAGGATTAAACATAACGAATGGAAGGAAGTAATAGTTTGCAGGAAGTAAACACAAAGCAGTAAACAATTTGTAGATTGATTGTAAAGAAAGGACCGGGGTCCATAGTTCACTAGAGGTGGCTCTCCTTAAGATAGATAACATGTTGGGTGAACAAATTACAGCGAGGCAATTGACAAACATCGAGAAAGCATACAAGCATATACTAATCATCTTGACTCCTTTGAGACTTGATTGGGCATTACAACATTATACATAGACAACCATCCAACTGCATCTATGACTAATAATCCACCTTCAGGTTATCATCCGAACCCCCTCCAGTATTAAGTTGCAAGCAACAGATTATTGCATTACGAATTGTGTGTAAAGTAAACAATACGATTGTTCTATGAACAAAGGATTGTTGTTTTCTCCCTAGTAGCAACAACGCACCTAGTACTTTAGAGATTTCTGTCACTACCCCAGATTACCAGAGGCATGAACCCACTATCGAGCATAAATACCAACTCTTGGAGTTGCTAGCATCTACTTGGCCAAGATAGCTACTAACAATGGAAAGCATGCAAGATCACAAATAACAAAGACATGATAGAATCAATAATCAATCTGAAATAGCATCTCAATATCCATCGGATCCCTCTAAACACAACATGTAGAATTACAAATAGATGATCTTGATCATGAACGGAGCTCACAAGATCTAGACATGATAGCACAAAGGAGGAGAACCAGCCATCTAGCTACTACATGGACCCGTAGTCCAGAGATGAACTACTCACGCATCACACTAGAGGCTTGCATGATGATGAAGAAGGCCTGCAGGGTGAATTCCCCTATCCGGCAGGGTGCCGGGAAGAGCTTCAACTCCCTCCAGATCTAGGGATGGAGACGACGGCGGCTCCAAACTGTTTCGTGGATTTTTGATCGGGTACTTAGGGTTTCCGTATCAGAGGAAATATATAGGCGGAAGGAGAGGCCGAGGGGGTGCCTGGGCTAGCCACACCACCCCCTAGCGTGGGCCAAGCTTGGCTGCGTGGCCAGGTGGTGTGCGGCCTCTGGCCCTTCTCCGTCTCGTATTATGGCTCCAAGTGTCCCGTGGTAAAATAATAACTTTTGCTTTTGTCCCGTCCAACTCCCAGAATATTCATTTTCCGACTTCCTGGAACCAAAAATAGCAGAAAACAGCCAGCTGGCACTGTGGCTCTTGTGAATAGGTTAGTCCAAGAAACAATATGAAAAGTACTTCAAGTGTGGACAAAACAAAAGAAAGTAGATAAAGAAAGCATGAAACATCAAAAATTATAGATACATTTGCAATGTATCACATATACGCGATTGCTAGTGGTTAACATAATCTCCGGATCTGACAGTTTCAGGTCCGTGTGTATTTGCATGTCTTTGTGTCTCTACGCATCACTCATTCTCAAATGAGATGGCCTTTTATATATTTGGTCCTTTGGTGAGACCTTTAGTTCGTTCGGGTTAAAATATGTTGATATTATTGTCATACAATATATCTTCATAGTATTAGCCCACTTTGAACCACACCTAGTTTGATAACAAACTACTTAACAAAAATGCCCTCCTTTGCTGCTACTATAGCAGTCATATAATTAGCCTTTTTGTAGTATCCGTCACAATGTTTCAACTTTGGAACTCATCCAAATCCATCATGGAATATCCTTTCCATTACATTGTGCCACCCATAGTCTAAATTGAGATAAATTTAATTTGTATCTTGTGACAAAAGTAGTATCAATGTAACACTTTACAATGAACTACCTTTAACTATTTTTCACTTATACATGATATATTCTTAGTTATTCCAAAGCTCACAAGAATATCTTTACTATCGTCCAATGATCATCTTATGAATCATTCTGGTATCTGCTCATAACTTTTAGAGCATATGATATATCTAGATATATACATATCACGGTATAATCGATCAAAATATTCATGTGATTTTACTCACCAAGTGTTGAAACACTTGAATCTTGATACAATCCTTTCCATGCAGCAAGAACCTTTCTTGTTGTTTCCATATTGAACCCTTTCAATATCTCATATATGTATGTCTGGCATAACCATATTAGCACCTCAATCTATCCATATAGACATTGATTCCAAATATTCCGGTTTTGCCCAAGTCTTTCATCGAAATCCTATTTTAATGAAATTATTAACTTGTGTCAATAAAATATACACCATTTCCAATCAACAATATGTACTCTTCATAATGTAGTGGAAATTTGTCTCAGCGCTCCCACTTAATTTCTTGCAAATGCAAGCATCTTCATCATCTCTAATGAAATTAAACTCTTTAGCATTTTCATCATGGTGAAGATTCCAACTCCGCTATGCTCCCTTCAACTATTGAAGATTGCATGCCCTTTTAGCACCCTTTGAATTAACAAAACTCTTCGGAACGTGTCATGTACACGTCCTAGGTAACCATTCTATTAGAAGAACCTTGTTTTGTTTATTCAACTACCATATAACAAATTATATCTAGTGGTTGCTACATTAATCCGTCAAGACTAAATATCGCTATGAAAGATCAAATCTTGTCATAGTCAACTCCTTGAACATTGCCGTAAACTTCTTTCCAACATGTCGACTATTTCATAGATGTTAAACATCCATGTCTATTTCTTTATAGATCCAAACATGAGTGATAGGCTTCACGCCTTTCCGGAGGGTCTTCCAAGTTCAGAAACTTGATTTCTCGTGTATGGATACTATCATGGATTCTGTGACTTCTAGTCATTTTATGGAGTCAGGGCCCATCATCGCTTCTTTGCATGCAGTCGGTTCATGATTGTCAAAATAATAACGACTTCTGTTTCAAATCTTACTATTTGATTCTTACCGACGCACATGGTTCAATAAGAACTCTAATCTCCAAGATCACACCCTTTGTAATCACAGGAGCCATGAGCATTGTGGCCACCACCGGGACACTTTATGGAGCTGCGCTACTTAGCACATATAGCTAAGGTTCAACAACCTTATCAAAGTTCTATTGTCCTCCCACTTAACTTTTCACGAAAAATTCCTTCTCAAGAAACTTGACGTTCTAAGCGACAAATTCTTTTGTCCTCGGTGTTATGGAGGAATTCCCAACAAATTCTTTGGGACAACCTACAAAGACGTTCTTATCCAACTTTGGTTGTAAACATTTTACTTATGCATAGCATACCAAAATTTAAGAAAAGACAATTCGGGTTTTATCCCAAACCATAACTCATATGGTGTCATTTCAACGGCTCATGATGGTGCTCATTTCAGTGTAAAAGCGGTAGTCTCTAAAGCTTTAATCCTTAAAACATAATGGCAGTTTTATAAATGACACCTTTCATCTTACCATGTGAAACAAGGTTTGATTTGATCTCTCGAACATACCATACTCCTGTGGTTTATCGAGAAATGCAAATTCATGGAATAATTCCTGAAATCTTAGGTTTTTTGCTAAACCTGTAACTCAAATATCTTCCTTTATGATCAAATCATAAACTCTTTTATTTTCTTGTTACAATGATTTTTCACTTCATCTTGAAAGTCTTTGAACAATTTTCAAATGTTTCATACTTCTTCCTTATTAAGTAAATATATAGATATATTCACTCAAATTTCTGGAGAAAGCATATGAGCAAAAAGATCCATCGCATATGGCTACATATAATGGACTATGCACATTAGCATGCACAAATTCCAATAAGCTAGTCATTCGTTCCTCTTTGGCCTATGAACGGAGTTTCAATTATCTCGAGGAAAGTTTCACAAGCGTCAATTGATCGAAATCAAAAGACTCTAAAAATCCATCAACATGGAGTTTCTTCATGTTTACTTTCCAATATAATTCAAATAGCAATGTCACTTCATAAGTGATCTTCCAATCATTTGTCTTATGACATTTTAGCAATAATGTTTATGGATGTGATTTCTCCAACTAGACTTGTAAAAGTTCATCCATCCTTTATGGAATACGATAATTATTTGAACAACAATTGTTCTCGTAATACCGGAACAAAATAACAATTATTAAAACAAAATCTTGAAGGCTAGGTTTGATGACAACGAAAACACAATAACACTTTATTTATTTTCGATGAACATCATCACTTATTCTCTTGCCAGTTACTTAGGCCGTTGCAGTTCATGAATTGTGTTGTTCTGTATGACACTTCACAACAACCAATTCGGTATCCAATACCTTAGAACCACATTGTTTAACAAGCAAGGAATACTACCATAACATGTATATATTCTATATACCTAAGTTGGACATCTCCAACCTTTTCTTTTCTGCCAAATATTTTATAGATTCTCTTTCAACAATTCATTTTCTTTTAAAAGAATCTATCAACATCAATAGTGGTGTCATTCACATGAAACATAGTACAAAGTGTATATAGTCAAATACTAATACCTTTGGACTTGCACTTTGAAGTGGATCACCATAATCAAATGTTTGGTGTTCTTTCAAAAATCGATTCTTTAGTAAACTATTAGTGTAGTAAACATTTTACTTACATCTTCTATCCATCCTAATGATGACAACTTTTATGATCAAGATACTATAGCCTATAAGGAAGAATCGCGAGTATAATGTTACTTCCCAAAACCTTTTTGGGAGATCCAGATGCCTAGCATCTCCATCCTTCACAAATTCTCATACAATATGAGAACATGTATTTTGCTCAATTATACTCTATCATAATGCAACCAAAAACATTGTTTTAGATATCACAATATCTTCCATACATGATGGTTTCTGAAACAGTTTTTTAGCTCCTAGATAATCTTGATATTAAAACAACTTTTGAATATCAATAATCATGGAGGCAAACATGATACTTTAGATACTATCATTGGAATTCTTACTCTTGATTTAATACTACTTATTAAACTTCATGGAGTAAATAGAGTTTGTTGAAAGTTTGCAATAGGACTTCTAAACTTTAACTTGACATTCAAAACAATACGATACCAGTTCGTAAAGTAAATATCCAGAATTCTATAGTTCTATTATCTCAATTAAAACTAAGCATAAGGTAATGAACAGATGCCAATGACTACAACAAATTATGAAAATTCACTTTGATTTAGTTTATGACAAATTGAGTTCGACTAATCCAAATTAGAAATGAACTCCCACTCAAAACGGCATCCCTCGTGCCTATTTGGTGATTACATGAACCAAATCCACTACACCAAGTTCGATCATCACGTGAGTCGGTGTAGCTTCAAAGGCGAGCATCAATATGGGCGTCACATCAACTATATGACTCATGCTTAACCTTTCGGTCCGTGTTCCGAGGCCATGTCTGTACATGCTAGGCTCGCCAAGTAAGAACCTTAGTACTCACATGTGTAAAACTATCTTACACCCGTTGTATGAAAGCGTAGAGTTGAGTACACCCGATCATCACGTGATATCTCGAAACATGATCCATAGAACGGTGCATACTTAAGGAAGAACACATTTTATCTTGATATTTAAATGAGGGATCATCTTATAATGCTACTAAAATGCCAAACTAATAATATAAGATGCAAACATCATATGCGTCAAGTGGAATGATATGGTCCATGCATTTGATCACCATCATGTGCATCGTGGTATGATCTCTATCATTCCTTTGTGTGTAAGGCCAAGGTCCATGGAACTTACACGTTAGGTGTGTTGTAAGGGTATCAACCATATATCAACTTACAACATTATCATATCATGACACTAGCCCAACAACAATCTAAACTAGACGCCTCTAATTTATCCATTGCAAGTTTTACGTGGCATAGGGCTTTCGAAGATAGACGTAGTCTTACCTACGAACATGGAACCACAACGATGACAACTAAGTTATTAGCAACTCGTTGTAAATCAGACATTGACTATAGTAGGAGAGACAGACACCCGCTAGCCACTTATGCAAAACTAGTTGCATGTCAGTCGTGGAACCGGTCTCATGTGCGATGACATGTAAAGTTGGTCCGGGCCGCTTCATCCTACTATGCCACCAATATCCAAAATACATGAAAGATGCAATAAAATGATCATCATCGCCCACATATAAACATATGTGTACTACCCGTGTAAAGCACCTACGCATAGATCAAGCTCTGATACCACTGTTGGGTTCGTAGCATAGAAAACAAAAAAATTCCTATGATGGGAACTATCGCCAAGATCTATCTATTAGATACAAGCAACGGGTGGATATACATCCATAGAGAACTTACCCTTGAAGACAACAAAGCTTTGTTAATGAGATGGAACTCGTGGATGATGTAGTCGTACACTTGCCAATCTTAAGATCGTCATGAAGTCCAGCAGGTCTGGCTCTAGCACGTCCATCAGATCCAGTTCCAGCAAGTCCAACACCACCAAGTCCAGCACCGTAAAGCAGCGGTGCATCCGTGATCGCACACATGTCTGGTACCCCGACAACCTCCGTCCCTCGCTCCAGCAAAGCAGCGGAAGCAGCAACTCCTTTCCAGATAAAGCCACAGGGAACATGTATCTCGCTAATCCGAGACCATGGGGAATAACTAGAGGGGGAGAGAGATTCTTCACGAGGAGGTGTGTGTTGTGAGGAGGAGAAGGGGCCTTTTATAGGGAAGAGCGGGGCAGCCATGGTGGTGCCCCCACCTCTTCCATCATTCATGTGGTGGATGCTCCACTCACATAAATATGCATCCACTCACACTTCCACTCACATGCATTAAATTTCCACCAAATTTAATGCAAGCTCTCATTAAATAAAACTATTTTATTTATTTTATTCAGAATTTTTTTCAATTACTCTAATTAACAAACATTCACATAAAACCCCCTGCAACATTTCAATATCACATGCAGAACCAGTTTCTGCAATTTCACCCGGAAAAATTTCGGTTTCCATCGAAATGATTGTAGCGCTTTATTAAATCTTTATCTGAAACATATTTGCTCCAAATGGTGTAGGTATCCCTTAAGTGTGTCACCCTATGGTTCAAAAATAATGCATACATGATCGAGACCCCTCTCCGATCAATAATCAGCAGCGGGACCTGGAGATCCGTACTGATTCCCACATATTCAACGATGACTCTTATGATCGTGTGAACCTTTAAAGTCATAACTAAATCCCTTTGTCTCGCGATATATTACATGTCCGATATTTGATCATCGGCATCCAAATACCTAGTTTGATCTCGTTACTGACATGCACTCTTTTCTCATTCCTGTGATATAACATTCTAGTGATCACATCACTTGCTTGCACGCTATCTTAAAGTGATATCACCGAGAGGGCCCAGAGTATATCTATCCGTCATCGGGACGGACAAATCCCATTCTTGATCCATGAGCCTCAGCATAACACCTTCGGAGTATCTGAACCCACCTTTATAGTCACCCTTTTACGGTGTGACGTTTGATGTTATCAAGTCACTCTTCTGATGTTAGCAATTAACATGATCTCATGGTCTAAGGACTAAGATTACTTCGTATGATGTTATAGCAATATAAACATAATGACTTTGATCGTAATGATATACTTTGGATGAATGTTCATCACATCATTTCATAAATGTTGTGACCTCGTTATTAACAACATCCAATGTCCATGATCAGGAAACCTTGATCATCTTGCTAATCAACGAGCTAGTTTATATGAGAGGCATTACTAGGAACTTTGTATTTTGTTTATTAAACACACATGTATTAACGTTTCCAATTAATACAATTATAGCATGCAAAATAAACATTTATCATAAACATGGAATAAGATAATAACCACTTTATTATTGCCTCTCGGGCATATTCCCTTCACGGCGTGGTGGCCATTGGCGCCTCCAAGGCCGCCGACGAGGAGGCCTCCGTCCCCGTACAGGCCCCCTTTTCTGTCCCCGCATCCGCCATAGCCGCCGGCGAAGAGGCCCCCGCTGGTCTCGGGCAGATCCCGCTCGGCTGGGACCCCTACGAGGAGGTTGATTACATAGGGCCGGAGAACCCCTATTACACCAGTATCGCCGACCCATGGTCGGAGGTAACTAGGTTTTCTCCCCTTCCTTTGTTCTTCTCCCGTTCCCATCGTTGGATGCTAGATCGTATGTTATTAGGGCTCAGCTGTTCATATTTTTACAGTAGCTAATCCTCTTGTGTTAGATCTCGTATTTCAATGAATCCCCCTATTCTGTTCGTAGTTGGGATCAGTGTTCGATTTGGTTTGAGATTTGGGGAATAATCAGGAGATCTCAATCGGTTAATCTATGCAAATAATCAAAGTATCTCAATCACGCCCTTATTGCAGTCTACTGTTTTTCCAACAGGAGGATAACAGCGACGTCCGCAGCCACGATGAGTCCAAGGAAACCAAGACTCGTCATATGCTGAGGAGGCTGAAGTCCGGCCAGTAGAACAACTTCTTCGCCCACGACGTTTACAGGTGCCCCTTCTACCCCACCAGCAGGCTCCGCGCCACGGACTTCAACTCCCTCGTGAAGCATGCCGAGGACGTGAGGACATGCGGCGAGTCCATGAACGTCCATGGCTTCATAGCCAAGCACCAGGCGATCGGTCTTCACCTCCGCAACCTCTAGAAGGTGGCTATCGAGGAGGGTCGCATGCCCCCGATCAAGCCCAAGGCGCACAAGATCAAATGACTGGGCAACAAGAAGTGGAGGAGGCGCTAGAGGAAGGAGGTGGAGGCCCTCCTGGCAGAGGCCATGAGGGGCCACTGATCTGCTGTTGCTGCTGTAAAGCAGCTTCTTTTGTCTTATCTGTGTTGAACTTGTCTGCTGCTGCTGAGCAGCCTAATTGTCGAACCTTGTTAAGTACCATACTATATAACCTATATTAGCTGCTTTATCTATATCTGCTATGTTTACTGAATTTATTTATGGTGCTGGTTAGTTTTGCTACTCTAGATTTGTTACCAGATTCAGGAAAAATGAGGCAAAAGGAACAATGAATAAAGAGAGAAGCTGCTCTAGATTCGTTACCTTTTTTGGAAAAAAAAACTATTAGCGAGAGAGAGGGGAAAATACGCTCTTAAAAAGTCCAATCATAAAAATAATAAAAAAGAAAACTTCCAATTTAGGCGACAGGACGCACATAACCACCAAACGCGCCCCACATGGTCCCACATCATGTCTCCCATAATCGGCAAGAGATGGATGGTTGGTCCGTTGTGTATCCTGGCCCCACCTGTCAGCATGTAACGGTCGAGGCGACATAATGTAACGCTCAACGCACGACATGCCCCAACGCGGTCCCACCGGTCAGTATGTAACGGTCAAGCCTTTGACCTGACGGCATCCCATGTCCGAGCCAATGTGAGGGTTTCGGAATGGAGAGAGGGCAAAAGTGAGAAAAAAATAAGTGGCTGGAGAAAACTGAGTACAACTAACGAACCAGGGGCACGAAAATAGAAATCCCTATAAAAAATGTTCAATAGTTTCCATTGAATAAAAAAACAATATTTCTGACAGCCCACCCATTTGCGCTAGATTGTCTTTTGTCTAAAGGACTTTATGTTTAAGAAGCCACATGAAGATTTTAATTTTGAGTGGAATTTTCAATTTTCATAGGTATTTCTACAAGAACCTAGTATGACCATTCATCTGATCTAAATAAATAGATTTAACCGTAAACTCACCATTAATGGTTATTCCCAAAAAAAATCCGGGCTATCATTTAGTTGTACCATCATTAGCCGCTGGCATAAATGCAACCATTATGCCCATTTATTACCAGTCAAACTCCTTCGAAAGCCAATGTTAAGAGGAGTTTGAGTAAAAACCGCAGCAACAAAGATATGTTTCCTATTAACGATGTTATATAGGGATGGATACTGTAGTACTAGTGATGTATTTCCTAACCCGGCATCTTTCCAAAAGCGAACACCTTCACCATTACCTAATGTAAAAGAACTATGAGCAAAAAGATCTTTTACACGCATCAAACCTTTCCAAAAAGGGGAATCGATCGGTTTTACGTCACTTGAGACAGTGTTTTTTCCCGAATATATTTATTATGAAGGAGTTGTTGCCACATACCGTCCTCTGTTAGTAGTTTAAATAGCCATTTGCTAAGTAAACACCTATTTTTAATCTCAAGTACTTCGATACATAACCCCCTTGATCCTTAGGATGGCATACAATACTCAATTTGGATAGCCTATACTTCTTAGTATCCGTACTTTGCCAAAAAATCTGGACCTATAGAAGTCTAGTCATTTTCGCACTCCCTTAGGAATTTTCAAAAAAGAGAGCATAAACATAGGTAGGCTAGTTAAAACAGAGTTTATGTTGATCAAACGGTCTCCGTAGGTCAACATTTTCCCTTTCCAATATCCCAGTTTGGATAAAAGAGGATTCTCTACCGAATTCCATTATGAATTCTTTAGTTTTCTATAGTGAATTGGTATGCCAATATACTAAAAACGGAGAAAACCCGATTCACAACCAAGAATCTGCTTATACTTTAGTTCCATCTCTTTAGCTTTTCCAAGACAGAAAATTTCACTGTTATGAAAATTAATCTTTAATCCGGACAATTGGTCGAATATAGATAAAATTAATTTCATATTTACCGCATTTTCAAATTATGCTCCATAAAAAGTATGGTGTCATCAGCATACTGTAGGATCGAGACCCCACCATCCACCAAATGTGGAATAAGGATGCCAAATTGTCCATTCTCTTTTGCATGAGAAATGAGAACACTGAGCATATCTGCTATGATATTAAAAAGAATTGAGAACAAAGGATCACCTAGTCTTAACCATTTTCTAGTCTGGAAGTAATTCCCAAGATCATCATTAACTCTTAATCCAACACTCTCCCCTTGCATAAATTGTTTAATCCACTCACATCATTGTGGATCAAACCCTTTCTCGAAATCAATTTTGAAAAACACACCATCTAGTTTCTTACAATGTAACTCATGGATGGTCTCATGCAGGACGACAACACCCTCAAGGATGTGCCGACCTTGCATAAAAGTCGTCTGTGTGGGTCTAATAACTTTACTAGCCATTTTTGTAATGCGATTAGTAGCCACTTTAGTAAAAATCTTGAAGCTTATATTAAAAGACAAATAGGCCTATATATTGCATTTGGGCTGCGTTTTCTTTTTTGGGTAGAAGAGTTATGACCGTACTTCTGCCCGGACGTCGTTTGGGAGACGCAACGGGAGATGCTCTGGGGAGCGTGAGCGCCAACTTGGCCACGGGATGTACTGGCATCCACGAGTAGCCACGCATGCATCCGCTAAGGATCCAAATGTTCCCCTTTCAGGTATCTTCATGCCAGAGTACTAGTCTTTGTTACATAGCTAATTAATTAAGCTTTGGATCATTTGCGAGATCGATGGTGAGTTTTTTCCAATCATAGGGGGGAAGCGCGAGAGACCCTACCCGTGAATACTAATCAACATCTCTGCCTTTCGCTGTTCTACAAGCGTATAGGGGTTTTCAAGAAAATAAATAATACCTAGTATATATACATTGCGTCGAGAGGTAGTGCCCAGGAATGAGGATGCACAGTAGGCGTGAAAAGGAACGCTGCATTTACACCTATACACACATGCTTCCCATTATTCTATCAACTCTCACTAGTGTAAAAAGACACATCAGTCCCGATTCGTAACTGTATTTAATCCCGGTTTTGCAAACGAGACTACATAATCGGAACCTGTTATGCCACAAACTGGGACTAAAGGCACTCCACGTGGCTGCGGTCGTGTGCTGGGGCTGGAGGACCTTTTAGTCCCGGCTGGTAACATCAACCGGGACTAAAGGTCCGGTTGAAATTTTAAAGTTTTTTTTAAAAAAAAATCAGGTTTTGTCGGATTTTTTTTGAATTTTAAAGTTTTGGATTTTTAAATTGTTTAACTGTTTAATCCCTAATCATTCATATTCTCATGTCAAAGTGTATACTTATGATCAAACTTTTCGATCGGTCACCCATCCTCACAATGCTTCACCCTCAGCATGCTTAATTTTTGAGTTCCTTTCAAATTAGCTTCCATAACTTTCCGATAATAGTATGCTATCAATTCTATTAACCTTAGACTTTAATAATAAATCGTTTTATTTTTTGTATTCTAAATAATTTTAAAAATAAGCAACAATGATTAAGTAATAATAAGCAACAATGAATCTTTATGCATAATTCAATTATTAATTAAAAAACTCATAATTCTCAAAAAATCCCACAAAGAACTAAAAAAATCAAAAATTACAAAATAATATAAAAACTTCAAAATAATTGAAAAGTAAAATAAACAATAAAAGAAATTCAAAAAATATGAATTTTCTCATTGTTTCCTGGCAAAACCTAAAATCTTCCTGCTTTCATATTTTCCTTTAAAATTTTGAAAATCTGTCATTTGTGCAAAAGGCCTTAGGCTGTTGAAATCGGATGTAAATTTTCGCGTAAATACTTTTTCATATACTCCCTCCGTTTAGAAATATAAGACGTTGTAGTTTTGTAAATCGAATGTATCTAGACGTCTTTTAGTGTATAGGTTCGTAGAGGTTTGAAGTGAACCTATACACTAAAAAACGTCTAGATACATTCATTTCACAAAGCTAAAATGGCTTATATCTGGACGGATATACAATTTTTTCCGAGTTCGTACGCAAAAGTTATAGCCATTTTAAATTGAAACAACTTTTTTTGCAAAAAAAATTAAAATTAAACTTTTCCCTAAAAGTTGGCTGCATGTGGTATAGGCATGTCATAGGATTTTGAAATTTGAAGTTTTTATCATTTTTCTATTTTTATAGACATTTTTTCTTGCGCAGGAGAGGTGTTGGCACGAGAGGAAAAAATGTACGTTTACATTTAGTCCGGATTGATATCTTCAACAGGAACTAAAGGTCTATTTTTAGTACTGGTTAAAGATACCGACCGAGACTAAAGATCACTACCTCTTTAGTCCCCGTTGGTACGTCTCGTTTGACACGGGACTAAATCTGGCTGTCCCATAGCTGTTGAAATCGGAACTAATGCTGGACTAAAACTCACATTAGCTCATTAGCTCTGAACGAAAGATTTATTTTCTCCTAGTGTCTTAATCTGTATCATTATTTGTGATCGATAGACGCTTGAGTGTAAGTACATCACATTCGCGATCTCGGTCGACGTCGCCGCGTCGCAAGCTCGCAATAATGCAATCAACTAGTCAGTCGTCCACGCTGGCTCGCTGGCTGCCTTCCCCAACAAACGATCGATCTCTTCCGTGTCGCGTAATTAACCTCTGTGCTAGCTAGCTAGCTTAGCTCCCTCCCGTGTTCCAAGCTAGTGGACAGAAGCAGTGGCTTATGCCTCACTTTTCGTCTCCCTTTCATGTCGATTTAGCCTGCAGTTCTCCGCACCTGATGACACGAGAATGTGTGTTAGCTAGGGGCATCTAGCTCGATCGGTTAATTCTGCGTCCCGATATGATCGGCCACGCCCAGAAGCTCCGCCTCGACAGGATCACTCCTGCAGGGTGTGAGCGAGTGGTGACAGCTGAAAAGAACGGTAAAAACGATAATGTTTCCCTTCTCGGTCGATGGAACTGGTGCCTAGCTTGCAATTACAGCATTTTACGGTTCACACTTCAGCAGCACTTCGCCCCAGCCGATCGAGCGATGGTGGCCACTGGCAGGACAACATCTGGCGACACCAGCCCGTGATCGGTCGTTCGAGCTGCCGCTGATGCCAGGTGAAGCGACCCGGAGAAGATTTGCAGTTCTGGACTTCTGGAGGTTGCCAATTGTTGACTGCTGATGGGATGTATTAGGCTAGCTGGCCTGGATCTGGGAAGAAAATAGCCGTAGAATGTAGGCTTTTGATTCGTCCTGACGGGCGTCGTCGCGGTCGATTTAACAGCCGGTCTCAAAATATGTCGCTCCGGCGACAACCGAGACAATTGCTCATAGACCGGGACAAGGTTAATAGAGGTAAAGCTATTATTATAGACCGGTTAAAAATCTGCGGTTGATGCCCATGATTACGTATAAACGACCGAGACAATTCTTACTCCCTCCGTTCAGAATATATAATGTTTTAGCTTTGTGAAATAAATGTATCTAGAGCCTTTTTAGTGTATAGGTTCACTCCGAACCTCTATGAACCTATAGACTAGAAGACGTCTAGATACATTCTATTTACAAAGCTAACACTAGTAGAAAACAGACCTTTGGTCTAGGGGTATTAC
This sequence comes from Avena eriantha, assembly GCA_910589775.1. Taxonomy (NCBI): domain Eukaryota; kingdom Viridiplantae; phylum Streptophyta; class Magnoliopsida; order Poales; family Poaceae; genus Avena; species Avena eriantha. The sequence continues at coordinate 492,289,236 of OU342740.1, forward strand.
ACTACTAGGAAACAACTCTTTTGTGGCGCATGAAAATACATCTTCTGTGGCGCATATCCTAGTCGCCACTGTTATCTCGCAACTGATATCTTCTTCCTGTGGCGCATATGGGTATGCGCCACAGAAGTTCCAGACTTCTGTGGCGCATTTCTTCGTATGCGCCACAGGCACTGGTGGAAAAAGGGCCTCTAGTCCCGGTTCATAAGGGCCATTGGTCCCAGTTACAGAACCGGGACCAATCACTCGGGACTAATGCTAGTTCCGGTTCGCGCACGAACCGGGACCAATGGGTCTCCACGTGAGCGGGCGAGCTACGAGGGGGTGGATCAGTGGTCCCGGTTCGTGGGAAAAACCGGGACCAGTGGTTCCCCACGTGGCAGCACCAGAGACGAGCGCGGGGTGGATCATTGGTCCCGGTTCTGGGCACGAACCGGGATCGTTGGTCTCTGTGCCGCGGCAGGATTTTCGGGCTATTTTTCTGTCGTGGCAGGGTTTTCTGCCGCGGCAGGATTTCGGGCTATTTTTCTGCCACGACAGGATATTTTTTATAGATTTAATGGTACTACATATATACATTAATAATGAAACCACGATATATATATTACACATCATGCATGATCACAAATATATTCACCGTCTCATCCGTCTTCCTGGTCGAAACATATTATAATTACAAACGATACTCTCACACGAATTTGATCTAATTTAAACTTCTTTTATACACTTCACCCTTCCAAATGAAGTGGGTAATAGTATTCTCCTTTCGGATCTATGACTTGTTCTAACAAGAATCCGGCAATTTCCTCTTGAATTGCTTGCACGCGTTCTTGTGATGGAAGACCGTCCCGCATCTGTTCGATCTAATATAAAAAAGAGGATCAATATATATGAATGAAACTAAACACAATTGGTTGTAATAAAATAAAGTTGTGATTATTGTTTATCATACTTCAATTTTTTTGATGTTCCGGTCTGCCCCCTTCTCTTTGGTCGTCTGGCGAATGAACTCGCAGACATAGTATCCACATAAGTTATTCCCGGCTTCCTGCCTCAAGCACTTTACGAGAACGGAGTTCAATTAAATTAATAATCAAGTATGATAATGGTGGTATTGAAACTACAATCAAAGAGATGCATGGATCTAGCAAGTAGTACTTACAGTCAATGGTTGAAATGTAAGCTCTGGCTTCCAAACACCCCTAGTTTTGGCGATGAACCGTTTCCAAGCCCTCTGGAGGTATTCCTGCATGTCCGCCCACTTTTCTAATGGTGTGCTTTTCGAGTCCAGGACTTTTACTACTCCGGTGTCAACAGAAATGATTAAGAGAATATAGTGGAAGCTTGACACACTAACAAAATATAACACGAGTCAATTATACGCTTAACATCGAGTAATCGAAAATATAATGTGTACAAGACAGTAACACTCACGCAGCGTTGTAAGGAAATAGTATTTCCCTTCTGTTGCTGAAATACTTCAACGCTTTGTACAAGTTATCCTCTGTCTCTTTGGGATTTGTTTTTAGGGTAACTTCATGAAGGAAATTACAGTCAACAAACCCAAGGTCAAAGATTTGTCCTTTGTTGCATTCTTGAATCTTCATTCTACATATATAATTAGTATAGTGATTAGTAAGATTATACAAGCAACGAATGAGAAGAGATAGAAAGACTTAATTACAGAAATTAATAATACTTACAAACAATAGGCACTGACGATAGCTTTGTCGAGGGCGTCTTGTTGGTAAAACTGAAATAATTCTGGAAATTCAATCAGTATGAAGCCATCTCCATGACTGTAATGGTGGTGTTTATATGCAGCATAGATCCAGTTTTTGGAATCAGCACAGGCTTGGATGTACCATTTATGCAATCTTCGCATTTTTGTTGGTAGATCTTTGACTAACTCGGGTTTGACGAGAGGAGCCCCGTACTGGTACACGTATGATGTTTCTTGGTACCCCTCGAACTCATGCATATGGCTCATGTACTCAGTAATAGACAGTCCATATAATTGGGCTTTTCTCCGTACAGTCGAACAAACTCCGGATCAATGTTCGGATCATGCCGCTCCTGGATCATCCACTCATTGGTATCGTACACTTTGAGCGATTCAATCGATTGATTTTTCTGTTGTCCGAGCTGGGCAACTTCTTTCCCGACTCTCCGCTCTTTTGCCTCAGCCGACTTGGTAATAGAGCGATTATAGTCTGATGTGAGCGCTATGGGTTGGTGAAGCTGAATCTTAAGCGCGGCTGCTTTGGCTTTATCTTCTGCGGTGACCGGGAAAAATGCCTCTATCGGCTTTTTCTTGTTAGCCATGTCAATCTTCCACTTTTCATAATGGGCAGCTGCGGCCGCATCAGTTTCCTCATCTGTCTTCTCGCAAGGTAGCTTCTTCATATTCTGATGAGGTACTTTTGGGAGGGGCGATAGCTTACGTTTCGGTGATCGGAACGTGCTCTTGCTGCTGCTGGTGGTGCTGCCCCCCTTAGTATACTTCCGCTTTTGTCTCTGAGGCTCAGGGGACGGAGACGGCGGCGGCAGTGACGGCTGAGGCGGCGATGGAGACGGTTGCGTTGAGCGGTGAGGCGGTGAAGGCGACGGTTGCGCTGGACAATGGTAAGGTGGCGGCGAAGGTGGATTGCTGCTCTGAGGAGTGGGTGGCCTTGGCGGCACATAATTTGGAAGCATAATGCGCTCCTTTAGCCATAGAATAGTCCCCCTTTTGGCTTCTCCTAGTTGAGTCAGCTCCATATCTTCCCCTGCAGGGTGGTCTAGCTTCAGCTCCTCAAAATCTTCCTTCACCTCATCCACCGTGACGACAGCGTACCCTTTTGGAACCTATCTGCAATGCCAAGTTGGGTTAGGCCCAACTGGTACCGCCATGCCGATCGCCGCCGTCACCCTTAAGTTCATAACCTGCACCTTTAGCTCACAAGTTGTTGTCTCTGTGATATCATCCACTAGGTAGCGTTTAGGAGGAGATGTCATCGGTGCATCATCATCAACATCATGGACCTGCGTGGAAGCGACGCTGCTTTTCTTATTCGATGGGGCACCGGTACCCTCGAATGCAGCTTCTACCACGTGACGCTGAGATTGGCCGCTAGTACCTTGCTGGCTAAGTATGTCGAGTTGATCCTGGTGCCGCTTTAATAGTTCTTCTACATTACGCAGCCGGTCTGTAGCGGCCGCTTTCTCAGCTGCCTCCCTTTCCTTTCTCCTCTGATGGCTTTTATCGAGATATATCTTCATTTCCGGGGGGAAGGCAACCTTCCACGACTTGAAGCCTGGTGTGCCTCGTGTTCGTCCGTCGTGTTCAGGATTTTTAAGGGCCCGTGTGAGCTCGTCGTTCTCTCTATCGGGAACGAACCGTCCCCCTGCAACATCATCTACTCCATTTCTAATATCATCGATGGGCAGTAGGGGATCATCTTTGTGTTTCTGATTATATATTTCCCTCCCTTCTTTGTCCAACGTGCCCCCATGGCCGTAAAATCAGTTTCTCGCCCGTGGTGTCCATGTTGCGGGCTCTGGTCTGATCCCGGCAGTTATGTAATTGACCTCAAGTGCATCCCACTTAGGCATGCAACCGGCGTAGCCAGCAGGCCCCATGTTATGATGGTACAGCTTCTTAGCAGCGTTCTCCGTATTTATCCTAGACCTTTCCTTAGCTTTCTCCGATGTCTTGTACTTCACAAAATCCTCCCACTGGTGTCTTAACTTAGCATAGCTGGCTTCATCAAAATTCGGAGTCTTCTCTACCTTGACAAAGTTATGGTACAGTTTCTTCTTCCAGTTTTTGAATGCATCGGCCATCTTGCTGAGAGCAAACTTCTTGACTCTTTGCACAAGCTCCCTTCTTGCTCTCTCCTCATCTGGAGTCACATCTGGTTCCGGCAAGAGGAAATCAGTCATGAGCTGTCAAAAAGCTTATCTTTGGCATTGTCGCCGACATACAGGACTCCACTGCCGCTTGGCCGATTCCATTCTTGAACGGTGATCGGGATGTAGTCCCTCACAAGAACACCGCATTGCTTGACAAATTTTCTTGCGACATCGACGGGAGCTTGCGGTTCGCCATCTACACCGACCACGTAGATCCTATACCTCAAGTGTCATCCAACTTTTTTGTTGGGCCTCGTTTCGTTCTTACGGAAGAAGTTCTCGATCCGGAGGGCTAAAAGAAGAAAGAGTGTTAATATATGCATGTATATATAGACAACAGCATTTTAATTACAAAAATACATATATAGACCTTGCCGGTGTTTGCGAGATTTAAGGTTCCACCGGAGCCGTCGCCTTCTTCCTTATCGGCTTCTCCCCTGTCCCAGGCTTCGGCTTCTACCTCACCGGAGCCGTCTCCTCGGTTGAGAGACTCATCTCCCTGACCGGAATCATTCAGAAACTCACTCGCGACATCGATATCGATATCGATATCTTCATTTTCGCAGATCATCCCTTGGAGGATGTTTTCCTGATGTGTTGGATCCATACTATCTGCAAGTTAAACAATCAACACATGGCATCTATAATGATATGACAAGTTAAACATAGTTGAAATTTAACCCTAAGGCATGCTTGGCAATTTAAGTGGGATCCGAATGGTCCAAACCCTAGTACAGGAGAGACCCCGAAATCACCTACGAGTCTATTGTGTAGATCTTATTAAACTTGTAAATAAGTTGTTGAACAATGCATGATTATGAGTCTATTGTGTAGATCTCATTTTTCTAAACATTTTGATATATTATACATATTTTTCTGACTTAGAAATAATTAGTTATTGAATTTATAAGATTAAACTCTTTTCTGAAATTATTTAAACAAATATTAAACTTTTACTACTTCATTATGACGTCAGCTCGGGGTGGGGTTTTTTTTTCTCCATGGCTAAACTGGCCAGAGAGACTGACGCGGGGGGCCCAAGCCACCTCAGATGCCACGCTGGCGGGGCTTGGTCAGCGCCCACGTCACGCACACGCGATGCCACGTCAACGCCACCGTGGCGCCCCGTAGGCTCGCCGGCGAACTGCCAGGCGGTGGTGGAAGACGGCGGAGATAAGGGCGCGGGGTGACGCCACTGTCACGGTTCGAACCAGCGCGTCGCGGGCTACCTAAAACGGGCGGCGCCGCTATGGGAGGTGCGCCGGAGCAAGCCGTTTGACGGTGGCCGGCGGCCGGCGCCGGCAGGTGCTCGTGGGGAGGACGATACAATGAGGGAGGGAGACGTAGGAGTGGTGCTGGAGCACCAGTGGCTCACCAGGAGGCCGATGGAGGGTGCGGCGAGGCCGGAGGAGGCAGGGCGCTGCCGAAATCAGTGGAGAACGCGGCGGCCGGAGTCGGGGAAGGTGGGGTCGATTGCAGCGAGGCGTAGCTTCCTTGCCTACTCGCGGCGGCGGCTAGTGGCGCTCGGCGAGGGGTGTCGACGACGTGAACCGGCCGCTCTGGATTTGGGCAGCCTGCCGGCGTGATTTTGCTCTGCCGCAAATTTTCCTTAGCCGCGCGTCGATATGCTTTGTGACTTGGGGGAGTTGGGGAGGAGGAAGGCCGAGGCTGTTAACTGTACAGACCATTGGTCCCGGGTCATCCCAACAACCGGGACCAAAGGACCAACGGTCCCGGTTCGTGCCACCAACCGGGACCAAAGGTCTGGAGCATGAGCGTTGCTGTGCTGCCACGTGCACGGCCTTTGTTCCTGGTTAGTCCAGCCATCCGGGACCAAAGAATCAACGGTCCCGGCTCGTGCCAACAACTGGGACCAGTGGCGTGTTAATGGTAGCGCGCGCATCCAGGGATCATCGGTCCCGGTTCGTGGGATGAACCGGGATCGTTGACTCGTTTTTCAGATTTTGGCAAACCTTTTGGTCTTCCCGCCATTTTCAAATTTGTTTCTTCTTTAATTAATAAGTTAAGATGATTATTTATTTGGAATTTTAAAAAACTTTTACCAGCAAAAGTGCTTCAATTTAAATAACTAATCAAAAACCATTTTCTATTTTCAAAAAAATTTATTTGAACTATACAATTGTACTATTTACAATTAAAATTGCATTAACAAAATATTTATTGCATAATTTGGAATTTTAAAAAACTTTTAACAGGAAAAGTGCTTCAATTTAAATAACTAATCAAAAACCATTTTCTGTTATCAAATATTTTTATTTGAACTATACAATTGTACTATTTACAATTAAAATTGCATTAACAAAATATTTATTGCATAATTTGGAATTTTAAAAAACTTTTCAAGGTTTGAACTACAAGTACATGATATAATGCTTGTGAATTTTTTAAAAAATCATTTATAGGTTCACAACATGCTATTTCATCAGAGATCCACTTCAAGTTCAGCGAGGCTCAGCCCCGGGCTAAGAAGCTTCATGCCCGCCGTTTTGAATATAGTTTCAAACGGGCATAAGAAATTCAAAACTGATCCAAACAATGTGAAACCTTCGCGTGGTGTCATATTATGTGTCACAGTTGTAAGGAAAAATATTGAACTTGAAAAATTGCAAACATCATAAAAAATCCTTCACAAAATGACCTATCATGTTCGAGGTTTCTTGACATTTAGGTCAAACCACCAATGTTATGGCTAGAATCAGGGCATAGTTTGTGATAATGTGCCCATATTGTGCACACATGTGCATCTTGGGATGGCTTACAATGTTGCAGGAGGAAGTTTTCCCTTTTGACACACGGAAAAGCCAACTTCCATTTTTGAGGTGCCGAAATCGGGGTGTTCTGTGAAGCAACCACCAAATTAAAGTTTGGCATTGGTACCAACCCATTTTTCAAAAATACTATACCACCTTATATGGATAATTTCTCAACCGGTGTATCAGGAACCTTTCTGTCCATCCCTCATGAAAAAGACAAATTCCTGCCGAATCGGTAGGAGGTTGCCAAGATTTGAACTACAAGTACATGATATAATGCTTGTGAATTTTTTAAAAATTCATTTATAGGTTCACAACATGCTATTTCATCAGAGATCCACTTCAAGTTCAGCGAGGCTCAGCTCCGGGCTAAGAAGCTTCATGCCCGCCGTTTTGAATATAGTTTGAAACGGGCATAAGAAATTCAAAAATGATCCAAACAATGTGAAACCTTCGCGTGGTGTCATATTATGTGTCACAGTTGCAAGGAAAAATATTGAACTTGAAAAATTGCAAACATCATAAAAAATCCTTCACAAAATGACCTATCATGTTCCAGGTTTCATGGCATTTAGGTCAAACCACCAATGTTATGGCTAGAATCAGGGCATAGTTTGTGATAATGTGCCCATACTATGCACACATGTGCATCTTGGGATGGCTTACGATGTTGCAGGAGGAAGTTTTCCCTTTCGACACACGAAAAAGCCAACTTCCATTTTTGAGGTGCCGAAATCTGGGTGTTATGTGAAGCAACCACCAAATTAAAGTTTGGCATTGGTACCAAACCATTTTTCAAAAATACTATACCACCTTATATGGAAAATTTCTCAACCGGTGTATCAGGAACCTTTCTGTCCATCCCTCATGAAAAAGACAAATTCTTGCCGAATCGGTAGGAGGTTGCCAAGATTTGCTATTTCATCAGAGATCCACTTCAAGTTCAGCGAGGCTCAGCCCCGGGCTAATAAGCTTCATGCCCGCCGTTTTGAATATAGTTTGAAATGGGCATAAGAAATTCAAAAATGATCCAAACAATGTGAAACCTTCGCGTGGTGTCATATTATGTGTCACAGTTGCAAGGAAAAATATTGAATTTGAAAAATTGCAAACATCATAAAAGGTGCACCTATAAAATTACAAACATCATAATGTTATGGCTAGAATCAGGGCATAGTTTGTGATAATGTGCCCATACTGTGCACACATGCGCATCTTGGGTAACCTTTAGTCCCGGCTGGTGGGTGCAACCGAGACTAAAGTTGTCGGTGGGATAAGGACACGTGGGTAACCTTTAGTCCCGGCTGGTGGGTGCAACTGAGACTAAAGTTGTCGGTGGGATAAGGACGCGTGGGTAACCTTTAGTCCCGGCTGGTGGGTGCAACCGAGACTAAAGACGTCGGTGGGATAAGGACGTGTGGGTAACCTTTAGTCCCGGCTGGTGGGTGCAACCGAGACTAAAGATGCCGGTGGGATAAGGACGCGTGGGTAACCTTTAGTCCCGGCTGGTGGGTGCAACCGAGACTAAAGCTGTCGGCGGGATAAGGACGTGTGGGTGGATGCACTGCTCGATGAGATAAACCATGTAGCGCACGACGCCCTGTCGGAGGAACAAGAAAAAGTTGAAGTGGCGCCGTGCCTATAAAAGGACCATCGATACGCCATGGCAAGCAGCTCAACAAGCCAACATAGGTAGAGAGAGTTTCATCCCCATGGATGGAGAGTTGGGAAATCTCCCGTGGCGGAGCTTCTCGAAGATGTTGTTGGTGCACACGCCCTACGGCATCTTCGGAAGCTCTGCCTCGGAAAAATTTCCCTGCAAGCCCGTGAAAGACTCCATCTCCTCTAACAGTGTTGGGGCAAGGGTTGAGAAATCTCCCATGGCGGAGCTTCTCGAAGATGTCGTTGGTGCACACGCCCTACGGCATCTTCGAAAGCTCTGCCTCAGAAAAATTTCCTTGCAAGCCCGTGAAAGACTCCATCTCCTCTAACAGTGTTGGGAAAAGGGTTGGGAAATCTCCCGTGGCGGAGCTTCTCGAAGATGTCGTTGGTGCACACGCCCTACGGCATCTTCGGAAGCTCCGCCTCGGAAAAATTTCCCTGCAAGCCCGTGAAAGACTCCATTACATAAAGTTTCGATACATCACATAAAGTTTCCATACATCACATAAAGTTTCCATACATTACATAGATTTACATAGGGTTTAGGATATGAATCCTTCGTTGCGTATGTCGATCCCTTGCCTATGATCGCTTCTTAGGCCGTAACCATGGAGCATCTTCTTTGCTTAACGGGATGCTTGGGTCAGTTTTCACGGTGAAGGGCGGAATTTCATCAAACTTATCATAATCTGCTGACATGTCTATCTTGTCCTCGACTCCCACGATGTTTCTTTTCCTTGAAAGAACTATGTGACGCCAGGGCTCATCGTTTGATGTATTCGTTTCCTTATTTTTTCTTTTTTGCGATCTAGAGGACATGTCCTTCACATAAAAAACCTGAGCCACATCATTGGCTAGGATGAATGGTTCGTCTCTGTAACCAAGATTCTTGAGATACACTGTTGTCATTCCGTACAGCTGGTCTACCTTTACCCCTTCTCCATTCATGTTGACCCAACTGCACGGAAACAATGGGACCTTAAAAGTAGGTCCATAGTCAAGTTCCCATATCTCTTCTATGTAACCATAGTATGTGTCCTTTTTCCCATTCTCGCATGTTGCATCAAAGTGAACACCACTCTTTTGGTTGGTGCTCTTTTTATCTTGGGCAATCGTGTAAAATGTATTCCCATTTATCTCGTACCCTTGGAAAGTCAATACAGTCGCAGATGGTGTCGCGGCCAACAAGTAGAGCTGATCTCCAATAGTGGTGTCATTCATGATATGTAATTGCAACCAAGTGCCGAAAGTCTCCATGTGAATTTTTTTAATCCAGTAGTCATCCTTCCTCGGGAACTTGGAGCGTACAACATTCATGTGTTCCTCGATATACGGAGCCACGAAGGTAGAACTTTGGAGAACTATGTAGTGTGCTTGATTCAAAGAATGTCCGTCCCTAAATATCATTGCTTCCTTTCCTAGCGTGCCTTTTCCACTCAGTCTCCCCTCATACCGTGATTCAGGAACACCAATCGGCTTAAGGTCAGGAAGAAAGTCTACACAGAACCCAATGACCTCCTCTGTTCCATAGCCCTTGGAGATGCTTCCTTCTGGCCTAGCACGGTTACGAACATATTTCTTTAAGACTCCCATGAACCTCTCGAAGGGGAATATATTGTGCAGAAATACAGGACCGAGAATGTAAATCTCATCGACTAGGTGAACTAAGAGATGCGTCATAATATTGAAGAAGGACGGGGGGAACACCAACTCAAAACTGACAAGACATTGGACCACATCCTTCTGTAGCCTTTCCAGACTTTCTCGATCGATTACCTTCTGAGATATTGCATTGAGGAATGCACATAGCTTCACAATGGCTAATCGAACATTTTCCGGTAGAAGCCCTCTCAATGCAACCGGAAGCAACTGTGTCATAATCACGTGGCAATCATCAGACTTCATGTTCTGAAATTTTTTCTCTGCCATATTTATTATTCCCTTTATATTTGATGAGAAGCCAGCCGGGACCTTGATACTGTAAAGGACTTCAAAAAATATTTCCTTCTCTGCTTTGGTAAGAGCGTAGCTACTTAAATATTTACGTCCTTTATCAGTATGCTTGTTGTGTGGGTCTTTGATACGTTGTTGGTCCTCCCGTGCTTCTGGTGTATCTTTTGTCTTCCCATACACACCCAGGAACCCTAGCAGGTTCACACAAAGATTCTTCGTCACGTGCATCACGTCGATTGAAGACGGACCTCTAGGTCTTTCCAATACTCAAGCTCCCAAAATATAAATTTCTTTTTCCACATGGCCATGTGTCCGGTATTGGGGTCTTTCAGAACAGATTGACCGCCAGGACCCTTTCCAAAGATTACTTCTAGGTCCTTCACCATACCAAATACATCAGCACCTTTAGGGAGCTTAGGCTTCTTCCGATAATCTGCCTCACCGTTGAAATTCTTGCCTTTCTTTCTTACTTGAAGATTGGTCGGAAGAAATTTACGACACCCCAGGTACACAACCTTCTTACATTTATCCAAATATGTACCTTTAGTATTATCTAAACAGTGTGTGCATGCATTGTATCCCTTGTTTGACTGTCCTGAAATGTTACTAAGAGCAGGCCAATCATTGATGGTTACGAACAACAACGCTCGTAGGTCAAATGGCTCCTGTAACTGCAAAAGTTCATAGACTAATGGCCTTAGGTACACATCAATGTCATTGCCGGGTTGCTTCGGTCCTTGGATGAGCACTGGCATCATAATGAACTTCCGCTTCATGCACAACCAAGGAGGAAGGTTGTAGATACATAGAGTCACTGGCCAGGTGCTGTGACTATAGCTCTGCTCCCCAAAAGGATTCATGCCGTCTGTACTTAGACCAAACCATAAGTTCCTCGCGTCACCTGCAAAGTTCGAGTACTTTCTCTCGATGTTTCTCCACTGCGACCCATCGGCATGGTGTCTCAGTTTCCCATCTTTCTTACGCTCTTCTTTGTGCCATCGCAACAACCTAGCGTGCTCTTTATTTCTGAACAGATGTTTCAACCGTGGTATTATAGGAGCATACCACATAACCTTAGCAGGAACCCTCTTTCTGGAGGGCTCGTCATCGCCCTCAACATCACCAGGGTCATCTTGTCTGATCTTGTATCGACATGCATTGCATACCGGGCATTTATCCATATTCTCGTACTTCTCACCGCGGTACAGGATGCAGTCATTAATGCATGCATGTATCTTCTCCACATCTAATCCTAGAGGGCAGATAGTCTTCTTTGCTTCGTACGTTGTCTCGGGTAGCTCGTTATCCTTTGGAAGCTTTGGCTTCATTATTTTCAGTAACTTCTCAAATCCCTTGTCAGATAAGCCAGTCTCTGCCTTCCATTTCAGCAGTTCAAGTGTGGTACCGAGCTTTGTGCTGCCATCTTCGCAATTTGGGTACAACAACTTTTTGTGATCCTTTTGCATGGCCTCCAACTTAAGCTTCTCCCTTTATGTATCACATTGTTGCTTTGCATCAGAAATGACCCGACCAAGACCATCAGCAGGCTTATCTGATGCTCGTTGTTCTTCTTCGTTGCCGCCTCCCTCTTCTTCATTGTCTTCCATTGCAGTATCACCGTATTCTTCAGGGGACATAGGATAGCTGTCATCATCCTCCTCTTCTTCATTTTCTTCCAGCCTAACCCCTCTTTCTCCGTGCATGGCCCAACAATAATATCCGGGTATGAAACCTCTCCGAAGCAGATGGCTTTGAAGGATTCTCAGGGCAGAGTGCTCCGCCACGTTCCGACAGTCGACACAGGGACAAGGCATAAAATTATCCACTTTGTTTGCCTTAGCCAAATCGATAAATTTATGGAGTCCTGCAATAAAATCGGAATGGCGTCGGTCGCCATACATCCATTGCATCCGTGCATCGATCTGCGTCATAATAATTAACAATTACAATAACATCGTGAATAGTAAAATGACCACCCTACATGGACAGATGCAATATTTTTGTATCAGTTACAGATAAAGAAGATAAGGTTGCTAACCTCAGCCGAGGATACCGTGTTGTGCAAACTAAAGTGTGGCTCGGACATTTCGTCGAACACCTTGTGTGCAATCAAAGAAAAAAAAGCTAGCACCCACTCCTCACACACAATCCAGCAAAATTTGGTGGGCAAAGGGTTGGGCTTACATATAGCCAGGAGAGGGTTTTTGGTCCCGGTTATTGCCATGACCCGGGACTAAAGCCCCTCCCATGCGACACGTGGCGGCCCAGCAGCTCGCACCCTACCCAGGTCATTGGTCCCGGTTGATGGCACGACCCGGGACCAATGACTTTGGTGGGGGGCGCGCTGCTGGGCCGCAACGTGTCGCGCGGGAGGGGCTTTGGTCCCGGGTCGTGGCAATAACCGGGACCAATGCCTGCGTCGCTTCGTCATCCCCGTGCATAAATATGAGGCCACATCGCTCGCTTTCTCCATCGCCTCTGCCTCTCTGCAGTCCCTCTCCACCCCACTACTTTGCCTCTCCACCACGTCGTCGTTTCGCCTCCCCTCCCTCTCCAATCTCCACCGTGCCGTCATGGAGGTGCCCACGCTCAACCACTACGAGGCGGCATAGTTTGCGATCTACGGCATCCTCGCGCTGCCGCGCGCGACCCTTCCCGCCGGATTTCGCATCAGCGAGGGGGGTGTGCCGGTGGCCCCGCTCCTCAACCCCCGCGGATACGATATGGAGTACGTCATCACGGAGCGTCGCCGCCAACTGCCCGCGTGTATTAGGGCGTTGCCCCGGTACGCGGCGGGCAGCGAGTATTGGCCCCGGCTGTTCAAGAAGGAGCGGAAGGCCAAGCTTGGCAACTGTTTCCTGGACGGGCGCCTGGTGCACCCGGATCGCCGCAACCAAGAAGGGCGGGAGTTGTTCTGGTCCGTCCCTGGATGGACCATCTACACCGCCATCGACGCCGCTATGCGCGCAAGCGAGCTCCGTCTCCCGAACAACGCTAAAATCGTGGAGATTTCGTCCGACGACGACGAGGAAGCCGGTGGCACGGAGGACAACGGCTCGGAGGACAGCGGCAGCGGAAGTGTTGTCGATTAGAAATTTATAAAGTCGCATCTTTATTTGTATGGAAAAATTTGTGGTCGAATAATAAAATGTCTCAATTTAGACCTTTGTCTCGATTAATTCGTGAAAGATTTGTTCAAAAATAGTGATCAATTCAATTTCGACCTCGAATTAATTTATGTGCCGAATTAATTTACATTAATTCCTTACCCGCAAAAAAAAATTTACATTAAATCCTGGACTGCTGACCGTCGCGGGGTTTTTGGTCCCGGTTCTTGGCATGAACCGGGACCAATGCCTCATAGAGAGCCACGTGTGCGTCGCGGGGTCATTGGTCCCGGTTCGTGCCACAAACTGGGACAAATGATTACAGATGAACCGGGACCAATGCCCTGGCGGCATGAACCGGGACCGGTGCCTGGCATTGGTCCCGATTACGGAAACGAACCGGGACCAATGGAATTTGGGCGCTAGACCAAAGGCCCTCTTTCTACTAGTGAGGAAGAACTTCTGTGGTGCATTTACATGTATGCGACAGAAATGTCATGCGCCACTGACTATATAATTATATGCGCCACTGATTGCGTAACACATATTCAAAGTAATATACTTTCCTGGTGTATAATCAGGTATTTATACAGGATTTATACAGTATTTATCCAGATGAGTATAAAATACATTGCACAAGTAGTAGATGCATGAAAACCGACATATATATAATACAAACACTTAGAGCCCGATCGAGATACATATATAGTGTCAAGTGCCAAATTTTTACACAAGCACCGAATACAAAGTTCATATCATCTCAAATTACAAATATGAAGTGGCCACCGCCGCCTACACTAGGATCAAATAGAATACAGCTGTGATAATAGTGAGCAAGAGCATTAGCCCGACCAATATCTTCATCTGGTTCTTCTTCCACAAGTGGTTCCTCCACTTGGCTATCGCCTCCTCTCTAGTCGCGTATCCTTTGTAGATGTTGCCGCTGAACTTGTTCACTTGTTTGTGGCAATCCTCCCACTCCTCGTAGACTCCTGGAATCCTACCCATGTACACCACATACCACCTCGTCGCCATCTCTATAGACGACAAGGCATATTAGTAAAAATACAACGAAAAGAATGAATAAAGGGTTCACATCCATATATATATATATGTTCATAGAATATAAAACAAAGGATCCATAAACCTAAAAGTTAGATCATCATAGAAGCAATAAGTTCAACAACAACACGACCACAAGGTAGTTTAAGTCTAACAACAATGACCATTTCGACCACGAGATAGTAAAGTTTATGACACACACACACTAATACAGCAGGCGTCCATCAAGAATATACACACACTGGATCATGCTAGAGGCACACATCGATCATGATGAAGACTTCCTCTTCTCGCTCGGATTTGGGAACGGTAAATAGCCTTCTTTCGTCATACACGTCCTTGTGTCACCCTTCTTACGGAGGCGTTCTTCGATCTCCCTCTTACTCAACCCTCTGGCTTATTGTAGGGCACCGCCCCTTGTGTTGACATCTTCAATGATGATTTGTGACAACTTCATCTGAATGCGATGGAAGTCTTCTCTAAGATCAGCATCGTCGATTTTCGCCAAAGTTTCGGCCCATCCTCGGAGACTAGATGGCAGCGTTAGGTTATGGCAATCCCGAACCTAGCCTTTAAGGTGATGGAGGACGTAGAAGGCCTCCTTGGCACTAGTAGTCGACTGCTTGACGCAGGGGAAGTCGAGCACGTGCTTGAACACGTGTTTGCCATCCTTGATACATTCCCCCTTATCTACGAAGGTGCATCCCTTCTTGGTGTAGCCCTCGAGAGCCTCATTGAGAACACCCCTTATTCTGGTGTAGTCTTTCTTCTTCGTCAAACTCCCCGAGTCGAAATATGTGGCTAGCGAATACCTCGGGGCAAGGACGATGAGTGTGCAGTATTTGTCTCTGCGCAACACAATTGGAATGGAATGTTGGAAAAAGAGCAAAGGAAAGAAATCTATAAGAAATGCATAAATTACGGTGGCGATGAGCGAGTGTGTGTACTTACTTGGGAAAGAAAGGCAAAAGAAGTGTGCCCTTCCTCTTGTTGTCCACCATGAACTTCTCGAGGTACATCGTCGCTGTGGTCCGTGTCTCTGATCCTTCGACCAACTGGCTGTCCCGCATGTAGTAGGGATCCACTATCGCGATTTCCGGGGTACTTTCTCTCTTGATCATGAGCGCCAGATTGAGCGCGTATAGGCGGACCAAGTTATAGTCCAGCCATTTCGTGAGAAACAGCTTGAATATGTCCTCGAACGCTATGAAGAATATATCCGCGGGGGGTTCATCGACGAAGCCCACGTCCAATGGCACCTTGGCCGTGAAAACCGGGTAATTTGGATCATCCTCTTTAAGAAGGAGGGCCTCTAGTGTCTTGACACCCTCGTGCAAAGTTAACATGGCTCCAACCACAATGTGGATCATATCCGGAGTCAATATCGGATCACCAGCTACATGCACTCGGGGCAAGCCAAATTGTGTGGATGGTACGACGACGGCGTCCTGACCCCGGATCCTCTTCGGAAGAGGCTGGCTCACACCCTTCTTATTATTATTATTACCTCTCTTCCTGTAGTGCTTCTTCTTCACAAAGTGTCAGCCACTGCCATCTGCTCATCAGTCGCCTTTCG
This sequence comes from Avena eriantha, assembly GCA_910589775.1. Taxonomy (NCBI): domain Eukaryota; kingdom Viridiplantae; phylum Streptophyta; class Magnoliopsida; order Poales; family Poaceae; genus Avena; species Avena eriantha. Next base: position 492,305,261 of record OU342740.1, read on the forward strand.
GAGTGTGTTGGGGCTGAAAACCAATCCCGGTTTCTCTTGTGGTGGATCGGCGGCCGGAGGCGTCTCTTGAGAAATACCATGGAAGACCAGGCGCTGCGTGCATGTATTGGGCCGACCAGCTTGATGGTCGTCGCGAGCTGCGAAGGGTTCTTCATCCACAGAAGGCATATACAATCCTTTGGTGGTGCCGGTGTTGATGAAGTCATCAACGTTAACCAATTCATCATCATCTTCATGGGTGCCATCATGTGGTGGTGGTGGTAGCAGGGGCGACGGCGATTGCGGCACAACGTCTTTGCCATGTGGCAGTGCACACGCTGCCAAGAGTTGATGGTGGCGGCTGGTGGTGGCGACAACATCGGCTACTGTCTTCCGAGGTGGTGGCCGGGCGATGATCGGTCGAGAGGTGGCGCCGGTGCTCCCTCCCGCAAGACGAATATGGGTCTTCGGCCATGTCAAGGGCTAGTTGTAGCATTCCCCAAGGGTCTTGTGTTCGTCGGCTCCCTGAGGTTGAAAGGGGGGTCCATGTCGTGGCACCCTGGCAACACCCGAGCCAACCTGACCCTCATCACGTCATCATCCATTGGACTGTTGTGCATCGTGCGGCTCGCCGGTTGTATAGGTGTTCCCTTGGCAACATCCTTCAACTCACCGCCGACATCTTTAAGCAGGAGTACGCAAGAAGTGTCCTGAGGAAAAAACATGTTGTTGGGCGTCATGAGATGGCAATAGTCATGCATCAAAGGCATAAAGGTGATGACGTGCACTCACTAATTAGTTCCCTTGGTGATGGCGTGGATCTCGGCTAATGTAGAGACACGGCCGATGCCGGCGGCCGGCCTATCATCATCTGCAATCTCCCGCTCGGGTGCCTCACGAAGCACCACCGCCGTCGGCTGCGCCTTATTGGTATCTTTGGCGGGAGGGGGCGTCGATGTGACCAAAACGAGGGGCTGCGTCCTGACGTTGACGGTCGGCGGGGTCACCAGGTCCAGCGACACAGTAACATTGATGCCCGAGTTGCTGCCACTTAAGCTGGGTAGATGTATCGGCCCCTGTCGACCTCCCGCATTCCAAGCAGTAAGCCCCTCGAAAAACTCAGGGGGATCATCGAGCGGAGCTTCTCTTCCACTAACTTGTCCACCATTTTCTGGTCCACCGCCTTCTCCTCAAGTGTCTGCACCTTCATCTTCAGCTCTGCAACAATGGCTTTATCCTAGTTCTTCCTCTCCCTTCTTTTCTTGGCGTCCTCTTTGTAGTACTCCTTGAACTTCATGCTCGTACCGAAGCCAGACACACGGCCAGCTGAGGACGGCGGCAACCCCTTGTCCCTCTTCTTGTAAGCATTGGTCGCCCTGTTGAAAACCGTGTCCCACGGCTCCGTCGAATCCTGGGACGACTATGTGGCAGTAGCGTTCAGTTTCTCCTCCTACAGAGACAAGGAAAGGTGAACCCATTTAGATTCTTGACTTCATTATCTTAATTAGAACACAATAGACTTGAGATCGGCGATAAATTCCTTACCAGCCTCTTCTCGAATGCCTTCACCTCCGGATCATCGGTGATGAACTCCCCTGTTTCCTTGTCCAGGTAGTAGAGGGCCCGAACAAATTGCCTAAGCTGCAAGTCCGTGATTTTAAGCCAAGGGTTGTCTTTACCAAGGCCTTCAAGCTCGGCGTCCTCCTTGTCCCAAATGGCTTGTTTCCCCCTATAACCGCCGCTTCCAAGGCGGTGGTTACCTATGTTCTGTTCCCGCATACTCCTTCCCCATTGAGTCCATTTTATAGCGTCAGCGGTAGCTATATCCGCCTTGAAAATCCTAAACTCCTCTTCGTCGAGCATCGGATTTTTCTTACTAATAACCTCCCAGCTTTCACCTTTGTCAATGCTATTCTTCACCCGGGTTTTCCAGCTCCTCAAGGCGTTGCTCATCTTCGTGAGGGCTCGTTTGTGCACCGGGTTCTTATTTCTCTCGAAGTTTCTAAAGCTACATGGTCAGCATGTCTGATGTACTTCGTGTTGATCGACATGCTTTCCCGGACGATGCACCCGAGTTGCAGGCCATACCCTTTAGCAATCGCCTCTGGCGCAATGGGTTGGCCACTTTCTGTGACCTCAGTGAACTCATCACAGACGGTGGCGAGCACTGGCACCTTCCGCTCCTTCTGTTCCTTCTTCTTCTTCTAAGAAGCGGCCGGGTTGCCGCTACCGCCATCTGTGCGCTCGCCGCCATCCGTGCGGGCGCCGCCATCGGTGGTGTCATCCTCTTCGCCGCCGCCTTCACTAGTTCCATCGTAGTCGTCTTCGTCCCCCTCGTAATCAGTATCTCCGCCCTCATTGGCCCCAGCAGCTCTGGCGACGGCCGCCTCCTCCTCCGGTGGTAGTGTCATCCTCATCGCCTCCTCCTCCTCCTCCTGTTGGGACCCCTGCCAGAATGACTGGTTGGCCTGTCTAGCTTGTTCTTGAACGCTGATCATGTGCTTAGAAGGGCCAGACTCCTTTTTGCCCGACATGTTTGCACTACTCTATTTAAAAGAGGTAAAAAGTTAGCACAAATCTTGGCCGAAAAATTCGGCATGCCCTTTGCTAATTTTTTGACCTAGGAGTGCCCATTTCTTAACCAAAACGGAAGTGAATCGACACTTCGGGAGAAATGGGCAACTCAAATGAAATCCCTGCAACATTCACAGACTAGAAAATAGCTCCATCCACAGCCCCATTCACAGCCCCCATCCACAGCCCATTGAATCAAATAGCATCATATAGTACCAAATAATCCCACCATATAATCCCAGCACCATATATACCAGATAATCCCAGTAGTAATCCCAGCACCATATATATCAAACAACACCATATAATCACTGCAGTAACCAGCAGTTACTCTCAGCAGTAAGCACTTGGAGAACAGCAACACATATGCTATGATATATTGATAACATACTATTACTGGAATTTCAGGATATTACAATTAATGGAATTTCAAATATCAATAAGCAGTTACTATCAACAAAAGGATGCAGCAACACAACTCAGCTACTACTTTTATGTGCTTAGAAGGAAAGCTTGATATCTGGATCAGGCAGTGCTTAGTAGGATTAGTATCTACTCGATACAATTAAATTGAAACAGGAGCAATTGATCAGGCAGTGCTTAGTAGTAGTAGTATCAGACAGTGCTTAGTAGGCAGTGTATAGCCATGCCACTCGGTACAATTAAAAAATTGAAACAGGAGCAAAAGTCAATAAAATTAATGAACTTATACACATTGCAAACAACAAAGAAAGTTAGACATTTAATTGTATATGTTGCTGGAGAAAACTTATCGCTACAATATTATCACTCTTCTGTCTTTTGCACTAAACAAGTAATTCCAATCAAATCGGTGAACATTTTTTTGAAGTTGTACAGAAAGTTCCCCACTATTTTTCGAAATCCTTAAAACAATGGATTAAACAGATGCACATTTTTAGAAAACAACCATTCATTTACCTATAGTGGCTTCCTATGCTGCAATAAACTATAGAATATCTATATACCTATATTTTAAAAAAGAAAACTGTGATAGCCCAGCCCAGCTATGAACATATACTCTGTGCAATCTATGAACATATACTAGTAGGTGCTTGGCCAAACTGAAACTGCACGGTCAAGTTAGGCTTGGCTTCGAAAACATATGTTTGGTATGCTTCGAGTCTTTTTTGTGCTGAAAGAAACAGTACCACTTTTGTGACTTGTAATTCCTAAGAAGATACATTGTCTCGATTTATTCTACAAATGAATAAAACTAACCACCATTACATCCTCCATAATAACATAGCAGAACATCAGTTCATAACATAAAATATAGAATATCTCAAAATATACACTGAATTCATATACACTGAATATCTCAAAATATACACTCATATACACTGAATATCTCAAAATATACACTCATATACACTGAATATCTCAAAATACACGGTATGAATTATTCATTTTAACTAAAGCTTGTTCTCTGTATTTAACTGACAGAGAAAGGGGAAGAGCATCAGAGGGGGGTGGGGGGTGGGGGGCGAACCGTGGGGGTGGGGGACGAACTTGCTGCGGTGGTTGACGATGACGAGGGTTGCGGGTCTGGCGCGGCGGCTCCTCCTCTGGCGGCTCTTCCTCCACGGTCTGCAGAGGGCTGCAGGGCAGCTCCTCCTCCGGCGGCTCCTTCTCCACGGGTTCATCGGGCGGCTCCTCCTCCACTTGTTCACTGGGCAGCGCGGCGGGTGGCGGCTCCGGCAGCAAGGGCTAGCGCAGCGGTGTGACGTATGCGGTCGTCTAGGGCTAGCGCGCGGCGGTGACTGAGAATGGTGAGAAGAGGTGAAGCAGGCTGAACCATTTATTTCGCTAAGTCATGAGGTTCTGTGGCGCATTTCGGCAATATGCGCCACAGAAGTTGGAACTTCTGTGGCGCATACTGCCAAAATGCGCCACAGAACATGTGGACATAGTACAAAACGCGGCGCGCGTGGTAGTATGACAAGATCACACACTTGCCTTAGTTGTCTCTGTTGCTTGCTTGTGCCATTCTAAACCTGAGGCAGCCAGGTTCGAATCTTGGCTGTCTCACACTTTTTTATTTTTTAAAAATATATTTTTAATTATAGATCTGTTTAAAATAAAGCAAGAACATATACAAACATTCATATTTATTCAAAAAACTCTCTCCCCGAACATATACAATCATGTAATGTGTTTTTAATTATATATATGTCTAAAATGAAGCAAGAACATATACAAACATTCATATTTATACAAAAAAAACTCTCTCCCCGAACATATACAATCATGTAATGTGTTTTTAATTATATATATATATGTCTAAAATGAAGCAAGAACATATACAAACATTCATATTTATTCAAAAAACTCTCTCTCCGAACATATACAATCATGTGATGTGTCGAGCTAGTGTCTCTTCACAATCTTCTTGCCCTTTTTCGCCGTGGTTGAATACTTTAGCCCGTGAACTTTGAGATTTCTTCTTGTGAATGGACAACCTTTAGTAGGCAGTGTGGTATTCCTTCTTACTTTAGTAGTAGTAGGCATGTCGAAGTACTTGTCGAATTCCTCTTCGATCTTCGGGTCGCCATTTTTGTCGAAGTTTTGCTCGTTGGCGGCTCCTTCCATTCCGATGATGCTCCTCTTGCCCCTCCTAACTACAACACGGTTGGGCTTTGACGGGTCGGTAATAAAAAAGCATTGATCAACTTGGCTAGCGAGTACCCAAGGCTCATTTTTTGCGGAGGCGTTCTTTGTTGATTTGGCATCTGGTATAACCATTGTGGTGAAATAGCAGCCTTCTTTTTCCACGTTCTAGGCCCATCTAACACGGAACATCGGTACGATCTCTCCATAGTAGTCAAGCTCCCATATCTCGTCGATCCTTCCCTAGAATCTTTCCATCACAGTAGTCTCATCATCAGCAAAGGATAACATAGTTACTCCTGAGTTTTGATATTCACTATTCTTGTCCTTTTCCTCGGTGTAGAATCTGTATACGTTTATGTCGTATGACTGATAGGTCCTTAAGTTGTGCCCTGGGCCCTGCGACAAGGAGAATATGAGTTTTTGATCTTCCATAGAAGGCGTTTGTGGGGGATTGTCCAGTTGCCTTTTCTTGAACCAACCCATGAAGCTGGAGTTGTGCTCTCTGGTTATGTCTCCCTTCTTCCTCGGCCGGCCCTGGTCGACGTACTCCTGCTCGATTAAGCTTTTGTGCTCTTCGACCCAAGGGCCGACCACTTCAATGTGTTGTAGCGTGACTCGGTGTGCCCTTTCAAAATCAGTGTGTCGACCATCAATGCCAACATGTAGTGAGCGATAGCCCTCGCGGTGACCATATCCACCGAGCCTGCCGAGGTGCTTCTTTGTGGGTATTCCAACATCCTCGTTCTCGGTGGTTAGATAATTCTGGCAGAAGGAGATGCACTCATAGATCAGAAAGCCCTTGGCTATGATTCCATCTGGACGAGACCTGTTGCGAACGAATCCTTTGATGACACCGTTTAGCCTTTCAAACGGCATCATGTTGTGCAGGAATGTCGGCCCGAGCTAGATGATGTTATCCACGACATGTACAAGCAGATGCACCATGATGTCGAAGAATGCGGGCGGGAAGTAAATCTCAAGCTTGCATAGTATCATCACGATCTCTTCCTGTAGCCTGTCGAGCTGCTTCACACCGATCGACTTCCTAGATATGACGTCGAAAAAGTTACAGAGGCCAAACAACGTCCCACGGACATGCTCGTCCATTATCCCACGGATCGCAACGGGGAGTATCTGCGTCATCAGCATGTGACAATCGTGAGACTTCATACCGCTGAACCTCTTCTTCGCCACGTCCAGATATCTGCTTATCTTCCCCGAGTAACCGTGAGGAACTTTCACTCCTAAGAGGCACCTGAAAAACTGCTCGAGATCCTCCAGACTCAGAGTGAAGCAGGCAGCGCGAAGCACCACCTCATTCTTCTTAACTCTTTTGCGGCGACCTTGAGTCCCTTCCTGATGATGATGATGATCATCATCATCACTATCAGGGTACTGAAGATCTTTCTTTATGCCAAGCAATTTAAGGTCCTTTCTTGCTTTTGGCCCATCCTTGGTCCTCTCTGGCATGTTCAGTAGAGTGCCAAGCAGACTCTCGGTAACGTTCTTCGTGATGTGCATTACATCGAGGCTATGGGGAGTGTGAAGGACCTTCCAATACGGTAGGTCCTAGAAAACAGACCTTGCTTTCCATACACCCAGCAGCGGCTTTGTCCTCGGTCGTTTTTTCCACGCGCAGGGCAATCTACCCAATTATTCAAAAGCTCCTCGATTTCTTCGCCGCTCCTCGCACGCGGGGCTCTTTCGAGCTCGTCCTTACCATTGAACAGGTCACCATGTTTTCTCCACGGGTGATCCATGCGAAGCCACTTTCGAGTACCTTGGAACACGGTTTTCGAAGACCCGGGATCCCTTGGTAGCTGGAGATGCGGTGTCTCATCCATGCACTTGACGCATGCATTGTGTCCGTGGTTAACCTAGGCCGATACATATGCGTAACCAGGATAGTCCTGCACGGTCGTGAGCAACGCGGCTCTCGGATGGAAATATTCTTTAGTGTAGGCGTCCCACGTACGGGCCGGCGTCTCCCACAAGCTGGCTAACTCCTCTCTCAATAGCCCGAGATACATATGCATATCGATACCTGGTTGTTTCGGCCCCTGAATAAGAATGCTCATGTGTACATACCTTTGCTTCGTGCATAGCCACGGGGGGAGGTTGTATGGCCATACAAACACGGGCCAGGTGCTATGCGCGCTACTCTGGTTTCCAAAAGGATGGAGTCCATCGGTGCTCATACCCAGCCTAACGTTCCTTGCATCGCCCCGAACTCTTCGAACTCGATGTCTAATGCGTTCCACTGGCTAGCGTCTAAAGGGTGTGTCAGGATCTTGCCCTTCTCTGGATCATCTTCGGGTTTCTCTCTTTTCGCGTGCCATTGCATGAGCTTTCCTTCCTTAGGATCTACGAAATATCGCTGCAGACGAGGGGTGATAGGAAAGTACCATACCACTTTTCGAGGAACTTTCTTGTTCCCTCTCTTGTATCGTCCTTGGCCACACACCGGACATGTGGTTCTATCCGCGTACTCATTCCGATAGAGTGCGCAATCATTGATGCATGCGTGGTATTTAATGTGTGGTAGGTCGAGAGGGCACATGATTTTCTTGGCCTCCTCGATACTTGTTGGCAATGTGTTCCCCTTATGAAGTCGGTCGTGCTAGTATTCCATGTTCACGTTGAAGCTCACATCGGTCCATTTGTGTTCGGCCTTCATCTCTAGAGCCTTGAGCGTTACACTCAAATGTGTATCCTCGGGGCGACACCCAGGATATAATGGAGTCATCCCGTCTACCTCCATTTGGGCCAGCTTGGCTTTCTCTCTGGCTGCAGCTTTGTCGTTGCTCATCTCCTTGAGGAGCAGTTCTTGAACATGAGGGTCCTGCAAGACCGAAGTTAGCAGCGTCTGTGTGTTCGCGTCTTCTCCTTATTCATGATCATGCCCGTCATCATCTCCTTCCCCATGCTGATCATGCCCGCCGGCATCTCCTTCGTCATGATGATCATGCCTGCTGGCATCTTCTTCGTCATGATGATCATGCCCGGTAGACTCTTCGTCTTCTCGCCCGCCCACGTCTTCGTGACCACCACCATCTCCTGCCGACGCCTCATTGAGGTCGCGCATGAAACCGCGCCTGAGCAGGTGACCCTCCAATTGTCCAGATTCAGGGTCGATCCAGCGCTGCAGTTTGCATGTTCGACATGGACATCTTATCATGGTCTTGTTGTTTAGAATCATGTCCTCCTTCGTGCCTTTCTTGTACCTAGCAATTCGACCTTCGCTCATCGTGAGGACCATGGTTGCCTGAGCAGTCAAAACAGAGAGTATAGGTGAGAACCACACCATATGAACACACACATGCATGAATGCTAGCCGGAAAAAATTCGGCATGACCTTGCCTAAAATTAGGACATATGGGTATTGCAAAAATTTGCCGAAATGGAAATGAATCAATATTTTGGCAAACATCCATGCAACCACACCGGCCGGGCCCGACAACAACAAGCAACCAACAAATAACTTCCTCCCATTGCAAACATTCATGCACCACACAAGCATCGTCTCGCCATGGATCGCACACACACACCGCCCGCGCGACAAGCTTCACCTACATGTTCATGATGGCCAAGTACTCACCTATAGTAGACACAATAATAGCGAGACGAGACCGCGCAATGAGAGAGTGTGGACAAATAGATCTACAATGCAAGTTGGTTGAGAGGAAATTAGTAAACAAATAGAGATGTGAAGAGAAAGGTAAGGAACTTTTAGATCTAGAAGTTCGAGCGAAGCTTCCACTTACCAATCTATGGATTAAAGTAGGTTTAGTTACAAGAAAATGGAGAAACTATGGGTAAGATGGGGTCTGAGGGAGGAGGAAGACGAGTTGGGAGGAGGTAGAGATGTGAAATGGTTGGTGGTGGATAGATAGATAAGAAAGCTAGCTCTTGTCACCTTTTTAACATGGATCTGGACGCCCTCATCTGTGGCGTATATGGAGGAAATGCGCCACAGATGTGAAACTTCTGTGGCGCATAAGTCCATATGCGCCACAGAAGTGGGTGAATAAGATTGCCTGTGTGGGGCCCACCTCCAAGTTCTGTGGCGCATGTCGGACTTATGCGCCACAGAAGTGACACACATCTATGGCGCATATGACAACATGCGCCACAGAACTTGGGTGAATTAGATTCTGTGGTGGGTCCCCCTCCATGTTCTGTGGCACATGAGGAAATATGCGCCACAGAAGAGGCAACTTCTGTGGCGCATATTTCAGAATGCGCCACAGAACTTGGATCAACCCACCCCGGCAGGCGGGTCCCACCAATCTTCTGTGGCGCATGTTCTAGAGAATGCGCCACAGAACTTCCAATCTTCTGTGGCGCATGCTTTCTGGTGCGCCACTGATGTTTTCCTGTGGCGCATGCTTTCGCATATGCGCCACTGAACATCTTGTCTATCTATAGGCCGTTTCCTAGTAGTGTTAGCCCCGGTTTGCTACAAACCGGGACTAATGCCCCGGTCCAACGGCTAGATCTGGTCCCAGAGGGGTGGCAGGCACAAGCCCCGGTTCGAAGGGGACCTTTAGCCCGGGTCGTGTAACAAACCGGGACTAAAGGGTTCCAGGCAGGCCGAGTCGGGCGCCAGATCCTTTAGTCCCGGTTTCTTATACGACCCAGGGCTAAAGGTGGACCTTTAGCCCCAGTTCTAGATATGAACCGGGGCTAAAGGTCTGGCTATACCTTCTTACCCTGCCCGAGCCACCATTCAAGTTGGTGGCTCTCCTCTCTCTCTTTCTTGCTTCAAGCTCGAGTTTATGCCCTTTTTTCCTCAAGATTTGTCTATATTTTGTGGTGCCCCATCTATCCAAATGTTCTAAAAGGTGAGCAACTTCATCCTTTGAACTCTCATTGCTATACTAGCTCATTTCATGCTCTATCTTATAGATAGATTTGTGGATTTAGTTTGGTAGTAATTTTTGCAATGATAGCATTATATCGATGTTTAGATTCTATCTATCTTGTATTAATGTAAGGAACTCTAAGGTAAATATCACAATATGTGGATTCTATCTATATATATCTTGTTTTGGCACATAGTCTCGAAATTTGATTTTAGAAGCACACACATGCGTGAGTTCATCATTCTAACGAGCTAGCTGGGTAAAATATCCTTGTTCGTCTACCTGCGTTTAACAAACTAAAAAATTGTAACAAAGATAGGGTTAATTCATAAAATCTTGATAAGAAGACATCACAGTACATCTTCGAGAAGCTCCTCTATGGCGAGCTCCTCGAAGATGTCTGAGGATAGGATCCTAATACATCTTCGAGAGAAGCTCCGCCATAGTGGTGTCCCTCTGGCACCATCTTGGATTTAATAACTTCTCTAGCTATAGATTAATACGCCGTGTAACTAAAAAAATTCACATATTAGGGAGTGCCTTTATGGCGAGCTCCTCGAAGATGTCTGAGGACGGGATCCTAAGACATCTTCGAGAAGCTCTGCCGTAGTGGTGTCCCTGCTCTCGCACACCATCTTTTAGTTTATATCTTCTCTAGCTAGATCAGTATGCTGGTGGAGCTAACTAATTTCACATATTAGAGAGTGCCTCTACGGCGAGCTCCTCGAAGATGTCTGAGGACGAGGTCCTAAGACATCTTCGAGAAGCTCCATCGTAGTGGTGTCCCTGGTCTCACACACCATCTTGCAGTTCTTCACAAGAATGCATACATATTTATAGATTAAGCAGCACAACATAGTGTCGGGCAGTGATGACATAATGTCGACACACTCACCCCTGACATAGTGCTGCCACCCACCCAAAATAGTGTCGCCATTTAATTTACTGGCTTAGTGCTGTCCACTAAGGACATAGTGTCGACATGTTGTCTCCACATCCACATTTAGTTCCGGTTGGTGCCTCCAACCGGGACTAAAGGTTCATCATATCTTTAGTCTTGGTTGCTCGTTTTAATTTTGTTTTTTAGATTAGTACTAATTAATTATGTTTACGCTGCCACCCACCCAAAATAGTGTCGTCATTTAATTTACTGGCTTAGTGCTGCCCACTGATGACATAGTGTCGACATGTTGTCTCCACATCCAGATTTAGTCCTAGTTGGTGCCTCCAACCGGGACTAAAGGTTCATCATATCTTTAGTCCCGGTTGCTGGCTTTAATTTTGTTTTTTACATTAGTACTAATTAATTATAATTATGCTGCCACCCATCCAAAATAGTATCGTCATTTAATTTACTGGTTTAGTGTTGCCCATTAAGGACATAGTGTCGACATGTTGTCTCCACATCCACATTTAGTCCTGGTTGGTGCCTCCAACCGGGACTAAAGGTTCATCATATCTTTAGTCCCGGTTGCTGGCTTTAATTTTTTTTTAGATTAGTACTAATTAATTATGATTATGCTGCCACCCACCCAAAATAGTGTCATCATTTAATTTACTGGCTTAGTGCTGCCCACTGAGGACATAGTGTCGACATGTTGTCTCCACATCCACATTTAGTCTCGGTTGGTGCCTCCAACCGGGACTAAAGGTTCATCATATTTTTAGTCCTGGTTGCTGGCTTTAGTTTTGTTTTTTAGATTGGTACTAATTAATTATTGATTATGTTTGGTGTACTTAATTAATTATATAATACAGATGAGCCGGCAATGGATGTACGCTAACCGACTCTCTAACGAGTTCATTAAAGGCGTGCATTCTTTTCTTCTTGTGGCCGAGGCAAACAAGCGGAATGGTTTTATGTCTTGTCCATGTGGTGTCTGTCGGAATCATAAGGAATACTCTTTCTCAAGAGTCCTTCACAGCCACCTGTTTCGGTCTGGTTTCATGACCAGCTATAATTGTTGGACCAAGCACGCAAAAAGAGGGGTTATGATGGATGACAACGAAGAAGAAGAGAATGATAATGACTACCCTACTATGTCCCCTGAATACGATGGTACTACAATGGAAGACATTGATGAAGAAAAATATGAAGAACGGGCATCAGATCTGCCCGATGATGATCTTAGTCGGGCCATTGCTGATGCCCAGGAAGAATGCGTAACTGAAAGGGAGAGGTTGAAGTTCAAGAAGATGTTAGAGGATCACAACAAATTGTTGTACCCAAATTGTGAAGATGGGCACAAAAACTAGGTAGCACACTGGAATTGCTGCAATGGAAGGCAAAGAATGGTGTGACCGACAAAGGATTTGAAAAGTTGCTGAAAATAATGAAGAAGTTGCTTCCAAAGGATAACGAACAGCCCGCCAGTACCTACGAAGCAAAGAAGGTTGTCTGCCCTCTAGGATTAGAGGTGCAAAAGATACATGCATGCATTAATGACTGCATCCTCTACCACTGAGAGGAGTACGAGAAGTTGGATGCTTGCCCAGTATGCACTGCATTGCGGTATAAGATAAGACGAGATAACCCCGGTGATGTTGAGGGTGAGCACCGTATGAAGAGGGTTCCTGCCAAGGTGATGTGGTATGCTCCTATAATACCACAGTTGAAACGTTTATTCAGGATTAAAGAGCATGCCAAGTTGTTGAGATGGCACATGGAAGACCATAAGAAAGACGAGATGTTGAGACACCCCACTGATGGGTCACAGTGGAGAAAAATCGAGAGAGAGTTTCCGGACTTTGCAGGTGATGCGAGGAACTTATGGTTTGGTCTAAGTATAGATGGCATGGATACTTTTGGGGAGCAGAGCTGCAGGCATAGCACCTGGCCTGTGATTCTGTGTATCTATAACCTTCCTCCTTGGTTGTGCATGAAGCGGGAGTTCATTATGATGCCAGCGCTCATCCAAGGCCGGAAGCAACCCGGCAACGACATTGATGTGTACCTAAGGCCATTAGTTGAAAAACTTTACAGTTGTGGCACTAACAAGGTGTACATGTGTGGGATGAGAACAAGAAGGAGGAATTTGACCTACGAGCGTTGTTGTTCATAACAATCAATGTTTGGCCTACTCTTAGTAACATTTCAGGACAGACAAACAAGGGATACAATGCATACACACACTGTTTAAATGAGACTGAAAGTATATATTTAGATAAATGTAAGAAGAATGTGTACCTGGGGAATCGTCGTTTTCTTCCACCCACGCACACCCTAAGAAAGAAAGGTAATCATTTCAATGGTGAGGCAAACAGCCGGTGTAAGCCTATCCACCGTACTGGTGATGATGTATTTGATATGGTGAAGGATTTAAAAGTAATCTTTGGAAAGGGTCCTAGTAGACAATCTATTCCGAAGGACGATGTCGGACACGCACCCATGTGGAAAAAGAAATCTATATTTTGGGAGCTACCCTATTGGAAAGTCCTAGAGGTCCTCTCTGCAATTGACGTGATGCACCTGACGAAGAATATTTGCGTGACGTAGCTAGGCTTCTTGGGCGTGTATGGGAAGAGCAAAGATACACCTGAAGCACGGCAGGACCAACAACGTATAAAAGACTGAGACGGCATGCATCCAAAGATGTTTGAAGGTACTGCTAGCTACACTCTTACCAAAGAAGAGAGGGAAATCTTTTTTGAAGTCCTTTACAGTATCAAGGTCCCGTCTGGTTTCTCGTCGAACATAAACGGAATAATAAATATGGCAGAGAAAAAATTTCAAAACCTAAAGTCTCATGACGACACTGGGAGAAGTCACGAGTGGCTTCATTCTTTGGAAAAAAGAATACATCAAGTTTCTAGGCTCGACACCAAGGCCACCTTCTCCACCGAGAAACAATCCATCACCTCTAAGGCAACCGTCTCCTCCTAGTAAAATTCCACCTCCAAGTGCACCGTCTCCTCCCAGTAAAAGTCCACCACCTCCAAGTCCAATCCATGACCCCAACACGAGTCCATCTCAATCTACGCAGGCGCCTCCACCCACTAAGGGCCAAAAGCGGAAGAATATCACCGCTCCGTCGAGCGATAACCGACGCCCAAAGTGACAGTTGTCGCCCATCCTAAGAGTACCGCCGGTTCCTCCCAAGAGGGCTTACGACCTGACCGATGAGGAGACCGGTGCGGTCGTACGGGCCGAAGTGGATGCTCATTTTAAAAAGAAACAACCTGAGCCAGAGGTCCAAATAAAACCGGAAACCAAGGAGAACTTTAGGAAATTACTGACGTAGCCATCCCAAGCTCCGTTAAATGCACCAGATGCCTATACACGATGTCTTCAGAAGACACTGAAATAGAGGAGATCAAGCGGTAGAGGAAGCATCACAAAAGAGGTTCCCCAGCAGGGGGAACAAGCAAAACAATCAAGTGGTAGCGGAAGCATCATAACAGACGTCCCCCAGCTGGGGAAACAAGCAAAACAATCGAGTGGTAGCCGAAGAACCAAAAGAGATCTTCGCTAGCTGGTGAAACAAGCAAATCAATCGCTCCCCCCAGTCCAGGTGAACATACCCGAACCTCAACTATATGAGGTAGAACCCATAGATCCGGAAACGGCTAGGATATTGGCCGAGCAATATAATATGTCTATTCATGACATTCTTCACAGTGATATGCCCAAGGCTGAGGTAGTACCCAAATTTGTTCACGGGGAGCCTCTGGTCAGTTCTGAGAGGCTTCGGGATATGCCAACACAAATGCGACGATTCTATAAATGGTACATGAAAGCATCAAAAGAACAACAATATTGGCTCTTACTGAAAGTTCAAAAATCGCATTACTTCGCTGAAGACGAGGTCCCTGTTGAATTTACAGAATTATTTCAGTTATTCAATCTAAAGGAACTCAACAAAACTATTCTCAGTTCCTATTGTCTGTAAGTGATTACTTTATTTATGTAATTAAGTCTCTATCTCAGCTTGTTCAATTCATTGCCGGTAAGTATACTCACTATATTCTTTTATACGCTATATATAATGATGCAGAATGAAGATTCTCGATTGTAAAAGAAAGGCTATCAATAGATTTGGGTTCATTGACCCACATCGAATTCATGGAGTTATACTAAAGGATAAACCACTGGAGACCAAGCACAACTTGTTGCGGTTTCTCATGAACTAGCATTTCTGTAAAAAAATACTATTTCCTTACCACGACGGCAAGTGAGTTCTTATACACATTAAATTTTGCTTACTCGATGTTCAGTGTAAATGATGAGTTATTAACGTATGTAAAACTTGCGTAGGTACCACTGGATTCTTTTAAGCATTTCAGTTGACTTGGAAAGAGTTCACATCATGGACTCACTAAACAAAGACATTGAAAACTACTGCAGCATTATCGATGCGCTCCAGAGGTAATTTCAACCATTATCGCACTATATCGGTTTCTTTCGTTCATTTTCTAGGATATCAAGTAGTTATTAACTCATACATTAATTTTCTTTGTCGGGTAGGGTTTGGACACGGTTCAAGAACCATGTCCGCGGTCAATGGCGTGAGGAGCTATTTTTTAAATCACTCTCGGTAAGTAGTACGAGCTAAGTCCACGCATCTATTTAATTCTATTTTATGTGCATTTATCATGCTAGAGCTATTATTTGATCGAATCCTATTCTTGTAAAGTGCGTGCGGCAGCCACAGGGGAACTAATCTATGTGGATTCTACGTGTGCGAGTTCATTTGCATCAGTATTGAGAAGCCCTCGGAAAATGTTCGAGTAAGTAAACAATATATTCACCCTTTATTTTTATTACCAAAAGTTGTGTTGAGTCTAATTCATACGATCTCATTTTTATATAGTTGGACGCGATGCGGGAGAAGCTTCTACCAGAGGACCGCCTAATAGCAACCCAAGAGGAATTTGCTGGATTTTTTGTCGACGATGTCATAGATCCACGCGGAGAATAGTCTATACGTAGACCCTAAAGCATCTATGTAATGATCTCCATGTAATCAAATAGACATGCTCTGGACCCGGTTGGGACTCCATGTATGCTTGTAAAAGAAATTATATTATATATTGCATCAATATGTACAAGTACTATGTAGTAGCGTTATGTATGTATACGAAAACTTGTTTCTAATGAAAACACAGAATGAAAAATAATTGAACACAAAACACAAAATGAAAAGAAAAACACAAAACCCTAAAACTCCATCCCCTATCGCGGCAGCCAAATGGTTCAAATCGTTGCTGCGGCAGGGAACCTTTAACCCCGGTTCGTAATACGAACCGGGACTAAATATCCTGTAGTCCTGGTTCGTAACAGAACCGGGGCTAAAGCTTGGACCATTAGTCCCGCTTTGGCAGTCCCGATTCGCAATCCGAGACTAAAGGTCCTTACGAACCGGGACTAATTGCCTGGTTTTTACTAGTGTAAAACGTCTTGTATTTCTAAACGGAGGGAGTACATGCTAGTCTAAAGTTTCAATTCTTACGTATAAACGACCCAGAGTAGTACAAGAGATAGCGTGCGAGTCTACACCACACCTTAGTTCTAGATCCCTATGTTGTTCTTGGCATATGGTCATGGATGTCAAAAAATATTTGTTCGAATGACATGTAAAAATGACACTAGAGGCGAGCCTGGACCGTCTCCTTCCCCCCGTCTAAAGTAGGAAAGCGATTTTCTGAAAGCCTCCACTACTCCCACCTCGCCGCCGCAGATCCGTGCGATTTCTCACCCTCCAGATGTCGCTCCGGCGACGGGAGGATGGGGAATCGGCAGGTCTCTGTGTATATAGTGTAGGAAGCTTGCCGGAGGCGCTAGGGAGATGGTGGCGTCGCCGGAGTGTCGTTTGCGGGCGGTGGTTCCCTCCTCTGCTGTTGGTGTTCCGGTGGAGGCCAACAACGGATCTGCCATCCTTGTCGTGCTCGCATCCCGTCGGTGGCGTGCTGCGCGGCTCCCCCGTGCCAGAGTCCGCGAGGCGGCGGCTCCGGTGTTTGAAGATCTCGATGGAGTTGCTTCCGTTGACTAGGCCGGCTTCCCTCGAGGTGCAAGATGGAGGTTCCCAGGAACCGAGGACTGTGGAATTCCCGTCCGCTTGGGGGCTTCACCCAGTCCAAGGATTCAATGGTGGAGTGGCGGCGGCGCGCCGGCAGAGCGTGTTGCGCTGCGAGGAAGAAGCTGGAGCTCAGAGGGACCTTTGTGTAATTTTCTGTTTGTGCTGGGCTTTTCTATAAGGAACTTGGTTTAATGGAATCAGCTTCATTTGGCAAAAAAGAATGACATGTAAAAATGAAGATTGTCTTTCCTTGTTCGTGCACAGAAAGCTAATCAAATCTCGTGTCACGATGTGGCAAAAATCCTAGCCGCACATCAAGATTTTTAAGTATTGGTGTTTCTCATATTTGAAACTTATGTAAGTTTCATATACGTTTTTTTCGCGAAATAAGTTTCATATACATTGAAGTTCATAAATATGGCGATATCTAGGTTTTGTTTGAAATACAAGGTTCTTTTTGCAGATATAATGACTAAGTTCCGTAGAAGAAACTTAGGTATAGGTGAACTATGGGTTTGTAGTGAGAAAATACAAGATTACTTTTACAAAAAGTCATACCATTTGGTGGGGACAAATCTCGGCGATCCACTCCCTCTGTATGAAAATATATGGTGCAAAAATTTAGTTAAAAGCCAACCCATACTAAGTTTGACCAAATATATAAGGGAGCAACGACACTTATAGTTGGTGCCATATCGAAGAATGAATTTTTTTTGTACACTATGGTCTTGCCTCTTCCTGACTCGGTTTTTCTTCGATATGGAGTCCAGACTTGTTGGTGTCTAGTTCCCCACCGAAGGGCACCTGTCTACAACCCGTCTATAGTGAAATTTTCAGGAAAACTTTTAAAAAGAAATATACATTGCCGGCACCATTTCTGAAATAAAACAGAGTAAATGACGGTTACCACTAAAAGAAACTAAAAGAAAACTACAACCACTGTTACAAAAACTTGACAACATTTCATAAAATAATATGAATGCATAAGAACTTTAAAAACAATATGTTTTTCCTTCTCCATCAATTGAACTAGATGGAATTACACATTTACTGTTCACACCACAACAACATTTTGCCCCAGCTGATCCGGAGGTAGCTATCCAGCTCACGGGTGCATTTGCACCCATTGTGAGAAAACATATTTCGAAATTTTAAAAAGTTGAAAAACTGTCTACATATAAATTCAAATATTTTATGTTCATTCACATGTTTTCGGGATAAAAGAACATTTTAGGTGTCTCGTGCAAAAAGACAAAAAAATATCTTGTGAATAGGCATATTCACCTGACATTTTTTATGTTTTTATATATGACATATAAAATATTCTTTCATTTTGAAAACTTATGAACGAACATAAAATGTTCGGAGGTACATGTAAACATTTGTTTTCGATTTTTTCGCATTTTGAAATATGTTTTCTCACGTTGAGTGCATATGCACACGTGACTCAAAATGGATTTCCACAGCTGATCCGTACTACATAAGGTCGTATTTCGTTGCACAGCTCTGACGGTCATTTCTGGTCATCTAGAATCTGAACCATGCAAGTTGTTACAGTGTTAACTACTGACGTGATACCTCATGCGTTTGTCATAAAGGATGGTTCTCACTTCTCAGAAGAAAATACTAGATCAATGGAGACAAACATCAATGGTCCTAGAGGGGTTTCCCAGTAGTTGGAAGGAGTGGGGAAGTGGTACACTCGACACCCTAAAGAAGGAACGGCAGCACCCGCAGGTGTCACCGCGCAAGTGCCATACGAGCCGATACAGATTTCTCCTGGCCGCAAAAAAACTACTACCTAGACACTCTATAGCGCTCCACCCAACCGGCCGTCCACCAGCATGCACTACCACGATCATGTCGCCACCTTTGTTGTCTCCCTGTGATCACGATCGCGAGGCCAAAGGACGGAGCAGGAGAGCGTAATAGGAATTCCATTTTCTATTTAAATGTATATCGTAAATTCATTGCGGCAAAGTATATGAATGATATAGTTACCAACTTTATGGTTGCCAGGATAATTTGTTTGAGAGACATGGTTTGGTGCATCTGATGAAATGGAATTATGAGATACTACTTCCATTTTATTAATATTTAGGTAGATTGTGTTTCTGGCTATACCTGCTCATTTACCATGCTTCACTTCCATCAAGTATCTCACTATGAAAAGCAATAGGTAATACTCTTCATAGTTAACTAACTATACTCATAAGTGTTATGATGTTTATTGCTTATCTTTTCAATGAAAGACCTGAAGGCCTCCCTTCCTATAGGTGGGAAAATGTGAATTGCTTATTTTTGTGGAACATAGAGGGTGTAGATCTAATGTTGTACTGTTGGTAATATTATTTGTTTCTCAAAATTGATCTGTTTAGTAGAAGTTCTTTATGAACTTTCTTTAGATACAACATTAAAAGGAAAATCTAACCTAAACACTTCTGTTGTGTTGCAGGTTTCTTCTTGGATTGAGTAAACTACATGCTGGATGATGTCAAACTATTCAAGTCATTTCTCAGAATTACCCTGAAATATGCACAAGCGTTGGCACCCTTGCTCTTGGGATTGATACTGCATAAGGTCACATATGCCCATGGACAGGGTGATTTTATTCACTGCCTGATCCGACTTACGCAAAATACTGCATACCATCAATGCTCAATGAAAAATTGTGTTCTCAATTATAGTTATGACTGGGGATTTTATCTGTCGGGAAATATGAGTCTCAGTATGCGGTTCACGATACTGTTTATATTAATGGATTGGGCAAAGGCTTGGCCTGGATCATATTGTCTCCTTTTTCTTCCGGTGCATTTGCTGAACTCCATCGAAATCGCTGGGTGTTTAGTGCAAGGCTTGGACTACCTGAAGTATGGCAATTGACAACTGCAACAACGGCAACCTGAAACCATTGCAGAGGTACCCTGAGATGACCAAGGATCTGAGGAAGGTTGGCCGACTGACCAATTTTCTTTTTTCTTTGAATAGTGCGATGAAATATGTATATGCACATAAACTTGCCAACCTGAACTCAACATTCCTGATTTGTCATCTTTTACGTCCTTGTCAGTCCTTGTCAGTGGTGGTGACCAGGGGCGACATGTACCCAATGTGGTGGAGCATGACGTACTGTAACAGCTGGAGAAGGACCAACAACATCCAAGACACATGAGTGAGGTTACTAGCTTCAATTGATATCGTTTGCACATTGACCTTCCAGCCTAGCTGCAACTTTGTAGCATTGCTAGAGTGGAATTCATTCAGATAGTTGAGAAACTAACAATCAATTTTGGAGTTTCAGCATGATGTTGAGGGTGGACCAGAACGAGGTATGGACAGAGTATGCATGCCCATGAAGCTAGAATGTCAGCCCCTGAAACAAAATGAGTTGATTGACATGGTTCCTCGGAACTTGGATTGTTTTCCACTGATCTGGTATGAAGAGTTGGGATGTTTTTAGAGAATGGATAATTTTATTTTTGTCTGATAGCAATGAGTTCTTGCATTCAAGTTAATTTAGTCAGCGGTGATCAACAAATAAATAGACATATGTGCAAACCAGCAATGATATATTGATTATCCAATTCTTTTAGGCATGTACCTCAAATATTTCGTCTGGTTGTCTCCATTGCATGACCATGTGGTGCTCTTCTGTGTGCTAATGCTTTTACACATCCTTAAAGAAGGTGAGGTTCCTACGGTTTTCCTCTATTGTAGTTTTATTTCCCAAATAAATAATCTATATTTGACGTGATTTTATCGTTGTGAATATTCAAGGAAATACCTTCCGTAGCATCCTTTCCGAGGATAATTAGTAGTATTACATGGCACATGTCATATCATTAAAGGAAGTGGCACACGTTATTTTTCTTTCTAGTGTCAATTTTTTATTGACCAATGATATTCTATGCTTTGTTTTGTTATACCCATAAGTCTTGCATATCTCATGAAAGACAATAACTTTTCTTAGCAAGCAACTTTTGGTACAAAAAGAATATTTTTATTTTTGAGGTAAAATCGTATTATTCTGCAAACACTCGTGGATATTGATGTTAAATCTGGACAACATGAAGGCTCAACGTAAACATATTTTTACATTGAGCATGATGTTCATGCCACTTTCACCAGAATTCTTTCACATGAATGTCTTTGGTTTGATCTCGAAATGAAGCAACACCACATCATTGATGAATCTGATCACAAAGGTTATGAGCATACAAGGAGGAATAAGATGACACCTTGTTGTGTAGTGAAAGTGAGGCACATAGAAAAATATTGTGAGAAAACATTTGGGTTAATTATATTGTACACTTCATTTTGATACAGAACCTACATATATATGTGTTGCCTACTCACTTTATTATTTCATGGCAACATGTGGCGCTTAGGGTCATGTATTAATCTATGTCGGGTACACTTGTGAACTTTGTCTTCCTAATTAAGAAGGGGGTCATAGGGTTCTTCCCACACCAAGACATTGCTCTGATGGGTGCAATCCCTAATAGATCTAGCGGGTGACAAGTTTTGGAAGGATTTCATCAGCGATCTCCCTTAGGTGTCTCATGCAGTTTGCTAGATTGGATGGGATTTGGTCATGCACACCCTGTTTTTCTGAGTGTTCTGTTTCAGAAGGGAGCACCGCGAAGCTTCGTTGTTTTTTTTGGATATGTCTTTTAAGTTCCATGGTGACATTAGATACGGATAATGTCATGAAGTCCAACATATGATGCCTAGCAATGGTGGTTTGAGTCTTCGTAGCAATGATAAACTTGCTCGGCAAGTGGGGGTGACAACACAGGAGAAGTACCAAGTATTATCTTTCATGATAAAAATCTAAGGTCTGGTCTTAATTGGCTGTGCCTGTGAATGACCTTGTTAAAGGCACTGTTTTGAGAGCAAACTTTCTCCAAGGTGAATATTATAATCTATGAATGGGTGATGACGGCACTTGTGCATTGTTTTCTTCTTGGATGTATCACTTTTGGAAAATTTAGATTTCTACTATTGTCTTGGTGGTGTTTGTACTATTACTACAAATAATAAATCACTGTAGTGGGAATTTCCTCTTCTTCTTCTCCCGCTTCTTCTTTTTGATTTTAGGGATGTGTGCATCCGTAGTTCCTTTAGGGCAATGTGTTGTTGCATAGTCTAGGCATAATTTGTATGTTCATGATATTAATATATTCTTGATGTCTACGCACTTCTATTCTTGTAGACAGTTGTTGGGCCTCCAAGTGCAGAGGTTTGTAGAACATCAGCAAATTTTCCCTTAAGTGGATCACCCAAGGTTTATCGAACTCAGGGAGGAAGTGGTCAAAGATATCCCCTCTCAAGCAACCCTGCAATCAAGATACAAGAAGTCTCTTGTGTCCCCAACACACCCAATACACTTGTCAGGTGTATAGGTGCACTAGTTCGGCAAAGAGATAGTGAAATACAAGTGGTATAGATATAAGACAACGGTGCTACAAAATAGGTTGATGGCGTGGAAGAGACTAAAGGCAAACTGAAATAAAGATGGAAGCAAGCAAACATGTAACAGATCTAATTGCAAACGGTGTTTCAATGCTTAGAAACAAGGCATAGGGATCATACTTTCACTAGTGAACACTCTCATATACATATTATCTCTTTATGATACTACACTGAACTACTCTCCGGTTGGACACTCAAATCCATGGTAGGGCTATAACAGCACACCTCAAAGTAAGCCTTTCCCATCTAGATAACCCCACACTGTCACCTTGAGCACTAGATGGTTCCAACAAACACCACAATTTTATAAAGACATCCAACTCCAAATATAACTCATAACAAGTATTTGTAATCTCTAGCCTAAGTGCCACCATGGTGTGCACACTGTCACTTTCACACACATGGGGAGAGCAGCGATCTATTAAAGCACTTAAGTAGCAAGGTAGATCTACTTGATTACAAAGCTCATGATCACAATATGATCACGCATAGAGAGAGATGAACACATAGCTACCGATAGAACCCTTAGCCTCGAGAGAGAACTACTCCCTCCTCATCATGGGAATCAATAATGGTGATGGAGATGGTGGTGGAGATCGATGGAGATGGCTCCGGGGGCACTTCCCTGTCCCGGCAGGGTGTCGGAAGACATACTTTCTGTCCCCCGAATCTCCCCTTCGGTGGCGGCGGTGCTGCGGAACTTTTCATGGATTTCTGATTTACTATTTAGGGTTTATGCATCGGGAGGCTCTCATAGGAGAAACGACAAGGTTGGTGGAGGCCGGAGGGGCCCACACCACCTAGTGGCGCGGCTAGGGGGACCCGCGCCACCCTATGGTGTGGCTGGCCCCTGGCCCCTCTCCGTCTCGTCTTCTGGCTTCGTGAGTCTTCCAGTAAAATATCAACTTTGGCTTTTGTCCGGTCCAATTCCGAGAATATTGATTTTCTGAATTTCCTGGAACCAAAAACAGGAGAAAATAGGCAACTAGCACTATGGCATCTTGTTAATAGGTTAGTCCAAGAAATCATATGAAAAGTACTCCAAAGTATGGATAAAACACAAGAAAGTAGATAAAACCAAGCATGGAACATCAAAAATTATAGATACATTTGCAATGTATCAACATCCCCAAGCTTAACTCCTGCTCGTCCTTGAGTAGGGAAGTGATAAAAAGAACGAATAATTTTTAAGGTGACATGCACCATCATAAACTTGATCAAAGTATTTGTAAAACAATCAAAGCTGGGATCATAGTACTTTAATCATAACATGAAAGACAAAGTTCTAGCAATAAGACAAAGAAACTATGATGCAACATGAAAAGGCACAAACAAAAGATTCATGAATAAAAATGCTTTGCAAGACGTTTGTTTGTTTCACATAAAGAAAACATAGCATAGTGGCATTCAGCATGTCCCTCGTAGAGTATCAAAACATAAATGCATAGGACACCTTCAAAGTTCATAAGAGTGACTAGATACAAGTAGTTTAAGAACAAGCAATATCAAAGTTATGCATCAATCAACAATTCTTGGGACAATGCACATAGAACTAAGAATGGCCACTATGCTCTCAAAGTAGGTGCATAAAGGTAGAAGGTGGAGACTCAATATATAAGTGGAAGAAAGGCCTTCATAGAAGGAAGTAGGGATTCAAGTCTCATAAAGAGCTTCCAAACATTATGGTACTTATAGCTTTCAGCTCTCATTGCCCCTATCATAAGCATCTTGAAGTGATTAAGGTTAAAGTGAACAAACTATGGTGTACATGCTTGACGAAGTATAAGTTAGAAATCTCATGTCCTTTGAATACGAGGGCCGCTCCTCATGCTACTCAAGTTTAGTCACCGGTAAGTTCTTGTCATTGTAAGTACATGTGTATCATAGAGAACCGCCAACGGGGTACCCCTTGCTCGATGATACAGAAGAATCCCCATATCAAAATGACAAGGCAAGCAGACAACGAGCATCTCAGCAATCTTCTTATTTACCATGGGAATATGGTGCTTTTTTTATCTCTTTCCTCTTTTCATAATCTCATTTTTTTCTCCTTTTCTCTTTTTCTCAATATAGGACTCTTTTTATAAGAAGAATGCTTCATAGATAGCTCATTATGGTTATGATGCAGGTTTCCACCATGTCAGCATGGATTAAACCAGCGGCCCAGGCATTTCTCTAACACATAAAAATAACTCCATGGACTTACAAGCTCCCCTTTCATTTCACACCGACGACATCCATAGACAAAAGAGCATGATATCAACTAGGTACAAAGTACTAGTGCAATGTTGAAAGCATTCCCCATGACAGCATGGTTCTGTTAATCCCCAACAAATAAGTGCAAGCATATACAACATAGACGACACAATGGTTCAAGTTTATTAAGGGCAAGAAAAATAATGTGTGCCATCAAGTTTGTGAGAGCTTTAATCACTAGTTTTCTCATAACAAGTTTAATTTGGAAGGTAAACAAAAACATGAATATACTTGAGAACCAACCCGTGGTTGGATGGTTAGGAGGGCAGTGGTACCCCCAGCCCACCAAAGTTCAAACCCCAGGTTTGACGCTTTGGTGTCTCATAAAAGGCGGAATATTCTTTTAGTGGGAGACGACGTTCCCGTCGATAGCGAGGCGCCTGTGGTGACTTCGTCAATCTCAAGACCTGTCGGCTCAGTCTCTCGGAGGTGCTCATAGGGGTAGGGTGTGCGTGCGTGTGTTCATAGGTATGAGTGTACGTACGCATTGTGAGCGTCTGTGTTTGTACTGTGTTTCTCAAAAAAAACATGAATATACTTGGAATAGCATAAGCTAGTAGGTTGGTATGGTGGACTCTTTGGAATAACTTGGTTTAGGGAGTTGGATGCATGAGTGTAACTCATACTTGGTTGTGGAGGCTAGCAAAAGACTAGGAGCGACAAACTAAGAGAGCAATAATGGCCATAATCATGCAAAGCGACAAAACATCATTGATCAAAGCATAAAGTGATACTACAAGTTGAAAACTAAAGGATCATAAAGGCTATGGTGACTTGAGATAGTTATAACATGGTGTGAGCATGCGCCAAGTCAACCCAAATAAAGCATAAAAGGAGAATACCACTATACTATGCTTTAGTATGCTAAAACAACGCATGATTCATCCAAGGCACATTAAGCAATCTCAATTGTTTATAACAAGTCATGCTATAGCAAAGATTACTAAGCATAAAGCCAAAAAATATCAAGCATGGCATGACAAAGCATAAGACATAGTCAAAAACTAGCTCTCTTTACCAGTTAAGCATGAACTTTTCCTACTCTTTTACAACACCAATCGACTTATTTGAAACAACTCACAAAGATAATAATCAATAAAGATCAGTGAGCTTGTCTCACAAATCACAAGGAAGAACTAAAAAGTTCTAAGCTGAAAGCACAAGAAAACTAAGGATAAACACAGTGCTAGCAAAAGAGAACACTCACAAAACAATAAGAATGAAAACTAGAGTGTTCTAGGCAATGGATAACAGGGTGCGTCTCTCTCTAAAAGAAGTGTGTTTGGATCCAACCAACTTCTTTAATAAAACCAAAAAAATGAAAAACGAAAACGAAAACAAAAAAGAAGACGCTCCAAGAACAACACAATTGTGCATGAAACAATAAAAATGAAGCATTTGGAAGAAACCTGGGATTTTTATTGATGAAGAAGGGGATGCCTTGGGAATCCCCAAGCTTTGACGCTTGTACTTCTTGGATATTTCTTGAGGTGACACGCGTGGCATCCCCAAGCTTGAGCTTTAGTCCATCATTCATCTCATTACTCATTCCTTCCATACACCTGAAAATGTTCCTTCATACAAAACTTCACACAACCTTTATTAGCAACATTAGTGCACTCAAGATAATAAGTCATTAGGTTCAGTTCTAACACCAATAAAACTTCCATTAAAAACAAGATATTGTAGCACTTCCCTTGGAAAGCTCAATTCTGAAAATGACGATGTTAATAATTGTTGTACTATTAGTACTATCCATGTTCCTTCCAATGTTGATATGTTTACAAATGAACACACTTTGGAAGATAATTATTCTATTGCTTATGATGATACTATACCTCCAATAGATGATGATAACAATGATGAATATGATATTTTCAATTCACCTACTATTGAGGAGAAAATTAATTATGATTACAATATGCCTCCTATATTTGATGATTATGGTGATGAGAATAATAATGATAGCTATTTTGTTGAAATTTCTCCCACTACGATTAATAAGAATGAATATGCTTATAGGGAGAGTAATAATTATTTTATGCATGTGGCTCATGATAAGAATGTTTTATGTGATATTTATATTGTTAATTTTATTCATGACGCTATTGAAAGTTATTATGAGAGAGGGAAACATGGTTTTATTTATAGCAACAACGTTAAGTTTCCCCTCTTTATGTTGAAATTTTTGAAGTTGCACTTGTTTTCCTTTCCTATCCTTGTTGCTTTGTGCTTTCATGAATTGTTTCTTTACAAGATTATTTTTCATAGGAAGTGGATTAAACTTAAATGTGTTCCATATTTGCTTCTTGATTCTCTCTTTTACTTCAATTCATATTTCTTATGTGAGCATCATTGAAATTATCATGCCTATCTTAATGGCTATAAAGAAAGAGCTTTTGGGAGACAACCCATTATATTTTTACTTTCAATTTATTTTTGTTTTGTTGAGTCTTGGAAGTTATTGTCGTCGGATTGAGGACAAGTACGCCATGAGGGGGTCCTCGAGGCGTGCGGAAGAGAGGGATGTGAGACGTACGGTGTTCCGGGACGGTGAGCACACAAGTTTACCCAGGTTCGAATCCGCCAGCTTTGGACGGACCCTACTCCTGCTAGCAATCCAGTAATACGGCAGAGCCGGAATATGGGTTACAAGGGTTTCGCTTGTGCGAGTTGAGGGTCTAAAGTATTGGGTGCCCTAAAGGATCTCCCTAGGACGGCTTATATAGATATCCGGCCTAGGGTTTACAGGAGAGATCAATCCGGCTACGACTAAGAGTTGGTTACAGAGTACATCTTGAACTACAAGTAACATTATGGGCCTAAGTCGGTAAGTCTTCAGGGCCTTCCCGTAGCCGGATTGGACTCCGTCTTCTCTCTCTAACTGGGCCGCCCGTGAAGCAAAGCTCTAACCCAAAGTGGGCCACCCTGGTCAGTGAGGAACTGTGAGGATACCCGGAAAGTATATCTCCAACAGCAGCCCCCGGAGGCCTCCAAGATCCAAAGTCGGATTTTATCATCGTCTAGCTTGATCTTCGTCTTGCAGAATCTTGAAGGGTTCCTGAAACTTCACAACAAAAAATACGATCCGGGTCTTAAAAGTAAGTCGGACCTTTCAATTCGTTACTCGGATTTTCCAGCTCGCTTTTAAATTAAGCCGGAACTTGGTCTCTAACGCCACCTAACACAAGCATGGTCAAGTCACGTCATCTGACAGATGTTCCGTCAGCACGACCGTTGGTGGGTCCGCAGTTCGCGGAACCGAGGCGCCGTTTCAATGCGTGCATGGAGATCGAGGCGACGCAATCATCGCGCGGGCCCTTCCCAGTTCTTTCCACGACACGTGCTGGGTACACTGTAGCGTTTGCACGAATCTTGGCGCAAGTAGGTGGATATAAGGGGTTTAGATTTCTTCTTCTCATCCCCACTAGTCCTTTGCCGTTCCTTCCTTCCCAATCCTCCTGCGAGCCTAGAGCCTCCTCGTCCTCCTCCCACAGAGCTCCTAGCTCCGCCACTTTAAGGTCACCTTTTCCACCGGAGAAAAATGGCTTCATCTTCTTCTTCCTCTGGTTTGGCGGCAGCAGCGGCAGCGGCGTTGGCGGAAGCAGCTGTGGAGAAGGAGAGCTTCCGGGGAATCTAGATCCCCTGCGCCCTCTTCAAGGACGGCCTCAAGAACGTGGAGAAGGAGGGGCTTCTCGCCGCCAGCGACTGGCGGACCGGCCTCGGCAAAACCATCCCCAACCTGTGCGAGGGCGAGCGTGTCCACTTCGGCACCCATCTGGACCGAGGTTTGTCCTTTCCTCCCTCGGAGTTCTTCTCTGAGGTGATAGATCACTATGGAGTTCAACTCCACAATCTTCCTCCCAATTCTCTTCTAGAAATGAGCGCATATGCTACGCTTTGCGAGGGCTTTCTTGGCATTAGACCGAGTTTGCTTCTCTTCCGATACTATTTTCATGTCCGGAGAAATTCCATCACTGCCGGTGTTCCTTATATCACCGGCACCATTAGCTTTTCTGTTAGACGAGACCGGGCATATCCCAAAATTTCTTCTAGTGACTCGGTCAAACAATGGCCAGCCACTTTTTTCTACCATAGGGATATTCCGGCTCCCGGCAAAGCTACTGCTTTGCCGGCTTTTGTCGACGGAGCCGCCACAGCCTAGCCTTCCTGGGATGAGGCTGCTCCGTCTCTCACCGACGATCTGATCCTCGCTAAGAGGCGGATCGAATATCTTATCAAGCACAAGGGTCTGAAAGGATCCGACTTAGTCCATTGTTGGGTCTCACGTCGGATCCAGCCACTTTAGTACCACGGGGATAGACTGATGCACTCCATCACGTCTTCCAAAAAAGATTCCCTCCGCATCAGCCCCAAAGCCTACACCGCCCAGGGTTACATAAGCCAGATCAAGTGGCTGATCAAGGAGCGGATCGAGAGGAAAATTCCGGAGGTTTCTCTGGATATGCACACGGCGGAAAACCCCGTGGTGCTAGTAAGCTTCCATCAATACACCTTTTATGTGTTTCAATCATTAAGTTATATACTGCAATGCTGATATGCTTTCTTGTTTTCAGCTTGCTGACCTCCCCGAGTTGGAGCTTGCTCCACTCGAAGGATATCCTCCTGAGTTTTCTCAGGAGACTGAAGTAGTCCCATTGCCAGATCTTGCGCTCAAGAAGCGTAAAGCTCCGACAGTGGCAGTTGGCACAAAGGAGGTGCCAGTGGTGAAAAGGTAACCTTTTGTCACAACATTTCCGCCTTTGTACTTTACTCAAGTTTCTTTCCGAGATGTAATGTTTCCGACTTTACTACTTTCTCAGAGCAAAATCAATCATCAAGGGCAAGAGGAAAGGGATTCCTTCGAAGCCCTTGCGACAAACGAAGCTTACCATAGCTTCCCCTGCCACGGCTCCTCCGACTCCTGCCCCTCAACCTTCTGCAACACCGGCGATTACTCCTTCTCTGGTTGTTGCAGAAGATCCGGCTCCTCCAACGGCGCCTGTGATCCTTGGGTCACACACTGACATCACCGTGGGTGCGTCAGCTCAAGATAAGGGTTAACCCTCTTCGGGTAATGATCCCTCGGCTGAAATCTTCGCCGACAACCTCCTCAGCAATCCCGGACTTGCCAAGTTTGGCTTATCCTGGAAATCTACAGAGGAGATCCAGCGGCTGGCCAGGAAAGTCCTAGACAAAAGCCATTTATCCCCCGAAGAGGAAGCGCAAGAAGCAGAGGACGTCAAGTTCTCTGACCTTCTCGCTCAAGTCCGCCTTCGCGACGAGAGAATCAGGACTGGCGAGCTTCCAACAGCCCCAGTAATTCCTCTTACCCTCGCCGAGAAGGTGGCAGCTGAAGTGAACGCGAGGTTAGACAAACTCACCCGCGAGCAATATGTAAGTCAGAATTCCAACTCTTGTTTTTACATTATGTTATATCATATCCTCTAGCCCCCAAGCATGAAGTAGGGTAATGAAATCCGGGTTTATGCTTTCATTAGGATGCCAAAGAACGAACTAGTGTAGCCCCCAAGGCTCGTGCTGATATTTAGCAAAAAATATTAGCCCGAGTCTTAAGTAGCTTTCTGACTTTGGGTATTCTGACTTACAGAAAGTATGTTCCTATAACCTGGAATTATTAACCAATGTCTGTGATAAGCGGAGAGAGATCAAAGATCTCCGGCTTAAAAATGATGAGCTCTCCCCAAGGATGAAGCCGAAGGTAAACATTCCGAGATTCAAACCTTGTCTTTTGCTTTTTCAATATCGAATTTTCTGAACTGTTGTTATTTTTGACTTATAGCGTTGGTGAAACAATCCATCACTATGATTGAAGAGGCCGAGAACCTCAAAACCCTGGTGGTGGAGAACAAGGGACTTCGCCAAGAGCTGGATAAGCTCAAGGCGGACCATGAAACGAGCATAGCTCAAGTCCTGGAATCCTCCTCCATGGCCACTGAAGAGCGCGATCGCAAGATTGCCGCTCAAGATAAAGTTATCTCGGACCTCAAGAATGAGCTTGGCAGAGAGAAGGACATCTCCCAGGTGCTCCGGTCTGAACTCCAGAGTCTCTGGGAGGAGAAGGCCAAGATTGACGACATCATTCTTGGTATGTTTCCCCTCTCTGACTTATCTTTTCTTCGACTTCTATCATTGTCGGTTTTTTTCTTAACTTGTTTTGTGTATAGGTCCTCTGAACTTGACGGACTCCTCCTCGTCCGAGCCCCGCACTCACCGGCTTACCCAAGTCGGTGATCTTCTTCATGACTACCGCCAGTCCCTTGAGGACATTGGTGAGTCTCTCACGATTCCAGACATGCCAAGCATGTCGGACTTCCAGGTGCGGGAGAAGGCCAAGGAGATGCCACAGCTTGTTTGGGACTGGAACATGTCCTACGCGCGGACTGCTGCGCAGAACGCTCTCACCATGGTCATGAGCCACCATGGAAACATGGAGATATGGCAAGTGACCAGAGGGTACTGCAAGGTAGACGTAGACGGCCAGGAGCAGGACCTTCAAGCCATCATGCACTCCTGCGCCGGATATGGGTGCCACATAGCTGACCTGGCCAGCTACGAGATTCCCTTCTTCACCCGCGTAGCCACTCCACCACCTCCTCCAAAAGAAGCATAAGAGGTTTCCGACGATGAACGGATCACCTCGGATCCGGACATCTCAGCACGATATCAAGGCGGGGTTACCAGCGAGCCGGCAGATCCTTCATCTCCTCCTGCATCATAGACCACAAACTTATGTATTATTCTGTGAAAGAACATGATGCACTTGTAAATATTTAAGTACTACGACTTTTGCTAGTGCTAAGTTTTTTATCTATTCAGCACTTTTGTCTTAGATTTTTTGCGTGCCTGAAATGTTTTCATAAGCACTTGGAATTTTCCGTCTCTACTTATCGTTTATCTGGCTTTCCGCCTCGTCCCTTTCGCGAGCTGGCTAAACCTTCAACCGGAAACTTTGTCGAGCAACGGAGCTCAATTGGTAAACCAGTTTAAACTTGGAAACAAAGCCGGCTTCCAGTACCAACAATTCACTACTCGGAAAATACCCGCATCAAGCAATCAAACAAATAACCAAAGTAAAGACTAGCATTTTTAGAGTTATACCCGAAGGTAGCAGTTTTAGAATCAGAAATCTAAACCAGAATGAACATGAGCATAAAGTACTTTCAAGCATTCTGGGATTTTCGACTATGACATGATCATTAGGAAATAAGATGGTACAAACTTCTCAGAAAAAACTTTGAGGCAACCAAAACTTTTATTTCTCACAGAACATGTACATATGTATGATTACAAAGAAGGATAAACTAAGAATAAAAGGGACGTAGCTGAGCAATATTCCACGGTCTGTCTAACTCATCCGGATTTGTACTGCCTCCAGCTCTCTTTCTCTTCTTAGTAGCAGGTCTTTCTTTGACTGGCCTCATGTCAGTTAAGTAGTACGATCCATTGTGCAATACTCGACTAACTAAAAAGGGCCCTTCCCATACTAGGGAAAGTTTGTGCTTTCTTTGTTGCACAAGCCGGAGAACCAAATCACCTTTATTGAAAGATCTAGTTCAGACTCTCTGGCTATGATACCTGCGTAACTTCTGCTGATAGGCTGTAGATCTCATTTCAGCAACGGTGCGAACTTCTTCGACTAAGTCGAGATTATTTTGTCGAGAAATCTCGGCATCCTCTTCGATATACGCGGCCACTCTAGGAGAAGTATGAATTAAATCACTAGGAAGAACTGCTTTTGCGCCATAGACCAAGAAGAAAGGTGTATATCCTGTTGACCTGTTCGGAGTTGTTCGTAAACTCCAAATTACAGAGGGTAGTTCCTCTGCCCAAGCCCCCGCAGCACGTCTCAGTGGTGCTTCGAGTCTTGGTTTCAAGCCTTGTAGAATTAAACCATTTGCTCTTTCCACTTGTCCGTTAGCCTGTGGATGTGCGACTAACGCAATGTCAAGCCGGATATTTTGCTCGTCGCAGAATTCAGCCAATTCTCCCATGGAAAAGTTACTCCCGTTGTCCGTGATAATACTATGCGGATACCCATACCGGATTATAACATCCTCGACAAATCTTTTGGTTGTTGCTCCATCACAACTAGTGACAGGTTTAGCCTTGATCCATTTCGTGAATTTATCCACCATCACTAAAAGGTGAGTGAATCCACTTGGAGCTTGTTTAAAAGGTCCTACCATATCAAGCCCCCAGACCGCAAAATGCCGTGTTATAGGTATTGTTCGCAGCTCATCAGCCAGAACATGAGCTTGCTTGGCGTACTTTTGGCAGCCTTTGCATGTCTTGACTAATCGTTCGGCATCTGCCTGAGCTGTTAGCCAGAAAAATCCATGTCGAAAAGCTTTTGCCACTAAAGATTTGGCTCTAGCGTGGTGACCACACTCGCCTTCATGGATTTCCCTTAAGATTTCCACTCCCTCTTCCGAAGATACACAACGCTGAAAAACCCCAGAAACACTCTGTTTATGGAGCTCACCTTTAACAATAGTATAGGCTTTTGCTCGTCGGATAATTTGTCGGCTCAACACCTCGTCTTCAGGAAATTTGCCAT
This sequence comes from Avena eriantha, assembly GCA_910589775.1. Classification (NCBI taxonomy): domain Eukaryota; kingdom Viridiplantae; phylum Streptophyta; class Magnoliopsida; order Poales; family Poaceae; genus Avena; species Avena eriantha. Next base: position 492,338,638 of record OU342740.1, read on the forward strand.
CTACAAAGTAATCGAGGTAGGGTTGAGTCCAGCTAGGAATTACAGCCAGAACTGCTATCAAAGGTGAGTCGGATTTGGTCGGATATTCCTCATCTACTCCCTTTATCGAGGGAACTTTGAGGTGCTCTAAAAATGCGCCATCCGGGACCTCTTTCCGCGTAGAGCCTATTCGAGATAGTGCATCTGCTTCCTCGTTTTCTGCTCGAGGGATGTGTTAAACTTCAAACCCTTCGAACGATTTAGATAGATCATCCACGACAGCTTTATATGCTGCCATGTGCTTATTTGCATTACAAATATTCGAGACTTGCTGAGCAACAAGATCCGAATCTCCGTAACACATCAAACGTCGGATGCCAATATCCTTAGCAATCCGGATTCCATGTAGCAGTGCTTCATACTCGGCAATGTTGTTTGTCGCTGTGAAGTGGCTCTGTAACACGTATAAAAGTTTATCTCCTTGCGGTGATTTGAGCACCACGCCAGCCCCCGAGCCCCCTCGAGCCTTAGACCCATCGAAAAAGAGGGCCCAATATTCCGACTCAAGGAGGACCATGTTCTCTTTGGTATCTGTCCAATCAGTGACAAAGTCGACAAGGATCTGGGATTTGATTGTTGTCCGGGGTTTGTACTCAATATCAAAAGCTGCAAGCTCTATGCCCCATTTGGCGACGCGTCCTGTGGCATCGCTATTGTTGATTATATCTCTCATGGGAGCTTTTCTCACCATGATAATTGGATGCTCCTGAAAATAGTGTAGTAACTTACGAGATGCTAGAAAAACACCGTAAGCCAACTTTTGATAGTGCGGATACCGCTGTTTTGATTCTGTCAGGACTTCGCGGACAAAGTATGTCGGACGCTGCACCAGGTGCTCCTGATTTTCCTCTGGTCTCTCCACCACCATAACTATACTGACAACCTTATTTGTCGCAGCAATGTAAAGCAACATCGGTTCCTGAGGTTCCGGTGCTGCAAGGATAGGAGCAGATGAGAGTACTTTCTTTAGGTCTTGTACTGCCGCTTCAGCTTCGTCAATCCAGACAAAATCCTCGGTCTTCTTCAGGAGTTTGTATAATGGTGCGGCTCTTTCACCAAGCCGGCTTACAAATCGACTGACCGCAGCAATGCAACCAGTTAACCTTTGTACGTCCTTTTGGCGAGTTGGCCTGGAAATATTGAGAATAGCCTTGATTTTGTCACGGTTCACCTCTATGCCTCTTTGAGACACGATGAAACCTAACAATTTTCCGGCTGGTATTCCAAAGAAGCATTTCTTCGGGTTAAGCATGATGTTATATTTTCGTAAATTGGCGAACGTCTCCTCCAAGTTGGAAATCAACGTTTTCTTCTTTTTGGACATGACCGCGATAGCATCCACGTATGCATGCACATTGCGTCCGAGTTGATCATGGAGGCAACACTGCATCGTGCGCTGGTACGTAGCTCCTGCATTCTTCAGCCCAAAGGGGATCGTAACATAATAGAAGGTTCCGAAAGGGGTTATGAATGAAGTTTTGATTTTGTCAGATTCCTTCATCCGGATTTGGTGATATCCGGAATATGCGTCGAGAAAACAGAGGAGTTCCGAGCCTGCCGAAGAATCGATAACTTGATCAATTCTACGCAAAGTGAACGGATCTTTTGGACAAGCCTTGTTCAAGGCAGTATAATCAACACACATCCTTAAATCAGTGGTGTCCTTTTTAGGGACAATTACAGGGTTGGCCGACCAATCAGTATAGATGACCTCTTCTATGAATCCGGCTAACTCGAGCCACGCTAGTTCCTTAGCTATTGCCTTACGCTTTTCATCACCAAACCGTCGTAAGGACTGTTTGATGGGTTTAGCGTTCGGGTTTACATTTAGAGAGTGCTCGGCAAGTTCCCTAGGTACTCCGGTCATGTCAGATGGTTGCCATGCGAAGATATCTTGATTTGCTTGGAGGAACTTGACGAGCGCGCTTTCCTATGCACTACTTAGGCCTACGCCTATCTGGGTCACCTTGGAGGGGTCATCATCCTTCAATGGCGTCTGCTTCGTCTCTTCTTATGCCTTGAACTCCGGATTTGGCTTTGTCACCTCCTTCTTCGTCGCGGGCATCTCGGACGGATCTATGCTCTTCTTGATCTCCTGGTACTCCTGGGCGTGCAGCACAACTTCGGCAAAGGCGGCATTTCCATCCTCGCACTCTCGCGCCTTCTTCAGGTCTCCCCTGATGGTGACCACTCTGTTGGGACCTAGAATTTTCATCATATTGTAAATGTAACACGGACGAGCCATAAAAGCCTAGTAAGCCGGACGTCCGAATATAGCGTGGTATGCGCTCTTGAACGGGAACACTTCGAAGGAAGGTGCCTCCGTCCAATAATTCTTTGGTGTTCCAAAAGTAACATCCAAAGTGATCTCTCCCAGGGAATTAGCTTGTCTTCCTGGGACAACCCCGTGAAAGATCACAGAGCTGTGGTTCAGCTATGTTTCCGAGATCTTCATCCGGCGTAGCATTTCGACATAGAGAATATTGATGCTACTACCACAGTCCATGAGGGTCTTGGAGAAACCATAACCGTCAATAAGTGGATTGACGATTAAGGCGTATTTTCCTCGCCTATGTAGCTTAGGCGGATGATCAGCGCGGTCAAATGTTATTGCCACTTCCGACCAGTCCAGATACTGAGGGACCGCCGGAACTGTTGTGTTGAGCTCGTGGAGAACTGCTTTCTTGACCTTTGCTGGTTGAGATCCGAGGAAGGTGACGTAAGTGTCCTTCTTGGTGGGAAAAGTTTTCTTCCCTTCCGACTTGGGATTTGAAGCATCGGCTTCCTCCATGTCGGAATCTTCATTGGTCTCTTTGTCCTTTTCGGGGTTTTTCTTTCCCTTCTTCCGCTTAGCTTTGTAGCCCGCGGTATCGTCTCTCTTGATGTCGTCATTAAAACGACACTCAGTGTTGGTGTGCGACGAGGCCCCATTGGCGTCCAAGTGATGCACACATGGGTTATTGGCGATGTCGGCCCAAGTGTAGGTTTTGCCTGGTTGTTGCTCTCCTCTACCTTGGACCCTTGATGTCCCACGGCCACGCCCGCGGCCTCCGCCACGTCCTCCTCGTCCTCCAGACCCGGAAACAGTAGTGACTACTGCTGTCTCCGCGTTGGGTTTTTCTTCTGAGGTATTTTTGCGCTTCTGAGCTTGTTGCTTTGGTTGTGTTGCCGACTGAGGCACAGCCAGGACATTGAGTAATCCCTCTGCATCGTCGTCAGCATCTGCATACTTGCTCACTGTTTCTATCATCTCTTCCAGATCAGTAACCTTGTCACACTTCAAGCGATGGCGTAGTAAACCAATTGGGAGACCTGCGATGAAAGCTTCAATCCCAGTTTGATCATTTACTCCTTCGCTGGAGTTCTTGGTGTCAATCCATCGTCCGAGGTAATCCTGGCAAGTTTCTCCGGCTCTCTAGGTGCAACGCTGTAGGTCTCCAACCGTACAGGGCCTCCGATATGTGCCTTCGAAATTCCGAAAGAACGCACTTTGTAAATCATACCAGCTGTGGATGGTGTTCGCCGGAAGTTCATTGAGCCATGATCGTGCCGTCTTCCGAAACATAAGTGGGAGATATCGGGTTGCGACCAGGCTGTTTCCGCCTTTGGCGATGCAGCAAGCTTCGAAGAAATCCTGTAACCACGTGTCTGGCCGAGCAATGCCATCGTAGGCTTGGATATGTCTTGAGATAGAGAATCCTTCTGGGAACTTTGTAGCTCTGATGCGTGGTGTGAAGCATTTTGGGCCCACGTATATGTCATCGTTTTCATAGCGCTGAGCCTCTATGTTGGAGTTGATCCTGTGCCTTGCATCGTTCGGGGATAGGGATCGTCCTGAATGTCGGCTGTGGCTGCGGTGCCTTGGAGCCGGACTTCGGCTTCTGCCACCACCTCCTCCGCCATGTCGTCCTCCTTGACCTCCTTGGGGGCCGGTGTGATAATTGTGCTGTGGAGAGGGTGGTGCAGCTGGGTTGTTTCCGGCTGATCGCCGGCCTCCGTCCGGAGTGTCATTATTCCGGTTCCGGGGAGGTTCTTGACTATGACGAGCCCCCTGCCGGCTTGTGCCAGCGTGGTTTCCATCGTTCCCTCGTCCGTCGTTCCCACCATGGTGAGGCTCAGCCGGACGGTTTTCATGTCTAGGAGGTGGCATTCTCTGACGATCCTCCTCCCGACGTTTCTCTTTATCTTCTCCCTTTCGGGGAGGATTCCTCGGATTCAGTGCAGCAATCGCGTCTTTCTTGGCTACTGGAGCGACGTTGCTCCAGTTATGTGTAGCTCTACGGTGCTGCCCCGACGATCCGGTTCTTGAATAATTGTCTTCCCTGCGTTCAGGGTGACGATACTGTGCCCGAACGTAGTGGGATCTTACATCAGCCCATGCCGGATCTGTGCGACATTGGTCGGAATCCGAGACCGGCTTTTGACTTCCAGACAGGGCAACCTTTTGCTGCTCCAGTCCCTTATTGAGTAGCTTGATACCCAAACGTATCTCCTCTGGTCCTGGATTAGCCGATAGAATTTCGCGAGCTGCCACGGTATTTTGCACTGGTGTTGGGTAAACCCAATCTCCGTTTCTATCCTTCCGTGGCTTCCCCATCTCATCTCCAAAAAGGACGGCACGGACACGTGGGAATTGGTTGTCATCTATGTGACGCTTCCTTGTCTTCTGATGTAGACGGGACATGTACTCCTTGTTTGACATGCGCTTCTTCTCCACCTCGATGTTTTTGGCTTCATCAAGGAGTTGTTGACGGCGCGCTTCTAGGGCCTCGGCCCTTTCGTCCAGCTCATCTACAGTAAGTTCTGCAGCTGTAGGGATAGGTGTGGTTAATGCGGCATCGATGAGTTTACGCGCACATTCAGTGATCACGTGTCCATCCACCGATGCTTCTTTTTTCGGCTCCTCTCGGATAAGTGCTCCATCCGAGTCTTCCTCGTATTCCTCGGTAATCACCTCCTCTGCCAGAGGGTCTTTTGCCGGGGTCTTGTTCTTCTTCTTTGCCTTCTTGGCACGCCGGTAGCAAAGACGGATTTGGGTCCGTTTCCCGGAGTCAAGCTCTGATCTGTACTTTCGGACATCTGGACTTCGGGATTGTCTCCGACGTCCATGTCATCCTGCGCTTTGGGAGAGTGTTCCCCGGATCCTTCATCCATGGCTTCTCCCTCCTCTGCAGCTTTGGAGTTGTACTCCTCTTCATATTCCGCGGAGAACTTTCGGAAATCTGCCGACGTCATGGATTCATCCGAGGATGCGGGAACGTCGGCGTTTGTTCCAATTGCCTCCAGCAACGAGTCGGTGTTTTCTCCAGCATCGGCAGAGCTGGATCCGGATCCAACATATCCGACGAAGTGTGATGTGTGCTTCCTGAGGTACCTGCGGCTTTCGCGATCAGCCATATCGAAACTTTTAATTGTCTCAAGGATTGCATCTGCGCTTGCGCCTTGCAGTATCATACATCTTAGTGTGTACCTGAGGAAAGGCATGTTTGTCCCAGCATCGCTAGAGCCGGAATCAGTGTCGTTGATATGCTCCTCCTAGATTTTGACTTCCACGGGTGGGTCGATCTGGGATCCGGCTTCTCCGGGGAGATCCACTCCAGATTCGACTTGGACCACGAGGTCTTCTTCAGGCTCAAATTTCTCCACTATCTCTGCAACTGACGTGGGTTGGGTGGGATTAGGGATTTCTGAGATCCGGAACTCTGCCACCTCCATGGACAAAGGGGACCCAGAAGATTCTTCTACCTCTATCATCACTGCTAGGGTGGGTTGGGCAGGTTCAGCAAAACTGATGTAAACATCGATCTCGCCAAAAGACATGATAGTATAGGCAGTCACGGCCTCCCTAGCCGGAATCCAAGTCTCGTCGAGAACGATGAGAGGGACGTCGCTGGCGTAGAGGATGCGACCGACGGCGATGGTCTCGCCGATTCTGATTCTTGTAGATTCCGCTCGGAACGCAGATCCGAAGCTCACTTGCCCCACGGTGGGCGCCAACTGTTGTCGGATTGAGGACAAGTACGCCATGAGGGGGTCCTCGAGGTGTGCGGAAGAGAGGGGTGTGAGACGTACGGTGTTCCGGGACGGTGAGCACACAAGTTTACCCAGGTTCAAATCCGCCAGCTTTGGACAGACCCTACTCCTGCTAGCAATCCAGTAATACGGCAGAGCCGGAATATGGGTTACAAGGGTTTTGCCTGTGCGAGTTGAGGGTCTAAAGTATTGGGTGCCCTAAAGGCTCTCCCTAGGACGGCTTATATAGATATCCGGCCTAGGGTTTACAGGAGAGATCAATCTGGCTACGACTAAGAGTTGGTTACAGAGTACATCTTGAACTACAAGTAACATTATGGGCCTAAGTCGGTAAGTCTTCTGGGCCTTCTCGTAGCCGGATTGGACTCCGTCTTCTCTCTCTAACTGGGCCGCCCGTGAAGCAAAGCTCTAACCCGAAGTGGGCCACCCTGGTCAGTGAGGAACTGTGAGGATACCCGGAAAGTATATCCCCGACAGTTATTGCCTCTGTAATAACCTCTCCTTATCCTTTTTGTTTGGGTTTTGTGCCAGGAATAACCTCTAATGAGAGGGAAGTAAGATATGGGAAAGTTGCTATCCCGAAACAGATTTTTGTGCGCCACTGTAAAAACTCGTGAAAAATATCAGTATGTTGGATTGACCTGTAATTTTTTGTGCTTATGCCCCAGGTTATTACCCAACTTTCATTAGTTTTTCACTTTTCAATTTGAGCAACAGAAGATTTTATAAAAAAATGGTCTTTACCTGCTGGTCTGTTTTGACAGATTTCTGCCATTATTTGTATTTGCCTTTTGAGTTCTCTTTGATCACTTGAGATTTTAGAAGGAATTGCTACAGTATCTTGTGTTTTAATGGAAGTTTTACTTGTGTTGAAACTAAACCCAAAGACTTATTATCTTGAATATACTAATGTTGCTAATGAAGATTGTGTGAAGTTTTGTATGAAGGAAATTTTCAAGTGTAGGGAAGAATAATGTGATGAGATGAAGTATGGACAAAAGCTCAAGCTTGGGGATGCCATCCGTGTAACCCCAAGAAATATTAAAGAGGTACAAGCATCAAAGCTTGGGGATGCCCAAGGCATCCCCTTCTTCATCAATAATCTCAGGTCTTGTTTCAAGACACTTTATTTTTATTACCTTATGCACTATGTGTTGTTCTTGGAGCATCTTTGTTTTTAGTTTTATTTTGCTTTCTTTGCCGCAATAAGTTGGTTGGATCCCAACACACTTCTTTTAGAGAGAGACACACCCCGTTATCCATTGCCTAGAACACTCTAGTTTTCACTCTTATTATTCTATGAGTGTTCTCCTTTGCTAGCACTACGTTTAGCTTTAGTTTTCTTATTCTTTTGGCTTAGAACTTTTTAGTTCTTCTTTGTAGATGGGTGAGACATACTCTCTGGTCTTTATTGATTATTATCTTTGAGAGTTGTTTCAAATAAGTCGATTGATGTTGGAAAAGAGTAGGAAGTTTCATGCTTATAGTGGTACAAAAGGAAGCTTGTTTTGACTGTGACTTAGACTTTATCATGTCATGCTAGATGTTGCTTTGACCATATGCTTAGTGATTATTATTGTAGCATGACTTGTTTCAAACAATTTAGATTGCTTAATGTGCCTTAAAAAATCATGCGTTGTTTTAGCATACAAAATCATAATATTGTAGTATTCTCCTTTGATGCTTTATTTGGGTTGACTTGGCACTGTTGGGTCCGCAGCATAGAAAACAAAAAATTTCCTACGATGAGAACTACACGCCAAGATCTATCTACTAGATCCAGAGCAACGGGTGGAATTTAATAAAAATCTTTTATTAAATTTATTCAGAATTTTGTTAATTACTTTAATTAACAAACATTCACATATAACCCCTTGCAATATTTCAATATCACATGCAGAACCACTTTCTGCAATTTCACCCGAAACAATTCCGGTTTCTATCGAAACAATTCCCGCGCTTTGCAATTCTTTCGTCTGAAACATATGTGCTCCAAAATGGTGTCCGGTAACTATTAAGTGTCTCACCCTACGGTTCGCGAATAATGCAGACATGATTGAGACTCCTCTCCGATCAAGAATCAGAAGCGGGACCAGGAGATCCATACTGACTCATGCATATTCAACGATGACTTCTGTGATCATGAGAACCTTTAACGCTAGTAACTTAATCCCTTTGTCTCATGATATAATACATGTCCAAGATTCGATCATCGGTATCCAAATACCTAGTTTGATCTCGTTACCGACATGCACTCTTTTCTCGTTCCCGTGATATAACATTCTAGTGATCACATCACTTGCTTGCAAGCTATCTTAATGTAATATCACCGAGAGGGCCCAGAGTATATCTATCCGTCATCGGGATTGACAAATTCCAGTCTCGATCCATGATCCTCAATATAACACCTTCGTAGCATTGAACCCATCTTTATAGTCACCCTGTTATGGTGTGACGTTTGATGTTATCAAGATACTCTTCAGGTGTTAGCAATTAACATGATCTCGTGGTCTAAGAATAAAGATTACTTCGTATGATGTTATAGCAATATAAACATAATGACTTGATCATAATGCTATACTTCGGATGAATGTTGTGACCTTGTTATTAACAACATCCAATTTCCATGATCAGGAAACATTGATCATCTTGTTAATCAACAAGCTAGTCTATAAGAGAGGCATAACTAGGAACCCTTTTTGTTTATTAAACACACATGTATTGATGTTTCTGATCAATACAATTATAGCATGCAAAATAAACATCTATAATATACAAGGAATACATAATAACAACTTTATTATTGCCTCTCAGGGCATATTTCCTTCAGGCACATGCTTACACCATGTTAAGACTATGAACCAGTCACCTTAGCCTTTATGATCATTTAGTTTTTGACTTGCAATATCACTTTATGTTTTAATTAATAATGTTTTGTCGCTTTGCATGATTATTGCCATTATTGCTCTCTTAGTTGGTCGCTCCCAGTATTTTGCTAGCCTCCACCTGTACCACGTATGAGTTCCACTCATGCATCCAACCTCCAAGATAACCAAGTTATTCCAAAGAGTCCACTATAAATTCCTATGCATGGTGTGTTACACCATTCCAAGTATATTCATGTTTTTATCTACCTTCCAAATTAAACTTTTGTTATGTGAAAATTAGTGATTAAAGCTCTCACAAACTTGATGGCGGACTTTATTTTCTTGCACTTAATAAACTTAAACCATTATGTCCATCTATGTTGCTTATATGCTTGCACTTTATAAGTTGTGAATTAGCAGAACCATGTAACCATGGGGAACGGTTTCAACATTGCACTTATTATTCAGTTGATATCATGTTTTTTTGTTTATGGATCCCGGCAGTGTGAAATAAAAGGGGAGCTTGTAATCTCATGGAGTTTGTATGTGTGTTAGAGAAACGCCTGGGTGGCTAGCCTAAGCCACGCTTAATCATGGTGGAAACTTGCAGCATAACCATAGTGAGCATTCTGTGAAGCATCCTCAATAAAAACCTATGCAAATAGCAAATAAAAAGATCGCTGAGATGCTCATTGTCTGTTGCCTTGTCATTTTGATATGGGATAGCTCCTGTGTCATGGGGTAACGGGTACCCCGTTCTCGGTTCTCCATGATACACATGACCTTACAATGACAAGAGCTTACTTGTGACTAAAGTTGAGTAGCATGAGGTTCGGTACTCGTCAGCAAGGGGCATGAGATTTTCAACTTATAACTTGTCAAGCATATCTTCATATTTGTGTCACTTTAACCTTAATCATTTCAAGATTCTTATGATAGAGGAAATGAGAGATGAAAGCTAATAAGTACCATAATATTTGGAAGCTCTTTATGAAACTTGAAATCCCTGCTTCCCTCTGTGAAGGGCCTTTCTTTTTTACTTTTATGTTGAGTCTCCATATTCTATCTTTGTGCACCAATTTAGAGAGCATAGTGGTCATTCTTAGTTTAATGTGCATTGTCCCAAAACTTGTTGATCGATTCATAACTTTGATATTGTTTGTTCTTAAATTATTTGTATCTAGTCACCCTTATGAACTTTGAAGGTGTCCTATGCATTTATGTTTTGCTATACCATGAGGGACAAGCTGAATACCACTCTTATTATGTTTTCTATATGTGAAACAAATAAATGTCTTTCAATGCATTGTTATTCATGTTCTTTTGTTTGTACCTTTTCATGTTACAACATAGTTGCTATGTCTTATTGTTAGAACTCTCTCTTTTATGTTCATGTTTAGAGTACTTTGATCCCAGCTATCAGTGCTTTACAAATACCTTGATTAAGATTGTGATGGTGCATGTAACCTCAAAAATTATTCTTCTTATCACTTACCTACTCGAGGACGAGCAGGAGTTAAGCTTGGCGATGCTTGATACGTTATAAACATATCTATAATTTTATGCTCCGTGCTTGTTTTATATCAACTTTCTTATCTTTTGTTCACACTTTGAGGTATTTTTATACATTTTCTAGAACTAACCTATTAACAAGATGCCACAGTGCCAGTTGCCTGTTTTCTGCTGTTTTTGTTTCAGAAAAGCTAGTAAGGAAATATTCTCGGAATTGGACAGGACAAAAGCCAAAGTCAATATTTTACCCAACGCAACACGGAGTCCGAAGGGTAGCCGAAGGGGGGCTAGGAGGCGGCCACACCCTATGGTGGCGCGACCAGCCCTAGGCGTGCCACCAGGGGGTGTGGGCCCCCTGGAGCTCCACTGACCTTGCACCTTCGCCTATAAAATTGTCCTGAGACGAAAACCCTAAGTACCAGATCAGAATTCCATGAAAAGTTATGCAGCACCGCCGCCACCAAAGAGGAGATTCAGGGAACAGAAGTCTCTATTCCAGCACCCTGCCGGGACAGGGAAGTGCCACCGGAGCCATCACCATCGACTCCACCGCCATCTCTATCATAGTTGCTGACTCCCATGATGAGGAGGGAGTAGTTCTCTCTCGGGGCTAAGGGCTCTACCGGTAGCTATGTGTTCATCTCTCTCTATGCGTGATCTTATGAGATCATGATCTTTGTAATCTATAGATCTATTCTGCTACTCAAGTGCTTTAATTAATATCTATGTGTGAAGTTGATAGTGTGCATACCATGTGGCACTTTGGCTAAGGTTACAGAAATACTTATCATGAGTATAATTTGATTTGGATGTCTCTATGAGATTGTGGTGTTTGTTGGAATCATCTAGCGCTCAAGGTGACAGTGAGGGTTTATCTAGATGGGGAATGCGAACTTTAAGGTGTAATGTTATAGCCCTATATCGTCCAACCGGAGAGTAATTTAGGGTAGCATAATGAAGAGAAGATATTTATATGAGAGTGTCCACTAGTGAAAGTATGATCCCTAGGCCTTATTTCTAAGCATTGAAACACCGTTTACAATCAGTCATGTTACATGTTTGCTTGTTGCCACTCTTATTTCACATTGCAATTACCACTTATAATCATCCATATTACTTGTATTTCACTATCTCTTCGCTGAACTAGTGCACCTATACACCTGACAAGTGTATTGGGTGTGTTGGGGACACAAGAGACTTCTTGTATCTTGATTGCAGGGTTCCTTGAGAGGGATACATTTGACCACTTCCTCCCTGAGTTCGATAAACCTTGGGTGATCCGCTTAAGGGAAGCTTGCTGCTATTCTATAAACCTCTGCACTTGGAGGCCCAACACTGTGTACAAGAATAGAAGCGTGCGTAGACATCACTCAAACACTTCCAGGGGCATCTTGGCATGAAGGCCCTGCGGAAAAAATAGTTTGGACTGGGACGGCTTGGGCTACGCCCCACACGATCCCTCGGAACTTGATTCCCCCTTCGATGAGGAGGAGATCAAAGAGGCGATTTTATCCCTACCTTCTGTCAAAGCACCAGATCCGTATGGGTTTACTGGAGCCTTCTTCAAATTGTGCTGGGAGATTATTAAGGTCGACGTCATCAACGCCATCATGCACATGTCCAATCTCTGGGCCAACTGCACCCATCTCATAAACTCAGCAAATATTGTCCTCATCCTTAAGAAGCCGCATGCCTCATCAGTTGGAGATTATAATCAGTCTCATCCATAGTCTGTCAAAAAAATTATCCAAGCTTCTCGCTAAACGGCACGCTCCCATTCTATCAAACATTGCCTCCAGTTAATAGCTCATGAAAACATCCATAAGAGATGAAAACGATGAGTTTTTGCTCATATCTCTCACACATTTATTGGGACATACGGTCATTGCAAATCGCCCTGGATCTCCAAAACTGTGGGCAATAGCTCATGAAAACGGCCATAAAACACAAAAACGACGAGTATTTGTGTTGGAAATATGCCCTAGAGACAAATAATAGTAAGGACTATTATCATATTTCATATAGTTTATGATTAAGTTTTATATCATGTTATAACCGTATTGAGTGGAATCATCAATACACGTGTGATATACAAACAAACAGGGGTTCCTAGTGAAACTCTAGTCGCTGGTTCATTGGTCAACAGATGATCATGTTTCCTAATCATGTGGCATTTATGCCAGTTGGAAATGAGGTCATCTCATTCTGAGAATGAGATGATGAACCAATACCTAACCTAAACATTTTGATTCAATCATGTCACGAAGTTCAAGTTACGATGATTAGAAATGGATCCTCGTAGACTATTCCTTAGACCGTGAGGCTATATCAATCACTGTCTCCCGAGAGTGCTTAGATAACATCAAACTCCATCTGGTAAAACGGTGGTTATAAAGGTGTGTTCAGGTATTCGGAGGAAACCGTAGAGGCAATATATGTCAAGAGCGGGATTTGTCCGTCCATGTGACGGGAAGATACACAAGGGCCCACTCGGAGAAGTTATATCCAATAGCTGCGCAACGTGTGATTTGATCACGGGGATATCACTTGTCGGAACGAGTCAAGTAGCATTGTTCAGTAACGAGATTGAACACGACATGGCGATGTCATTGATCAGATCTCGGGCAATGCAAGTATCGAGAGACAAAGGGAATAAGACACGACTGTCCCGGTTCAAACGACGAAAGATCTTCGTGGAACGCACAGGGGTCACATGGCCATCCAGGTCCCTCTGTTGATCATTGGTGCGGGAGTGTCCCGACCATGTCTAGAGTGTTCCCGAACCGTGGGGTATCACACTTAAGGGCTTGATGATGCTTAGAGAGCATTTATAGGATCGGTAGAATCGCCGAAGAAAAGAAGGGAGAAAACTGGCAGGGTTTCGGTAAGTCCGGAGGATGTCCGGAGTGGAGGTGGAAGGTGTTCCATGGCCACGGAGATTAAATCTTATGTGAATGAATGTTAAATATTGATTTAATCATTTATTCATAATTATTTAATAAAGAGAAAATCAATTAAAGGTCAAAAAGGCTTAATGGGCCAATTCCGGAGGGAGAGGGCCCATTAGGGAAAAGGAGAAAGGGGAGAGGGGCCAAAGGGGAGGCCAGCTGGGCCTTGCCCCCCCCCCCCGCGGGGCCCACTAGGGGATGGCCGGTGGCCACCCCACCCCCTCCTCTCCTTTAGTCCCACCCCGGGACTTGAGGGGAGGTAGTACCTCCCCTCCCCCTATATAAAGTGGGATATTTGGCCTAGATAAATACACCCAATAATCAATAAAGGTATCCCCACTTTTGGGAGGGCCTCCAATTGATATTTTCTCTCTCCCCCTCTCTCTCTCTCGTGACCGTGGTCCCAAGTCTGGACTGCGCGAGCGAGAGACATCTTCACCGCGAAGCGCCGTCGCGCTGCGGGATTCAGATCCGGGAGCTCTACTTCCGCAACTGCTGCTGGATCGGGGAAGCGGGAGTCATCGTCTGGCACCGGACGTGTGTAACTCCCCGCGAGGTGTCGCACTTGAGGCACTCAAGTCGTTGGAGCCAGAAGGAGCACAAGGACTTCATCACGACCTTGAGGTCGGCTTCGGCTCGTCTAGATCAACCACGCTCTCCTGAGCGTTGACAACGCTTTTCGGTCTTCAAGGGTAAGTTCACGGAAAACCCCGCATGTTACTGTATTACTAATAGATAGGTTCTGGCACTTCAGGGGTTCAGGGGCGTAGAGTAAAATTTATTGTTTTTATGCGCGGAACCCCTATAGTGGTATCAGAGCTAGATCTATGCATAGTAATGCTAGTACGGGTAGAACACACGAGATGGAGCGTGTGGGCGTTGATCCTTTAGTTGTTACCCTCCCATGTGTACTTGTGTATACCGCAGTAATGCTTGATGAAGCGGCCCCCAACCGACTTTACGCGTTCATTCGTGAGACTGGTCCACGCTTGACATACGGCTTGTACCGTATAAAGTGGATTAGGGGGGTGTCTGTCTCTCTCGCATTAGTTGGTATGCCATTTGCAACGGAGGGCCCCAAAAGGGGTGTAGTAGAGACAACTACTTGATCAACGTTGTGCTGAAAGTTCATAGGTAAGAACGGTTCTTGTGGGAAAGCCCATTCAGCCACGTAAAACATGCAAAGATAAAGTAGATGCGTCTAACTTTGTTTTGCAGGGGGGCGTTTCTTTGTGATATGGTTGTGGCAAAGGTAAAGTAATTACCTTTTGTTGCATAGTAGTAGATAGTCACGGTAATGACAAACTACCACGCCGGAATGACACTGGTACCCTGGTGTCTACGGCGCCGGAACCCTGGCGTCGGAACCCGGTGATGGCGGATGGAGATCACGACGTGAAGGATCATATCACATAGCATTTACATTCAATGTTATTGTTTGTATGTCTTATTGTGTTCTAGTATTAGATACTCGACGGTAGCCTAATAAGATGATCCCTATTAAAATTACCAACGATTGTGTTCCCCCTTAGTGTGCACCACCAAGAAAGTTCTTCGGTATGAGGCGATCCAGGGTGACAGGCCTGGGTGTCATACATATCTACGTTCGCATACAGTGGGTGTAAGCCATGTTGCACAGTGAATACACTAAGGTTGAGTTGGCGAGCCTAGCACGCTAGAGAAGCGTGGCCTCGGAACACGGATGGTCGAAAGATTAAGCATGAGTCGCATGAGTGATGTGACCGACGTTTAGCGTCCACCCTCGAACCCACATTGATGGCCGTGACGATCGGGGGAGATGTGGCTGATAGGGGTCGTGTTATCACTAGGAACCCTCACTGAGGATAGGTGTTTCTGAGTGGAGTTATTATTAACTCATTTAATTATAAACTTAGTCTAAATTCCTTTTGCAAATTATGAATGTAGATGGCTCACCGTGAAGCTTACTTTGAGATTGAGTATTGGGTAACGGGTGAAAAACTTAGACTTGATGGATCCAACTTCCCTAGTTGGCTTGTGCGCCTAGATGATCTCCTTACTAGGAATCATGTGGTAGACTACATACGCCACACAATGGATTTGACTGAGCCAGACTACTATGAGACCCCACAAGAGCTGGTAGACCGCTACTATCATCAAGAGATGTCCACCTACATTCAGATAATAATGCGTTACGGGATGGTGGATGAACTACATCCGCTCATGGGTGATCTTGACCCATATTCGATGGTGGATCAATGGAGAGCAGAGTTCATAGGCCATGTGCGCATGTGGAAGCACGAGTTGCTTGGAGAGTTCCTTTCCATACGGATGGAGGAGCATACGTGTCTGAAGAGTCACTTGGAGCGCATGCTTGATGCACACACAAGACTAGTTCACTTCGTGGATTATTGGATGGCTGATCCATTTGCGATAGACGTACTGCTTTGGTCATTGCCTCCCAGCTACAAAGGACATGTCCAGAGTAGCATCACGAGTGGTGATACAGAAGCATTGGATTTTCATGAGTTCATATTACGTTTTCAGAACGTAAAGGTTGAACAATCGCCGGAGAGGTCATCGATGACCAAGGTATATATTTGATATACAGTTTTATAAATGTTATAATCTTGCAAACACATTGCAGTGTTAAGTATATCTGAACTTGTTCTGTTTTACTGAAAACAGGTCCTTCTGCATGAGAGGTGCTTGCTGGAGAGGAGGTGACGTTACGTGTTGATGGCAAGCATGATGATGACGGCCAACGATGCTCTCCCTCAACATTTATCATTTAGTTTATGTTTTAGGATGATTAATGTAATCAAGAGATTGTGAACTTCTTTAGTGTATCTCACACTTCGTGAGACGGTTATTCATATCAGTTTGTAACAAACAATTGTTCTGCTTTTATGAATGATTTCTATTCGTGTTCATATCTTGTTTGATTACTTGGGAATTATCCTTATTGTTATGAAACTAATTGATAATGCATGAACATTTGTAGAACATTAAAATGCCTTGTTTAAAATACCCAACTTAATGATATGTTCATTAGTGAATGAAAAACCATTGTTTAAATTCAAAGTTATGTGATAATATGTGAAGGTCATTCAGTTTCTTATCACATATAAATCATGCCTAAGTTCGGCAAAATAACTTGAACACCGTGTATTACTTGAATACAAAGTGTTTAATGAATTGTTGAAAGTAAATACATATCCGATGTATTGAGTTTTAACGAAAATGGTAATTATCATTAAATGATTGTTTAAACGTGTAAAGTAGTTTACCAAAAGAAACATGAATATGAAACTATTTGATTTGATCAAAGTATTTCATCAACAATGGGTATAAATATAAAAGGGAATCCAATTACTACGATTTGATCAATAGTAATGAAATTCAAATTTATAAGTATGGCATAAAAGAAATTGTGGAATGCAAAGTGTTTTGAAACATCAAAATACAAAGCATCACAATGTGATATTAGATATCAAAAAGGGGTTGAATAGAAGGCACCAAACAAATCGTTGTAGTATATATGTAGAGACCATTAGTTTAGAAATAGTTAGCACTCAATTAGAATTGGTAAAACATTTGAATTTGATAAAGTTTTGGGGTTATTCGATATAACCAAAACAATAGCGAATAAGACCTTGTAGTGTATTCATTGGAATCTTTGAATACAAAACGCATAGCTCAAACCAAAAGGAAAGCAAGATTTGTATTGCTTGGATTTTGGTGCATTCTTGAGAAAGCTCACTTTTAGTGATGTTTCTCAATTATGGAGCAAATGGAAAATAGTGTGAAACACGATGAGGATTCAAAAACATGCATCAGAGTGTTGAGAAGCGCAACGGACAGCGTTCCTGAACGATTCTCCTCACGGAAGGAAATAATCAATGATTTTGATCATTGTGTTTTTCCCTCCACTATTGTTTTTCACCACATGAAGTAGGATTCAAAATGTAAATCCATATCTTGTATGGAAACATTTATGAATCGCTTGTCATGATTTTTTGGAATATGACATACCTACGAACTACAAGGGAAATAATGGTAAACTAAATCATGAGAAATCCTAATAGCAAAATTCCCTTGAGATTAGAAAGCAATTCATTGCTGAATCTCACAAGTAAAAGGAGTTACTTGGAATTTTCCCAAATGACTGCAAAGCCATAGTAGGAAAAAGGGGTAAATGACAAAAGCACAATTTGTCAAATATTGGACAAGTTCAAATGAATTTGATTCAAGTGTGCTAAATGTCTAGTGGATTTAAAACTAGTAAAGTACTAGTATCTCATACTAAATCTCCAAGTTTGATATTTGATCAAAGGATTTTGATGTTATTCAAAAATAATAAGGAGATATGCAATTTGCATAAAATTGAGTAGGAGCTATGTAAGTCTTCCTAAAACAATATGTGATTGACATATTTTTAAGTGGGAGCAACATAAGACTCAAATTCAAATATGTAGGAACATAGTTTGAGTAAGAGTACTGACTCGTACCCAAATATGTTAGCAACATAGTTTGAGTGGGAGCTTACAGGAGTAATTCTTAAATATGTTAAGGATGAAAGCGCAAATACTTATAAATAAGGATTTATAAGATGTAGAAGTTGATAATAAACTGTATTATGATATTATGTAGTATTCCTTAAGGGATTCTGAAAAAGGGTTTCATGATATAAGTTAATTAAGGAACCAGTCCTTAATAACTAGAATTAGGAATAGCATTATGTTTAACATCAATGGTTGAAAGAAAGAAAAGGATGAACGTCATCTACTATGTTAAGACATAGGTTCTATCTTAGAAACCATGATGATAACTTAGCATAATATGTGATCCAAATAAGGAACGTTTGAAAATGATTAAGTTCGAATCACAGAACGTTGAGCTGAGTTTTGTCCGCGGTGCCTAGTAGAGAACTGTAGCTTGTTTTCCAAATCCATAAAGGATGACATATCTTAAAAGCATAAAGAGTTATGTTATAAGGGGATATGTTGGAAACTCCTGTAGATACCAATTAAAAGCCAAGAAGGAAGCGAGGTGAACAAAACATCGAAAGTTGCACAGAGTGCACTAGTGTTTCGATGAATACATTTATAATAATAGATAAGGGTACCATCTAAAGTGTTGTATAATGTTATGACGGGGCTAATTTTCTTTTAACGTAGAATGATGTGTCCTAGGGCACAGTGCCCATGAGAAAGCCCGCGAGGTTGATCTAACGTCACTGTAGGCTCTTGGAACGAGGACTCGTTCTGCTGCCATAGCAACGATGCATACACACAGATGCTATCATGTGATGATAAAGTATTAATGTCAATCAAGGTGACATTAGTAAGTTGCAAAGGATTTGGGACTGTAAAGTACAGACCCAAGACTCAACCTCTTCCATGAGCAAGCATGTTCAGGGTACTGGTAACATGGTACCAATAATTAAGAACAAATGCAGCTAGTGTATTTGTACTCTAGTGCAAGTGGGAGACTGTTGGAAATATGCCCTAGAGACAAATAGTAGTAAGAACTATTATCATATTTCATATAGTTTATGATTAAGTTTTATATCATGCTATAACTGTATTTAGTGGAAACATCAATACACGTGTGATATACAAACAAATAGGGGTTCCCAGTGAAACTCTAGTCACTGGTTCATTGGTCAACAAATGATCATGTTTCCTAATCATGTGGCATTTATGCCAGTTGGAAATGAGGTCATCTCATTCGGAGAATGAGATGATGAACCAATACCCAACCTAAACATCGTGATTCGATCATGTCACGAAGTTCAATTTATGATGATTAGAAATGGATCCTCGTAGACTATTCCTTAGACCGTGAGGCTATATCAATCACTGTCTCCCGAGAGTGCTTAGATAGCATCAAAAGCCATCTGGTAAAATGGTCGTTATAAAGGTGTGTTCATGTATTCGGAGGAAACCATAGAGGCAATATATGTCAAGAGCGGGATTTGTCCGTCCATGTGACGGGAAGATACACAAGGGCCCACTCGGAGAAGTTATATCCAATAGCTGCGCAACGTGTGATTTGATCATGGGGATATCACTTGTCGGAACGAGTCAAGTAGCATTGTTCAGTAACGAGATTGAACACGACATGGCGATGTCATTGATCAGATCTCGGGCAATGCAAGTATCGAGAGACAAAGGGAATAAGACACGACTGTCCCGGTTCAAACGACGAAAGATCTTCGTGGAACGCACAGGGGTCACATGGCCATCCAGGTCCCTCTGTTGATCATTGGTGCGGGAGTGTCCCGACCATGTCTAGAGTGTTCCCGAACCGTGGGGTATCACGCTTAAGGGCTTGATGATGCTTAGAGAGCATTTATAGGATCGGTAGAATCGCCGAAGAAAAGAAGGGAGAAAACTGGAAGGGTTTCGGTAAGTCCGGAGGATGTCCGAAGTGGAGGTGGAAGGTGTTCCATGGCCACGGAGATTAAATGATATGTGAATGAATGTTAAATATTGATTTAATCATTTATTCATAATTATTTAATAAAGAGAAAATCAATTAAAGGTCAAAAAGGCTTAATGGGCCAATTCCGGAGGGAGAGGGCCCATTAGGGAAAAGGAGAAAGGGGAGAGGGGCCAAAGGGGAGGCCGGCTCGGCCTTGCCCCCCCCCCCCCCCCCCCCGCGGGGCCCACTAGGGGTTGGTCGGCGGCCACCCCACCCCCTCCTCTCCTTTTGTCCCACCCCGGGACTTGAGGGGAGGTAGTACCTCCCCTCCCCCTATATAAACTAGGGTATTTGGCCTAGATAAATACACCCAATAATCAATAAAGGTCTCCCCACTTTTGGGAGGACCTCCAATTGATATTTTCTCTCTCCCCCTCTCTCTCTCGTGACCGTGGTCCCAAGTCTGGACTGCGAGAGCGAGAGACATCTTCACCATGGAGCGCCGTCGCGCTGTGGGATTCGGATCCGGGAGCTCTACTTCTGCAACTGCTGCTAGATCGGGGAAGTGAGAGTCATCGTCAGGCACCGGACGTGTGTAACTCCCCGCGAGGTGTCGCACTTGAGGCACTCAAGTCGTTGTAGCCAGAAGGAGCGCAAGGACTTCATCACGACCTTGAGGTCGGCTTTGGCTCGTCTACATCAACCACGCTCTCCGGAGCATTAACAACGCTTTTCAGTCTTCAAGGGTAAGTTCACGAAAAGCCCCTCCCGTTACTGTATTACTAATATATAGGTCCTGGCAGCTTCAGGGGTTCAGGGACGTAGAGTAAAATTTATTGTTTTTATGCGCGGAACCCCTACAATTTGGTCATATCTCTCAAACTTGTATTGGGTCTTACTATTGTTGTAAATCACCATGAAACCCCAAAACTGTGGGTAATAGCTCATGAAAACGGCCATAAAACACGAAAACGACGAGTTTTTGGTCATATCTCTCAAACATGTATCATCTTTTATGGTTGTTTTAGGGTTTAGGGTTTAGCGTTCAGAATGATTTACAATGATAGTGAGACTCGATACAAGTTTGAGAGAAAAGTGCGTTTGTCAAAAAGAGGAGTATCCACGACAACTTTATGCATGTGCAGAACCTCATCAGAGAGCTTCACTCGACGAAAACTCTAAGCCTTTTCCTCAAGTTGGACATTTCCAAAGCCTTTGACTTCGTGGGATGGGCGTACCTGCTGGAGGTTTTCAAAGCCATCGGTTTTGGCCCGATGTGGTGCGAATGGATCTGCCTCAGCCTTGTGTCTTCATCCTCTCGCGTTCTTCTCAACGGTGACTCTAGCATGGCCTTTTCACACGCTAAGGGGCTCAGGCAAGGAGATCCTCTATATTCGATGCTCTTCATCCTGGGAATTGATCCACTGCAACGCATTCTGTCTTGGGCGACCCTCAGTGGAATTCTAAGCCCCATCCGCTCGCGTACAAACAAATTCATAATTTCCCTTTACGCTGATGATGCTGGTATCTTCGTCAATCCTACCATAGAGGAGTTGCATGCCATCATGGCCATTCTGGACTGCTTTGGCAAGGCCAGCGGCCTCATCACTAACATGACCAAGACCGAGGTCTTCCCTGTGCAATTGGGACAAATAAACCTTGATGAAGTCATAACTGCCTTCCTGGCAAAGGTTGCCTCCTTCCCCAGAAGATACCTGGGCCTTCCACTACACATCCTCGTCCTCGCAAAGTGGACTTCCAGCCTCTATTCGACAAAATTGCTAGGAAGCTTTTAGGATGGTACGGCAAGAACATCACGTGCTCGGGCATAATTACTCTCACCAAGTCGGTTCTTATGTCCACTGCAATATATCACTCGACCGCTATTCCGCTATCCAATTGGGCACAAAAAAAGATTATACGGATCATCAGAAACTTCGCTTGGGCTGGCGACGAAGGCAAGCATGCTGCAAAGGGAAAGACACTAGTCAACTAGAAGACCGTTTGAAAACCTAAGGCTTTGGGTGGCCTTCAGATGCCTGACATCGAGCGCACTGGTCGGGCATTGAGGCTCTGGTGGCCGTGGCTTCAATGGACCGACCCCCACCGCACTTGGGCCGGATCAAAGCTTCCCTGCAGTGCGGCTGACATGGACCTTTTTCAGGTTTCCACGACAATAACTCTTGGGAATGGTGAATCCACGTCATCCTGGCACGACAATTGGTGCGGGCACATGCCTCTTCGTTTACATGGCCCAGACCATTAAAAGATTGCTTCCAGGAAAAAAAGGACCGTCGCTAAGGAATTATTTCAGGAGAATTGGATACGCTCTATCGCAAGACTCAACACTCCCTCAGAACTTTCCCAATACCTCGACATTTGCGACGTGATCAAGGACACACAACTAAACCCTTTGGAAAAGGACATTATAAGATGGCACTTGATGAACGGCGGAGTGTATACTACTAGCTTGGCCTACCATGCACAATTTTATGGATTCTTCCCTAGGTTCAAAGCGGAAAAAATCTGGACGGCCGACGCAGAGCCGAAGTGCAAGCTCTTCTCTTGGCTGGCTCTCCATAGAAAACTGCTCACCGCTAACATGCTCGCCACTAGGGGCTGGCCCCACGACCCTACTTGCAAGCTCTGCGGATCTGCCCCTGAAACTGCCGCTCACCTCTGCAAGGATCGCCCATTCACGACTGCGGTTTGGAACACAATACAGACTTAGTACAATGAGACGATGGGCAACCACGACACCTTTTTCCCTTCCATCTCCGAATGGTGGGACGATATGATCATTGGAAGATCTAAACTCGAGCAGAATCGACGTAGAGGCCGCCTGCTCTACACCCTGTGGAATGAATGGAAGGAAAAAAACGAAGAATCTTCACGGGTAGATGCCTAACCTATATCGAGGTGGCTTCCATCACTCGGGACGACATCTCTATACGGGGTACCGCTTTTGAAGTGGTTGTTCTGGCTATCCCAGCTAAGCCAGATTATTTTTGTTTGGTGTTCTAGTTTTCGTGGTTTTGGCTTGTTTCCATGTTAATCCAAAAATGCCTCTCTGTACTAAGACTGTTTGATTTCCTCTTCTAATAGAAAAGACAGCGCTCCTGCCGGTTGCTCTAAAAAAACATATACTGGATTGACAGCAGGACGTAGCGATCCTTCACCGACGGGACGTGAACTTTCGTACATCGTGTTTAAATCTCGCTCCTGGATTCACCTATGTTGCCTTGCCTCCTCTACGTAAGCTACCCCGTAGTATCACTGGTGGAAAAATGGCCTCTAGTCCCGGTTCATAAGGGCCATTGGTCCCGGTTCCAGAACCGGGACCAATCACTCGGGACTAATGCTAGTACCGGTTCGCGCACGAACCGGGACCAATGGGTCTCCACGTGGGCGGGCGAGCTACGAGGGGGGTTGGATCATTGGTCCCGGTTCGTGGGAAAAACCGGGACCAATGGGTCCCCACGTGGCAGCGCCAGAGACAGGCGGGGGTGGATCATTGGTCCGGGTTCTTGGCACGAACCGGGATCATTGGTCTCTGTGCCGCGGCAGGGTTTAGTGCCGCGGCAGGATTTTTGGGCTATTTTTCTGCCGCGGCAGGGTTTTCTGCCGCGGCAGGGTTTTCTGCCGCAGCAGGATTTCAGGCTATTTTTCTGCCACGGCATGATTTTTTTTATAAATTTAATGGTTCTACATATATATACCAATAATGAAACCACGATATATATATTACACATCATGCATGATCACAAATATATACACCGTCTCATCTGTCTTCTTGGTCGAAACATATTATAATTACAAACGATACTCTCACACGAATTTGATCTAATTTACACTTCTTTTATACACTTCACCCTTCCAAATGAAGTGGGTAATAGTATTCTCCTTTCGGATCTATGACTTGTTCTAACAAGAATCCGGCAATTTCCTCTTGAATTGCTTGCACACGTTCTTATGATAGAAGACCGTCCCGCATCCGTTTGATCCAATATAAAGAAGGGGATCAATATATATGAATGAAACTAAACACAATTGGTGGTAATAAAATAAAGTTGTGATTATTGTTTATCGTACTTCAATTTTTTTGATGTTCCGGTCTGCCCCCTTCTCTTTGGTCGTCTGGAGAATGAACTCGCAGACATAGTATCCACATAAGTTATTCCTGGCTTCCTTCCTCAAGCACTTTACAAGAACGGAGTTCAATCAAAATAATAATCAAGCATGATAATGGTGGTATTGAAACTAGAATCAAAGAGATGCGTGGATCTAGCAAGTAGTACTTACAGTCAATGGTTGAAATGTAAGCTCTAGCTTCCAAACACCCCTAGTTTTGGCGGTGAACCGTTTCCAAGCCCTCTGGAGGCATTCCTGCATGTCCGCCCACTTTTTTAATGGTGTGTGTTTCGAGTCCAGGACTTTTACTACTCCGGTGTCAACAGAAATGATTAAGAGAATATAGTGGAAGCTTGACACACTAACAAAATATAACACGAGTCAATTATACGCTTAACATCGAGTAATCGAAAATAGAATGTGTACAAGACAGTAACACTCACGCAGCGTTGTAAGGAAATAGTATTTCCCTTCTGTTGCTAAAGTACTTCAACGCTTTGAACAAGTTATCCTCTGTCTCTTTGGGATTTGTTTTTAGGGTAACTTCATGAAGGAAATTACAGTCAACAAACCCAAGGTCAAAGATTTGTCCTTTGTTGCATTCTTGAATCTTCATTCTACATATATAATTAGTACAGTGATTAGTAAGATTATACAAGCAACGAATGAGAAGAGCAAGAAAGACTTAATTACAGAAATTAATAATACTTACAAATAATAGGCACTGACGATAGCTTTGTCGAGGGCGTCTTGTTGGTAAAACTGAAATAATTCTGGAAATTCAATCAGTATGAAGCCATCTCCATGACCATAATGGTGGTGTTTATATGCAGCATAGATCCAGTTTTTGGAATCAGCACGGGCTTGGATGTACCATTTATGCAATCTTCGCATTTTTGTTGGTAGATCTTTGACTAACTCGGGTTTGACGAGAGGAGCCCCGTAGTGGTACACGTATGCTGTTTCTTGGTACCCCTCGAACTCATGCATACGGCTCATGTACTCAATAATAGACAGTCCATATAATTGGGCTTTTTCTCCGTATAGTCGAACAAACTCCGGATCAATATTCGGATCATGCCGCTCCTGGATCATCCACTCATTGGTATTGTACACTTTGAGCGGTTCGATCGATTGATTTTTCTGTTGTCCGAGCTGGGCAACTTCTTTCCCGACTCTCCGCTCTTTTGCCTCAGCCGACTTGGTAATAGAGCGATTATAGTCTGATGTGAGCGCTATGGGTTGGTGAAGCTGAATCTTAAGCGCGGCTGCTTTGGCTTTATCTTCTGCGGTGACCGGGAAAAATGCCTCTATCGGCCTTTTCTTGTTAGCCATGTCAATCTTCCACTTTTCATAATGGGCAGATGCGGCCGCATCAGTTTCCTCATCTGTCTTCTCGCAAGGTAGCTTCTTCATATTCTGATGAGGTACTCTTGGAAGGGGCGATTGCTTACGTTTCGGTGATCGGAACGTGCTCTTGCTGCTGTTGGTGGTGCTGCCCCCCTTAGTATACTTCTGCTTTTGTCTCTGAGGCTCAGGGGACGGAGAAGGCTGAGGCGGCGATGGAGACGGCTGAGGCGGCGATGGAGACGGTTGCGCTGAGAGGTGAGGCGGTGAAGGCGACAGTTGCGCTGGAGAATGGTGAGGTGGCGACAAAGGTGGATTGCTGCTCTGAGGAGTGGGTGGCCTTGGCAGCATATAATTTGGAAGCATGATGCGCTCCTTTAGCCATAGAATAGTCCCCCCTTTGGCTTCTCCTAGTTGAGTCAGCTCCATATCTTCCCCTGCAGGGTGGTCTAGCTTTAGCTCCTCAAAATCTTCCTTCACCTCATCCACCGTGACGACAGCGTACCCTTTTGGAACCGGTCTGCAATGCCAAGTTGGGTTAGGCCCAATTGGTACCGCCATGCCGACCGCCGCCGTCACCCTTAAGTTCATAACCTGCACCTTTAGCGCACAAGCTATTGTCTCCGTGATATCATCCACTGGGTAGCGTTTAGGAGGAGATGTCGTCGGTGCATCATCATCAACATCATGGAGCTGTGTGGAAGCGACACTGCTTTTCTTATTTGATGGGGCGCGGGTACCCTCGAATGCAGCTTCTACCACGTGCCGTTGAGATTGGCCGCTAGTACCTTGCTGGCTAAGTATGTCGAGTACATTACGCAGCCGGTCTGCAGCGGCCACTTTCTCAGCTGCCTCCCTTTCCTTTCTCCTCTGATGGCTTTTATTGGGATATCTCTTCATTTCCGGGGGGAAGGCAACCTTCCACGGCTTGGAGCCTGGTGTGCCTCGTGCTCGTCCGTCATGTTCAGGATTTTTAAGGGCCCGTGTGAGCTCGTCGTTCTCTCTATCGGGAACGAACCGTCCCGCTGCAACATCATCTACTGCATTTCCAATATCGTTGATGGGCACTAGGGGATCATCTTTGTGTTTCTGATTATATATTGCCCTCCCTTTTTTGTCCAACGTGCCCCCATGGCCGTAAAACCAGTTTCTCGCCCGTGGTGTCCATGTTGCGGGCTCTGGTCTGATCCCGGCAGCTATGTAATTGACCTTATGTGCATCCCACTTATGCATGCAACCGGCGTAGCGAGCAGGCCCCATGTTATGATGGTACAGTTTCTTAGCAGCGTTCTCCGTATTTATCCTAGACCTTTACTTAGCTTTCTCCGATGTCTTGTACTTCCCAAAACCCTCCCACTGGTGTCTTAACTTAGCATAGCCGGCTTCATCGAAATTCGGAGTCTTCTCTACCTTGACAAAGTTATGGTACAGCTTCTTCTTCCAGTTCTTGAATGCATCGGCCATCTTGCTGAGAGCAAACTTCTTGACTCTTTGCACAAGCTCCCTTCTTGCTCTCTCCTCCTCATCTGGAGTCACATCTGGTTCCGGCAGGAGGAAATTAGTCATGAGCTTGTC
Organism: Avena eriantha; assembly: GCA_910589775.1. Lineage (NCBI taxonomy): Eukaryota > Viridiplantae > Streptophyta > Magnoliopsida > Poales > Poaceae > Avena > Avena eriantha. Next base: position 492,365,498 of record OU342740.1, read on the forward strand.
AAAAAGCTTATCTTTGGCGTTGTCGCCGACATACGGGACTCCACCGCCGATTGGACGATTCTATTCTTGAACGGTGATCGGGATGTAGTCCTTCACAAAAACTCCACATTGCTTGACAAATTTTCTTGCGACATCGACGGGAGCTTACGGTTCGCCATCTTCACTGACCACGTCGATCCTATACCTCACAGTGTCATCCAACTTTTTTGTTGGGCCTCGTTTCGTTCTTACAGAAGAAGTTCTCGATCCAGAGGGCTAAAAGAAGAAACAGTGTTAATATATGCATGTATATATAGACAGCAGCATTTTAATATCAAAAATACATATATACACCTCGCCAGTGTTTGCGAGATTTAAGGTTCTGCCGGAGCCGTCGCCTTCTTCCTTATCGGCTTCTCCCCTGTCCCAAGCTTTGGCTTCTACCTCACCGGAGCCGTCTCCTCGGTTGAGAGACTCATCTCCCTGACCGGAATCGTTTAGAAACTCACTCGTGACATCGATATCGATATCTTCATTTTCGCAGATCATCCCTTGGAGGATGTTTTCCTGATGTGTTGGATCCATAGTATCTGCAAGTTAAACACTCAGCACATGGCATCGATAATAATATGACAATTTAAACATAGTTGAAATTTAACCCTAAGGCATGCTTGGCAATTTAAGTGAGATCCGAAGGGTCTAAACCCTAGTACAGGAGAGACCCCGAAATCACCTACGAGGGGTTGATTTCATTCTCTTATTAAACTTGTAATTAAAGTTTTTGAACAATGCATGATTATGAGTCTATTGTGTAGATCTCATTTTTCTGAACATTTTGATATATTATACATATTTTTCTGACTTAGAAATAATTAGTTATTGAATTTATAAGATGAAACTCTTTTCTGAAATTATTTAAACATTTATTAAACTTTTATTGCGTCAGCATAGGTAAAGGCTGACGTCACCTAAGGACGGGAACCTTTTCTCACAGATGCATTGCCTACCCACAGTGACTGACTAGTGGGGCCAGGGCCACGTCGGGCTGCCACGCTGGCAGAGCTTACTCGACGCCCACGTCAGGGCGCCACATGAGCGCCACCTTGGCGCCACATGGGCTCGCCGGAGGGCACGTCGGCCGGCGGTGGTTAGCGGCACTAGAGTGCTTGCTGGAACGCGCAGAAGGTCGGGTTCGAACGAGCGCGTCACGAGGAATCTAACGGTGGTCGCGCCGCCCCTTATTGGTCATCGGAGCGTCGTCTGCGATGGCGGCCGACGGCGGCGGACAGTGGCGCTCGGGGACTGAAGGAAACGGAGCGAGAGAGAGAAAGGAGAGGTCCTGGAGGACCAGCGGCTCACCACGAAGACGATGGACGGGTCGACGAGGCCGGAGGAGCTCGGAAGCAGCGGCAACCGCGACGGCCGGAGTCGGAGCATACGGTGACCGTGGCATCGATTTCCAGCGTGCGCGGTCGATTCCTCAGAAGGTGCTGGCGCGGCGGCGGCGGGCGTCGACGGCGTGAAGCGTTCGCTCTGGATTTGGGCAGCCTGCCGGCGTGATTTTGCTCCGCCGCAAATTTTCCTTAGTCGCGCGTCGATGTGCTCTGTGAATTGGGGGAGTTGGGGAGGAGGAAGGCCGGGGCTGTTAACTGTACAGACCATTGGTCCCGGGTCATCCCAATAACCGGGACCAAAGGACCAACGTCCCGCTTTGTGCCACCAACCGGGACCAAAGGTCTAGGGCACGAGCGTTGCTGTGCTGCCACGTGCACGGCCGCTGGTCCCGGTTAGTCCTACCACCCGGGACCAAAGGATCAACGGTCCCGGTTCGTGCCAACAACCGGGACCAAAGGCGTGTTAATGGCAGCGCGCGCATCCAGGATTATCGGTCCCGGATCGTGGGACGAACCGGGATCGTTGACCCGTTTTTTTCAGATTTTGACAAACCTTTTGGTCTTCCCGCCATTTTCAAATTTGTTTCTTCTTCAATTAATAAGATGTTTCAATTTAAGATGATTATTTATTTGGAATTTTAAAAAACTTTTAACAAGAAAAGTGCTTCAATTTAAATAACTAATCAAAAACCATTTTCTGTTTTCGAATATTTTTATTTGAACTATACAATTGTACTATTTACAATTAAAATTGCATTAACAAAATATTTATTGCATAATTTGGAACTTTAAAAAACTTTTAACAAGAAAAGTGCTTCAATTTAAATAACTAATCAAAAACCATTTTCTGTTTTCAAATATTTTTATTTGAACTATACAATTGTACTATTTACAAATAAAATTGCATTAACAAAATATTTATTGCATAATTTGGAATTTTAAAAAACTTTTCAAGATTTGAACTACAAGTACATGATATAATGCTTGTGAATTTTAAGAAAATAATTTATAGGTTCACAACATGCTATTTCATCAGTTTGTGATAATGTGCCCATATTGTGCACACATTTGCATCTTGGGATGGCTTACGATGTTGCAGGAGGAAGTTTTCCCTTTCGACACACGAAAAGACCAATTTTCATTTTTGAGGTGCCGAAATCGGGGTGTTCTGTGAAGCAACCACGAAATTAAAGTTTGGCATTGGTACCAAACCATTTTTCAAAAATACTATACCACCTTATATGGACAATTTCCCAACCGGTGTATCTGGAACCTTTCTGTCCATCTCTCATGAAAAAGACAAATTCCTGCCGAATCGGTAGGAGGTTGCCAAGATTTGAACTACAAGTACATGATATAATGCTTGTGAATTTTTAAAAAAATCATTTATAGGTTCACAACATGCTATTTCATCAGAGATCCACTTCAAGTTCAGCGAGGCTCAGCCCCGGGCTAAGAAGCTTCATGCCCGCCGTTTTGAATATAGTTTGAAACGGGCATAAGAAATTCAAAAATGATCCAAACAATGTGAAACCTTCGCGTGGTGTCATATTATGTGTCACAGTTGCAAGGAAAAATATTGAACTTGAAAAATTGCAAACATCATAAAAAATCCTTCACAAAATGACCTATCATGTTCGAGGTTTCATGGCATTTAGGTCAAACCACCAATGTTATGCCTAGAATCAGGGCATAGTTTGTGATAATATGCCCATATTATTCACACATGTGCATCTTGGGTAACCTTTAGTCCTGGCTGGTCGGTGCAACCGAGACTAAAGATGTCGGTGGGATAAGGACACGTGGGTAACCTTTTGTCCTGGCTGGTGGGTGCAACCGAGACTAAAGCTGTCGGTGGGATAAGGACGCATGGGTAACCTTTAGTCCCGGCTGGTGGGTGCAACCGAGACTAAATCTGTCGGTGGGATAAGGATGCGTGGGTAACCTTTAGTCCCGGCTGGTGGGTGCAACCGAGACTAAAGCTGTCGGCGGGATAAGGACGTGTGGATGGACGCACTGCTCGATGAGATAAAGCATATAGCGCACGACGCCCTGTCGGAGGAACAAGACAAAGTAGAAGCGGCGCCGTGCCTATAAAAGGACCATCGATACACCATGGCAAGCAGCTCAACAAGCCAACATAGGTAGAGAGAGTTTCATCCCCATGGATAGAGGGTTGGGAAATCTCCCGTGGCAGAGCTTTTCGAAGATGTCGTTGGTGCACACGCCCTACGGCATCTTCGGAAGCTCCGCCTCGGAAAAATTTCCCTGCAAGCCCATGAAAGACTCCATCTCCTCTATCATTGTTGGGGAAAGGGTTGAGAAATCTCCCGTGGCGGAGCTTCTCGAAGATGTCGTTGGTGCACACGCCCTACGGCATCTTCGGAAGCTCGGTGGGGGGGGCGCGCTGCTGGGCCGCCACGTGTCGCGCAGGAGGGGCTTTGGTCCCGGTTCTTGGCAATAACCGAGACCAATGCCTCCGTCGCTTCGTAGTCCCCGTGCATAAATATGAGGCCACAGCGCTCGCTTTCGCCATCGCCTCTGCCTCTCTGCAGTCCCTCTCCACCCCACCACTTTGCCTCTCCACCGCGTCGTCATTTCGCCTCCCCTCCCTCTCCAATCTCCACCGCGCCGTCATGGAGGTGCCCACGCTCAAGCACTACGAGGCGGCGCAGTTTGCGATCTACGGCATCCTCGCGCCGCCGCGCGCGGCCCTTCCTGCCGGATTTCGCATCAGCGAGGGGGCTGTGCCGGTGGCTCCGCTCCTCAACCCCCGCGGATACGAGATGGAGTACGTCATCGCGGAGCGTCGCCGCCAACTGCCCGCGTGCATTAGGGCGTTGCCCCGGTACGCGGCGGGCAGCGAGTATTGGCCCCGGCTATTCAAGAAGGAGCGGAAGGCCAAACTTGGCAACTGTTTCGTGGACGGGCGCCTGGTGCACCCGGATCGCCGCAACCAAGAAGGGCGGGAGTTGTTCTGGTCCGTCCAGCGACGGACCATCTACACCGCCATCGACGCCGCTATGCGCACAGACGAACTCCGTCTCCCGAACAACGCCGAAATCGTGGAGATTTCGTCCGACGACGACGAGAAAGCCGGCGGCATGGAGGACAACGGCTCGGAGGACAACGGCAGCGGAAGTGTTATCGACTAAAAATTTATAAAGTCGCATCTTTATTTGTATGAAAAAATTTGTGATCGAATAATAAAATGTCTTAATTTAGACCTTTGTCTCGATTAATTCGTGAAAGATTTGTTCAAAAATAGTGATCAATTCAATTTCTACCTCGAATTAATTTCTACCTCGAATTAATTTCTGTGCCGAATTAATTTACATTAATTCCTGGACTGCTGATCGTCGCGGGGTTTTTGGTCCCGGTTGTTGGCATGAACCGGGACCAATGGCTCGCAGAGAGCCACGTGTGCATCGCCGGGTCATTGGTCCCGGTTCGCGCCATAAACCAGGACCAATGCTTACAGATGAACCGGGACCAATGCCCTGGCGGCATGAACCGGGACCGGTGCCTAGCATTAGTCCCGATTACGGAAACGAACCGAGACCACTGGAATTTGGACGCTGGACCAAAGGCCCTCTTTTTACTAGTGCATCTGCCGTTCCAATATCACGACATTAGCTCACCCAAAAAAATATTCAAACACATCCTAGGTTGCACCGTACGCGGCGACAAGAGTTCATTGAAATTATCCGCCAGTTACGGATATAAAATTTAATACTCCCTCTGATCTAAATTAGTTGGCTTGGATTTGTCTAGATTCTATTCTCCTTGCCAACACATCGATGGAATGCAGGCCCTGGTGGAATCTATTCGGACGCTTAGTAAGATGCCTCCGGAGACCTTGTCACCTGATATAGTAGTACTTTTGTGCAAAACGTTTCTTTTGTGCATGAATAGTTTGCAAACGTTTCGATAAGAGAGCAAAGCCTATATCGATCAAAATAAGTGGTACGTTTTCCGACGGAGAGAATATTCAAGCGAACCATACGGAAACTCTCGGAAATCACGATCCAACGATCGCTAGCAACGTACAGTCAGAAACGTAGACACCGGAGCACGCCGAGACCATGGCCCCCGGAGTCCGGAGATGACGCAGAGGATTTCTTCGCCTTCCGGTTTCCGAGATTGCTATCGGGAAAACCCGGCCGGCCAGTTGCCGCAAGGAAGGAGCACGGAGCCGTGACTCCATGGGCAAAAAGGCCACGCCCTTATCCTACATGGCAATAACCAATCGATCCAGATGGCACCGCGTCGCGTGACCCTCCAATCATGGAGCACCACCGTCGCCACTGCCAATAATTTATGCGTGTGCTTCCGCCCTGTATCTTCCATTCTTCATTTCCGTTTCCCGATTGATCGAGCTAGCTTAGGTAGCAGAGGCATCCATCATTCCCCTGTGCACGCACGCGCCGCCTCCACCCGGTTTAGCTTAGCTTGCTTGAGATGCAGCAAGGGCAGGGCAGGCCTCGCCCGTCCCTGTCGTTGTCGAGGCCCCTCGGGCGCCGATTGTACTAGAGGACAGAGCGTTGCTGATGGCATGGAACCAAGAGGATAAGGATGCGAGCTTCTTCTCGAGTCATTCGCTTCGCATGTGCAGACGTGCTTCCTGTTCTTGGCCTGAGGTTTTAACCTCCGCTAATCTGTCGTCTGCTAGCTACTGAAATCGATGGGCTCGCTTGTCGGACCTGCGTGCTTCCCTTTCGTGATGAACAATGGCTTATAAATGTCATCAAGCTTTGCTTATGTTGCTTAAATATGATGTTAATACAGTCCAATTTTACTTAGTAGTTTTACCATCAACAATACAGTCCTTCCAGTTTGCAATTCAAAATTTACATATAGGGTAGCACCACACACACCCTGCCACATATTCTTGTACCTTGTGTGTTCGCAGGTGAGATGACCCATTTGGAGTAGTGGATACATGGAATTGCCGATTTACCATCTAAGTTCATATTTATCCTCACAGGGGCACGTGTAATGTGAAACTAACCGCCGGAGGGAATCAGATTTTGACAGCTTTCACATTTTACATCCATATAAGAGTGGCAATGTTCATGTTAGATTAAAACGAGTAGTAGACAATCGAATGAATTCAACTGTTATTCTATTCCATCAATGATTCGGTATATATACAAGGTGAAGGGACGCGAGAGAGAGGTCACGTCCGATCGTGAGGGGGTACGTGGGAACATCGGTAGCGAGGAACCGACATTCAGTTACAACACAGTATTATCTCTTATTTACAATATTAAATAAATCCTAACACTTTCCCTAATCCTTGCTTGTCCTTGTGACCGATCATCCTTGGAATAACCTCCTCTAAAAACCCTATGAAAAAAATAGAGGAGAAAGATACAATATGCCATGAAAAACTCTTTTCAAAAACCCTGTGGAAAAATAAGGAGAAAATGACAAACGTCATCCATGCTTGTACTGATATTGCCTCATTAAAAACCTTACGTGAGAAACCGTTAGTAAAATCCACAAAGGAATGCAATACTGAAGATCTGATAATCTTTAACATGTCTTAACCTGAGAGATTTCTCCCCCGAACTTTGCAAGTCACGAAGTCTCCTACCAATTCCATATACATATTTGTGAAACAACAAATTTGGTAATGACTTGGTAAACAAATCAGCGAGGTTATCACACGACTTCGTTTGCAAAATATTTATTTCCACTCTTTTGTAGCTCATGGGGATAAAACAACTTAGGAGCAATATAACCTGTCTGCATCTGTACAATACAAGCAGCATTATCCTCATAGATAATGGTGGGTGATTCTAGCGAACCAATCCCACTTGAACCTTGGACAAAGTTCATCATTCTGCGAAGCCATACATATTCTCGTGATGCTTCATACAAAGCAATTATCTCAGAATGATTCGTGGACGTAGCCACCAATGTTTGCTTTGTCGACTTCCAAGAGAAAGATGTACCTCCATGTAAGAAGACAAATCCAGTCTGTGATCTAGCATTATGGGGATCTGATAAGTATCCAGCATCACAATACCCCACCATGGTTCTCTCTTGATTTTTCTGATAAAACAAACCAAGATCTTTGGTGTCCTAAAGATATCTTAAAATATTCTTCACACCAGCCCAATGCCTTTTTGTCGGTGATGCGCTGTATCTAGCCAACAGATTAACTGCAAACTATATATCAGATCTTGTGCAGTTTGCTAGATACATTAGTGCACCAATTGCACTAAGGTATGGGAACTCTGGTCCCAATACCTCTTCATCTTCATCCTTAGATCTTAAAGGGTCTTTGTCTCTATCAAGAGACCTAACAACCATAGGTGTTTTTGACGGGTATGCTTTATCCATATTAAATTTTTCTAATATCTTTTGGATATAAACAGACTGATGAACCAATATTTCAGAAGGAACATGTTCAAGTTGTAAACCGAGACAAAATTTGGTTTTACCCAAATCTTTCATCTCAAATTCCGTCTTAAGATGATTACTAGCCTCATGTATCTCTTGTGTAGTACCAATGATATTCAATACACAGAGATTATACAAAATCCATTAGTAGATTTCTTGATGAATACACATGGGCAATCATCATCATTTAAGTACCCTTTCTGCAAAAGAAACTCACTTAGTGGGTTGTACCACATTCTACCCGACTGCTTCAAGCCGTATAACGACCTCTGTAACTTTACGCGGTACATTTTGCGATCAGCCTTCGGATCCGGAATCTTCATTCCCTCAGGGACTTTCATGTAGATATCCGTATCTAGTGACCCATATAAATATGCGGTCACCACATCCATCAATTGGATATACAAATTCATTTGCACTGCCACTGATATCAAGTATCGGAACGTGATTCCACTCATCACAGGAGAATATGTTTCATCGTAATCGATACCAGGTTTCTGTGTAAAACCTTGTGCTACAAGCCTCGTCTTATATCTCACCACCTTATTAAAACGAGTAGTGGTCAATTGTTTCTACTAAGTCGTACTCGTGTTGATAACGTGTTAGATTAAAACGAGTAGTAGACAATCGAATGAATCAACTGTTATTCTATTCCATCAATGATTCGTTATATATACAAGGTGAAGGGACGCGAGAGAGAGGTCACGTCCGATTGTGAGGGGGTACGTGGGAACGTCGGTAGCGAGGAACCGACATTCGGTTACAAAGGATTATCTCGTATTTACAATATTAAATAAATCCTAACAGTTCACACATTACACTGTTGACCAGCGTGTGCTGGCATTTGTTCCTTTTCAACACACAGTGACACCTGGCATTTGTTCCTTTTCAACACACAGTGAGACCGTTTTAGTATATACTCAGAAATCAAGATAATAATATATACTAGTGGCACTATTTTATGAATAAATAGAGTAAATTCCAGTTTTATCCCATAGTTTCACATTTTTGACATAAATTACCCCATTTAACATTCTTTCATCCATATTACTCCATTTAGTTGTCACTTTTTACCCCCTTCAAAATTCATAGCTATCTACTAGGTGAGCCTTGCTAGTAGGTGACGATGGGAATCGATTAACCACATACATGCAATCATTTGTGCTTCTTACTTAGCATTTCGTACGATGTATCAATAATATATGTGACCAGTTCACTTCATTATACACTTATATGACTAAGTGAAGACACAATATACTACTCAATGATGAATCTAATACACATGCTGGGTGTCGTGATGCTTTCCAATAACATGGTGATCATGTACATGTTTTTTGGGTTCAAGATTTTCTTCAAGCGTGTGAATTTTTTTGAGAAAAAGTGTCGATTGGGAGACAAATCAAGTGCAAAATCTTATACGGGGTTAAAAAAGGCATAACTTTTACAAAATGGGGTAATACTGATGAAATTATGTTAAATAGGGTAATTAGTGTCAAAAATGTCAAACAAGGAGGTAAAAACTGGAATTTACTCGAATAAATAAATGAGCTTTGCTCCAGTATAACCCCCCTCTCCAAACTCAGAAGGGTAATCTGGCCCTTTACATTAATTGGTTAACTATCGTTTTAATTAGGCTGGCCCTTCTAATCTAGATCCTAAATAAATTGCGGGCATATGGATTTGTTTTATACTTTTTTCCTTTAACTTTAACTGAGAGGTTACCTTATACTACCACTACAATATAATTGTCCTGTAGTAACACTTCTCTAGAGGCACAACATGATTCGCCTCTATTGAACTGTTATATAATCATGTAGAGCCATCCATTCTTTTCATGTCGAGGCACTTGTTCGAGGCAGCATAGAATAAAAGGTGGCCTATATATAAATAGACTAAATAAGGTATTTTTGTCATAAATATGGAGCAATATGCGCTCAGAAGTATTTACTGAGACACTTGACACATTTTCGCAAAACAAAATCATGTAGATGAGGTTTTAGAGACACCATATAAACCGACCATACAAACAGTTAGATATATAGCTTGGGGATACTATTTGTATTTCCTTGAGATGTTTTCATAAATTCCACACACTGTATATAGTGGTCAGAAGAATTTCCTCGGGTGCGAGTTGGTTAGATAAGTAAGTGCTAAGTAGGTTTTCTTAATAAGGTATTAAGTTTGAGGATTACATCAAAATATATTTGTATTTTACATATTGAAACCATGCGAATGAAAAGCATGGCATTATTTATCAGCCACTTTCATGACCTTTTTGGTTTGTAGGATTTTTCATACAATTTTGAAGGGATATAGTCATAAGGACTTTTTTTTTGTTTAAGGCATTTGGACAACAGAACGGGTTTACAAATTCCTATGGAATCCATTCACCCCTGTTTCATAGGAACCTTAACATTAGCTTAAACCTCATTTTAACTTTACTTTGAGAAGTCAAATGCACTTTTACTCTATCTCCCTGCACTCTCTCTCCTCATTGGTCCAAAATTCAGGTTTTTATTTGTAGCGCTTCATCCTAAGATACCTATTACATAGTCAATGAATAATGAGTTAATGGTCCAAAATTCACGTATTTTTTTCTATTCCTACATTTCCAAATGCCTGTGTTACTATGACATGGTAATTTTGCTTTTACGCGTATCTTTGGCAAGTTGACCCAAGTTCACTCGTTTTAGTGGGGCCTCTATTAGTTCGTCGATGGACTGATAGACCATGATGTCTAGACCAGAATCAGACCATTCTGCGCCGGTCTGGCGCCATAATGAGATCCTGCACATTTCTCCATCACTGTTTGCCTACTACTTATGTTTTCACGTTAATTTCAAAACTATGAAGATTATTTGGTTACTTCACCTCAAGAAGATTATTATCAGATGACGAGTCAAGACGCGTTCCCCAGTACTTGCGTAATCATTGAGCACCACTTTCTGGTTCCACATCATCGATCGTTAGCTGGGTAAAGCAGCATTTCCCGTTATTAGCAGTGTGTGCAATGGGCGTAATCATTTATGCAGTTATGAACAACACATTCGGTCAACATTCTTTCTCGATTAGCCTCTGGAGAAAATACCGAAAGCCTGCAACGAATCCATCTAGAAGTAATAAGTTACTATGCCCAGAGCCGGAGTGCCCCAATTCTGCCTTTAATAAATGCTCTCTGTCAAATCCAATATTGGTGGTTCAACGACATACTGCATCCGTTCACTAGTGCAAGACATTTTAGATAATCCAAAGTAGATTAATAGTGTCCAAAATAAGTGAACCTACACACCAAAACATGGCTAATTTTTTAAAATAATACATTTTTTTAAATCATTTTTGAAAATAATACGCAAAAGTAAGCATTTTCAGAAGTAGCATGGTTTCGAGGTGTAGCGTGAACCGACAGGGTCTGTTAGCCCGACGCCGTCTGACAGGCTCTTGTTAGTTCAGGCGCGACCAAAAGGTCATGGGAGCGGGCCCCGTTCGCGCTGTCAGTCGGCCGACAGTCCGACAGCGGATATATACTTGTCGGTCTATGTTAAACTAGTCCCTATCGGTCCACACTGCACCGAAGTCGCGCTATTTCTAAAATGCCTATTTTTGAATACATGTGTTAAAAATGTTAGAATGTCTTGCATTAGTGAACGAAAGGAGTACCATTATCCAGTGAATCCGTGAGCAGCTAATCTCTTGTATATGTGGCTATGCATGTTACTGAATCTTGTATGACGTACGAGCGAACTTGCCATGGCTATAATAAATTCAGCTGAATGATCAACGTAGGCTCGCTCTGCACGTGACGTTGACCTTGCATGCGTCATGCATCACTTCCATGTAACCATATCCGAATGCAGGGTCGAATTGCATAGTACACATATGCATGATGAGCACAGGGAGTAGACAGCTTCATAATTGTTTTTTCATTTAGTGATTGCAATTGGCAAGGCTAGATCAAGAGATAAATGCATATATGTATCTACAATATGTACTGTTTCTCTTTTTTGCATTAATTATATTTTTATTTGTACCATCATTTTTTTCTCAAAACGGCGGGATCTCTGTTGCATTGTACTTGCAAGGGAGGCTAGACGCAGATAACCAAAAAGAAAGAGCAGGAAAACCCGCCCTAAAAAACATGAGCAATTTTCAAACCGGTCGAGCAAAGGAAAAAATGAGGCAAAGTGGGTGGACTTTCGCTGTGCGAAGAGACTAGAAAATCCCCGGAATGGATCCGCAGAGAGACAAATTCAAGCAGGACATACTTTGGAGATTTTCTCCCTATGAGTTTGATCCAACTAAGTTTTTCAAAAACAAGTTTGATCCAACTAATGTCTGCAATTTCGGCATGGATAGTTCACAACTTCCTCCTAGTGATGATGTATATGTTATGGGAGATGATTATTGGAACCATGGCGTCAACCCACGAGTCCTACCTCATTTTCACATGAAATCGATTCTATACCAGAGCACAAAACGATTTGGATGAGGTACTCATGTTGTGCAGTACGTACGCCTCAAATCACTCCTTTTGTTTTGTATATGCACTTAAAAGCTATAAGGCACGTGTATCGTATTCCATCGGTGAATTGTTATGTTCCATTATCCAAATAGCTAGGTACTCCCTCCATCCCAATTAGGCAACATATAAATTGAGTAAAAGAGTCAAGATTTTCCAAGTTAAATCAAGTATATATACATGAAGAATTACAGGCCAAAATCGATATCAATAGATCCATTATGACTGAGATATATTTTTAGAATCTATTTGTCTATAGGAGAATCCCTAGGTAGAACTTAGAAATGATTGACATTCCGACTAAATTATAAACACCTATCTTTAGGGATGAAGGGAGTACTGTTTTGCATGTTTTCCTTACGCAAATTTCCGACTAAATTATAAACACCTATTTAGGGACAAAGGGAGTACTGTTTTGCATGTTTTCCTTATGCAAATATCATGAGTTCTACCTAGGGATTCTCCTACAGACAAAAGATTTGATTTTATCGATCAAGACACAATACACGTCCAACAAAATTTGCTACGGTACTTATTTATCCATGTTGATTTGATGTATTTTCAATGACGGAACATCTTTACTTATACAATGATTAACATGTGAGATCATTGGTCTAAGAAAACATATATAGTACACATCCAGTAAATTTTCCTGCTTCCATATCCAATGTTTAGTTTGTGCATATCCTCAAATCCATAAAACAATTTCTCAAAAAAAAATCCATAAAATAAAGTCCTAATGTGATGGGACAAAAATAACAACCTCAAAATTACAACATTCAGATATGGCCCCATATGTCCTTTGCTACTTATTTATCCATGTTTATACGATATATTTTCAATGGCATAACATCTTTACTTATACAAAGATTAACATGTGAGGTCATTGGTCTAAGAAAACATAAATAGTACGCATCCAGTAAATTTTTCTGCTTCAGTATCCATGTTTAGTTTGTGTATATCCTCAAATCCATAAAACAATTTCTCAAAAAAATCCCTAAAATAAAGTCCTAAGGTGATGGGACAAAAAGAACAACCTCAAAATTACAACAATCAGATATGGCCCCACGTGTCAGCGAGTAGGACCGAATCAATTTTGACAGGAAAAAGATCATTCCTTAGGCGTAGTCTTTTCGCGCCATAATTAAGAAAGATGGCCATCGTCGCCTCACCGATCGCTAGCCATTCGTAGGAGTGCTACAGGAGTCTAGAATTTAATGAACCGGCCACTAATAATGAAGGTAGTACGTGAATCATCATCTCCGGCCGTGTGCACATCCATCCATCAGACCGGCCGGCGTCGACGATGCATGAATACCCACCCGGCCGGCGGACGGGACCCGCCGTAGTACACTGCACAACTGCATTATTTATGCCTTGACAGGATCGAGCTTGTACACCTCCCTCACGCCCTCGATCGCACATACTAGTGCTGTGTACACGAACGCCGTCACGTCGCCGTCGTCGTCTCTAATCATACGGCGGCCGGTTGATCTAACAACCTTAAAAGGACCCTTTGGTTTCCTTTTCCCTAGACCCACCTCCTGCAAGCCGGTTGATCTAACAACGTCGAAGCAACAGGCTCCTGCAAGCCGGTCGAGGAGGGGCTGGCATGCCGTCGGCTCCTGCAAGCACGACGGATATGGGCCGCTGGGCTGATCTGGGTCAGTTGGCCTCGCCGGTGTCAAGCTGCTGCGACTTGGTGCTGCCTTCTCCTCCACGCTCCATCTGGATGGTAGTTGACTAGCGGCGTGGGGGCTTCTGACCTTGGGAATAAAGGTGGTGGTCTGGTTCTAGTGTTCTTCACGCAATAAGACATCTTTCTGCAAGTCTGGTCCTCTTCGATTTAGACATGCACGTGTTCCAGATCTTCTAACTGAGCTTATCACGGATTGGTATGAAGTTGTTTAGGATGGAATCCGGTCGTGTGCGCTCGTATCAGCCCGCGTGGATTCGTGAGGGTGTGACACGAAGCTCCGCTGGTAGTTGCAAGCATGGGACATGTTGGCTTTTACATTTCCATGGCGTAAACAACCGTGGAGAAGGTCATTGTTGCTGAGATTAGAGGAACAATGTTGGTGGAGGGGGTCTTCGAGGTGATGAAGACTATGCTTCATAGGAGCCGACTTGTTACTGTAAGCCTGGTGTTTGATGAATTGCAGAAGCAGCCTTGGCAAGGGAGGGTGACGACATTGTAGGATTTCAAGTTTGGTGGCGTTCCTTGAGTGTTGAGTCTTGGCTTTCACACTACTAGGAAAAAACCTATGAGTGGCGGACCTTTTTGGTTATCACTGGTACAAGGCCTGTGCGACACTGTCGTCACGCATGGGGATGCGCCACGGATAATCCCACTTATTTGTGGTGCATGGAGGTGTGTTGCGCCAACAGTTGCGTTTTCAAATTTTCAAAAAAATATAAGATATGAAAAGTTATATGTGATGCATGTGGGTATGGTCTGCCACTCATAAAAATTTCATTTGAAGAAAGCATGATCTTGATCTAGCGTTGTCGGTGTCACCTTCACTGCTATTGGCTCTCCACAGCCACAACCTACCACCGCATGAGGTGCAGGAGGCCGTGGCCGCGCTGGTAGGAGGCACTCGGGGCCGAGGACGAGGATGATGAGCTCGAGGCGGAGGTCGGGGAGGAGCTCGAGGATGGCACGACGAACACCGTCCGGAGAGAGGAAAAGTAGAGGGGAAGAGAAGGGGAAGTAGAGGTGAATGTGAAGGGAAGCAGAAGGACAGGAGAAGAAGAAGAAGAAGAAGAAGAAGAAGAAGAAGAAGAAGAATGAGAGAAGAAGGGGAGGAGAAGGAGAACGAGAGTAGGTGAAGGAGAAGGAGAGAGGAGGACAGGAAGAGAAGATGAGAAGGAGAAGGGGAGGAGAGGGGTCTGTTCAGATTTTAAGTCTACCTGCGTTATTCGTGTGCACCACCAAAAGGATGCGCCACATATAAGTGGTCAATTTTTTTTACTGCAAAAAATCTTATTTTGCCTTAACTTTTTTTTCCTTTTAAATTTTAAGATTCTAAAAAATCGGTACATTCGTACGAAAATTGCATATGATCTTGGATTAATAAAAATTATACGAAAATTCATCTATACGAAATTCTACATCCGATGGCCTGAACATAAGGATATATAATCGTGTGGTTTCTCGTATTTTCATGATATCAATATATTCCTTTTGTCAAACAAAACATCCCGAAGAAAAAGACCAACCAAAAAAATGATAAGCAGTACGTCTGAGAAGAAGAAACATATCGGTGGCGTGCCACGTAGCATCGTTCCACGCCATGACTTGCTGGGATCGGAATGTGTTAGCTTGCGAGGTTGCGCCTCCTCGATGGATCTTCTGCTCTGCAAGGGGCGCAGTTCTTGTGGCACAAGCATGGCAACATGTCGACCAGTAGCGTTCGAATCTTCCACATAGGCAGGCAGGCTGTAGCTGTAGGTGTAGGTATCCCACACGGGCCGGGCGCCTCGGCACGGCAGATAGTAGTAGATAGGGGGGATACCGGGACAGCGACCCAGCAAGTAGAGCTGCCCTCCCCACCTCCACTGTTCCCTGACACGACATGAATATATCGAGTTGTCTCTCTTCCGCTGCCTTGCTTGCTCCCCTCGCCCCGCTATAAAAAGAGGCCCGATCGAGCCAACTCATCAGGCCACACTCTCTGACGGCATACTAGCAGCTCTTGCTTCTTCCGATCCATTCCAGCTCTCCTCTCCTCTGTTGGTTGACACAACTCCTGCAGCTAGTACTGCCGGCCAGGCCGGAGGATTTGTTGATCTGATCAGATCAGGCTGCGGCTGCTTATACTGGGCGGCGGGGATCTATGGGGCTGAGGGAGGTAGAGTCGACATTGCCGCCGGGGTTCAGGTTCTACCCCAGCGACCAGGAGCTGGTCTGCCACTACCTCTACAAGAAGGTGGCCAACGAGCGCCCCTCGCAGGGGACGCTCGTCGAGGTCGACTTACACGCGCGCGAGCCATGGGAGCTTCCCGGTGAGTCGTCGTCGTCGTCACTCTGCTGTATTCACCTTCATTCCTCAATCCTCAGCTGCTATTGCTAGAGCTAGCTATGTGTACATATCTTTTTGACGGAATATATGGGCATGCATCTTTCAAAGGACAAAGATCATGCATCTTTCCCGGTGAGTCGTCGTCGTCACTCTGCTGTATTCACCTTCCTCAGTCCGATCAGCTGCTATTGCTAGAGCTAGCTTTTCACGAGTTCATCTCACTCTCTCTTTCTGTATTCGATCGATTACTCTCTTGGCTTGTCCGGCCGGCTGGTTTCCTGGCCGATTCAGTATATGCATATTTCTGTAATATATACTAGCTAGCTGTTGTGCGAGGATAAGAACTCAGATTAATTGCTACTCCAAGTGAGGGATCGAGCCATATTTACATTTATTTTATAAAGCTAAAATATCTTATATTTCTAAAGGGAGGGAGTACTAAACGGAGAGAGTACATATGAAAAAGAAAAGCATGACGGCTGAAATTAGGATTACGATCTTTGTCCTTTGAAAGATACTTGAAGGATAGACTGGTAGCGCGCTCGGTCATGATACTTGAACAATAAAAGGATTCCTGATCCAACAATCCAATCGTCTATATTTGTTCGGTTTGGTAGCTAGACCCGCTTGCTACTGTCCTGAGCTCATTAACCAAGTGTCGAATTACACTTTTGTTTCGGTGTCCCCCTTCTATTTGAACTTTGACAAACAAAAACTTGATACTTATTAGTTTCGAAGACGTATAAATCCACACGAAGCCCGTATGGTCCTCTTAGCATATACTTACCCTACACGTATACCCACATGCCATACTCACGTGCCCGCAGGAGGCGGATATCGAAAAGTATATAGCAGCAATAACAAAAATTCAAAACGTGGCATGCAAAGACGTAGATCGCGATAACGGGAGGTGAAATTAGCCGGTGAGAATGTGGAGTATACCCAACTCGACCGAGTACATATATACAGAGATATACATGGTCTGGATATAGGTTTCGACGGGGTAAAAAACACTCACCCACGCAAACTTAAGTTTAGAAGGGAACACCGAATCACACCTCGTGGAATTAATAATCACTTGCAATAATGCATCAACTGATCGATCGGAACGCCAAGTGTATTGTGTACTCGTGATGACGCCCCGCGATCGGCCGGACCCTGTCCATTTCTTAGCGACGTCACATGCGTAATTGTCACACTTCAGTTTGCCGCTTCCTAGTAGAAGAAAACGTATAGTTTCGTTTTCAGGGTAATCAACCGGAACTTTTCGGCTACATCATGGAAAAAAAAAGTAGTTCCGCTTTCCGGTAATCAACTGAAACCTTTTTTCTTTATATACGCGCATGATTTGCAATTGCAGCTTTTCCTAGTTCTTATCATGATTTATGGAGCTAGTATGTGTGTCCACTTCTCACTAAAACTGTTATGCTTTTGTTAATTGGGCGCAGACGTAACGAAGCTGACGGCCAACGAGTGGTACTTATTCAGCTTCAGGGACCGCAAGTACGCGACGGGGTCACGCACGAACCGCGCCACCAAGACCGGCTACTGGAAGGCCACCGGCAAGGACCGGGAGGTGCGAAGCACAGCTACGCGCGCCATCGTCGGCATGAGGAAGACGCTCGTCTTCTACCAGGGCCGTGCCCCCAACGGCTCGAAGACCAGCTGGGTCATGCACGAGTTCCGCCTCAACTCGCCGCACCTGCCACCGAGGGTACGATCGAACTACTTACCGTGTACTCCCTTTGTCCGAAAAAGATGTCACGAATTCGTCGAGATTTGCATGTATCTATACACTAAAACATGTCTTGATATATGCATATCTAGATAAATTACGGAGATGGAGAGAGTAGCTAGTATCACTAGACATCATCATTATTCTCGGCTGCTCCGTACGTCCATCCCTGTTGCTGATTGGGTATTTGGGTGTTGCATGTCAATTTTGCAGGAGGATTGGGTGTTGTGCAAGGTGTTCCAGAAACCCAAAGGGGAGGGCGAGCAAGACAACGCCCGCTCCTCCTTGCCGACCTTCGCCGGCTGCTCCCAGACGGCGCAGGAGCTCCCCGTGATGGACGCGAGCAGGGACCAGATGGGCTCGGTCATGGGCTTCGGGTCGCAGCAGGAGGAGATGATTTGTGGATCCAACCCACTAATGATGAATGTGGCCATGTGGCAGCAGTACAACTCGGTTCTTCTCGACCAGGTCCCGCAGGATGAGATGGTGGGAAGCTCGTCGACGCTGATGGGCCTAGGGGCCAGGGGAGGAGTCGGAGACAAGTACGGGTTCTTCTTTGACTCGGGCGGCTTTGAGGACATGCCTAGCTTCGGGTGGAGCTGATGGCACCAGTCGTGCAGTGACCTAGTGACCGTTGTCACTTCTGTTGCGTTCTCGCATGCTGGGTCCAGTCCGGTGGCGTGGGTAAACCCACAGTAAAGAAATGACGAGCCTAAACTAGAAATCCAAGAACAACTATACTTATCATGGCATAAACCATGCCTAGATATCTGAAGACCGGTTTTCTTGAAAAGGTCGTGGGTGGTCACCCTGCTACGAGCGGCACACCCGAGGTGGAATTCACCTTGAGTCCTTGACAACTGCAAAGCCAACTGTGGTAGTGCAATCAAGGTTACCAGCTATTGTGGCAGAATATTCACCGGGTTAGTCGAGCCCTACCGCATGTGTTAAGAGGGCACGGTGTCACGGTTCGTTGGGCGCCACGACCATGGATGGAGAATGTGTCGCGTTTGGTGGGATCCTATTGGAAATATGCCCTACAAGCGATAATAAAGTTGTAATTATTCATATTTCTTTATTCTGGATAAATATTTATTCTCTATGCTACAATTGTATTAACCAGAATCGTAATACATGTGTAGAGTTATAAATAACACCGTGTTCCTAATGAGCCTCTACTCAATTAGCTCATTAATTAAATGATGGTTAAGGATTTCTAACCATAAACATATGATGTTGATTAATAATGAGAGTATCATTAGGAGAATAATGTGATGGACAACCCGTATAATAAGAATAGCTTCTGATCGCATCATCTAGTTTGATTGATATCACTTTTTGTATATGTCAAGCATAGTTTCCTCAAACCATGAGATCATGTTACTCCTGGGCATCCAAGGTATATCTTGTGAACATCAAACGTACTCTGTAACTATACGTTTGATGTTCTCCATCCCATGAAAAAATGGCTTTTTGGTGCGACGTTTTTGATGTCAAACGTCACCCTGTAACTACGTTTTTGTGCTCAGAAAATAAAAAATGGCTTTTTGGTGCGACGAAAAGGAAAACTTCCTCCTGCAATATTGTTTTCCATCCCATGACAAACATGTATGCACATTATCACAAACTATGCCTTAATTCTAGCCATAACATTGGTCATTTGACCCGAAAGCCAAGAAACCTCGAATGAGATAGATCATATTGTGAAGGTTTTTTTCAGACATAATCAATATACCAGGTTTGATATTTTTCCTTGTAACTATGTCACATAATATGACACCACGTGAAAGTTTCGCATTGTTTCGATCGTTTTTGAATTTTTTATGTCCGTTTTAAACTATCGTCAAACTTTGTCGAACGACGAGTATAAAGATTCTTAGCTCGGGGCCGAGCCTCGCTAAACTTGCATTGGCTCTTTGATAAAATAGCATATTGTGAACCTAAAAATGATTTTTTTTAAATATGAGCATCGGATCATGTACCTGTAGTTTATATCTGACCCACTTCCTACCGTTTCGGCAGAAATTTATCTTTTTCACCAGGGGTGGACGGAAAGGTTGCAGATCCCCCTGTTAGGACATTATCCATATAACGTCGTCTAGTATTTTTGTAAAATATGGTGGTAGCATTTTGAATTAGCCATTTGGTGATTGCTTCATAAAACCGTCCATTTTTTGTGCTCGAAAAATGAAAAATGGCCTTTTGGTGCGATAAAAAGGAAAACTTCCTCTTGTAACATTGTTCGCCATTCCATGATGCACATGTATGCACAATATAGGCACATTATCATAAACTATGCTTTGATTCTAGCCATAACATTGGTCATTTAACCTGAAAGCCGAGAAACCTCGAATGAGATAGGTCATTTTGTGAAGGTGTTTTTCAGACATAATCAATATATAAAGTTTGATATTTTTCCTTGTAACTATGTCACGCAATATAAAACCACGCGAAGGTTTCGCATTGTTTGGATCGTTTTTGAATTTTTTTATGCGTGTTTAAACTATATATAATGTTTTATGTTTCACTTAATATTTTTTATAAATATGTAATATTTGAGTGTAGATAGATAGATCTTATTTTTCTACAAATTTTGATATATTATTTATATTTTTCAAATTAGAATGATTTAGTTATGATTTTTCAAAGTTTAATGAGGTAAAAGGAAAAATAGGTACGCCAAGGACAGCCGTCGGTGTAGGCTACGCCGAGGGCAGGTGTACGTCGACGCCCGCGGAGGGAAGCTGGCCTGGACGATGGCTACGCCAACGGTCCCGACGTTTGGCCATCGGCGTAGCTCTCAGCCCTCGGCGAAGCTTCCTATTCCTGTAGTGCATGGTTTACAAGAAAGGAAAATGAGACGATGCTTAGCTCGTAGGGAGAGAGAAGTGAGGGGGAAAATGAGACGATGCTTAGCTCGTAGGGAGAGAGAAGTGAGGGGGCGCACCATGGTCGCACATGAGAGAGGGTACCTGACGGGGATTGTTGCAGAGAGATAATAATTAAATGACTATGCGGAACACAAAGAAAATGGACGCGTTAGGTTTAGTTGCTCGCGATTTTTTAGGAGGAAAACATGATGCGAGGTCAGTTTCAGGATCTTAGTGATTCTGTGGGAATTGCGCCCTTCTTTCTGTCGGAGTTTTTTTCTTTCAAATCACGCTCTAATCGTAGGAACGGAGGGAGTGTGTACTCCTAGTGTGTAGGCCACAAATTAACAAGCATGCATTAATAAGACCATTGCCACTGAGTCAAAGATTGACTGAAACTGGCCATGTGCTAACACATATGAGATGCAGTGACTCAACAACCAACGGTACTAAATTACGTACGCAGGTACACAAACCTGCAGTACGTACAACTATAGCACAGCACAGTGGATTACATTATTCACTTTGTAAAGACGTGCGCATAAACCAACATGATGGTTTATGTAGGGACGGTTTGTTGGCCAGGAGGAATTTTCATGCTTTGTACCTTGATGCACAAGGGCGACCCGATAAAGCGTATATGGAGGTTGGAGAGAGGACGTGCGTACTTGCGCCTGGACAGGCCTATACGCCACTGCGTACAATCTCTCGATCCTATCTGTGGGCTGTTGTGGCCCGCCACCACCTCAGATATATGCGACACCAACTTGGTCTTCCGTCGTCTAACACAGGTATAGACGGACGACGGCAACTTGGCGAGAGAATTATGAAGCATATTGCCTCTGCGTACGCATAGAAAATGCACAAGATTCCGCTGCATGATTGCTGGCAGTTTCGCCTGATCGGTGGCAGTTTTCATGGAGAACGAGATCGATCGCAGTACGTAGCTAGCTAGCTAGCCTGCTTGCGGGCCAGCAGATTGATTCTCACTTGACATACGTGTCTGTCGTCTCTGCAAGATCCAACAAAGCCTTCTTAATTTGGAGCTTAACTGGGAGCTGCAAGCAACGGCCCTATTGGCCGTTGCGCTCACACATGACGCGGATCAACCTGAGGCCACATACGCATACACCTGGCGCCAGCGACCCGAAATGCGCGAGCTTGGAACTGGATGGGGTGTAGAAGAAGTGAACGTGCATATATATGTACCAGTACACCAAGTTCTTCGCTTTTCTATTTTACGAGAGGTATGGCATTGTGCAATCTGGACTGCATATCATGCAGGCTCGTGCTAAATTTGGAAATTGGGATGTTTGCGCATGCACTGGTGGTCTAAAGGGAGGTTGAAGAAAATACAGGAACACATATATATACCTGGTCAAACATGCACGTTCTTAATATTTCAGTCCTAGATCAGTTCTTGATTCAGGGGTACGCTAAACTTACATCACACCATGATCTAGTTTTAGGAGATAGAAAAAAATGAGTCTTAAGTTTTGAAACTTAAACCATAGCATGTTGTAAATTTCAATTTTATTTTTTTTACAAAATGGTCATATATATTATTTTGCAGAAGTTTGCATGGTGTAGCTTAACTCAACATATCTGTGTGTGATTTTTTTTAGATTTGACGAAACCTACAAACATTGTTTGCTACAGTCAACGAAAGTGTGCACCTAAACCTTATTATTACTATTACTATTTTTTACCTGGATTCTCTACTTAGATTTTGAGTTAGGCCACTCTTAGGATTAGAGTAGCATTTCTTTTACACAAAACATAAATATACTTGAACCATGCATGGAAATAAATAGCATACAGGTTTGTTTACGATTCAGTAAACTTAGATTCTTAATTGATTTTACAAATTTATTCATATAATGTAAAAAAAAAATTGAGCATATTATTATGGTAACTTTTTCATATCAAGCAAGTTGTCCAGACATGTCTATGAAATTGTCTGCTATTTGTTTGTCTAGTGGAAAAACAATATTATAGTGTTTGTTCTAAGAGTTCAACCAAATATTATTAAATCTTCCATGGATCTCAACGTTGACCAATGGTTCTTGGTGTCGTCTGGAAACTAAGAAGTTCTCAGTCGATCTAGAATTAGCGAAACCAATAGGATATAATCCACTTTTTTCGAGAATTATCCCGATCCACTTTGAAAAGGTAGATAATAAGATCTTCTGTATGAATCAGCTTTCTTAGCTCATAGAAGCATGCTTCATGTGTACTGAAATCTAAATTGAGCTCTAGTATTAATTTACATATGAGTATGAGCGATACATTTTGATTGCACAATACATGGCATCAATGGAGGGAGCCGAAACCATCTCATGCAGGAAGTACGTACACACTCTATCATTTTTCCAATATAATCTAAACCTCACACTATTGCCTACAGTACCAATGGAAATTAATTAATCCAATCACCAATCTCCTTCACAATTAATTCACAACGATCACTAGCTCACTGCAGGATAGACCGGCGCCATCAGCTCCACCCTTGCGGGAACCTCATGCCCCCGAAGTTAGGCATGTCCTCAAAGCCGCCCGAGTCGAGGAAGAACCCCCACTCGTCTCCGACCCCTGCTTTGGCTCCTAGCCCCATCATCGCCGGCGAGCTGGCCACCATGTCTTCCTGCGGGAACTGGTCGAGAAGAACCGAGTTGTACTGCTGCCACATCGCCGCGTTCATGGTGAGCGGGTTGGAGCCACAGACCATCTCCTCCTGCGCATGCTGCGGCACGAAGCCCACGGCCGAGCCCATCTGGTCCCTGCTTGCGTCCATCACGGGCAGCTCCTGCGCCGCCTGGGAGCATCCCGCGAAGGTCGGCGAGGAGGAGCGGGCGTTGTCTTGCTCGCCGTCCCCCTTGGGTTTCTCGAACACCCTGCACAGCACCCAGTCCTCCTGCAGATTTGACGTGCAGTGCGTGCGTCCAAATCAGCAACGGGGATGGATGGAGCAACCGAGAATACTACTAGCTATATGCACGGTAAGTAGTTAAATCGTACCCTTGGTGGCAGGTGCGGCGAGTCGAGGCGAAACTCGTGCATGACCCAGCTGGTCTTGGAGCCATTGGGGGCACGGCCTTGGTAGAAGACGAGCGTCTTCCTCATGCCGACGACGGCGCGCGTGGCCGGGCTGCGCACCTCGCGGTCCTTGCCGGTGGCCTTCCAGTAGCCGGTCTTGGTGGCGCGGTTCGTGCGCGACCCCGTCGCGTACTTGCGGTCCCTGAAGCTGAAGAAGTACCACTCGTTGGCCGTCAGCTTCGCCACGTCTGCGCCCCATAAAACCGTAACAGTCTTAGTGAAAAATGAATACACATATAGTACTACCTAGCTATCACACACACATGCACGCAAGAACAAACCTTTACTAACAAATTCCATAAATTATGATGATAAGAACAACGAAAAGCTGCAATTCGCAAGATGATGCGTATATACTAAAGAAAAAGTTTTCTGTTTATTACCAGAAAGCGAAACTACTTATTGTTTTTCTATGATGATGTAGCCGAAAAGTTTCGGTTCATTACCTGAAAACGAAACTACTTTTCTCTACGAGGGGAAGCGGCAAACTGAAGTGTGACAATTACGCAGGTGACGTCGCTAAGGAATGGACAGAGCCGATCGAGGGGGCGTCATCAAGATGTTCACGAGTACACAGCACGCTTGGCGTTCCCATCGATCAGTTGATGCATTATTGGAAGCAATCATTAATTCCACACTTGGTTAATGAGCTTGGGACAGTAACAAGCGGATTTAGCTACCAAACCGAACAAATATAGACGATTAGACTGTTGGGTCAGAAAATCCTTTTCTTGTTCAGTATCATGATTCATGACCACGCTAACACCAGTCTACCACCGCGGGGAACCGATACGAGTTCGTCTCACAATCTTTTTCTGGATTCGATCGATTTCTCCCTTGGCTTTGTCCGATTCTCGTATATATTCAGTGTATGCATATTTCCGGATTATATCGGATATGCTAGCTGCTGATCGAGCCATACCTACGTGCTTATGAAAAAGAAGAGCATGGCTACGGCTGAAATTAGTACTACTATGCATGATCTTTGTCCTTTGAAAGATGCATGCCCATATATTCCGTCAAAAAGATATGTACACATAGCTAGCTCTAGCAATAGCAGCTGAGGATTGAGGAATGAAGGTGAATACAGCAGAGTGACGACGACGACGACTCACCGGGAAGCTCCCATGGCTCGCGCGCGTGTAAGTCGACCTCGACGAGCGTCCCCTGCGAGGGGCGCTCGTTGGCCACCTTCTTGTAGAGGTAGTGGCAGACCAGCTCCTGGTCGCTGGGGTAGAACCTGAACCCCGGCGGCAATGTCGACTCTACCTCCCTCAGCCCCATAGATCCCCGCCGCCCAGTATAAGCAGCCGCAGCCTGATCTGATCAGATCAACAAATCCTCCGGCCTGGCCGGCAGTACTAGCTGCAGGAGTTGTGTCAACCAACAGAGGAGAGGAGAGCTGGAATGGATCGGAAGAAGCAAGAGCTGCTAGTATGCCGTCAGAGAGTGTGGCCTGATGAGTTGGCTCGATCGGGCCTCTTTTTATAGCGGGGCGAGGGGAGCAAGCAAGGCAGCGGAAGAGAGACAACTCGATATATTCATGTCGTGTCAGGGAACAGTGGAGGTGGGGAGGGCAGCTCTACTTGCTGGGTCGCTGTCCCGGTATCCCCCCTATCTACTACTATCTGCCGTGCCGAGGCGCCCGGCCCGTGTGGGATACCTACACCTACAGCTACAGCCTGCCTGCCTATGTGGAAGATTCGAACGCTACTGGTCGACATGTTGCCATGCTTGTGCCACAAGAACTGCGCCCCTTGCAGAGCAGAAGATCCATCGAGGAGGCGCAACCTCGCAAGCTAACACATTCCGATCCCAGCAAGTCATGGCGTGGAACGATGCTACGTGGCACGCCACCGATATTGCCATGTTTCTCCTTACTATCATTTATTTTCTTGGTGTTTTCTTCAGGATATATCTACGAACACGCATCCATATATTATTTCTACTAGCGGAATTGTGTAACTTGCTGCTCAGTCGAGTCGTACACCTATAAATCGCATGTTGAGGAAATAGTACTCCTTCCGACCTAAATTGGTTTTTCTAGATTTGAATGTATACCTAGCAAAATGGATCGGAGGAAGTAAGATTATTTGTTTTCAATTGCAAATGAGGTTATAACGGAGACTTTTTCAGTTATAAATGGAGTTTTTTTTACATAAAGTTATAAATGGAGTTTGAAACTGAGAAAAAATGCCCCCAGTCGTAAGTCTTGTTAGTCACATGACTCGTAACATAAATTGCATCCGAGGCTCGGCCACACCCTATTTCTACGGTATAAATATGGTCGATGATACATACTGAGTTTGGGAGAGTGGAAAGAAAGGGCCGTAGCGTCGCCTCCCGTAGGTGACTCGGGGGGTCGAAACCCTACCATGCGCCGCCACCTCTGCTCCCCTCGTTTTCCTTCCCCATTGCTTGAGACGGTCGCCGGGCCTTCCCTCAGCGCTGCTGATGAAAGCGGCGGCGAGGCTCCCACCCCTCTCCGGTGGAGTCGACGGGCGACGTGCGTGGCGCGGGACCACTCCAATGGTCAGAGGCGTCAGATCAGAAGAACGCCTTCTCTCCTCTCTTTAACTCGCCCATGCTCACCTGATCTGGCCCATGTAGTCCCTGGACTGTCGGATCTTCCGTCAGTGCCGGTGCTGGTGGTGGGGAAAGAGACCAGGAGAAATCCCCACGGCGATGACGCTTGTGGGCGTTGTTTTGCCTCCACGGAGGCATCATCTAGGTACTCCCTTCTCCCCGCCCCTCACATGTTCGTCTCCCGGGTGAAAACCCTAACTTTGTTGGGCGGCGGTGGCGCCATGGGTGTCGTGACCTTCCTGGAGGCGCTGCTCTGGGATCGACGGGGTGTGTGGTTCGTTGGTGGTGGTGGCATGCTCTGGTTCGATAGCGTTGGCGATGGGTGTGGTCCTTGAGTCTGGGGGTGCTCTCTACCTACCCAAGACATGTGATGTCTCGTGGTGCGTCACCCTCGTGCTTGGGCGAGAGGGGAAGGCTTCCCCTCTACCGGCTACAGCAGTGCGGCGAGGTCTGGGAGCCGAAGCTTCCTCCCGCAGGGTCCGATCTCCTTCCTCGATGCTGATGTCGGTGCTTCATTTGTTCTATCTTCGTCGATGTTTGAAGGCTGCCGTTTTCTTCTCCTGTTGTAGTTGTGCCTGAGAACATTAGTGATGGGGCGTCTGTGTTTTCTATGCTTCGGCAGGGCAGCCGTGTGTAGAGCAACTCGTGATGCCTTGTTCATCAGCTTCCGCCCAAGCTCAGGGTGAGCATCTCCACCTTCCGACGACGCGGCGTCCTATGATTTGGGGCGAGAGGGAAGGGCCCCTCTTCGGAGGTGGTTTGCTGGGTTGCTCTTTTGAGGTGCTCAGTACTAGGTGATGACATATTCTTCTTGCGATACTAGCTTATCTTCTATCGACTCGCTTTGATCCGGTGCTTCATCTGCGTAGGAGGGTTTTGAGATCTACAGGTTGTGCTTCATCTTGATTTTCTAGTGTTGGCTTGTAATCTTCGTTTCGTTGTAAGCTGTTTCTTAGCACGGTTGTAAACTCAGTCGTAAGGTGTTTTATTAATTTATAAAGCCAGGTGTTTGTTTAACACCTTCTATCTACTCCTACAAAAAATAGTTTGGGAGAGTGGATTATCGCTGAATAACCTGATCACCTAGTGCATACACCCACGGCACACATGCATGCATGCTCGTCCGTCCAGATGTTCTTGTTTCCATGTTGGTGCCGGGTCACTCTACGCGCTGCTTGCGCGGGGAAGGGATCAAAAAGGGGAACTAATTGGGTCTAGGCGGAAAGGAAACGAAAGGGTCCTTTTAAGGTTGTTAGATCAACCCAGCCCGGCCGTATGATTAGAGACGACGACGGCGACGTGACGGCGTTCGTGTACACAGTAATAGTATGTGAGGGAGCTAGCGTACAATCTCCTGTCAAGGCATAAATAATGCAGCTGTGCAGTGTACTACGGCGAGTCCCACCCGCCGGCCGGCTATTCATGCATCATCGACGCCGGCCGGTCGTCTGATGGATCATGGATGGATGTGCACACGGAGATGATGATTCACGTACGTTCATTATTAGTAGCGGGTTCATTCAATTGTAGACTGCTGTAGCACTCCTACGTATAGCTTCCTAGCTAGCAATCGGTGAGGCCTATGACGATGGCCACCCTTCTTAATTATGGCGCGAAAAGACTACGCCTGCTGACGGATTTTTCATGGATATTTTTGAGAAATTGTTTTAGGGAATTGAGGATATACACAAACTAGACATGGATATTGAAGCAGGAAAATTTAGTGTGGACGCGTACTATAGATATGTTTTCTTAGACCAATTAATGATGTCACTTGTTAATTTGTGTATAATTAAAGATGTTACGAAATAGAAAATTCATAAAATAAATATGGATAAAGAAGTAGGAAATTCTGCTAGACGCGTTGTGTCTTAATCGTAAAATCAAATCTTTTGTACGTAAGAGAATATAAATGGAAAACCCTTGGTAGAACGTAGGGTATTTGCACTAGGCAAACATGTAAATCGGTACCCCCTTCCTCCCTAAAATGGTGTTTATAATTTAGTCAAAAGGTCGATCATTGCTAAGTTTGACCAAATATATAAAAGTAAATATCAACACCAAGAATATTGAAAAAATACATTCTCATGGCCGATCTATGGATATATCCATTTCTTCTTGTAATTCTTTATGTACTCCCTCCGACCCATATTAGCTGATTTAGATTCATCTAGATATGAATGTATCTAATCAAGTTTTAGTGCTAGATATATTCGAATCTAGAAAAATTTGGGTCGGAGAGAGTTTTTTTTTTTTGCATATATACTTGAAAACATTGACTTTTGACTCAATTTATATGCCACCTAATTGGGACGGAAGGAGTACCTATTTGGATTAGGGAAGAGAGCAATTCACTGGTGAAATATGATACATGTGCCTTACAGCTTTTATTTAAGTGCATATACAAAACACAAGGAGTGATGTGAGGCGTACTGCACAACATGAGTACCGCATCCAAATCGTTTTGTGCTCTCGTATAGACAAAGGAATTCATGTGAAAATGAGGTAGGACTCATAGGTCGACGCAATGGCTCGAATACTCATCTCCCATATGCCACCACTAGGAGGAAGTATACACTGGTCTTGAAAACACTGGTTAAGATTGGCTGATACATTTTCATTTCATTTAAACCGAACAGGTATCAGCCAATCCTCAGTCACTGTTTTTTCAATTTCGTAAATTCCTCATGTTTTTTTGGTGGTCCTTCTCTCTTTTTTTAGCTTCCCTTGCAAGTACTTTTCAACCGACTGTTTTTAAATAATTTTGTACAACAGAGATCCTACCGTTTTCGTAAAAAATACTCCCTCAGTCTTAAAATAGATGTTGCAAATTTGTGTAAATTTAGATGTATCTAGACAGTATTAGTCTATCGATACATTCAAATTTAAACAAACTTCCAACATCTATTTTGAGATGGAGGGAGTAGTACAAATAAAAACTTAATTAATGCAACAACAAAAATCAGTACATATTGTACATGCATATATGCATTTATCTCTTGAACTAGCCTTTCCAATTGCGATCGCTGAATAGAAAAACAATTATGAAGCTGTCTACTCCTCGTGCTCATCATGCATACTATGTATATGCAATTTGACCTGCGTTCGGATATGGTTACGGAAGTGATGCATGACGCATGCAAGGTCAACGTCACGTGCACAGGGAGCTTACTTTTGATCATTCATCATCTGAATTTATTATAGCCATGCCAAGTTCGCTCGTGCATACGTCATACTACAAGATTCAGTTAACATACATAGCCGCATATACATGGAACACTTATTATAGGGCAGACTTGGGACACTTCAGCTGTGGGCATAGTAACTTATTATTCTCTCCGTCCTAAAATAAGTTAGTACTTGAATTTGTATAAATTTATATGTATCTAATACTCCCTCTCCATATTAGTTGACTCGAATTTGTCTAGATTCAGATGTATCTAGACATGTTTTATAACTAGATACATCCGAATCTAGATAAATCCAAATCAACTAATATGGGTCAGAGAGAGTAGTAAAATATGTTTAGATATATCTGAATTTAGATAAATTCAAATCACTTATTTCAAAACGAAGGGAGTACTTCTATATGGATTCGTAGCAGGCTTCGTGGCAATATTTCTAGAAGCTGATCGAGAAAGAATGTTGACTGACTGTGTTGTTCACATCCGCGGAAATGATTACGCTCGTTGCATTATCAGTAGGACGGTGCTAACGAGGAGTGCTGCTTTACCCGGCTAACGATCGATGATGTGGAGTCGGAAAGTGCTGCTCAATAATTACGCAAGTACCCGGAACGCGTCTTGACTTGTCATCTGATAATCTTCTTGAGGTGAGGTGAAGTCGCCACATAATCTTCATAGTTTTGAAATTAACATGGAAACACACGTAGGCACAAAGTGATGGAGAAATGTGCACGAACTCATTTAGGGCGCCAGGCCCGCGCAGCGGGGAGCCAATGATCTGATTCTGCTCTTGACATCATGGTCGATCAGTCCATCTACGAAGAACTAATAGAGGCCCCACTAAAACGAGTAAAATTACAAAATCATAGTACTACAAAGATATACGTAAAAGCAAAATTACAAAATCATAGTACTACAACACAAGCATTTGGAAATGTAGGAATAGAAAAAACACACGTTTGAGATGCCATGCCCCATGGATTCCAAAAGATGTTTTATATAACTTATTAACTATGCAATTGGTATCTTAGGTTGAAGCGCTAGAACCAATAAATGAATTTTGGACCATTGAGGAGATAGAGTGGAGGGAGATAGAGTAAATTAAAAGTGCATTTGACTTCTCAAGTAAAAATAAAAGTGAGGTTGAATCTCATGTTAAGATTCCTATGAAACAGGGACATATGAATGGATTCCGTAGGCATTTGTTAAACGCGGTCCTGGTTTCCAAATGGCTTGAACAAAAAATTCCTTATGACTATAACCCTTCAAAATTCCTATGAAAATCCTACAAACCAAAAAGATCTTGAAAGTGTTTGATAACTGATGCAATGCTTTTCTTTCACATGGTTTCAATATGGAAAAACCAAATATATTTGGAGGAATCCTCAAACTCAATACCGTAACCTACTTAGCACTTGCTCATCTAACCAACCACTAGTAGAAAATGGACCTTTGGTTCGGGCCATTAGTCCCGGCCGTGGCTGGGGCCGGGACTAATGGTCCGAACCAGACGGCCCGAGGAGGCCGAGGCACTATGTCCCGGTCCGTAAGGAACCATTAGTCCCGGTTTGAGATACAAACCGGGACAAATGGGTCTGGGCCGGCGCGCATAACCTTTAGTCCCGGTTTGTATCTCAAACCGGGACTAATGGCCTGGCCCTATATATGCACCCAGCCCTCCGCTCTCTCCTGTTTTTTTCCTATGTGAGAGGTGGGTATAACTTTGTGCTAACTTTTTTTCTTCATATGCACTTGAGGTGTTTGGTGACATGCCTATTAGAGCGATGCCACTTGAGTTCACACAAGACAAAATATGATATGAGCTGCCAGAGCGACACTTAAGGTTTCTCCTCTTTGTTTTGAAGTGTCCTAAAAGGTTAGCAACTATTTTCTCGTTTTGACTGCATGGTACTAATTTAAGTATCGTGATTGCGTTTGATATATATGCATGGTTGTATGATGCAGATGAGCCACCCATGGATGTACGGTGACCGACGCTCTGACGCTTACAGAGAAGGCGTGTGTTCTTTTCGCCTTGTGGCCGAGGCGAACAAGCGGTGGGATAGTTTTATATGTTGTCCATGTGTTGAATGTCGGAATGAGCAGGCTCACACTTCCTCAAGAGTCATTCAGAGCCACCTGCTTTGGTCCGGTTTCATGTCCGGCTATAATGTTTGGACCAAGCACGGAGAAAGAGGGGTTATGATGGAAGACGACGATGAAGAAGAGAATGATGACGACAACTACCGATCTATGTTCCCTGAATACGATGATACCGCAGTTGAAGATAATGAAAAAGAAGGGGGTGAAGAACGGGAACCAGATGAGCCCGTTGATGATTTTGGTCGGGTCATTAGTGATGCAAGGCGAGACCGCGACACAGAAAAGGAGAGGTTGCAGTTCGAGCAGATGTTACAGGACCACAACACATTGCTGTATCCAACTTGTGAAGATGGCCAGAAGAAGCTAGGTAGCACACTAGAATTATTGAAGTGGAAGGCAGAGACCGGTATGACTGACTCGGGATTTGATAAGTTGCTGGTAATAATGAAGAAGCTGCTTCCAAGAAATAACCAATTGCCCTCCAGTACGTACGAAGCAAAGAAACTTTCTGCCCTCTAGGATTAGACGTGTAGAAGATACATGCATGCCCTAATGACTGCGTCCTCTGCCGCGGTGAGAAGTACGAGAATATGGATAAATGCCCGGTATACACTGCATTGCGGTATAAGATCAGAAAAGATGACCCTGGTGATGTTGAGGGCGAGCAACCCAGGAAGAGGGTTCCTGCCAAGGTGATGTGGTATGCTCCTATAATACCACAGTTGAAACGTTTGTTTAGAAATAAAGAGCATGCCAAGTTGTTGTGATGGCACATGGAAGACCGTAAGAAAGACAGGATGTTGAGGCACCCTGCTGATGGTCGGCAGTGGAGAAAAATCGAGAGAGACTTCCCGGACTTTGCTGGTGATGCAAGGAACTTATGGTTTGGTCTAAGTACCGATGGCATGAATCCTTTTGGGGAGCAGAACTGCAATGATAGCACCTGGCCCGTGACTCTATGTATCTACAACCTTCCTCCTTGGTTGTGCATGAAGCGGAAGTTCATTATGATGCCAGTACTCATCCAAGGCATGAAGCAACCCGGCAACGACATTGATGTGTACCTAAGGCCATTAGTTGATGAACTTCTATAGTTGTGGGCCAAACCAGGTGTACGTGTGTGGGATGAGCACAAACAACAGGAATTTGACCTACAAGCGTTGCTGTTCGTAACCATTAATGATTGGCCTGCTCTTAGTAACATTTCAGGACATACGAACAAAGGATACAATGCATGCACGCACTGTTTAGATGAGACTGAAAGTATATATCTGGATAAATGTAGAAAGAATGTGTACCCGTACAATCGTCGTTTTCTTCCGCCCAGTCATCCCTTAAAGAAGAAAGGCAAGCATTTCAATGGCAAGGCAGAAACCCAGACGAAGCCTGTCCCCCGTAGTGGTGCTGATGTATTTGGTATGGTCAAGGATTTGGATGTAATCTTTGGAAAGGGTCCTGGAGGACAACCTGTTCCGAAAGACCCCATTACCGGACACGCACCCATGTGGAAGAAGAAATCTATATTTTGGGAGCTACCCTATTGGAAAGTGCATGAGGTCCACTCTGCAATCGACGTGATGCACCTGACGAAGAATCTTTGCGTGAATATTCTAGGCTTCCTGGGCTTGTATGGGAAGTCAAAAGATACCCCGGCAGCACGGGAGGACCAGGAACATCATAAAGGACGAGACGGCAAGCATCCATGGCAGTTTCAAGGGCTTGCCAGCTACGCTCTTACCAAAGAAGAGAAGGAAATCTTTTTTGAAGTCCTTTTCAGTATCAAGGTTCCGTTTGGCTTCTCGTCGAATATAAAGGGAATAGTAAATATGAAAGAGAAAAAATTTCAAAACCTAAAGTCTCATGACTGCCATGTGCTTATGACGCATTTGCTTCCAGTTGCATTGAGGGGAATTCTACCAGAAAATGTTTGACTAGCCATACTGAAGGTATGTGCATTCCTCAATGCAATTTCTCAGAAGGTAATCGATCGAGAAAGTCTATCAGGATTACAGATTGATGTGGTCCAATGTCTAGTCAGCTTCGAGTTGTTGTTCCCGCCATACTTCTTCAATATTATGACGCACCTCCTAGTTCACCTAGTCGAAGAGATTAGAATTCTCGGTCCTGTGTTTCTACACAATATGTTCCCCTTCGAGAGGTTCATGGGAGTCTTAAAGAAATATGTTCATAACCGTGCTAGGCCAGAAGGAAGCATCTCCAAGGGCTATGGAACAGAGGAGGTCATTGAGTTTTGTGTTGACTTTCTTCCTGACCTTAAGCCGATTGGTGTTCCTGAATCTCGGTATGAGGGGAGGATGACTGGAAAAGGCACACTAGGAAGGAAATCAATGGTATGTAGGGACGGGCATTCTTTCACTCAAGCACACTACACAGTTCTACACAATTCCACCGTGGTGGCTCCATATATCGAGAAACACAAGAATATTCTACGCTCCAAAAACCCGGGGAAGCCTAAAACCTTGATTAAAGGGGAACACGAGAAGTATTTTGGCAATTGGTTGCAGACACATCTCATGAATAACACCACTATTGGATATGAGTTGTACTCGTTGGCCAGGTTACCATCTTCGACTATATGTACTTTCAAAGGGTACGAGATAAATGGGAATACATTTTACACGATCGCCCAAGATAAAAAGAGCACCAACCAAAACAGTGGTGTCTGCTTTGATGCAACAGATGACAATGGGCAGATTGACACATATTATGGGTACATAGAGGAGATATGGGAACTTGACTATGGACCTACTTTTAAGGTCCCTTTGTTTCAGTGCAAATGGGTCATGCTGACAGGAGGCGGGGTACATGTAGACGAAAAGTACGGCATGACAACAGTGGATCTCAACAATCTTGCGTACATGGATGAACCATTCGTCCTATCCAACGATGTGGCTCAGGTTTTCTATGTGAAGGACATTTCTACCAAACCGAGAAAAAGGAAAGATAAGCAAAAGAGTACAGAATACGATGAGCCAAAGCGCCACATAGTTCTTTCAGGGAAAAGAAACATCGTGGGAGTGGATGACAAGACAGACATGTCAGAAGATTACAATAAGTTTCATGAAATTCCGCCCTTCAAAGTGAAAACTGACCCAAGCATCCTGTTAAATGATGAAGATTCTCCATGGCTACGGTGCAGAAGAAAACCACAACACTAGATGTTGGTGATGTGTAATAATGTATTAAACCTTTTATTTGAGACATAAATCTATGTAATTAAACCTTTTATTTGAGACATAAATCTATGTAATGTATTAAACCTTTTATTTGAGACATAAAGGTCCCCTTTCATGTAATACATCTTGCTCAATCAAACTAGATGTTCTGAGCCGCGGTAGGTGATCACACAAAGAGAAGGAACCATCACAAGAGAAGGAACCCACAAACACTAAGGATACATAGCACAACTGAAAATAACATGCCTAATGGTTGGAGCGATTCAGTCATGCTCCTGCCTAGCCCTGTAATACGCGCCATTGTAGTCGTCGTAGTCGCCGTCCCCATCATCGCTGTCGCCGTCAGGGTCGCCGTAGTCGAACCTTGAAGGTTGGGCACGCGTGGGCTGGATTTGAGGGTACCGCAGGCGGGGGTTATTGCCGGTCGTGTTGTAGGCCATGACACTCTGGAGAGTCCGGCCGCGCCACCACAACCGACGACCGGCCTCGTTGAAGTTCGAAGGAGGTGGGTCGTCCTCCTCGTGCCTGGCGAGCGCCCTCTCACGCCGATTGATGAAGAAGGCTTCCGAAGTCGGGAAATAGTCGGGATGCCAGTTGGGATTCCTCCGCTGCTCTGGCGTGAGCTCGAGGTAGTAGTGGTTCGTGATGGCCATCCGGTGCTCCACACCTAGAGGGACATGAGGGACCGGCACGCCTCCGGCGCTCAACATCCAGCCGGTGGGGACGCGGTAGCTTGGTGGGCAGGGGTAGTTCGAGGCGCAAAGCGCCTCCGCCTCCCGGGTGGTTAGAGATACGATGAAAGCCATGGGAAGAGAATGATGAGTCTAGATGTGATATGTAAATGGAGGCCAAGCGTACATATATATACTGAAAAAATGGCGGGAAGACAGAGGTGGGAACCGGTGGAAAGCGCGGGAACGTAGTGGCGCGGGAAACTTTCATCCCGGGTGGAGGCTCAAAACGGGACAAAAGATGGGGGGGCTTATCTGGGGGAGGCTTATCTGGGAGGGCCTTATCTGGGGGGTGGCTAACCTTTAGTACCGGCTGGTGGGTGCAACCGGGACTAAAGGTGGTTTTTGTGTCATCTAACAAAACTGTCGATGGGATAAGGACGCGTGGGTAACCTTTAGTACCGGGTGGGGGCTCAAACCGGGACTAAAGCTATCGGTAGGATAAGGACACGTGGGTGGACTGCACTGCTCGATGTAGCGCACGACGCCCTGTCGGAGGAAGAAGGCAAAGTAGAAGCAGCACCGTGCCTATAAAAGGAGCATCGATACGCCATGGCAAGCAACTCAACAAGCCAACATGGATGGAGAGTTTCATCCCCATGGATGGAGGAAAGGGTTGGGAAATCTCCCGTGGCGGAACTTCTCGAAGATGCCCTTGGTGCACACGCCCTATGGCATCTTCGGAAGTTCCGCCTCGGAAAATATTTTCCTGCTAGCTCGTGAAAGAGTACATCTCCGCCTCCCTGGGGTTAGAGGTATGGTGGAAGCTATGGGATAGAGTGGAGAGAGGCAGCAGATATGAGTGTAGATGTGCTATGGCAACGACCAAGCCAACATGGATGGAGAGTTTCATCCCCATGGATGGAGGAAAGGGTTTGGAAATCTCCGGTGGCAGAATTTCTCGAAGATGCCCTTGGTGCACACGCCCTATGGCATCTTCGGAAGTTCCGCCTCGGAAAATATTTTCCTGCTAGCCCATGAAAGACTCCATCTCCGCCTCCCTGGGGTTAGAGGTATGGTGAAAGCCATGGGATAGAGTGGAGAGAGGCGACAGATATGAGTCTAGATGTGCTATGGCAACGACCAAGCCTAAACCCTAAACCCTAAACCCTAAAACGGAGCGTCGGAATCACATGAAAATGGCAAAATGGTTAATAGTTTGACTAGTTAGAATAATTATTTTATAAAACAGAAAATGGATTTGAATCTCTGATTCAAATTCAAATACTTTTTATGTTAAAAAGATGCAAAATATAATAGTTAATGCATTTTTAAATTGGAAATGGCAAAATGGTTATTAGTTTCACTAATTAGAATAATTATTTTATAAAGCAGAAAATAGATTTGGATTACTTATTCAAATTCAAATACTTTTTATGTTAAAAATATGCAAAATATAATAGTTAATGCATTTTTAAATTGGAAATGGCAAAATGGTTATTAGTTTCACTAGTTAATTATTTTATAAAATAGAAAATAGATTTGGATTACTTATTCAAATTCAAATACCTTTTATGTTAAAAATATGCAAAATATAATAGTTAATGCATTTTTAAATTGGAAATGGCAAAATGGTTATTAGTTTCACTAGTTAGAATAATTATTTTATAAAACAGAAAATAGATTTGGATTACTTATTCAAATTCAAAAACTTTTCATGTTGAAATTTTTCTCAAATTCATAAGTATGCAAAAACTGTATAATTCAAATGTTTAAAAAATCTAATAGCTACAAATTGTGATATTTGAAAAAACAGGCGCCAACTTAGGCCCAGCGCGCGCAAATTTGGGCCTTTAGTCCCGGCCCAGAACACCATTCGGGACTAAAGGCCCTGCATTCGAAAAGGCACCCAAAGCCTTAGTCCCGGTGCGTGGCTGGAACCGAGACTAAAGACCCCCCCTTTAGTCCCGGTTCTAGCCACGCACCGGGACTAAAGGGTGGGTGGGTACTTAATGCGTCGCTTCTTTCCCGGTCAAATCCATCGACCGAAGGAAGCACTCGCGAGGAGCTGCGTTACGCCACCAGGCTGCCAAAAATCTCCGGCGCCGTCCTCGGCCGCGCCTCCCCGGCTAACCTCCCCGCGTCGCGCCTCCCCTCGCCGCCACGAGCTCCTCCCCGCGTCGCGCCTCCCCGGCGGACCGCCCCGGCCACCATACCTCCCCACGCCGCCGCGGCCACCCACGCTGCCACGAGCTCCGCCACAGCCCCGGCCTCGCCCCTCCCCTCGCTGGTCGCCACCTCCACCACTGGTATAGAAGTGTATAGGAAATATTTTGTGTATAGAAAAATATTTTGTGTATAGGAAATATTTGTATATAGAATTTTTTGTATATAAAAATATTTGTATATAGAAATTTTGTATATAGGAAATATTTTGTGTATAGAAAAATATTTTGTGTATAGGAAATATTAGTATATAGAATGTTTTTGTATATAGAAATATTTGTATATAGGAATTATTTGTATATATGATTTTTTTTGTAAATAGAAATATTTGTATATAGGATTTTTTTTGTATATAGAAATATTTGTATATAGGAATTATTTGTATATATGAATTTTTTTGTATAGAAATATTTGTATATAGGAATTTTTTTGTATATAGAAATATTTGTATATAGGAATTATTTGTATATAGAAAATATTTGTATATAGGAAATATTTGTATATAGAATTTTTTTGTATATAGAAATATTTGTATATAGGAATTATTTGTATATAGGAAATATTTTGTATATAGAAATATTTGTATATAGAAATTATTTGTATATAGGAAATATTTGTATATAGAAAATATTTGTATATAGAAATTATTTGTATATAGAAATTTTTTGTATATAGGAATATTTGTATATAGGAATTGTTTGTATATAGGAAATATTTTGTATATAGAAATATTTGTATATAGGAATTATTTGTATATAGAAAATATTTGTATATAGGAAATATTTGTATATAGAAATTTTTTGTATATAGAAATATTTGTATATAGGAATTATTTGTATATAGGAAATATTTTGTATATAGAAATATTTGTATATAGGAATTATTTGTATATAGAAAATATTTGTATATAGGAAATATTTGTATATAGAAATTTTTTGTATATAGAAATATTTGTATATAGGAATTATTTGTATATAGGAAATATTTTGTATATAGAAATATTTGTATATAGGAATTATTTGTATATAGGAATTATTTGTATATAGAAAATATTTGTATATAGGAAATATTTGTATATAGAAATATTTGTATATAGGAATTATTTGTATAGAGGAAATATTTTATATATAGAAATATTTGTATATAGGAATTATTTGTATATAGGAAATCTTTGTATATAGAAATATTTGTATATAGGAATTATTTGTATATAGGAAATATTTTGTATATAGAAATTATTTGTATATTGAATGAAAAATGTTATTGTGTGCATTTTGTAGAAAACTATGGATCCAATCCAGAGAGACCTAGCACAGGAAGAAATTCTCGAGGATATGATCAACGAGACCCCCCATGTTGATCCA
This sequence comes from Avena eriantha, assembly GCA_910589775.1. Taxonomy (NCBI): domain Eukaryota; kingdom Viridiplantae; phylum Streptophyta; class Magnoliopsida; order Poales; family Poaceae; genus Avena; species Avena eriantha. The sequence goes on from OU342740.1 coordinate 492,404,856, forward strand.
CCCGAATCTCTGTCGATTCATTTGAACCCCTCTGGTGAGGGAGAGGAGGTCGACCGAAATGATCAAGGAGAAGCCGACGGCTCCGGTGGTGGAGAAGCCGACGGCTCCGGTAGTGGAGAAGCCGACGGCTCCGGTGGTGGAGAAGCCGACGGCGAGGTATATATATGAAGTCTGGTGATTAGTAGATGCATTAGCTGAGTTGTATATATATATAAATTGACGAATGTTTCTTCTCTTAGGCCTCCACATCGAGCAAAAAATATTCCAAACGAGGCCCGGCTAAAAAGTTGGACGCATCTACGCGTTATCCAATTACGCGGGTATCACCACGGGGTGAACCAGTGGAACCCGAAAAGGCTAAAACTGTATTTAAACAACAATACGGAGTTATGGTTAGGGATCGCATCCCGATCACCGTTCGAGAGTGGAATAAGACCAAAGGGGCGGAAGAGGGTGAGTATGTCTCCGACAAGTGCAAAGAGGGTCTTTGGAATGACCTCATGACACATTTCACCCTGCCAGAATGTGAGGATGATGCTGACACAGCTGCATTGAGGAAGAAAGTCAAGCAGTGGACTCTTACGAAGATGGCCGAACTATTCAAGAACTGGAAGAAAGCATTATGGCAAAAGTATCAGAAGACGAAGAAGACTCCTAAATTTGATGGCTATCTAACGAAGCAGCAGGCTAACTGGGATGCATTTTTGAAGTACAAGGAGTCACAACATGCTATGGAAATGTCGGAAAAAAAACAAGAAAAATGCCGCGATGAAGAAATATCACCATCACCTGGGGCCAGGGGGCTACGCGGCTGCCATGCCAAAGTGGGATGCTAAAGAGAATGAGCTGCTTGCTAAAGGGATCACTCCAGAACCAATACGTGAAGAATGGGATCTGAGGGCAAGGAATTGGTTCCTTGGGAATGGGAGTGAGTATGACGAAAGTACAGGGGACCTTATTTGTAGTGACGGGATTAGGATACCCCGGGATACATGGCAGAAAGTGGTGAAGGAGATTAAAGCGGGGACAAAAAAGTTCCGTCCCGATAGAGAGAAAGACTTGCTGACAAAGGTCCTCGGGAATGACGAACACGGAGGACGTGTACGAGGCCTTGGCCCTAGTTATACGTGGGAGATGGGGTTTCCCAAAGACATAGATACTTATAGGAGTCGAGAGAGAGCAAAGAGGCGACGACAGGAGGAGGAGGGAGACAAGTTGACCGAGTTGATAGGAACACTTCGAATGCATCAGCAACAGATTGACAAACTTTCGAGGAGCAGCGCGCCTGCAAGATCCTGTACTCAATATTACCGCTGTCCCGTCTCAGCGGAAAAGCAGCGTGGCTGAATCGGAGGTCCCTTCTGATGATGCACGTATGGTAGATGGCGGTCCCGGCTACCCCGTGGATGGAATCAAGGAGCAGGCATCTTGTGAGCTCCATCAGAAGGTGAAGAACCTATCCATCAAGGTGGCGGTCGGATGTGCTTTACCTCGTCCACCTGGCGCACGCTGGTATGGCCGTGAGATTCCAGCTGGCTATGCTAAAGTTGGTGTGGATGAAATCGCAATGGGGTGGGACTCAATGGAGCTTGACATCCCTAGACCTGAAGGTGAGAGGACACTCGGAGAAGTACTGGGTGGTATCATTCTATGGGACAAGAACAACATCAAGCTTCCAGGCTGGACGCCAAAGCCAACACCGCCTCCGAGTGGTCGCATGTCACCTTCACCTCCATCACCTCCAAGAAGCCCACCCCATGACTACGTCCACCACAGCCCGAGTCCATCTCGATCTCCGCCGCAGCCTCCGATTAGTACTAAACGACGCAGGAGCCCAAAACGACAAATGTCGCCCCTCCCAAGAGTACCTCATAAGAATCTTTCTATCAGACCTTACGATCGTACTGACGAGGAAACCGACATGATCGTAAAGGCCAAATGTGTTGCGCAGCTTCAAAAGAAGAAACCCGAGCCTGCCCCGGTATACACCGAGAAGCAAAAAAGCGTTTGCACTTTCTTTTCTGAACACAAAATCGCAATATGACTTGCACCATAAGGAAGATGACTATCGACACACACTTCAGAAGGAAGTGAAGAGGAGCAAATCAAGTAGAAGTGCAAGCGGGAGCAAATCATCAAGTCAAAGTGCAAACGGGAAAAGAAAGGACGTCCCCCAGCTCGGGGAACAGGCCAAAAAATCGACCCCACCCCTCAAGGTGGTATCCTATGACACTCCCCAGCAGGATATGGAAGAAGCTAAGAAGTTTGCGGCCGCTATGAATGTGACTATTGAGGAATTGCTAGGTTCCCAGGACGACAAGTTACCCAAGGCTCAAGTAGTCCCTACATAGGTCCCAAGGAATCCTCTGGTCAGCTTTGAGCAGTTCCAACAACTGCCAACACAGATGCGGAGTTTACATAAATGGTACTTGAAAGCCGTAAAGGAGGAGAGAATAATGATCGTGGCAAAAGTCCCACATGACTACTACTTCCGAGAAGAAGAGGTCCATGTTGAGTTTCCAGAACTCTTCCAGTTATACACTTTCGACGCCATCGACAAAAGTCTCATGAGTTGCTATTGTCTGTAAGTTGTTGAATTCATTGTCTATATATAAGCTGTTCATTTTTTCAGTTGTTCAGTTCATTGCATGTAATTATCCTAATTATATCCTTTTGTACGCTATTATTATGCAGAATGAAGATCATGGAATGTAAAAGAAGGTCAATCTTCAGTGTTGGGTTCATTGACCCAGATAAAATACATTGTCGGACGCTAAAGGAAAAACCCGAGGAAACACAGGAAAACCTTCTAAGGTTTCTAATGGAGCAAAATTTCTGTGACCACATACTGTTTCCTTACAATTTAGCATGAGTGTCTTACTCTATTGTACACATTCTCTTTTGCTTACTCGATGTTAAGTGTAATTGATGAGTTACTGATGTATATATAAACGTGTACAGTTTCCACTGGATTCTCATGGACATTCAACTTGATAAGGGAAGATTTGAAGTCATGGACCCATTAAAGAGACCCCTGGAACAGTTTAGTGACATGCAGGACATGCTCTAGAGGTAATTTTTGCGCTACAGCGGTCTCTTTCGTTGATTTCTTGAGATATCATGTAATAAATAACTCATTCATTTTCTTTACCAGGTAGGGTTTGGAACCAGTTCAAGAGTGCGGTTACGGGTGACTTTACTGAGAAGCTAACGTTTAAGCCGGTCTCGGTAAGTAGTAGGCACATCTCTTTACTTCTAGTTTCAATACAATTATGATGCATGATTATTATTTTGATTGAATTCTATTCTCGTAAAGTGCACGAGGTAGCCACATGGGACGAATCTATGTGGATTCTATGTTTGCGAGTTCATTCGCACGTTTACCAGTGAGCTGAATGATTATAGAGTCGATGTAAGCAATACATTCATAACATTATTTTTTATTACCGTCACTTTTTGTTAACATGATTGATATTCATATTGATCTCCTTTTCTTATATAGTTTGAGAAAATGCGGTATCCGCTCCTACCATAGCAACGCGTAGTAGCAATTGCTGAAGAACTGGCAGGATTCTTGATGAACGAGATGATAGATGACGCCGAAGAATTTAGTGTGAATAGGCGCCGATGATCCTCGACCGTGTAATTGAATAGACGGGCTCTAGTCCCGATAATTGTGATCTCCATGTGTAACTATCATGTATATATTTGTATGCTCGATCTTAAGAGAAGTTATCTTATGTATGCACGAACATGTACGGTATGTGGTAGCGTAGAAAACTATTTTGAAATGAAAAAAAAGAATACAAATTAAATTCTATGCCGCGGCAGAGAAAGTGCCTAAAATGCTGCCGTGGCAGAGAACGATTTGTCCCGGTTCGTAATACGAACCGGGACTAATGGGGGGGGGCACCCAGCGCCCGCACAGACAGCCACGTGGATGCCCATTGGTCCCGGCTTGTAAGAGGGCCGGGACTAATGGGTGGGCCTTTAGTCCCGCCCCTCCAGTCCCGGTTACCAGAACCGGGACTAAAGCCCCTTACGGGCCGGGACTGGAGGCCCGTTTTCCACTAGTGAACTCGCACCAGAGGAAATTCTTATGACCAGTATATACATGCGTGAAGTTTATGAAAATATCTCTGCGAAATACAAACTCAAACTATATAACTAGTTGTATGCATTGTCTTTTTATACGATGTCTCGGAAGGCTCATCTACACGATTGCTTTGTGGAAATGTGTTATGTATCTCTATAAATACTTCTAAGTGCATATTCCTCTATATTTATGACAAATACCCCTCTCCCTCGTGCTCGGCGCTTTTTTGGGCCAGCACAAGCGAAAAGTATCTACAAAAGTTGGTTACCCGGCGAGTGAGCAACCACGGCACCATTTTATTGTGGCGACCACGTAGGCCGTTGCCGACGTAGACCGGCATATTTTAGTACGTGGCTAGTTGGTCGGCGCTTAATAATGACGCAGTAGCTGAGCGGTGACAGATTTTCCCCCGCCATGGATTTGACTTGACACACCACATGTCACTGACTGGTGTGGCCAACCATGTCTCAGCCTTTCGTTGTAAATAGCGCAACAATAGTCCACATAGTATTATCTCTCGAAACTCCCTTAGCGGTCTAGACAGCGCAGCGGCATTGATTGTGGAGGTCCCCCGACAGTGACATGAAGATGATGGGCTCTGAAATCGGTGGAGGATTTTTAAGTTATTCGTCCTTAATCCATCAATATCAGGTTTTTGCTTCGCATTTTGCTTCTTCGATCACAAACTTCAATTTAGGGTTTTCTCAGCGCAACTTAGTGCCAAAGTGGATCGAGGATTCTAAATTCAATGGTGTCGTGATAAAAAAATAGGGTCAATTATCTAGTTGCCCTTAGAGGCCTCCGAGTACTCAGTTTTGCCCTCAGTTGCGAATGGTGCTCAGTTTTGCCCCTAGTCTATGCGCAAGAACTCATTCTGTGAGTCTTGTCGTCTCTGTCAGGTCAAGGTATTTGACTCGGACCTTTTAGGTGGGACCAGGCAGCAGGCGGAGACCTAGCTCTATTACCAGACCATTATTTGTGGGACCTAGTATCGACCCGTTGGGCCGCTGCTTGTGGGACCCAGTAGTGCACCGTTGGCCTTGTGCGATAAAAGCGGTGAAACGCGCCGCCGGAGCTTGCAACGGTGAGCAGGAATCGGCCGAGCAGGGGACGGGGTTGGAGGCGGCCACACGTAGAGGTGGTCGGCGACCCATGTTGGTAGCTAGGATATGGGCGCGGGCGACTGACAGACTGGCGTCGACGGGGAGCGCTGCCGATGGTGGGAATATTGTTGTGGAGGGCGTGGCTGTCCACTGTAACTACAGGGGCCGTGCGTGGAGGCGTTGAGATCCCCTTCAGCTCTGGGAGGTTGCGAATTGAGCTCCATGTCTTTTTCTAGCTCTCGTGCCACCGGGAATCGAGATGCCAATCTTCCTCTATCATGAATCGAGATGCTGATCGTCCTCTATCCGTGGTGCCGATGGATGTTGTTTGGAGGATTTCACGCACACTGAAGAACCGTAACAGTCCGGTCTACGTGTGCAGCGAGAAGGGTGTAAGGATCGTGGAAATTTCACTATTTCTATGGTCGGGATCCTTGAGCAATACGGATGATCTATTCTGCGTTCATGCAGGTAAAATGTTTCTTCCTTTGGCTCGATGATCTGGCCTAGATGCTGATGAATGAACCGCTAGAAGAGCACAAAGAATGGTTGCACATCCCTCCACAGACGGCAGCGGCCATAGCGTGAGCTCCGGCAGAAGAGACGCAGGGCGGAGCATGCATTTATAGAGAGGTAGCTATTGAGCTAAAGAAGTTGAACTAGAAGATTAGGAAGCTTGAAGATCAATCACAAATTTTCAATTACATTTGGGCATTTCTTGTAGGTACGGTAATCTCATAGGGTGTAATGTTGAAATTGTATGGAAGGGCATGAATTTAGGAGGAATTTATAACCTTGAAATTGTATGAAAAAACGTTGAAAGAAATAGGAAATTTAGAAACTTTGATCAATGAAATGCAGCTGTGCTCTGCCTTTCCATAAAAAAAGGTTTCACCGTGGGCTATCTTAGAGCCGAGAGCCTAGTGTCGGCTTGACTAATGGGCCAACAGAAACGATAGAGATGTCGCCTAGAGGGGGATGAATATGCAATTTCAAAACTATTACGGTTTTGGCTTGATAGAATGCGAAATTAAACTAATATTTATTTTACAAGCACAAAACCTAAATACACTAGGCTCAACTAGGTGCACGAACAACAAGTTAAGCAAAGCAAGATAGCAAAGGATAAATATACCATAAGTGATAAGCAAGATATAAGTACTTCAAGCTCGATGGCTATCACAAGAAAAGCAAGCTCGGGTATAGAGATAACCGAGGTACGTGGAGACGAAGATGTATTCCTGTGTTCCCTTACAAGAAGGTACGTGATACGTTGCTAACGTATCTATAATTTTTGATGTTCCATGCTTGTTTTATATCTACTTTCTTATGTTTTGTCCACATTTTGGAGTATTTTTATACACTTTCTTGGACTAACCTATTAACAAGATGCCATAGTGCTAGCTGCTTGTTTTCTGCTGTTTCTGGTTCCAGGAAAGTCAGAAAATGAATATTTTCAGAATTGGATGGGACAAAAGCCATAGTCAATATTTCACCAAGGGAGACACGGAGCTAGAAGATGAGATGGAGAAGGGCCAGAGGCCGACCACATCACCTGGCCGCGCGGCCAGGCTTGACCTGTGCCAGGGGGTGGTGTGGCCGCCTAGGGCACCCCCTCGGCCTCCCCTTTCGCCCATATATTGCCTCCGATACAGAAACCCTAAGTACCCGATCAAAATTCCACGAAAGTGTATGTAGCCGCTGTCATCTTCATCCCTAGATCGGGAGGGATTTGAAGCTCTTCCCGGCACCCTGCTGGAGGGGAGAATTCACCCTGGAGGCCTTCTTCATCACCATGCCTGCCTCCCGTGTGATGCGTGAGTAGTTCATCCCTAGACTACGGGTCCACATAGTAGCTAGATGGTTGGTTCTTCTCCTTTGTGCTATCATGTTTAGATCTTGTGAGCTCCGTTCATGATCAAGATCATCTATTTGTAATCCTACATGTTGTGTTTGCGAGGATCCAATGGATATTGAGATGCTATTTCAAATTGATTATTGATTCTATCATGTCTTTGTTATTTGTGATCTTGCATGCTTTCCGTTGTTAGTAGCTATCTTGGCCGAGTAGATGCTAGCAACTCCAAGAGGGAGTATTTATGCTCGATAGTGGGTTCATGCCTCTAGTAATCTGGGGAAGTGACAAAAATATCCAAGGTACTAGATGTGTTGTTGCTACTAGGGAGAAAACAACAATCCTTTGTTCATAGAACAATCATATTGTTTACTTTACACACAATGCTTAATCCAATTATCTGTTGCTTGCAACTCAATACTAGAGGGGGTTCAAATGATAAACTGAAGGTGGATTATTAGGCATAGATGTAGTTGGATTACGGTCTATGTATAATGTTGTAATGTCCAATCAAATCTCAAAGGAGTCAAGATGATTAGTATATGCACGTATTATTTCTCGATGTTTGTCAATTGCACCGCTGTAATTTGTTCACCCAACATGTCATCTATCTTAAGGAGAATCACCACTAGTGAACTATGGAACCCGGTCCTTTCTTTTACCATCAATCTACAACTGTTTACTGTTTTCTGTTTACTTTCTTCAAGCTATTACTATTTTCCACACAATACGTTTAATCCTTTGTTTGCAAAACTGGTGAGATTGACAACCTCACTGAGTTGGGGGCAAAGTTCTGTGATTGTGTTGTGCAGGATTCCAAGTTGGAAACAACAACTTGGAGGTGTTTCCTTGCTCCTACTGGTTCGATAACCTTGGTTTCATAACTGAGGGAAAACTTGTTTCTATACTCATCATACCTTCCTCTTGGGGTTCCCCAACGAGCTCATCATCTTGAGTAAGCAGTACGTCAGGTTGGAGAGGTGTGGGATTCCACGAAGGATTTCCCAATGCCACGAAGGCTCACCTTCTCCTCCGAGTCTATCCCATGATGGAATAGGCCCTTTCCTTATGGCTAGCTTTTCCTTCACTCCGGAGATGGCAAGCTCCACAACTACTTCACAAGCTCCACGAAGGAGAAGCCTGGGTCTCTTCACAATCTTCCACGAAGAGGACACCGCAACACCAACCACCAAGCCAACTACAATGTCACCCTCCAAGAGTAATAAGCTCACCATCTCTCACTTGAACACATCGTAATGGAGATCTCACCACTTATGCGAGAATGCAAAGAAAGAACACCAAGGATGCTCAAATCCTTCACTCTCAAATCCCACCAAAGCAACAAGTGCTAGAGAGGAATTAGAGAGGAAGAACAATGGTGGAAGTCAACCAGTGATGCCAAGATCTAGATCCAAAGGGTTCCCCTCAGTTAGAGGAGGAATTGATTGGTGGGGATTGTAGATCTAGATATCCTCTTCTAAAGCCTTCAAAAAGATGCAAGAATAATAGGAGGGAAGGGAGAGGAAGAAAGCTCAAGAGGTTCAATGATGGAGGTCAATCTCGTGGTCAAGAACGAACAAAAACATTGGGAGAAGAACCCCTTTTATAGGGCAAATATGGCCATTGGGAGGAATCCTGTGAAAACTCGGTTAAAAGTCGGTTGGACCGGCCCCGGGACTGGGAAACTCGGTCCCAGACCGGTGGACCTGTCGTGGTGGTGGCACGGGAGATGCCATGGATAGGCTAAAGATGGGGCCAATATGCACTAGAGGAATTCAGGGAGGGATAGTGTGGTGATTCCACACACAAGTGTTTGTATTTTCCCTCTATCAATGTGGGATTACAAGGGCTCCTCGAGCTGTTCGTGAGAAGGAGACTACTTCTCTTACCCCCCGAATACAGTGTTCTAGAGTTCTACCTTAGACAGAATGATCAATCCCCTTCTATGGAGGCCCTAGTGCTCCTTATATAGGGGATCCCAGGTTACAAAGTTACGGCATACGTGGAGGCATATTTCCCGGATATGCCCTTTGGTTAAAGCAAGATGCCTCTTTATTCACTTTAAACAGCTAGTCCGGACTATGGACGTAATCCTCTGTGAGCTTCTTTGCTTTTGGCATCACCCGACATTGGTAACGTTAGCCGACACTGTCTACGTCACCTTTGTCGGCCACGCCCCGCTAGTCCTTCCCTCTGCTCGCTTCGCTCATGCTACAGTGGACAGAGGCCATCTTTTGACCAGTGGGAGATTCCTTCCTTCTCTTGGAAGCCAAGTGGTAGAGGGTACCTCCATATATGGCAAATCAAGCATAGCCGACATACATTTTATGTTGGCCGGGTTAGTGTTAGGTGAATACCCCCCAGGCCGGGTTATCCCGTAAGTCGGCCTGCCTTGAGGAGACCCGGCCAGCACTCGCTTTGACCGTGCCGTACATCGGCTAACTCGGCCTTTGTACCCCGGCGTGACCCTACCCGGTGGTATCCCCCCAACATTAGTCCCCGAAGCTGGTGCATTCTTAGCAACTTCAGCTGATAAGGCCACAGCAGGTTCCATTTATCAAGATCTGCACTTTCTTTGCCGAGTTATTCCGTAACCCGATCTCATTGATCTTGACATTCACTTGACTTAATCCGAGTTACTCCTCATTGGTCGGGTCACTGTCTATGTATCCGGGTTATCTTTCCTTCTCTCATGCGCTTCCCCACGTCCCACGTGGAGGGTAATCATCACTTTGCCTCATTTTAAGGGTCACGCCAGTTTACTGCGCCAGTTACTGTATTGATTGTCAGGAATAACTGATGCGCGCGTCATGTCGCGACACCCCCTCGTCAACTGTATCATAACATCGCATTGTGGGATCCCCTGCTCCTTGTGGACCTTGTTGTGGCACGTTCTTGATTGGTGGGCTTGGTAAATACAAGGCCACATCGTGTGTTTGTGCCGTAACGGTTGATCCCACTACATGCCCTTGAGGCGCGGTTAAATAGGGGAAAGGGGCGACTCTTGGGGAAGTTCCCCCACTTCGCATGCGTCCCTACCCATTGCCCCTTCTTCTCCACAGCGACGCCGCCGCCGCCGCTGCTTCTGCCTTAGCATAGCGTCGCTGCTGCCGTGCTTCGCTGCTCCTTTGCGACCGTGCCACCGCTCTGTCGCAGTCTCCTCACCACGGGGCCTTGTAGCTCCAAATCATCGCTCCCCTCCACAGATTATTTCCTCGAATACCTCGATCTATCCATGACTGAGGAGGAGGATTCCATTGTTGCTGAGGAGGAGGAGGAGGAAGAGGCTCATGAGCGTGGTGCTTGGGTAGGCGCGTTCGTCTGCCAGGATGACATCGACTGCTTATACGCTACCGCCGCATCCCCGCGGACGTCACATGCCGCCTCGCCGCCCAGGAGATAGCTCCCTCTCCAAATCTCGGCTAGTTTGTCGTCTTTCTCTCTCACTTTTAACGCAGCTTTGGCTTGCTTGTGAGTGATTTCTTCCACGATTTTATTTTCGTCTACCAGCTTCAACCTCACCACCTTCCTGCGAATGCAATCACATCCCTTTCCTCTTTTGCCTCTGGCATAGAGGGATACGTCGGGCTCTGGCCTACCAAAGAACTTTGGATCAAGTTATTTGGTCTTAAGAAAAACGTTGTCCCGGATCCTCATCTCGCCCCTGCTGACAAACACCTGGTCCAGTGCGGTGGAGACTCAATCTCTCCCCGCAAGAAATCCGCCTTTCCCCGGGTTACCGGCCTTGAATCTTGCAAGGGCTAGGCCCGGACCTTCTTCTATGTCAGGAACAACTCAGATGAAGATCTAATCCGGATGCTCCCCCTTCAAGATGGGTGTCCCGGACACCTCCTTGTGGGAGAAAATCCCAAAGCGGCCTACTACACTAGCGAACCAGGTAGATCGCCGGATCAAGGAGCTTGCCAGGCTGCAGCTGTGTAGCAATGACGTTATGATCACTTTCGTCCGCAGCCGGGTCTCTCCCTACAGAAATGCTCCCACAAGATCTTCCATTTGAGCGGCCCCCTTGACTCGAACCGGACCTCCTCCTTCGAGCTTAGCAACTCCGAGGTGTTCCACCAGGTTAAGTCCATTTTCAAGATAGAGAAGGAGTTCTCCGAGGCCTTGAAGTGGGGGCTTGCACCCTTCACCCAGGCCAACTTGCCTCCTAAGGTATGTTCTTCTCCTGGTGTTCTTTCCGAGTCTTGTGGTATGTCATATTGCATCCTAACTTGACCATTTAGTACTTTTGCTCTCAATTGTTTCTCCAGCAGACAATTGAGGATGGCAAGGAGCCGGCTCTCAAATGGGTGGGGGACCACTCAGTGCCAGACGCGGAGGAGCCTGACCCGAAGAGGTTTTTTCCTACTTCGGGCAGCACCAAGCGGACCTCGGGTAAGTCCTCTTCTTTAAGGGATTAGCCAGATGATGATGACTCCAATGTTGATGATGACTCCGATTGTCCGGCGACCTCGGCCACAGCTGCGGAGGTGCCCCTGCCCAGGAAGAGGCAGAAGAAATCTGGGTTGAGGGTCCGGCCAAGCCCGTGGTCAAGAGCACTGTCCAGAGAGCACCCAAACCTCGGGAGCCCCCAACCTTGAATGAGTAAATCACTTTTCTTTCCCTGCTCATTTCCGGGTCTTACCCCTTTGTTTTTGCCATTTGTTCGCTTTTATTTCTCCCTTTGACTTGTTGTTCTTTGATTCTCTAGTGCTCCCAGGGTGATTTCCCAGAGTGGCCCCAACATCTCCTCTCCAATCCGGAGCGGCCCATCTCCCCCCGCCACGACGACGTTCGTCTGTTGAGCCCTATCTAGGAGGGTTCCGAGGCAGCGCCGGATCTGAGCCCACCTCGCTATGAGGAGGGCAACATCGATGCAGGAGGTAGTGGAGCTGCCAAGGATACGATGATGCCGGATCTCCCCAGCTCTTCGGCTCTGCCGCAACCCTTAGCCTCTACAGTGCCAGCTTCATTGGCACCGCCCTAGACAACTTCTTCTTCTGTTCCAGTTTCTCCTGTATCATCAGTACCAGCACCATCACTAGCAGCACCAGTACCAGCACCAGCACCAGCACCAACAGCTCCAGAAGCACCAGTCTTAGCACCAGCAGTACCAACACCAGCAGCTCCAGAAGCACCAGTCTTAGCACCAGCAGTACCAACACCAGCAGCTCTAGCAGCACCAGTCTTAGCACTAGCAGTACCAACAGCACCAGCACTAGCACCAGCGACACCAACAACATCAGCACCAGCAGCACCAGCTCCAACAACAGCTACACCAGTAGTAACACCAGCAACAGCCACGGCAAAGCCAGCCAGCAAGAAAAAACCTCAAGCTGCCACCTCCGGATCAACTATGTCTATTAAAGATATATTCCAGCCGACCCCTCAAGCTCAATCCGGAGCGGCAGCCTCGGCTCTTCTACAGCAGCCAAAATCTGGCAAAAGGAAGAAGGCCACCGAGCCAGCCAAGGATTCAACCTCCGGTCCTTCTGCTGCCGGATCTGAGAGCAGCAAGCAACTGACCTTGCATACTAGTCTGACTGCTGCTCAGTCCACGAGGCAGGAAGCCCATGCTAAGGGCCTGGTGACGACCTAGTCGCTTAGCGGGGAGAGTTATAGTCCGGCGCTCATTGAGTATGTCAACAACTGGAATGGCGCCGAATTTATAAACCCACAAGATGATGATCTCCCAGAGAAGTTTGGTCCGACGGAGTTCAGCGCTCAGATGAACACCGCCACTCGGACCATCTCCCTTGCTAGTCGGATGATGGAGGTAAGCCCTTTTCCGTTATGCCTTTTATATACGCAAATACTTAGAGATATACCCACTAGTCCCCAAGCCTCCGGGGGAGTAATTCATTACTCGGTCGGATGCTCTTAGAGATTTAGTGCATGTCCTTCGTATTTTCAAATATCCACACACCTAGAGCCGGGTTAAGTTCCACTTGGCCCGGATCTTGTAGACTTCGAATATCCCCACACCTAGAGCCAGGTTAAGTTCCACTTAGCCCGGATCTTCTAGACTTCAAATATCCACACACCTAGAGCCGGGGTAAGTTCCACTTGCCCCGGATCTTGTAGACTTCGAATATCCACACACCTAGAACCGGGTTAAGTTCCACTTGGCCCGGATCTTGTAGACTTCGAATATCCACACACCTAGAGCCGGGTTAAGTTCCACTTGGCCTGGATATCGTAGACTTCACATATCCTTCTTCCTATTTCTGAACTAACATTGGCTTGTTTTAGATCACCACCAACCGCCGAACTGTTGAGTTCCATCGTCAGCTGGACTCATACAAGGATCTTCATGCCAGATACGGCAAGCTGCTTGTTGATCACTAGAAGAAGGGTAAATTTCTTTGCTTAAGACCTTTTCATTTTCGTTCCCTCGAGTCACTTGCTATCCGTACTAACTTATCATCCGGATTATGCAGCCGAGGTTGAGGCTGAGAATGTCATCATGCGCAAGAATTTGGTTGAGATCCAAGGTAACTTATCTTGCTTGCTTAGCCTCTGCACGCTCTTTTCTTGACTCGGCAGATATTTATACCTCGGCTCTGCCGGGTCAACCCACTATTTATACACTTGAAGCTGGCATGCCCATTCCTAACATGATGCTTCACTTTATCGTACAAGCACGAAAGCACTAGGCCGAGCTGAAGAAAAAAGATGATGAAATCACTAAGCTGTGCCTCAAGGATAATGAGATTTCTTGGCGGAACGCTGAAATCCAGAAGCTCAACGGTCTCCATAAATCCGAGCTAGACAAGGCCGACCAGGATTTCTCCAAGGAGAAAGAGCACTTGAAGACCCAGATCTCCAAGGACAATGACATGCTGCAGGAAGCCGACATAAAACTTAAGTCGCCGACCTCCGAATACGAGAAGCTCTTGTCCAGGAATGCAGATGAGCATAACAAGCTGACTCGGATTCTCAGCTAGATCACTCGTGAGTACTTTTCCTTCCTCTGACCTTTGTTTCTTCGTGTCATGTGCCTTTACTCATTGATACTTTATGTTTTGTTCATAGGCAAGTTCCCAGAGAGTGAACCTCTTGCTTCTGCTACTGTGGCTACGTCTCACCTGCATCGGGGCATTCCAACCAGCCCTGCCGCTGGGTCAATTCCTTATGACACGGAGGATTTGCTGGTGAGCCTCGCTGCCCGCATTGAAGTTCTGAAAAACTATTGCACAGACATTATGCCGACAGCAGTTCAGATGTTCAAAACTCTCTGGCCCACTGAGCCCACTCCCAAAGGAAGCACTGCTTTTATAGCAAAATTGATAGAATGTGAAACTCATCTGAACTTATGGTGGGAATCTGCTGCACGATCCAAATCTGATACGACGCTAAACTTTGTTCTTTCATGGTATGAAGAGCTGGACCTAGAGTTGCTTGATCGTCTGCGCAATGGATCTAAATGGTATAATGATCCAGAATGTATCACCCAATGTAAGGCCTGTGCCAATAAGCTTATCCAGTACGCCTGCTGCCAGAGCTAGAACGAGGGTCCGAGCTACCTCGACGCAGTTGATGACGGCTATGTTTCTGATGGTTCTGAGGGTGAAGAGGATGAAGAGGAAGCGTTCGAGCTTGGCGACGATACCGACGACCCGGAGGTGGAGGAGGCTAACCATGAAGATGAGGCCGGGAGTAGTGCCCCGCCTACTGATGCCGAAGTACCTCCTCCCTCAACCAATGATTCGGCTCCACCTGCTACTCCATGAACTATAAACACTTAATGATATTCATCAGATCCCCGGTATGCCGGTTGCAGTTGTATCTATGCACAATGGTTCGTTTTCCTATGATTAGTTTTGTTTTGCTACTAAGTTTTTAATGCTGGATTAACTTGGGCGAATTCCCCGAATTTCCTTTTCTTGTTCCTCCAATTTCATGACTCGGCTCGCGTCTACCTTGATTCAGTTTTTGACTTACGAGTCCGAGGTTCAAAAAATTGACTTAATAATATTTGAAACTTGTAGATTAGCTCAAAATTATCCGACGCAATATAGATAAAGTAAATACATGATTAGTCTGAATAACAAACGTCGGATCGATTACGTTCCTTTCCTTAGTCGTTTTTCATGTGCTTTGCGATTCCAAACTTGTTCTCTTGCCATGAAGCTAATTCTTGTTGGACAACAGCAAAGTCGAAGAGTTAGTGACGAGGGGTAACCTCGGCAATTTCCATGGTGAAGGACTTGGGGTTTCATGGAAAAGAGAACGCTGGGGATTTCGTCGGATGTCAAGGAAACAATGGAGTCAAAGTCGCCTGAATATTGAGTAATTGCACTATTACAAGTCGTCTTATAGATTTTCGGTACCCTCGCTTGGGCTTCTCCCGTCCTATATATAATAGGCCGGGTCTCAAAGCTGTATGTGTACAGGTTTCATACACGCGTAATTACAACACCAACATAACATCGGTTAATAGTCTCTTTCCTAATACAATCATAGCCTTTGTCGGTTGCTTCCTTGGGATGTCATTTGAAACCTTCATGGGCAGTAAGCCTTTGTCCAATCATAGGGTAGAAAATCATAAGCACCCGAGTAATCATACCTATGTCAGTAGCCCCCGAGACTCTGCTTAAACCGTAGTTTCAGGTTGAGTCTCAAAGTTTATTTTTCCTTTTTATATTTGTAGGGATTTTGTTACAACGAGTCTGATGCTTCCGATGGGTAGGGAATTAGGTAATTGCTCCTAGGCAAAGACAAGGTTGTCCTACATCAAATTCAAGTCCCTAGGCTCGAATCTGGAATTTTCTACTCGCGTAATTCGGTTTGAGCCACTGAGGTCTTATCGAATACGGAATTCCAGTTTTCTATTTTTATCGGGTACCCAACGCGTCCGTCAGGATTTTTCATCGTATCGCTGATACGGATATTTTATTGGTAGAGCGCATTGTTGTGCGATTACCAGGCCACACAGGACGAATCCTGGGGTCTTAACTTCATGTTTCTGAACACGCCATTTGGATTTTTTGCCGCGTCTGAGCGTGATCCGAGATTTTTGGCTTTTTTGACGGTTGGCCTGCTTTGGCCATCGAGGTTTCTGATTTTATCAGATAGTTTCAATGATTTATACTAGCTCCCGATGGGATTAATACCTTTTTGAGGATACATTGGTGTAAAACTCAAAGGTGTTTGCAATCATGAATATATCTTATGCACAACTGGATTTCTATCGGGTGCACGCTAGCGCTCCCGATGGGAGTAGCCCCCGAGGCTATGTTCGATGCCTATATCGGGAAATATGCTCATAGTCACTGTTAGCTTGATGGAAAGCATGGATCTTTTGAACAAATGAAAAAGATTAAGGTACAAATAACTTATCTCTTTATATATAAAGTGAAAAAATCGATGATACATTATTCTTTAAACGGATGGCCTATGGCCGTTGTCCTAGTTACTCTGGCTTAATAAGCCGAACTGTAACTCTTATCATATTACTTATGCATAAAAGCGTCGTAGTTGTGCTACGTTCCATGGATTTGAGTAATTTACTAATGTCTTCTTGTCTTGTAGTCGATATGCTCCTCTAGGAATAACTTCTGTAACGATTATGGTCCTTCCCATGGCGATTCTAACTTCTTATGGCCATCTTGCTTGAGGCGAAGAACTAGGTCCCTTACTGCAAAGGACCTAGGCCGCAATCTCCTGTTGTGGTAATTGCGCAAGTTTTGCTGGTACATAGTTGCTCTTTGTAGGGCTTCATCTCGAGCTTCATCAAGTGCATCCACATCATCTTAAAGTGCTTCTCTTAACTCCTCTTCATCATATGCAGCTACTCTTGGGGATTCGTGTGACACCTCAACAGGAAGCACGACTTCTGCACCGTGGACCCAGAAGAAGGGTGTCTCTTGTGTTGAATTATTTGGAGTTGTACGTAAACTCCATAGTACAGATGGCAGTTCTTCCACCCATGCTCCCTTTGCTCTATCAAGTGGTGCTAGTAGTCTTTTTTGAGTCCCGCAGTAACTAGTCCATTGGCCTTTTCTATCTGTCCATTTGTTTGCGGGTGAGCTACCGAAGCGTAGCTTATTTTGATGCCCATCTCCTGGCAGTACTCTTTGAACTCATTGGAAGTGAAGTTGGTCCCATTGTCCATGATGATGTTGTTCGGTATGCCAAACCGAAATACTATGGATTTGATGAAATTCACAGCCGAAGTCCCGTCTTGGGTGGTGACAAGCATTGCTTCAATCCATTTGGTAAATTTGTCGACTACTACTAGCAGAAAGACGTGTCCTCCTGGCAATGATTTGTGAAGTGTTCCCACCATATCGAGTCCCCACTGAGCAAACGGCCAGGCCAGAGATATGGGATTCAGCTCAGCGGCGGGTGCTCCAGGCTTGTTGCGAAGCGTTGACATGCCTCACATGTTCTGACAATGTCTTTTGCATCTTGAACTACAGTGAGCCAGTAAAATCCTGCTCTGAATGCTTTTGCAGCAATTGCTCGGCTACTAGCATGGTGACCGCAAACTCCTTCGTGTATATCTTTGGGTGTAATTTTTCCTTCTTCGGGTGTTCCACAACGCTGCAACACGCCCGAAATACTTCGATTGTCGGGTGATTCTCTGGACTTCTATCACATCTTCTGGTAGCTCTCCCTTAGTCATATATGCTATATACGGCTGCATCCAGGTGGGCTCAATTAGCATAACCTCTTCAATTTCTTGTTCTTCTTCTTCTTCGACTGCTTCTTCCATGTTCTTGGCTTCGAAAGGAGCCCCCGAGTCTTTTTGCGGATGTTTCTTTTTCCCTATTTTTGGTGCTACAACCTTGGAGACTCTTTTTGCTTTGATCGATCGCTCCGCTATCTCCTCCCAAAAAACTCCGGATGGTATTGGTAAGCACAAGGACCCGATGTTTGCTAGATTGTCGGCTTCCTCATTGCTTGCTCTTCCTATATGTGATACTTCACACCTATCAAATTGAGCTTCCATAATACTATGTAGGTCACGATAATCAATCATATTTTAGCTGACGGCATCGTGATACGTTGCTAACGTATCCATAATTTTTGATGTTCCATGGTTGGTTTTATCTACTTTATTATGTTTTGTTCCAACTTTGGAGTACTTTTCATACACTTTCTTTGACTAACCTATTAACAAGATGCTACAATGCCAGCTGCCTGTTTTCTGCTGTTTTTGGTTCCAGGAAGTCAGAAAATGAATATTCTCGGAATTGGATGGGACAAAAGCCAAAGTCAGTTTTTCACCGAGGGAGACACGGAGCCAGAATACGAGACGGAGAGGGGCCAGGGGGCGCCACACCACCTGGCCGTGCGGCCAAGCCTGGCCCACGCCAGGGGGTGGTCTGGACGCCCTAGGCACCCCCTCAGCCTCCCCTTCCGACTATAAGATGCCTACGATACATAAACCCTAAGTACCCGATCAAAATGCCACGAAAGAGGCTGTAGCCACCGTCATCTCCATCGCTAGACCGGGAGGGATCTGAAGCTCTTCCCGGCACGCTGCCGAAGAGGGGAATTCACCATGGAGGCCTTCTTCATCACCATGCAAGCCTCCGATGTGATGCGTGAGTAGTTCATCCTTGGACTACGAATCCATGTAGCAGCTAGATGGCTGGCTCTCCTCCTTTGTGCTTTCATGTTTAGATCTTGTGAGCTCTGTTCATGATCAAGATCATCTATTTGTAATTCTGCATGTTGTGTTTGCGGGGATCCGATGGATATTGAGATGTTATTTCAGATTGATTATTAATTCTAGTATGTCTTTGTTATTTGTGATCTTGCATGCTTTCTGTTGTTAGTAGCTATCTTGGCCAAGTAGATGCTAGCAAGTCCAAGAGTTAGTATTTATGCTCGATAGTGGGTTCATGCCTCTAGTAATCTAGGGAAGTGACAAAAATCTCTAAGGTACTAGATGTGATGTTGCTACTCGGGAGAAAACAACAATCCTTTGTTCATAGAACAACCGTATTGTTTACTTTACACACAATATGTAATGCAATTATCTATTGCTTGCAACTTAATACTGGAGGGGGTTCGGATGATAACCTAAAGGTGGATTATTAGTCATAGATGCAGTTGGATGGCGGTCTATGTATAATGTTGTAATGCCCAATCAAATCTCAAAGGAGTCAAGATGATTAGTATATGCATGTATGCTTTCTCGATGTTTGTCAATTGCCCCGCTGTAATTTGTTCACCCAACATGTTATCTATCTTATGGAGAACCACCACTAGTGAACTATGGACCCCAGCCTTTCTTTTACCATCAATCTACAACTGTTTACTGTTTTCTGTTTACTTTCTGCAAGCTTTTACTTTCTTCCAGTCGATACGTTTAATCCTTTGTTTTCAGCAAAACCGGTGAGATTGAAAACCTCATCGCAAGTTGGGGGCAAAGTTCTGTGGTTGTGTTGTGCAGGATTCTATGTTGCTGCTAGCACCGGTAGTGTGCCCTGCCAAAGCTTAGCTAGCAACACCTTGGAGGTGTTTCCTTGCTCCTACTGGTTCGATAACCTTGGTTTCATAACTAAGGGAAACTTACTACTATGCTCATCATACCTTCCTCTTGGGGTTCCCCAACGAGCTCAACCACGAGCCAGCAAGTATTTTTCTGGCGCCGTTGCCGGGGAGTCAAGGACATCTTCACAACGGGAGTCCCTCATAACCAATCACTTTACTTTGTTATTTTTGTTTTGCTTAGTTTATTTTCTGCTTTGTTTGCTTTTTCTTTATCAAAAAACACAAAAAAATTAGTTGTACTAGTTTGCTTCTTTATATCAAAAATACAAAAAAATAGTTCCTACTATAGTGGTTATTTTCGTTGGTCTGTTATTGTCTTGCTTTATCATGCTTTCTATCAATTATTGGTTTCTTTGAAACTGAATCTTATTGCCAAGGTGGGTTCACGGAAGAACAAAAATATTATTATTAGGAACACCGCTTGTCACAAAAAGGGAAAAACTTATGGGAACAAATTGATAAATTATATACCATTGCTAGAAACGTGTGATCTACTTATAATGTTACTTATTGCTTTGATAAATCTTGTTGCTATAAGAAGTATAAACACCTCCCTTTTCAATGTGAGTATAATGATGATGTTACCATATCTTCTTATGTTAAGGGAAATTATGAATTTTATGACATGGAACAAATTGAAGAATTTATTGCTTGGAAGGGTGCATTCGAACTTGCTTATTTGCCTGAAAATACTGATGATGCACCTTATAAATATGAGGTTTATGATATACTTAAATTTTTCTTTGATAATTACAAGGTAGAGAATGGATATATTCTAGAATATTTTAATAGATGCTCTCCACCAACGGAAGAGACTAATGCCCTGCAGGAGGGCCTTGTTCATCTGCGGTACCAAAGTTGGCAGGCCAGCGCATGGCGGCACCTAAGTTGCCTGAAATTACCGCGTTTTGAAAAGTTGGGCCGCCAACTACCGAGAGGGGCCATTTCGATGCAAACTCGTATCACCCCTACCAAATCCAAACATGTCGTGAAACTGCCCCGTGAAGTAGACGGTCGGGACCCTCATGTCAGTAATATTTCTGTGACGCGAGCGCCAACACGGCAACCACGTAGGCAAAACGAGATACTATAGGAGCATCGTGCATTGACCAAATTCACAAATCCACCCCCTCCCTCCTTTCGAATGAACCCTAGCACCGGCGGCGTCGAAATCCCCTCTCCAACCAGAATGATCTCTTCGGGCATTTGACTTCCGGCGCGCTAATGCTGAAAGCCGTGCTAGCCGTTGCGACGATCTAGCCCGCCTCTACCTCCGACGAGCTGAGCAGCGCGGAGGATGGCAGATCCATTTGCCGAGGAAGAAGTACTTCTGGCTAATTTCAGGTGAGCTACTCTTTTCTTTGCTATATGCACTACCTATAACTGCTAGCTGGATATTGGCATTACAGAGATATATCAAACATAGAATTGTTTGCTAGCACGACGCTGACAAACAATTCTTATCTTTTGTCTCCAATTTTCTGTCAACTAGGATCTCCGCTGAACCCAACTACACGGTTCTAGTCACCATCGGCGGCTACCTCATTAAATTAGCACATGGGAAGAGCACGTGGAAAGAGGCTCAGAATCTGAAGATGGAAGTAGCGTCTGTGCAGTTATGCACTATCTCTGGTTTGGTTGCTGCCGTGCGTGAACTTGTTGAAATGAGGCCGGAGCAGACTGCACGATTCAGCCTCCTTGATGAACGAGGCTTCAAGGTTCCTATAGCGTGTGACAGTCAGCTAATTGGGTTGATGAAACAGCATGTTAGGCTTCGCGTGGTTATGCTGGTGTGTAACATAGTGGATGAGGAAGCTCCTGCTACTAGGGGTCGCCCAACTATTATTGGACAGGGAGGTCTAACTCGAACCCCTGCTATTGTTGAGCAAAATGTGGTTCCTCGTCCGCGACATGCTTCTGTCAGGCAACCTCCTCGTAGGAGTCCCCGTATTGCCGTTGTGGAAAACTCTGCTCTGGAATCTGTTGGTACTGGTCGTCCCCTTCCATGTGCCCATGTTGCTGCGGCTACTGTTCACCCAATCCATGCCGCTGTTGAGAAAACTAAGGCGTACGGAGGCTGCCCCACTGTTGTTGCCAAGACCACCGCCGTGTGTACTTCTCCTCCTCGAAACCGTCCTCAAGTTGTGCGAACCCGCGCTCTAGAATCTGCTGGTACTGGTCGTCCTTGTGTTGTTGTTGATCTGGATGCTGTTGACCCAATCCCTGCCGTTGTTGAGCAAACTAAGGCTTCCGGAGGCTGCCCCACTGTTGTTGCAAAGACTGATGCCTTCTCTCCTCCTCGAACCCGTGCTCGGGTTCAGCGAGCTGCTGGTCTGAAGCCAGCTCATGGTCTGGACTCTGCTAGCACTCGAAACACTTCTATTGTGGGAACTGCTCCTGATCATCGAGGTGGCATGGCAGCAACTGATCCTATTGTGGATGCCGTTAGAAGGGGCACTGCCTGTCCACCATGTAATGTAGCTCCCGCTGCTAAGGGCCCTCGCCTTGCTCCTGGTCCTGGTACTTCCACCGAGGTTGATCCAGCTAACGATGACGCTAGTGATGGCGGCGGTGGCATTGGGGCTGGGTCTGATGGTGCCGCTCCATCTCTCGAACCCCTTGGAGGTTTCTATCCTGAAGAACCTGATGATGACAAAGTAATCGTTCGTATTGGTGTCGCGTATTATACTGCAAAATTAGATGATGGCACAAAAAATTCTATGATGAGTTTGATGTAATCCTTGGCAGATATGACCCTGAAGTGGTAGAGTTATCTGACCTGATGGCATCATTACGTGTGAAGGTGTTGTGGGGGTCCTCCCAGGAAGCACGGTTGTTATATTATGGTTACAAGAGCAAAAAGGCTATCGAAGTGAAAGATACCAGGGATTTAGTCGTACCGTTTACAAGGAAACATTATAGAGGTGAAGTTTACTTCCACTTGGTAGTGCTCACGGTTGGAGAGGAATTGGAACTTGACAATAGACGTGATGGACTTTTAGAAGGCATGCATGACCTGATCCATGGCATCACTGGGGCTGGTGCGACTGAGGGTGGCTTTGAACAGAGGAGAGTCTTATAGAGGAGCATCATAAAGAGGAGCAGGAAGAGCATCCCCAGAAAGGGCACCCCGAAGAAGAATGTCACCAAGGAGACCACGCCAGAGAAGAGGACGCCCAAGAGTCGCACGACAAAAGGCACCATGCCGCAGAGTACACCCCTGAGATCCAGTCAAAATGCCACACCGAACGGTAGCAGCAAAAACGCTAAGAGGGCTAGCACGATGGTGAACACTCCCAGGAGTGGTAGCAAAGAGGCGAAGATGGCCAGCACGGAGGCTACCACACCCAATGGGAGCAGAAAAAACACTAATTTGGAGCGAAACACGCCGCTGTCAGGGAATTATGCCAGCACGAAGGAGAACACATCCAATAGTAGCAGCAAAAGGGCTAATTTGGAGCGGAACACGCCGCTGAGGTCAGGCAATAATGCCAGCACGAAGGAGAAGACGCCCAATAGTAGCAGCAAAAGGGCTAATTTGGAGCAGAACACGCCGCTGGGGTCAGGCAATAATGCCAGCACGAAGGAGAACACGCCCAATAGTAGTAGCAGAAGGGCTAATTTGAAGAAGAACATGCCGCAGAGGTCAGGCAATAATGCCAACACCCTGGAGCCAACACCCGTCAGGGGAGGCAGTAAGGAGATCACACCCAAAAGCGGCAGCAAAAGGCCTAGTTCGATGGGGAATGGAATGCGGATGTCAAGCCCTACTGATACCATCAGGAAAGATTACATCAGGAAGGAGGATGTACAGAGGAAGAGCAAGAGGGTTCTGTACACTCAAGATGAAATTGATTATGACTGCTGTTTGTCCACTGAAGTACCTGGGATGCGTGCAAACGTAAGACCACCCCATGTGGTTGCAGCAGAACCAACCGAGTGTCTTGGAGAAAACAGAGTTGCCGGTGAGGTGGACTGGGGCAATGTTCCTGTCCATCCGGGTGGAGACGATGGTGCAGCCCCACCCATGGGATTCAATATGTTGTGTGCAGTAATAGGCATTAGAGACGATGGCGAAGATTCTGAATCAGATGAAGAAGCAGGCACTTAGAGGATCAAGAATCTGGTGATGATGAAATAGACGAGGAACTTAACTATGAGGCTGGTATTCCAGTTGATGATTTAGGTGTTGAAGTAGAAGAAATGAAACATGACCACGAGTATCCTATAATTTCGGTCGGCACCGAGTTCAGGAGCATGCATGAGTTCAGGATGTCGTTCCGGCATTTTTGTATCAAGGGGGAGTTCGACGTTTATCGACTGAAGAACTCTGCCGAGAGGTATGAGGCCATTTGCAAGTTAACGTGGATGAATGGACAGGCCGAGGTACATTGTCCATGGAGGATCACAGCAAGATCCTTACCTGCGTCGACTGCAATTAGGGTATTGGGGCAATGAATGCAGCAAACCATTAGAACTCTCTCTCTCTCTTTTCACTCTATAACTACAATTGATGTGCGATATCTTTCTGGCAACTAGTCGACTCTGCTTATGTTTTAAATGAATCTGTGTTGCAGATGAACAGAATGAGCCCTCCACACATGTGTCCGAAGGCAGCAAACTGAGATTCTCAATGGCTGATACAGAGTGGGTGGCTATGCAATCTATGTCCCTACTAAAGGATAACCCTAAGGAGACCGCGAAGAATATTCAGACTAGCCTCAGTTCTCTATACAACATTGTCCTTCCGTATTACATGGTTTGGAAAGGTAAAGAGAAAGCTCTGGGGGTCTTGCACGGGGATTGGACCAATAGCTTCAGGATGCTGTACATCTTCAAGGCGGAGGTACAAGATAGATATCCTGGGAGTGTTGTGGAGATTGACACCGAATCAGAAGGTGGTAAAATATATTTCAAAAGATTTTTCATGGCGCTTAAACCTTGCATCGATGGATTCAAGGGCGGATGTAGGCCGTATCTGAGTGTAGACATCACCGTCACTGGCAAATGGAAAGGCTGCCTGCCATCTGCCACAACACTTGATGGTCACAACTGGATGTTCCCAGTGGCATTCGGGCTATTTGAAACAGAAACGGAGGAAAACTGGGTCTGGTTTATGAGGCAGCTCAGGAGATCAATAGGCCACATGGATCCATTGGCTATATCCACGAATGCATGCAAAGGGCTGACGGATGTAGTGAAGGAGGTGCTCCCGCGAGCTGAAGGTAGAGAATGCAATGCCCATATGATGCTCAACTTGTACTCACACTACACAGGCAGCGTATTTCGTTACATATTTCCTGCTGCTAGAGTTTACAAACCTAGTAGCAGCGATTATTTCATGAGCAACATTTTTGCTGAAGCCCCTGAACTTCCAAAGTACTTAGCCATCCATCATTTGTAGCTATGGAAGAGGAGTCAATTCAACCCTGACATCAAAGTTGATTACATAAACAACAACCTTGCAGAATGCCTGAATAACTGGGTGAAGGACATAAACGTGCGTCATGTTCATATCTTGATGGACAGCATACGTGGTATGATCATGAAGTTGTTAAATATAAGGAGAGAGATCGGTAGGAGACTTAGAGGACATATGCTACCGCCAGTTGTACATCAACTGCATAAGAGAAGCCGAGGACTTGCTCATCTTAAGGTTCTCCCGTCAACCAGCAGAAGCTGTCAGGTGGTCGATATGTCCAAGAGTGGAAAAAAGGATGTTGTGAACATCCAGCTGCGAGAATGCACCTTCTTAGAGTGGCAGCATACCGGGAAACCTTGTGACCACGCCTTGGCCTTCTTGGTGAAGAAAAGAACTCTACCACATTTGGATCAGTATTTGTCAGACTAGTACTCTATGGAAAAGTTTAGAGCTACGTACGCTAGATCCGTCGAGCCATGTACAGACCCATCTCAGTTGCCCCAAGTCCAACTGTCTTTCGAGCTTTGCCAGCCAGTTACAAAAAGGGGCAGAGGAAGACCCCAGGTGAATAGGTTTAAGAATTTTCTCGAGAAGAAGGGTTCGGCTTTCTATGCTACAAAGAAGGGCAAAAACAGATGCAAGACCTGCCATCTTATAGGCCATAGAGCAACTGGATGTCCCCTTAATGCTCCCAAACCTAGGTATGAGATGGTACATTCACACAAAAATTGTTTATAGTCCGTAGATATAAGGTAGTAATTCATGTACTGTTTTTTTACAGGAAGCGCAAGGTAAAAAACAAGACAGCCGACTCAGTGGTTTTGCTGCGGGAAGAAAACCAGAACGAGTGGGTGATGATGCCAGACAAGATTCTGGTGCTGATTAGCCTGACTTCCCTCGGTCCGGAGATGCAGGGTACGTGAAGGTAAGAAAATTGGCATCCAGGAAGAGGAAGAAGGCAAGAGATGAAGAAGCCAGTGGACGTGAAGGAAAGAGGAAGAAAGTTGGCACCCAAGCAGAGAAAGAGGGCTAGCAGTGTAGCAGCCTAATGATGTATTGAACTTGAACCTATATATGTAGTTTGATTAAACTCTGGAGCTGTGTGCATGGAACTTGTCGGGTAAAACAATCTGCCTCCTGTACTCGGAGTAAAATGTATCGCGACTTTAGGATTTGATACGGCCGAGGCCACTAGTTGAATCCAAAATTGTGACTGTGCCACTACTATCTGAACAATCGCGATAGCTGAGCGGTTAAATCCTCTCCAAAATCGATGGGTGTTAGTGGCACAAACATGATTTATTTATAGGCGCTTAATAAATCCCTACTGTTGGCATTACACTTATGATAAGTTTCTGGGCTGGAAAACAATTTCTTAAGATGGCCGCTACACTCCACGAAGCAGTAACTTATTTCAATTGCTGGACAACGACATGGCGACATAAACTGCAAATGCAACAGATAATGCCCAGATAATGAGGAAATTGTGTCCACTATCTGGCCTAATCTTGAGCCCGTCTGTCTCACCACCTCCCTTCCCCTGCCTCCCCTGCACCTGGCGAAGCTCCCGGATCTCTCGCTCCATCGCACGAATCTCCTCTTTCTTGTCCCACACAGCATCATGCAGATCCTGAACAAGCTCTCTGTGAAAACCTGTCAGTGGCTTTTCGATCCACACAAACTTCTCATAGCCAGTCCCCCTCCCTTCCTGCGTAGTAGATCGAAGGAAACAAAAAAAGAATTACATTATGCTTTCCGGATCCGGGTTACCATTGTACCTACAGTAGGAACTTACCGCTCTGATGCTGCAGTTGCTGAATTTTCCTGTAGTATTTTCATCGGTCCACGAAATCCATCTCGGCATCTTCTCACCACACAAACACAGCATATCGGGGTAGTAATCATAGGGCGCCCTCCGGTACCTGATGTGGGCACCAGCCTGACGGCGTTGAGCCGACCCTGATTCCGCCTGAGACGAACTGCACGAGCTGCGAGCCATGAGCGAGAGGAGCGAGGGCAGAGGAAAGAGGAGCCTTTGGATGCCAGGGTAGTGATGAAGCATGATTTATCCCTACTTAATAACTCGGGCAGAATCCTACCGTCCACATTCGGCTGATAGGTGGGGGACCTGGCGTGTGGACTTGTCAAAAAAAACTCGTGCCTTCGTGGTTCAAAAGCCCTGTCGCGCACATTGGACGAAATTTTTTGGTACCTTGCCCGCGTACATATTACTGGGAGGTCTTGCTCAGGAACCAGACACGCCTGGCCCACAATCTTACTCCCTCCTAGGAACTTGTCATGGCTCGCGCCGGCAGATCCATCCACTCCACCGCTTCTAGTAGGGCTCACCGCGGCGGATCCACCCCAAGATCCTACCGTCGCAGTACCAAATGGCCATGGTTTCTTGAGAGGAGCGACGACGCTACGTATGCGAGCTCGGCCCCTCCTACCTGTAGAAGGACTGATGCGGCGTCGAGCTCGAGCAGGAGCCGCCAGGCGCGACGGCGCTCGGTCCACGCCAACCTCGTCACCTTCGTCATTGTAGATTCCGATGTGGAGGGCGACGGGACGAAGCTGTGCAGAACGACATTGTTACCTCCTTGGCGAAGGGCAAGCCACGGGTGGGAGTGGATGTCGTCAGGA